>CM031240.1:810401376-811661340 GCA_018340775.1 Taxus wallichiana var. yunnanensis | reverse complement strand
TATTTAAATAAAGATTACATCATAACATAAGTAAATAAATAAATACTTACAGGAAATAAATAACACATGTGACACAATATTTATAGTGGAAAACCCCAATAGGTAAAACCACTTTGAAAATAATCTTTTACTTTAGAGAAATTATTTTACATCCAGTAAGATCACCTCCTCCTTTGAAACCCTATTTACCAAGGGTAAAACCAAATTACTTGATTTACACACTTTGATATATTTCTTGAATATATCAAATGAGGACCTAAAGTTCCTTTTATATAAGGTGATCGTGTATGTCTCCCGACCCACCTTTTCAACCTAAAATGGTTGACACATATACCTAGGTTTATAATATTTAATATTAGAAATATAATCATTTCATGATATTAAATATTTAGCTTAAAGTATATACCTAGGTTAGCATATTTAATAATAGAAATATAAATATTTCATATTATTAAATATTAACCTATATATTAGTGATGGACCCATATACATTAAGGGTTGCCAGACCACTTAATCATTATGTTCCAACACTCCCCTTAATGTTAAGTGAGATAACATAACATATGCCGATAGATTTCTTGCTCGTGGTACACTATAGGATTTACAATCCTTAAACCATAAAGGTTTTAGGCTAGCATATCGATTGAAGGAATTATAACACCTTCATCATACTCAAATTACCTTTTGGTACAAAAGGATTTGGAATCCTAAAGATCATCCCATGATCAGTGGCTAAGTATGATTTGTGAGTTTTACATGTTCTCATAGGTTCTCATAAAAGGTTATTGAACCCAAGCATATAGGAGCCTTTTACAACCAAGGACCTCCTTAACAATATGCTTGTACTGGATGTTTACCAGTAAACTCAATAGCACTAAAGAGTTTACTGAAGACCACCTTTAAGATCTTTCTACACTTCTTTCTAAAAAAGAAGCCGAGGAGGTATACATGCCCAAAGGTCTTTTTACACTTTCGAAGGTATTTTTTTACACTTTCCCGAAGGTATTTTACATATGCCCGAAGGTATTTTTATAAAAACCAAGTTCCATTAGGAGGTGACATTGTCATGCACACTCCCCCTCAATGGAAACTCCGACAATCCAAGATTTTCATGAAAGTGACAAAACTTTGTAGCACTCAGGGACTTTGTGAAGATGTCAGCAACTTACTCTTCAATCAACATGAACTTGAGATTTATCTCATCACTTTGCACCTTCTCACGGGTGAAGCGTATATGTATCTCAATGTTCTTCATCCTTTAATGTTGAACTAGATTCTTAATCAAGAGTAATACAACTTTGACCACCACATAGAAGATAAATACTTCCTTTAGCTTATATGTGTATCTCTACCAACATTCATTGTAGCCACATGGCTTCTTTACTTCTTCCATTGTACTTCTCTTCCTTAGTAGAAGAAATGGAGACTGTTGATTATATTTTTTTTCCAAGTAATGGTTCCTACACCAAAAAACTTGAACACATATCCAATATATTTTATAACACAACATCGATATGGTTAGAATCACAAAATCTATATAAGATAGCATTTTCATTCTTATTATAATGCAACCCATAATTGATTGTTCCTTTAAAATATCTAAAAATTCTTTTTACAAGATTCAATGATCTCTAAAAAAGGTTCCTACATAAACCTTGAAGTAATTCCTACTTGTATAGGAAATATCTGATCTAGTTATAGTTAGATAAATCAAACTATCAACTAACAACATATATAAAATAGGATCAACCTTTTTCATATGCATATTTAGGATCAATATTTATTCCAACTTCCATTGAAGTAGAAAATGGTTTACAATCAATCATATAAAAAAATTTCAATATAATGGTTGTTTTGAAAAATAGTGTGTTTTGAAAAATAACAATAGAATGAAATATAATCATACAAATAACATGATGTGAGAGACCTAACTCGTGGTTCATTTTAAGATACCTCTAGAAAATTGGAGGTGGAAAATACCTGGAGAATATCCTAGAACTAGTTTTAGTGAAAGGTGAATTTACCATTTTTTCATAACTAAATTTTCACCTATTTTTTTTGAGCCGAGAGACCATAGATTTCAGTAGACATTGGCACCTCATTGATGTGTCGTCAACAAGGTTTTTGCACACATCAACAAGCACGTTGACATCTCATCGACGCACATGTCAAAAAGCCTCACTAATGGCTTGTTAACGCGCATCAATAGCCTTCATTGACACGCTTCAATGAGCCTTATTGACACATCAACGAGCCTTATTGACATGCATTTTGTCCTATAAATACCCTCCCTCGGTCATTTTCATTTTACACTTTTCGGATGTCAAATTTTCTTGTATATAGGAATCCAGTATCCAAGTCAAGTACAATCAAGCTCAAGGACAACTACAATGGTGACTACAAGTGCATCCCAAGCTCAAGACAAAAATCAAGAGGAAAATCTAGTCAACCCACAAGCCCTATCCACAGGAAAGATACTCTATAGGAATCCTTTGTGCCCCCACATCCAGATTGTTTTACAAATGACTTCCGAATACAAGGATTTGATCGATGCATGTGAGTTTGGTGGGCTCGTTAAGATGCCCCATTTTGAAACAAACCAAGATATTTTGAACTACCTTCTCTCCTCTTACAATACAAAGGATGGCCTATTTAATGTTACTATGGACGATGGCCAATTGTTTCAATTCGGTATCGACCCAGCTGATATTCATCGGTTTACAGGCCTCCCATTCAGAAATTTACCCTTTGTTACAACGAAGGCAACACTCATCGAAGATGATAAGAAATATCTTGAATTGATTTTCGTTTCCATGTTGATTGTAAGTGTAAATTTTTTCATTCATCATTTTTTATTCAGTTTTTTATTTTGATACAATTTAAATTTATATTAATTCCCACTATTTTTTGGCATTTGTAGCTCATGTCAATAAATCCAGACATGGTGTGGATACGCAAGCAATTGCACACCACTTTCTTGCTACAATGATTTCCTTTTTTCAATCCAGAATAGTTTTGCAGGTCGGCAAACAAATATACCAAACTGGGCCATTGCATACATTGTTACAACTATCGCAAAACAAAAATTTGATTGGTGCACCTTTTTATCAAAAAAATAAGAACTGACATTACAAATGCAAAGCTTTTAGAAAAACTAGTCATTTACTCCACAAACTATATCCTTGGCCTTTATTACGAGGCTCTTTTAAATTTAAAAGACAAACCAATTCCCACTTACATGGATGAGGCATTGATGAATTTGTCAATTCCATTTGAAGAACAACATGTATAAACTATTTACTATAAAGTTTGTATTTTGACATTACACTATGCATAGATGTATTAACTATTTACTGTTTGTAGAGAAGATTTATGGAGGCCCTTCCCCAAAAAAAGGTAGCATCAAGAGGAAGAGGCCAACAACACGCTGAGGCATCGAGAGATTCACAATCTGAAATGGAAGCTCACTCATCTCGAACCCCCAACCATTTGAATTCGTTAAATGCCAAAGAAGTAATACCCTTACATGTATTATTTACAAATTCCAAATTTGTATTTTCATTTTCCCATTTAAATTTTACCCTATTGAATTGACATACAATCGTATGTTGATGACATTGCAGGGACTTTGGACCATACGCGTGTTTCTCAAAGTCAACCATCTTCCCCAACTCACTCAGTTCAGTCGCATGCATTTGTGTCTTCTCAACAACCACCTCAAAGCAATCCCAACAACAGACAACTCAAAAACCACCAATTACTACTCCAACATGGCCACCTCAAGCACCACGACAAGCTACCCCTCAACAACAAGGTACAAGTTTTGAATAGTACTTCATTTAATTTCATAGTTTTTTCATTGTTTTCTAGTTTTTCATATGTTTTTCTTGAACTTTTCAGCACATTGTAGTCCTCCTTCGTACAAACAATGGCACCCCCCCCTCCACCAATAATATTCAAAATGCCAACCAGAGGATCAGGAAAAAAGAACATTGGTAAACGCATGCCAATTGCTCCGGCCCCTAGTGGGACACTAAACATTGCCTCCTCATTTTGAATTCCAACCCTCTCACTTGGTGGCTTGCCCAGTCGCAACATGGCATATCGGTTTTAAATAATATAAATTTAGATGAAGATTACTTGGGCATTGATAGCAATGACCCAACTAGATTTTTCAATACACGTGAGATGATTCAAGGCCAACAAGTATACTTCTATTTCAACATAATTTACCATATTGAATTACATTTCACTTTAGATTTATTTTTTTGAATCTTGATTTATTTTATCACAAATAGGATCAGGCCACCCAAAGGCAGAAACAAGTAGCATTTGATCAACCCGAAAGCCCCCATACCTCTCCAGTGAGATCATCTTCATCAGATACAGATGGTGAACAAGTTACTACCTTTTCCTTTAGAGAACTTAATTGGTTATGATTGTCAATCCCATGTTGATGAGTTTATTCTACCTCATATTAGTCAGCTCATAGAATGGGAGAGAAGGGCTAAAGTACTTATCAATGAGATAATAAGTCATTATGAAAATTATTGGCAAAGGGATAGTTTATATGTTGCAGTCCAGAATCAACCTGCGAAGATGGATTCCTTACTTACCCAAGTAAGAAGTGGGACTGTCACGTATAATAACAACTATAAAGATGACATTTTGGATAAGACATTAAACAAATTAGAAAATATTAGTGTTGAGGCCCAGGCATATTTTAACAAATGGTCTAAGGACAAGGATCTGGTAGTAGTTGCAAATGCCGAGAGAGATAGAGCGGTCGTAAGTATTATCACTTTCAAACAATATTTTTTGTTAATTTAAAGTTTTCTTATTTTAGTAATATGTTGAATTGACATCAATTTTTTTGTGCAAGTTGAAATATGAAAATTTGAAGAGTCAAGCAAAGGTTTTCCAAGTTCACTTGGAAACCATGAAGAACAGTTTATCCACAATGAAGAATTTGAAGGAAAATATTGTTTTGGTTAACAAAAACAATACAATACTGAAGCGGATAATTAAAGAGCATGGCTTCGACTCTGAAATTTTATTCAAAACTAAGGCAGATGATGATCCAAATTTGTTGTCCCATGGAGATGTGACAAAGCAAGAAGAAAGAATTTTAAAAATCTAGACAGTGTTGCGGAAGATCTCATAAGTTTTGGGATTATTTTTGTCGTTGGGGAAAGGGGGTATGGTGGAGAATCCATTAGGGAAAGGAGTACATTAAAGTGGAAAGGGGTACAAAAAATTGAGGGTTGAAAATTTTCATTATTGAGTATGGAAACTTGAAAAATTGAATCTATATTTGAAAATTTGAAACATTGAATGTTATGGTCATGGCATTTGAATTTTATTATCTAGATTGTATATGGTGTTTATGTTTCTTCTCTACTTAATTTAGAATGTTGTAATGATATACTTGTAATGATATGATCATGATGACATTAGAATGGATATAGATGATGATGAATGATGATAATGGATAATTGTTTTTTTAAAAAAATGGAATGTGTTAGGACAAAGACATTTCTACAAATTTAAAATAGATAAATAATTGTTTTAATAATAATTGGAGTGTTAGGATTATGATAATGATATGATGAATTTAATAATAATTGGAGTGTCAGGATTATGATATGATAATGATATGATATATATGGATGATGATGAATTTTATGTGGATGTAGATTTAGCTTCAAGCATGATCGTGGATGATGAATTGTATAATGGATCATGGATTATGAATTGTATAATATGGAAAAATCTTCCTCTTTGTAAAATTTGATTGTGTGATTTTATCCCACAAAGTTTAAAAATATATCAAAGCATTTTGCAAATATAAAAAATAAATTAAACATAATTGTAAAAAATCAAGAAAGGTCATATGATAGGGTTTAAGTTACCTCTAGTGTTTTAGATGGCTATGAAATCATCACTCGTAATGTGCTAGATATTTGTTTTAAGAAAACTCAACACGAGAAATGGATTAGTAGATAGATGGGTGAGTTGCTCTGACATTGTCAGTCCCGAGAAGTACCAGCTTCCTTGGATGGATGTCAACCCACATTTTCAAAAAAAATAAAAAATTGTATTTAAATAAATGTAAATATATATACCTGTAACATCTTTAATGATAACAAGAGCTGAAACAAAATTTAAGGTGAAAAACAATAAAAGTAAGGTGAAGGAGATACCTATTTAAAGTTGAAACAATCCATTATCAATAGCTTCTTCAAACTTGATGTTCTCTTTTGTAGAGTGTGATGATGTGCCAATTCCACTCTCAACATTGGGAATAGTTGTACTTGTAGCTATATTATTCACACCTCTTCTTTCGCAAAGGGAATTCCAATGTGTAATTGCTCTATCGAAAGGAAAGGTTTCCATGGAGTAGCGAGATACATAACACCTCATGCAACTTTCAGATTTTTATCCAACTTGTTTCTCAATTTTGATTTTATAAATGATAATGCACTGAAAACCCTTTCATCCTCCACAGACCCCAAAATCATTATTTGGCATAACTCATATAATATGAAATATTCACTAATATCTTCTTGTAAGATAGAACTTTGATAGATTCCTCACCACAACCTTGTAATAGCACCACTTTTAGAAGGTTTGTCTAAATTTTTATATTGGTTCCTCATTGTTGTTGCAAAATTTGTTGATTGAAACTTTAATAAATCAGCATTCAATATACCTTTGATTTCCATACCCTTGAACTTTGAAGTCTTTGTGAAATGTTCCATTATTGTACCCATGGATTTATGGAAATGCTTTCTTACAAAGTCAGCATGACCACCTTCAGTATTCCAAAAATTAGGATTCATCACACCCATGGCTTCAAGAATTTTATCTTTGGAGAAACGTTCTCTAATTTCTGATGATAAGGATTCTAAATTTTTTTAAGCTTTATTCTTATTTCAACTATAATAGACTCAAAGAGATTATGTGTCACATGAACATCTTCTCATTCCGATCCTGTAATATCTTGACGTTTTTACAAAATGTGTAGTGGTATGTCCCTCCCATTAACAAAGTGATGCAGAGGTGATCGTGGATATTAAATCTCAAATAGTTACTAGGATTTTAAGATCTAATAAAGCTTTCCAATTCTTGAAAACAAGTGTATCAAAACTATCTTGGGAACAAGTACAAGATATCAAGACTTTGACATACCATTTTTCTCATCCGTATAAAATCCACAATATAGATTAATCTCCCCTGTGCATGCTTCATCAATGTATTGATCTCCTGCAACATTGGAAGAATACCAACCAATGTAAGCAATGTCTCTAAATCAGTTAAACGGAACAACAAGTCCCTCACCCTATCAACTTCATGACGATATTTGTGCATGAAACCAACCAACGAAGGATACTCCTCATGAACTTTGCATGCAAGTTCATACAAAGAGATCCATCTAGTCTCAACATCTTTCAGAAGTTTTTTGCCATCTGTAATTCTAATTACAAATTTCTAGAACTCAAGAAATCACTTTGGGCTACTTGCCATATAGGCATGAAGTTCTCTTATAAGGTCTTCTAATTTAGCAACATTTTCATAGTTGCTTACCATTTTATACACTAAATTCATTTTGTGAGCCATACAGTGAATTGGTAGCATATATGGGGCCACTGTTGTTTGTAATCTAACACACACTATTCGGTGACCCTGCATGATAGATGCACCATCTACTCCGATGCATACCAACTTCATAGCAATTTCATAATCAGTCATTCCAGCAATATCTTTCAAATGAGAAACAACTATTTTATGTAGGTTTTCGGCATTATAGTTTTCAACCATTTTCATAACACCCAACAGATGAGGTGTCCTTATATGATTTTCTAAAGTATAGACGTGGATACATACCCATGCAATGTTGTCAATTGTTGTCACTTCATCAATTGAAAGAGAGATAAACTTTGATTTTTTTACATTCTCTTTCAAATCTTCCTTCTCTATCATTGAAAGGCATTTTTCCATTTCCCATCCACTACTTTCAAACCAATGAGACTGAGGTCACCTCCTCGACATTCCATTATATTGATATAAAACTTTGAAATGGAGGAAATTCGACATCGGTCTTCCTTTCTTTAATATGTGAAATAAAGTCCTTTGAATTATATGAGTTTTGCATGTAGATTTGTTTGATTCATTTACCAATTTATGATGTGATCGTTCCTCCCTTTTCTATGAGATGTCCGTGCATTTTGATACTCTCGCTTCATAATCCACTGCGTATTTAACATGCATGCATTTTTTTATTTTTCCACCTATGTGTTTTGATTTTCTAGCCATCCACCCCTATTACAGTCAAATATTGTTTTCCACAATGTTTTTCTATAGTGTCCAGCTTCATTTGCATTTTTTTGCTTTCCCAATTTCCACGTACATATTATACATGTACATTTAGATGGGATCTCTTCTGAATTAGATGATTGTACAGGTTCGATAAACGTAAATTTGGCTACCCAATCAAACTTGTATGTCTTGCCAATGGTCCACATATTCTTGTTCATTTTCAATGTTTTACTTTTTTAGTAGAATTTTGAGCAATATCACAATCACCTAGTTTCCTCTTTCGTGAAATGGAATTTGAATTTGATTTCTTTGTTCCATTTTGTTGAGTATTTGTATGTGTGATATCTTGATTTATTTTTTACACCCCAACAGGAAGAATATCTTTCAAGATATGGCATATTATCATAGGTGTCATTTGTTTGATACTATGCAGAATGCATGTCCACCTCAATATTACCTTCCACACAGTCAATATTTTGATTCTTTCTAGTGGAAGCTATATGGTTATTGGTAGTTTCAATATCTGTATTAGTAGAGTTTCCAAAATACTTGAACAGGGACTTTTGAGATTTCTTAGTTACTTTTAGGGTCTTCACATTCTAAGGACTAGCACCTTCCATTATTCTAAATAGAGTCCTGCATCAACAAAAGAACCAAGTAGTGCATCAGAGTCAAAATTACTATCACGTGTCAACTATCACAATCCCTGTTCGCACGTCAACAATGAACCCCCTTGTCACATATCAACAACATCATGTCAATTATCACTATCTCACGCTAATAAGGCACCAACTATCATTGGCTTTATCACATGTCAACTCTATCCATATCGCGATATGTCAATAGCTAACCCCCTTTTTATGGCATCTACAATACCTCCTTATCATGCGTCTAGTAATACCTTTTTAGTATAATGTTAACTATATCCCTTTCGCGTGTCAACAACTAACCCCCTTGTTCACGCATCTACAATACCTACTAACATGATAACAAAATCTCTACATAATGCTTAAGATTATGTATAGGAAATTCATGGTATTGGTAATAATTTGTAAACTACTTGTAGTAGTAACGTAGTATACTAATAGTGAATCACCTAGGTTTTTATAGGAGATGTTTTCAAATGTAGGCAAAGCCGACCCCAAAAAATATATATAATGTAAATTTTAGGCGAATAGGACACCGACCCACTCAAAAAAATTATCTTTTCAAATTTTTTTCCTAAAATAAATTTTGCCATATTATGAATATGCACCACTAAAATTATCCCTAGACCTAAGTCATTCATTTCAAAGTATTGTTTCAATTTTTCTTTAATTCTACAAATTAAAGCAGGATTATCACCAGTCATAAGAAAATCATCAACATATATACAAATAATGATAATATGTGATCCTTCTTACTTAATGAATAGATCATTGTTAGAAGAAAAATTAATAAATCCTAACTGTTTAAAGAAAGAATTAATTTTTACATACCAAGCTCTAGGAGCTTGCTTTAAACCATACAAGGATTTTTTCAATTTACAAACATAGTTTTCTTTACTAGTTTCTTCAAATCCTTTAGGTTGAGACATGTAAAGTTCTTTTAAATCATCATTCAAAAAGGTATTTTTCACATCCATTTGGTGGATTTCCCACCCAAATTGAGTGGAAATTGCAAATAAGGTCCTAACAATACTCATTTTAGCTACAGGGGAAAATGTCTCAACATAATCAATACTAAGTTTCTAAGTGAAACCTCTAGCAACAAGTCTATCTTTATGTTTGTCAATACTACCATCTGCATTATATTTTACTTTGTATAACCACTTAGACCCTATGATACTTATTTTTCTAGAGGTGGAACTAACTCCCAGGTTTGATTTTGAATTAGGGCATTATATTCAACTTGCATTACATTGATCCACTTCTCATCCTGAGAAGTTTCTTCAAAACTTTGCAGCTCAGGTTCATACAAGGTAATTAATGCATGGTACATATGATGGCTTCTGGTCATTTTCCTAAGGTTAATAGGATTTGAACTTTCTAACATAGATTGAGCCCAATTTAATTTCTTATCTAGGAATATAAGAGTTTCAGAAATATTTATAGTATCAAAACATCATCATGACCATTTACTAAATCATAATCAAAACCATCATTTAGAAGCATTTAATGAAGTAACTTCAAGAGAAGAAGACAACACATGTAAACTTTTCACTAGATTATATCTAGACATTTCATATAAGCTTCGATAATTAACATGTCCTAACCTTTCATGCCATAGTTTTGAATTATTCAAACTTTGAGATATAAAACAAGATGCAGAAGAGAAATCATCAAAAATATACAAAAAATTTATTTGAATTCCTTCAGCTATTTTACTCTCATTACTATCCTTGATATACCAAGTATCCTTCATGCATGGATTCTAGTTGTGTCCATACCTCTTTCGGATGTTCGATATTACCAATGTGTAGAAGGTACTCATTGTTCACATTATGTAGAATCATAGAAAGAGCCTCCTACATTTGTTGCAAGAATGTATTCATGTTATCTATAGTTGCTTGACAACCGGTGGGAGAAACCTCAGATCTAGAAACAATCATCCAGAATTTTTTCGCCATAAATTTTGTTTTGACCCAAATGTTGTAGTTGGTTTCATTTAGGATTTGGGTTTTGTCAAGACATAAATAGTTAGATGCCATTGTTTTCCTAAACTTGTAAAACACACCCCATTATAATATACAATGTACCATAGAGTTAGATACATATTTATCGATAATAAAAATAACACTTTTAATAGAATCATATCTAAATTTTATAGATCTAAAGAAACTATTTGATCATAACTAATTATGTCATTACAATGCATATTAATTAACCTCTCATGATCAAAATAATAACCTACAATATAAAGGGCTCTGCATTATACCTAGATCTCTATTAAAAATATTTTGACCATATAGAAGTGAAGAAGAGACCCCTAAGAATGCATAATAACTTCAAATTTCTGAAAAAATATAATGTAGACAAAGATCCAACCAACTTAAATTTGACGTCTAAATGACCATCATAATGGCTTATTTTTTGGTTTGTCATGACAATCATTTGACCGTCAATTTTAACACAATGAAATTTTCTAGAACCTACGAACTTAAATTTGACGTCTAAATGACCATCATATTGTCTTATGTTTGGTCTACCGTGATGGTCATTTGACCGTCAAATTTAATGAAGCCAAAATTGTTGTGTATTTCTAGAATGTGAAATTCCATAATTTCTTCTTCTGTATAATATTAGGGAGGTTATATTTTAACATATTATAATAACCTATTATAATTTATAATGTAAAAATATATACACTTTTTTTTTTTATTTTTAAAAAAAGGTATATAGTTTATAGAATGTAAATAAAAAACAACATATAGTTCATAAAAATTATAAACTATAGTATATTTTTTTTATATAAAAACACATAACCCTTATTAAAGGGTTTAAAGGACATAGACTAGGTTAAAAGAATTTTACCATGTGCAAGTAGATTTATGAGAGTATAGATTAACCTACATATTTTATAGAGGGGACAAGTAATTTCACCCGACCAATGAAATAAATTCAAATCCCTATTTTCATGAACCTTGTCTCCTCCCTTCATTTACTCTTAATTTTACCCCGCACACATTTAAAACTATGGAAATATTACAAAATATTTTATAGAATTCTTACAAGCTAAAAACTTTAAAACTTTTATGTGGCTATAACTACAAATATTTTAATAAATATTTACCACACTTCACGTGGGCCACCAATAAACTAGCCCTTTTTTAATTCTTCATTTATACTTGAGAGTTCCACATTTATACCGAGATATTATCTCATTTTATTCTCCACTCCCACTCTTATATAAAAGAAAACCTTTAAATAGGTTCATTTATATAGTTTTTATAAACTATAAGATATAAATGAATGGGGCCACCCCCTTACATGGATAATATAAATGGTTAGGGACACATGTTAGGTTTTATTTAATAAGTATTAAGATTTAAAAAGTAATCCCTTCATGGCCAAGCAATAAATATAGGCCCCCTTTAAAAAAAGTAAGCACTTAAGTTTTTTTTAAACATATATAAACCAAATCTAATAAAATTTATATTTTAAGCGGTTTAAACTAACCATATATATAAAATATGATTTAAACTTAGGTTTGTTTCTTTTTTAAACTATATATGCCTAGATTTATAAGTTAAGTTTAAATATGATTTAAACTTAGGCTTAGAATATGGTCTATTGACTCTTCCTCAATCCCATGTAATTTTAATATGGTTAAAGACTTTTAATATATATATATTTTTAAAAATATAAAAAAAACTATATAAATTTTAAATATATTTATATAAATTATTATATAAACCTTATTCTATATATATATATATATTTTATATTATATAAAATAATAATATAGTTTTCAAATTATATAGGATATAGTTATAGATTAACTATAAACTATAGTTTTCAAATTGAATCCTTTTAGAGGGGACCAAAGAACACGGGTATGAATTTACCTTCCAAAATATTTAACCTGCAAACATTTAAAATTATAGAAAACATGAAAATTATTTCATATAGTAATAAATCTTTTCTTTTTCTATATGTGATTTTCACGTAGGTAAATATTTGAAGCCCCTTTCACCTATGCACACATCAATCTCCAAAAAAATATTAATTCCATATAATTTACAAAATGTAAATGAAAGTAAGAATCATATCATATTACATCTCCCCCAAAAAAAAAATAGGGATTTAAAATTGAAAAACCCTAAAAATTTTACTGAGAGTTTAATTACACAAATGTAATGCCAAAATAAATTGGGGAAAAAAAGAAGGGGACCAAATACTTTTAAATACCCTTTCGGGTTGGTTGAAAAAACTCATACAAATTAAATAAATAAAATACACAACATTTGATCTTAATTTATTTAATTTACCTCGCTCTGTTACCATGTTAGAATTTGAGGATTCTAATAAATATGGATTTAATCAACTTACATATTACATAATGTTACAATAAATATTTAAATAAATATTACATCATAACATAAGTAAATAAAGAAATACTTACACATATTTATAGTGGAAAACCCCAATAGGGTAAAAATACTTTGAAAATAACCTTTTACTTCAGAGAACTAATTTTATATCTAGTAAGATCACCTCCTCCTTTGAAACCCTATTTACCAAGGGTAAAACCAAATTACTTGATTACACACTTTGATATATTTTGAATATATCAAATAAGAACCTAAAGTCTTTTTATATAAGGTGATCACCACCTTTCAACCTAAAATGGTTGACATATACACCTAAGTTTATAATATTTAATATTAGAAATATAATCATTTCATGATATTAAATATTTAACCTAAAGTATATACCTAGGTTAGCATATTTAATAATAGAAATATAAATATTTCATATTATTAAATATTAACCTATATATTAGTGATGGACCCATATACATTAAGGGTTGGCCAAACCACTTAATCATTATGTTCCAACACTACCATTGGATATTGTGTAGATGTTGAAAGAGTCATCTTCGTTGATGATGAATGTTGATTTTTATTTGTTGTGCATGTTGACAAAAATTATATCTTGGGCCATGGTGACCTACATGTTTACAAGTAGGTGTATGCTCGTAGATTTTTTTTATGGATGCCTAGGTATTCTCTTATGTAGTTTATGTTTTTGAGCATCTTATGGTTGATAGGGTAGTCACCGGTTTGAAACTAGATGAAAGGCCATTGTCACTAGGTTGATGGATTTTTGAGTGTATGATTACCTTATCTATAAGGATACCTACCCTTATTAAAGATGAAGTTCCTAATTCATAGGATATTTGATTTTTGTGCTGTGCATGTCGGAATTGACATGGTTTTGAGGAAGTGGGAGAAGCTTGGAAACATGAAATTCATTTTTAATTTCACATTGTCCTAGATACATGGTAATGATTGTGAAATGGGATTTATATGAAGATGGTATCTCGTCATTTTGAGATGTATATGGGAGTTCATTGGGTTTGGATGCATATGAGTTATGGTTAATAGACAAATTTCTAATCAAATTGTTAAATGTGGAAGGGTTAGTGTTTTTAAGGACACTTAACTCCCGAAGGGCCTTATACAAGATGTCCCTACAAACATTAAATGTTTTGAGAATATCCTATATGGAAATATGTATGAGAGCCTTATCAAGTTGTTGGATAGGGATTTATGGTCTCTAGGAGTAAGTAAAGGAGGTTATTGGGAAATGATTTCAATTTTCCTAGGTGTGGTGGCACAACATAGGGATTTGATTTTAATGGATTTTAATTGATTCATGGTAATATTTTCAAGCCTAATAAAGGCATCATGATTGATGTTCATTTTGTGATGTAATTTTGATGGTGGATTTTTCATATTTATTAGATGGTATACTTGATCTTCTCCTAACAATATTCCAAACTTAGTTTTAGGTTGTTTTAAGCCCAAGAATCTCTCAAACCTCAACCATTATGCTAATATTTCTCTCCTCTACATTGGCCTTCCTTTAGATGGGTATTTAAGATGTATTTACACATGAATAGATATTTACATCTTGTAATTATACCTTTCTAAACACCCCTTACACATATACTTATAAATTTGAATTTTTAAGTATTGACTTTTAGAGGAAAATCAATATACAACTCCCTATGACTTAAACAAGATAGAATGAATCTAGGTAAGGATTATTATTAGAAAATAAAAACTCATATATACACTATATATCAACCATTCTTGATTGGAATGTATAATTTTATATTACACTATGTTTTTCGAGATGATATCTAGGCTCTCACATAACATATTTGATATCCCCATGGTTACCATTCTCACCTATAGGAATGTATAATTTTCCCCAAACAATCCAATCCATATGAACCCAACATGTATGCAATATGTGTTTGAAAGGATGAGAAGGGTAGGAATTATAGTTGAGCAGGTCTACCACATGTAGGAACATATAGTATACTTTATTCACTTAAGGAGAAGGAGATTAATATATAGATTACTACTAGGATACCTCCTCCCTATTATCCTATATTAGGACTCAATGAGTCTTATGCATTCTAAGTATACTAATTTTTTTATAATCTTACTTCATGCTTCATTGATTTAAACACCATATATTTAACTCATTTTAATATTAATCTCTTTAACTTCATGCTTCACTTATTTAAATACCCAGTATTTAAATTCCAGCATAAATCTTAAATTCATTCCATGGATTAAATAAATCTGAAATTGAATCCATTCGATCGATTAAAACCATGTGCAGATGTATGAGAGTCTAGATCCTTTCGATCCCCATCAAACACTCTTTCATAGATACATCATGTGTATCATTTGGTTTCCTTTTTCACGTAATGAAAATCAAGTATAATTTTCTAAGTGCATACCTGGAACTCAATCATTGAATCCCATCATGGCATCAGGCATCTTAGATCCTTGGTGAAATCATGACAATGTAATCAACAACTTACACTACTTTGATCAAAGTTTGAAGTCATGTATGCCATGCTCGATTCCGTGACGACACACTCATCGTTAGGAACTTGTCTTTCACCCAATTCTATTATATAGATTCCCTTCGAGTCTTAGGTTATTATGTTCATAGTGACAAGAGTCTTTTAAATATGCTAATTACTAGATTTAACTACATTAATGATAAAGGAGTTATGATCTGATACAAGTCTTCAGGCACGTAAAAATCAACCCGCATGGGTAAAAATATATTCACTTAGGATTACCAAGGGATCTTGATAATCACCGCACATGCATCATTTCTCCTCATCTCAAGTAATACATAAGATGACAATGGGTACTTCGCCATGCGGTTCAAACAACACCACACTAGGACAAAACTTTCATCTTAAACAACCATCGTATCATTTAGAGGAATTATAATAACTTGACATAATTTCTAGCTTTATCCGTTGTAGCCTTATAATGACCTTCATCATTAAGAGGGTACAACGTGGTATCGGCCATATCAAGTTGGTTCGCCGAGTCCCGCTAAATAGGAATGTCATGTCTTGAGGTTATTTGATTAATTTACAACATGACATGTCTAGTTTATCCTATCACCATGCATTGACCAAATTTAAGTAAATTTGAACCTAAGATCTAAACGAGGTACTCAAGAATATTAATGCTTGTTTAAGACATAAATCATCCAACAATGTTCATTTATAGTTGCATATTTAAAACATTCTATTGAATTATTATTGCAGTTCATATCTAATCCCTTTTATGTTTGGTATTGCATTGAGACTAGAATATTACTAAATAGGGACATTTTTAGTTTCCAAACAATAAACCACTTCATGCGGTTCATACATCATTAATATTATAAATATATAGAACACACTATATCCATTCATTAACCTTAGAGATATATTCAAGATCCATGATGAGCTTGAGCAGTAATCAATCAATATGTACTTCATTCATGTATACTGTATGGATATACTTTCCCACTTTTAAATGCATAATGAAATAGCACATAAGCTCCTTCATAGTTTAATTTCCGTGCCAGTCTTCTAAACCTAAGGCTTTGTTTAGAACATTGATTTTTCCTTGACTACAGATATAATTCATCATATCATGTAGTCCTATATATCATATGTAATATCCTATAGCTGATCTCTATATCACTTTATAATGATTGATAACAGTCAAGTAGGGACTTTTAAAAGCTATTTGGGCACTTAATAGACTCAAATTATAATAGTCAGAGTATCTTTTAATGGAACTTAATAATTCTGTCAGGGTTCTATGCTCATAAAGAAACTTGAACAATAATAGTATAACTCAATAATATTCCTTTGCTCAACTTTCACTTAAAACAGATTCCATAAAGTACTAAGACAATTTACAACCAGTTAAGATGAAGTAATCTTTCATTAACTTACTAAGGTAATCAATAATTAATTCGAATCAGAATTCTTTATTTTCATTTCTTTTAAAAAAACATATACAGAGTCAGAATAGGCTATTTCATGCCTTTTAGTCTCAGATAATAGTAAAAATATTTTGTATATCACTAATTTACAATACAACAGTATGCAATAAACAACATCTTTTATCCATCAAATTGAACAAGTAATTCTTTCAACTTCATATGCATCTCGGTCTTAAGCACTCCATCTGCAACATGTTAGCATGGTTAGTTCATTGAACTGGCATGATAAGATCTACATTTCCCTTAATAAGTTATGCTATTTATTATTTAAATAAATGAAAAGTTGCAATTCTAAAATCAATAATATGACCTTTTTAACTTGACTCTTAACTGTACATATGAAGAACTTCCATCAACTTCATCTAGCATTCATTTTCCTTTAGTCAACTAATACAAGAAGCAAAATTATAGATGACTGAATAAATTCAATTTCATCAACCATTCATTACTACACCATAATGGTAATGTCAGCAGTTATATTAATATACCTTACTTTTATCATTTTCAGATATAAGAACAGTGTTGTACTAATACCATATGATCACACCATCTTAGACAAGTATTAATGAATATATATGTTCCTATCCGTATATACACTCTGTAATAAGTATGGTGTCAATTGCAGTATTTCAGACAGTATTATAATCACTACACAATTTCTCAACTTATAGTAAGCTGTACTTATATTATTATTTGCAGTCAAACAATATTATCTCATAACTGTTCAGTCAAATCTGTTTGACTTTTCGAAGCTTTGCTTTGGTATGCTTAATCATACCCTTGCAGTGCTCTAAGATACAAGGTGATAAATCAACAAGCAAGTTATATTTTATTACATTACATTTCTAAAAGTCAAGGCACCAAACATGTTTCCTAACAACTTAGGCCAGACTTCTGAAGTTAAACATGTTCTAAAAATCTAACCTTCAATGAGACTGTAATTCGTTTTCCCCTTTGTGCTAGTAGAGCACATCATCTTATAGCTGTCACTAAGAAACAAAACCGCCCAGTTGAGCTCTTAAGAGTGGATACCAGACCCGGGCTAAAGGGACATGGCTCAGAAGCAATTATCAATTGTTTTGGAGATAGCCCCAATCACAAGTGGACCATTAGTTTGACCATCAAACAAATCCTATATGCAAAGATATGACCAATCGAATCATCCAAAAAACAAGGTCCCTCGATTAAACCAAATGGTTAACCCGATTCAAATCCAAAGATTCATAACAATATTAAATAACCAAAATATATTTTTCCCATATATTACTCAAGTACTATATACTAGAACTATACAACTTTATATGGAACCAAAAATCATGCAACCCATCCCTTAAGGTTTAGGGTAATTTTCAAGGGTTCTAACCATCAAAGATATAACATATTAATAGGTGCATAACACATACCTATAAAAATGTTATAACACACGTTTACCTATAGAACATGTCATGATTGATAGGCTCATTACTATGCATCATATCAATTAAAATAATAGTATTGACTTTTAAAGAGTAGTAACCAAAATCCGGTTTAAAGAATTCTTCAATACAAGGAAAACAAGGGTTATGTTCCACAAAATAACAATGGGTGGGGACAATAATATTCCCAAAATAAATTTATACGATACTATAAATATATATAAAAAAATAATATCATTTTATCCAAACACCCTTAGAAGATACAAGTCCAAATCATTTACACAGAAATTTCGCAGAACCCACCAATAACACAAACACAAAACACTTTTACAAATATTTATTTCATGGTAATATTTCATTCTAATGTATTCAGAAATTAAAGTATAAAACCCAAATTTAATCTCTTTTACATAAATCAATATCATCTCAAAAACATTGCCACAAAAGCTGATTAAGAACCCCAATAACTATGAATATCTGAATAATATCATAGAGTTTAATTTAAGAAAATAGTAAGGGAATAAACAAATTTGGGGAGATATAAATCTATCTGAGTTCTTCCTCTCCTTCTAACAAGTGCTAACACATCTCAGCAGATCAACACAAAAGCTTTTGGCCCAAAACAGCGTTTATAACTGATTGTGACAACAAACTCACAAGATTCTACATTCTCAGATTATACCTTAGAAAACCCAAATACCCTTAAATCATCTTAACAATGTCAATAATAGATTTAGAAGGAGTAACTTGCATGCATTTCACAATAATCAAACAAGAGTTAACGAATGAAATGCCCTTTGTGAGAACCTCCAAAACATACCTTGAACAAATGAACAATAAAACTAGAAACCATTAAACCACCACAATTCCAAATTTCCATCAACCGCCCTTGCATGTCCCAAGGTCCATGGGCAATATTAAATGTAATTAATGAATGGAATTAAATGTCATTCCCACCTAATTGATCGACCACCTTTCGCCATTTTAAAATTTAGCATGCCATAATATTTTTAAACATTATCACTAAATATTGGTTAGTCACGAAAATAACAACGTCCATCCATTTTATCTCTCCAATGTAATGGTTGGAGATACTTAATAAATGCACTTAATAAAAATAACATTAAGTACATGTTGAGGCGTGGGTGGTGACATCTCACCACTCAACCCATATACTAACAAAATTTAGAACCATAGATATTAGTTTAGAATAAATTTAGGCCTCAACTTAATTATCCCCTTTAGAATTCATGATAAGGCTTACTATTATAGGTCCAAGCCCTTAAGTATTGAATTTCATAAACCTTTAGATCAATATAGGTTTAGGTTCTAATGAATTAATGCCCATACATTTAAGTTTTAAGTTTTATGTGATCAACAATTTATGTGACTAATAATGTCACTCAAACATCTTCCTTTGCATGTGGTCGATGGTATCAACCTTTATAATAATAGATATTTCGGTTTCTAAACTTCAACACGTACATAGCCCATTTAGCTATAATAGGTGTCTTTAATGAGGTCGAGGACCAAGAACATTCTTATAATTATTAAGTCCTGCAAGAATAGCTTAGAGAATAACCTTAATTCATAGCCTAAGAAAATGTTTTATTGATAAACATGGTCCTCTAATTATGCTTTAGACCTTATATTATAATCAAGACCCAAGATTGATAGCAGTGAAATATCCCGGTCTATATACCTTAGTCATTTTATTCTAGTCCAAGGGTATAAGGTAAAGCAATCATGACCTAAAGTCATTATCATAGTCGTTTACTACTATGTCATGCGACTTATTATCTTAATGTTGTAATAACAACAATAATATTTGAAGATAGTAATCATCAACAACATCCTTATGCCAGATAATCACAAGATCAACCTTAGCCTTTAATAAACATATTAATGCCTTTGTATTGGTCTCATATCATTATTGAAACTCTTTATTATCATTTTCCTTGATGTCATGATCGGTCGAGGATGATGATCTAACAAAATGAGTTTTATTACTAAGTATAGTGATGAGTTCATACAAGCTAAGGGAATATCCTTGAACATCAAGCACTAAAGTCGTTAGTTAATGACTTACCTAGTTATAATCTTAGCTGAATTTGTGGGGTGTGACACTC
Source organism: Taxus wallichiana var. yunnanensis (assembly GCA_018340775.1). Lineage (NCBI taxonomy): Eukaryota > Viridiplantae > Streptophyta > Pinopsida > Cupressales > Taxaceae > Taxus > Taxus wallichiana. The sequence continues at coordinate 811,640,451 of CM031240.1, read as the reverse complement.
CAGTGGGTCTTATGTATTCGAAGTATACTTTTATAGTGTGTACCACCTAGTTTATTTCCCCTTAATAGTGAAATTATGGGAACTCGAGTGGTGATAACATCATGTTTTTATGTAATATTTTCCCCTTATCCTATGCCAAATTTATCAAATATGGAAATTCCATTGGTTTCTCCTATGATTATTGTTGGTAAGACTTAAGTGTTGAGACAATTTTCTACTATTATTTATGTTCTTATAATACAAGTTCTAGTTTCATCAAGCTTAATTATTTTTCCTATGATTGGTGTGGATCAAGTTTAGTAGAGTAAATGGAGGTTGATATAAAGTTAAATGATCAAATAGTCCCTAATTATTCTCCTCAAAAATGTAAGCCAAGTTGATGTTGACCCTTTTATTATTTCTATTATTGGTGTTTTGGATACTAGTACTTCAATTTATATTGTTATAAAAAGTACATACATTATAAGTGTGAACCTTAATAATTTGATGGCATCTTCTCCCTCTCCCATCCCTTCTTCCTTTGTTTCCGATTCCTATTTTCCAACTCCTTCATTTTACACTTATTCTTCCCAATCCATTTTTTTTGTCACATTAGTCTCTTGTGCATCAGGTATATCAATTTGGGTTATATCCTCTACCTCTCCTCTTACTTCCATATCACTTCCAACTTCATCCATTATCATTACTCAGCCCACTTATCCATTTTTCATACAATAATCCTCCACCCCACCCATTGTTTCATCTTCTACCATCTCCAAACATAAACCAATAAATCCTATAGTATAGCCCTTAACTTACATAGATATGATGATATCACATGGACTAGATATTTCCATACCTCTTTCTTCACTATTGTATCTCCCACCCCAAAATCTTCCTACACATTTTTCCAAGTTATTTACATACCTTATCTATGGTCATTCTATCTTCTTGGTTGTCTTATTCTTCCACTACCTCTCTATACTTTGTATCTTCTTAGTTATAACTAATTAACCTATTACCACTACATCTCAATTATTGGAAGGAGACACTATAAAAACACTACTACTTTGTTCCTTATCCAAGTCATTGATACACATTAAGAAGTGGGGAAATAAAACAAGAAATGGTTATAACAAAATTGATCAAGAGATCACAAAAACCTATCTACCAATCCCTGAAGTCGCATTGCATTATAATAAGAAAGCTAAATCGATAAAATATGTGACAACAAACAAAGTAACCAAGGAAGAAAAGGAGGTTTTTGTATGTATTGAAAAGGATGTTTTGAGATTAACAAGATAGAAGAGGGGAAGGAGTACTAAATTTTCTTATGACCCCTTTAGTCCTATGAATATTTCATTATATTTTACAAGAGGGGAAGCAAATAGGATAAAGAAAATCTTTCTTGATTCCATAGCCATAAATTCTATTCCCCTAACTCTACATGAAGAGTTATATCTAGATTTAAAGGGATTGTTTAGTGATTTTAGAAACATAGATGAGGAGGAGTACTTTTTTATGGCTAATATAAAAAACCACTTGAGTAAAATTGAAGATAGGGAAAAAAATTAAAAGTAATTGCCAACATTGCAAGAAAGAATTTACTTCCTAATACCCCACTCATAAGGACATAGGAAATTATAGATGTAGATAATGTTCTACCAAACGTAATACAACGTATTATTAGAAGTGTTTATATCTCTTTCTATTATGATTCACAATTTTGAGTTTTTCTATTTCAACATTATTACATTATTTGCATAAATGGGGACTACATTGTTTATGGATGAATTTAGTAGGATTTTCACGATAGAGCAGTTTGACACTATTTGGTTTAATTCATCTAATATTTTGGAAAATAATTATTAGTAGTATAAGGCCAAAATAATATCTAGATATACCAGATTTCTTATGGAATCCATAAAGCGATTAGAGATAGATTAAAAGGCATAAAGGATTTTTTGATGGTATGCTTCTTCATTTCATTAAAAGTTTGACATATGATGAAGTGACTTGTAGACCTCTAATAATATATACAAGCCAAATTGACCAAAAGTTACCAAGTTTTCATGTTGGCTAGAAAAAGGGGAAGCAAATTGATGATTAAATTTATCTCCTCTATTTTTAGACTTGAGTTTATATATTTTGTATATTCAAGCATTGATCATTCAACATTGTATTTAGATGAACAAGCTCTTTAATTGTGTTATTTTTGTAATGGAAAAATACACTCTTACATAGTAAAGGCTATAGTTATCTTTCTAGTTAGTTTTAATTTTATATTTTGAAGTGGGTTAGTTTTGCCTCCTTTGATCTCTATATATTTGTAAAAAAATTAATATTAATGATCAAAGGAGTATTCAATTCAGAAATAACTAGAAATCTTCGGGGGATATTTTGTGAGTTTTTATGATCTGTATTTTTCCTCTTTCACTTTGGAGGAATTCCTATGTAATGTGAATGAAAACAATTTTTTTAATAATTATATCTATTTGTGAAATACAAATTATGTTTTAGTAGTTTATATTAACACTAATTTTATCACACAACCAACTTTATGTTCTTGAATATTAATCTTAGATGTTTAACTAAAATGTTTTGGTTAACAAGAAATATATGTGTAGTTTCAATAACTTCATCTTTTCAACACCCCTTCATCTAAGTGCTAGCTTAGGAGTTGTTATATTCTATTGATTTTCCAAGAGTTTGGAGATTCTTATTTACCAATTCCCTAGATATTGTGAGATCTGAAATAGTCTATACACATCAATTTAAAATTGTATCTTCTACCTTACCCTTCCCTAAAAAAAAAAGTTTTGAGAAAACATCTTATAGAATTTTATAAAATTTAAGAATCTTATATGGTTTTTCGTGACCTTTTGGAATTAGAATGTCACATGTAAAATATTTGGAACTAATTATTATAAAATTGTATACCCAGTAGAATTAGTTATTAGAATTAGTTTTAGTTATTGTTGGAGATCAAATATGCACCCCTCCCGATTCATAGAAAACTTAGAGATTTTGAGGAAACATGGGACTATCTCCACATTTTGGGACCTTGCAACCGAGAGAGACCTCCGGAAAAGGTCAACTTCCTCTACCTAGTTCTCTACCGCTAAAACTACCACTAATGCTGGAAATGAAGCTACCTAATTCTAAACTAACATTCCAAGGGACCAAGGTTAAAGGATATGCATAATGAAAATCCTAAGCTAAAAGAGTGGTGATTATAGACACTAAATCATGCACTTTGGGTAATTATTTAGTCCTGGTCTCATACTACTATTCATATGGTTCTTGAGTGAAAAAGAGTACTAATTAACCCATGTCTTTGGCCATCTTGCATTTTTTGTTGTTACTTTTGATCTTGTACTGCACTTGCCCAATCTGTATTTTTATACTGAATTTTCCCTATTTTTGACTAGGCGCCCTAAGCACCCTAGTCCTCTCTCGGGATCTCTTATCCTCTTTGCACTTTCCTCTCACTTTTTGGGAACTTTCTAGACATTTGAGCTTTCTATATTTTTAGTGGTCGGTATTTTCAGGGTTAATTACAAAATTAAAGCAAGAAAACCATATAAATATAAAGTTATGAGACCATAATGAGGGACCAAACACTAAGCACTAGTATCACCACCTAAGGTTACATCCATCAAAGGCTTATATTACTCCATTTGCATCCATCTAGCTCCATCACAATGAAAAAGGTTGGTTCATCTGCATCACACTTCATAGGAGGGGATTTTATTCTATTCCATGCACCATTTACTTACATTCTACATCTAGTTATTTCTCGTTACTCATAAAGTGTGACTGGCACAAGAGCACCTAGGGAACAATTTACACACACACACACACACACACACACACACACACACACACACACACACACACACACACACACACACACACCGTGAACTACATTTAAGATGTAGTGCATCACTCAATGATAAGTCCATACATTTGGCGATTAAGGGATAGTCCTACCCCTTTATATGCATCTTTATTTTTTCAAAGTTTTGATGCTTTTCTTGGGGTTTTACAAGTGATTCTTCCATACTAGGTTTACAGTGACATCCAACGAAGTTTAGCGACATAAACATGTGACTAAAGGTGAACATAGGTGAACATTCAGTGACACCTCATATGAGTTTCTCTAGAGTCATTTCCATAGATAAAGGCACCTAGATTGCATACTAGGGTACCCGGGTGCCCCAATCCCTTTTCTAAGCACCCCAGTCCATCCAAAAAGCTCATATCTACATTTTCTCATGCTCTTATGCGACGGTTTCCCCCTCCTATTCATCTAGTCTCCACTACAACACATTCTGTACAACATCGACAAATCAGCTAAGGCCATCTTAACCCTCTTTTCACATTAGTATTTCATATTTCATATTATACTTTAGTTTTCTTGGGTATAATTTTATTATTTCATTATTGAGTTATTTTACTACTCCTATATATTCCATTTTAGTTTAATCATTTTGGTGAACCCATCCTTCGACTCCACCTTTTTAGGGCTATTATCCTCATCTTACCATGGCTCACTCTTATGGTGACTTTACTGAGGAACATCTTAAATCCCTTAATGATCATATCATTGAGCATCCCTAATATTTATACTTGCTCTTACACACTTCTCGAGAGCAAGATATAATTTTGGCAGAGCTCATTACTTCTCCGATATCTCCACTTCCATGGCTACTCAACCACTTGCTTATACTCTACCACCCATTTCTAGCATCCATGTTTTTATTCTAATCCCACCAATAACTTCACACCACCTCTTATCTCTCACACATGGCAGGTTTCCTCCGTTGACACTCAAGACCTAAGCCACCCTCTATCAAGACCTTCAAGCACAAATTCGTCAATTGCAATAGGCTACTTCCCATGCATCTCCATCTTTGGACTCCAATTTATTGCTACATACTCCATTTGCACCTGCTATATCCATGTATCCACTTCCTCCTAATTTTTTCACCCCTAAGCTTCCCATTTTCAATGGGAATGGTGATCCACAAGAGCATCTGCAAGAATTCACATGGCTTGTCTAGATTTTGTAGATGATCATATCCTTTTGGCCAAACTTTTCCCCATAAGTCTCCATGATTATGTGATGTGTTGGTTTTATGACCTACCTATCCATTTGGTAGTCTTTTTCACGCATTTGGATGATGATTTTCTCACTCACTTCTCCATCAACATTAGCTCTAAGATATCTTATTCCAAACTAGCATAACTTAAACAAGGATCTAACGAACACTTAGAGAATTACATTTTGAGATACAAGAAAAACTTAGCTAAAATGTCAAATGTGTTTGTGGACTTTGAGCTTCAGGATTTATTCATCCAGTATATTACCACCTCTCTAGGAAAGTGTTCTCTTTGAGACCTCTCCTTCATTCGATCAACTCTTCCATACTCTTAAGCTCTGTGAAACCAAACTCTTATCCATAGGCAAACTTAAATATCAAGAGCAAGCATCATCTTCTACATGTTTTCAAAGTAAGTCAACATTCAAACCATCTACAACTAAACCAACTGACACAAAAATCACTGTTAATGCAGTATCTACTACCAAAGAGCTTCAGTCACAACCACCTCAACATACATTCACCAAATTCCCTATGGCCCCACATCTCATATTATAGCAATTCTTGAGAGAAATATTATTACACTTCCTCCACCACTTGAATTAGACCCATCATGACCAAAAGGAAGGAATTACAATGAGAATTTTTTATGTGACTATCACCTATGTGGGACACTCTACAAATAGGTGTCTCAAGCTCTACACCATCATCCAAGATCTTATCGATAGTAACAAACTTGAGTTTTCAGAACCTATAGACTCTACACTAGTCAACAAAAATTGTAAGCTCAAACTATCTAATAACCCACTTCCACAATATGACAAGAAAGTAGTAGAATCTTCAGCTAATCATGAATATCATGTAGTGCCTCCTCCTACATCAAGGGCTCTTGACTTTCTAGTTATGTATACTAACACTTATCCACCGGTCATCTCTTTCTCTGCCATGAATATCATGCAAATTTCACTTCTAATCACTTACATATCACTTCCTCTATTAGATTGGTCTATATCAATAATACCAAGGTTGACCCATCCTTGCCCATCAACACATGTTCTATTCCACTTCTCATCATTATTGGCTATCCACTATCACAAATCTCATATCCAATGAACAATTCATATGGTGTCATCAAGCTTTGTGTTACGATAGTACATCTTACTATGCTTGTACCCTTCCTTGTTGGACAATGGTCGACGGTTGTGACATACTTCTAGGCCTCAATTGGATTCGTAGGTCTAATTCCATCATCTCAATGAATCATTTGCAACTCAAATTCATTCATAACAATCAATTTATTTCTATCGATGGTGTGCCTCCATCTACTCCATGGTCTTCATCTCCTCAAGCACCGGGTAATGCATCACCTACTTCATCTAATACATCACATTCCACGTTACTTAAAACACGATATCTACTCCTATTTCACATACTCACCCGTAATCTACATAGTCTCACCACTCTTGCTAGTCCTACACATCTACATAGGCCCATTCCTAGGACAATCATAGCATCTCGATGTAAATCACCACCTCGTTTTGTTCCAAATTTTCCTCGCATATATATCCATTGCATGTGCATCATGTTACGCCTACACGCTTGTAATATACTCATCCATCACATGTGCATAGACTTCACTCACCTATGCAACATCTATCTACTATACCACCACTACTAGAACATGGTCATACATGCTTTCATCACCACCAACATCAGATGAGGGACCTTCTTCCTTCACTTTCATTGGATATTTCATTCAATCACATGTACTTAGGGGGAATTATGTTTATCTCTTCCACCCCCTCCCATTAGCTCATTTTCAATCCTAGCATGCACTTTAGCACGTTGTCACTACCCATTAACACACTCTTGTTATTTATTTCACACTTTACTATTGAGGGAATTCTCTACACCTGAACCTCACACATTGCATGGTAGAGACTACACACTACACATACTATGGATTTTACACATCTACTTATACGCTACACTGCACTCACTACCCAATGCCAAACTCTAGTCTTATGGTCCATACTAGACTGTTGAGGGTATACATCACCAATGGACCTCATCACACTCACACGTTCATCATTTAATCATATCCCTCATGTGACATTCCTAGTTTAGTGATATACATCATAGGCTACATAGTCACTTTTGTTATCATCACTTAGTGGTATACACTTTAGGATACATCACCAGTCTTTCTTCTCATCTTGTAATGATAAATTTCATAGGATACATTGCCAATTACTTAAGCATCATCATCACTGATTCTGATCATCTTTTAGTGATATACGTTATAGGATAAATCATCAATCCTTTGATCATCTTGTCATGATATACGCTTAGGCTATAGTATCATGCACATCTCATCTCTATGGTGCATGTCATCACTACACATTCACCACGACGCGCTACACACAACACATATTTCAACCATTTCCCAATGACGCACTCTCATTTATAGTTCATTATTGACTACTGAGGGGGAATAAATAAATGAACCTCATTACATACAACTCCATTCACTCAGGGGGCATGCAGCTCCTATCATTTACTCTACATTCCATTCTACCTCATCCCATGGCATACTACATTTTTGGTTGTTTTTCCTATTATTTTAATTTACTTATACATGTTCATCTAATTACACATGATAGATAGATTTATTATATGTCATTATCTTTACCATATACACACATGTGTTCATGTCTTTTTATAGTTGTGATCGTAGAGATACAGAGCTTCCACATGTAGCAAAGATGCTTGACACACTACCTATCCTGTAACATCTCCTAGGGGCATCCAATTTCATACACTACGGGTGTTATTATTTCATAAAAGCACACTACTTTATCGTTATACACACTTTTTACATACACTTTATCTTTATAACATGTTAACGGGTGATTCATGTGTAACATTTGTTTTGCAATATTACTTGCTACCATGGCTATTTGTTTGTTTGTCCTTGCTTGTCTTTATTTTTCATTGTATGCGGGCATAGCCCTTTGTTTTGTATGCACACTTTATTATTTTTTTGTGGAAACTACAGCCTTGAGTGTCTTACAACATCGTGAGTGATGTCCCATGTTTACAACCCACTTTTCATGGTCTATGATTGGATTCTTGTGTGTTTACTTGCATTCTATCTTACACATTGTCTTTGTAGCTTACATTTTTTCTTCTACATGAATGTTTTTTCGTACAATTTTTTTTTCCTAGCCATTTGTTTGTGTGTGCCTTGGTTTATACCAAGCACATTCCTTTCCTATGAGGGCATAGTTTCAATGACCAATCCTCTTTTAGGCCAACATTACATGAGCCCCCAAAGGGGGAATCATTTGGATTTACACATAGTACTAGATAGTTCATTTTTAATTGTTCATCCATGACACAGTGGGTTACATAACGAGTGGGTTCAGACCAGTCTACATAGAATCCATACATAGGGGCTTTTATAAGGAAAATTTTCCTTAGCATTCAAAGGAGAAGTTACAGGTTAGAGGATAAATCAAACCTTCCTCTCTACACTTCTTCATCCATAATGTGTCGATCACCCAAAAACTAGAGTATAGAGGTCTCTTCACTCTCGGGAAGCAATTATAGGTTGGAGGATACATCGGGGTTTCCTCCCTACACTTCTTTGGCCAGTGGCATGAGATCACTCAAAAAACTCACACAACATTGTCAAGATCATTTATACACCATTTTTCTCATCACGGATTAGGTGTACATGTTCCTTTTTCATTTTTTCATATTTTTTTTACACATGTACATGTGTCTTTACACACATTTTTACATATATACATGCATATTTGACTACTTGATCATCTTTTCTTTTGTAGGTTCATCTGTATGTGAAGAAAGTAGTCAACATCAACAACAACATCACTCGACATTACACACATCGACACTAATATTCAGGTACATCACACACATAGGAATTTATACATGTGCTTCCGCCATAGGCTCACTCTCGAGAAGCATTTACATGTTGGAGGATACATCATACTTTCCTCCCTATACTTCTTTGGCCAGTGGCGTGAGATCAGCTCAAAAACTCACACAACATTGTCAAGATCATTTATACACCATTTTTCTCATCACGGATTAGGTGTACATGTTCTTTTTCATTTTCATATTTTTTTTACACATATACATGTATCTTTACACACATTTTTACATATATACTTACATATTTGACTACTTGATCATCTTTTCTTTTGCAAGTTCGTTTCTACATGTGAAGCAAGAAGTCAACAACAACATCACTCGACATTACACACATCGACACTAATAAGTAGTGTACATCACACACATAGGAATTTATATATGTGCTTCCACCCTAGGCTCACTTTCATCACTTTTTACACTTTTTCATCTTTATTCTTCACGCTTCACCTTTTTTTTCACTCCACGCTTTGTCTAGTCCCTCGGCACACTTTCTACATCGATCTACCTAGATATCGTATGAATCTCTATCTACTTTATGTTACAAAAAGCTTTCCACTCACCAAAATTAAGTGAGGGAAAATGTACACATTAAATCACACACTTTGGGTAATTATTTAGTCTCAGTCTCATACTACCATCCATATGGTTCTTAAGTGAAAAAGAGTACTAATTAACCCATGTTTTTGGCCATCTTTCATTTCTTTTCTAATGCTATTTTTGATCTTACACCCACACTTTCCAAATCCATATTTTTATACTACACGTTTTCCCTATTTTTGAATGGTATACCAGCCAAGACCGGGCACCCTAGATTCCTTGGTCCCCTCTGGGTGTCTTGATCCTCTTTGTACTTTCCTCTCACTTTTTAGGCACTTTTTAGCCATTTTTGATTTCTATTATTTTTTGGTCGGCCTTTTTGGGGTTAACTATGAAAATAAAGAAATAGAACCATATAAATATAAATTTATGAGACCATAATGAGGGAGAAAACACTAATCACCAGTATCACCACATAATTTTGCATCCATCAAAGGCTTCTACTACTCCATTTGCATCCATCTAGCTCCATCACAAGGGACAAAGGTATGTTCATCTGCATCACACTTCATAAGAGGGGAGTTTATTATATTCCATGCACCATTTACTTACATTCTACATCTAGTTATTGCTCACTACTCACAAAGTGTGACTGACACAAGAGCACCAGGGCATAATTCCATGCATACACATCTAGAACTACATTGGGTCTAAGATGTAGTGCAACACTCAATGATAATTCCATCCATTTGGAAGTTGAGGACAATCTAACCCCTTTATATGTATCTTTCTTTTTTATGGTTTTGATGCTTTTCTTGGGGTTTATGCAGTTATTCTTCCATTCTAGGTTTACAGTGACATCTAGTGAAGTTCAACGACATACATGCGAATAAAGGTGAACACATGTGAATATTTAATGATACCTCATAGGAGCTTCTCTAGTCATTTCTGCATACCATGGTGCCCCAAGTGCCCTAATCACTTTTCTAAACACCCCAGTCTAGTGAGAAATCTCATATTTGCATTTTCTCGGGCTTATGTGCAACAATTTCCTCCTCTTGTTCATCTGGTCTCCATTGTGACATAGTCCTATGACATGATGAATCAACTAAGGATTTTTTAACCCTATTTACACATTAGGTTTTCACATTTCATATTCTACTTGCTTAGTTTACTTGGGTATAATTTCATAATTTCATTATTTATTTATTTTATTGCTCCTATAGCATTGGATTAGGCTATTATATTCCATTTTAGTTTAATCATTTATAGCAAAAAGAGGTTTGATCACTCTCCACAAAGGAGGGAAAGAGATAAACCATGGGAGAGAGGCAAGCATGTGTGCCATAGACAAAAACCATGTAGAACCAACTTTCTTGTGCATTAACAACACATGAAAATGGAACCTACAAGCAGCAAAAATGTGCACAACATTCAAGAAACGTGAATAGAGAGGAGAGAACACATAAAAACTAGAGTAGGGAAGAGAATAGCCACAAGAACCTAATTTTATTGCTTGAAGGATGTGCAGTCAGTTAAATTCATGGTAGGAGGTTGGAATACATTGCAGAGACTAAGTTTAAGGTCTAAAACTCATGGAAAGTCGGCCTCCATTTTTGCATGGTTCCATTACAACAAAGATGGATCGGTTTTCAATGGGCAATGCCCTTGAATTTAGAGAAGAAAAAGGAGAGAAGATTAGTATAAAAAATAGGAAACACATATTTTGAATCCAACCACCAATAACAAGCAATAAATGCCTATAAATCCACCCGCAATGATGTCGATGTTCCTCCCCATGTCTATTTAGCTTGTGTAAGAAGGAAAATTTGCATGAAATCTAGGTTGTTAGGTGTGTGCATTAATGGCCTAAGTGATGTTTCCCTATTTTGACCTACCAAATCCTGCCAAAATCTGATTTTGAATGGTCCATCGTGTAGCCCACATCAACAAATTTCCAACAAGACCAAAAGTGCATAGATCCAAGATCTATAGCAGAATTTATGGCGATATGAAAATATGTAGTGTAAACTGACATGTGCATGCTAATTAATAACATGTGGTGCATTTAATTAGTTGAAGGATTGATTGAATGTTCATTTAATTTATCTTTCCTACTACGTGTTAGTTTTTCATTCAATGTGATGATTTGTCACCCAATTGGCACACTTTGATAGGTTACATGTGATACACTCAATCGACAAGTTGCCATGTGGAGCGATGACTAGCACAAAAGAATGTGCAAGGTGCACATGTGAGAGCAAGAGGCACGATAATGTGGAAGATGAGATTGCAAAATGGTTGTGCTCGGAAGTGAAGAAAGTTACATATCTTCAAAAGGATACAATTATGCAATTGTGAACAAGCATTTAATTGAGGAATGCATGGTGGAAGGAAAGGAAAAGGGGCACGCGGAGGAATTATGTAGAAGATGGTTAAAATGGAAGGCAAGTAAGGGGTATGCGTGAAGTGTGCACAAACTCGGGAATGCAGGAGTGCGCGTAAAGGAAAATGAAAGAAGATAGAGGAATGGAGAAGGAAGTTGGAAACATGTGGAAGCATAAGGAAGAAGCAAGAAAAATGTGTAAGGGCGCGTAGGGGCACGTAGAAGAAATGAAACCAAGCAAATTATGCCAAGGGGACAACCAGAGTACGCACAACCTACAATGTTGAACTTTGAGCTAGGATGGGGATGTAAGTCATCAAAATAACTAGGGAGTCATTTTGGACAACAACTATGTTTATTATTTTTAGGATATTTTTTTAGTTATTTTTTGTGAGATTTTTTATGGTTATGTGAAAGAAAATATATTTTAGAATAGAATTTCCACTAAGAGTGTAGTTCACTGAATGTGCACTTAACTAAGTTAACATCATTATACATTCATTCCCAATAGGTGGGAACAATTTATATGTATTTATGAATGAATTTACTCTCATCTTTTTCCATTTCTAGTTTTTGGAGATTTTGGGGCATCTAGTTTGACTAGTTTGCATGTGTCACTTGAAGTAATAATATATTCTTGCATGTTGACCATATATTATTAGTGGATGATACTTGTCATCTTGAGTCTATTTTTATTTTAGTTTAGTTCATTTGGGATTTTAAGTTCCCATTATGTCTTTTACCTGTCATGAAAAGTTAGACAAGTCTTTTTGTAATGGTTGTATTAGGCTTGTTTCTTGCTTAATCGAATATGAAATAATGGAGATTTTTTTCCAATTGGTAATATTTTTTCATTAAGTTTATATCTGATTTTATTTATAGGTATTTACAAATAAAACCATAAATATTTAACACCATTATTTGAAGGTATGCAGGTGCATGTTTGTTCATCAATAACACTTACAACAATGTTGGATTAACAACTAGTAATTATTAGCAAGATTGGATGATCACTAACTTCATTTATAGGATATTTATTATAAATATCTGAGTTGCACTCCATACACACATGAAAAACCTTTACCCAATAATTTGAGAACCAAAAAAATGTAACTAGGTCTAAAATAAGTGGAGTCTCATTGTAGGGATACTTGGTGTGTATAAAATCCACATCAACAAGTGGCTTATAATATCTTCCCATTAAGTTGAAGACCTGAAAGGAAATATTAATGGAGATTCCTGATGAAAAATTGTTATGGAATATATAGGTACTTCATTATGTTTGATGTTGATTAATAATATTTCCCTTTTAGGGGTGATCATATCTAGTGATTCTCCACTCTCATTTGATAAGAGGGAATATCATACGTCATACTTTTATTTGAGCATCTAAGAATTGAGTTTTAGATTTTATTTTATCATGATTTTGTGGATATTTCAATTTTTAGATGATTTGAATGGTGCATATCATGATTGAGGACAAATTTATTGTGCTTCTAGAGATATTTGATGGATGTGTCTTGATATATGAGCTTACAAACATGTCATTGCATTATCCGGTGATTTATGGATTTTCACATGATATTCATGAATGGTTTGATGCATATTTGATAGGATTATTAAGTTGTTGAGTTTCACATGGTAATGTTGATGGAGGCATGTAGTATGGATGCATTGTTCATCGAGTGATATAGTACTTGTTGATGAGTTTTAGATGATGTAGATTTGAGAAGATGAAGTGAGTTGTTGTCTCACACAATTATATGATGTTATTAGTGTACTTGTGGTGTTATTTCATGTGACTTGAAATTTTTTATTTTTCGTTGTCATATTTCTTGATTTGATCTCATGTTTGTATTCCTTGTTAATTAAGATTTTTTATGTTCAACATGGCTTGCAGTTTATACTTAATAGTTTGATTGACATGTATTCCAACATTTTTTTGTGTGTGTTATGCACACTATATCAAGTGATTACTGATGTAATTTGGTATTTTTAGGTATTCCAAATGATGTACCTAGATATATCTTGGCATATCGCCATATTGGGATGATATTGAGTTGAGTTGAGTTTAGTTTCTTGATTTGTAGACATTTTAGTATTGAGTGGAGTTGTGATACTTGTAGATTACTCATATTAATCATTGAGTATTGGTCATAGTATGTGATTACAACTTTTGATAGCATTGGATGGTTGGTCCTATGTATTGTAACTTTGAGGATGGGACATGTGACATTTACAAGGATTTTGATATCCTTTTTTGAGTGGTGTTTAGATATGTAGTTGAGACATCCTATTGTAGAGATTATAGGTTATCAATTTTGGCACTACATTTATGGTATATATGAGTTGCATTATGAGTTTTTGATGACCATATATAGACATACTTCATCTAGAGATATATTTGACCTTAAATATGGGTTTTTGATGGATATGCATGTACCTAGTTCATCATATTTTATGATTTGTGGAACATTTTTATATGTGTTGACATGTGCCTATATTTATTGATTTTGAGATATTTGTGGAAAAATATTGGTTCACATTTTTAGCTTGGAATATATAGAGATGGTCACTTAATAGTGCAATTGCACCACTTTTGCGGTTTCTAGTTTTATGCAAGAGCATCACTCCTGAGGCTAGTTTAGCATGTCATGGCACATTTTTAGTTTTCTAGGTGGATAGGAGTCATTAAAAATTCATAGTGATCAATTCATGTTGTCTTGTTGTTCTCTAGAGGATAAATTTTCAAATTATGGAGTTTCCCTCCATTTTGCATATTTGAATTTTTGAATATTTTTTTAGCCACTTTTGTATTTCTAGGTAGGTGTAAGGTATTTAAGTGATATTCGAGCATTTTTTGGTTGTTGTAGACCTTTTTGAGTCATTTGAGTCTCTACTTGAGGTTTGGGTATGGTCATGTAAATCATAAACCTTGTTTTAAGCTCTTTTTCAAGCATGCAACCTCCATACGACCTTGTCCAATGACCAAAATAGATGGCTATTAGGATTAATTTGAGTAATGGGGTATTAGAATTGATTTTTAACTATTTCCTAGGGATGGATCATTCGA
The DNA here is from genome assembly GCA_018340775.1 of Taxus wallichiana var. yunnanensis. Classification (NCBI taxonomy): domain Eukaryota; kingdom Viridiplantae; phylum Streptophyta; class Pinopsida; order Cupressales; family Taxaceae; genus Taxus; species Taxus wallichiana. The sequence goes on along the minus strand of CM031240.1, from coordinate 811,625,411 downwards.
ATGAGAAGTGGAGCTCCAATAATTGAAGGATTTTAAGTTTTGCACAACTTGTAGGTTACAGTAAAGCTTGTGTATACGAGTTGGAGATTTGGAATATATAAATTCTAGGCATGAATCTAGTGGAATAACACTTAAAAAGGTGGTAAGGGTGCTCATACCCTGAATCAATTTAATTTGAATGTATTTTAATGGTTTGGTGTGATTTCTTATTTTATATTTCAATAAAGCAATCTGTAAGCATAGCATTCTTGTTAGCACATTCCAATTAAGAGACGGGTTGAACAAAGATTTAGGAAGAAAGACTTGAATTTGTGAACATGAATGGTGTTATGAAGCATTATTATATTTTAACAACCTTCATATTTCCTTCATAAGGAGGTAAACAATTAATGCCTTGTGTAAAACCCTAACTATAGGTGTAAACCTTGTTTTCAAGGGATAAGGCAGAGTATATTGTGAGCAATACATGTTTTTGATGACAACTACAATCTACTAGTAAGATTAAAGGAGTAAGTACATTGACACATATATTGTGAAGATGATTAGGGGATTTGGAACAATTTAAGAATAAATTTGTGCTCGTTTATCCCTTACTAGGCTTTGTGATGAACCTTCCTAATGTTTAGTAATAGTTTATCCTTTGAAGGTCTAAAATTCAATCATAAAGGTCAAAAATGTTAAGAAGCAATATTTATATCCCCTTAACAAGAATAAAGAATAATATAGTGTGAATAAACTCTCAGATACCTAGAAACTCTGACAGTCATCATGAATCCCTGTAACTTACATTGGAAGGCCTAATTAGAAGCCTAGAACTATGGAATTGAAGAATTTTTAACAAAGGAAGATTATGTGAAAATTCATACACAAAATGATATCCCAAATGGGTACTCCAAATGGTAAATAGTTTCTCATTTGATTCAATATAAAAATTAGACTTAAAAACCTAGTAAAGAAGGGCTAGCATAGGAGAACAAGCCTAGGAAGAAAATTTTGAAGAAAGAGGTATTTTCCTTGAGAGAGGAGCAAAAAAATTTATTTAACACCTTGACATTGAAAAAGGGTACTCAGAAAATGGTCTTATTTTATTTAGGTGACAGATATTGTTCCAACCTATAACTCACCACCAACCTTATTCTCGAGAAGCTTAGTGGATAATTTTAGCAAAAGGAGATCAAATGAACCATTTCTTGTGATTACAATGAACTTGATTATTGTTTTGGCATTATTATAGGTTAGAGAGATTTTTTTAGGGTTTCCATCAATCATTTTGAGCATTTGAAATCAAAAGTGCAAGTTGTGGGAATTTTAGGGTTAAATTTATATATTTAAGGACTTTCTAGCCTTGAGAAAAATATGGGATTCAAGCTTAAAGTGACTAGTTTAAGTTGATTAGGAAAACTAACTTGTTGAGTGAGTAATTGTGAAGGTGTTCTTTGCATCATTTGGTATCGAGATGAGAATAAGAATAAATTGACAAAGAAGAATACATAAAAGAGAAAGAAGTAATGAAGAGAATATATTTATAAGAGAAGAGAAGACTATCAAGATGCCACCAAGAAGAGTGGTCGAGGAGGAAATATAGATAAACCTAGGGATAATGATTTGGTTTCCATGCTTTAAGAAACATACAGACAAATTAGGAGCATTAGAAGTTGCAAAGAGAAGAGAGAAATCATTGGATGAAGACAATGACAAGGAAGAAGAGAAAGAAAGAGAGGTGGAAGCAAAGAGAGAACCATAAGAAGAAGGACCATAGGTTATAATACTAAAGGAAGTCATGGGAGTAGGTAATAATCCAAGGATGAAGGTACTAGAGTATGGTGGAAGCATGCATCCAGAAGAGTTGATAGACTGGATAAAAAACTAGATAAGTATTTTGATTTTGAGAGTATAGTAGATGATAAGAAGGTGAAATTTACATGTAAAAACTTATAGGGCATGTTGTTATTTGGTGGGATTTTTTGCAAGAGGAAAGAGTGAATATAGGAAAGGATAAGATCAAGAAATGGGACAAGATGGTTGAAAAATGAAAAGGTAAGTTTATTCCTTCATATTACCAGACTAGTTTGTTTAAAAAGTTACAAATTTTGAGGCAAAGGGAAATGAATGTAGTTGATTATATTGATGAATTTTTTAAATTGGTGATTAATGAAATATTATATAGGATTTTATAAATGTCTAAATCTAATTCAATGTAGCACTAAATGGACAAACAATGAAGTACATAATTTGACCCAAGTAAATAAGAAATTTATATTAAAACCCTAATTGCAAATGAGGAGATAAAAATCAATTAGCTGATTCACAAATAATCCTAGACTATGTAGTAAGTGACGAATCGATGAATAGAGAGGAAAAATTGTCACACTTAGCCTTGGAAAATTGTAAGAGCATCAAAGTATACTAGACTAGAGTGCATATGCAGGGTCAAGGGAGGTTGAGACCTTGGGTGCCTGTGACTACTCGAAACACAAAAATGTCCTTTGCATCTTATCACTAGTATGTCACACCAAGCCCATAGATGTCACATGTAACCTATAATGAAGAAATGACCTACAAAACCCTCAAAAGTGCATCAAATCCCAAAATAAAATAATGCAAATGAGGGTTCAGAATGTCCTCATCTATCAAACGAGTGATCTTAGGATTAAGTGTTGCACTATATTTCAAAACCAATGTCGTTATGTGTGTGTGTGTGTGTGTGTGCAAAAATTGTGCCCTAGGTTGCTCTTTCGTGTGTCGCACTTGATAGCAAGAAAGTAGCTAGATGTAAGAAATGTAAGTAGATGTTTACATGAAAGAATGAAATTCCCCTCCTATGAAGTGTATGCATAAGTATAATCCCTTGTCCCTTGTGTGTGGATGCTATATGGATGTTTGAATGCTCTTGATAATGGCCTTTGAATGCAACCTTAGGTGGTGATAGCTAATGTTTAGTGCTTGTTCCTTTATTATGGTCACATAACTTTATATTTATATGATTCCTTTACTTGAATTTTGTAATTAACCCCAAAAAGGTTGACTACCAAAAATATAAGATGCCCAAACGGCTAGAAAGGACCCAAAAGATATGAGCAAAGTACAAAGAGGTGCTGGGTCACCTAGAGGGGATGGGGGTGCATGGCGTTGGCGTATTGGTGGGAGCTAGTGTCTAGATTGAGAAATATCAAATTTTGAAAAGATGGACTAGGTCAACAGGAGCGTAAGAACAAAAAAACTAATAGAAAGCAAGAAAAAGTAAAAAAATGGGTCAATTAGTAATTTTCTTACTTATGAATCATATGAATAGTAGTATGTGATCAAGACTAGATAGATACCCAAAGTGTATGATTTAGTGTCTACATTTTCCCCACTTTATGCTACTAAGTGAAAGCTTGGTAACATAAAGTAGATAGAGATGCATACCTGATAACCATGTAGATTGATGACGAAGAGTGTGCTGAGAGACAAGAAAAAGTGTGGAGTGATAAAAAGTGAAGCGTGGAAGCTAGAGAAGAGGAAGTAAAAAGTGATGATGACCCTAGGGGTGAAATCATATGTGTAGATGTCATGTTGTACCTATTTTTTTTCATTCTTGAAGTGTGATTTATGTGACTACTACTTCCCATAAGGATGGACCTGCAAAAGAGAATAATGAACAAGTAGTCAAATATGTGTATATAGAAAAATTTCAATCCAAATGTATGAGATACATGTAAAAAGTGTGAAAGAAATGTTTAAAAATAGAGAAAGGAAAATGTGCACATGATCTGTGATGAGTGAAAGAGATAGAAAGGATCCTAAAGATGATGTAGAAGAATGAGTTTTCCGAGCGATCTCACGCCAAGTGCGAGTTTTTGGGGTGATCTCATGCCACGATAGAAGTAGTGTAGGTAGAAAGGTCTAGTATCATTCTCTATTCTTTGAACTGCTTCATGAAATTTATACACCACTGCAGATGGTGTGATCCTGTCTTGCTCAAGTTTGATCCAAAAAATGAAGATAAATTGTGTAATCGATTCTTGGATGATTATGCATGTATTGTGTCAACTGCTATGTGAACTACTAACAACCATGTTGATCTAACAAAATTTGTGTATCCTCCACCTAGTCATAGACACCCATGAAGGGATATAAGCATCAATGTGCCCAAGTATGTATTTGGGTGCAATGTTTGTGTTGCAATAAGGACCAAAGTCTGATTTTGGGTCTTATATAAGACTCATAGACTATGCTAACTCTATGTTAAACTATGTTAAATTATATCTTTGTAGAGTGTGGAATGAGGTGACTGATTCACCCAATGATGTCCCTCTTTTTTGGGGTGCATGCAACGTTGTTAGAAGGATGTGACCCAAAAGATGACCCATGTTAAACTAGTACCCGAGTATGTAGGACGGAAATGTGTTTGTAAAAACCAAGGAACATACAAACAATGACAAGGAAATAAATGTCAATGTAAATAATATAGCACACATATACAAAACATAGTATAAGCTAGAAAAAAAGAATACAATGAAGATCACAAAAGGAAGGTTGCAAACATGGGACATCACTCACAATGTTATAAAACAATCAAGGTTAAAGCAGCCAAAAGCATACAAGCGGTGGTTAAGCCAAGGCATAGGAAAAATCCCGCAAACAATGGTATAATAACAAAAAATACAAGCAATAGTAAGTAAATCATCAAACAATGTTGGGCCCTGAATTGACTAAGTCCCAAGGTAGAAGGTATACACGTGTAAGACAAGAAAGAGGAAGGCACTCAAGGAAAAGCACGCAAGGAAAGGGTTTAAGATGGAACTAGGGCACGTGCAAAATCAAAACAAGGGTTTAAGGACTTAGCCGTATTTTGAAGGCGGTATTATAGGAGAAACACGTGAGGGCCCAAATATTCATGAAGAATGGATAAGGTGCCAACCTGTAGCCATGGAGGTCAAGAAAATAATATTCCACGTAGGGAATATTCCCAGGGGAGATCATTATAGTTAATGGAGGCCTTTGCAAGTGGAAAAAACACTCGACTATGAAGGACCACACTTCCACTTGGCATGTGATCTACTCATGAGAGAAGCTATGGTGGTGTATCTAGATTCTATTTAAAGAAGTGCTTGGGTCCAAAACAAACAAGGAGAAAAAGATGGAACGAAGTCTGCAAGAATTTTTGGTGATGCCAGGGTTTGTAGTTCTTAGTGCTAGGAAATATGGGAAAGAATGTTAGGCATATATGTATGTGCTTGGGCCTATAACAAGGGTTATAATGGGGAAATCATAGCTAGGATCTCTATTCAGAGTAGTTTTGTATGGCTAGATCTATATTCCTTGATGTATATGGTCTGAGATGAACCCTTTTGTGATGTAAGGTGACAATTGTGGATGTTTATAAATTGATATATAAAGTTATGGATATATTTGTTTATGGGTATAACCCTTATGTTATTCATGTTATTATGGATCAGATCTAGTTCCTTTGTGTTATTTACAATGCTTATTTCCATTTATGATGCACCTATGCTTGGATCTGGTGTCTGTACTTTCTATTTCTGAGTAAATGAATGTATTTCTGATTCTACAACCCATCCTCTATTAATGGTAGATCATTCTCATGAAGCTCACATAAAGGAGGGGATCGAAACCTATGCATGCCTAGGTAAGTTCCTAGCGCACACTGGGTGATAAGTCGTCGTGCTTGGGGTAGACATAAAGTATATGCAAAAATTACTACATTTTGGTTCCATTGTCGAGACCTCTTTTGAAGTTATTGCAATAATGAGGTGTGATGATGGAGCACTTGACCTTGACAATGTCAAGGCGTGGCTTAGAAGTATGAAGGATGATTATTCTCAGATATTTAACATTGGATCTAAGTTTTATGCATGTAAATGGGTAGAGGACCACATGTATCATGAGTTATATGAAACATTCTTTTGTTGTTTCCCAGTGGAGTTGTATGAATGGCTTTCAACATATGCATCTAGGTCAAGTTGGTACTATAGACCTCATGTATGGACCCAAGATGAGTATCAGAGGCTGTATGATGCCAATTTGACCTAGACCCATTTTTTATCACTAGTGGAGTAGAGTGTTGACTAGTTATACCTTAGAATACACTATTTCTATGTATTCTTTCCTAGAGATTGTTGAGTTTGAGTTCTTAAGGGATCCTAGAGGATCATTCTTGCATGTTATTCCACTGGCTATCAAGATTCTAGTTATTACTTTGAGTTTGGAAGCCTTTCCCATGGTTGGCTAAACTCCTGAGGCAAGACGCAGAATCTAGTGTGGTGAAAGATGGTGGATCTTACGATGAAGAAGGAGAGAGAAGAGAGGCGACTCAAGTATGATAAAGCATGATGAGGGTCATCAATCCTTGCCATTAATAATGTCAATCTGGGTTGGTGTCCGAAGGTTGTATGCATTAAGAGAAGAAGATCTTGGAAAGAAGCTCCCTTAAACACAATCCAAACTTGCATAAATTGAAAGCACACATGCGGAAATTTAAATGCACACTTGCAGAAATGTAAACACACTTGCATAAAGGAAATCACACTTGTAAGAATAAAACACACTTGTATAAATTGAAATTGTTGAATTGGAAATAAGCAAAATTAAATGAAACACTGCAGGTTTACAACAGACTGAATGTTACAATACAAAGAGAAGAACAACACAACAAGATGATAATTATAGAAAAATAAATAAACACAAATTATTACAAAATAAAAACACAAATATATAGATCCATCTTCCTTAGAATGAGTGGTCAGCTCATTCCTTGGAAGAGGATTTAAACCATGCTTCGAGATCTTAACTCAAAACTACAGAATATTAGAGAGAAAAGAATAGATTCATTTCTTGGTGGTAAAACATTACATATCTGAGTGTGGAAGGTTGCATTTATAATTTATGTGTCCAACTAACTACTTATTTTGAGAGATACAATATGATCTTATCTTTATTCTAATCCTAACTACTAAGATCTCCATCTCCACAAAATATGGAGAGAGATATATTATTGGAGTCAAAGTCTTATCTCACTTATTTTAGGAAGATTTACTCCTAAATCTTCTCCTTGCTTTTCGGTAACAAGAATCATAATGATTTTATTCTTCTACATTATTGGAAGGAGGATTTTTCTCAAAATATGATTTTGACCAAATACCTTTATCATATTTTCCATTTGACTTTGATGTTTTTTACTATGGAACTTTTGACGTTTGTCTGATACGCTTTTTCCTCAGACTACAGTTCACTAAAAGTTAGATTTATTTTCATTGGTAAAACCTATTGCAAATCTGAATGAGGTTTTTGTTAAACACATTTCTATGAACAATAACTTCTCACATATTTTTGTTTGAATTTTATGTTTCTATTTATGGAACTTTTAGTGCTCATCGATACACTTTTCTCGGACTATAGCTCACTAAAAGTTGAATCTCTCTTCATTGGTAAAACATGTAATAAATCTAAATGAGATTTTTGTTAAACACATTGCTATGAACAAAAACCTCTCTCATATTTTCTATTTGACTCTCTGATTATTCATAGTCCCCATTTGATGCAAGTTCTAGAACTAAATCTACGAGTTCCAAAACTAACTCTGTGAGTTCTGGAACTAACTCTTTGAGTTCGAACTAACTCGTGAGTTCTAGAACTAACTTAAAACAACTATAACTTTTGCATACGATCTTGGATTGAGATGATTCTTTTTTGAACTTGCATAATTTTTTGAGAGGAATCTGAATATGAAATCAGATTTGAGTTTAGATATACTATCCATGATCAATTCCACTTTTTCAATACTAGCATTATCTTTCCTTTATGGCCTACATACATAAGACTTTACATCTTTTCCCAAATAATCAATAGGATTAGTCAAAAAAATAGATAACAAAATATTTCTAAAGAATGAATAAGATATATATCCTATATTCTATCTTAAGCAAACTATAAGTTCCTAGATTACATTTAAATCCACTTTCAAAAGTAACTTGGAAGGACAAAATAATGGTAATTTATGGCCAATTTATGGCCTCATCATTACCCCACACTTAATATTATACATATCCTCATGCATTATATTATTATCTCTTCTCAAAGTCTTCTCCGCATTGAGCTTATGAATGTATGCATTCCATATATAGTTCAAATATAGGTTCTTGTGGATCTCCTTCTGTTGTTTTTAATTTTGTTTCTTATACAACAAGTTCTTGTGTGGATCTTCTTCTATTGTTTTTTATTTTTTTTCTTGCGTAGCAGGTTCTTGTGTGGATCTTCTTCTACTATTTTTATTTTTTTTTATACAGTAGGTTCTTGTGTGGATCTCCTTCTGCTATTTTTTTATTTTCTTTCTTGTACAGCAGGTTCTTGTGTGGATCTCCTTCTACTTCTTTTGATTTTCTTTCTTATACAATGTGTTCTTGTGTGGATCTCCTTTGTTGCTTTTGATCTTATTTCTTATACAACGAGTTTTTGTGTGGATATTCTTCTATTTTTTAATTTTCTTTCTTGTACAATAGGTTCTTGTGTGGATCTCCTTCTACTGCTTTTGATCTTCTTTCTTTTATAGCAAGTTCTTGTGTGGATCTCCTTCTACTACTTTTGATCTCCTTTCTTTTACAATAGGTTCTTGTGTGGATCTTCTTCTACTGCTTTTGATCTCCTTTCTTTTACAAAGCAGGTTCTTGTGTGGAGCTCCTTCTATTGTGTCTCATATTTAAAATCAAAATGCATACCTCGTGCTTCTCCTTCTCTCCTCCCGCACTTAAGCTCATGCATGTCCTCATGCATGTTGTTTATTCATGGTTGCCCATAAATTAGACTCTAAAAGTTTGATTTTAAAGAGGTGCACATATTTTTCATATAAGTAAGGGAGATATGAATTTTATCTTGCCTTCCTTGGAGATCTTAAAAGTGGATCTAGTTGTAATAAAAAAACTTACAAGAAATCTTAAAAATAAAATAGTAGAACAAAATAACTTGATCATACCTCTAGTTGTCCTTGTCATCCTATTGTTAACATGGTCAAATAGTGTCGAAAAAAAGAATCCACGGGTAATAGTTGATTGCTTTTGAAGAAGAGTCACCTTTTGTTTTTTGTCTTTAATTGCGCCAAAGCAAGTGGTTTTCCGATCAAAGTTATTTTTTTGTCTTTGATTGATCAAGCTGAAGCTAGAATTCCAATCAAATATTTTTATTTTTTTTTTCTTTTATTGGCAAAGAATCTAGTTTTCCAATCAAAGTTTTTTTTTGCCTTTGATTGGCAGCCAAGCTGGTTTATCAATCAAATATTTTTTTTTTTTTACCTTTGATTTGGCCAAGAATTTGGTTTTCCAATCAAAGATTTTTTTTTGTCTTTGATTGGCTAGCAAGTTGGTTTTCCAATCAAAGTTTTTTTATTTATTTATTAATTTTTTTAAAATGATAGCATGAGAAGGATTAAAGAAAATTTTGATCCATCATTAGACTATATTCATCAAAGTACAACTTGTGTAAAATAGGAAGCAATGTCTGAGATCTCATAAAAACCTTTTTGCATACTTAGTAACTCCAAGAAGATTTCTAAAATTGTGTAGATAATTTCTAGGTCTTCAAAGCCCAACTTGAATGAAATCACCATAGTAATCTTCAAATCCCAAACTAGTGATCTCAGGAGATGGATTGTGTTATGTATCTGTGGGTCCCTCCAAACTGCTCCTTGGTTGATACTATTGGTGCGTAAAAATCTGCATGCTGGTACCAAGAACAAATTTAGAAATTCCTTTGGATGTTAGCATGAAAAAAAAAAAGTGTTTGTCTTGATATTCACAATAATTGTTTCTTCATGTTATACAAACATATACAAAAATGAAGAAATTGAAAGACATAAAAACAAATTTTTCTAATGGATATGGTTCAAGGATTGAATTTTATTATGTGATGAAAAATTAATTTGGATGGGTGGATTTATTATAAGCAAGTTTTTATTTTGGCTCTAATGAAATCCATGAATGTGGATGGAGTTAACTAGAAATGCTACCACTTCATTATTACAAACTGGATAAGCTAGTTTGTGACTAAGGTTATGTGTAATAAGATCACTGAGTTGTTAGTTGATACAAGGTGAAATGGTGGTGGTTATCAAGAATGGCATATGATATTTCATTAACTGGATCTACTTCTAGATTCAATATCATATTCTACCATTTTCATATCTAAATTCTTTGTTCATGCCATCATACCTTCTTGATCAAACATCACACTCATTTTCTTATACACAGAGTTATTTTGTGGGGAGATAAATATGTAGAATCTAATATTCCTAATTGTATAAATGAAATTTTAATTTACTTGTAGAAAATAAAAGTCTAAAGAAACTACTTACCAAATGCTTCCTATCACAGAATTTACTAAAAGGTATTTCTGTCACTAGAATATTCTTTTAGAGAACTCTAAATCTCCTAATAACACCATGTCCCCAAAAACAACACCAAAATGATGAGGGTTGTCAATCATCGCCATTAATAATGTCAATTTGGGTTGGTGTCCGAAGGTTGTATGCATTAAGAGAAGAAGATCTTGGAAAATAGCTCCCTTAAACACAATCCAAACTTGCATAAATTGAAAGCACACATGTGGAAATTTAAATGCACACTTGCAGAAATGTAAACACACTTGCATAAAGGAAATCACACTTGTAGGAATAAAAACAATTACATAAATTGAAATTGTTGAATTGGAAATAAGAAAAATTAAATGAAACACCTACATGTTTACAATAGACTGAATGTTACAATACAAAGAGAAGAACAACACAACAAGATGATAATTACAAAAAAATAAATAAACAAAAATTATTACAAAATAAAAAATACAAATATACAGATCCATCTTCCTTAGAATGAGTGGCTAGCTCATTCCTTGGAAGATGATTTAAACCATGCTTTGAGATCTTAACTCAAAACTGCATAATATTAGAGAAAAGCGAAACAAATTAGATTCATTTCTAAGGTGGTAAAACATTACATATCTGATTATGGAAGGTTGATCTTATCTTTATTCTAATCCTAACTACTAAGATCTCCATTTCCACAAAATATGAGAGAGATATATTATTGTAGTCAAAGTCTTATCTCACTTATTTTAGGAAAATTTGCTCCCAAATCTTCTCCTTGTTTTTCGGGTTTTTCGGTAACAAGAATCATAATGATTTTATTCTTCTACATTATTAGAAGAAGATTTTTCTCAAAATATGATTTTGACCAAATACCTTTCTCAGATTTTTCATTTGACTTTGTTGTTTTTGGTATGGAACTTTTGACGCTTTCTCGATACGCTTTTTCCTGACTGCAGTTCACTAAAAGTTAGATCTATTTTCATGCGTAAAACCTATTGCAAATCTGAATGAGGTTTTTGTTAAACACATTGCTATGAACAAAAACCTCTCTTATATTTTCTATTTGAATTTTCTATTTCTGTTTATGGAACTTTTAACGCTCGTCGATACACTTTTCCTCGAATTCTGACTCACTAAAAGTTAGATCTCTCTTATTAGAATTTTAGGATTCTAATAAATATGGATTTAATCAACTTACATATTACATAATTTTTAATAAATATTTAAATAAATATTACATCATAACATAAGTAAATAAAGAAATACTTACATGAAATAAATAATACATGTGACACAAAGTATTTATAGTGGAAAACCCCAATAGGTAAAAAACACTTTGAAAATAACCTTTTACTTTAGAGAAATTATTTTACATCCATTAAGATCACCTCCTCCTTTGAAACCCTCTTTACCAAAGGTAAAACCAAATCACTTGATTTTCACACCTTTGATATATTTCCCAAATATATCAAATGAGAGACCTAAAGTCCTTTTTATGTAAGGTGATCGAGTATTTCTCCTAACCCACCTTTTCAACCTAAAATGGTTGACACATACACCTAGGTTTATAATATTTAATATTATAAATATAATCATTTCATGATATTAAATATTTAACCTAAAGTATATACCTAGGTTAGTATATTTAATAATAGAAATAGAAATATTTCATATTATTAAATATTAACCTATATATTAGTGATGGACCCATATACATTAAGGTTGGCTAGACCACTTAATCATTATATTCCAACACTCCCTCTTAATGTTAATTGGGATAACATAACATATGCCGATAGATTTACTTCTCGTGGTACACTACAAGATTTACAATCCTTAAACCATACATGTTTTAGGCTAAGCATATTGGTTGAAGGAATTATAACACATTCATCATACTCAATTTACCTTTTGGTACAAAAGGATTTGGAATCTCAAAGATCATCCCATGATTAGTGGCTAAGTATGATTTGTGATTTTTACATGTTCTCACATAGTTCTCATAAAAGGTTATTGAACTTAAGCATATATGAGTCTTTTTACAACCAATGACCTCCTTAATAATATGCTTGTACTAGATGTTTACCAAGTAAACTCAATAGCACTAGAGAGTTTTCTAAATACCGCATTTAAGATCTTTATACACTTCTTTCTAAAAATAATTAAAGGAGGTATACATTCCCGAATGTCTTTTTTTACACTTGCACTGCCCAAAGGTCTTTTTACAAAAACCAAGTTCCATTAGGAGGTGACATTGCCATGCACACTCCCCCTCAATGGAAACTCTGGCAATCCAATATTTTCACGAAAGTGAAAAATTTGCAACACTCAAGGACTTTGTGAAAATGTTAGCAACCTGCTCTTCAGTCAACATGAACTTGAGATTTATCTCATCACTTTGCACTTTCTCACGGGTGAAGCGTATATGTATCTCAATGTTCTTCATCCTCTGATGTTGAACTGGATTCTTAATCAAAAGTAATACAACTTTGACCACCACATAGAAGAGAAATACTTCCTTTAGCTTACATGTGTATCTTTACTAACAAACATCATTGCAGCCACATGGCTTCTTTACTTCTTCCATTATACTTCTTTGCCTTAGTAGAAGAAAATGGAGACTATTGATTGTATTTTTGTTTCAAGTAATTGTTCCTACACCAAAAACTTGAACACATATCCAGTATATTTTATAACACAACATAGTATGGTTAGAATCACAAAATCCATATAAGATAGCATTTTCATTCTTATTATAATGCAACCCATAATTGATTGTTCCTTTCAAATATCTAAAAATTATTTTTACAAGATTCTAATGATCTCTAAAAAAGGTTTCTGCATAAACCTTGAAGTAATTCTTTAATGGATAGGAAGTATTTGATCTAGTTATAGTTAGATAAATTGAACTATCAACTAACAACGTATATAAAATAGGATCAACCTTTTTCATATGCAGATTTAGGATCAATATTTATTCTAACTTCCATTGAAGTAGAAAATGGTTTACAATCAATCATAAGAAACTTTTTCAATACAATGGTTGCATATTGTGTTCTAAAAAATAATAATAGAATGAAATAAAGTCATAAAAATAATATGATGTAGGAGAACTAACTCATTCATTTTAAAGTCTTTCGCTTCAATTTCTTTTTAATCCTATGAATTAAATCAGAATTGTCACCACACATAAGCAAATTATCAACATATATACATATAATGATAATATGTGAGCCTTATTGTTTAATGAATATATCATTGTTAGAAGAAAAATTAACAAAACCTAATGGTTTAAATAAAGAAATAATTTTCATATACCAAGCTCTAAGAGCTTGTTTTAAACCATATAAGGATTTCTCAACTTACAAACATAGTTTTCTTTACCAATTTCTTCAAATCCTTTAGGTTGAAACATGTAAAGTTCTTCTTTTAAATCACAATTCAAAAAAATATTTTTCTTATCCATTTGGTGGATTTCCCACCCAAATTGAGTGTCAATTGTACCCTAACAGTACTCATTTTACCTACAGGAAATGTCTCAACATAATTAATACTAGGTTTTGAGTGAAACCTCTAACAACAAGTCTAGCTTTATGTTTGTTAATACTACCATCAGCATTATATTTTACTTTGTATATCCACCTAGACTCTATAATACTTCATGGCTCAGGTTCATACAAGGTAATTAATACATAGGACATATGATGGCTTACGGTCATTTTCTTAAGGTTGATAGGATTTGAACTTTCTAACATAGATTGAGCCCAATTTAATTTTTTATCTAGGAAGATAAGAATTTCATAAACATTTATAAAATCAAAACATCATCATGACCATTTACTAAATCAGAATCAAAACCATCATTTAGAAGCATTTAATGAAGTAACTTGATAGAAGAAGAAAACACATGTAAACCTTTCACTAGATTATATCTATACATTTCATATAAGCTTCGATAATTAACATGTCCTAACCTTTTATGCCATAGTTTTGAATTATTCAAACTCTGAGTTATAAAATAAGATGTAGAAGAGAAATCATAAAAATATATAGACCATTTCTTTGAATTCCTTCAACTATTATACTCTCATTACTATTCTTGATATACCAAATATCCTTCATGCATGGATTCTAGTTGTGTTCATACCTCTTTCGTATGTTCGATATTACCAATGTGTAGAAGGTACTCATCGTTCACATTGTGCAAAATCATAGAAATAGCCTCTTGCATTTGTTACAAGAATGCATTCATGTTATCTATAGTTTTTTTACGACTAGTGGGAGAAACCTCAGATCTAGAAACAATTGTCTAGAGTTTCCTCGCCATAAATTATGTTTTGACCCAAATGTTGTAGTTGGTTTCATTCAGGATCTGGGTTTTGTCAAGACAGAAATAGTTGGATGCCATTGTTTTCCTAAACTTGTAAAACACACCTCATTATAATATACAATGTACCATGATTTAAATAAATATTTATCGATAATAAAAAAACACTTTTAATAGAATCGGATATAAATTTTATAGATTTAAAAACTATTTGACCATAACTAATTCTCGTCATTACAATGCATACTAATTATTGAAAGCGAAAATTTCAAGTTCCCTTCTTGGTTCTCACCCGAATCTAAGATTGTCTCCACTTCTTCAACTGTCTTAGGAGCCTCCTCTACCCCGCTTCACTTCGACGCCACCTTGACTCAAAGTTGGATCTAGTTCTTTTAGCCACTGGATTTCCAAACAGATCCTCACTAAAAATTTCCTCCTTGGGCAACTTGTTGTATATATCTTTTTCCCCAGGTAGATATAGACAAGCAGGAGAATGGAGAAATCAAAGAAGCTCACATCCCTAGGCACACTGCAGAATGGGTGCATGAAACGGAGTCGACAGAGGGAAATGGTGCGCCCAAGGTGCTGAGAATGGCGCACGACACGGAGTGTCGACAGAGAGAAATAGCGCGCCCAGGCGCATTGAGAATGGCGCGCACGACACGAGTGTCGACAGAGGAAATGGTGCACCCAAGGCACATGAATGGGCGCACGGACACGAGAATGTTGACAGAGGAAATGGTGCGCGCCCAAGGCGCATAGAATGGGCACACGACACGGAGTGTCGATAGAGGAAATGAGTGCGCCCAGGCGCACAGATCGGGCGCACGACACGAGTGTCGACAGAGGAAATGGTGCGCCAAGACGCACGAGAATGGCGCACGACACGGAGTGTCGACAAGGAAATGGTGCACCCAAGGTGCCTGAATGGGATGACGAAACACAAATAAATGCGCCCTTGCCGCACCCTTAGGAGGCGCAACATTTTGAGACCGACAGAACAGCGCGCAGATATTCGATGGCCATAACTTTTGACCTGGGAGCTCGGATTCATGCAAGATTGGACTTTTCGGAAAGCTTATGAGGTCCTCTATCCAACTACCACTAGATATCTTTAATTGGGTGTGAAAAAATTCTTAAAACTGCAAAATACAGTTCGCCACTTTTGGGTTCGATGGGGTTCTCACCTACCACCATAATGAGATAGTTAAGTGCATTACGGAGGTGGTTGGGGCAGATTTTGATTTTATCTCTCTTTTCTCTCTCATGCTTCCTATAAATTGTAAGGAGAGGCTTCTTTCTAAAGGTTGGACATTTTTGTTTTGCCCCTCCCTTCTTCTCTTTGGCAGGTGAACTTGTGGAGTTAAAACCTCCCATTTGAACCGTAATGCAACCTTGCCTCTTGGCATTTTGTAGTGTCTTTGTATCAATCTTTGGAGAAAATTAATGCATGTCTGTGGATGATTCTCAACCCTCTCTGTATTCATTTGCATCCCCCGATCTTTCACTTTGTGAATCAAGCTATCTGTATGATCTTGCATTGCATTTAATGGTCTGTGTTTATTGGCAAGACAGTGTTCTTCATTCCTCGGTGCATCACCTTTGTAGTTTAGGTTTTATTTTATGAATTTTCTTACCCCTGTCTCCTCGCAAGTTAGATTAGGTTTTTAGTAAACCTCTCGTATCTTCTACGTGTGCATCTCGAATAGAGGAATAGGAACCACCTTCATCAGGAGAGCTTTTCCGATTTCGCAAGGTCCACATTTGGGAAAAGCTCCATGTTATGCAATCATACTGAGAGTCTCAACCCATCGTGTTGCAGACATTCAGGGGTGCTGTGATTCGACATCAATAGTTTTGGCATGCCTGTGGGACCAAGAGGTCATTCCACAAGATTTGAAGGAGTTTTCATGAAATTCGGACTTAAAAATTGCAGGTTTTACAGTTTCAGTTTTTTTCACCTTCCAGGCTGAACTTTGAAATCAATTTTCAAGGGCTTAACTTGCTCAAAACAAGTCAAAATTTCACCAGTTGATAGATCGGGGGATAATCTTCAAAAGGGTATTCTTAGATTTTTGAGATTTTGACTTTCAAAATTTCATGGTTTTTTGATTTTCAGATTTCGGGTTTTCAGAAGTCTGGCATTTTTGGGTTTTCTGGACTGTCATTCCAAATCAAGTTCCAAACTCTAAAATATCAAAAATACAGGTCTTTCAAAATTCTATTTTTAAATATTGTCAGGTTTGGTGTGTAACTTGGCAGGATCTAGCCTTTTGAGGCTCACTTTCTAACACATCTGGTGACTCCGAAGGGGATAGAATTCAGCGGTGTAGCTAGCAAAGGTTGCCCAGGCATATGAGAAGAATTCAAACCAGGTCCAATACTCGAGAAGAGGGGCTATTTTTCCACTTGCAACTTTCACCAGGCAGAGGAAGGAGAGGAAGAAGACCACAAAGATCACCATCTCCACCTAACAGGACTTTGTCTACACCTCCACCTGGTAGGCCTTTTCTCGCATCGACCAGGGTTCTTAGGCCAATAATAATGGCACATCTACCACCGAATCCCTTTGTCCATTTCACGGGTAGTAGTCCACTTGCCCTAAATGCTCATAATCAAATTCCATTCAAAGACACTAAAGAACATACCCTATTTCACAGGAGAAAATCATACTACTCCTATTGATCACATCTAGGATATTGCTAATGCATGTGCAATTCATGAAATAAATGAAATGGATGTTGCGGTCAAGTTGTTGGCTTCATATTTCAAAGGTAAGGCCTTACAATGGTTTAGGAGCCTAGTAGCAGGGTCTATTACGAATTGGGACCAACTTTGTTCAGCTCTTTGCAACCAATTCGGGGAGAGGGCGAACAATTTATCTTTATTAGAACAGTTGACAACAATCAAAAGGGCTCTTAACGAACAAATGATGATTTCAACTTTAGATTCCAACGGACATGGGACAGGATTCCAATAACCATTAGACGAACCGAAGGAGCATTCCTTTATTTCTTAAAGGCTATAAATTTGAGACATAACCATGATGATCCAATCAAGGAGGAACAACGCCTGTGGGCCTACGACATGGCTATCGAAGCAGAGAGAACTATTTGATCCAAGTCGGCAAGCTTGCACCAAGGCCACCAATGCCTCTCTATCCAGGACATGGGAAATCCTACAACGATCAAACACGAGTTGAATCCCATTCCAACTCCTAGAAATCAAAGCAATAATGAGGTGTCGACTTCTTCAAATACTTCAAAGGAATTGCGGGAGGTCATGAAACAATTGCAGAACCTTGGAAATGAGCTTGTGACTATCAAAAGACAAGCAAGCTCAAAGTGCTAGACCGTATCACCTCAAGCACGCATCAAGCTAGGCCCCCATACCAATAAAATAGACCACCACCTCAGGGCGCAAATCAAAACCCGTAACCAAGGACAGCCTCAAGCTGCTGCTGAGGCCATTTCGATCGTATGATCCAAATGCAACGACGTCCTCAAGAGCTTTGGTCCCGACACAAAATAACATGGCACAGAGTACGGACCGTGTTACCCTTGCAATCAACCTCACCTCACAATCACCAAAGATGTTTCAATGGTGCACTAAATCGAGCCTTGATGGTGCAAACCATTGGTGTTGCTCAAGAACCAAGCCAGGAGGAGAATCAACAAAGAAAAATGCAACGAGAAGGACTCCAGCGAAACCACATTGGCCAATTGGCAAGCGGAAGACTTCGTGGAGTTAACCAACACTTTTCAAGGCATGTGCTGACAACACACGGTCAAAGAAGAGAAATATAGGAGAGGGAAACCGTGTAATCCAGCTTGTTTCTCGGCCTACTCCTACACAACAAGGGGTCGGTGGGACCAAACGCAGCTCCAAATGTGCAAAATCAACCTAAGGTACCATTGTAGCAACACACGCACATGCTCAAGCTCCGTAAAATTTTGCACCAAGTAAGGGAAAACAAAGGACAATTCATCCCCTTTCAACATCATTGATCAAATGAAGAAGATGAACGTGAATATATCAATGTGGGAATCTTTATCCATCCCAGGACAAAGAGATCTTCTACAAGCTGCCATGAAGAATTGGTCAACTTTGAACCAAGCAGGCCCATATGCAAGAGAAGGTCCTCACGAATGCTGCTCAGCCTGAAGGGAATCATGGAGGACAACAAGGTAAAGTTTTGAAACCCCCTCCATTCTATATTTCATTAATCATCGGGGATAAATTAGTACACAATTGCATGATTGATTCTGGGGCAAGTAGTTCAGTGATGCCGAAGCAAATAGCGGATCAAGCTGGGTTTGAAATATGAGCCAGTGCTGAAAGGAGTAGTACAGCTAGATGGAATGGCAGTAGGAACTGTTGGAGTCATCAAGGGGTTAAGCCTAACACTACATTCCTGTCCTAATGTTACAGTTCTACAAGATGTGTCTGTGATTGACCTTCCGCCACTCTTTGCGTTGTGTCTATCAAGAGACTTCACTGCAAAAATCGGTGGATATTTATCTGCAGATTGGTCACACATGATTTTTAGGACAAGGTATGGAGCCAAAGCAACAATCAGGTCAGAACCAATTGCCAATTTCCATATTGAGCCTCATGTACCAAATCCTATCAATGTAAATTGCTCAGTTTTTGATCAGGAGGAGTGTTCAAGTGATCTAGAAACAGGTACTAAGGTCGAGGGAATTCCTGATTTAACTTTGGATGAATGGGCAAAAAAGAGTCATGAATTTGACCCATACAAGGAAATTGAAGAATCTGAATTGGGCGTGTATTGTATGCATGAAG
The DNA here is from genome assembly GCA_018340775.1 of Taxus wallichiana var. yunnanensis. NCBI lineage: Eukaryota > Viridiplantae > Streptophyta > Pinopsida > Cupressales > Taxaceae > Taxus > Taxus wallichiana. The sequence continues at coordinate 811,605,921 of CM031240.1, read as the reverse complement.
AAAATTCACCCATTCCCAACATCATTTAGCATGAACAAAAGGATGAAAACAAAGTTTGGAAATTATTTTTTAATGGTTCGAGAAGCAAACAGGTTGGAGGTGGTGCAATGTTGATTTCACCACAAGGCATCAAATATTTTTCAGCTTTTCATTTCCAGTTTTCTGTTCGAATAACACGGCTGAATACGAAGCATTGATTCATGGAATTCATGGGCCAGAAAAGGGCATAAAGAAACTCAGCGTTTGGAGATAGTGAGTTGATTGTCAACCAAGTTAGGGGACAACATGCTACAAAGAACGACTTCTTTGAGGAGCTACAAGAATAGGGTATGGGACCTCATTCAGGATTTGAAGCTTTCAACATTATGTCCATACCTGGAAGAAAAATGAAGTCACAGATAGGCTCATGACAGCAGTTGGAGCAACGTTTGATGTGGTTGACAACATCGAAGGAAAACACAGCCACATATCCATGTGATTGTGAGGCCAGCGATTCAGGATAATAACACAAGTCGGGCAGTGTTTGAGAGCGATCAATGATCGTCAATTTCTTACAAGAAGAGGCTGAATTCTCGCCTAGGAATCGGAGACAAATTAGAGCAGCAATATGGGGATCAAGTAGTGCAACTGCGGACAAACAAGCTTCCTAAGGGTTTAGTAACATTGGAGTCTATCTTCAACCCTAATGACCGATTTCGTAAGGAAAAGGCTAACATAAAGGTCAAGAGAGAAGATTCGTGAGCCAATTCCGGTTGGGAAGGCAAAACACTTCAAATTGGTAAAGTGGCCACCGAGCAGAGAAATCAGATTTCATACGGCTTTGCCAAGAATATCCAGATATCTTCACTTGGAGCTATGAAGACTTAAGAGGATTCGATCCAAATTTGGCACAACATACCATAGAAGTGGATCCAGATGCTAAACCCATCAAAGGCGAAGTAGAGACCGATCAACCTCACATTGAGCCTCTAATGAAGAAAGAGCTAAATAAGCTAATAGAGGCAAGCATTATATTCCCGATCAAGAACTCAAGTGGGTTGCAAACTTGGTTCAGTCAGAAGAAGAGTGGAGAAATTAGGTTGTGTGTGGATTTTCGAGACCTAAACAGGGCATCTCTCAAAGATCATTACCCACTTCCTTCAATGGAACAAATATTGCAAGTAGTATCCGGTTCGAGAGAGATTCTCTCTCCTAGATTGCTACTGGTGGTACAATCAGTGATGGTGAAAGAAGATGACCAATTCAAGACGCCTTTCACCACCAAATGGGGACTTATGCCTACAAGAAGATGCCATTTGGGCTATCAAATGTGGGGCCACTTTCCAAAGGGCAATGGATATGGCATTTAAGGGGTTGATCAATAAAATAGTTTTGATATATCTTGACGACATCTTGTATTCTCAAAAATGCGAGTGGATCACCTCCGTCATTGAGGCAATTATTTCGAGAGGTGTAGAAGATTGGGGTATCATTGAATCCCAAAAATGCATATTTTGGCTCACGAGGGAAAACTTCTAGGCCATATTGTTTCAAAGGAGGGTTGACGATTGACCCGAGAAAGAGTTGAAGAAATTTGAGAATTTCCCTTGCCAAGTCATAAGAAGGCTCTTCAAATATTCTTAGGAAGGATCAATTTTGTCCGCAGATTTGTACCAAATTTTGCTGCTCTTGTGAAGCCAATAACGCTAATGTTAAAGAAGGGTATGGCATTTAAGTGGACATCCGAAGGCAAGGCAGGTTTTGAGGCAATAAAAGAGGCTATATCCCAAGCTCGAATCTCGTCAATCCAGACTTCTCCAAGGACTTCGTGCTATATGCCTTTGGTGGTGGGGACACGATTTGCAATCTGGTACAACAAAACAAAGGAGGTTTAGAACAACCAGATTGCTTTCTTGACCAAGGCTTGGAGGAATACGAAACTAGGTACTCTTTCATTGAAAAGCATGTCCTTGTGAATGGAGCTTAAAGAAATTCAAGCACCTAGTCTCAAACAATAAGATCCAATTATTGGTCTCTCATGCGGAGTCGGGGACTTCCTTTAAACAAGGATCCGAATGAGAAACGTGCGGGATGGATAACTCGTGTCATGGAATATGACATTGAGATCAAGGTCACCAAACTAGTACGTGGGAAGGGACTATGTGAGCATTTAGCCTTGAGTCAACAAGTTGAAGCAGGTAATGAAAAAGAGGTTGTCTTGGTATTACAGGATGGTCAAGAACAAGAAAATGATGATGTGCCTACTCCTTGTTGGACTCAGAATATGATACACTTCCTACAGACAGGCCTATGCCCCCTAGAAATGAGTAAAGCAAAAGAGGAGATACTTCAGATTACAAGCCATTCCATATGTGCTTGTTGATGGTGTTTTATTTAAGAAAGACATCAATGGAGTTCTATTGAGGTGCACTTGGACAAATCAAATTGAGAGGGTGTTATGAGATTTTCACGATGGAGATTCTGGAGGACATTTCGCCCCACGAGTAACAGCTCTAAAGATAATGAAGGCAGGGTATTATTGGCCGACAGTCTTCAGTGAGTGCTATACATGGATAAGAAAGTGCAAGAAATGTGCACTCTTCACAGAAAAGAAAGACTAAATGGCTTCCATCGCACCCAATTCTAGTTGACCAACCATTTATGCAATGGGTATTGGACTTCATCGGGGTCATCAATCCAAACTCAATCCAAGGCCACAAGTGGATTCTCATGGCAACGGACTATTTCACCAAGTGGACCGGGCAAAGGCGCTCAAAGAAGCAAATGAGTCTAACATACTAGACTTTATGAAGAAATAGTGACCAGTTTGGTGTGCCGCCACTATCATATCGAAAATGCATTGGCATTTATAGGTTCCAAGATTACGTAATGGGGTGTCAAGAATGGAATCTATTTGAGCACCTCTTCAAATTATTACCCGCAGGGGTAATGGATGCAAGCAGAGTCCACGAACAAAAATTTGCTAAGAATCATCGGGAGGACTCGGACAAAAATCAAAGAACATGGCATACCAAGCTAAAATCAGCATTATGGGTGACGAGAATAACACCAAAGAGGTCTACAGTAATTCCCCTTACAAGTTGGTCTATGGAAAAGAGGCAAGATGTGCCTATATCATTAGAACTACCTACATTGGAGTTCATAAGCGGTTGGAGTTGGTGAGTTCGAACCAATGGAGGCTAGGTATGCGAGTTGATGGAATTGGAAGAGATTAGAGAACATGCGGTTCAAACAATTGAGAAAGATCAGGGCCTTAGTAAAAGATGGTTTGATAAGAAAGCGAGAACAAGGACCTTCCGGAAGGGGACCTAGTTCGAAATGGGATGCAGATCGGCAAAACCAGAAAGCATTCCAAGTTTGATGCCATTTGGAGTGGCCCCTACATGGTCACGGGATGTAAAAGTAGTAACGCCTTCCAATTGTCTACATTGGATGGAGAAGAATTCCCGATTCCGGTTAACGGAATCCATCTTAAACATTGCTACTAAAAGGAAAAGGTTTACCCTTGTAAATATTAGCCTAGATTTCAATTCCTCTAAGTGCGTATGCACATTGTCTTGTTGTAGTTAGGTTTCTATTTCCCTAAGTGCTCCAGCACAGGTTTTGTTGCTCCTAGGTTGGTTTTCTATAGTTCAGCGTGCTCTCGAAGAAGGAGTTGCAATATCAGGATCGGGATCAGATATCAGGTTGGTTTCAAGTTATTGCTTATGACTCCATGCCCAATGGATTGCTAAAAGGCCACTGATCTTCTACCTAGCAGGCAGGTGATCCCATTGAGTCGCCAAATTGTTGTATATATCTTTTCCCCGAGGTAGATATAGACAAGCAGGAGAATGGAGAAATCAAAGAAGCTCACATCCCTAGGCGCACAGAATGGGCGCACGACATGGAGTGTCGACAGAGGAAATGGTGCGCCCTAGGCGCACAGAATGGGCGCACGACACGGAGTGTCGACAGAGGAAATGGTGTGCCCAAGGCACATGAATGGGTGCATGACACAAGAGTGTCGACAGAGGAAATGGTGCACCCAAGGCACACAGAATGGGCACACGACACGAAGTGTCGACAGAGGAAATGGTGTGCCCTAAAGCACGAGAATGGGCACACGACACGGAGTGTCGACAGAGGAAATGGTGCGCCCAAGGCAAATAGAATGGGCACACGACACGAGTGTTGACAGAGGAAATGGTGCACCCAAGGCGCATAGAATGGGATGATGACACACACATAAATGTGCCCTTGGCACACCCTTAGGAGGCGTTGCACATTTTGCGTAATGACAGAAGCAAAACTCACGCGCAGATATTCGATGGCCATAACTTTTGACTAGGAGCTCAAATTCATGCAAGATTGGACTTTTCAGAAAGCTTACGAGGTCCTCTATCCACTACAGTGTTATTATTTCATACAAGACACTACTTTATCAGCTATACACACTTTTTTACATACACTTTATCTTTATACCATGTTAACATTGGTGTTTCATGTGTAGCATTTGTTTGCAATATTACTTGCTACCATGGCTATTTGTTTGTTTGTCCTTGCTTGTCTTTGTTTTTCATCAGATGCGGGCATAGCCCTTTTTTTTATACACACTTTATTATTTTTTTGTGGAAACTACGGCCTTGAGTGTCTTACAACATCGTGAGTGATGTCCCATGTTTACAACCCACTTTTCATGGTCTATGATTGGATTCTTGCATGTTTACTTGCATTCTAGCTTACACATTGTCTTTGTAGCTTACATTTTGTCTTCTACATGCATGTTTTTTCGTACAATTTTTTTTTTCTGGCCATTTGTTTGTGTGTGCCTTGGTTTCTACCAAGCACATTCCTTTCCCTGCAGTGGCATAGTTTCAATGACCAATCCTCTTTTAGGCCACATTACATGAGCCCCAAAGGGGGAATCATTTGGATTTACACATAGTACTAGCTATGTACAGTTCATTTTTAATTGTTCATCCATGACACAAAGGTTACATAACGAGTGGGTTCTGATCCAGTCTACATAAATCCATACATAGGGGCTTTTACAGGGAAAATTTTCCTTAGCATTCAAAGGAGAAGTTACGTTTGAGTTAGAGGATAAATCAAACCTTCCTCTCTACACTTCTTCATCCAAATGTGAGATCACCCAAAAAACTAGACAGTATAGAGATCTCTTCACTCTCGGGAAGCAGTTATAGGTTGGAGGATACATCAGGGTTTCCCAACACTTCACCAGGAGCATTGTGGCATGAGATCACTCAAAAACTCACACAACATTGTCAAGATCATTTATACACCATTTTTCTCATCAATGATTAGGTGTACATGTTCCTTTTCATTTTTTCATATTTTTTTACACATGTACATGTGTCTTTACACACATTTTTACATATATACATGCATATTTGACTACTTGATCATCTTTTCTTTTGTAGGTTCATCCGTATGTGAAGAAAGAAAGCTTAAAAAATCAACATCAACAACAACATCACTCGACATTACACACATCGACACTAATATTCTGTGTACATCACACACATAGGAATTTATACATGTGCTTCCGCCATAGGCTCACTCGAGAAGCATTTACATGTTGGAGGATACATCATACTTTCCTCCCTATACTTCTTTGGCCGGTGGCATGAGATCACTGAAAAAAACTCACACAACATTGTCGGGATCATTTATACACCATTTTTCTCATCACGGATTAGGTGTACATGTTCCTTTTCATTTTTCATATTTTTTACACATATACATGTATCTTTACACACATTTTTACATATATACTTACATATTTGACTACTTGATCATCTTTTCTTTTGCAAGTTCTGTTTGTATGTGAAGCAAGAAGTCAACATCAACAACAACATCACTCAACATTACACACATCGACACTAATAAGGTGTACATCACACACATAGGAATTTATATATGTGCTTCCGCCCTAGGCTCACTTTCATCACTTTTACACTTTTTCATCTTTATTCTTCACGCTTCACCTTTTTTTTTTTCACTCCACGCTTTGTCTAGTCCCTCGGCACACTTTCTACATCGATCTACCTAGATATCGTGTATGAATCTCTATCTACTTTATGTTACAAAGCTTTCCACTCACCAAAATTAAGTGAGGGAAAATGTACACATTAAATCACACACTTTGGGTAATTATTTAGTCTCGAGTCTCATACTACCATCCATATGGTTCTTGAGTGAAAAGAGTACTAATTAACCCATGTTTTTGGCCATCTTTCATTTCTTTTCTAATGCTATTTTGATCTTACACCCACACTTTCCAAATCCATATTTTTATACTACGTTTTCCCTATTTTTGAATGGTATACCAGCCAAGACTGGTGGCACCCTAGATTCCTTGGTCCCCTCTGGGTGTCTTGGTCCTCTTTGTACTTTCCTCTCACTTTTAAGGCAATTTTTAGCCATTTTTATTTCTATTATCTTTTTGGTCGGCCTTTTGGGGTTAACTATGAAAATAAAGAAATAGAACCATATAAATTTAAATTTATGAGACCATAATGAGGGAGAAAACACTAATCACCAAAGTATCACCACATAATTTTGCATCCATCAAAGGCTTCTACTACTCCATTTGCATCCATCTAGCTCCATCACAAGGGACAAAGGTTGGTTCATTTGCATCACACTTCATAGGAGGGGAGTTTATTATATTCCATGCACCATTTACTTACATTCTACATCTAGTTATTACTCACTACTCACAAAGTGTGACTCGACACAAGAGCACCTGGGCATAATTCCATGCATACACATCTAGAACTACATTGGGTCTAAGATGTAGTGCAACACTCAGTGATAATTCCATCTATTTGGAAGTTGAGGACAGTCTGACCCCTTAATATGTATCTTTCTTTTTATGGTTTGATGCTTTTCTTGGGGTTTTGCGGGTTATTCTTCCATTCTAGGTTTACAAGTGACATCTAGTGAAGTTGGCGACATACATGCGAATAAAGGTGAACACATGTGAATATTTAATGATACCTCATAGGAGCTTCTCTGGTCATTTTGCATACCATGGTGCCCCAAGTGCCCCAATCACTTTTCTAAACACCCCGGTCTAGTGAGAAATCTCATATTTGCATTTTCTCGGGCTTATGTGCAACGATTTCCTCCTCTTGTTCATCCGGTCTGGTTTAATTGCAACATAGTCTATGACATTGATGAATCAACTAAGGATTTTTTTAACCCTATTTACACATTAGGTTTTCACATTTCATATTCTACTTGCTTAGTTTACTTGGGTATAATTTCAGCATTTCATTATTCTTTTATTTTATTGCTCCCATAGCATTGGATTAGGCTATTATATTCCATTTTAGTTTAATCATTTATAGCAACAAAAAGAGGTTTGATCACTCTCACAAGGGGAGGGAAAGAGATAAACCATGGGAGAGAGGGCGCACGAGGGTGTGCCATGCATAAAAACCATGTAGAACCAACTTTCTTGTGCATTAACAACACATGAAAATGGAACTCGTAAGCAAAAATGTGCACAACATTCAAGAAACGTGAATAGAGAGGAGAGAACACATAAAAAACTAGAGTAGGAAGAGAATAGCCACAAGAACCTAATTTTATTGCTTCAAGGATGTGCGAAGTTAAATTCATGGTAGGAGGTTGGAATACATTGCAGAGACTAAGTTTAAGGTCTAAAACTCATGGAAAGTCGGCCTCCATTTTTGCATGGTTCCATTACAACAAAGATGGATCGGTTTCAATGGGCAATGCCCTTGAATTTAGAGAAGAAAAAGGAGAGAAGATTAGTATAAAAATAGGAAAACACATATTTTGAATCCAACCACCAACAACAAGCAATAAATGCCTATAAATCCACTGCGCAATGATGTCGATGTTCCTCCCCATGTCTATTTTGCTTGTGTAAGAAGGAAAATTTGCATGAAATCTGGGTTGTTAGGTGTGTGCATTAATGGCCTAAGTGATGTTTCCCTATTTTTCACCTACCAAATCCTGCCAAAATCTGATTTTGAATGTTCCATCGTGTAGCCCACGTTAGCAGATTTCCAACAAGACCAAAAGTGCATGGATCCAAGATCTATAGCGAGAATTTATGGCGATATGAAAATATGTAGTGTAAACCGACATGCAATAACATGTGGTGCATGCTAATTAGTTGAAGGATTGATTGAATGTTCATTTAATTTATCTTTCCTACTACGTGTTAGTTTTTCATTCAATGTGATGATTTGTCACCCAATTGGCACACTTTGATAGGTTACATGTGATACACTCAATCGACAAGTTGCCATGTGGAACAGTGACTAGCACAAAAGAATGTGCAAGGTGCACATGTGAGAGCAAGAGGCACGATAACGGAAGATGAGATTGCAAAATGGTTGTGCTCGGAAGTGAAGAAAGTTACATATCTTCAAAAGGATACAATTATGCAATTGTGAACAAGCATTTAATTGAGGAATGCATGGTGGAAGGAAAGGAAAAGGGGCACGCGGAGGAATTATGTAGAAGATGGTTAAAATGGAAGGCAAGTAAGGGGTATGCGTGAAGTGTGCACAAACTCGGGAATGCAAGTAGTGCGCATAAAGGAAAATGAAAGAAGATAGAGGAATGGAGAAGGAAGTTGGAAACATGTGGAAGCATAAGGAAGAAGCAAGAAAAATGTGTGGCGCGTGTAGGGGCACGTAGAAGAAATGAAACCAAGCAAATTATGCCAAGGGGACAACCAGAGTACGCACAACCTACAATGTTGAACTTGAGCTAGGATGGGGATGTAAGTTATCAAAATAACTAGGGGAGTTATTTTGGACAACAACTATGTTTATTATTTTTAGGATATTTTTTAGTTATTTTTGTGAGATTTTTATGGTTATGTGAAAGAAAATATATTTTAGAATAGAAGTTCCACTAAGAGTGTAGTTCACTTTGAATGTGCACTTAACTAAGTTAACATCATTATACATTCATTCCCAATAGGTGGGAACAATTTATATGTATTTATGAATGAATTTACTCTCATCTTTTTCCATTTCTAGTTTTTGGAGATTTTGGGGCATCCGGTTTGACTAGTTTGCATGTGTCACTTCAAGTAATAATATATTCTCGCATGTTGACCATATATTAGTAGTGGATGATATTTTTCATCTTGAGTCTATTTTTATTTTAGTTTAGTTCATTTGGGATTTTAAGTTCCCATTATGTCTTTTACCTGTCATGAAAAGTTAGACAAGTCTTTTGTAATGGTTGTATTAGGCTTGTTTCTTGCTTAATCGAATATGAAATAATGGAGATTTTTTTCCAATTGGTAATATTTTTTTCATTAAGTTTATATCTGATTTTATTTATAGGTATTTACAAATAAAACCATAAATATTTAACACCATTATTTGAAGGTATGCAGTGCATGTTTGTTCATCAATAACACTTACAACAATGTTGGATTAAACAACTAGTAATTATTAGCAAGATTGGATGATCACTAACTTCATTTATAGGATATTTATTATAAATATCTGAGTTGCACTCCATACACACATGAAAAACCTTACCCAATAATTTGAGAACCAAAAAAATGTAACTAGGTCTAAAATAAGTGGAGTCTCATTGTAGGGATACTTGGTGTGTATAAAATCCACATCAACAAGTGGCTTATAATATCTTCCCATTAAGTTGAAGACCTGAAGGAAATATTAATGGAGATTCCTGATGAAAAATTGTTATGGAATATATAGGTACTTCATTATGTTTGATGTTGATTAATAATATTTCCCTTTTAGGGGTGATCATATCTAGTGATTCTCCACTCTCATTTGATAAGAGGGAATATCATACATCATACTTTTATTTGAGCATCTAAGAATTGAGTTTTAGATTTTATTTTATCATGATTTTGTGGATATTTCAATTTTTAGATGATTTGAATGGTGCATATCATGATTGAGGACAAATTTATTGTGCTTCTAGAGATATTTGATGGATGTGTCTTGATATATGAGCTTACAAACATGTCATTGCATTATCTCGGTGATTTATGGATTTTCACATGATATTCATGAATGGTTTGATGCATATTTGATAGGATTATTAAGTTGTTGAGTTTCACATGGTAATGTTGATGGAGGCATGTAGTATGGATGCATTGTTCATCGAGTGATATAGTACTTGTCGATGAGTTTTAGATGATGTAGATTTGAGAAGATGAAGTGAGTTGTTGTCTCACACAATTATATGATGTTATTAGTGTACTTGTGGTGTTATTTCATGTGACTTGAAATTTTTATTTTTCGTTGTCATAGTTCTTGATTTGATCTCATGTTTGTATTCCTTGTTAATTAAGATTTTTTATGTTCAACATGGCTTGGCGAGTTTATACTTAATAGTTTGATTGACATGTATTCCAAATTTTTTTGTGTGTGTTATGCACACTATATCAAGTGATTACTGATGTAATTTGGTATTTTTAGGTATTCCAAATGATGTACCTAGATATATCTTGGCATATCGCCATATTGGGATGATATTGAGTTGAGTTGAGTTTAGTTTCTTGATTTGTAGACATTTTAGTATTGAGCGGAGTTGTGATACCCGTAGATTACTCATATTAATCATTGAGTATTGGTCATAGTATGTGATTACAACTTTTGATAGCATTGGATGGTTGGTCCTATGTATTGTAACTTTGAGGATGGGACATGTGACATTTACAAGGATTTTGATATCCTTTTTTGAGTGGTGTTCGGAGATATGTAGTTGAGACATCCTATTGTAGAGATTATAGGTTATCAATTTTGGCACTACATTTATGGTATATATGAGTTGCATTATGAGTTTTTGATGACCATATATAGACATACTTCATCTAGAGATATATTTGACCTTAAATATGGGTTTTGATGGATATGCATGTACCTAGTTCATCATATTTTATGATTTGTGGAACATTTTTATATGTGTTGACATGTGCCTATATTTATTGATTTTGAGATATTTGTGGAAAAATATTGGTTCACATTTTTAGCTTGGAATATATAGAGATGGTCACTTAATAGTGCAATTGCACCACTTTTGCGGTTTCTAGTTTTATGCAAGAGCATCACTCCCGAGGCTAGTTTAGCATGTCATGGCACATTTTTAGTTTTCTAGGTGGATAGGAGTCATTAAAAATTCATAGTGATCAATTCATGTTGTCTTGTTGTTCTCAGAGGATAAATTTTCAAATTATGGAGTTTCCCTCCATTTTGCATATTTGAATTTTTGAATATTTTTTTAGCCACTTTTGTATTTCTAGGTAGGTGTAAGGTATTTAAGTGATATTCGAGCATTTTTTTGGTTGTTGTAGACCTTTTTGAGTCATTTGAGTCTCTACTTGAGGTTTGGGTATGGTCGTGTAAATCATAAACCTTGTTTTAAGCTCTTTTTCAAGCATCTGCAACCTCCATACGACCTTGTCCAATGACCAAAATAGATGGCTATTAGGATTAATTTGAGTAATGGGGTATTAGAATTGATTTTTAACTATTTCTAGGGATGGATCATTCGAATGAGAAGTGGAGCTCCAATAATTGAAGGATTTTAAGTTTTGCACAACTTGTAGGTTACAAAGTAAAGCTTGTGTATACGAGTTGGAGATTTGGAATATATAAATTCTAGGCATGAATCTAGTGGAATAACACTTAAAAGGTGGTAAGGGTGCTCATACCCTGAATCAATTTAATTTGAATGTATTTTAATGGTTTGGTGTGATTTCTTATTTTATATTTCAATAGCAATCGCAGCATAGCATTCTTGTTAGCACATTCCAATTAAGAGACGGGTTGAACAAAGATTTAGGAAGGAATAATTGAAGTTGTGAACATGAATGGTGTTATCAAGCATTATTATATTTTAACAACCTTCAAATTTCCTTCATAAGGAGGTAAACAATTAATACCTCATGTAAAACCCTAACTGTAGGTGTAAACCTTGTTTTCAAGGGATAGGGCAAGAGTATATTGTGAGCAATACATGTTTTTTGATGACAACTACAATCTACTAGTAAGATTAAAGGAGTAAGTACATTGACACATATATTGTGAAGATGATTAGGGATTTGGAACAATTTAAGAATAAATTTGTGCTCGTTTATCCCTTACTAGGCTTTGTGATGAACCTTCCTAATGTTTAGTAATAGTTTATTCTTTGAAGGTCTAAAATTCAATCATAAAGGTCAAAAATGTTAAGAAGCAATATTTATATCCCCTTAACAAGAATAAAGAATAATATAGTGTGAATAAACTCTCGAGATACCTAGAAACTCGGATAAATCATCATGAATCCCCTGTAACTTACATTGGAAGGCCTAATTAGAAGCCTAGAACTATGGAATTGAAGAATTTTTAACAAAGGAAGATTATGTGAAAATTCATACACAAAATGATATCCCAAATGGGTACTCCAAATGGTAAATAGTTTCTCATTTGATTCAATATAAAAATTAGACTTAAAAACCTAGTAAAGAGAAGGGCTAGCATAGGAGAACAAGCCTAGGAAGAAAATTTTGAAGAAAGAGGTATTTTCCTTGAGAGAGGAGCAAAAAAATTTATTTAACACCTTGACATTGAAAAAGGGTACTCAGAAAATGGTCTTATTTTATTTGGGTGACTTGTATATTGTTCCAACCTATAACTCACCACCAACCTTGTTCTTGAGAAGCTTAGTGGGTAATTTTAGCAAAAGGAGATCAAATGAACCATTTCTTGTGATTACAATGAACTTGATTATTGTTTTGGCATTATTATAGGTTAGAGAGATTTTTTAGGGTTTCCATCAATCATTTTGAGCATTTGAAATCAAAAGTGCAAGTTGTGGGAATTTTAGGGTTAAATTTTCATATTGAAGGACTTTCTAGCCTTGAGAAAAGTGTGGAATTGCAAGCTTAAAGTGACTAGTTGAAGTTGATTTGGAAAACTAACTTGTTGAGTGAGTAATTGTGAAGGTGTTCTTTGCATCATTTGGTATCAGAGATGAGAATAAGAATAAATTGACAAAGAAGAATACATAAAAGAGAAAGAAGTAATGAAGAGAATATATTTATAAGAGAAGAGAAGATTATCAAGATGCCACCAAGAAGAGTGGTCAGAGGAGGAAATATAGATAAACCTAGGGATAATGATTTGGTTTCCATGCTAAGAAACATACAGGACAAATTAGGAGCATTAGAAGTTGCAAAGAGAAGAGAGAAATCATTAGATGAAGACAATGAGAAGGAAGAAGAGAATGAAAGAGAGGTGGAAGCAAAGAGAGAACCATAAGAAGAAGGACCATAGGTTAGAATACTAAAGGAAGTCATGGGAGTAGGTAATAATCCAAGGATGAAGGTACTAGAGTATGGTGGAAGCATGCATCTAGAAGAGTTGATAGACTGGATAAAAAACTAGATATGTATTTTGATTTTGAGAGTATAGTAGATGATAAGAAGGTGAAATTTACATGTAAAAACTTATAGGGCATGTTGTTATTTTGTGAGATTTTTGCAAAAGGAAAGAGTGATTATAAGAAAGGATAAGATCAAGAAATGGGACAAGATGGTTGAAAAATGAAAAGGTAAGTTTATTCCTACAAATTACAGACTAGTTTGTTTAAAAACTTACAAATTTTGAGGCAAAGGAAATGAATGTAGTTGAATATACTTGATGAATTTTTAAATTGGTGATTAATGAAATATTATATAGGATTTTATAAATGTCTAAATCTAATTCAATGTAGCACTAAATGGACAAACAATGAAGTACATAATTTGACCCAAGTAAATAAGAAATTTATATTAAAACCCTAATTGCAAATGAGGAGATAAAAATCAATTAGCTGATTCACAAATAATCTAGACGTTGTGAAGTGACGAATCGATGAATAGAGAGGAAAATTTGTCACACTTAGCCTTGGAAAATTATAGGAGCATCAAAGTATACTAGACTAGAGTGCATATGCAGGGTCAAGGGAGGTTGAGACCTTCTTGGGTGCCTGTGACTACTCAGAAACACAAAAATGTCCTTTGCATCTTATCACTAGTATGTCACACCAAGCCCATAGATGTCACATGTAACCTATAATGAAGAATTGACCTACAAAACTCTCAAAAGTGCATCAAATCCCAAAAATAAAATAATGCAAATGAGGGTTCAGAATGTCCTCATCTTTCAAACGAGTGATCTTATGAATAAGTGTTGCACTACATTTCAAACCCAATGTCGTTATGTGTGTGTGTGTGTGTGTGTGCAAAAATTGTGCCCTAGGTTGCTCTTTCGTGTGTCGCGACTTGATAGCAAGAAAGTAGATAGATGTAAGAAATGTAAGTATATTTTTACATGAAAGAATGAACTTCCCCTCCTATGAAGTGTATGCATAAGTGTAAGTCTCTTGTCCCTTGTGTGTGGATGCTTTATATGGATGTTTGAATGCTCTTGATAATGGCCTTTCAATCGCAACCTGAGGTGGTGATAGCTAATGTTTAGTGCTTGTTTCTTTATTATGGTCACATAACTTTATATTTATATGATTCCTTTTCTTGAATTTCGTAATTAACCCCAAAAATGTTGACTACCAAAAATATAAGATGCCCAAACGGATAGAAAGGACCCAAAAGATGTGAGTAAAGTACAAAGAGGTCAGGGGCACCTAGAGGGGATGGGGGTGCTTGGTGTTGGCGTATTGGTGGGAGCTAGTGTCTAGATTGAGAAATATCAAATTTTGAAAAGATGGACTAGGTCAACAGGAGCGTAAGAACAAAAAAAAGTAATAGAAAGCAAGAAAAGGTGGCCAAAAAAATGGGTCAATTAGTAATTTTCTTACTTATGAATCATATGAATAGTAGTATGTGATCAAGACTAGATAGATACCCAAAGTGTATGATTTAGTGTCTACATTTTCCCCACTTTATGCTACTAAGTGAAAGCTTGGTAACATAAATTAGATAGAGATGCATACCTGATAACCATGTAGATTGATGACGAAGAGTGTGATGAGAGACAAGAAAAAGTGTGGAGTGATAAAAAGTTAAGCGTGGAAGCTAAAGAAGGGGATGTAAAAGTGATGATGACCCTAGGGTGAAATCATATGTGTAGATGTCATGTTGTACCTATTTTCCATTCTTGAAATGTGATTTATGTGACTACTACTTCCCATAAGGATGGAATTGAAAAAGAGAATAATGAACAAGTAGTCAAATATGTGTATATAGAAAATTTCAATCCAAATGTATGAGATACATGTAAAAAGTGTGAAAGAAATTTTTAAAAATAGAGAAAGGAAAATGTGCACATGATCTCGTGATGAGTGAAAGAGATAGAAAGGATCCTAAAGATGATGTGAAGAATGAGTTTTTACGAGCGATCTCACGCCAAGTGCGAGTTTTTGGGGTAATCTCATGCCACGATAGAAGTAGTGTAGGTAGAAAGGTCTAGTATCATTCTCTATTCTTTGATGCTTCATGAAATTTATACACCTTTGCAGATGGTGTGATCCGTCTTGCTCAAGTTTGATCCAAAAATGAAGATAAATTGTGTGCGATTCTTGGATGATTATGCATGTATTGTGTCAATCTGCTATGTGAACTACTAACAACCATGTTGATCTAACAAAATTTATGTATCCTCCACCTAGTCATAGACACCCATGAAGGGATATAAGCATCAATGTGCCCAAGTATGTATTTGGGTGCCAATGTTTGTGTTGCAATAAGGACCAAAGTCTGATTTTGGGTCTTATATAAGACTGTAGACTATGCTAACTCTATGTTAAACTATGTTAAATCATTCATCAGAGTGTGGAATGAGGTGACTGATTCACCCAATGATGTCCCTCTTTTTGGGGTGCATGCGCGTTGTTAGAAGGATGTGACCCAAAAGATGACCCATGTTAAACTAGTACCAAGTATGTAGGACGGAAATGTGTTTGTAAAAACCAAGGAACATACAAACAATGACAAGGAAATAAATGTCAATGTAAATAATATAGGCACACATATACAAAACATAGTATAAGCTAGCAAAAAGAATACAATGAAGATCACAAAAGGAAGGTCGCAAACATGGGACATCACTCACAATGTTATAAAACAATCAAGGTTAAAGCACCAAAAGCATACAAAGCGGTGGTTAAGCCAAGGCATAGGAAAAATCCCGCAAACAATGGTATACAATAACAAAAAATACAAGCAATAGTAAGTAAATCATCAAACAATGTTGGGCCCCTGAATTGACTAAGTCCCAAGGTAGAAGGTATACACGTGTAAGACAATAAAGAGGAAGGCACTCAGGGAAAAGCACGCAAGGAAAGGGTTTAAGATGGAACTAGGGCACGTGCAAAATCAAAACAAGGGTTTAAGGACTTAGCCACATTTTGAAGGCGGTATCATAGGAGAAACACGTGAGGGCCCAAGTAGGCATGAGGAATGGATAAGGTGCCATCTTGGAGCCTTGGAGGTCAAGAAAATAATATTCCACGTAGGGAATATTCCCAGGGGAGATCATTATAGTTAATGGAGGCCTTTGTAAGCTGGAAAAACACTTGACTATGAAGGACCACACTTCCACTTGGCATGTGATCTACTCATGAGAGAAGCTATGGTGGTGTATCTAGATTCTATTTAAAGAAGTGCTTGGGTCCAAAATGAACAAGGAGAAAAAGATGCAAACGAAGTCTTGCAAGAATTTTTGGTGATGCCAAGGTTTGTAGTTCTTAGTGCTAGGAAATATGGGAAAGAATGTTAGGCATATATGTATGTGCTTGAGCCTATAAAGAAGGGTTACAATGGGGAAATCGTAGCTAGGATCTCTATTCAAAGTAATTTTGTATGACCAAATCTATATTCCTTGATGTATATGGTCTAAGATGAACCCTTTGTGATGTAATGTGGCCAGTGTAGATGTTTATAAATTGATATATAAAGTTATGGATATATTTGTTTATGGGTATAACCCTTATGTTATTCATGTTATTATGGATCAAATCTAGTTAATTTGTGTTACTTACAATTCCTATTTCCATTTATGATGCACCTATGTTTGGATCGGTGTCTGTATTTCTATTTCGAGTAAATGAATGTATTTGATTCTACAACCCATCCTCCATTAATGGTAGATCATTCTCATGAAGCTCACATAAAGGAGGGGATCGAAACCTATGCATGCCTCGGGTAAGTTCCTAGCGACACTAATTGGGTGATAAGTCGTCGTGTTTGGGGTAGACATAAAGTATATGCAAAAATTACTACATTTTGGTTCCATTATCGGAGACCTCTTTTTGAAGTTATTGCAATAATGAGTGTGATGATGAGAGTGCTTGACCTTGGACAATGTCAAGGCGTGGCTTAGAAGTATGAAGGATGATTATTCTCGAGATATTTAACATTGGACCTAAGTTTGATGCATGTAAATGGGTAGAGGACCACCTGTATCATGAGTTGTATGAAACATTCTTTTGTTGTTTCCCAGTGGAGTTGTATGAATGGATTTCAACATATGCATCTAGGTCAAGTTGGTACTATAGACCTCATGTATGGACCCAAGATGAGTATTAGAGGCTCTATGATGGCAATTTGACCTAGACCCATTTTTTTATCACTAGTGGAGTAGAGTGTTGACTATTTATACCTTAGAATACACTATTTCTATGTATTCTTTCCTAGAGATTGTTGAGTTTGAGTTCTTAAGGGATCCTAGAGGATCTTTCTTCCATGTTATTCCACTGGCTATCAAGATTCTAGTTATTACTTTGAGTTTGGAAGCCTTTCCCATGGTCGGCTAAACTCCTAGACGCAAGACGCAGAATCTAGTGTGGTGAAAGATGGTGGATCTTACGATGAAGAAGGAGAGAGAAAAGAGGCGACTCAAGTATGATAAAGCATGATGAGGGTCGTCAATCCTTGCCATTAATAATTTCAATCTAGGTTGGTGTCGAAGGTTGTATGCATTAAGAGAATAAGATCTTGGAAAAGAGTTCCCTTAAACACAATCCAAACTTGCATAAATTGAAAGCGCACATGCGGAAATTTAAATGTACACTTGCAGAAATGTAAATACACTTGCATAAAGGAAATCGCACTTGTAAGAATAAAACACACTTGTATAAATCGAAATTACTGAATTGGAAATAATCAAAATTAAATGAAACACTGTAGGAGTTTCTACAAAAGACTAAATGTTATAATACAAAGAGAAGAACAACACAACAAGATGATAATTATAGAAAAATAAATAAACACAAATTATTACAAATTAAAAACACAAATATACAGATCCATCCTCCTTATAATGAGTGGCCAGCTCATTTCTTAGAAGAGGATTTAAACCATGCTTCGAGATCTTAACTCAAAACTACAGAATATTAAAGAGAAAAGAATAGATTCATTTCTTGGTGGTAAAACATTACATATCTGAGTGTGGAAGGTTGCATTTATAATTTATGTGTCCAACTAACTAATTATTTTGAGAGATACAATATGATCTTATCTTTATTCTAATCCTAACTACTAAGATCTCCATCTCCACAAAATATAGAGAGAGATATATTATTGAGTCAAAGTCTTATCTCACTTATTTTAGGAAGATTTACTCCTAAATCTTCTCCTGGGCTTTTCAGTAACAAGAATCATAATGATTTTATTCTTCTACATTATTGGAAGGAGGGTTTTTCTCAAAATATGATTTTGACCAAATACTTTTATCATATTTTCCATTTGACTTTGATGTTTTTACTATGGAACTTTTGACGTTTATCGATACGCTTTTTCCTCGGACTACTACAGTTCACTAAAAGTTAGATCTATTTTCATGGGTAAAACCTATTGCAAATCGAATGATGTTTTTGTTAAACACATTTCTATGAACAATAACTTCTCACATATTTTTTGTTTGAATTTTATGTTTCTATTTATGGAACTTTTAGTGCTCGTCTGATACACTTTTCCTCGGACTATAGCTCACTAAAAGTTAGATCTCTCTTCATTGGTAAAACTTGTAGTAAATCTAAATGAAATTTTTGTTAAACACATTGTTATGAACAAAAACCTCTCTCATATTTTCTATTTGACTCTCTGATTATTCATAGTCCCCATTTGATGCAAGTTCTAGAACTAAATCTACGAGTTCCAGAACTAACTCTGCGAGTTCGGAACTAACTCTGTGATTTGGAACTAACTCTGTGAGTTCTAGAACTAACTTAAAACAACTATAACTTTTGCATACGATCTCAGATTGAGATGATTCTTTTTGAACTTGCATAATTTTTTGAGAGGAATCTGAATATGAAATCAGATTTGAGTTTAGATATACTATCCATGATCAATTCCACTTTTTTCAATACTAGCATTATCTTTCCTTTATGGCCTACATACATAAGACTTTACATCTTTTCCCAAATAATCAATAGGATTAGTCAAAAAAATAGATAACAAAATATTTCTAAAGAATGAATAAGATATATATCCTATATTCTATCTTAAGCAAACTATAAGTTCTTAGATTACATTTAAATCTACTTTCAAAGGTAACTTGGAAGGACAAAATAATGGTAATTTATGGCCAATTTATGGCCTCATCATTACCCCACACTTAATATTATGCATATCCTCATGCATTATATTATTATCTCTTCTTAAAGTCTTCTCCGCATTGAGCTTATGCATGTATGCATTCCATATATAGTTCAAATATAGGTTCTTGTGGATCTCCTTCTGTTGTTTTTAATTTTGTTTCTTATCAACGAGGTTCTTGTGTGGATCTTCTTCTTCATATTTTTTTTTCTTGTGCAGCTAAGAGTTCTTGTGTGGATCTTCTTCTGTTACTTTTTATTTATTTTTATATAGTAGGTTCTTGTGTGGATCTCCTTCTACTATTTTTTATTTTCTTTCTTGTACAACAAGTTCTTGTGTGGATCTCCTTCTACTGTTTTTGATTTTCTTTCTTGTACAACAGGTTCTTGTGTGGATCTCCTTCTGTTGCTTTTGATCTTATTTCTTATCTGACAATGGGTTTTTGTGTGGATATTCTTCTATTTTTTTAATTTTCTTTCTTGTACAATAGGTTCTTGTGTGGATCTCCTTCTTATTCTTTTGATCTTCTTTCTTTTATAGCAAGTTCTTGTGTGGATCTACTTACTATTTTGATCTCCTTTCTTTTACAATGGGTTCTTTTGTGGATCTTCTTCTCTTGCTTTTAATCTCCTTTCTTTGACGAGGTTCTTGTGTGGAGCTCCTTCTATTGTGTCTCATATTTAAAATCAAAATGCATACCTCGTGCTTCTCCTTCTCTCCCGCACTTAAGCTCATGCATGTCCTCATGTATGTTGTTTATTCATGGTTGTCCATAAATTAGACTCTAAAAGTTTGATTGTAAATAGGTGCACATATTTTCATATAAGTAAGGGAGATATGAATTTTATCTTGCCTTCCTTGGAGATCTTAAAAGTGGATCTAACTGTAATAAAAAAAACTTACAAGAAAGCTTAAAAATAAAATAGTAGAACAAAATAACTTGATCATACCTCTAGTTGTCCTTGTCATCCTATTGTTAACATGGTCAAATAGTGTCGAGAAAGAATCCACCAAGTAATAGTTGATTGCTTTTGAAGAAGAGTCACCTTTTGTTTTTTGTCTTTAATTGGCAGGTATAAGTGGTTTTCCGATCAAAGTTTTTTTTGTCTTTGATTGGCGGCTAGTGGAATTCCAATCAAATATTTTTATTTTTATTTTTCTTTTATTGCTTCAAGAATCGGTTTCAATCAAGTTTTTTTTTTTTGCCTTTGATTGCAAAAGAAGTCTGGTTTATCAATCAAATATTTTTTTGTTTTTACCTTTGATTGGCCAAAGCAATTTGGTTTTCAATCAAAGCCATTTTTTGTCTTTGATTAGCCAAGAGTTGGTTTTCCAATCAAAGTGTTTTTATTTATTTATTAATTTTTTTTGAAATGATAGCATGAGAAGGATTAAAGAAAATTTTGATCCATCAATTAGACTATATTCATCAAAGTACAACTTGTGTAATATAGGAAGCAATGTCCGAGATCTCATAAAAACCTTTTTGCATACTTAGTAACTCCAAGAAGATTTCTAAAAATTATGTAGACAATTTCTAGGTCTTCAAAGCCCAACTTGAATCGAAATCACCATAGTAATCTTCAAATCCCAAACTAGTGATCTTAGGAGATGGATTGTGTTATGTATCTCTGGGTCCCTTTGCTCCTTGGTTGATACTGTTGGTGCGCAAAAATCTACATCTTGTACAAAGAACAAATTTATAAATTCCATTGGATGTTAGCATGAAAAAAAAGTGTTTGTCTTGATATTCACAATGATTGTTTCTTCATGTTATACACACATATACAAAAATGAAGAAATTGAAAGACATAAAAACAAATATTTCTAATGGATATGATTAAGGATTGAAATTTATTATGTGATAAAAAATTAATTTGGATGGGTGGATTTATTATAAGCAAGTTTTTATTTTGGCTCTAATGAAATCCTTGAATGTGGATGGAGTTAACTAGAAATGCTACCACTTCATTATTACAAACTAGATAAGCTAGTTTGTGACTAAGGTTATGTGTAATAAGATCACTGAGTTGTTAGTTGATAAGAGGTGAAATGATGGTGGCTATCAAGAATGGCATATGATATTTCATTAATCGGATCTACTTCTAGATTCAATATCATATTCTACCATTTCCATATTTGAATTCTTTGTTCATGCCATCATACCTTCTTGATCAAACATCACAGTCATTTTCTTATACACGAGTTATTTTGTGGGGAGATAAATATGTAGAATCTAATATTCCTAATTGTATAAATGAAATTTTAATTTACTTCAGAAAATAAAAGTCTAAAGAAACTACTTACCAAATGCTTCCTCGTCACAGAATTTACTAAAAGGTATTTTTGTCACTAGAATATTCTTTTAGAGAACTGAATCTCCTAATAACACCATGTCCCCAAAAACAACACCAAAATGATAAGAGTTGTCAATCATCGCCATTAATAATGTCAATTTGGGTTGGTGTCAGAAAGGTTGTATGCATTAAGAGAAGAAGATCTGGAAAATAGTTCCCTTAAACACAATCCAAACTTGCATAAATTGAAAGCACACATGTGGAAATTTAAATGCACACTTGCAAAAATGTAAACACACTTGCATAAAGGAAATCACACTTGCAGGAATAAAAACACTTACATAAATTGAAATTGTTGAATGGAAATAAGAAAAATTAAATGAAACACCTACAGGTTTACAATAGACTAGAATGTTACAATACAAAGAGAAGAACAACACAACAAGATGATAATTACAAAAAAATAAATAAACAAAAATTATTACAAAATAAAAATACAAATATACATATCCATCTTCCTTAGAATGAGTGGCTAGCTCATTCCTTGGAAGATGATTTAAACCATGTTTCGAGATCTTAACTCAAAACTATGTTTGTGTATATAATATTAGAGAGAAAAGAATAGATTCATTTCTTGGTGGTAAAACATTACATATCTGATTATGGAAGGTTGATCTTATCTTTATTCTAATCCTAACTACTAAGATCTCCATTTCCACAAAATATGGAGAGATATATTATTGTAGTCAAAGTCTTATCTCACTTATTTTAGGAAAATTTGCTCCCAAATCTTCTCCTTGTTTTTTTAGGTAACAAGAATCATAATGATTTTATTCTTCTACATTATTAGAAGAAGATTTTTCTCAAAATATGATTTTGACCAAATACCTTTCTCAGATTTTTCATTTGACTTTGTTGTTTTTGACTGTGGAACTTTTGACGCTTGTCTGATACGCTTTTTCCTTGGACTCAGTTCACTAAAAGTTAGATCTATTTTCATGCGTAAAAACCTATTGCAAATCTGAATGAGGTTTTGTTAAACACATTGCTATGAACATTAACCTCTCTCATATTTTCTATTTGACCTTTCTATTTTGTTTATGGAACTTTTAACGCTCGTCCGATACACTTTTCCTCGAATTACAACTCACTAAAAGTTAGATCTCTCTTCCGTCGAATTTTAGGATTCTAATAAATATGGATTTAATCAACTTACATATTACATAATTTTTTAATAAATATTTAAATAAATATTACATCATAACATAAGTAAATAAAGAAATACTTACATGAAATAAATAATACATGTGACACAAAGATTTATAGTGGAAAACCCAATAGGGTAAAAACACTTTGAAAATAACCTTTTACTTTAGAGAAATTATTTTACATCCAGTAAGATCACCTCCTCCTTTGAAACCCTATTTACCAAGGGTAAAACCAAATCACTTGATTTTCACACCTTTGATATATTTCCCAAATATATCAAATGAGGACCTAAAGTCCTTTTTATATAAGGTGATCGAGTATGTCTCCTAACCCACCTTTTCAACCTAAAATGGTTGACACATACACCTAGGTTTATAATATTTAATATTAGAAATATAATCATTTCATGATATTAAATTTTTAACCTAAAGTATATACCTAGGTTAGTATATTTAATAATAGAAATAGAAATATTTCATATTATTAAATATTAACCTATATATTAGTGATAGACCCATATACATTAAGGGTTGGCTGACCACTTAATCATTATATTCCAACACTCCCTCTTAATGTTAATTGGGATAACATAACATATGCCGATAGATTTACTGTGGTACACTACAGATTTACAATCCTTAAACCATACATGTTTTAGGCTAGCATATTGGTTGAAGGAATTATAACACATTCATCATACTCAATTTACCTTTTGGTACAAAAGGATTTGGAATCTCAAAGATCATCCCACGATTAGTGGCTAAGTATGATTTGTGATTTTTACATGTTCTCGCTGAGTTCTCATAAAAGGTTATTGAACTTAAGAATATATGAGTCTTTTACAACCAATGACCTCCTTAATAATATGCTTGTGACTAGATGTTTACCAAGTAAACTCAATAGCACTAGAGAGTTTTCTAAATACCGCATTTAAGATCTTTATACACTTCTTTCTAAAAATAATTAAAGGAGGTATACATTCCCGAAGGTCTTTTTTTACACTTGCCTAAAGGTCTTTTTACAAAAACCAAGTTCCATTAGGAGGTGACATTGCCATGCACACTCCCCCTCAATGGAAACTCGGCAATCCAATATTTTCACGAAAGTGAAAAAATTGCAGCACTCAAGGACTTTCAGAAAATGTTAGCAGCAACTTTGCTTCTTCCGTCAACATGAACTTGAGATTTATCTCATCACTTTGCACTTTCTCACGGGTGAAGCGTATGTGTATCTCAATGTTCTTCATACTCGATGTTGAACTGGATTCTTAATCAAAAGTAATAGAACTTTGACCATCACATAGAAGAGAAATACTTCCTTTAGCTTACATGTGTATCTTTACTAACAAACTATCATTGCAGCCACATGGCTTCTTTACTTCTTCCATTATACTTCTTTGCCTTAGTAGAAAAACAGACTATTGATTGTATTTTTTTGTTTCAAGTAATTGTTCCTACACCAAAAAACTTGAACACAGATCTAGTATATTTTACAACACAACATCAAGTATGGTTAGAATCACAAAATTCATATAAGATAGCATTTTCATTCTTATTATAATGCACCCCATAATTGATTGTTCTTTCAAATATCTACAAATTATTTTTGCAAGATTCTAATGATCTCTAAAAAGGTTTCAGATAAACCTTGAAGTAATTCTTCTTTGGATAGAAGTATTTGATCTAGTTATAGTTAGATAAATTGAACTATCAACTAACAACGTATATAAAATAGGATCAACCTTTTTCATATGCGATTTATGATCAATATTTATTCTAACTTCCATTGAAGTAGAAAATGGTTTACAATCAATCATAAGAAACTTTTTCAAGACAATGGTTGCATATTGTGTTACGAAAAATAATAATAGAATGAAATAAAGTCATAAAAATAATATGATGTAGGAGAACTAACTCATTCATTTTAAAGTACTGCTTCAATTTCTTTTTAATCCTATGAATTAAATTAGAATTGTCACCTTGACATAAGCAAATTATCAACATATATACATATAATGATAATATGTGAGCCTTATTGTTTAATGAATATATCATTGTTAAAAAAAAATTAACAAAACCTAACAGTTTAAATAAAGAAATAATTTTCATATACCAAGCTCTAAGAGCTTCTTTTAAACCGTACAAGGATTTCTCAACTTACAAACATAGTTTTCTTTACCAATTTCTTCAAATCCTTTAGGTTGAAACATGTAAAGTTCTTCTTTTAAATCACACTTCAAAAAAATATTTTTCTTATCCATTTGGTGGATTTCCCACCCAAATTGAGAGTGTCAATTCAACCCTAACATTACTCATTTTAACTACAAAATGAAATGTCTCAACATAATTAATACTAGGTTTTGAGTGAAACCTCTAACAACAAGTCTAGCTTTATGTTTGTTAATACTACCATCAGCATTATATTTTACTTTGTATATCCACCTAGACTCTATAATACTTCATGGCTCAGTTCATACAAGGTAATTAATACATAGGACATATGATGGCTTCTGGTCATTTTCTTAAGGTTGATAGGATTTGAACTTTCTAACATAGATTGAGCCCAATTTAATTTTTTATCTAGGAAGATAAGAATTTCATAAACATTTATAAGATCAAAACATCATCATGACCATTTACTAAATCAGAATCAAAACCATCATTTAGAAGCATTTAATGAA
This sequence comes from Taxus wallichiana var. yunnanensis, assembly GCA_018340775.1. Lineage (NCBI taxonomy): Eukaryota > Viridiplantae > Streptophyta > Pinopsida > Cupressales > Taxaceae > Taxus > Taxus wallichiana. Next base: position 811,580,171 of record CM031240.1, on the reverse strand, counting down.
GTAACTTCAATAGAAGAAGAAAACACATGTAAACCTTTCACTAGATTATATCTATACATTTCATAAGCTTCGATAATTAACATGTCCTAACCTTTTATGCCATAGTTTTGAATTATTCAAACTTCCGAGTTATAAAATAAGATGTAGAAGAGAAATCATAAAAATATACAGACCATTTCTTTGAATTCCTTCAACTATTATACTCTCATTACTATTCTTGATATACCAAATATATCCTTCATGATGGATTCTAGTTGTGTTCATACCTCTTTCGTATGTTCAATATTACCAATGTGTAGAAGCTATTCATCGTTCACATTGTGCAAAATCATAGAGATAGCCTCTTGCATTTGTTACAAGAATGCATTCATGTTATCTATATTTTTACGACTCAATGGGAGTAACCTCGATCTAGAAACAATTGTCTAGAGTTTCTCGCCATAAATTATGTGTTTGACCCAAATGTTGTAGTTGGTTTCATTCAGATTTGGGTTTTGTCAAGACAAAAATAGTTGGATGCCATTGTTTTCCTAAACTTGTAAAACACACCTCATTATAATATACAATGTACCACGATTTAAATAAATATTTATCGATAATAAAAAAACACTTTTAATAGAATCGATATAAATTTTATAGATTTAAAAACTATTTGACCATAACTAATTCCTGTCATTACAATGCATACTAATTATTGAAAACTGAAAATTTCAAGTTCCCTTCTTGGTTCTCACCGAATCTAAGATTGTCTCCACTTCCTCAAGTATGCCTTAGGAGCCTCCTCTACCCCGCAAGCTTGAATGGGCGCACGACACGAGTGTCGCGAGAGGAAATGGTGCGCCCAAGGCGATCTGCAGAATGGGCGCACGACACGGGAGTGTCGACAAAGGAAATAGTGCACCCAAGGTGCACTGAGAATGGGATGACGAAACACAAATAAATGCGCCTTGCCGCACCCTTAGGAGGCGCAACATTTTGAGCGCCCTGACGAGAAGTGTAGACCACAGCGCGAGATATTGAGATGGCCATAACTTTGTGTCGGGAGCTCGGATTCATGCAAGATTGGACTTTTCGGAAAGCTTATGAGGTCCTCTATCCAACTACCACTAGATATCTTTAATTGGGTGTGAAAAATTCTTAAAACTGCAAAATACAGTTCGCCACTTTTGGGTTCGATGGGGTTCTCACCTACCACCATAATGAGATAGTTAAGTGCATTACGGAGGTGGTTGGGGTAGATTTGGATTTTCTCTCTCTTTTCTCTCTCATTCTTCCTATAAATTGTAAGGAGGGGCTTCTTTCTAAAGGTTGGACATTTTTGTTTTGCCCCTCCCTTCTTCTCTTTGGCAGGTGAACTTGTGGAGTTAAAACCTCCCATTTGAAACTGTAATGCAACCTTGCCTCTTGGCATTTTGTAGTGTGTTGTATCAATCTTTGGAGAAAATTAATGCATGTCTGTGGATGATTCTCAACCCTCTCTGTATTCATTTGCATCCCCTGATCTTTCACTGTGAATCTGGCTATCTGTGTATGATCTTGCATTGCATTTTAATGGTCTGTGTTTATTGGCAAGACAGGTGTTCTTCATTCCTCGGTGCATCACCTTTGTAGTTTAGGTTTTATTTTATGCATTTTCTTACCCCTATCTCCTTGGCAAGTTAGATTAGGTTTTTAGTAAACCCTCTGCATTTTCTACGTGTGCATCTGAATAGAGGAATAGGAACCGGCCTTCATCCGGAGAGCTTTTCCGATTTCGCAAGGTCCCACACTTGGGAAAAGCTCCATGTTATGCAATCATACTGAGAGTCTCAACCCATCGTGTTGCAGACATTCGAAGTGCTTATGATTCGTCATCAATAGTTTTGGCATGCCAGTGGGACAAGAGGTCATTCCACAAGATTTGAAGGAGTTTTCATGAAATTCGGACTTAAAAATTGCAGGTTTTCTGATTTCAGTTTTTCACCTTCAGCTGAACTTTGAAATCAATTTTCAAGGGCTTAACTTGCTCAAAACAAGTCAAAATTTCACCAGTTGATAGATCGGGGGATAATCTTCAAAAGGGTATTCTTAGATTTTTGAGATTTTGACTTTCAAAATTTCATGGTTTTTGATTTTGGATTTTGAGTTTTCGGAAGTCGGCATTTTGGGTTTTCGGGAATTTGTCATTCCAAATCAAGTTCCAAACTCTAAAATATCAAAAATACAAGTCTTTCAAAATTCTATTTTTAAATATTGTCAAGTTTGGTGTGTAACTTGGCAGGATCTAGCCTTTTGAGGCTCACTTTCTAACACATCTGGTGACTCCGAAGGGGATAGAATTCAGCGGTGTAGCAGCAAAAGTTGCCCAGGCATATGAGAAGAATTCAAACCAGGTCCAATACTCGAGAAGAGGGGCTATTTTTCCACTTGCAACTTTCACCAGGCGTAGAGGAAGGAGAGGAAGAAGACCACAAAGATCACCATCTCCACCTAACAGGACTTTGTCTACACCTCCACCTGGTAGGCCTTTTCTCGCATCGACTAGGGTTCTTAGGCCAATCATAATGGCACATCTACCACCGAATCCCTTTGTCAATTTCACGGGTAGTAGTCCACTTGCCCTAAATGCTCATAATCAAATTCCAGTTGCAGCACTAAAGAATATACCCTATTTCACAGGAGAAAATCATACTACTCCTATTGATCACATCAGGATATTGCTAATGCATGTGCGATTCATGAAATAAATGAAATGGATGTTCGGTCAAGTTGTTGGCTTCATCTTTCAAAGGTAAGGCCTTACTGATGGTTTAGGAGCCTAGTAGCGGGGTCTATTACAATTGGGACCAACTTTGTTCGGCTCTTTCTGACCAATTCGGGAGAGAGGCGGACAATTTATCTTTATTGGAACATTGACAACAATCAAAAGGGCTCCTAACGAACAAATGACAGATTTCAACTTTAGATTCCAACGGACATGGGACAGGATTCCAATAGCCGTTAGACCAACCGCCGAAGGAGCATTCCTTTATTTCTTAAAGGCTATAAATTCAGACATAGCCATGATGATCCAATCAATGGGAGGAACAATGCTGCAGGGGGCCTACGACATGGCTATCGGAGCAGAGAACTATTTGATCAGTGGCAAGCTTGCACCAAGGCCACCAATGCCTCTCTATCCGGATATGGGAAATCCTCTGACGATCAAGCACGAGTTGAATCCCATTCCAACTCCTAGAAATCAAAGCAATAATGAGGTGTCGACTTCTCAAATACTTCAAAGGAATTGCGGGAGGTCATGAAACAATTGCGAGAACCTTGGAAATGAGCTAGTGACTATCAAAAGACAACAAGCTCAAAGTGCTTTAGACCGTATCGACCTCAAGCACGTGTGCAAGCTAGGCCCCCATACCAACAAAATAGACCACCACCTCGGGCTGCAAATCAAAACCAGAACCAAGGACAACCTCAAGCTGCCGAGGCCATTTCGGCCGTATGATCCAAATGCAACGAGCGTCCTCAAGAGCTTTGGTCCGACACAAAATAACATGGCACGAGAGTACGGTGGTGTTACCCTTGCAATCTACCTCACAATCAGTCGGCATGTTTCAATGGTGCACTAAATCGAGGCCTTGATGGTGCAAACCATTGGTGTTGCTCAAGAACCAAGCCGAGGAGGAGAATCGGCAACAAAAATGCAACGAGAAGGACCTCCAGCGAAACCACATTGGCCAATTGGCAAGCGGAAGACTTACGTGGAGTTAACCAACAACCTTTTCAAGGCATGGCTGCCAACACACGGTCAAAGAAGAGAAATATAGGAGAGGGAAAACCGTGTAATCTAGTTGTTTCTCAGACCACTCCTACACAACAAGGGGTCGGTAGACCAAACGCAGCTCCAAATGTGCAAAATCAACCTAAGGTACCTGTTGTAGCAACACACGCACATGCTCAAGCTCGAGAAAATTTTGCACCAAGTAAGGGAAAACAAAGGACAATTCATCCCCTTTCAAACATCATTGATCAAATGAAGAAGATGAACGTGAATATATCAATGTGGGAATCTTTATCCATCGGAGGACAAAGAGATCTTCTACAAGCTGCCATGAAGAATTGGTCAACTTGAACAGCGAGGCCCATATGCAGAGAGAAGGTCCTCACGAATGCTTGCTCGGCTGAAGGGAATCATGGAGGACAACAAGGTAAAGTTTTGAAACCCCCTCCATTCTATATTTCATTAATCATCGGGGATAAATTAGTACACAATTGCATGATTGATTAGGGCAAGTAGTTCGGTGATGCGAAAGCAAATAGCGGATCAGCTGGGTTTGAAATATGAGCCAGTCTTTGAAAGAGTAGTAGTACAACTAGATGGAACGGCAGCAGTAGGCGGTAGGAATTGTTGGAGTCATCGAGGGTTAAGCCTAACACTACATTCTGTCCTAATGTTACTGATTCTACAAGATGTATTTGTGATTGACCTTAGCCACTCTTTGCGTTGTGTCTATCAAGAGACTTCACTGCAAAAATCGGTGGATATTTATCTGCAGATTGGTCACACATGATTTTAGGACAAGGTATGGAGCCAAAGCAACAATCAGGTCAGAACCAATTGCCAATTTCCATATTGAGCCTCATGTACCAAATCCTATCAATGTAAATTGCTCGGCTTTTGATCAGGAGGAGTGTTCAAGTGATCTAGAAAGCAGGTACTAAGGTCGAGGAATTCTGATTTAACTTTGGATGAATGGGCAAAAAGAGTCATGAATTTGACCCATACTGAGAAATTGAAGAATCTGAATTGGGCGTGTATTGTATGCATGAAGAAAATTCACCCATTCCCGACATCATTAGCTGAACAAAAGGATGAAAACAAAGTTTGGAAATTATTTTCGATGGTTCGAGAAGCAGACAAGGTGCTGGAGGTGGTGCAATGTTGATTTCACCACAAGACATCAAATATTTTTCAGCTTTTCATTTCCAGTTTTCCTGTTCAAACAACACGGCTGAATACGAAGCATTGATTCATGGAATTCATTGGGCCAGGAAAAGGGGCATAAAGAACTTGCAGGTGTTTGGAGATAGTGAGTTGATTGTCAACCAAGTTAGGGGACAACATGCTACAAAGAACGACTTGCTGAGGAGCTACAAGAATAGGGTATGGGACCTCATTGAGGATTTCGAAGCTTTCAACATTGTGTCCATACCCAGGAAGAAAAATGAAGTCGCAGATAGGCTCGCAGTAGTTGGAGCAATGTTTGATGTGGTTGACAACATCAGAAGGAAAAAACACAGCCACATATCCATGTGATTGTGAGGCCAGCAGTTCCAGATAATAACACAAGCTGGCAGGTGTTTGAGAACGATCAACAGATCGTCAATTTCTTACAAGAAGAGGCTGAATTCTCAGCTAGGAATCAGGACAAATTAGAGCAGCAGTATGGGGATCAAGTAGTGCAGCTGCGGACAAACAAGCTTCCTAAGGGTTTGGTAACATTGGAGTCTATCTTCAACCCTAATGACCAGTTTCGTAAGGAAAAGGCTAACATACAGGTCAAGAGAGAAGATTCAGAGCCAATTCCGGTTGGGAAGGCAAAACACTTCAAATTGGTAAAGTGGCCCTTTGAGCGGAGAAATCAGATTTCATACTGACTTTGCCAAGAATTTCCAGATGTCTTCACTTGGAGCTATGAAGACTTAAGAGGATTCGATCCAAATTTGGCACAACATACCATAGAATTGGATCCAGATGCTAAGCCCATCGGGTGAAGCCAGAGACCAGTCAACCCTCACATTGAGCCTCTAATGAAGAAAGAGCTAAATAAGCTAATAGAGGCAAGCATTATATTCCCGATCAAGCACTCAAGTGGGTTGCAAACTTGGTTCAGTCGGGAAGAAGAGTGGAGAAATTAGGTTGTGTGTGGATTTTCGAGACCTAAGCAGGGCATCTCTCAAAGATCATTACCCACTTCCTTGATGGAACAAATATTGCAAGTAGTATCCGGTTGAGAGATTCTCTCTCTAGATGGCTACTCGGGGTACAATCGAGGTGATGGTGAAAGAAGATGACCAATTCAAAGACGACTTTCACCACCGAATGGGGACTTATGCCTACAAGAAGATGCCATTTGGGCTATCAAATGTTGGAGCCACTTTCAAAGGGCAATGGATATGGCATTTAAGGGGTTGATCAATAAAATAGTTTTGATATATCTTGACGACATCACTTTGTATTCTCAAAAATGCGGCGGATCACCTCTGTCATTTGAGGCAAGTATTTCAGAGTGTAGAAGATTTGGGGTATCATTGAATCCCAAAAAATGCATATTTTTGGCTCACGAGGGAAAACTTCTAGGCCATATTGTTTCAAAGGAGGGGTTGATGATTGACCCAGAAAGAGTTGAAGCAATTTGAGCATTGCCTTTGCCAAGTCACAAGAAGGCTCTTCAAAGCTTCTTGGGAAGGATCAATTTTGTCGCATGATTTGTTCCAAATTTTGCTGCTCTTGTGAAGCCAATAACGCTAATGTTAAAGAAGGGTATGGCATTTAAGTGGACATCGAAGGCAAGCAAGCAGCAAGTTTTGAGGCAATAAAAGAGGCTATATCTCAAGCTCTGACTCTCGTCAATCTAGACTTCTCCAAGGACTTCGTGTTATATGCCTTTGGTGGTGGGGACACGATTTCTGCAATCCTGGTACAACAAAACAAAGGAGGATTAGAACAACCAGTTGCTTTCTTCAGTCAAGGCTTGGAGGAATACGAAACTAGGTACTCTTTCATTGAAAAGCATGTCCTTGCAGTAATCAGGAGCTTAAAGAAATTCAAGCACCTAGTCTCAAACAACAAGATCCAATTATTGGTCTCTCATGCGGGAGTCAGGGACTTCCTTCTAAACAAGGATCTGAATGAGAAACGTGCAGGATGGATAACTCGTGTCATGGAATATGACATTGAGATCAAGGTCACCAAACTAGTACGTGGGAAGGGACTATGTGAGCAGCTAGCCTTGAGTCAACAAGTTGAAGCAGGTAATGAAAAAGAGGTTGTCTTGGTATTACAGGATGGTCAAGAACAAGAAAATGATGATGTGCCTACTCCTTGTTGGACTCAGAATATGATACACTTCCTACAGACAGGCCTATGCCCCCCAGAAATGAGCAAAGCAAAGAGGAGATACTTCAGATTACAAGCCATTCCATATGTGCTTGTTGATGGTGTTTTGTTTAAGAAAGACATCAATGGAGTTCTATTGAGGTGCATTGGGACAAATCAAATTGAGAGGGTGTTATGAGATTTTCACGATGGAGATTCTGGAGGACATTTCACCCCATGAGTAATAGCTCTCAAGATAATGAAGGCAAGGGTATTATTGGCCGACAGTCTTCAGTGACTGCTATACATGGATAAGAAAGTGCAAGAAATGTGCACTCTTCACAGGAAAAGAAAGACTAGCAGCGCTTCCATTGCACCCAATTTTGGTTGACCAACCATTTATGCAATGGGGATTGGACTTCATCGGGGTCATCAATCCAAACTCAAGCCAAGGCCACAAGTGGATTCTCATGGCAACGGACTATTTCACCAAGTGGACCGAAGCAATAGCGCTCAAAGAAGCAAATGAGTCTAACATACTAGACTTTTATGAAGGAATAGTGACCAGGTTTGGTGTGCCGGCCACTATCATATCAGACAATGCATTGGCATTTATAGGTTCCAAGATTACAGAATGGGCTGTCAAGAATGGAATCTATTTGAGCACCTCTTCAAATTATTACCCGCAGGGTAATGGGAAGGAAGAGTCCACGAACAAAAATTTGCTAAGAATCATCAGGAGGACTCTGGATGAAAATCAAAGAACATGGCATACCAAGCTAAAATCAGCATTATGGGTGTGAGAATAACACCAAAGAGGTCTCTGAGGTAATTCCCCTTACAAGTTGGTCTATGGAAAAGAGAGCGATGTGCCTATATCATTAGAACTACCTACATTGGAGTTCATGAAGCAGTTGGAGTTGGCTGAGTTCGAACCAATGGAGGCTAGGTATGCAGAGTTGATGGAATTGGAAGAAATTAGAGAACATGCAGTTCAAACAATTGAGAAAGATCAGGCCTTAGTAAAAAGATGGTTTGATAAGAAAGCGAGAAGCAAGGACCTTCCAGGAAGGGGACCTAGTTCTGAAATGGGATGCAGATCGGGCAAAACCAGGAAGGCATTCCAAGTTTGATGCCATTTGGAGTGGCCCCTACATGGTCACGGGATGTAAAAGTAGTAATGCCTTCCAATTGTCTACATTGGATGGAGAAGAATTCCCGATTCCGGTTAACGGAATCCATCTTAAACATTGCTACTAAAAGGAAAAGGTTTACCCTTGTAAATATTAGCCTAGATTTCAATTCCTCTAAGTGCGTATGCACATTGTCTTGTTGTAGTTAGGTTTTATTTCCTAAGTGCTCCGGCACAGGTTTTGTTGCTCCTAGGTTGGTTTTCTATAGTTCAACGTGCTCTCGAAGAAGGAGTTGCAATATCAGGATCGGGATCAGATATCAAGTTGGTTTCAAGTTATTGCTTATGACTCCATGCCCAATGGATTGCTAAAAGGCCACTGATCTTCTACCTAGCAGGCAGGTGATCCCATTGAGTCGCCAAATTGTTGTATATATCTTTCCCCCAGGTAGATATAGACAAGCAGGAGAATGGAGAAATCAAAGAAGCTCGCATCCCGACAGGCACACAGCATGAAATGGGCGCACGACATGGAGTGTCGACAGAGGAAATGGCGCGCGCCCGAAAGTGCGCGCTGAGAATGGGCGCACGACACGAGTGTCGACAGAGGAAATGGTGCGCCCAAGGCATTGGCACAGAATGGGTGCATGACACGAGAGTGTTGATGAGGAAATGGTGCACCCAAGGCACACATAATGGGCACACGACACGAAGTGTCTACAGAGGAAATGGTGTGGTAGGCGCACGAAAAGGTGAAAAGTGTCGACACTGAAAGTGTCGACGAGGAAATGGTGCGCCCAAGGCAAATAGAATGGGCACACGCACACGAGTGTTGTGACAGAGGAAATGGTGCACCAAGGCGCATGGAATGGGATGATGACACACACATAAATGTGCCCTTGGCACACCCGGAGGAGGCGCTGACATTTTGAGCGGCCCAGCTGACAGAAGTAAACCACAGCGCGAGATATTCGAGATGGCCATAACTTTGACTAGGAGCTCGGATTCATGCAAGGTTGGACTTTTGGAAAGCTTACGAGGTCCTCTATCCAACTACGATTGGATATCTTTAATTGGGTGAGAAAAATTCTTAAAAATGCAAAATACAGTTCGCCACTTTTGGGTTCGCTGGGGTTCTCACCTACCACCATAATGAGATAGTTAAGTGCATCTAGAGGTGGTTGGGGTAGATTTCGATTTTCCTCTCTCTTTTCTCTCTCATTCTTCCTATAAATTGTAAGGAGGGGCTTCTTTCTAAAGGTTGGACATTTCTGTTTTGCCCCTCCCTTCTTCTCTTTGGCAGGTGAACTTGTGGAGTTAAAACCTCCCATTTGAAACTGTAATGCAACCTTGCCTCTTGGCATTTTGCAGTGTGTTGTATCAATCTTTGGAGCAAATTAATGCATGTCTATGGATGATTCTCAACCCTCTCTGTATTCATTTGCATCCCCTTGATCTTTCACTGTGAATCTGGCTATCTGTGTATGATCTTGCATTACATTTTAATGGTCTGTGTTTATTGGCAAGACAGGTGTTCTTCATTCCTCGGTGCATCACCTTTGTAGTTTAGGTTTTATTTTATGCATTTTCTTACCCTGTCTCCTTGGCAAGTTAGATTAGGTTTTTAGTAAACCCTCTGCATCTTCTACATGTGCATTTGAATAGAGGAATAGGAACCGGCCTTCATCCGGAGAGCTTTTCCGATTTTGCAAGGTCCCACACTTGGGAAAAGCTCCATGTTATGCAATCGTACTAAGAGTCTCAACCCATCGTGTTGCAGACATTCAGAAGTCTTTGTAATTCATCGTCAACAGAACTAGAGGTTTAGACGAAGAGGTTACATTGGGTTTATACTGATTGGAAAGACATATCATAAGGAAATTGGCTTTGATTTTGGGTTTCAAACAGAGAAGGAGGTTTATTGAGTTGATATGGGGGTTTTTAGGTTGGCAATGAGGTTGATAAGGTCTGAAAACTTTGGCTACGATACCTCTTAATTGTCACCAAATCATTCCCAAGATTTTGAAATTTTTCATTACCTCTTGAAGCTCAACTGAGGTGCTTGAGGAAGTAGATGCCTCACTAGAATTCTGATTTCTTAGAGTTAGGATAGGAGCTAACTCGGGTGTTTGATTAGAATTAGGATTTCCAATCTCTGGGTAAATGGGCATTGGTGATCTAGGATAAAGTTTACCATCTTGGAATAGATAGTTTTAATCCCTAATAGTTGTTGTAAAAGCATCAGAAACATTTCACATCCCATAGATTGAACCATGACAGTAATATCAAAATTAAGGGATTTTAAAAAGTAAATAAATCACCTTGTGTAGTTGGTCTTACAAGGTTTGGAATTCTATCCCACATCCTTTGGAGCTTGAAGTTGAAATATTCCATGAGTTCCTTTGGATCCCTATTTATGGTTGCCAATTTTTCTAACAAAGATATGTTATCCTCCCTCTCTCCAAATTGATTGTGAAGGGTTGTGCACAATGTATTACAATTAGTGATGGATCTTGTTGCTAGACTTCAAAACCATTGTAGAGACTTTCCTTTGAATGAGGAAGCTAGAAGCTTCATAACTACATCCATGTCAACAATTTCATGGATAGCACAAACATTTGCAATGTCTTGTATGTGGTCAACTAGAGTAGTGTGATTCTCCCCAGTAAAGAATGGAATACTCTTCAAAGTTGCCACTAGAATAGGACTTTAGGAGTTTAGAGTAAGGAGACTACTACCAATGAAGTTAACAAGCCCTAGATTATGTTGTTGTGCTGCCATTATAATAGGTATAAGAACTCTAGTATATTGCAAGAAAGGCTTACCAAGTTGTGGTGTTGAAAGGGTTACATTTGGTGGAGATGGTGATCTTTGATGTTTGGTGAAGCACTCAAAGACACCTTCTACTTTCCTAGAGCTTGTTTGGATTATTCTCATGGACTGAGACACTTTAACTCGCAGAAACCAATAGATTTTGATTCCTGGAGTCACTAGATGTTTTTTGCAGAGACTCCAAATGCTATAAGTTTTCCAATATACACATCTAAACTTGATAAAACTTGAAATATTTACTTCTAATATTCCACGGGCATGTCAAAATTGTTATAAAAAAACCCTCGATATGTCATAAAATGTGGATGAGAAATCATTGTTTTTGGGGTAACATGGGATGATATCAAAAGTGTGGGAATTTCAAGGATGATATCAACCTCTAGAGAAGGTTTCTTACTCCACCTATTACTAATATTAAGTTATTCCTAAGGAAGGAAATGCAATTATCTACTCCTATTCTAATAATCCAAGGGACTAGGGAGAGAAAGAAGTGCATAAAATGGGAAATCCTAAACTAAGGGAGGTGATAGCACCAAGAAGAGGGTGGAGAGACACTCTCAAATGAGGAAAATGGGAGAAAAAATGAGAAAAGAGAGGATAAACATGAGTATCATAGTCTCAAACTCATTTAAACTATCATTTTGAAGACATAACAAACTTATATCCTACAAAGAGAATACAATATACATAAAACACCCAAAATTGCAATGAAAGGCATCAATTGACAACAAAAACAATATAGGACCGATTGGTAGCCACAAAAAAATGTTCTATTGAATTATAAGGATGCACAATACATTACAGTAAAGGAGAGAGGCAAGATTCACATGCAGAAGATAAAATTTGAAGTTTCTAAATCATGTATGCATAGATAACTAGTAAAATAGAATGCAAAAGCATGCAAGAATGTCTAACCCTTACAAAAGAGTCTCACTTTACAATATTTAGAAATGGGAAGAGAGAGGAGGGAAAATATTTGATTTGATCCTGCCGTAATGCTATTTTTCTCTATTACATGGCATGTTAAGCTTCAACCAAACCCCAAAGTGCATTAAAACATTATGGGAACCCTATAAACTCGTACTCCATGTATTCTTGCTTGCAAGAGTATGTAAGAGCCCATATTTCATCAATTTGAGTGGTTGAGCTACCCGGCTACTACACATTAATGGCCGGATTGACATTTTATTTTTTTACATCCCTCGAGACACCTCCAAAATCTTATTTTTCCAATGCCAAATTGAATGGATTGATGAGAAATTTCCAATGATATATATTATTTGAAATTTGGAGCTTAAAGTCAAAAGATATGGCCACTTTAAGTTTTTCATGTCGGGAGGTACATGAAATTTACACGTGGCAACCCTTCATTGGTTCAAGAATCGAGAATCGCCAACATGTACCTTGCTTCACATTTTTCCATTTTTAGTCATTAATTGGCTTGAGGATATGGCCTTTACTTTCATGTTTGCCATATGTCTTGTACTTTATTGTAGCTTTGAAAAATGGGTCTAATTTTTATGAAAATATGGCCCAAAAATACCACAATGTTTCCTCACATTGATAGGCCATGTTAGAGCCGCTTAGAATTGCAAGAAAATATAAGGATTCCATGACGCTTCGCATGTCCATTTTTTTATTTTTCCTCGACATCTACAAACCATCATCTAATGAGATCTTTCCACATTCCTTTCGCATGTCGATTGATGGATAGTCTCACCTTACAATTGTGAAGTGTGAGACAATAATAAATCTCCACAAACTTCACATGCCAAATCATTTTCCTTGGAATCCTTCTAACTTCAGCAAACAATGAACCAATGGGAAATCTCCACATAGCCTCATGTCATGTTTGATAGCTCCTTAAACTAAATTTTTAAAGTGAGAGCTAATGAGAAGGCTCCACACACTCCGCATGTCGAGTGTGAAAATTGAAAATGGAAAGGCTCTACGTAGATCTTCACATTAGTTTCTAAGTTTGGGGTATTAAAAAAATTGGATTTGAATTTTGATGCCACCTATCCCTTGACTTTTGTTGACCTAGTGGACTTAAAGAAATATGAGCTTGGATATATTCTACGGATGACACGTGTCCCCTGTTATCCCTCAATCTTTGCCACCGCCACATTTTCTTTCCCTTATACTATGGATTTTATTTTTTCCATACAACACTAGTCCTTCACGTACCACACGTTGGTCCTTTTATTGGATGTGAATTTTCTCTATGTGGGTTTCCATGCTCCCTACGGGTTTAATTAAACCATCCCAAGTCTTAGACCGATGCTCCTTAGTTCCACAGTTAGGATAACCGATAGAACACTAAGTCCCATGAAAACTCAAGTAAAATAAAATAAATTTCTATGGTTTTGAATATCAACGACTAGTGCTTTTGGGAAGTGGAATTTTGATGACCATTTGACTATCATAGACCTGCAAAAGTTGGTGAAGTCTATTTTTGATATCATTAAAGCCAAAATTAACTCGAGGTGTAATATTGGATAACATAAATCAAGGTAATCAAGGTTTTATTTTCCCCTTTGATTACAGAGCTACTTTTGTGAAGTGATACAAGAGCTATCAAAATAATTTTTATGAGTTGTTAATGACGCGTCTATATTTCCACCATGGGTGGTGCTCCGTGTAGGGTGGAACTAGTTTGTGACCGACATAGAAATCCAATGAGGAGATATGGAAGGCAATGAGTATCGATGGCTTTACTGATTTCATACAATAGATCAAGGGCCACAACAAACATATCTTTTTTTTCCCTTACAAATAATCTGAAATATTTGGTTGTCACCGATAAAGGTAAGGATTATACCATCACCGAAAAAACTCATTTCTTTTATTACTGGCCTTGGCATGGAAGAGATCAAGTTCTATAGAAATAAATTTGATAAATGGGTTGAGAGAGAAAATTCATTGAAGGTTATGAATCCCTTAAGTTTTTTAAAGATGGACTGGTTTTCTCTTCAATTCCGACCTTTTTATGATTATTCTTATATGGTGATGCATTATGTGATGCTTGAAGGCCGCTTTACAACCCTTCCCATAGACCATCTTATCTTGTTAAACCTCTTTCTTTGGAGCCCTAAAGTGATTCTACCATAATACATTATTATGTCCCTTGCGAAATCCATACAAGATGTCCATTCCCATCTATGTGGCCTTCCCCTCCACCAGGGTGTTATTCTCCTCCTCCATTAATACCGCTACAACATTTCTATTAACATCATTTCCCACCTCATCCCCCATAATTAACCCCTCATGTACAACACAAGGTGAAGACAAAGAACCTTAAACCCCTTCGCTCGCCAAAGAAAGTGAGTTCTACACAACAATGATAAGGGGAAGAAGTTTGTTGTTGCTGAAATCCTTGTCTTTTCTTCAAGCCTTTCGTGACACCTCTACCCTTCTTGATCTAAATTCCCAAGTGAAGAAGCATGATGATAGGATTAAAATCATGAGAAAATAATTTAACTCAAGGAAGATACTATGGGAAAATATTCTAATAATAACCCCACTCTTGAGGCCAAAATTGAAGAGATTTCTAAGAAACAGGATGCCTTGGAGGAGTCTCTTGGACATATTGTCAATAAACAAATTGATCACCTTTTTATGCATAAGTCCATCCTTAGTTTCATTGAAATTCAAGTTCAAAAATTTGCAATCTCAACAACATCCCTCTGGGTTATGGAAGGGGGAAAGAGAAGAAACATGTTGTCTCCTCCATTAATAAGGAAGATCCCTCTCAAATCACTACCCTTAATATTTTCAATGCTATGGAGGAGGTTAAAAAGTGCTTCAACAAAATGCTCAAGTGAAGGTTTCACTGGTTTGTTCTCAATGCATTCTTTTGCTACTATCCTACTATTGTATGGCTGTAGTATTGCCATTGTGAAGCTATTCTTTTGCTCCATTTTGGGAGGATGTTCCCTGCCTATGTTTATATTTTCCTATTATAGATTTTAGGATTTTTCTTGGGTGTGGTCCCCACTTGTCAAAAACCAATACTGCTACTTTGTAATATCTATTTTTGAACCCTTTTTGTAATTTTGGGTATGGTCCCCTTCAAAACCATTTACCAATAATAAAAAACATCAAATGAGTGAAATAAAGACTTATAAAGAGTTGGAAAGGAAAATTAAGGAAAGAGAGTTTAAAGTTAAAAATATATAGCACTCTTACTAATTATTCCATGTTTGAACCCCCATGGACACACTAAAATACTAAAATATACATGTCGAAGCTATTTTTACGATGAAAAATCAACCATTTAAACAAATAAATGAGGTACTATCATTTATTTCTCAACAAAATAGCAATCCGTAAGTTAGATTGAAGTTTTTAGTGGGTGTATAGTTTTCCTAAATGAGATGGGGGTATGTTGGTCACAACATTTCCATTTTATTTTTCATCTTACAAATCAAGTGCATAACTATTTAATCAATAAAAAGAAATCAATAAGAGGCAATACATCAATATTCATATCCTCATACAATCACATCAATAGATATCCTCATGTTGTTCTCCATATCTAACCTTATAAAAAAATCATGCTTCTCAATAGACATATGACACCGATGTTAATAAAAAACATCTGGAAAGCCTTATAAAAACTATCCTCATCATCAAGGTTACAAACATCAATATGACATACCTAAAAATTAGGATTATCAAAAATAGATATGGAACCTAGTTTATTTATATATTAGTATAGGAAGCATAAAAATACCAATAAGGATAATCTCATCATCATCATGATCAACGAAAAAAATATCAACATCCTTAGTATGACTAGACAAGTCATCATGAACAATAGTGGATTGGACTCTCTTGTAGGATTTTCCTAATAAATTAACCTAAGATGTCCATCTAGAATTATCTATCGAACCAAAATATACAAGGCTCATAAAATATATGGGAGGATTTCACAGGTAATAAGGTTCGGAGTGCATGTCAATCAAAATTGGTATTGTTGTTTTATTTTGGTGATTTAAAAGCACTACTAATTTACCATCAAATAATCAAAAATTATCTTTTACTACTTTCTTTGCAAGTCTTTACATATTTTCATAATGATTCATTTAAATCGAATTTTCAATAGAAGACCAAATGTGGTGGAAAAGTAAACAACATCGAAAATTAAATTTTACGGAAGTAAGGGTTCAAGTAAAATTCCCAACAAGATATTGGATTGAGTCCCACTGATTATTATAATGACATGGTATTCATGATTTGAGAGGATTAAAAACTTAAATAGTGTTCTTAGGAAGATGTGATGCTCTAGACAATGTGAGAAGATTATTCAACAGTTTGGGAGCCCATATTTCCATTGTGTTGCTAGAAGGAATCCCCAACATTAAATAGAGCTAAGTTCCCTTATTATATTCAATAAATAAAGCTCATCTATGCATATTATTAGCAATAATCTAATAAATACTTAAAATATTAACATGTTTCTTCAAACTGAGATAAGTAGAAAATTAGATTGCTTGCATCACACAATTCACATTCCTTTGTTAGATGTGTCGGAAAAATTATATTAATTACATTTCATGTCACATGAGAAAAATCAACATGTTTTTATGGCTACACAACCCCCTCCATCTCCTGAAACATTATATTCCACATTGGATAACTTGCATAGTAATATATTGGAAGAAACTTGACACTTCACACTTAGTATTAACTCTAAATAATCCCAAATTTCATAGTTAAGGAACTAACATGTCCACTAATGGAGAGGAACATAAATGTAGTTATAGAGGAAACATCATAGGTAGCCAAGATTCATCATGAATCATGCTACATTGAATGTAAATATTTTATTCAATAAAATATAGATACCAAAAATTTCTATTCCAACAATGTAAATATTTTATTCAATAATAGATAAACATCAAAAGACAAAACTTTAATTATTTTCTTTATAGTAGGTTCATAGTTGTTGAGCTCAATTTTACATTAGGCTATATACATATACATTTTTGCTTTCCTTAGTAGACATAATTTTAGAGCACACGTACCTTTTTGAAATATTAATATAAATCCCTACATCCTTACGATAAAGAATGAAGATAAATCCACACACATAAAGATAAGGATGGGGTAAGGATTTTCTGCATGGTAATTATGAAGCACATGAAAATAGATGGAACTTAAGGAATTGACATGAAGGATAAGATCAATGACATAAAAGGGACTAAAATTTATATTTAGTTGAATAAATTAGAAAGTGCACACATGGAAAAAGAACACTAACATCGTATGTGACAGATAGACAAGGCCAAGTTAAATTTCAGTTTGACTTCCTCTTAACATAAGGATTTTTCATGTATGATATAAATTATTTCATGAAATATAAAAGTATATGATGTAGCACCATTTGGCATGCATACCACCCACTATGTAATAGTTAAATATTATAAATTGAACTCAAGGGATAATTATAAATTTTGTTCAACTAACGAAGGAAGACCCCATTAGTATTTATACCCCTTGAGGGATAAGTGTAAGGGATGCCAAGAGATGTATAATGAATGTGAGTGAGAGAGTGATAAAAGTTTACATGAGATATTAGATACAATGATGTATGAAGATATGATAAATTAATAAAGATTAAAATACTTACCATGGAATTAATGTGTTATTCTTGCATGTAATTATTTACTTTATTGATGCTCTTGTTTTATAGTCTAATGTTTTTTCCTATAGTCTATTTTGTGTAAATAATTCATTTCCAGATTGAACATAAAGGGGATGATAATTCTCTCATGCCTCGAGTGAGTTCATTAAGTTTTTACCTTAGTGTGATATGCTAACGTGGGGTGGTGTATTTTTTCTTTCTGCAACAAGATGATATAGGATCACACACATAATGATATTACACAATGGTAAACTTGGCGTGCAACATTTTGGCTCCATTGCTTAGGACCCATCATAATTTTTTTGCGATAGTGAAGTGGGCGTAATATGTTTAGAATCACATAAGATAACTTTGAGATTTGGAAAGACATAGTAGAATAATCTTTCACATAAAAACATCCTATTCATAGGAATTGTTTTCCAAATTTCCATCCAAGGACTTGGATAGAAATAAATCTATACGAATCTCTCTATAAGACCTTCTTCAATAAAGTCATAGAAGATATATGCTTATTAGCCACATATTCATTGAAAAAAATCTTTAGTTTGAGAAAGAAGTACCATTGGAATCTTGAGCACACTAGGATACTAGTGAAATATGATGTGACTTGGACATTTTCCATTGAATTTTGTTGGAGAGGTTCACTTCACAACTACATCATTAAATATGCACTACCAGCATTTTCTTACATTGAAAAATAGAGTTGAACTTATTTCATTATTTCATGAGATGCGGGGATCTTATTTAAATTTGTTTCCTTTGGAGATAAAGAAGATAAAGGTAGATTTAGGAATTGAGAAATTCCATATGGATGGATAAATCTCCTACAAACATGAGCTACACACTAGGTTAGGGAAAGAAATGTAAAATTTGGCTTCGATATGGAGCCATTAGATAAGTGAACATTGAGAAGTATGTGATATGAGGAAGCTCAATACAAGGCTATATATGATAATGGAATACTTGAGGAGATGAAAAAAATATAGAAATATCAAGGGAAACTAAGATAATTGGTTATGTAAAGAGTGAAAATATGTAACGAAGAATCCTAAGGAAGAACTAGGATGCATGCCACAACAAAAATTATCAATAGGATGATCAAGTGTGTTAGAACATAGATGTGTTGACATGTGTGTCCAACGCTCCCCGTGAGTTTTGTGACATGGACTAACTGCCTCTCATGGATCCTAACTCGGTGATTGTAGAGAAGATTAAAGCCTTTGGGTTTTTTTCTAATGACAATTGTGGTATAAAAATGGTATTAGAGCGATGGGTTTCAAGTTTAAAACTCACCTGGGTAATGCTTGGGGGGGATTGTTTCCATGTGTGTCCAATGCTCCCCATGAGTTTCATGACATGGACTAACCTCCTCTTATAGATCCTAACTATTGCGATTATAGTGGAGATTAATGTTTGTGGGTTACGGTCTAATGAAAATATGGTCCAACAAGATGGCATCCTTTCCCAATCTATTATGCATGCTCATGCAACTAGATTCCATGATATTGAAGACCAATTTATTATATAGACTGATAATAATGAGAAGGGATATGATTTGTTTGATAGTAGTTTCCTTTTCATATCACAACATATTTCATCGACACCAAAGAGTATATAGTTTGTAAAAATACAAATACTCTAAAATTTTGAACATTTTGGATGATGAGATATGGACACGCAACTCATGTGACTAGAAGCACACGGGAAGGAAGAACTAAAAGTTTCATTCTAGTTTTAAAAGTAGTAACAAATCAACCATGTAAAATAGTTACATGCGAGAATACCAACTAACATTACACCAAGTACAAGCTACACAAGTAGTGGAATTATGGAAAAATACGGAAAACACAAAGAGCCAGAAATATTTGCAACTATTATGCCATAAATGATAGAACCAAAAATATTTTATGAGTTATCTTTACACCTTTCAGAGTATTGTGGTATTGAGAACACAAAAATGTGAGATTATTTAATGCATGAAGGGTGTTACTTATCTTAAGTATAAGGAAAATCAATTCACTACAACCCTACTAGATTGTGTTCATATGTGGTATAAGAAGCGTGATTCATAAAAATCATTGTGGAATATGATTGACTAAAAGAGGATTTTCTAAAGGAGTTCAATATTTTATAATTTGAGCAAGTATAATATATCTATGCTCAAAGAAATTAAAAAGAGTTTATCTGAAAGTATATGTGCATATGATTCACATTTCAAAACTTGGATGTCACAACTATCTTATGATATCCACATGAACTAGAATACAAAATGGTTTAGTGGAGGATTACTTATTCCATTAAGACAAGCCTTATCGCACAAGACCTTAAAATATTTGAGAGAAGAACTTGAGGTGGATTTATGAGTAGAAGTAATTAGAAGTATAAATACATGGTTAAATCAATTCATGGAAGATGGAATCATGTCTATGGTGACCAAATTAGACAAAGCTAGTTGTTAGGAAATAAGAGATAAAATATGCGGAATAATCCCTTACAGAATTGCAACAGTAGAAACTAATATGCAGAAAATATTACAAATCTCAAATAAAAGTGCAGAATAAATAACACAACATAGAAAGACAGTATTTAACGTGGTTCACCCAATTTGGGCTACGTCCACTAAGAATCACTTGCTCAGATTTTATTACAAGCCTCCACTCTCTCAATACAATACCCAGATCCGTTTGGAGCTATGCTCAACAAACTCTACAGAATTCACACCCGAATTCAAATCACATCTGCAATGCATTTTCTTGTATATGTATCATATGCATAAGACCATATAAATAGATAATTTCTTAAGTAGTTTGATAAAAATTGTGGGTATCAAAACCATGGGCAAAAAAACCGTGGGTATCAAAACAATGGGTACCGAAAAACCATGGGCCCAAAAATAGCCCATAATGGTTACCCATTACCCATGGGTTAATAAACCACCCATGAAAATTTGCCAGGCTTCGCCCCAAACCCCATTGATCGGGAGCTTCACCCCCTTACACCTGCTCACCGCGAGCAAGACCATCGTAAAAATACCCGAGTGTAACACGAGAGAAGGTGTACCACACTCTAACATGAAAATAGGCTCCACAAACATAACATGGTTAAATAGGCTCCTTAAAATATTGAGAGAAGAACTTGAGGTGGATTTATGAGTAGAAGTAATTAGAAGTATAAATATAGGGTTAAATCAATTCATGGAAGATCGAATCATGTCTATGGTGACCAAATTAGACAAAGTTAGCTACAAATAATACTAGGGAGACATGAAGTGGAAGGATAAACAAAGACAATCTACCCTCGTCATAATGTGAATGATGTGATGTTAGCATGTGAAATATGTGAAGGAAGCCAAAATGTATAGAACTACCATTTTATTTAGTGAGCATTCTATAAAAAGTATTGCTATATTGTAATATTTGTAACGCTCACATGAAAAATGCTAAAAATTGTCACATGATTGATCAAATCCATGAATCATGATCCCTTAGGATAAGGTAGAATATGATGGAGAATGACATTGAATAATGTGGCATAAACACATGTGGATGAGGTGGTTACATAAGAGGTGGAAGTGGAGGAAGAAGATTAGCGCCAATAATCTACTTCAAGTGTGGCTTAAGAGATCACTACCAACATGATTTCTAGTTATGTTCATTTGCAAAAGGAGAATAAGGTTGACAATTTTCCTAACATATATTATTTATGAAGTAAAAGACTGAAAAATGTGTGGGAAAGATTAAAATTATGTGCAAATTTCTATAGGATTTCCAAATAAAGGTTAGCACAGCAATGACCAACCCATCATATAAAGTGTAAATCATTCAGAAGAAGAGCTGCAACATGCACACAAGATTCCAAGTATCCTTTGAAAAATTTAAGGTGTGAGGAAATCCATCTAGGAAAAGGATAACTTAATTGAATGCAACAAACAAGATTTAATCCATCCATGGCCTCTTATTTTAAACCATCGATATTTACTTAGACTATGTTTGCTTTATCAAATTTAGTTCAAAATGCACCATAAAATATAAAAAAATACTTCATTAATTATGCATAGAAGAGTTACAATTATATAGGAGAGGTAGCTCCTATATATAAGGAAAAATGCCTCCACAAATTTCTCGCCAAACTCCTATATACGAGTATTGTCATAACTTACAATAATACATATAACAAATATAATATTCTAACTTATGTAAATAACTCCTCAATGTAAATGCTAATTTCCTAACATTCCCCCCTTATTGTTTACATGATAAAACATATCTTGTCCTTTGATTGTAGTGTGCCACCTCTATGTGCTCATGACCAACTCCTCAACTATGTAGCATCAGGCTTGCACAAAACTCACACATGTGCCAACACACATTTCTTCCACTGATGGTTTTCTCTGGCTTCTACCAACAACCTTACCCAATTGGTTTTGCAGGTGTACCAATAACCTTTCACAATTGGTTTTACAGGTTTACCAAAAACCTTACACAATTGGTTTTACAGGTTTACCAAAAACCTTACAAAATTGGTTTTCTTGGTTTACCAATAACCTTCACATCATGATTGCTACAATACATTTTGATCAATATTCTACAATGTTTCTACAAAAGGGGTTACATGAGGAATACTCACAAGTGAACAGAATTTACATCATTTGTTCTTATTTTTCACGCCACATTGAAAAACAAAAATTTCATCATACCAAAAATGCGGCCCGTCGTTGATGACTTATGAGAGGTCATTGTCTGACCTCCTTCCTCTATTGCCTCCGACCTCCAATAGAAAATTATCTAGTAGAGGAAATATTCATCACTTTGATTTTCTACATTAGCATTATTTCCTTCCTCTTCATTCTCTCCTTCATCAGCCATGGCATTGTCTTGCAGTTTCCCATCAAGTAAATCTTGTGCTCTTTTCCTGCAATTTGTAGATATATGACCGATTTGTTTACAATAGTAGTAGGTAAGTTGTTTCTTTGTACCTTTTGAAGTTGAACCGTATTTTGATTTCTTAAAAAAATCTTTCTTGTTTCTACCATACATTGTAGTTTCTTCTGGTTCAACAATCATAATTCTTTTTCTTCTTCAAGTAAAGAAGAAATGAGATCTTCTAAACTAGGATTAATTTTACTCAATGTAAAAACCATATTAGAATAACATGTTGGCATGCTATTCAATAAAAAAACATTGCATCATCATCAGGTACATCTATTTTAATTCTAGCTAACTGATTTGAGATGGATCAAAACTTACTAATGTGCTCTACCATGTTGTCACCTTCTTCCATTTTAAGACCAAATAATCTTTGCTTCAATGCTATCATTGCACTTCCATATTTTGAACCAAAAAAATTGTTTAATGTATTCAAAATTGTATGAGAGGATTTTGAAAAGTCTATATGATGCAAATAAGCATCAGATAGTCCTAGTCCAATGATTGATGTGGCGTTTCGTTATTTTATCTCCCATTTTGCTACTTTCTCGCATCTAATATTTTCTTCACTTTTCCGTCAACAATATCCCACACGTCTTTATTAATAAGAAATAGCTGAGTTCATACTTGCCATGTGTGGAAGTCATTTCCATCAAATTTTTGAATATGACTTAGCTTATCCATGACAAAAAATTAACTGAATTTTGACAATTTGACTATGAAGACTTTTAACGAATTTTGTGACTTTGACACATAAGAAATAAAATACTACATATGACTTTTGACTCAAAGTAGACACATGGAAGAAGATTAAAAATGAAAATACTAACTTTAAATATGACTCTTTGATACTTTTAATGACACTTGACAACAACGATGACAAAAGACTTATTTTTTTAACACAATCATAAAGACATCTAAATTATACTCTTAACGACTCTCTAGTTACAAAACAAAAAATAACCATTAAACAATTGTATTACAAAAAGACTTAAAATTTGGCTGAGACCAAATTAAACTTATAAAATCGACTCTAAAATTGACTAAACACAAATATCTACATAGTACCTAAAAACACGGGTGGGCAGTTTGGAGATCATTCGTGTTCTTTGGATTTGAAGTGCAGTCGCGCTGTTGAAGTCATAGTGGAAGGTGGAGCTTGGAGAAGTGATTGTAGAGATGTCGTAGTCCACGGTGGAGGTGTCTAAGTCGTGGCAGTTGTTGACAATGTGACAGAGAGGACTCATGCAAAAATTGAGATCAGATTGAACCGCAAGAATTGGAGAATAAGGCAGTATTGAACCGATTTCAAAGATAATCATTGGAAATTGTGGAGTTTTCAATGTGAAGATCCACACTTGTGTAGAAGTTCCCAGCAATAAAACTTAGAACTACACAAAAATGCACAATAAAGATCATGCTCATCCTAGAAAAATAGGCATTGAAGTGTATGGATCTCTCTCAAAACAAAACACTTATTATATTAAATATTTGCAAAGCTTTTGCATATCACAGGGCAAATGAAGAATAATCATTGCCCCTCTAGTATTTACCAAATCATATTAGCACAAACAAAAAACTCTCAACTTTAGGATTCACTGCTCAGATACCAAATATCAAATTTGGTTCAGAATGCACCAGAAAATATACAAAAATACTTCGTTAATTATGCATAGAAGAGTTACAATTATATAGGAGAGGTAGCTCCTATATCTAAGGAAAACCACCTCCACAAATTTCTCACCCAACTCCTATATATGAGTATTGTTGTAACTTACAACAATACATATAACAAATATAATATTCTAACTTATGTAAATAACTCCTCAATGTAAACGCTAATTTCCTAACATCCGCCTTATCCTTTGCTTCATATATATATATATATATATATATATATATATATATATATATATATATATATAAAATAATTCATTCAATTCATGTGATACAATTTAGATCTAAGAGAAAGAGGAATACTAAGCTATAGGTTTCTAGTAGTGACATCTTCTTTTACTTCCTGCAAATCTCCTTTTACCATCTTGAGGATGTTTCCATTATATTGAAAGGATCAATAGATGGATCCATTATATCTTCTTCTATTCTTAAAAATATGCCTTGTCCTGGAATTTTATCCTATTTGTTATAAATTTTTGCAACTTATTTTATTTATTTTGATAAAATAAGGAAACTTCATGATGTTTATGGATAGAGGTTTGATATTTTGTAACCAATTGTTGTTGCTTCCACTATTGTCTAGCCAATCTTACCTACTCCTTTCAGGATCAGTAACTTATTTGGTTGTAGATGGGACCATTTTTGACATAGTGGTAGATGGGGAGTTGTATAAAATGAGGTTACTGATGCAATATAATGTTGAGATGGAAATTTCTTATGGGATCACATATAGGAATAACACTATTATTTTTTTCCTTTCCCAATGGGATGAACCATTGGGATCTGCATGGAATCCCTAGTACTAAAATTATTGGCACTAATCGACTAAATGGACTTCATGATAATGAAATCTCTATGTTAATTTGATCTAATGTCACCATATCTATGAAAAAGATGGAATTTTTAGAAGTAATGGTTGGCCTAATCATAGCTATGTATGTCATTGTGAATGATGGGGATAACATGGGGAGAGTGTGAATAATGGAGGTATAAAAGGAAGAAGAAGAAATATGACTAGGTGAATTGATGGTGGGAGGAAGAGGAGGTGCTATAAAATTTATGGGAGTAATTGGAGGAGTGATTAAAGGAGTGGAAACCACCATAGTTAAAAACACACTTAAACTAGCTACTAAAATTGAACTATCAATAGTAAAAGACCGAACATGACTCGCCATAGAAGTAGATGCAAGAATTGTGGTGAATGATAAAACTACAAGGGTTGGAAGTGATCCTACTAAAATATGAATATTTAATTCCATATCAATTTTTATTTTTTTACCCTTTCCTTTTCAATCCCAATTGTTCTTTGTACACTACTTTACCCCATTTTTGAAAAATTAGAATTGATAGCAATGATGCCATTTGAGGGTGAAGAATTCATTTCCTTTTTAAATGGAGGTAGAAGGCTATCTTGTGCATTATTTACTTTTGGAATTTTAGGGAGAGGAGGAACAACATGTAGAGAAATTATTTGGATATCTCTAATTTGGCATCTAGTGAAGCATGAGAAATTGCACTAAGGGTCAATCTGTAATGAACCCGCTACCTTTATCTTGTTGATTACGTCATCCATAGAATCAATGTTTAAATGATATAATTCATCATTCCCCCTTGACACTCATAACCCCTGCATAATCCTTTATCCCCTAATCAAATGAACATTTACATAGGCTTTAGAATCCATTTTCTATGAGGATCCTATGGAATATTATCATAGGGCCAATGCTATTTGAGAAAACCACAAGAGATGTATAAGTTCATACACCATGAGTCATATATATTATATTTGATATATATTTCAACTTGTGGCATACATAATCTCTTTTATTATCATATGTAATTCATTTATGCTTTTATATATTTAGTAGGTCGGCCTTGGTATTGGCCATAACATAGGATTAGTATATATAGGTAGTAGTAAGGAGTAGTTAATTGTCATATTGAGTACATGAGTGTTATTATATGGTTTGGAGTTTCCCCTCTCAAATTGGCTAAGATATTCTACTTGCATATTGTGACCCTATATCTACAACTTGGTGTTCTATTCTTGTTGATATTAAGTTTTATCCAATTAATTTCATTACAAGTGGTATCAGAGCTTGATCTCAACCACAATTATGTTAAAACCCTAATTGTGAAGGTTCATATATATATAATAGTATCATATTTTTATACAATTTTTTATGGTGTTGCAAAATCATTCAAGTAATATCCTCTCCAAATTTCAAACATTTTGGAATTGTTTTGCAAAAGTTATATCAATTTTAGTTTTTTCATAAATCGGCTTCCTAGGTTATAATTTTGGGAATTTTTCAAGTTTCTTATATTTTTAGAAATATTTCCAAAAATTAGCTAGGTTTTATTCTCAATGTTTCCATCTATTTGGAAAATAAATTTACAAAACCTCAAATCCTAAATCTTTATCCTATTTCTTGTATCCCAATATCCAAACCCTACATAATGATTGATATATCAACTTGAGGCCAAGTGAAAGGTCAAGAAAATCTATGAATGCATCCAAATAAGGAATATATGAATTCATAATATTTATGTTCTATAATATCTAAGGTAGTCAATAAACTTAGGAAAGGGTTAAGTAACATGACGAGTAAGAATGACCTCAATAATGAGCTTCATCTACTAGAAGGTAACCTTAAGAGTGACTATAAGGTTGGTAGGAGGTAAGGGCCCACTCTATGTAAAGGTAGGGCATCACCCCATATGAATATGGCATTGAGATGATGAAAGTGAGCTAATGACTACCTTCAAACTAGGTCATTCCTTCTGGGGCTTTGATTGAGGTGGGATCCATCGTAACTTTAGATAGGGATAGACATCTAGCCTTATAGTCACTAGGCCCATCGGCACCCTCTATATAGATATACGGGCCCTAATGTATTTATAGTTCTCTCCCCTCCTCCTCCATCCATTTCTCTAGAATATATTTATTTGGAGCCATCGGGGAGACTCAAACTCTATATAACACCTTTTCCGACCCCTATCCCCAATCTATAGAACCTATCCAAGTCTTGACCTCCTAACTTTTAACCTAGCCGAGTCTAAACCAAACTATCCAACCTGTTACATAAAAAAAGATATCCCAACTCAAATGGGACCCCTAATTGAGAATTTAGTGCCCCACTCCCACATATATATCAAGATAAGGATAGGGGCACCATTTCCATATCTAGATTTTGATTGGAACTCTCCGATAGGGAGAGGGAGAGAACAATTATCTATATTCAAGTCGACACTGGCCACCAGATATATAATATGAAGTAGAGGTCTAACATGAATATCCCCTATTTGGGGTACTTCTATAGTCTTCTATGGTTCCCATACCCTATCTAACCCCACCGATGGGATCCAAAAGATGGGGTTTGAATCAATATGGAAGGAGATGATGCTTTCTCTTTCAAGCATGAATGATAAAATGAATACACATTCAAGTCACATGGGTTCTGTAGAAATGCACATATGGATCCAAATCACACAAAATAAGGAGGATCCTTTACACATTTTGGTGGATATTTTGACCAATGACATGGAATTATTCTCGAAAGTGGAAATGCGTAAGTTAGATGGAAAGGATCCACTCAATTATATTAACCAAATAGATAATTTATTTGATCCACATCAGATTGAATCGGGAAAAGAGGTGACCATGGTATCTTTATATATTTAACCTCACCAATTTATCTGGTATCGTTTGTTATTTGCTTATTTTCATGCGAATGTGGAACAGGAAAATTGATAATTTTCAAGCATGACAATGATACCCATGTGTTGAAACTTCCAAGATCTACCCTTCAAGACACCCCAAATCTACCCGGTGAATCAATTTTCCTCATAGTTTATGTTAACTCATTCCCTAGGAGATTTAGGAAATTCAATTTAACCCCCTAGGTGATTTTAGGAGTGTTTGGAAAATGCAAATTTCAGTGTATTGTGGGAAAGGCTATCATTTAGCTTTCTTAGATCGACGCAACTCCTAGAGTGGAACGAAGGATCCTAATCAGATATGGAGGTGAATTAAATACCTAGAAACATCATGGAATTAATTTAGGAAGATTCAGGAAGGTTTTTGAAGAGTTAGGGTAGTTTCACCAAAAATAGGGTTCACAGGCCTAAGTAGTGCACAGGGTCAAAAGAGTTGTTGAGCTTCGGGAAGTGATTTTGGGAGCTCTGGATGGAGTTAGGAGCCAAACAAGACATATTAAGAAAGGGAATTCTAATCCCTATAATATGGTGAAATCATATTTTCACAACACCTTGGCGATAATGGTTTATAAGCTGGTTTTTCCTAGTAATAGGTAAGGAACAGATTAAAAATTCCTAATTTTTAAGGCATAAATGAAGAATAAAGATCTTATACCCCCAAAATTGGATTTATAATGCCATGTTTAGTCAATATAATATAAAATTTCATCAAAAAATTCCATCAGGAGCTCAAGTTATTGTCATTTCAAGTTGTCCTCTAGGAGCAAGTTCGAGAGTTAGTCAAATTTGATGAGGACACATGTCAGCTCTAGGAGCCTAGCACAATTTCATGTCCCTTTCATCCCTCAATAAAAGTTATATGAGGGATATAAAAATTTCCCACACCTACAGGCCCTCTAGTCACCCATACAACCTCTAGGATCACTAGTTCAGCCCCTAGGTGCTTACGGGAGCTCAAACCCTCAATTGTTGGATCTTTGACAAGTGGCGGATTACTGGCACACCATGAAAATTGATTAACCTAATTTCCCTTTATTATGGGATACATTAGGGTCATAAAAAATTCTCCCATCCCCAAGGGAGTCTTCTAGTTACCCATGTGACCCTCTCCAGTGCTTTTATTCAGCCCCAGGAGCTAGTAGAGCTAAAACGGTAGACCGTTAGATCGTGACAAGTGGTGGCTTCTAAAGCATCATCGAAAATTGATGTCCCTCATGTCCCTTTGTGTTAGGGTACATGAGGGACATAAAAATGTACCCAACCCAAGGAATGTCTCTTGGTCCTCCATACGACTAGTTTCCAGCCCCCTAGTGCTTCCAACTTGCTTTTTAGCCCAAACCCTCTATCGTTGGATTCCCGCCATGTGTCAAAATTAGTGCCTTGCATGAAAATTGATGTCCCTATCATCCCTTAATTCTTAAGGGACATGAAGTTGTTCCTCACTCCTAATTTGCAAGTTTTTTAATTTTATTTTAAAAGCTTACCTTCCGCTTCTAACTTCTTACTTTCCACAACCCTTTGACCCTTCCAAAGCTCGAAACCTACTCAAAATTGCACTATTCACCATTTCTAAACCTAAAACCTGCTCCACCATAGAAAAGTATACTCCACTCCATGATAAATACAGGTATCAGAAGAAGGGTTGAAGAAATGAAGAATGAAGAAGAAGAAGCCTAAAAACCTCCATTGTCATGAAGCAAAAATTCGAAGAGATCTTGCAAACCAGTACACGAAATAAAAAACCATTTTTTAGCTATTTATCTTTCTTATAGACCATAAAAAAATCACCTCAAACCTCCCATTTGCATCAAGGAGTGCTCACAATGAAGAAATCTTCCTTTTGGCTCAATGAAGGAAAAAGCTTGATTTCCCACCAAACGATAATCGAAACAAAGCAAAATTTCACCGGTGCAATAAGAGGCAAAAACCCAAAACAAAAATATATTTTTTGTTGAAAACAGAGAAGAAAAATAGACCTACAAATTTCAAGGTTTGTTAATATCATGTCGTGTTTAGAGGTGCTACTGTGTCAAAAATTTGAAGTTTAAAATCTCACCAACTATTGATCGAGTAAACACAAAACTTTAGAGGGTCGATAAGAAGCAAAAATCCATATCAAAAACTTCATTTCACAAAAATATGACCACTATAATCTTACTTTCTAAAAATAGTAGGTCTTCTATATAGAGGATTACTATTTCGATAAAATCATCAACCTGAAGAACCCATGAAGGAGACGGTGAATACGGAAGATTTATTGCGGGGAGAAATCATCAAATGGTCATCTTGGTCTAGAATTGACACTTACTAAAATTATTAAGTGGTCTCACAAGTACCTACCAAAAATAGAAAATTGGTCTAGAGGTGAGAAAAATGTAGTGGGAAGAAGGGATTCAAGCTACCATAATCATTCGAGGTCCTGAAAAGATAATTTGTGCACTTGCTAAAATAGTAAGTTTCCCTATGGGCACTTACTAGAAATAACATGTTATTCCAAAGGGTGGATTTCATAGAGGGAGCACACTAGGAGTTGAACATCCAAGTTGACATCACCAATTAGAGACCAGAGAGGGAAAATTCTTGACACTTACTAAAAATAGTTTCCTTTTCCAAATATAGTAAGTGTCAAGGAAAATGAAGTTCAAATTTGTAGGGGCAAAAACAGTGCAGTCTCATTCATCAGACTATGCGGGAGTAGATGACAGTGATGTGACTTACATGAATCTCAACAATGTCTTTCAACACTCATTTCATGCTTCAATTGGTGTGTGTGAGGTGTAATTTGCAGTCGACACTGTTAGACTATTCACAATGTGTTTCATCAGGATCGTGTTCAAACCAACTAAGTAGTGTGACAGTGTTACAAGGATTCAAGGCATGATTTTTTTGAAAGCTTCAGTCTCTTTAGAAAGGATCTTAATGAGTGATGCTCATGGTCACCAATGGAATCATTCGATAATGTTTTAACACTTGGTTCATGGTGTTCACACGTTATCCGAAGGAAGCCTCTTGTGGTATAAGACATTCGAGTATCCATGTTTCACTACATTGGAGAATTACATCGGTTTAGTCAAGTAGAACAATGGATCGGTGAGGATGTTACTTCATCGGCATTTTCTCCCTCGCTCTCTTCTCTCCTTCTCTCTCCTTTCATCCCTCGAAATTTATCTCTCCTCAATATTCTAATCTTTCATTGGGTTGCGAGTTTTTGCATTCCTTAATGTTTTCAATGTAATAAGTCACCATTCAGTTATACAAGGGGACTTAATGTTTTCCTATGAATGTGAAAAATTTAAGGCATATGATGCATCATTGGGGGTATATGAAGAATCACCGGGAAGATGAAGAGTTGTTCTTCTTCTATAAATTATAATAAAATCCTCATTTGATGGTCCTTTGTAGCTATTCTTGTGAATTCCAGAGAGATAAATCCATGTGAAAGATCAAAGAGAGAGAAAAAATATTACATTCCCCCACTCTCAAATTTCTTCTATTTCTCATGCTATGTACAATTTCTTCTTGACCATCAATAAAAGAAGAAGGATTTTGTAGCCTTTTTTGACTAAGGAATCTACTGATCCTTTGTGTTCATTAAATTCTATTTGGTCTTGTTGATATTTGCAGCATTGTTTCTTCCTAATTTTAATGCATGTGATGAAACTTCTAACTGGGGTATGCAAGAATATGATTTTCTACTTGCAACATTAGTTTCCCTTTCCGACATTATCACTCCCTTTCCTGCTCTCCTAGAAAATTCCTCTCTTGCAAATATTTGTAAGATTTTGCACAAGGTCATTGGAGTGCCCCTATTATATCTTCATCTGCAAGGTCAACCAGAGAAAAACCACTTCACTTGCACATGCATATATGTGAGTTTCACCGGTTAAGTAGAGGGACTTAGATTCCCAGAGAGTTGGCAAGAAATCGACTAGTTTTTCCTTTGAAATTTTTTCTTGTCAACAATTTTTGGTGCCCACCATGGGGTAAACTTGGCAACATTTGCACCCAAAATATTACTGCAAGGTCCAAAAATAAAATATATATCATGATGGCACATAACTTCCTGAAGAGAACATATCATCCTTCACCACATCATGTGGGATTCTTGGTGTCCAACATGAATATTTTGTTGTAATATTATTTGTGGAGTCTCTCTAAGAAAAAGAAACGAAATGGTTCTACCTCCTTCCTACCCGATCCATCACTTGTTGTAATGACATAAAAAGGAACTTCAAGGAAAGATTCAAAATTACTGAGGAATGTCAAGACCTCCTTGTTCAATTAACACAAATGAAGAAAGGAGAAAATGAAGCCATGAGAGACTTTGTGGCTCATTACGACCGGTTTACTACGTGGGATACCGAAAGAGGATTCACCATCGAGAGAACAACATCAAGATATTCTTTATTAGTGCTCAATCACCGAAAGTAGGATTTTAACTACAAAGAGTTCAACCAAGGAATATTATAGAAGTGCAAATATTGTCCATTGAACTTGATGAAGATCTCATCCTATCGAGAAAGATAAATAATCCTTCAAAGGGTCAAGCTCAACAACCTATAGATGAAAGAACGTATCCTTTCTTGCAAAAAATGGCAAATGAAATGTCTTCACTAAAGATGCAATTTTTTCAAAAACTACACCTCAAATAAACAGCAGAAATCAGATTGCAAGAGCACCCCAAAGACTTACCTTGGAGACTCTACCCATCAATACGAGTGGTAGAATCTAAGAGGACAAGGAAGGACTTGAACAAGAAAGTGAAGGCGAGAATTTCCTAGAGATAGAATAAGTGGGTGGTGACACTCATAATGGACTCATTGAATATCATTCAGGGAGCGAAGATGATGATGGTGAAGAAGAATTTATTTTCTCATGTGCTATTTTTACTCACTCCTAGTCTCAAAATGGGGCTTCTTCCTATACGAGATATGAAGAAAAATAATACTGAAAATCCTCCTGTGGCGACTCCACAAAACAAAATAATCGGTCAAGGATCTCCACTTCCACCTTGCATGGAGTCCACATTGTTGAAACTTGATCCTGTAGCAAGTAAGAAGGCTCCCACTATTCCAAGTAAGTCTTCCAATGCCTCTTCCAATTCTAAATCTAAATCTGCTCCTGTAAAATCTAGTACTTTGAAATCTCCTAATGTACCTTTAAAAATTCCCTCTGTTCCCCAAAAATCTACTCCTACTTCCAAACCTATCCTAACTCCAAAATAATTCCCTTCATCTCCCTTGTCCACATCTTCTCCCTTTGACTTCGTAGAATATGTGAACAAAACCAAAGTGTAGATTACTAAAACCAAATATTTGTGGAATCACATCAAACAATTCGAGAGATTTGTTTGATATATCAGGAGTGGTATTTTAACACCCAATGTTGTAACTCCTAGTTCTAAAGGAATACTACCAAACCCACCTACACCTCCATCACAAAACATGATTTCATTAAGTGCATCCAAGACTGATAAGGTTGAACCTTTCTATGTCTCTCTTCTCATTAGAGAATATGTATTGAAAACAGTACATAATAGATTTTTGTGCCTCTGATAATGTAATTCCTATAAAGGTTTCCAAGGCTCTCAAACTCACCATGAATCCACCTGGTGGCTCTTATTACTCCTTGGAGTCACTTGTAGGGAAGTTCAAAGATGTATAGTGGCTCTCACCAAATTTCTAGAAAAGAAGGTTTTAGTGATCATTTTGGTAGCAGACATTCCGACTTTATTTGGATTGTTGCTAAGTTGAATCTTCTACCAAGAATTGGGAGGAAAGTTTCAAATGAATTGGTCTTCTGTAACCATACTAGTGAAGGGATATATGGAGAAATTGTTTCCAGAGAAGAAGAAGAGGATGTACATAGTGTGAAAGTCTAGAAGTTCAGGAACCGACATCTTGCACCAAGATACCAGGTGGATAATCACTTTGTGACAACCGAGGAGGAAGATGATATTCCCATCTTGATAGGGCCAGACATTCCTTCCCAGAGAGGTATGGACCTTGAAGAATCATTGAGGAGATTTGAGTTACAAGAGGGTAGCCCTAAATTTTTGGATGATGAAAACCATGAAGAAGAGGAAATGGTTCTTGGTGAGTCTCAAATGGAGAAACCAACTTATATGCTTACCCATGAAGAGGATATGTTATCATTCCCATTCAGAGATGAATATGATCTCAGCCATGCCATCGATAGATGGACAAGACTAGTTTTTGATGAGCCCACGGAAGGTTTAAAAGAACTATCTGTATAAGAAATTCTAAGAGCCATGAAAGAAACAAAAGACCCCGAGGTCAATCTTGAGCTCTGATGCAAGCCATGAATATGCAAGACAAGTGTGAATCTGATTTGGAAACTGAACCAGTATGAAGGTTGGTCATGTTGAAATAAATCAAGATGAGAAATCTGATGTCTCTCTCGAGCCAATAGTCGATGGATATAACAATGAAATGGATGTACTTTCTTTCTCATTTGAAGAAGAAAAATCTTTCAATAATGAAAAATCCAAAATAGATGGTGTTGAAGTCCTAGAAGGTGAATATCCCCTTGAGAAAGAAGTATTGGAATGTAATAAGCTTTAGGGAAATGAATTGATCCATACGAGATAGTCACCTTGAGCTTCAAAATGAAGATTCTTCAAGGATGTACAAAGAAGAACTACGAGGAGGAAATAAAGTATAACTTTGTGTAAGAAATCTGTATGCGGTAGAATGTATGGAAGACCATGAGCTAATTCTTGATATCTTAACTCATGCCATGGATATACAGGACAAGTATGAAGTTTCTTCTAATCCTCCATTCAATCTTCAAGAACCTCATAATGGAGTAGAAATAAAGGATGAATCCCGATTTATCATGGAGAAGATTTCAATAAACATAGACTTGAAAGAAAATAACTTAGAATATTCAAGAGATTTGAAAAAAATCAACCTCGGGCAGCGTATGATGATGATGCTTAATGAAGAATCGGCTATGTGGATAAACACATAATACAACTGGCACTATGAAACTGATTTCAAAGAGAATGAAGGCAATGGAATTTCTAAGCAAAGGCATGAGCATCAAGAAGCTCATGTAGACTCACTCCTACCAAGTACACAGACAATCATGAAATCACCTAGATTTCATAAATAGTTAAGGAGAGGAGGATACTTTCTTGAACCAATTAATGGCTTCGTGGAACAACATCACTTAGTGTTTCCCACTTAGGGGTAACCTTTGAGAAGAGAAGAGTGCTATAGAAAAAAATTTGTCCCCCACCTTGTACCATGGGTGATTGCTAGGTTTTTTCCTTTTCTATTTGTGTGTGTCTTTTCCTTTCTATGTGTGCAGTGTGTTTCCTTTTCATTTTTTTGTGTGTGTGTGTGTGTTCTTCTTGTTATCTCTCTCTTTCAACTGCACATGACTATGCAAGGGCTAATGGATAAGGTATTGGTTAGTATATTGTAAATTTGAGATTATGGGATACTTCATGTCATACCATACCATGTCCCCAAGCTTGAGCCAATTGTTTTCATGCAAATGTGCAACAGGAAAATTGATAATTTTCAAGCATGATAACTATACCCTTGTGTCAAAATTTTCAATATCTACCCTTTTGAGATCCCCGGGTATACCTAGTGATTCAAATTTCCTCCCATTTGATGTTAAATCATTCCCATAGGTGATTTAGGAAAGTCAATTTAACCCCCCTAGGTGATTTTAGGAGTGTTTGGAAAATGTGAATTTCGTGCAATTGTGGGAAAGGCTATCATTGGATTTCCTAAGACTGGAACAACCCCTAAAGCATAACGAAGGAGACTAATTTTACATGGAGGTGAATTAAAAATATATAAATATCATCTAATTAATTTAGGAATAGTCATAAAGGGTTTGGAAGAGTTAGGCGGTTTCACCAAAAATAGGTTCACGGCCTAAGCAAGCGGTGCACAGGTCAAAAGAGTTCTTGAGCTTCAGGAACTGATTCTCGAGAGCTTTGTATGGAGTTATGATCCAAACAAGACATAAATGGAAATGTAATTCTAATACCGTTAATATTTTCAAATAATAGTTTTCACAACACCTTGCGAGAAAATTTTGATAACTAGTTTTTTCCAGTAACAAGTAAAGGACCAGATCAAAATCCTATTTTTCAGGGATTATATGGAGGGATAAAGATCTAATAACCCTCCATTAGATTTATAATTCCATTTTAATTCAACATAATATAAAATTTCATCAAAAATTCCATCGGGAGCTCAAGTTATCGCCGTTTGAAGTTGCCCTCTAGGAGTGAGTTCAAGAGTTAGTCAAATTTGATGAGGACACATGTTAGCTCCAGGAGGTTGGTGAAATTTCATGTCTCTTTCTCCCCTAAATAAAATGAACATGAGGGACATAAAAATTATCCCATCCCCTATAATCCCTGCTGGTCACCCATGCAACCACCAAGATTGCTAGTTGATCCCTGGAGTGCTTACGAGAGCTCAAACCCTCAACTATCAGATCGTTGACAAGTGGCAACTTCTGACACACCATGTAAATTGATCACCTTATGTCCCTTTGTGTTGGGGTAAATTAGGGACATAAAAATGCTCCCAGCTCCTTGGTCACCCATGTGACCCTTTTTAGTGCTTTTTCATAGCCCCCAAAAGGTAGTGAAGCTAAAACGGTAGAATGTCAAAAATGTGACAAGTAGTTGCTACGAAGCATTGTGAAAATTGATTTCCCTCATTTCCTTTTTTTTGGAGGACATGAGGGAAATAAAAAATCATGCAACCTAAGGAATGTCTCCTGGTCCTCCATACGACTAGTTTCCATCTCCCCAGTGCTTCTAGCTTGCTTTTTAGCTCAAACCCT
Organism: Taxus wallichiana var. yunnanensis; assembly: GCA_018340775.1. Taxonomy (NCBI): domain Eukaryota; kingdom Viridiplantae; phylum Streptophyta; class Pinopsida; order Cupressales; family Taxaceae; genus Taxus; species Taxus wallichiana. Next base: position 811,543,323 of record CM031240.1, on the reverse strand, counting down.
CAGTTGTTGGATTCTCGCCATGTGTCGTGACTAGGCATCGTGTGAAAATTTATGTCCCTCTCATCCCTTAATGCTTAAGGTACATGAGGGATATGAAAATGTGCCTCACTCCTGCTTTGTAAGTTTTTGAATTTTATTTTAAAAGCTTACCTTCTCGCTTCTAACTTCTTAGTTTCCATGACTTTACCTGTCATAGCTCGCAACCTACTCACAATTGTACTATTAACCATTTCTAAACCTCAAACCAGATCCACCGCAGAAAAATATATCCTCCATTCCATGATAATACATAGGTCTTAGAATAAGGATTTATCAAATGAAAAACGAAGAAGAAGAAGACTGAAAAACCTCCATTTTCGTGAAGCAAAAATTCGAAGAGATCTTTGCAAACTAGTACATGAAAAAACAATTTTTTTTTTTGTGTTTATCTTTCTCAAATACCATAATATACTCACCTTCATAACTCTAATTTGAAGCAAGGAGTACTCACAATGAAGAAATCTTCGTTTTACTCAACGAAGGAAAATATTGATTCCCATCAAACCGATGATCGACTCGAAGCAAAATTTCACTTTGGTAGAATAAGAGGAAAAACCCCACAACAACAAAAATATATTTTTATTTCAAATGAAGAAGAAAACTAGACCTATAAATTTCAAGGCCCATTAATGGTGCGGTGTTCGAGAGGTGCTACTAGGTCAAAAAATTGAAGTATTAAAATCTCACCAACTATTGATCGAGTAAACACAAAATTTCAGAGGGTCGATAAGAAGAAAAATCCATATGAAAAACTTCATTTCATAGAAATTTGACCACCATAAGCTGATTTATAAAAATAGCAGGTCTTCTATATAGAGGATTGCTATTTTGGGAAAATCATCAATTGAATAACTCTGAAAGGAGATGGTGAACATAGAAGATGTATTGCAGGAGAAATCATCAAAATGGTCATCTTGGTCCAAAATTGACACTTACTAAAAATAGTAAGTGGTCTCACAAGAGTATCTGTCAAAAATAGAAAAATTATCCAGAGGGCAAGAAGGATGTAATGAGAAGAAGGGATTAGAGCTACCATAATCATTTGAGGTCTAGAAAATCTAATTTGTGCACTTTCCAAAAATAGTAAGTTTCCTGTGGGAAATTACTAAAAATAACAAGTTATTCCAAAGGGAAGATTTCACAAAGGGAGCACACTAGAAGTTGAACATCTAAGTTGACATCACCACTTGGAGACCAGAGAGGGAAAATTCTCCACAATTACTAAAAATAGTTACCTTTTCCAAATATAGTAAGTGTCAAGGAAAATGAAGTTCAGATTTGTAGGGATAAAATAATAAATTCTCATTCATTTACTATGTGGGAATGGATGAAAGTGAGGTGACTTACATGGATATCAATAGTGTATTTCAACACTCATTTCATACTTCAATTGGTATGTGTGAGGTGGAATTTAGTAGTCGACACTTTAAGACTATTCATGATGTGTTTCATCAAGATCGTGTTCAAACCAACTAAGTAGTGTGGTAGTGTTGTAAGGAGTCAAGGCGATATTTTTCCAAAGATTTAGTCTCTTTAGAAAGTATCTTCATGAGTGATGCTCATGGTCACCAATGGAATCATTTGAAAATGTTTTTAACACTTGGTTTGTGGTGTTCATGCATCATTTGAAGGAAGCCTCTCATGGTATGAGACATTTGAGGATCCAAATTTCACTACATTGGAGCATTGCATCGAATCATCAAGTAGAATAGTGGATCAATGAGGATTTTTCTTCATTGGCATTGTTCTCCCTCACTCTCTGCTCTCCTTCTCTCTCCTCTCATCCCCCAACTCTCTCTCTCCTCAATATTCTAATCTTGTGTTGGGGTTGCACTTTTTCGCATCCCTTAATGTTTTCAATGTAATAAGTCACCCTTCAATTATAAAAGGTGACTTAATGTTTTCCTAGGAATGTGAAAAGTTTCAAGGTATATGAAGTGTCATTGGGGGTATTTGAAGAATCACCAGAATATGAAGATTTTTTCTTCTTATAAAAATTCTAATACACTCCTCATTTGATGGTCCATCTTAGCTATTCTTGTGAATTTAGAGAGAGAAATCCTTGTGAAAGAGTAAAGAGATAGCAAAATTATTCCATTCCCCCACTCTAAAATTTCTTCTATTTCTCATGTTATGTAAAAATTTCTTGAGCATCAATACAAGAAGAAGGATTTTCCATCCTTTTTACTAAGGAATCTACTAATACTTTGTGTTCATCAAATTCTATTTGATCTTGTTGTTGTTTGTAGTATTGTTTCTTCTTAATTTCAATGCATGTTATGAAACTTCTAACTGGTGTATGCAAGAATATGATTTTCTACTTGTAACATTAGTTTCCTTTTCCTGAATTTCTCACTCCATTTCTCGCTCTCCTAGAAAATTCCTCTCTTGCAGTATCTACAAGCTTTACCATAGGTTAATGGAGTGCCCTTGTTGGATCCCCCAGTGAAAGGCCAACCCCATAGAAAACTAACTTCACTCGTGTATGCATATCTTTGTATCTCTACACCGGTTAAGTAGAGGGACTTTGATTCCTAGAGTGTTGGTAATAAATCCACAAGTTTGTCCTCGAAAATTTTTCTTCCCAACCGTGCCTAAACGTATTAGAATGGTTTTAGGGTCACATGGATAGTTTTCACTAAAGAGATACAAATGCACTATAGTTATAGTTTGTTAGAGAATTACTTCAGCCAATTAGTAAAGTTATGACAAAAAGATCAATTAAGGATTATGTTCATCAATTCTAAAACATATGCTTGCATGTGGAGAATATTATAGAAGGGTATATGAATGACCTATTTCTTGGGGTGTTAAGTACCACATTGAGCATGAGGTATGCATGTTTAATCTGCTCAAGGTTTTTCATTTTATTATCATGACACATAGGGAAAAGGAATTTTTTTTTAGAATAATGAAAACTTTCACTAACATCAAAGATGGGAGTACCTTGATGCCATCATACTCTCAACCAATTAGATTGACACCTCAAAAAATTGAAGAAAAAAAGAGAAAAAGGGTTATGTTTTAACTGTGATAACAAATATGGACTAGGTCACAAATGTGTAGAGAATAATTTTTTTACATTGAAGGAAATGTCGAGGAGGAAGAAAATGAGGAAACATCAAGTGATGAAGTGGAAAAACTAGAGGAAGAATATGAAGATCCCCAACTAACTATCTCATGCCATGCTCTATCTGGTATTAACACTCCACAAAACATTTAGGTCATGGGTTACCTTAAGAATAAAAAGGTGATAGTATTGATTGATTCAAGGAGCACACATAATTTCATCAAAATTAAGCTGACAACAAGGCTAAATTATTTTATCTACCTATACTTGAATTTTAGCGAATGTTTACGGATAGTGGAATGGTCCAATGTTTAGGTAAATTCCATAAAATAATATTTATGATGGGTGACTAGAAAATGGAATCCACTATGTTTTCTATTCCCATGGGTGGAGTTAATATTGTATTAGGTGTTTAGTGGATCACAACTTTGGGCACCATAGAGCTAAATTTCTAGGAGTTGTTCATGCAATTTCATTGTGAAGGAAGATAGTTTAAACTTCGAGGACTATAAGAAAAAACTCCTCAATTGGTTAGATCTCACCAAATGCATAATATTCTTAAAATGGGGATGAAGGATTTGTAGCTTGATTATTTTCCATGGAATTTCAACCATCGATTACTCTAGCACATCCTAATCTTTAGAAGGTTATAGATCAACATGTAGTTGTATTTAAGGATCCTAGAGGATTTTATCTTGAAAGAGATCACGAACATGCTATTTAGTTAATTCTAGGAATCCAACCCCCCAACATCAGGCCTTATAGATATCCATATGTGTAAAAGAGCAAGATTGAGAAGATGGTTGAGGAAATGTTGGAAATGGGTATTATTAGTCATATTTAGAGTGTTTATTTTGCTCCATTGGTGACGGTGAGTCGAAAGGATGGAAGTCGGGATATGTTTCTAGACTACAGAGAAATTAAAATGTACACTATCAAAGATAATTTATCTATTCATGTCATTGATGATTTGTTAGATGAGTTGCATGGTGAATTTTATTTTAAAAACTAGATCTTTATTCGGGTATCACCAACTTAGAGCGAGGAAGAGGATATGATGCAAGAGCATCAATGAGGGAGTAAAAAAATTGTATCTTGTATAATTATGGGGTGAATAAGGTCCTAGAGGTCACGACTAGAAGGTTTAATGAGGTTCCCAACCTTTTTTGGAACCTCCATGTGCATAATAGGTTGGGTTCTCATTTTACCTCCAAAACCTCATTCTTGCAAATTTAAATTCATTAACAAATATATAGAGGTTTTAGAGTAAGTGTTAGCACTATTTTCAATGTGATAGGTCATTTGAGAGCTTATAAGAGGTAAATAAAGTGTTATCACCCTTTGTGATAGGGTACATGAGTGAGGCTCATCCCTTAAGCACAATGAGTTTTAAAATGTCTAATGTAACCACCTTGGGTCAAGAATATATAAGGCGGAATTGAATTTTAGTAGTTATTGTTGACATTTCTTTCACATGTGTAAGAGATTCATCTTGAAACTTTTATTTCTTAGATTATAGATCTTGTACAAAAGAGGCATGTCATGAATCAAAGAATACAGAGCTTTCATGATATTGACAATCAATTATTTTAATTATAGATCAATGGTTGAGATAGGGGCTATGTGGAGGAATACATACGAAGTAGATAGAGACACATGGCATCATTTTGGGATCCTCATTGTTTTTTAACTCGTCGGAAGTTAAAACCCGAGATGAGTTGCAATTTATAAGCTTTCGAGTCGGTGGGAGAAAGCAGGGCGTAAGTGAGATCAAAGGCTACGTGGCAATTTTTATGGATCCAACAATCAAAAGAGAATGACACCACTTGGAAACATAGAAGATTCCTATTCACTCACCCTTCATAGTTTGACGCCATGGTTCAAATAGGTTGAACAAAAGCTGAAGTTATGTGGGATAATCTGGTTAGTTCACGTTTCCCAAACTAAAAAGGTCCTTTTATTTTAAAGCATTTGTGAAGTTCATGGAACCCTTTTATTGGCTCATATTTCAAAAAAATCATTCATGCTAACATTGAAAGCATGGAGCTATTTTATTGGTATGAGCATTTTAGTAATCAATAGAGATAAATTGTGAAAGTTTATAGAACCTTTCTATTGGTTTAACTTTCAGTAAAACCAAGTAAAAATTATAAATTTGAAAGGTGTGGAGTTATTCTATTTGTTTAAATTTTATAGTTGTCATTGGAACAAAAGAAAGGGTCGACATTGTGAAACCTCATGGAGTGTGCTGATTGGTTCGTACTTAGTCAATTTTTTCAAAGGGCTGACATTGCAAAAGATTGTGGAGCATTTTTATGGCCCATACTTCATAATTAAAAGCTTCATAAAACCCGACACTAAGAAATTAGTAGCATATGTTGTGTATTTTTATTATACCACATTTCAAAGTTCAAATCCATAGACATGTAAGCAAAGAGATATTCTCGAGCCAATTAAGAGCGAGACATGTCCCCTTCCTATGCATCATGACATGCAAAACTTCATAAGGCCATAATTTTTGTTCAACAACTCCAAATTTTATAGAATCGGTCTCTTGGAAAAATCTCAACTAGCTCTACATTTTGATATCATTTATTTGATGGATTAAATACATTCAAAGGAAAATCCATGCAACAAAATATAGGGCCACATAGAATAAGTATGAAACATATAGGAAATTTTTGTCATCTAGAGAAAGAAAACAAAATATATTTTAAAACATGCAGAGTTTATTTTTGAGAAAAAAGGATAAAGATAAGGTAGGACACATGCTTTTAGAGAAAGAAAACAAAATTAATTGATTTTATTCTATTTTTAAGTCAGACTTGCATGTCTAGGCCTTTCTTATTCTTCTCGCTCTCATATTTATATAAAAACTTCAGAAAACATTATAAAATATCTCTACTTCTTCATTCATATTTATGGAGAAATTCAGTCTTTTTGAGTGAGAAAACAAGGGTCATGAGTGACTATCTATGCTTATTCCACCTCTTAGAGCAATAAAGGAGTTGTGTTTTACCTTCTACAATATGTATTTTGTGCATACTTGTACTTTAAATTGATTTTATTTTGTGATACTTGTTTATCCTTGTCTTATCAGTTTAATCTCTCATGCCTTATGTAGTCTTGTGTCAATTTTGTAGGTCATAAATTGTGTTTGACATGTTATTTGCAAGATTTTTTTGTGGTTCCAACTATCCCCCTTCTTTTCCAAAGGACAATTCATTTCAAAAACCTTTTTGAATCACTTTTTATTTGACCCAATTACTTGTAGTTTGTGTATGGTGTGTGTGGCTTCCTTGCTTCATCTATGTGATCTAAATAAGTCTGAAGTTCTCAAAACTTTATGGTGTATCACCACCCTTTTTTTTTTTTTCTTTCCCTTTTCCCTTTTCCCGGTCACTTGGTAGAGTAGAGTTAGCCTTAAGAGATAGAATTAGTTTAGGTGTTTCACTAGCAAAGGCAACTCTCTTTAGAGATTAAATCTAACATGAAGGTCACCCACAACTTAGAAGTGTTTCCATTTTTCAATTGAAATTAGAGTTATCACACCATTCTCCAAAGGGTGCATTTCAAAGTGAAAAATATTTTGGCACGCCTTAATGGGACCACATATTAGATCAAGTGATTATTTGCGGTGTGTATACAAAGATGGTTTCTTCTCATGGTTGTACCTAATATTTTAGCTCCTCTAGATCAACAAACTAACCTATTTTTGTAGGAGTGATAAGCACTCAAGAAGATATAAGTAAATATCTATAGGAAGCAATCACCAAGAAACATTAATCAATACCATTTACTTGTTGTTTTGACTATTTTGGACAAGGATTTTAATAGATTAGTATCGTATCAAAAAGACTTGTTGTTCTTTAAGAGGAATTGATTGTAGTCATAATTTGAAGATTCAAATCAAGACATATTTGGTGACTCCATAAAGTTGATTTCAAACCAATCTACATGCTCCATGCCTAAGGTAACAACAAGGTCTTCTAATGGGGGTATTCCATCTATATTCTTGCAATTTCCTCTTAATTTATAGAGAAAAGAAATATTTAAGAATATTTTCCCTTATAATAGGCTAATTTATGTTATTTCTATCCAATTTGTTTTTAATCAAGCTTTCCTACCCTCAATGGTTGCTCCTGCTCCTAGAAATGAAATTTTGTAACTTTAATGATGGAATCCCCGAATCTCATAGTATACAATGATATCCATCCTCTACATTTAATATTTTACCTTTCTATATTGGTTTAACTTAAATCACTCATGTAGAACACATTAGAGATGTTGCAAAACTTTCTCTATTTATAATATCACTCAGAAGAATGTAACCACTGAGACTTCCTCTGACTTCCTTTAAAGATAAAGCCTTAGCAATGGTACCGAATTTTGACTATTAATTCTATTAGTACTTGGGATGATTTAGGAAAGGCCCTTTATAGCCAATTTGAAGATAAATCGACCATCTTTCCTGATTGAGAAATTGAACACATTCAAAATAACTCCTTTGGAGTTCATGAATGACTTTAATTTGAGATTTCAAAGAACTTGGGAAATAATTCCCGTACCATCAAGCCTACATTAGAGCATGCATTCTTGTATTATTTGAGATTTTTAAATTGTGACATTGTTGTCCTAATTCAATCTATGGGTGGTGTTATGCTCCCTACAACTTCGACTCAACCATAGTAGCTAAAAACAACCTTATTCAAGCTAGTAAATTAGCTCCAAGACCCTCAATGCCCATTACTATAGATTTGGCTCCTATTCCACCACCTCTATAAAAGATAGAACATGTTGTTTCTGTTCATCCCAATGATTTAACTGAAATTAACCAAACCTTGTAATCATTGGGAAATGAGGTAACAACAATGAAAAGGAAAATAGCTCAGCCTAATAGGCCTTACCAAGCACCTTATCAAGCTACTAGACCTCCTTATCAGCAAAATCATAATTATAGAGCTCTTTATCAACCAAAATTAGTTGATCCTAAGCCCCTTTCTCTTTTAATGCTCTTGTACCATTCAATGTTTTGAAGAATCGAATGGTGTTTTCCTTGCAATTAGCCTCATCCTCAAGTTTCTTTCCCAAATGCTAGCTTAAACCTAATCCTTGTTTCCCAACCCTAATTTGAAACATCTCATATGCCTCAAATGGAAGTTGGACAACAAGAAACTCAGATTCAAAGACAACCAAAACAAGAAATGATAAATTATGAGGAAGGTGAGTATTGTGCAGTTTTTACCAGAACTAAAAAGAGGGATCTTGAGGAAGAACAAGGTAAGGAGAGGGGTACAAATATGCCTTCCATATCAGATAGAACTACTAACAGTTCTACTACAACTCAGAAGGAGAAGGAAGCCCCTAAAAATCTAGTTGTCAGGAGTGTTTTTGTACCACATATTTCTAAAGATATAGAAACAAAATCTTCCCTCTCCAAGGCTCATTCAAAGAATATTACAGCTTCTTTAAATATTGTTGAATGTATGAAAAAGAGAAATGTTAATATTTCTTTATGGGATGCTTTAAATATTCCAGGACAAAAGGATATTTTAGCCACATAACTTGCAAATTTGCAGCTATCTTCTAAATCAATTGAAAATGAACCAAGTAAAGTTGATATGGTTCTTGCAACTATAGAGAAAGAAAGAATGAAATAAGTAAGATGGATGGTGCAAAATCTATTGAACACTGCAGATGTCAAAATCCACCTCCTTTTTACCTATCACTCATCATTGGAGATCACTTAGTCCATAATTACATGGTAGACAATGGAGCAAATAGTACTCTCATGCCAAAGGCCATAATAGATAGGTCGGTCTTAATTTATGAGCCAACAACAAAAATCATACTTCAGCTTGATGGGAAAATAAAAATTAATGTTGGTTTGATCATGAATCTAGAGGTAACACTACATGTTTGTCCTAATGTAACAATTCAATAAGATGTAACAGTTGTAGATTTTTCTCCCTACTTTGTACTTTGCTTATCAAGAGACTTCATAGAAAATATTGGATGGTACCTCTCTTCATATTGGTCTTACCTCTTATTCACTACAAGGTATGGTACAAAGGTTGTTATACCTTTTGGACCATTGGAAATATTTCACAATGAAGCCTCATATATCCAATTCTATTGCTAATTATGTTGTAATAGATCAAGTGGATTTTGATAGAAATGTTGAAGTTTCCTCTTTAGATGGTGTTTCCAACTTGTTCATGGATGAAAGAACACAAGAAAAGTATGGTCATGATCCTTACAGAGAAATAGAGGAGAAAATACTTGGAGTATATTGTCTTTAAGAAGAAAACACTCCCATACCTTCACTGTCCAAAGCAGAAAATTTTGAAGAAGGGATGTGGCAGCTCTATTTTGATGGAGCAAAGAACAAAAAGGGAGTAGGTGCTAGTTTAGTGTTGTTTTCTCCATTAAAAAAGGTAATTTTCATCTCTAAGTTTATAGTTTGGTTGTACTTGTAATGTTGTTGAATATGAAGCATTAGTTCATGGCCTTTAGTGGGATAAAACAAAAGGAATCGGTTCATTGCAAGTTTTTGGTGATTCAAAATTGGTTATTAACCAAATAAGATATTTGAATGTATCTAAGAATCCATTTTTGAAGTCCTATAAGCATAGAGTTTGGGACTTGATAGAATATTTTCAAGATTTTAACATTCAATCAGTCCCAAGGAACATGAATAAACAAGCAAACATGATCAGTAATGATTGTATCTAGTTTTGATGTCCTTGAACAAGTTCAAAATGATAAAGTTAAGCCACATATAAAGCTAATTGTCAAACCTTCAATACTGATAATGAGGAGAATTGGAAATTTTTTGAAGATGACAAGAAGATTTGTAGATTTATGCAAGAGGGAGATAAGTTTTCATCAATGATAAAAACGTTGCAACAACAATATGGTGATCAAATTGTGTAGTTGAAGACTAACAAGTTACCCCAAGGACTTGTAACATTAGAGAACATCTTCAATACTAATGATCAATTGAGAAGGGACAAAGGAAATATGTCTACTCATGTTGATAACTATGAAGAAATATCAGTTGAAGATGGTAAAACACTACAGATTGGAAAGGTATGTTCTACTTCTGAAAAGCAAGCATTTGTCAATTTATGCAAAGAATTCATAGATGTGTTTTCTTGGAAATACCAAGACCTTAGAGGTTTTGACCCTAGTTTGGCTCAGCATATAATTAAATTACAACCTGATTCAAATCTTGTAAGGAAAAAAAAATGCCCATCAATCCTAAAATAGATCCTTTAATTAGAAATGAATTATCTAAGCTAATTGAATCAGGAATAATCTTCCCTATAAATCACTCTAGTTGGGTAGCCAACCTTGTACCTGTGAGGAAGAAAAATGGTGAAATCTACTTGTGTGTTGATTTCAGAGACCTCGATAGGGCCTCATTAAAAGACCACTATCCACTACCCCATATGGATCAAATTTTGAGGACAGTTTAGGTTCTAATAGATTATCTCTTTTGGATGGGTACAGTGGCTATAATCAAATTCTTGTAAGAGAAGAGGACATGTATAAAATAACCTTCACTAAAAATGGGGGACTTATGCATATAAGAAGATGTCTTTGGACTCTCTAATGTTAGTGCTACTTTTCAACGTGTAATGGATATGGCTTTTCAAAGCCTATTAAATAAATGCATACTTGTGTATTTAGATGATGTAACTATTTTTTCAAGAAATTCTGATGATCATCTAATACACTTGAGGCATACCTTTGATATTTGCAGGTAGTTTGGGATCTCTTTGAATCCCAAAAAATAAAATTTTTAGTACATGAAGGAAAATTGCTAGGTCACATTATTTCCAAAAATTTTGGCTATTGACCCACAAAGGGTTGATTGAATTTTTACATTTGTCTTTACCACACCAAAAGAAAGTTATTCAAAGTTTCTTGGGGAAAATTAACTTTGTAAGAAGGTTTGTACCAAATTTTGCTATTTTGGTCAAGCCATTGAATTCTATGCTCAAGAAAGGTCAAGTTTTCTCATGGACCAATGAAGGGGAAAAGGGTTTTGAAGCCATCAAAATGGCTATTTCTCAAGATCCTACTTTAGCTAATCCAAAATTTGATAAGAATTTCATCATGTATGTTATTACAGGAGCTAAAACTATTTCAACCATTCTCACTCAAGTGAATGATGATGATATACAGAAGCCAATTTCCTTTTTTGGGAAAAGTCTTCATGATTATGAAACAAGGTACACATTTATTGAGAAAAAGTATTTTTAGTAGTTAGAGGAATTAAAAATTTTAAACACATGCTCTCAAATAACAAGATACATGTCTTAGTATCTCATCTAAGTGTAAATTCTTTCTTTTAAACAAAGAACTAAATGAAAAGAGGGTTGGATGGATCACTAAGGTGATGGAGTATGATGTTGACATTAGAGTAGCCAAAATAGTCAAAGGGAAAGGAATTTTTGAGCATTTAATTGCATATATGGAAGCTCAAAATTATGAAATTTTATTATATCCATAAGATCAACATACTGAACATGATCAAGAAGCACCTATTTCAAGTTATATGGTTGATATGATCAATTATTTACAACATGGAACATACCCATGAAGGTATGGAAAAAAAATAAAAGAAGGTACTTTCATTTACAGGCTATCCCTTTTGTTTATATTGATGGAATACTTTTCAAAAAGGATATAAATGGAATATTTTTGAGGTGTGTTGATTGGGATCAAGTACAACAATTGCTTAAAGAGTTTCATGAAGGAGTGCAAGTGGCCATTTCTCAACAAGAACAACAACCCTCAAAATCATGAGAGATGGTTACTATTGGCCTAGCATTTTTAAGGATTGTTATGAATGGATTAATAAATACAAAAATATTCACTTTTTGGGAAAAAAAGGTTAGCATCTCTCCCTCTTCAACCTATTTCAGTTGAACAACCTTTCATGTAGTGGGGCCTTGATTTCATAGGTGTGATTAATCCTCATTCATCTTAAGGGCACAAGTGGATTTTAATAGCCACATACTATTTCACTCATTGGACTGAAGTTGTAGCTCTTAAAGAAGCAAATGAGACATCCATTCTTTCCTTTTATGAAGGTATTGTTTCTAGATTTGGTGTTCCAGCTACAATTATCTTTGATAATGCCCTAGATTTTCTTGGAGCAAAGGTAACTAATTAGGCTATTAATCATGGTATTTACTTGAGCACATAATCCAATTATTACCCTTAAGGTAATGGATTGGCTGAAAGTACAAATAAGAATTTGCTGAGGATAATCAAAAGAACACTCAAAGAGAATCAGAGAGATTGGCACACAAAGTTGAATGCAACATTGTGGGTTGATAGAGTAACTCCCAAAAGGTCAATTGGGAATTCACCTTACAAATTGGTTTATGGAAGAGAGTTAAGGATGCCTATTTCTCTTAGGATACCAGCCTTATATTTATTGCATCAGCTTGAGTTGATTGAAAACGATCCTATCACATATATGCAAAGCTAATGGAATTATAACGATTAAGGGATTAGGCCCAAAAGAATATGGAAAAATATCAAGCATAGGTTAAGAGAACCTTTGAAAAGAAGGAAAAGATGAGAGTCTTACAAGAATGATACATCATGTAAAAGTGGTATGAAGACAGGGTAAAGCCAGGAAATCATAAAAAAATTGATACTATTTGGAGTAGTCTTTACATGATTTCAGCCTACAAACAACATAATGCTTTTCAACTTGTAAAACTGAATGGAGAGGAACTTCCCATTCATGTGAATGATATGTTTCTCAAGCATTGTTATTGAATCTTTCTCAATGTTGGTTAAAGTAGATTAATTATATTTTCTTTCAATAAAGTGCTCATGCACACTTATAGCAACTTTTATTTTCCATAAGTGCATTTCATGCACAAGATTTGGTTCTTCCCAGATCTTTTCATGTTCTATTTTGTTTTTTAGAAAGGTATAACTTTTGTTTCAAGGAAAGACTTGTTCTGGGATTTGAATCCATGCCCAATGGATGCATCAAGGCACTAGATCATTTTAGCTAGCAAGAAACTGACCCCATAGAATCACCATAAATGTTGACATTTCTTGCACATGTGCAAGTGATTCAACTAAAAAAAATTGTTTCTCATATTATATGGATTTGGGAAAGGTGGGCAGGTCATGAATGGAAGAATATAGATCTTTTATGAATCTTGACAATCAATTCTTTTCATTATAGATCAATAGTCTAGAAAGGGGCTACGTGGTGGAAGATCTCCGAAGCAGACATGGACATGTGGCATCATTCTAGGATCCTCATTTTTTTAACTCATGTGGATGTCAAAAGGCTAGAACAAGTTGCAATTTATAAGATTTTGGGTTTGTGGGAGAAATCAAGGTGATCAACGAGGTCAAAGGCTGCATGACAATGTTCTATGGAGCCAACAATCAAAAGAGACTCCGACACTATACGTAAACATGGAAAATTCCTATTTTCTCACCCTTTACGATCGACATAATGGTTTAAACAAGTCGAGTAAAAGCTGAAGGTGCATGGAATTCTCTTCGATTGGCTCGCGTTTCACAAACCGATAAGGTCCTTTAATTTTAAAGCAAGTTGCAAAGTTTGTGAAACCATTTTATTGGCTCAACTTTCGTAAAACTTAGTCGGGATGACATCAAAAGTATGGAGCTATTTTATTGGTCGAGCGTCGTAGTGGTTAGTAGAGATAAATTGTAAAAGTTCGTGGAACCTTTCTATTTGTGTAACTTTTGTAAGACCAGGTAAACATTATAAATTGTGAAAGGTGTGGACTTATTCTATTAGTTTAAGTTTCACGGTTGTCGGTGGAATGAAAGAAAGGGCTTACATTGTGAAATATCATGGAGTATGTTGATTGGTTCGTACTTAGTCAAAGTTTTCAAAGGGTGACATTGAAAAATATCATAGCATTTTTTGGCCCATACTTCATAATTAAAAGATGCATATAACCCAACACTACAAAATCCATAACATATGTGGCCTATTTTTATTGACTCACATTTCAAAGGTTAAATCTGTAAACACGTAAGCAAGGAGATATTCTTGAGCCAATTAAGAGCTGAGATGTGTCACCTTCCTATGCATCATGATAGGAATAACTTTAGAAGGCCATAACATTTTTCTATAGCTCCAAATTTTATAAATTTGGTCTCGTTGAAATATCTTGACCAGATCTTCATTTTTACATCATTTATTTCAAGGATTAAAGACATTCAAAGGAAAATACATGCAAAAAAATAAAGGGCACAGTAAGGAAGTTTAAAAATACCTGAAACAACATAGAATTGTTTTGTCATCTAGAAGTTAAATAAAGCAAAACAAAGCATGCAAACAAAGGAAAATCTATTTTAAAACTCATGGTATCAAACTCTTTTAAACGTGTCATGGTGAATGCAGAGGTTATTTTTCAGAAAAAAGGATAAAGATAAGGTAGGATGCATGCTTTTTCCTCAAGAAGTTACATTCAAAGAAAGAAAACAAACTCCATTGCTTTTATTATTATTTTAAATCATACTTGCATGTTTATGCCTTTTCTATTCTTCTCTCTCTCAGATTTCTATAAAAACATTAGAAAAAATTGTAAAATATCTCTTCTTCTTCATTCATATTTCTAGAGTAATTCATTCTTTTGAGTGAGAAAGAAAGGGTCATGATTGATTATATGTGCTTATTCCACCTCTTGGAGAAATAAAGGAGTTATGTTTTACCTACCTACTATAATCTATATTTTGTGCATACTTTGTTTTAAAATGATTTTATTTTGTGATACTTGTCTATCCTTGTCTTATCAGTTTAATCTCTCATGCCTTGTGTAGTCTTGTGTCAATTTTTTCAGGTCATAAATTGTGTTTGATAGGTTGTTTACGGGATTTTATTATGGTGTCAATAAACAATATATTTCTTTGGCATTATAAAATTTGGTCTTTTGGCTTCGCTTTGTGACATTTCTAACCTTGTCGAGTGCTTAGAAGACGAAGGGCGTGGTCCGAGATTGGCAGTGTAATTCCCCTTCTTGTCTAATGACGATTCATTCAAGAACCCTTTTGTGAGTCACTTTCAATTTGACTCAATTACTTGTAGTTTGTGTATGGTGTGTGTGGTTCTCTTGCTTCATTTGTGTGATCCAAATAAGTCTAAAGTTCTCAAAAATTTCTGGTGTATCACCACCCTTTTTTAGTTTTCTCTTTCCCTTCCTTCTCCCTTTTCCCATTATCGGTTGGTAGAGTAGAGTTATCCTTAAGAGATAGAATTAGTTTACGTGTTGCATGAGAGGGAACCAATCCTCTCTAGAGATTCACACCAACATTTAGGTCACCCATAGCTAGGTGTGTTTCCATTTTTAATTCAAAGGATATTTATCACACCATTCCCCAAAGGGTGCATTTCAAAGTGACAACAATTATGAATTAGAGGAAAATATTTGGGGTGAAGAGTATGCGAGGAAGATCCCTAAGAGGCTCAAGGAATCTATAAATATTTTTGCATAATGAATGAGACATAATCCCTTTAAGAATACATCAAGGATTGTGTTAGTAGAAACTTCATTACTAATTAGATTAATCAAATAGGAATGAAAGTGACTAGAAACTTAGAAATGAAGAAGGTTTTAAGTTACCTCAAATGCATGATGTGGATAAAGGTGGGTGTAAGACAGATGATGGATTCCTACTATAAATATGATAAAAACTACATATAAGATGCATTGAAAGAAAATGGATTAGATGGGATATGGGGGTTTCGATGAAGTAGACCCAAGAAGCGTTAAATTCCTTGGAAGATGTCAACTTCTATTTGTTTAGATAAAGAAAGATAAAGGATGTAAAAACAAAAGCATGCGAAAGCAAAGTATTAATGTATCTCGAGAAAATGACATAAATGTATCTAAAGCTAATTAGATTATAATAACTATTAATTAATTATTACCTGGTCAACATCAATGAGTTGACTGGGAAAGAAGATCTAGAATGTAAGTATAATATGCAGACCTGGAGGGTTTGAATGTCAATTGGAGGGTAGTAGGGTTGTTTATATGCTGTGAGTAGTCTACAGGAAGGAACCAGGGGTAGAAAACTCAAGAAAATGAATAGAAATAGGATTAAAGGAGGTTTGATTGACAAACCGGGTCTGCATCGGGCCGATGATGACTAGGGTGAATCGACGATCGATCAGTAGAAGTTAGATAGAGTCGAGGATGAATGGAATAAAAAGGAAACCTACAAACAAATAAGCTAAGAAAGGAGATTGTTGAAGAATATCTTGTTACGATTTGTCATCACACTAAAATCTTGGCTGGTGATGGAGAGGATCTCATCATGTTAACTAGTTATTAAGCCAACACAAACCCACACGATGGAGCGGTGTAACCACGTGGAGATGCAACCACGTGAGCCTTGGGCCCACCAAGGGAGAGTATATTCAAAAATTAGGTCTAAAAACATTAGGAGGAACGCACGTTAGGACTTATCGAGAGGTCACCCATCTTAGTATTATTCCGAGTCGTGCACGTTTAATCTAACCTAAGAAAATGTTAGACGTAAGAAAACCAAGATAATCTGATAAATATAAAGCAAAGAAACACAATGATGATGATAATCTCATGAAAGGATGATCGTGAGCAATGCAAGCACATTGAAAGGATGTCTAGAAGGTTTGTAAACACCTCAAGAATTCTCAAGTGTGAGGAATAATGCTCGAGTTTATAGGAAGCTCAAAATTGTATGTATCTGATTGCAGAATAGAAAGAAAGGATTCAATTTTATATGGTCAATGGTGAGTTGACTTGGCCATCGGCAATTTTACGGGAAAGTTTCCCAATGTGATAGATTTTTGTGTTTTGAGCATGATTTTTCTTTCTTAAGGAGTGGAAGGATGCTTTAAAGCATGTAGGTGGGAAAGGGATGAGATATGGGTAGTTAGGGCATAAAAATAGATAGGATAAAAGCTAAAAAAGTAAGGGGATTTATGTGTAGGATAAAATATCCTTAAATAGAAATTTTTTTAGGGCAAGGTAAGATATTAATTAATTTAATTAATTAGTTAATTAATGGGGCTTAATTAATTAATGGGAATTAGATGGGCATTTTAAATTAAATAAAAGGGGATGGGTTAAATAAATATGTGTATGTGGGAAATTAAGGGTATAAATACCTAATTTAGGTGTCTACATTTTGCTCCTTTTTGTTGATTGGTTTGTCTTGCAAAGAAGCCTTGAGACAAAAATGATGATAGTTGAATAAAGGATAAAAGGATTAATGATGAGCTCCAATTCAAATAGGGGATTGATAACGTCAAGGGAAAATTGATGGTGCATTGGAAAAAGGTAGATGATAAAGGGCGGTGGATGAGAAAAGACGGGTGAAAGAATAACCAAGGCAAGATTCCCTAGGAAAAAAGGATCGCAATATCAAGAAAACTATGGGGTGACCCATATCACATCGAAGAGAGGAAAATTGTAGTCTCAATGGAGAAGGATGATAACATTCTATGGACTTGTGATTGGCGGAAACTAGTGTAGTGTGGATACGGCCAGGATAACCAATGGGTCATAGGCAATACATCAAAGTATGCAACTATATGTGAAAAATATGTGAAATCCTTTTGTACATGAGGAATCAAGCGAAAAGGTATGTGTCGGGAGGGATGAGGATGAAAATTATGGTGCCCCAAGGGGAGCACAAATATAGCCTAAAAGGAAAATTGGAAAGATGAATGATGAAATTATATGCCCCTAAAGGAAAGTATGGTGCAAAGGTAAAAAGGGAAATAAAACAATACCCCAAGAGGGGAAATGTATGGCCACAAAGGTGGAATTTGAATGAAAATATGGTGCCCCCAAGAAGGGCATGAATATGGCCACAAAAGTGGACTTGATATAATGAATGTAATGCCCAAAGGGGAAAATGAATATGGCCTCAAAGGAGGACTTCGTGCACGTATTAGATAGGATTGTAAATTAAAATTCCCAAAGGAGTAATTATGGCCACAAAAGGTGGACTTAGGGAGTATGAAAGGATTAAAATTCCTGAAGGGAAAATAGATAAGGCCACAAATGTGGACTTAGAAAGTACATATGCCTGAAGGAGGAATAGTTTGACTCTTGGATTAAAATACTAGAGGAAAAATTAATATGGCCATAAATGTGGACTTAAAGGTCAATAATAGATGATGCCTTAGGAAAGGATGCAAGGAGGGGAAAAGCCCAAAAATTATTACTAGTGTGTCAAGGGGAGTTGACAATGACTATGGCCAATTGGCTATGACCTAAGGGCGTCAACAGAGACCCGAATTCAGTGGCTATATAAGCCCAAGGGTTCGGTTGATGATGCTCATTTTCACGCGTAAAATTGATGAGAGAGAGCAAAGTGATTAAAGAGAAAATTAAGAAATGGAATTTGTTAGAGTTTTAAGGAAATGCAAGAGAGGTGCGAGAGGATGGTGAGTAACAAATCTCATGTTGGTTTTTAATTAAATTTATATTTTATTTATTATTTTACATTTTTTTACAAAAAGTGGATGATGTTAGGGGGATCGGTGGTGACCCGAGGTGGGTCGATGTCGACCTTGCCCTAAGGCATGTCAATCAGACCCCTAAAACACGTCAACATGATCTAGTCAGCATCAACTTGGGTTCGATTAGCTAAATTAGATTTAGATTGAAATTTAGATGAAATTTTAATACATTTTGAATAGATTTTGGATTGGGGTTCCGAGCGTATACATGTTTTATTTGTGATTGCAGGATAGGGATACCCTATACTTGAGAGACTAAGTGTCAGCTCTATATGAGCATATCAGAGGAGATGTGACAGATTCTAAGTGGGATCACTTGGTAGTAGTAGGGGTTTTGTGGATTCAAACACTACCAAAGGATCCCATGGGATGTGGGATTGATGATAAAATTGGTGGAGAGATGGGATAGGTAGACATGGGTACATTTTGTTTAGGAAAGGGGAGATGACCATCACCCTAGAGGATGTGTATCGGATTCTAAGATTGCCGATATAAAGGAGAAGATATTCCCCATCACAAGTGACAACCGATTAGTAGTGTTAACACGGCTATTTGGAGCCAATGTACCCCACATCAGATTTTCTTTAGGGGATTTTTCATATGAGCCGAGATATGAGATTGGGGTGTCACGAAACCATTTTATATGCTTAGTGATGATGGTAGTATCATGCTCTATTTTTGGACTCGTGGAGCTTAGTTTCCATGGGCACTGGCTGGTGTGGTAATGGACATAGTAGAGCACCAAATTATATTGTCATTGGGACTGCCTGTTGGATTAGGTTTACCATGATCTATCCATGTATAGAGTAGACATGAGATTAGGATTGGATATAGGCTTCTTGCTTCACTATTGGGGCTATGACCATATTGTGGTGATTAGGCCATCGAGGATTCCATTGGTCACAGGAGAACATATAGAGCTGGTTGTGTGATTTTTGAGATGGAGGGTTGATTAGGCCTTCGGTGACATGAGTGAGAGGAGGGTGGAATGGTATGTGGATTGGCTTACAAAGTTGGATGTCGATCAGATTATATAGAGGTCATACAAAGATTTTCTGCATGACTTGGTGTAGATGTGGAGTTCTTAGAGATGAGGAGGATGAAGTGGATACAGGGGAGACAACTAGAGATGATCAAGGCCATTCAATTTGATAGAGTGCGATAAAATTTTGGAGCCATCCAGACAGTTCCTTTGGATCTAATATTATATAGGATGGAGGAGCTGTAAAAGAGAGTTGTCGAGCCCTACTATGACATACCTGATAGAGGAGGAGGATACTATGTCATGGGATGATGATGATGATGTAGGATTCTAAGTTTGATACTCGATTGGCATATGCATGCAACATGGGTAACTCAAGTGGTTGAGGAACGAGGAGATGGAGGTTGATGTTGAAGTGGATCCTAGAGGAGTGGAGATGGTGGTGTTAGAGAGTGTATGGAGGTGGCAAACTACGTGCCAAGTTTGACCAGATGAGGGTGGAGAGAAAACAAACACGTGTAGAGTGAGAAACAGCCCTAGAGAAGTGGGATGCGGTCACACAAGAGATGAGACCAATTTATTAGGAGAGATACTTCTACCGACAACGAGGGGGCCTATTGGGCCCATTTTTGGGATTTTTCTACTATTTTGGTGATGGAGTCAATGAGTGGTGTACATGCAAGCACCACAAGGGTCAGGATGGGTTACACCTCCCAACATGATCTCCATGGATAGGTACATAGTACTAGCCGTAGAGGCTAGATATTATGAGGGGATCTTATTCGAGAAGCTGTCAAAGACACTGGGCTACTGGGAGAATCTACAAGAGGATAACGAAAGGAGGAGTGGGGCCTTCTTGGAGTATAGAGAGTGTGGCCCAACCATAGCAAGAGGGAGGAGGCTATGAGGGTGGAGGAGGTGTGTGGGGATCGGATTATATAGAGGGTGTTATACATGCCCCACATAGGAGAGGATTTGAGGTTTCGTATATACACTTTACATATTTTGATAGCATCTACTCGCTTTGAGACATGTCCCTTAGAGGTTGAATATGATGTATTGATACACCTTTTGATACATATATACATATACATATATATATATATATATATATATATGTATATATGTATATATATATATATATATGTATATGTATATATATACATATACATATATATACATATACATATATATATATATAGATGTATATGTATATATATGTATATGTATATATATACATATAGATATATATATATATAGATGTATATGTATATACATATGTATATATACATACATATGTATGTATATGTATATATATATATATATATATATGTATATATATATATATATATATATGTATATATATATTATGATTTTGTCATGATTACATTATTATGTGTTTATTTATGTGATGTGATGTAATGAACTTTATATGGTGTGATGAATTTATACATGATGTTATGACGATGTGATGAGATGCATTTTTTTAATATTTGATGATGATGGTGAAATAAATGTATGATTAGATGGTTAATTTGGATGTGTATCTTTATGGATAAAATGATGATATAAATGTGTTTTGTGTTATGATGATATGTTTTTTATTTATATTTGAATGTGTATGGTGAAATGTGATGTGAATGGAAATGTAATTAGAAAATTGATGTGATTAATGATTAACACAAGTAGGGATTAAAGATAGACATGATAGGATGAAAGATAGAACATAATACAAGGGTGGAGACCTATAGATATGAACGAATCTAAGTCGTATCAAGGAATGTGTGAATAAAATATGCCCCAATCGCATTGGAGGTAAACAAAAAGAGGATCTAGGTAGCTTAAAGAACATATGACCAAAACAAGTGTTAGAAAATTGTTTCATCAAATTCTTAAAAAACTAATGAAATAGATAAGGTTGAAAGCCAAGGAGGAATACATTTTTGTGATGTCGGTTAAAGGTTGTGTGCATGTTTTGATTTCCTGATCCAAGTTGATTGTGAGAGCTCCCTTTGTCTAGGAGGAACTACATGTAAATGCAAAACAATACCACTAGATAGAATTAAACAAAACAATGAGTGGAATGCCTAGTGGGAGCTAGATCCGGTAGGAAGCGTGATGCTTCCTGAATAGGATTTCAATCCACTTTATATAATAGTATTAATGTTATTCAAAATATACATGAAATAAAGATCCTATTGTAATTGAAATGATTTGGGTATCTCATACAAAACAATAAGAAAGGTTGTTCAAAATATTGTTTGAGGTCAAAAAGGTCAAGTGATGGGATGGTATGGGGTTACAGGTCTGGTAAAGGCTCTAGGTAGGGTCTGATAAAGGTTACAAGTGATTTTGGGATGTGGGAAATAGGTATTAGCTCATTGGCCTGAGCTATATTACCAAACACAGTAACCGATGTCAATTGTGTGACCGATGTTGGTTAGGTAGAATGACCGATGTGGTTGGCTAACTAGCGTCGGTAGGGGAAATTAGTAAAAAGGACTTAAAACTTGTTTTTTAGACTCTCTATGATTGCACAGAGGTTGGAAATGGTGAGGGTAAGGTCGTAAAATGGCCTTGGAGGCTTAGAGATGATTAAAAGAGGATAAAACTAGGTGAAAGGGTTGGATATGGTAGGGTGATAGGTTGGTAGGAGGAAGGGAGTGTATGGATGTGGAGAAAGATAAATTATTGAGATGAATAATAAATCTTACTAGGAATAAAATAGAAATAAATGAAGAGATGTTAGGTACTTACTGAAGAGTAGGTTTGGAGAGTGCAGGTGATGAGGATGGTGATGGTAGAGATCTAGAGATAAGAGACGTTGTGTTAGTGTCATGGCAGTTCAAACCTCTGTGCTTCTCTGTGTGAATTCATGATCGTGAAGAAGATGATGAATGCCAATGGTTATTGGTAGTGCTCCGTATATTTTCCTTTTTCGAGTGCTTTAGAAATTTTGAGTGCTCCAAGTCTCTATTTGTATGAGATCCTGAATCGAATGACCAACCTAGGAAAAGGATTTTGGAAATGTATTTAACCTAACCGGTGATGGTTAGGTGACTAGTGTTGGTTGAGATATAACTGACATCGGTCAAGGTGAGAATATCTAGGTTGGCCAAAAATAGCCTGATTGTTGTTATTTTTGGTGTGGTCTCCAATATTCATCCAAGTCTTGAGTGATAGATCATGAGAGGATAAGTAAGAGTCTTTTAGGTTTGTTAGTAAGAGTTAAGTCTAGGTTTAGACTAAGTCCTAGTTGGTTAGGATAAGTTTAGACTTGGTCTTAGGTCATTAATGAGGTTTGAGTGGGTCATTTGAGTGAGGTGGCTAGGTGAGTTGGTTGGGTGAGGTGGTTAAGTGAGGATATTAATTAATTAAATTAAGATAATTAATTCAATTAACATGTGCACTAGGGGATATGAATGGGTAGGATATGGTTAATTTATTTGGGGTTTTAATGGAAGTATGACCCAATTTTGGTGTCTACATTTGCCCCTTTTTTTGTGTAGCTTGTATTGGTAAGCGATGCTAAAAAAATAGGAAGTGTTTACCCCAAATATAAGTGAGAGTGAGGTTGCCCCAAGTAGGGCTAAAGTTAAGGTTGTCCCCAAGTGTGGGTGGAGGTGATCCCCCTCAAACTAGGAGCTGATGAGGTGTGATATGGAGTCGGTGAGTGGTTTGATAAATGGGTAAGTGATGAAAGTGAAGGTAGGTGAGTTGTAGGTAAGGGTATGGGCATTTTGGGTAATGGGTAAGGGTCAAATTGGGTAATGGGTAATGGGAAAGGGTCATATCGGTAATGGGTAATGACAATGACAATCGAATACACACACACATGTATAGATTGTGACACTGTACCAAGTTGAAGAGTGTGTAAACTCTACATCGTCCAAGGTTGATAGGTTTATCCAAACAAGGTTGAAGTGATTCAGGTATCCAAGGTACAAGATATGGTCAGAAACACAACTTAGGTTAGGTGCAGGAATGTTTAGGTATGATCGGTACACCAAAGGTTTGGTCGGGATAAACAACATGAAAATAGGAAAGGTAAGGTCATTAGGAAAAAACAACATAGGTAACAATATCACAAGGTATAGTGAGGACACAAGTTCAAAGGTCACAAAAGTGGTTCAAGTCAAGATATATAGGTCATGGCAGGTAAGGCCAAGGTATAGGTAAAATAACAGGTCCCTAAATGTAATTAAGGAAATGTATGGGTAATTTAGGCTTGTGGGTAGGGTGTAATAAGTGTTGGTAAGGCCAAAAGGTATGTGATAGTAATGAGTTTAGGTCAAAATGGGAAAAATGTAGAGGAAATGGTACTGGTAGGTGACCAATGCTGGTTATAAGGTAACCGACATCGGTTTTGGGTGACCGATGCCGGTCATGTCGGGTTAGGGTTATAAGGTTGAAATTTCATATTTTATGGAATCATTGTTGTCTTTTGACTTTGAGAAAATGATAGAGTTGAGTGACTTGTGCATTTTTCTTGGAGAAAAAGACAAGGCATTGTACCTAGCTGAGGTGGAGGTTACTAAGTGGTGAGAGGAGCCAGGTAGATGGGTCCACTGAGAGCGGTTGGAGATGTGTGATTGGTGGAGGGATTTAAGGTAGATTTTGGCATGGAAGAGGTGGGAGAGGGTTTGGGTGGACCCCACACACAGCGGCGAGATGTGCCACCACGTAGAAGACAACATCGAGATGAGGTAGGAGGCATTTCCTTACTTGTTATTTGATCCAATTATGTTGTAAAATGAAGAAATTTTGGTGGGAATGTTGATTTTGAAATGGGGTAAAAAAATTGGTGAAATCTAGGGGGGATAAGGTCAAATATAGGTTATGTAGGGTGAGAAATAAATATGGGGTAAAGGTGGTTGGGATTAAGTAGGTTTGTAGGTTTTTTTGGCCAATTTTTAAGAAATGGGGGAGGGGGTTTTTAGTTTTGGTTGTCACGATAGAGACCAACATCTATCTTAGGTTTGGTGACATCGATCGGCTTTTTCCGGCATCGGTTAGGACTAGGTAGGTGACAACACCGATTAATGGAACCGATGTTGGTCAAGGAAAACCGGTGATGGTCAAGGTGACTAGCGCCGGTTAGGGTGAAGGAGGAATAGGGGTAAGAAGGGATAGGTATGAAAGGAAAATGGGTAAAGAAGGGGAAAGTAAAGATTGCTTGTAGAGGGATAAGGGTAAAATATGATCTTTGGCTGATATGGGATAGGTGAGTAGGTGAAATAATGTTAAGGTAATGGGTCATGATTGTAAAGGGTAGGAGGTTTGTATGTGAATTAGGTAAATGGGGTAATCATGATTGGTGTGATTGGGTATGGTGTTGGGGTTAATAGGTAATTGGAGGTAGTCATGTCTTTAAAAATGTTGTGGTTTGTTGGATGCTAGGCTAGGGACCAACTATATATGCGGGATAGAGTACCACCTTTATTGGTAGAGATGTGGTCTAGTGTGACTACGGAGGAGTGGGAGCATATGATGGATGTTGGACTGATTGGGATCAACATTATAGGTGTGTAGCTTGAGATCCTAGTTTGATGGTCACACTCATCGATAGATGGGATTCAATGACCAACACTTTTCATTTACCGATGGGTGAGATTATTGTCACCCTAGAGGATGTATACAGGATCTTATGGCTACCGATTGTTGGTGAGCGAGTGTATTCTATTTCTTCAGAGGCATTAGTGGAGCCTATAGTGGTTGTGTTTGGGGAGGTGATGGGTGAGCTGAGGTACCATAGCATGAGCCTTAGCTATGGAGACATGTATGTGGCCCATCCTAGGAGATGAGGTTGGTTGTTTTGATGATGGAGGCAATATGTTGTTTCACCTTACCAGATGTTGAGGGTGGGAGATTCCCATGAGCATTGATGGGAGTGCTCCAGGATATGATGGAGGAGTGGATCTATTTTTCATGGGCACCTGCATTCCTAGTGCAGCTATATAGGGAGTTGTGGGCTTGGGAGATTATGGCAGTTTAGTTTGTGTTGCACCTTTCTTCTACATTGTTGGGCATATGAGCACATCATATGTGTATGTCTAGTTGGTTTTCCCGACATGATTAGTTTGGGGTGGTTGGGTCAAGTCGGATATAGATGGTGGGTACTAGTTGGTGGGCAACACCATGAGTGGCTAGGGCCACACATGATGTTTCATATTATAGATGGTTGTTGGATGGACTCTCGGGAGTTGATATTGTTGGAGGCCATATGTTGGTTATCCATCATATGGAGGACATGGAGGAGTTAGAGGAGAATTATAGTTGGAGAGGTGGATACAGGGGAAAGACGTGCCGGTGAGCATGAGATGATACATGTGGATAGGGTTAGATGATAGTTTGGTCTACCACAGGATGTGCCCCACCTTTCCCACAGTACAAGAGAGATGATGTGGAGAGACCTATGTCTCCACCATGACCGAGTGTGCCTACAAGGAAGGAGGAGAGGTAGTGGATAGGTGGATTGATGATGTTGGGGTCACTGATAGATATAGGAAGTGGTGGGTGGCATACTACGGGAGGCACCACCGAGGCCAAGGAAGCCAGACTTAGCCACCATCATAGTGTAGAGGGATACCTTACAGGGTTAGGTGGCTACCTTTGAGACTAGATTACACCTTTACAGGGAAAATTACGGAGTCGAGGCATAGGTTGCCATTTTATAGGTTCATGTGGTGGCCTTACAAGCACAGGTAGCATAGGGACCGACACACGCATAGGGTGGAGATGGAGATGGGGGATAGGTAGCCACCTTACAGGTGCATAGTATTAGGTTTGTAGGGCTAATTGGCCACTACATAGGCTTAGGTTGTGGCCTTACAAGCCTAGGTTGCAGCGCAAAGCACCTCCATAGACTCAGGGATAGGGTCCCACACTACAAGAAGCTATGGCGGGACAAGGTCCCATGGTACAAGGAGGAGGACAAGGCTCATAGGTAAGGGTCTGAGGCCAGCGTTAGCGAGGTAGAGATCATAGGTTGTTGTGAGACCTATGGCACCACCTCAGATGGTACTAATGGTGAGGTTCAGGGATGCCCTGAATGAGGCATGGTACTACCAGATCATCGATGACATGGGATAGATGTCCCCTCCTATGTTGAGTATAGGGCACATAAGTAGAGAGTGAGAGGAAGAGATCCCACACTCATAGTTCTAAGAGAATAGGGGGTGAGCCCAGAGGTAGGGTCGGGGTGAGGCTATGAGTTCATGAGAGGAAAGCCCTAGGTGAGGGGTAGGAAGAGATTAGGCCGAGACCCATGCTAGGTGGAGAGATGCAAGTAGGTCATTTCAGAGATGGAGGAGAGGAGGAGGAGACAGATGAGACATGCATGGATATTAGGTGGGGTGATGATTAGTCACCTGATATGATTGGTGTATTGATTTTTGGTATATATTGGCCTGTGTGCCGATGATAGTGAGGATGTATATGAGGGTTTTGATATTTTTATTTTATACGGGCTGTGTGATGAAGATAGTGAGGATGTATATGAGGGTCTTGAGATATTGAGTATTTATTTGTATTGGTGTACATTTGTATTGATACATAGACTTTCTCATTGTTTATAGATGATGATATTTATGGTATGGATGATGTACTTGCATTTGAATTTTCTTTGTTATTGTGTATGTGATGGAAACTAGGTGAATTAGGCATGATTGAGTTGAGGTCATGTAGGCATGATGGAGTTAGGTATTAGTGTTTGAGTTAGGTCAGTTAGGCATGGTGGAGTTAGGTATAGGCATGATTGAGTCGAGGTCAGTTAGGCATGGTTGAGTTTAGGTAATTAGGCATGGTTGAGTTTAGGTCATTTAGGCATGGTGGGGTCTAGGTGAGTTAGACATGGTTGAGTCTAGGTTAGTTAGGCATGGTGGAGTTAGGTTTTTGGTTTTGATTTAATTTCCAAGTTATTGGTAACATGAAAAAAATAAATGATGATGAATATGTATGGTATGATGTTGTAAGAAATAGGTAAGTATACATGATTATATACTTGTATGTTTGTTTAATTTCCAAGTAATGTAGAAGATGGAAACTAACTAATGGTAGAATGTAAATATAAAAATGGGGGAAATTTGTTAGGGTAAATAATGGCTGAGCTAACCTCAAGGGCCCCATGCCCTTGGAGTGTTGCCTACATAGCCTTGGTGAAAAGGGGCCTCAGGCCGATGTAGTTCTCCCATAAGCTAGGGAAAAATGTGACATGAGGTAGAGGTATGGGTTGGTAGGTTTTAGGCATGGTTGAGTCTAGGTTAGTTAGGTATGGTTGAGTTAGGTCATGATGGAAAAGGTGAATTTGAGTTCATTGAGGTGTGGTTAAATTGAGTTGTCGAAAGGCTTTTTTCTATATAGGATAATCAAAAGTAATATAAAAGGTGAAGGGTAAGAGGTGAACAAAAGAGCACCTAACTTATAAGAACCAAAATGAGATTTTCATACCTAAGATGGGATTATGAATGTAAGACCCTAAAGGTGTTGCATAATGGACTATTCTAAGGTAGAAGAAAGTCACATGATCATGAAATGTTACATTTGCAGCACATACCTTGAGTAGGTAGGGAATTAGGGTGAAAAGGTGATAAGGTGAAAACAGGTTGGTTTTAGCATAACCTAGTGTGAGATAACATGCCGACTTGGCAAGAGACCCAAGATCACAATAGGAAAGTCCATGATGAAAAAGTTAATATTTTTTTTTTTCTTTTCTTTGTTTTTTTTTTGATAGAAGAAAATTAAGTCTAATGTGGTATGATAGACTGAGGTCTTCGAAGCTAATCGAAGGGAAACTTCAAAATATTTTTATTTTAGTTTTTACAAGAATAATATTCTTTTGATGATAGACTAAGTAAATTTGCTAGCTTCATATCACTATCCTTCGAGGGAGAATTCTATTTATAATAGTGAGATAAACATCATAGATGTCATTTTTGATGGATTCATCTTTTTATAGAAGTTTGACTCAAGGATTTGAGTCCCATTTTACTTTTGAAATTGTTTTTCTTTTAGACTTTTAAGTCATGGACAAGACTATAGAGAAAAATAGGCTTGTGTTTTAGAAGACAAAACTATATTTGGACACATGGAGTTTAACTGATGATAGAAAGGTTTTAAGTGATGAACAACCATGGGATTCCATCTTGAAAAAGATGAAAAGTATCCATGAGAATCATGCCATGATTAGAGCCGTGGTACTCATATTGAAGACAAGGTTGAAAGGTAATGGGTAATCACATATTCCTAATTTAGTTATTGGTCCTTAAAATAGGTAGAATGGAAGGTGAAAAGTGCTCAAGGGATGGGCGTTGAATAGAAAAAAGGTAATATAGGCATCACAAAGATTCCGTAGAGTTTTGTTTTTGAACTATCTTCCATTATAGTGATGAGACGATGGGAACACAAAATGAAAAATGATGTGATGATTGATGAATTCACATATTTTCTCATCTTTTGTAGAAATAAGAGGTATGGCTTCTACCCATTTAGTGTAGAATTTAGTAGTAGTAATAATCCATTGATGGGCTTTATGAAGAATGGGGATCGATTTCTCAACAAGATCCAAACCCCATTGAGAGAAAGGCCAAAGGTCTCGTGTGACCTATAAGGCATGACTAGGCATGTGATGAAGATTAGCATGTTGTTGGAACTTCACACAATGTTTGACATAATCACAAAAATTGTGGTTTATGGTTGGACAATAATAGCCTAGGAGGAGAATGTGTTTAGCGACATCTAAACCACTAAAGTGACCTCCACAAACTCTGTCATGAACTTCCTTGATGGTGTAAGGAACTTCAAAAATGGTAAGGCATCGTAAGAGGATACCTAAAGCCATGTTTCTAAAGAAGACCATCCATGATGACATGAGAGACACCTTTAAGAAATGTGCATTTATGTTTGCTGATGTAAGTAAGGTCTAGAGGTAGAATTGAAAGGGAAAGGTAGTTAGTAAACTGCTTATACCAAAGGTCATGTGGGTCAAGTTGAATGGTTCCAACGAGGTTGACGTCTCGAAATAGATAGGAAGGTGATTGCATCCTTTGTACTATGAAAAATATTTTTGAGTCAAAGGGAGGCGGGTATATGAGAAGTAAGGTAGGCCATGGTATCCACAAATTTGTTAGTGGAATGTGGAGTGGTTTGAAGTTCATAACGGTCAAAGGTAGTCAAAATTATGTCTACATGATGCTTATACTTTTGAATTATTTATTACGACACTAGTATATACCATTGACTTGATTTATAACCAATTGAGAGTCACCAAAGATATTAATTAATTTTACATCTAAGGTGATGGTAGTTTGAAGACCTAATACAAGTGCTTCATATTTAGATATATTGTTACTACATTCAAAATCTAGTTTGAAAGATAATGACATAAGCTCACCTTCGAGAGGAATGAGGATAACTCTAGCACCACCTCCACACTGACATTTGGAACCATCAAAGAATAATTTCATTTGGTAAATGGTATCATCCAACAACAGGTTAGTAATGGTTTCATCAGGAAATCAAAATTAGAGGGTTGATCTTTGGAGAGATATGTCTGCAAGTTGGGTCAATGATAGTTTGGCCTTTGATATATTTTTGATGAGTGAATTTGAGGTCTAGTTCTGCAAGAAGTATGAGCCAACGTATAGCGTTGATGTTGGTAGGGATTAGCGTACATGTAATGTAAGGGGTATCTATTGGTGAAGGTGACAAAAAAATTTTTGTGGTTAAGTAGGTAATGGCGAAGTTTAGTAGTGAAAAAAATAAGGCTAAGTAGATTTTTTCGGAGTGGGTGTATTGGGTTTCATAATCCAAAAGCATACAACTTATATAATAAACTATTTTCTTGTTGTGTTGCTCATCATGATGAATTAGCATGGCTCCCAAGGAATGATCCATAAAAAAATGTAAAGGTAAAATGGTTGGTCATCCTTAGGAGGAATGAGTATAGGTGGTTGGAGGAGGTATTGTTTTAAGGCCTTAAAGGCTTGGTGGCATTCATCATCCCATTTGAAGGAGACATCATTTTTAAGGAGATGATGAAAGGGGTGACAAAATGATCGAGAAAGATGTGAAATAAAATGATGAATAGATTGCAACTTTCCTTGTAAACTATGCAATTGGCAAAGGTTAGTAGGTGGAGGAATTTTGAGAATAGCCTTTATTTTAGTGGGATAAACTTCTATGCCATGCAAATAAATGAGAAAACCAAGGAGTTTTCTGAGAGGAAAACAAAAGACACTTCTTAGGTTGAAGGAAAACATAATACTTGATGAGATGGTCAAAAATGACCTTAAGGACTGTAAGGTGTTGCTCGATGTTTGGATTTGGTAAGAAGTTCATCTACATAATCTTCCAATATGTGATGCATGATGTCATGAAAGATATAAGTCATATCCCGTTGATATATAGCACTAGAATTTTAAAACCAAAGGGCATGACTTCGATAGTAAAGGTCCCCAAGGAGTGATGTAGGAGGTTTTGTGTTGATCTTCCATGGTGAGTAATATTTGGTTATAAACCAAAAATCCATCCATGAGTGATAACATCTCATGGCCAATAGTGAGATCTATTATTTGGTCTATACTAGGTAGAGTAAAGTCATCTTTAGGGTAGGCTAAATTAAGGTTGCAAAAATCCATGCATATGTAGAGTCCTCCTGTCACTTTTGTGACAGGAATGATGTTAGAGATCCATTAGGATAATCAATGGGTAGGATGAAGGAAACCGAGAGAAGGCGTTGAAGTTCTTCTTTGACAAGAAGGGAAATGCGAGGATGCATTTTTGCATCTTCTATTTTATGGGTTTGGCTTCAGGAACAGTTATGATATTGTGGACCACAATATTTGGGTTAATACCGGGCATATCAACGTAAGACAAAGAAAAATCATTGTTATGATCTTGAAGGAATGAGGTAAAAGCTTCTTGTTTGGAAGCATCTAAAGATTGGCCTATCTTTAGAATGTGCGGGTCATCCTGAGTGTTAATATTGATTTCGATGGTCAATTCATTTAACATGGTTTGCGTCTCAGAAGGCAATGACCGGTGAATATAAGAATCTTCCACACCAAGGTAGGTGAGAATAGACTCATCGTCACGACATTGAACAACGTTAATAGAAAGTGTATCATCATCGATCATGTCAGGATAAAGGAATGAAAGGGAAGAGGGAGCCTCTCCATCACATTGATAAGTCAGAGGTCCCACGGAAATGGTGTTTATAAAAAAAAAAAAGTTAGGAGGAATGGATTCTGGATCCATAGACTTCGTGGGTGAAGGTGGTGAAGTTAGTAAATGGGGTGAAGAATTTTTTTCCTCATAATGAGTTCAACACAATATTTCTTAAAAGATGGTTGGAAAAACCAATACCACCGTAGTCATTGTGTTTATGTGTGGTACATGGGATGATAGTATGATGCCTTGTTCAAAGAATCCAAATCCAATTCCCTTCCATGCGCGGTGATGGAGGAAAGTGTGGGTGAAGTAGAGGTTGGTGAGGGATTGAAGGTCATAAGAAAATGGTCACGTTTGGGAAGGTGGCTGGGTGATTAGATAGAAGTATCAAGTCCCCCATAGGTTAATTTTGTATGAAGGTGAGGAGTACCATAAGGGAAAACCTCACCTACGTGGTGATCATAGCGAGGATGTTGTGAAGGTTACCATACTCTTGAGAAGTAAGGAATGTGTCGATGTTATATAGGTGGTACTCCCCAAAGTGAGACATTGGAAAACACCTTCTAAGGGACCGGTAGTTGGTATATGGGTAGTAGGAATAGATGAATCATTAGGTAATTGGGAAGAAGAAGCATTGGTGGTTGAGAAGTGGATGGGTTATCGAATGGGTCATCTCAGTAGAGGCTATGACAACAGAAGTGGGAATAGAAGAGGTAGGTGTGGGAAAGGTAGCAACAACATTGGTGGATGGGGTTGTGGGTGAAGAAGAAGTGGCGATAGTGGTAGATGCCTTAACTAGTACAAGGACATCATTAGGTTGGTATAACATGTTATAGGTTTTGAATGGAAAGGGTCGGTAGGGATGGTATAGTTATGTCCTTCATGTTTAAATTTTACATAGTGATGTAAGGTTGAAGGAACACAACCCATGACGTGGATCCAAGGTCGGCCAAGAAACAAGTTGTACTAGAACTCCCCCTCTAAGACATAGAATAGTTCCATGATAGTACAGGGGCCCACACGAATGTGGAGGATGATGGTGTTGAGAGTGGAAGTGATGGCGTCATTGAATGAATGCAACATAACTAGGTTATTATACATGTAATTTGAAGGGATGTGCATTTGATTGTATGTGTGGGAGGATATGATGTTGATGTTGGCACTGCCATCGATCATAATACGTTGAATCGTATATTATCAATATAAACGGAGATGAAAAGGGTGGGATTAGGATCATCTGATTGGAGAGGTATAATCTCATCATCAGAGAAACTAAGGGTGGCTACTTGGTGAGTAGTGGCGGGTGTAGAGGAAGGGGATGAATTGGTGAGAGAAGCTACATGGTGAGGGGTGAGAATGGAGGCCACAAGTGTCGGGTCATTAGGTAAAACCTTGATGGATTGTAGAACCTCCATGAGGGCCTATCGATGGGATTCAAAAGTTTGAATGAGGTCATATAAAGACATTTTTAGAGGGGATTGGTGCAATTGTATTTTATCATTATACGATGGGTGACACCATTAGAAATAGGATATGTGGGTCCCCAAATGGTTATTTTGGTGTAGGTGTAGATGGTATGTTGGGCACAGGATTGGTGGATGGGCTAGTTGCTTTCTCCTTTCCTTTTTCTTTCTAGGTGCGAGTGGCAACTTGGATCATGTTAATCTAAGGAAGAGAGGTGGATGGAGAAGGTGTGTCAAGAAAAGTATAATGACATGATGGAAAAAACCTAGTGTGGGGTAAGAACCTTGTAAAATGAGTAGGGTGCACTAGCATTTTGGTGGGGTTTTGGCTAGTTCTCCTATATGGACCATATTGATCTCAAATTTTGGAGGTGGATAAAATGGTTGTGGAGGTGGTGTGCAAGTCGTTGAATAGGTAGTGGGTGAGGATGTGTAGTGATAGGTGGAGGTGGAACTGGGTCCTCGTCTAGAATATCATCATCATCAAAGTTTTTTTAGGAGGAAAAGTTGGAGAAGAATGGTTTTTAGAGCCTTACAATTTTCTACATCATGTCCCTGGCACACGATGGTAGGCACAAATTTTAGTATCATCAAACCCTTTTGGTTTGGGCTTTAGTGGGTCGTAACATCTAAGGGGTAGTAATGTGATGATAGAGGTCTCTAAAAGGTTAGCTAGAATGTTGGTATAAGACCTTGCCAATGGATCACAATGTGAGGTGAGTGTGGGTCTGGATTGAAGTGTAGGTGATTATGATGTGTGAGGTACTATAGGAGGTGGAATTAGAGATGGGATAGGTTTGACCACCTGGTTTGTAGGTGGTACTATTTTAGGCTTAGGTTTTACCTTCTTGAGTAGAGGCATAGTAGATGAACTAGTGATAGAAGGTGTTGTAGGCTTAACTACCTCCTTGGAGGGTAGTGGGTTTTTCAATTTTGGTTGCACCTTCTTGGGTAAAGGTGAAGGAGGAGTATGTGATGTAGAAGGGAAAGTGGATGGTGGAAGAGGATGGGTTAGCCATGGTGATAATGGAGGTGTGGTAAAGGTTGTTGTAGAGGTGAGGTGGAAGGTACAGGTTGAAGAGAAGGAAGTATCATAGGTAGTGATGAGGTTATTATAGCTGGTGGGGGTATAGGTGGTAAGAAATATGTGGGTAATGAAAAAGGTATATGTTGTGCTGATAGGTGGGGTGTAATAAAGGATTGTGATGAAGAGGCAAGTTGCAATGCTTTTTATTTGCCTTGGATATGGTTGTTTTGCCATGGTCAGGGGAAAGGCCCTAGGATAGATGGAAGGGGAAAAGGTGACAAAGGTGTGGTGGGTGAAACTAGTGTGTGTGGCCTAAAAGGTTGGGTCTTCCTTTTAGGTGGAGGATTGGTTTTTGTGTTGATTTTGGGAAGATGTGGATAAATCCAACTTGACAGGGTGGGTGGATTAGATTTGATGTCATAATGACACCTAAAGTAGTGATGGGTCTGGATGCAGGGGAAGGTGTGGATACATGTAGGTTCTTAGGCATAAGAATAGGTTTAGTTGTTGGTAAAGGTTTGGATATAGGAAAAGGTGATGAAGAATATGTCATTTCAATAGGAATGGTTATGGTTGATTGGGTTCCTTAAAATACCTTTAGATAGATCATGGTAGTATCCATAGGAGACATTTGCATTTGGGTTGAAAAGGGTAGCCAAAGGCGTCCCCAAAGCATGGAATTATCAATGTAATCCAAGTGGTTGGCCAGGCATGAAAATGACACTATTGTAAGAGAAGATGATGTTGGCTTAGTAGCAATCCCTGTAAAATATGTCTATGAGATAGGGAACTGGTTGGCTTTGGACTCTATGGGTAAGAGAGCCGAGAGAAGATCAACGGGATCTGGAATGCTAATGGGAATTGTCCCCAACAAGAAAGTGGCACATCTAAAGGATCCCCTATGGTTAGGGGAGATAATAGTTGGGATGAGGTAGTTTCCTCTTTCAATGGAGAAGAAAGCGAGGATGACTCTCCCATGGGTAGGAGAATTAATATTGTTGGTTGTTCATTAGGTTGCGAGGTAAGTGGTGAAATGACATTAGAAGAAATTGTGGACTCCTCCATGTGGGTGAAGGGGGAGATGAAGGGGACTCCTCTATGGGTGAAGGAGTAGATGAAGTAGGATCCTCCATGGGTAGAGGAGCTCATGCTAGAATCTCCTCGATAGAGGGGATAGGAGGAAATTGTGGAAGGGATGGTACGGTGTCAAACACAACATGGACCTCA
This sequence comes from Taxus wallichiana var. yunnanensis, assembly GCA_018340775.1. NCBI lineage: Eukaryota > Viridiplantae > Streptophyta > Pinopsida > Cupressales > Taxaceae > Taxus > Taxus wallichiana. The sequence continues at coordinate 811,507,809 of CM031240.1, read as the reverse complement.
CGAACATTACTATCATTAGTTGAAGGTTCACCGGTTTGGTTTGATGATGGAGTATGGTTAGGGAATGACTTCTTAAAGATATGAAAATTCTGATTTGTAGGTATGTTGAGTTCTAGGATGAGATCTCCATTATCTAACATTTCCTGGACAATGTTCTTGAAGGTTATATAATTACCATCGCTATGGCATTTTACATGATGATAGTTACAATAGTCATGTTCCTTGTACCATACCGCATAGGATGAGCGGGGTCAAAACCAGTATGTGGTTTTATGGGTGGAAGAGCAATGGCTCGACCTTAAGAATTTTTCTAATACTAAAGAATAAGGCTCCCCAATTGGAGTGTATTTTCATTTCTCCCATCTAAACTGAAAAGTTTGAACGAGAGAAAGGTTGGAGGTAGGTTTTGATTGATTAGAGGGGTGAGATGGGCCAGCCTTTAAAACTACTGCGTTGGCAGATCCTTTGGATTTTGAATAATTGTTTTGGGGTTTTGAAGAGGAAGAAACATCATTTGATTTAAATGTGGCATTTTTGTTACATAATTGAATTTTATTCTCTTCAATGGAACAAATTTCTAGTTTTCGTGCCATGGTAAATGCTTCATCGAAGGTACGGAAGGTTTGTACTTGTAGAGTTGGTGAGATGTACCTGACACAAGCTCTAGTGAACAACTTGATAAGCTTCAGTTTGAGGCAATTGGAATGTTAGTTGGTTGATGAGGCTCCACCAACAAGTGACAAAATCAGTGATAGACTCATCATTCGTATTGTCAAGTTGAGTACAAGTCAGTCATAGTGACCTTCTTGACGATATTGATTGAAAAAGGTCAGGAGGATTGAGCCCTTGATAAATGAGTAAATGGAATGTCGAGGAAAACCACAATACTAGTCTAATATGGGTCCCGTTAAAGACATGGGGAATGTTCTAGGAGTAAAGCATTGTCATGGGTGATTAGGTAACACCCATGTTTGAAAGACTGCAAGTGTTGTTGTGGGTCTTCTTTACTATTGAACCGGTTAAATTTGGGCATTTCCCAATGCGTGGGTATGGGTGAATGGGAATAGACAGATGGATGGGCTCATTGCAGATTTCATCGTAGGTTAAGGAGTTATGAGAGCCAAGAACTGATGCTTCCAATGTTTACATCTTTTCCATCATCATTTTAATAAGGTCGTTGGTGGGTTGTGATAATTGGGCACCGATCCCTCCTCTTTCCTAATTCTTCCGACTCATCCCCAACTTCTTGAGCTGAAATTCTCACCCGAGCCACGCCCACACGTCCAAACAACCCATCCTCATTTCAAACCCATCTCCTCAACTGGTCTTGGTCACCCAAACTCTCTCCTCACTTACCCTTCTTCACTTCCTAACCAATTCCCTTACCCCGACTCCCTACTCATCTTTACACGACTTCCCTCTCACTCCACACATCTCCTCTTAACCGAGCCACTTGGCTCTCCCTTCCATGACCCAATTCACACCAACCCCCATTCCTACCCAACTCTCCCACAGAGTCCTCCACATCTAATGCAACCACTCACCCATACCGAGCTCTCCACTTCCCTTATCCCGAGCCCAATCTAACTCCACCACCACTCCCCCGACTTAATTCATTTACCCTCGACTCGGCTCCTTAGACAAGCCATCACCATTCCCTCTCCAAATTCTTCACCACCAAGTTACTCCCTTCTCTCCACTACCCATCTTCCCTATTCTTTACCCACACCCAACTCATTATCTAACTTCCTCCACGGAGTTTAAATCCACTCCCGAGCTACTTCCCATGTCCAACATGTCACTCAACTCCCTCCACACACATAGCTCTTCCACTCCCGTGAGCTCCCATTTAACTTCTCCCTACCCAAGCTCTTATCCACCTCTCCACCCGAGCTCCCACCTTCCCGAGCCTACCCCATCCTCACTAAGCTCCCAACTCCCTCGGCCCATTGAGCTACCTCTATTCTCTTCCCAACCTCTATCCTCAACATCCCTCACCCACACCAAGCTCTCCACACCCACATCCAGTTTTTCCCCCTTCCCTCCATAAGCTCTCTTCTTACCATCGAGCCCTCATCTCCCTCCTTATCAAGCTACACCCTAACCCAACTCCTACCCCACAATTAATCTCCTTCTCCCATGCAGAAAATCCATCATTCCCAACTCACATATCTAATGCCTTCCCGATCAAACACAACACTCAACTTAACCTCCCAACTCCACACAACTCAACCATGAACCGATTTACCTCGGCCATCCTATTCCCCCATACATAGGCTCAGAGATCTCATTGGATCACCATAATCAATAGGTTTAATCTCCACTTTTTCCATTTTCTTGTACAACTCCAAAGAAAACATCATTGTTGGAGTCTTAATTTCTTTCATAATCGGTTTCTGGAGTAAATGAATGGTGTCTCAATAATTTATTATGGCCTTGATTTTCTGTATCATCATACTATTCATGGTGATTATTGAACGACCCATTGAGGGTAAACCTCTTCATGCATTCTCTTGTCTATGACCCATCACCACTGTGTGATTTCAGAACCCTTTCTTATCAGTTTTAGTTGAATTGGAATGTCATTGTCATCTGCGATAAGACCATAAATCTCCCTTTTTGTCCACCCATTACACAGGAAAAGAATACATCCTTCTGTATTTTCTTGATTTACAGACCTCGTTGTCGGTCTATCACCTACTCTCAAAAATATTCGATGTTTGATGCTTCTAACTGTTTCTGGTATTCTCATAATATCTAATATTTGATGCTTCTAATTGCAGACTCACAATATTCTGATGCTTGATACATCTAACTATTTACAACTTAGTGTTAAATTCACGTAGGATTTATGGGAGGTGACTGTATAGTTCCTTCCAGCTTAGCTTCAAATGCACGCAAAGCATTTTTGATAGTGCTTGTTAAATATATGTATAGTGATTGGCTTATAATTCCTTACCACGCATTTATAAACAACTCTTGTAGCACCATAACCATTTATATATTTCTCGTTTACATCCTTTGTGATTCTCATTATAAATATATATCTATAATCTGATCATATATATTTATAAACATGCATTACGTTTATATATAAACTATTTACATAAAATACACTTTCAAAAATTTATCCTGTCAATATATGGTTAAAATAAAAAAGGCCTATAGCCTGTCAATTACAAGTGGATTCCATCATTTCAATGTTTCCATACACGATAGACATCAAGTATAGTTAAGTCATATCTTCTACATAGCTACTTTCACTTCACCTTGGATTTTCCTCCTTATTGTCAACACTTTCCATCGTCATCATCATATATGGGTTAAACTTTCTTATTTTTTGGTTTTTCATCTTCCATAAAGTCCTCTACCTTAGCCAACTTCACATAGGCCCCATTTTTGTCATATTAGTCCACATCTCCATTGTAAAAGTCTACACTTCTAATCACCTTTTGGCTTGTCCTCAAAGTCCACATTTTCATCTTATAAGTCCATATTTTTGTCACAATCATTTAGATTCCACCTTTTTCATTTACTTATTAATTATTTTCTTATAATTTATTCAAGTATAGTTTCTAACTATGAGTTCAATGCTTTTGGATTTAATTAGGTTATTCACTTTATTTAAGCTATTTACTTTTTGTCTTTGATATTTGGACTTAACGTCGTCTTTATTTTTCATCATTTAAAAATCATCTCAAAAAAAATCATTTCCGACCACCATATTTTATTACTTAAAAATATTATTTTGGCACCACACAAACTAATTGCATTCATCTACTTATACAAGTACATCCCATAAAACTCATAAGCAACATTACACTATCAAAGATAACCATTGAAACATAAACACGACACAAATCCCTTTCACTGACCCCATCTACAATTGTGCATGGTGCAATTTTAGGGTACTCAGACATTCCTGGCCACTGACCATCACTTTCGAATATGATGTTATCAAGTACAATCAAATAATGAGGAAAGTGTTCTCGAAGGTACTTAGACATTCCTAGCCACTGACCATCACTTTCGAATACAACATTATCAAGTACAATCAAATAACGGGGGAAAGTGTTCTCTAGGTATTCGTCATTTTTTCCCTATTTTCTCCTTAAGCATTGTATTTTCCTTTTCCTGGGTGATTTTTGCATCAAACTTCATATTTTGAATTTGTTTTTAAAAAAACCCATGCATCTTGCTTGCTCACATAGCTTAAATAGGGTTTAACTCTCTGCATCACACATTTTACCACACACTTTGCCTAAAACCTCACAAATTAATCAGTGCAATGAAAAATTCCTTTCACCTAGTTCACTGATTAGGATTTGATCACCCAATAGGAAACCGTTTTAGACATTTCTCAGCCACAACTTACCGAAACCAAACATAGTTTACCTTCTTCTAGGTCCTCTTACAACCATTTTCTTTTTCTTCTCACATGTGTTCTTCATCAAAACAAAAACAAACACATAAAAAATTGTTTTCTTAACTTGTCTGTTTCAAATGGCACAAAACTTCACCCTAAACAGTTCTTGTATGTATCAATCACCACAATTTACCAACATTCACACTTCTTGTATGTACCAACAATCAAATATGTTAATCCAACCTCAAGAATCCTATCAAACATCTCCTCCATCTTTAACATACCAAACTTCCTCATATCCTTATCTATCCACTCCTTGTGTTGTACAACCAAGACCATCTTATACCTATCCTACACACACACCAGCCATAACTACAACCTTCATGCCTATCACATCAATTACTGCTACTCCTCGGACAGCTAGCATGATCAATACCTCGTGTTTGTCTCTCTGTCTAGCCCCCTTTACAAATACTTTCACCATAACTCTAGTTCTCAACCATAGAGTTTTACTTTATCCCCATCACCTTATGCCAATGCTACACCGGCTTCATTTACCACACTTCATGTACCTCAACAATCTCATCCATCCTACTATGTCCCTACTTCCCAACATTACACAACCTCCCAACCAATTCGATCTCAACTCCTGGATATCTTCCAACAAACCTACCAAATCCACCATCGGCAAATCCATTTCTACCTTCCACACCACATGATTTTGATTCTTATTCAATTAATATTGTACATATAGCACCTCCATATCCACATCCACCATCTTTACCTCATATATCCATCATCCCAGACAAAAATATGTCTCATTATATCACCAAATAACATTCTTATTCTCTCTCTCAAAAATAAACCAAGTGAATTTAGATGTAGTTTTAATAACGGATATCATACTTAAGGTAGAATATAGGATTTATCTTACATTTTTAGAAATCTATCCACATCTAATTGTTATTTCTTGATATTTCCTAAAGTTGGAATGCAAAGTGTGTGCAGGTCATAAACCTATACTCTAAATTCAATCCTCAACCTCGCAATTCAATTACGGAAATTCTTCACATCTTCCAACAAATACCCAAATCCACCACTAGTGAAATCCATTTTACCTTTGTTCCAAAATAATAAAGGAGCACCCGAACTATTCAGCCTACTCTGCTTCCGTCATCAACCAAGCATCATGTTACCAAAGTCATGAATACATGTGGCATTCAAGAATAATTCAAATTCATGGACTTAGTACTCCTCCTTTTTCTCTCCATGTTTCAAGGATGAGCAAATGGTGGAATAGTATTAGGAAAATAATGAATAAGTACTCTCCCACTTTGATCCTAGATTAAAGGGATGAGTTGTAGAAATATTCTCCACGATAAGTGGGTTGTTCATTCCTCAAGTTTGTTTAGTATATTGCTTTGAATAAATCACCAAGAATAGGTAGTTAGTTCCTTGGAGTGTGGACCAAGTAAACCAGGATACATGTCTTATAAATTTCATCTTCCATATATTTGGAAAATGGGGGCATATTTTGTAAATCTTTTTGAATCAATATAAGTGCAGTTTTAAAACATTTAGCACAGTTTCTCCAAATCCAAAGGGAAGAGAATGGCCAAAAGCCGCTCTTTGAGAGGAGGATTTACCTGTTATTTCTTAGCATAGTTTATTTACCTTGCAGATTTATTTCAGTAGTTTAGTTATTGTGTGTTTATTTTTCATGATTCCACATGTATGTTCTTGTGAAGAAGTATTGTTGAATAAGATTTTCCTTTCTCCTCAGACATGACTTTAGACACCATCCATCAAATTTATCTTGGTCACATAATGACACCAACATATGATGGTTAAATCTAGTAATACAACGATCTTTGTCACCCATATCCACATCCACTATTGATTCCACATCTGAATATACCTCATACACTCCATCATCCACATCTATACCATCCTTACCCATAATACCGCCATAGATCTAATCCTATTTCTTTCACCTACCACATCATCTTCCATCCTACATCATTACCACATTTCATGTACCTCAACAATATCATCCATTTGATCTATATCTCTACTTCCCAACATTACACAACCTCCCAACCAATCCGATCTTGACTCATCGATATCTTCCAACAAACCTACCCAAATCCACAATCGGCAAATTCCATTTCTACTTTCCACACCACACAATTTTGATTCTTATTCAATTAATATTGTCATATAGCACCTCTTTCAATACACATACACAACATCCACCATTGATTCCACATCCGAAATATACCTCATACACTCCATCATCCACATCTATTCCATCTTTACCCATAATTCCAACCATAGATCCAATCCCATTTCTTGTAATTACCCATCATTCAATTTCATTAAGGAAGAGACCACATCCACATCATCTTCCCCTCCTACATCATTTACCACACTTCATGTACCTCAACAATCTCATCCATCCCACTATGTCCCTACTTCCCAACATTACCCAACCTCCCAACCAATTCGATCTCAACTCCTGGATATCTTCCAACAAACCTACCCAAATCCACCATTGGAAAATCCATTTCTACCTTCCACACCACACGATTTTGATTCTTATTCAATTAATATTGTACATCTAGCACCTCTTTCAATACCCATACCCACATCCACCATTGATTCCATACCTAAATATACCTCATCCACTCCATCATCCACATCTATTCCATCTTTACCCATAATACCAACCATAGATCCAATCCCAGTTCCTACACCTACCACATCAGTCATTGAGACCACATCCACATTATCCTCCCCTCCTACATCATTTGAAGAACCTTTGAAAGAACTTCAAATGGATTCAACTTCAAATAATCCTTCTACCTCATCAGCGCAACCAAATCAATTTCCACCTTCCTTAGATTCCAACGAATAAATATTCCTTCCTATGCCTCTATCAGTACCACCTCCGGATCCTCCGGTAGAAATTATTGTCATTCCTCCCAAGGACGCAACCTCTCAAATATTGCCTCAAAATTCCCTTATACAAGAAATTAATATTCCTTCTTCTAAACAATCCAACCCCACACCCCTTCAACTAAAATTGAAATCATCCAACACTATGAAAATCATGACTGGCTTCCAGCCATCAAGACATAAACATGTTCAAACTTTTTCCTCAACATCTGAATTATCTCAAACATCCACTCCTTCTCCAAAGACCAAGAGATTCTCATGAAAATAAAGCACCTTTGAATGCTTGGTCAAATCATGTACGGAGGTCTTCCAACACTTGTTATAAACTTTTACAATCACACTTCTGCCTATTAGGGCCTTTGACCCGATGAGCAAGAAGCCATTGTGGTTTAATTCCATCCTTATTTGTGCATATCATCGCACCCCTGGACATGATATTGGACATTGTAGAGCATTTCAAGCCATTGTTCATGACTTCATTAAGGAAGGATACATCCTTCCCAAACCAAACCAATCTATTCCTTCCACTTCAACATCTACACCTTTGACCTCATCTATCCAAATGCAAATTCCCCTCATTCTTCACACACTTCCAAAACCATGTCACCTCCAAATGAAGAATATTTTAAAGAGGATCCTTCATTTTCCATCAAATTTATTCAAGTACCTCTCTCAGTCCATTCCACGTGACCCTGAATCATCAACTAACATTAAAACTAAAACTAAAACTTTGAAATAGCAATGCAATCCATCCCCATCCTCAACATCGGTTTATACATCGACATCCCAGATTTCCACATCTAAATCCAAGCCAAAACAACATCTTAAAACCCATAAGAGGTATCTTATTTTTGACACTTTGATTGGGTCCTACACAAATATCCTTCAACATCTAATTGAAATTTTGTGATCATGTTTCCTCCCATTAGACATTGGGATCCTTATAGTAGGAAACCTCCATGGTTCAATCCCAAATTCATTTTGCCTATCATCATGTTATACCATGAAATTGAGTAGTGTAGGGCCTTTCAGACCATCATCCATGACCTTATTGAGGAAGATGATTTCCTCATTCAGGGGGAACATCCTTCCCCATCCACAACCAATACAACTCATATTTCTACATCCTCATCCATCGGGTTTCCTAAGACTCCCCCATCCACATCTATTCCACCTTTACCTATCATACCATCTATAGATTCTATCTCAGTTCCTCTTTCCACACTTCTACCCATGCCAACCACATCAACTAGTGTGTGAATTTACACACGTCATCATCCTCTTCTTCCACATCATTTGAAGAATATTGGAAAGCACTTCAACTTGCAACAACTTCAAATAACCCTCTCATCTCATCTACAAATACTTCCACAACAAACCAACCTTTTTGGACATCACCATGAAAACACTAATCTTTCCACCCGTATTGAATACTATGACATGAAATTTAGACCCCCTCGACAAAATTCAAGTATCATCCCTTCCAAGAATGCTCCTTCGTCATCCAAATCCAAGATCCTTGGTACACTTCCACAATGATCTCTTGTGTGTCCCCAAAATAAGATAGAAATTTTGCAAAAAATACCAAATATGCATCATCTTGTTTTGGGGCAACATCAATCTCCATCTAAGGCATCACAATCACTCCACCAACCAAAATCAAAAACATCCAACATTCCTTTGAGATTCGAATCTTCCTCTAAATCTTCAAGTGTCACTACAACAGAATCAAAATGTGGAACGATGTGATGTAATCCTCCAAGACATCTAATATAACCACATCCCAAGTAATTTGCATCCAAATATAAGTCTAAGGATTCCAAATAAAATACATATACTAACATATCAATTGAATCTTATGTGGAATCCCTTCAACACTTATTACAAATTTCTGCCATCACGCTCCCACCTATCAAGGCATTTAACCCAAATAGTAATAAGTCATCGTGGTTTGATCCCCACCTCATTTGTGCCTACCATCATACCCTCTGGGTCATGGAACTTGAGTTTGTAAGGCCCTTTAGACTGTCATCCATGATCTCATTGAAAGAGATGACCTTTTTTAGGATTGTCCCTCTACCATTTTATCCGCACAACTAATTCCACATCTATCGAAGTCTCTAAGTCTTCTCCTCCATCCCCATTAACATATCTCCTTCACATGTTATTCCTCATATAGAAGGTCCTCCCTTATTCATCAACATTGTTTTCCTATGATCCCCAACTCATCTACCTAATCCAAATCTAAGGTTATCATCATCTAATCTCTTTCACTTATCCACATCTAATTTTCCTACAATGATATAATCTCTTTCATTGGGGGAGTAGCCTCCCCTCATCCTTGAGCATATCATCCATATTAACACATTTCATATCTAAACAAATATCTCCTTTCATGTTGGGAGACTTTAATCCTTGACATTGTTTTATTTACCTCATCCAAATCCATCCAATCTAAATTAACCCCATCTAAATATTCATCTCATTTTAAGCCCACTTTTGTGGCCATATGTGTCTATCCCTTAAGGGACCATTTATTTTCATCTTAAGTCCTCCTTTGAGGCCATGTTTTTCCTTCCAATAAGGGACCATTTATGTTCATCAAAGTCCTCTTTTGAGGCCATATTTGTCCTTCCATTGAGGGACCATATTTTTCATAAAAGTCCACCTTTGTGGCCATGATTGTGTCTCTCTTAAGCCCACCCTTATGGCCATGCCCACCCTTGGGGTCGTCTTGATGGGGACGCATATATTTTTCTTGTTTATTCACTTTTAAAAGCAATACATAGATTCCATCTCATCTATCTCGTGGCGTCTTATCTAATCCATTCCATCTTATCCAAAATCCACCATTGTGGTCATAATTGCCCCTCCTTGGAGCACCATTTATTTGTCTCATTAGGGACACATATTTTTGCTTCCTTAAAGGGTAGCACATAGTTTTTTTACCTTCACTCATCTATCTCATCTATCCCATCCTACCAAGTTCTTATCTTATCTTTGTTAATGTGACATTAATCGGAGAAAGGAGCCAACTTTAGGAAATATATTATCCCAACTATGGATCGGGGCATTATCATTTGGCTTCCCTTGATGGTAAACCAGAAATTGAACCTCTTAATGCATTTCACTTATGACCATTCTATTGTTAGTACATGCACCTATAAGCATAGTCATATCTTTAGACCATTTCTCCACCATTAGCCCCTTCCGTCTATCATGGTAATGATATGAATTATGTGGTCTACCATCACTACTTTGATATGACCTTGAATATGAGTACCACAGATCTACTCATAACATATTCATTATGGATAAATTCTCCCATTTGGTGAGAACCCCATAATCATTACATCCATCACCCTCTCATTTTCCTATTGTAGTCATGTAAAGGGTCCAAGGGTGTCTCTTGTACAGTCATCATCCCCTCCTAAGTGGTCTACTTAGCTATTCCCAGCTCTCCCCCATATAAAGCTAAAATTCATGCATGCAAAAAAGAAAAATCAAAGTTATTAAAAATATTGATCCCTCGAAGGACAATATGTTCATGCAACAAAAAAAGAGAGAAAAGGGAAAATAAAAAGAAAAGCATGCAAATCAAAGTCAAAAGAAAAATCATAAGAAATAGACCGATCCCTCAAAGGATGGATATCATATATATTATTATTTCCATCCATATTATGTATATAGTAGACCATACCCTCGAAGGATGGCTACTCTTTTGTTATGGCATTTGGAAGACTTCCCACTTTGATCAGACCTTCTTTTTATCGATATTCTCAGTAAAAAAGCTTCCCACATTGATCAACTTTCCTCTATTATTGTTCTTCCTATTTTGTACCTTTTTATCTTATATTAGCTAGAGGCATACACATAAGGAACACCACCTTTGGAGAACCTTCTTCCCACATACAAGTTACATCTCAAATCCCTAGTCATGTCAATATTAGGTTTATGAGAATCTTTCATCCATATTTCCCTCATGGTCTTTTGGTATAACTAAATATCATTGGTTATGTGTTAACACCTGTTATTGGTTACAAGTGCAATGCCTTGAGTGGTACCTTATTTTTTTTACCTCTTATCGGTTGAAGCATGGTTTTCTTGCATGCCCCTTGTTACGGTCATGTGACACTCATCTCATCAAAGTCATCTTTTATCATAATCACATTTGAAATAAAATTTCAAATCATAAATCTGCATTCATACATTTACTCCTAAGGATGTCCCTATAGTGTCATCCATAAAATCATGAAATCAATTACTATTTCTACACACTCTCTTTAATGTACTATTCGGTTTGGGAATTCTACTTGATCTATGTTGTAGTTTGTGAATTCTACTTGAGAATATCTCTCAAGTAGCATTCATTATCCAACAACTCCTCATCCCCCACCATGACTAATGTGACCTTTCTCCATCCATCCTCTCGCATCGTCCTTCTCTTCTCACCAATTATCCACCCATTACCCTTCTCATCACTCTTATTCTTGTCTATCATTTAGCGCATAGACATCATCTTCTTCACCATTCTAGGATTTTCATCCCCATCTTGGCACATCTACGTAACTACCCACGCAGCACGAAAACCCTACTCGAAGTAGACCTATCATTCTAGACAAGGTCTCATTTGTAATCATATCTATTGACCATTCCTTCCTCCTAGTCTCCTTTGTCAACCCAATTTTCTCCTAAAATTCATCCCATCTCATTCTCCATTGCTCTTCTCACCCACTTCATCCTTCTCCATTGTTTCTTTGATCCTTCACCCGTCCTTCACCCAGGATAATTATTTTTTTGTTTTTCCCTAATATCCTTTTATTGGTATCTGTTTTATCATTTTGTTTCCCTTTCATTCTTCTTTCGGCTTGATGATCTTACTTAACCACCCATTTCATGTAGGATTCTTAATTGCAATATATCTCTTTCCTAAGATCCTATCACTGTAGAAAATCCTCCACCATTTTCTATTCCATTGAATGACAATCATCACTAGAAACATCTTCCCACTCCATAACTTCTTCTTAATGCTTTGGCATCATCATTCACACAACATGGGAATCCTAATTAAGGATTCCCCTCACACTCTCCATCCTACACCACATACATTCCTCCATCCCTTTATGTTACACTCCTTTGTTTCCTTCTTTCCTTATTATCATCTTAATATCCATTTTCTCCTCGATCACTTTACTTATGCACTTTTTGCAGTATGGAAAATATACCGAGGGTTCCCCTTCACTCCACTTTTTCATACACTTTTACCATCAATCTTTCCAACCATCTACTTATTTTCATCATTCTTCTTCTTCTTTGGCTTGGCGATCCTACTTAACCATTCCTACGGCATGGTGATCTTACTTAAGAGTCTCTCTTAGGAATGATCTATCTCCTTTCCTTTCCCCTTCACTCCACATTCCCACCATCCACATTTTATCTTCATTCCCCATAAACACATCCTCTTCCCTCCTCTTTCTTCTCTCACAAAATATCTCATACTTTCCCAAATATCATCCCCATCATCCCTCATTTAGAAATCTAACTTAACCACTTCATACCATTTCTTACTATGTCTCATTCCTTCATCTTTACTTCCTTCATCTTCATCCACATCCTCATCCATTACATCCTCTCCTCATCGTCATCTCCACACAAATCATTATCCCTCCTTTCTTTACTCTTTCCACTCCACCTTCTCGAGTTCTCCCACATATCTACACCTCGTTTACCATCATTATTGTTAATATTCCTCTTACATTCTTTCATCATCATCTTCCATTTTTTGCTAATAATTATCAGTGGAATTCTCCTAAAATTCATTTATCCCCATTCTACATGTCCATGTTCACTCCTTTTTACCTCCTCCATTTTCTCTTCCTTCCTTTTTTCTTTTGTGCCCTCTGATCATTATCGGAGGATTTCTCCTAACATCCATCCGTTGGCATTGCCTTTCCATCTTCCCTTTGCCTTCTTCAATATCTCTACTGTCTTCATCATACACCCTCTCCCTATTTTCTCATCATCAATTCCACATATTTTCCAATATGTGTCATTCCTCCCCTCTAGCTTCTCTTTACATGCCTTATAATGCTCACTCTTCACTTCTTATCTCCCATTTTGGTTTCCTCCCTTTTGCATCATTTTCTTTGTTGTCCTCTCCTCCTTTCTACTCCTAGTTTTCTTTCACTTCCTTTGTATCATCTTCATCCCCTTCTTCTCTCATACTTTCATCTTACTTCTCCATTGATAACCTGGCTCACCAGCATTGTCCCATATTTTTTTATCGTCCCATTCTCCACATGCATTTCCATGCATCTGTTTCATATTCTTTACCTGGGTCTTACTCCTAACACCTTGGTTCAATTCCTTCATTTTTTCTCTATCATCTCTTCTTTCCCTCTTATTTCCACCTTCCCATTACCAAACCTCTTTCTCTACCACCCCTACCTTATTCCATCGCTATACATTAGTTTCTTTTCCATTCTCTCATCTCCTCTACAACCTCCTGGCTCCTCATTGTTCCTTTCTTTCTCTTCTCTATTCTACCTCCTCTCTCATCTTCTTTAACTTCTTCATCTTCTTCATCCCCTTCATCTTTCCATCCTTCTCTTCCTTTTCTTGATGTTATCCCCTACCCTCATCATGTCTTATTATTCATCTCTCCTATCATCCTTCTCTAATATTCTTCACCTCTTCTTTTTCTCAGCTCTGTCATCTCTTTCGTGATCCATTCTTTCTCTCCCTTTATTTTTTTGATCTCCATCTCCCTTTCACCCTCTCTTCTGTCATTTTCTTGTCTTCTTCTTCTTTTTCCTTCATCATTTCTTTCTCCCACCATCTCTCCTCTTTATTATATCTTTTGCTTCTTTACTATGGCACATCTCTGTACGTTCACTATCTCCTCTAATCTCTTCTCTCTTCTCATCTCATCTTCTTCTTGTTTGTTCTTCCTCCTTCCCTTCTTCTCCTATTCTCTTTTCTCTATTTTATTTTTCTCAGGCCCATCATGCCTTCTCTATTTCTTTCCCCCTTATCTTTTCCCACTACCTTCATATTAACTATCATTCTCTCTCTTTTGTGCTTTCATCTATCTTCTCTCCTCTCTTATCGTCCTTCTCTATTATTCTCTTCCTCTTCTTTCCATCACAATCAAGCACAGTTCACACTCCTCATTATCTATGGATGATGGTTTCTCCATCCTACTACACCTCATCCTCTTTATCCTCTTTCATTTTTTCTCCTCCTCCACCATATCCGCTCTACTCCATTCAATGTCCTCTTCCTCTTCTCTATGAGGTTTATCTCTTCTCCTTTCGGGAGCGGTGTCGTATCTTCCATTCTTGTCAACCCTCTCAAGGAGATATCATCATATATATCCCTCATCACATCTTCCTATGGAATTTTTTTCTTGGAGGATACCATAACGGCCACCACCTATCTAATCTTGTTCTCTTCCATGAATGTTTTCTTTACTTTTGTTTTTTGCAAAAGTATCTTGACTTCTTTTCCTACTTTTTTATTATTGGTAAAAGAGGGTTAAGGGTCCCTACCCCATATAATAAGGAGGAAAAGATTTAACAATGAGGAAATAATGAAGCAGCCTCTACCAGTGGCACCGCAAAACAAGGAAAACATAACTAAAAAGTACAAACTAAGGAAAGAAACATAAACATGAAATCTCATCCCTGGGAGCCCTTCCCATGGGATCTAAAGCACATATTAAGGGATTCTTTGTTCCTTTCTTTCTTCTATTCATAGTAGACCAACCATTACAAAAATTAGATTTTCATTTTCTGATGTGTGAACCGGTAAGCTCATTTCCATATTATTGTTGTCCACCAGAATACCAAGAGGAGGGGGTGAAGTCCCAACCTCACAACACTCCTCTACATTGTTAGACAAAGGGGGAACCTCCTCCTCCATTGAAGCTAATTCCTCATTTATAGATCCATCTTTAGACTCGGAATCAGAATGATTGTCAACAACCAACAGACTTGGATCCGCATTCTTCCACCAAGAAGTGTGTCTACTTGCATGTTTCTTCCCATTATTGCAATCCACAACTAGATGTCCAAGTGAAAAGTAGGTTCTACATCTGAAGGGAAAACCTTCATAATCCAAGTTTTGAGTCCATATTCTATCCTCCACCATAAGATCAACAGAAGCAGGAAAATCCATTGAGGTGTTCATATCAACTAAAATGCGAGCATACATAGTATACTCATACAAAGTCATTTTTGTGTCAATAGCCAAAGTTTTACCCAGAGTATCACCAATGGTGATTAAACATTTCTCATCCCAAAACTACAGAGGAAGATATGGCAGATGGACCCAAATAGGTCTAATTTGGAAAGTTTCAGTGACTGGATTAAAAAGGGGAAACCATGGCTTCATGAGTAGAAAGTGGGAGTGGAAGTCCCACAATCTATCAAAAATTAAGTCTCTATCAGAGATAATATCAAAGACAATAATGAAAAAACCTCTAGTTAAAGGGTAAATATCCACTTTACCATCCATTAATGGCTTCCAAGAAGAAGAGATCCAATCATGGAGAGAAGGAAAACTAGGACAAAAGAAGTGGGACTTCTTATCCTACTTACTAAAGAAGTGGGACTACTTTTTCTTTTCACCTACTAATTTTCCATCACTTATGCATCTTTCCTATGAAACATGATTACCATCATATTTATCACCCTTTTAGGGAATTCTATCTCACCCTTCTATCATATCTTCTCATCATGTCCACATTTATGATTATTCCCCCAGGGCATTTTTACTTACATATCCACCTTCTATATCATGCCTTGTGTTAGGGCATCATTATTTTCATCCTTGTCCCTTTTGTGGATGCATGATTTTTCACTTGATTCCTCATGTATGAAGGATTTCACATACTCTTCACATTCAGTTGCACATATTTTGATGTTTTCCTATGACCCATTGGTCATCACAATCTACATCCATATTGTAGTCATCTTCTCCCACTCACTTTGGTTCATAGAATTTTGCCCCATCTCCGTTGAGACTACAATTTTCCTCTACCGATGTGATATTGGAATCACCGCCATATTTTTCAATGTTATTGCAATCCTTTTTCACCTGGGGCATCTTTCCATTTGGTCATGTTTTTATCCATCCTTTGACACATAATGCATCCCATCCTTTTTGTTTTTGTCTCATGACTTGCTATCATAAACCACTCCACAAAAAGGGGCAAATGTAGACACTAGTTTTTAGTGTAACTCCTCTCCTTCATCTCACATTTATTCTCCTTCATGTAAATTTCCCTCTCGCTTTTATTTTTCCTAAATTTGAATAAATTCCATCCATTTACTCACCCAAATTTTAATTAATTAATGGGCTCCATATAAACCCATTTAATAATTAAAATTTGGCATTATCTCACATATCCCAAAATTATTCAATCCATGGGCAATAATATACCCATCCGACATCCCACTCTTAAATTCAAAAATGGGATGTATTATTTCACCTAACTATGTCAATCATACTCCCCACTCCATATCACATCCTTATCTTTTTAACCTCATAAGTCAAATTGTGAGCCCCGTTGAATCACATCACCTCTTTTAATCAAGGTTACTTTACCCAACCCTGATTACCTAATAACCCACAATATAACCTCACCCTTAGGCTATAAATATGGGCCTTCCCCCCTCATAAGAATAAGTTGGAAAATTTGGGAAAATTTTGTTTTGAATTTTAAGCTTCTTGTTTATCATAGTATCCTCATGATGTCCTTGTAATGACATTGGAATCCCCACAATACTCTGCTCATGATTTTTTGGTTCACGTAGCATGGTTCATGTTGCACATTGTGTTTGGATCATATCAGTAGCACCATCTACATACCAACATCATCAGGTTCCTTTGTTCATCTATTTATCTTGCATTTTATCATTATTCTTTATCACACGAGGGTTGAAAACCACTGAGGAAGTTAACGCTTCTGGGTCTACTTTTCGGCCAACCCCGCATAAAATATCTAAGAATTTTTCTCTAGTGTCTTTGAGTTACGGGTTTCTAAGACATGCAACAAGGAACTCATCATCTCTTGACACCCGTATCAATCATCACCATCTCCAATTTATTAATCCCTTGCATATTCGACGTTTTTTGTGTTTCTTGATTTCTCATACACTAATCTGGATAGGAAATAGAAGCTACGATCGGTGAAGAGGTGCAATAGTTATAGAGGATGTGGGGTCCAGTTGGGACACCACATGTGGTAAGGTGGATGAAAGTAATGTTGAGCTAGTGGTAGCTGACGTGAAAGTGGGGGCAAGGTTAGGAGGGATAGAAACGGACATGGTGTATACCAACTATCCTAATGAGACCTAAGTAGATGAGTGGATGAGATACTATTGTAGGGTAGTGGGATTTTGGTCAAGGAGTCTTATGAACTCATCTTCACCAGTACTAATAGTAATGGGTTGAGTTGGATCCATAGGAAGTAGGATGGAAGGAAATGATGGGCTAAGTGGAAGCGGCTGAAGGCTAGCGTGAAACACAAGGGTGTTGGCTTGGTTACGATTCAAAACCATGTGAGTTAGCATAAACCTGGTAATTTTCTCTCTGTAAATGACATAGAAAAATAGCATAAATGGAGAAAAATAGGTTTCGGGAGGTGAAATTGGTCACTATTTTAATTAAAAATCAAAACACAGAACCGATGATGGTTAGGGTAACCGATGATGGTGACAGGGTGACCAATGATGGTTAGGGTGATTGATACCAGTTATTGTGGGAAATCAACAGTTTTGCAAATGAGGTAAAAAAACTAATGAAAATGAAGTAAAGAAGTTGTATTTGACTGTGATTTTGAAATTCTGGGGGTATGATGATGTCCTGAGAACTTCAAAAAGAATAGAAGATGTGATGAGTGTTGTTTTTGGTAAAATTGACCAAAAAGATGGAAACGACAAATGGTTAGGTAAACCGATGACAATCAGATATAAATTGACAATGGTCATTGGACCGATGTCAGTCATTGTGAAATTTGAAAAAAATGAAGAAAAATTGATTTTGTGAATTAAGTCAAATGGAATATCAACCTAGAAACCTGAGTATGATAGTAATGGACCTTGACACACTCAGAAATATTTGAAATACACCAACTATGATGGTGGAGTGTGAAAGGAAGAATAAAATGAAGAACGTGACCTCATAACTCAAAACACAACTCAAGAAAAAGATAAGAAAAACACGAAATCCTATAAGTGATTTTTTATGTTTTAGCTTATGTTATTTAAGACTGACTTGTGTACGAGAAAAAAAAAAAATGGATGGAAAGGTGTCCTATGAAGAGGCAAGATCTAAAGGTGGTTTCAGGTTATGTTTTGGTGGGGGCGGTCCTTTCTCTGAGTTAAAGACTAGACAAAGAAACCAACTAGGTGCCCACTATCAATCCTTTGATCATGTGATTGACAATTCTTTTAGGTAAGGTGTTTTTTAAGAAGATGTGTGAATTTATATTTGTGCATTTTGGAAAAGAGAGAGAAGAGAAAGTTCTCTATGATTCAATTATGTCAACCATCAGTTGGGCATGACTTCCAGCATATAGGTTTCCCTCAGTTTTAATGTGAGCTAAAAATACAAGCATAGAAGTATGAAATGTAAGTGTTTTAGAACCCAAATTAAAATGTGATATTCGATGTAAACAAAGAGTGAATAGGAAAGAGAATGACCTTCACTAATGTAAATGTAAGAAGAAAAATAATGATTCTTTTTAGTCCCAAAATACAAATGTCACTAAGACAAATAGAAGAAAGAGAATATTTCCAGGGAGAGAATTTAATGTTAACTTCCTTTTGAAAAGAAACAAACATACAATAGTTCCCTAAGAATGAATAAATGCAAGGAACCTCGGATGGGTCCCACTGGGCATGCCAAAATGTTTCACTAGATTCTTAACAAATTAATGAAATAGATAAGGGTTGAAGGCCAAGGAGGAATACATGTTTGTGATGTCGGTTGAAGGTTATGCACATTCTAATTTCCTAATCCAATTTGATTACAAGAGCTCCCTTTGTCTAGGAGGAACTACCTGTAAATGTAAAACAATACCACCAGATAGAATTAAATAAAAAATGAGTGGAATGCCTAGTGGAAGCTAGATTCGGGAAGCATGATGCTTCCTAAATAGGTTTTCAATCCACTTTTATATAACAATATTAATGTTATTAAAAGATACATGAAATTAAGATCTTATTATAATTTAAACGATTTGGGTATCTCGTATAAAAAAATAAAAAAGGTTATTCAAAAGATTGTTTGAGATAAAAATAGGTTCGGGTGATGGGTTGGTATGGAGTCACAGGTCCGGTAAAAGGCTTTGGGTAGGGTCGATAAAGGTTACAAGTGATTCTAGGGCTGTCGGGAAATAAGTATTAACTCGTTGCTTTGCTATATTTCAAACACATGAAGATGTAAATTTATGTGATTGATGTCGGTTAGGTAGAATGATCGACGCCACTTGGCTAGCTAACTAGTGTCAGTAGGTGAAATTAGTAAAAAGGACTTAAAAACTTGTTTTTGAGACTCTCTATGATTTCATAGAGGTTGGAAATGGTGAGGGTAAGGTCGTAAAATGGCCTTGGAGGCTCATAGATGATTAAAAGAGGATAAAACTAGGTGAAAGGTTGGATATGGTAGGGTGATAGGTTGGTAGGAGGAAGGGAGTGTATGGATGTGGAGAAAGATAAATTACTGAGCTAAATAATAAATATTACTGGAATAAAATAGAAATAAATGAAGAGATGTTAGGTACTTACTGAAGAGTAGGTTTGGAGAGTGTAGGTGATGAGGGTAGTGATAGTAGAGATCCGGAGATAATAGATCTTGTGTTAGTTTCATGATAGTTCAAACTTTCATGCTTCTCTGTGTGAATCCGTGATTGTGAAGAAGATGGTGAATCCCAATGGTTGTTAGTAGTGATCCCATGTATTTTACTTTTCTCGAGTGCTTCAAAAAATTTGAGTGCTCTAAGTCTCTATTTGTATGAGATCTTGAATTGAATGACCAACCTAGGAAAAGGCTTTTGGAAATGTATTTAACCTAACTAAAGCAGTTAGGTGATTGGCATCGATTGAGATACAATCGGTGTTGGTCAAGGTGGGAAAATATAGGTTGGCCAAAATCACCCTAATTGTTGCTATTTTTTTGGTGTGGTCTCCAATATTCATCGAGTCTTGAGTGATAGATCATTGGAGGATAAGTAAGAATCTTTTTAGGTTTTTTAGTAGGAGTTAATTCTAGGTTTAGACTAAGTACCGGTTGTTTAGGATAGGTTTAGACTTGGTCATAGGTCATTAATGAGGTTTGAGTGGGTCATTTGAGTGAGGTGAGTTGGTTAGGTGGTTGATGAGGATATTAATTAATTAATTAAGATAATTAACATTAACATGTGCATTAGGGGTATGAATGGGTAAGATATGGTTAATTTATTTGATGGGGTTTTAATAAAGGTATGCCCCAATTTTGGTGTTTACAAAAATAACCAATGATAGTTATTTATATCAAATATCATAAAGGAATATGGATGATATGATCTCATAAACGTAATGTCAACATGACAAAAGGGGTTTGAGACTTAATTTGTATGTGGGAAAAAATCATTCTCCATAAGTTGTATTCCCTAAGACTATGCCCTAGCTCTAGGAATGGGATAGAGAAAACTTATCAATGGAATAAGAGTAGTATCCATCCTTCGAGGGTATGGTCTACTTTATACATAATATAGATGGAATAAATAATATATGATAGCCATCCTTCAGGATCAGTCTATTCTTTCTTTTCTTCTATTTTTTTTACTTTGATTTGCATGCTTTTTTTGTTTTCATGAACATCTATCCTTCGAGAGATTAGTCTATTTTTAAATAATTTTGATTTTGATAAGAGCATCCATGAATTTTGAATTTTACATGGGGAGATCTAGGAATGGTGGAGGTAGACCACCTAAAAGGGGATAATGAATGTACAAGAAACACCCCTGGACCCTTTGCATGGTTCCAATAGGTGAACAAGAGGGTGATGGATGTAATGATCATGGAGTTCTCACCAAAGGGGGAGAACCTATACATAAGGAATATGTTATGGGTAGAGTCGTGGTGCCCATATTTAAGGTCACATCTAGGAAGTGATGGTAGACCACATAATTCCAAATCATCACAATGGGATATGGAAGGTCGGGATGGAGGAATGATCTAAGGATATGACTAAGGGAGCACTAGTAAAAGTGCTAACAATAGAATGGTCACAAGTGCAATGCGTTAAGTAGTTCCACTTCCGGTTTACCATCAAGGGAGGCCAAATGATAGACTACAAACCCATACTTATGTGTGATAATGTATGGTCCAATCTAGTTAGGGATAAACTTTCCATGTTGGATCCTTTCTAGAGTAGTGACACTATGATAAATTTGTGATGCCACCAACATTAGCATCGCATTAGGATAGGATGAGAAATGGATAGGATAAACAAGAGAAAATAAAACTATGCATGGTCCTTTGAGGAAGTGAGAAACATGCATCTAAGACAAATAGATGGTCCCCCTAGGGAGAGAAAAATACTACTATGGTGGTGAATTTAGGATGAAACGATGGACAAGATAAACCAAGATTAGATGAGATGAATTAAATAAAGATTATGAAATATGTGCTATAATGGTAGATTTTAAATAAATCCATGGTGCTCTAAGAGGGAGGCACAGATATGGCCATGAAAGTGGTCGTAGGAGGAGGAGATGAACAAGACGATCAAATGATCTGAGCTAGATGAGATAAGATGATGTCGAATATGAAGAGGAACTAATATGTGAACAAATAGATCCTATAAATAAGTCCCCCTAGTGCAAGAGGATAAATCAATTAATATATGAAGAAGGAAGTTAAAATATCAATAATGACGGGAAGATGTTCTCCCAGTGATGGATGGATAGGATACAATAATAATAGATCATAGAGGTGGCATATTAAGGAAAACAATATCGATAAACAAGGGAGACCCTCATCAAGAGGAGTGATTGGAGATGATGTGGACGGGTGAAGAGACCTAAGAGGCTGAATGGATGGAGATGTGGTAAAATAAGTCAGATGGGCTATGGATGAAGTAGTAGATGGAGAAGGAGACTCATCAAGTAGGTCCTCTCATTTAATAAGATCATGGATGATAGTCGAAGGTCCTTACAATGCTCAGTTTCATGATCTAGAGTATGATGATAGGCACAAATATGATGAGAATTAAACCACAATGGATTTGGATGATTTGGGTCAAAGGATTTGATGGGAGGAAGCATGATGGCAAAAGTCTAAAGTAAATGTTAGATGACCTCCACATATGATTTGATGCATGTGCTAGGAGAGGTCTTGTGAGATGGTGTAGATGTAGAGGATGAAGGTGGATTGCTCAAGGTCTAGGCGATCTAGAATAATATGCAACAAGTGGATGATTTAGGCTTGGAATGATTGGTAGGTGGAGGTGATTTTGATGAAGGAGATGGTCCTAGGAGAGAATCAATATGTTTGGATTTGGATTGGTTAATTTATCGTGATGGAGGAGGTGGTCCTAAGATAGAGGGATGTGGCCCCAAAATAGATGATGTAGATTTGGTCTTGGTTAGAGGAATTTCTATCTTCTTATGAGGCCGTGAAAGTGAAATTTGAGGGAAGGTACTAAGGGGTTTGGATTTGGATTGTGAGGAAGCACCCTTGAGAGGAATGACAATTATCTCTACTAGGGGGTCAGATGGAGGCATGGTGGTTGATGGAGGAAGTAATTTCTATATGATGGACTCTAAGGAGGGTGAAGGTTGGCTAGATGTAGGGATTTCTAGTTGTGTGGATGAGATGTGAGGGTCACCTATGGTTGCTTCTACAAGCTGAATTTCTCTCTAATATTGTTCAAATGATGAAGGTGGTGTAGAAGAAGAGGGAGATAATGGAGATGTGGTCACGATGGTTGATGTGGTAGGTGTAGGCAAGAGCATGGAAAGAGGAAATGGTATGGGTTCTAAGGATGGTATGATGGGAAAAGGTGGATCAAATGTGGATGGGGAATGGGATCTAATGGAGTGGAGGAAGTAAAGTGTGGGAATGCAATTAATAACAGGAGTAGGTGTGGATATAGAAATAGAAAGGGGTGTTTGGATGATGTGGTTGATGGGGTCTATGTGAGAGAGAGGTGATATAGATTTTGGATGGGTGGATGTAGAAATGAGGGGTTGTGTGAAAAAATTAGGAATTCCTTTTGCATTTTTCATAGATGTTCTGAGAGACATTGTGGATGTGGATTGAGAATATGTGATGGGGGATGTAGATGTGAGAATGGTAGATGTTGGGGAATTAGAAGTAGAATATTGGGATGAAATGAATGATGTGGGAATATGCAAGGAAATATGAGATAAATAAGTCAAGGTACACATGGGAAGATTTTTGGATGTAGCATATATAAGGGTAGTGACGAGCGTGCTTGGAAGAGATGTGGTCAATGGCTTGGGTATGATAGGTGTGGATGAAGAAGTGGGTATAGTCAAGGCTAATGCAGATGTGGTGAGAGTGGTACTAGATGTAGATGAAAGAGAAGTGGTGGAGGTTAAGGAGGTAGGTAAGGTAATTGTGGGAATAGTGGATGTGAGGATAGCCCTTGAAGGGGCGGTAGGCACAATATCTAAGATAGGGTTAGATGATGAGGGATTTGAAATAGATGTGGGGAAATATGTTTGGTGCATAGTATCGATTGAAAAGGGATTGAATTGATAAGGTGTAGAAAGTGAAGATGAATTGGCTTTTGGTGGATTAAGAAAGGGTTTTCTACATATATCAGGTAGTGAAGATTGGATTGGTTGGGGAGATACATAATGTGGAGAAGAAAGATCATGATAAGATGGTGGTGATTGAATGAGAATATTTGATACAAGAGAGACATGAATTCAATAGGTTGGATAGGCATGGTAATGTCAGATGAAGAAGGGATGATAGAATATGATGGGGATGGAACGAGATCTACTAGTGACATGGTTAAGAAGCGAGAGGGCCTACGATAAAGGTAGTCATAGATGGAGCTAGAAGAAGACCTAGAAGCAACCAATAGTTTGGGTGGGGTCATGGTGGACTATTGAGAAATGTTCAAGGAAAATTTTGGCTCCATTGTTAAACAAAAAAATCAAGCAAACAATTCCTTTTATGTTTTTATTATAAAATGTGAAAAAGAAAAAGGGATGGATAATGAAGGACCTAAGAGAAGGAAAAGTATGTATGGTTTTATGTAAGTATGGCTAGGGAAGTCTGAGGTGGATTCTTGTTGGGTGATTAAATCCCAATCAGTCTACTGGGAAAGGAAATGTTATGATGTGTGATTTGATTTGTGATTTTTAGGTTGTGTGTGATAAATGTGAGATACAACAAGTTAACCCCTACTTAAACTATATGATCAAGAAGGATGCAAAAAAGAAAGGTTATTTTTAAACCAAAACAAAGTGTAATTTTTGATGAAGACACACGGGAAAGGGAAGGTATGATGCAAAAAGGAAAAAATAGAGAAAAAATGAGGAATACCTAGATAGCATTTTTCCTATTTTTCTGCACTCTTGATTGATGAGCGATCCAAGAAGATGAACCCAACACGAACAAGAAATAAAGTGGATCCTCATGCTATAGTGTTAGTAAAAGATAGAAAAAGTATAATATATAATTAAAAGAAAGAGATCACCTAAAGGGTGGTCCCTCTAGGCGTGCCAACAAAATTGTTAATAGAAACTTCCTTCCGATCACATTAATGAACTAGAATGATAAAGTGACTAAGAACTCATAAATTATTGAGGGTTTAAGTTACCTCAAATGTGTGATGTGGATGAAGGTGGGAGCAAGATAGATGATGGATTCCTACTACAAATCTGATAAAACTACAAATAAGACCCACTAAAATAAAAATGATTAGATGGGATATGGGGGTTTCTTGATGAAGTGGACCCAAGAAGCATTAACTACCTTAGAATTTTTCAACCTCCATTTGTTTAGACAAAGTGAGATAAATGATGGAACAAAAAAATCATTTAGAAAAAAAAGTATTACTGGATGCGAGAAAATGATAGAAATCGATCTAAAGCTAATTAGATTGTAATAAGCGTAAATTAATTGTTACTTAGTTTGGGTCAATGACAATGACCTATACTATGCAGAGGAAGGTCGATGACAACCTAGGAAAGTAGATCTTGACTATAAGTACAATATGAGACTTGGAGATTCTAAATTTCAACTAGAGGGTGGTAGGGGTTTGTGTATCTTTGTGAGTAGTCCACGAGAGAAAGAACCAAGTGCAAAAACTCCAAAAATGACTAGAAATAGGAATAAAAGATGTTTTATTGACAAATTGGGCTTGGGTCGATGGTGACTAGGGTGAATTAACGTCGATTGTGGTAGAGTTAGATAGATACGAGGATGAATGGATGAAAAAGACAACCTAAAAACAAATAATATGAGAAAGGAGGTTTTGAAGAAGCTCTAAGTGTTATTTTAGCTGATCCGAACTTGTAAAATGTTATACGCAAGCAAAACCAAGATAATCGATAAATATAAACAAAAAAACACAATGATGTTGACAATCTCATGAAGTATGATTGTGAGCGATGTAATCACCTGAAAGGCTATCTAGAAGGTCTATAAATGCCTCGGGAATGCTCAAGCGTGAGGAAGAATGCTCAGTTCACTAGGAAGATTGAAATTCCATGCATCGATAACAAAATATAAAGAAAGGATTCAGTTTTATAGGGTCGACAATGACTAGGTTGGGTCACCACTAAGCATGGGAAAGTTTCCCCAATGGGCTAGCTTTTTTTTTTAGCGTGATTTTTCTTTCTTAAGGACTAGAATTTAAATCATGTAGGCAAGTAAGGGATGAGATATGGGTAGTTAGGGCATAAAAATAGATAGGATAAAAGCTAAAAAAGTAAGGGATTTATGTGTAGGATAAAAGCATCCTAAATAGAAGGTTTGTTAGGGTAAGGTAAGATATTAATTGATTAATTAATTAATTAATGGGACTTAATTAATTAATGGGAATTTTAAATTAAATAAAAGGGTATGGGTTAAATAAATATGCATACGCGGGTGAATAAGGGTATAGATACCAAATTTAGGTGTCTATAGATTGCTTGAATATTTCTTGATCATAGAATGAGAGTTAAGTTCTTATATTTTTTCATTTTATTAATGATAAATTATATGAAATGAATTTCTATTTGAAGGTTCAATTTGTTGTAGGGATGAGTAAGTTTCCATGATGAATATTTTTCTCAATATATCATTTGTCACAAGGGTTTTAGTAAGAATCAAGGTAAGTTGAGAAGTTTAAAGTCATGTTTATGATCTAAAAGCCTTACTATTATTAGAAGAAGGTAAATATCCTTGAAATAGTACATCTAGAAGGTTTTTAAACTATGATAAATATTGGTAAAGGAAGATAATGAATTTAATGGTAAAGCATGTACTCTTGGTATGTGAACAAGGTAGGGTTAGAGATTAAGGTCAAAAGGAAATTTATCAATCTACATTCATTTAAATCCAATAATTCTTGGTGGTAGAGATTAAATCAGGTATGGTGAAGGTTATTACAACATTTGGTTTCATGAAAAGGAGTATTGGTAAACTCTATGTTTAAGAATACAGTCCTTTCGGTTATATGCCTTGTTATGAGGGTTTAAGCACAAATTGATCAAAGTTTTAAACCATTCTTTATCATATACTCATGTTGATATAATAAATTATCAAGGTGGTAATCAGGTTATTAAGGTAGTTTTGGTGTGAATAGATGGTTAATGTGGATAGAGAGCAAGTTCTAGACTTATACATAGACATGTATCAATCTTATGATTCTAAGAAGATTAATACTTTAGTGTGTGATATAAAAGGTAAGTGAAAAAAATTGAGGAAAATGTAGTTGATGAACATGAATTTGAATTCAAAACCATAAAAATAAGTTCCAATTCCTTGATAACCAAGAGTTTATCTTCACGATTATGAAACTTTGTGTTGGGAAAGCTGCGCATAATGTGCTAGAATTAGGTCTTGGAGAAAAGTAGAAGTTTTAAATTTGTATAAAATTTGGAGAATGTGTATGCATTTATCACAATCCAATTGAAGGTAGTTAATTCAAAGAATGGTTATCAATTGACATGAAGCTCTCAAGACACAATCTTATGAACAAAAAATGTGACATGATCATGTTATTTTAATAAATAGTAGTCACGAGCCTAGAGATGTGACAATAGAAGTTTGATTATGAGCGTTGATAGGGATGAATTTTATTTAAGGTATTTATAAGTGAAGTAAGCCCTTCCATAACCCATCACATCAAATAAAGATAAGATTTTATTGTAATAGTCTTAAGGGAATCCTTGATTGAGCATAAGGGAAGTTGATAAAGAATGTAATGAAAGAAGGATGGAAGAATGACTTGAATGAGTGAGTGAAGGAGATGAAAAGGTATATTTGACTAAATATATTGGTAGAGAAACTTAAGAAGACTAAAAGAGTGTGAAATGGTGCTAAGAGTGTTGTAGATGCTCAAAATAAGTCTAAAGAATTAATGTGTCAATTTGGTGAACTTAAGGTGAAGGATGAAAATGGAATGAGAGGGTGATATGGGAATAAGGCACAAAGGCTAGAATAAAATGAGAACATTTTGAGATCAAGATAACAAATCCAATGTTAAAGTGAAGAGGAAAAACATAGTATTGAGGTCCATTAGAGCTAAGAACATGTTAAGGAAAGAAATGGACAAACTTGAGTAGAGAGTATAATTTGGAGATAAAGGAATGATTGGACATTGTAGAAGGTATGAAAATGATGGAATTAGGTAGAATAAGTTGATTCAATGGTTAAAACTATCCTATGAGTGTCAAACCCTAGAAACTACTTCAAAACCCTAAGTAGGCTTAGCTTGCTTAGCCAAAAAGGTGAATGAGTGAGCTGGGGAGAATGGGTAAAGAGTTTAAAAATTAAAATTTGCATGAAGTTAGAAGGCCCAAATGGGTACTTGGAAATGTAACTATCTTGGCTTGAAAGTTTACAAATTGATCGAACACTAAAATTTGTCCATTTTGAGGGTTTATTACTAGATTTGGCCTAAAACAATATTTGGAAAATAAAATAAGATTGGCTCAGATATGGTTCATAAAACTTTTAGTATTCTTAAGGGGAATAAAGGGTGTTAGGAAAACTTAGTAGTGAAGGAAGATTCATCATATTTTTCAATTATAATGAAAAAGGCTAATTTATAGGGATATAAGCCTAGGTGAAGGTTTAAAGGGAGAATGAAGAAAATTGAAGGTATGATGATTTGAGAAGTGTATGATCATGTTTTCCTTATTTTTTAAGCATGTTTGAAGTGAGTATAACATTGGGATCATTTATATGGTACATTATAACTTTTGAGCATGTTTAAGGCTCCTTAAAACAAAAAGTCTTGAATTGATTTTGATTGCTAACTCATGTTTCTTGGATGTTGAGATGTTTATGATCCTTCTCTACATCGAGATATTTACAAGAAAACTGTCATATCTCATTAATGTCATTATGAATTTATAGTGATGCCTTTTGGTCTTACTAATGAACCATCCACATTTTAGAGTTTGATGAATTTTGTATTTCTACCATTCCTATAGAATTTTGTCTTGGTAATTTTAATGATATTAAAATTACATAAAATCATGGGAGAAAAATTTACATCATGTAAATATAGTCTTAGAATCCCTAGAAAAAAATCAACTATATGCCAAGCCTTTGAAGTGTTCTTTTGGGGTACATGA
Source organism: Taxus wallichiana var. yunnanensis (assembly GCA_018340775.1). Taxonomy (NCBI): domain Eukaryota; kingdom Viridiplantae; phylum Streptophyta; class Pinopsida; order Cupressales; family Taxaceae; genus Taxus; species Taxus wallichiana. The sequence continues at coordinate 811,478,662 of CM031240.1, read as the reverse complement.
AGTGGAATACTTGGGCCATATTGTCTCTCAATAAGGTATTAAGGTGGACCCTCGTAAGATCAAATCCATGGTGGAATGGGAAGTTCCCAAACCCTCAATCATTTACGAGGTTTCTTATGGATCACATGGTACTATCACAAATCTATAAAGAACTATGGCAATATAGTAGCAACACTCACAACATTATTGAAAAGAGACTCCTTTTATTGGAATGAGGAAGCTTCTAGGGCATTTAAAAAAATAAAGGAGGTGATGTGCACCACCCCAGTGTTGGAAACCCCTAATTTCTCCAAGACCTTCATAATAGTGAGAAAATTTTTGAAGTGGGAGACCATACTACATGAAGCAACAAAAATGCATGAAAAAAAATTCATGAAGAAATTGTAGCATGCCCATTTTAAGACTTTAGAAACAAGGGGAAAAAAATTATACATAATGTTCTCTGTTCTAAATAATCATAATTTTAGAAACACATCCCATACCAATAAATATCATAATGAGATAACCATATGTAGCTATAAATGATTTGATGAACTACCGATCTCTCATTTCATGACTCGGTTATCAATCGATCTCTCATGTTACTTAAGTATTGAATACTATGTATACTTGGTTCTCTTACCATGTTCTGGGTACTGAGTGTTCTATTTAAGAAATCTATCTGAATATTTGTTACCATATTCATCTAAAATCACATTTCTCAAACTAGGTGACATAGGACAATGCAATCTGTAGCTTGCGATACTTTGGCCAAATATTTCCAACATACTTTTCATGTTACTATTCCTAGATGACATACTCATCTAATTGGAATATGTCCTTCACCCCACTCATCTATTATCTAGAATGGACTTTACTGACTTTTTCATTCCACTTGTCCAAGGTTTGACCCTAACCCAGGTTATTGACATAATTTGGTATAGGAACCACTCGCGATGACTTATGGTATATGGGCATACTCGGTCGACCTAAGTCAATTGAATGTGCCTAGTTATCCTATGATAAATCATATCCTTAACCTGATTTAGAGAGAAACTAAGTTCAAGTCCATATTTGAGTAGATCTAGATGAACCAATGCTAAAGGGTGTTACAACATGTCAACTACAACATTGTATCCTCGTGAAGACCCAAGTCTTCATGAAGGTACAGTTCTATAGTTGGCGTGTGCCAACATCTCGACAGAACTACTTCATCATGATTTACACACCTCAAGAGGTCATTTCCACTTAATTATCTTTGGATTAAGATTCAAATCACAGAAACCTTGCATAACCCTAATCCCAACAATCCTTAAGGTTTCCATCCTTATTTGAGTTGATTAAATAATATGGAACTTCATAAACCTATGATTTCTTTTATGTTCATTAATTTTTTCTTAATGTGCAATTAATCGAAAACGAAACAACATCCATCATAAGATTTATTTAATGTGTCTCAACCATTCAAAGAATGTATAAGAACCAAAACAGGTTCTGTTACGGTAGACTTCATAGATATGAAGTCTAAATGGTTAACGAACTCATATACCATTCATTTATTTTGTATCCTTTTGAGAGGAGGAGAACCTTCCTCTTTATGGTTAAGTGTTAGGATTTATTATACCCTTATCCATTTCACACTTCCTGATATTTTAACTATATGTTCATTAACATCATAATAAACCATACAAGATTAGGTAAAGAACATCAATACATGTAACTTAGTAAGTTGCATTCAAGTAAGGGAAATTGTACTAATTCCCATTTATCCAACTCATTTAATGACAACAGAAATAAGGATCCAATCAGATATGAATGACAACATCAAAGATAGGATTACAAATTTCCTTCATATTATGCACAAGAGAATTGACATAATCAATTTAAGTAACTTCAGTATTTTCAATTCATCATGATAAAATACACATTTTACAAGACTATGCATTACTGACGTATTTCATGTCAACAACATCAAGATCATTAAAGAATACAACTTTTCTTCTTTCAATACATCTCAATAATGAATCAGAATTCTCTATAAAAGGTCAAACTTTTAAGCAACCAATACATCATATAATTTATTGCCTTCCTTTATCACTTACGAAGTCCATCTACAAAAATTGCTAGCATGGGTCAGTTCATTGAACTGAGCATGATAAGCACTAAGCATTAAAATGATGTGCTTTCAACTAACTATTTCATAAAACCAACTCTACTTTTATGAAACAGTGAGGTCAAGTAGACAAATAAATCATAAGTAGTAACAACCATAAAAGAAGAACAATTAATCAATTTGAATAACATTTAAGGAAATATCATGATGTAATCGAAATCTACAACATGATATTAGATAAATAATGTTCCAACCAAAACACTTATCTATATCAAATAAAAGTACCTTCTAATTATTTCCTTCACAATTCATCTGAATTTGAAATAAAAAATTAACTTCACTATTTAACCAAAATAGAGTTACTTTTAGAAGTAGGAACCTTCTAACTCAACTTACAGAGTTTCATAAAAAGACAACTACAGCCAAGCTCATTCCAGCTTCATAAAGGTTTTAGGATGAATCATCTAACAACATAAATAAATAAGAGTTTCACATTTCAGATGTGACATCCTAATTCCAAATCCAAGACATAGCCTAAGTTCTCAAGTTAGGCCATACATTAACATTAGGAAAGTATTCACTCAATGCACAACATCTCACATTAATCTACTATCACAAATATTAAAATCCTTTAATACAAGTCAAGTGAATAAGCAAGTAGTAATGACGACTACACAAAGGCATTTATGAAAGTAATGCAACTGAACCAATTAAATATATGACAAGATTTACCCAAAAGAAGAAGAATGACTGTGATAAAATAGTTTAGAACTTCCTTTACAATTCGGTTAACCCAAATCCCCATTCACAACTCAGAAAAGAGAACACAACACATAACCTCTTACAATTTCCAAAGGGGCAGTGATTAGAATTTACCTCAGAGAATGAAAGAGAAGGATTCAAATGACATGATCAGAAGAGGATTCCTACACTCTATCACACGTGAAGAAGGTCATGCAAAGGATAGATGCAGACCCAATCACAACATCCTCAACTCTTTTATAAAAGAAAACATGTAGAAGAAGAGACTAAATAGAATGTGTGACTGTTGCATTTGAAATAGATTTCAAGCAAGGTTCCCCATCATGGACAACCAGTGATAGTAATATAATACCCATATCAAGAAGGAGATGCAATAAAAAAATTTGTTAATCACCATACAGGGTAATTACAGTCTTCAACAATCATTCAAAATTGACAAAGTTTCAGTCATAGAACCTAAGCTTATTCATTCTTTCCAGATGAAGATAAAATGATAGAATGATGACTCATAATCGTAACCATTCGGAGATGGAAGAAAACATCAATTGGATGTACAGAGAAGAATCCATCTAGAATCGATTTCAAGAAGATGCAAACAAAAGGACAACATGACTTAGCAATAGGTGCACAAGTCATCTTATGAGATGATTAAAATCCTTTCGTTTCAATTCTATGGACAAGCTTAACTGTACACATCTACGAAATCGAAAAGACATTTGATTTATTCCAACTTACACAGAGATCAAGAAAACCTATCAAACTGAACCGATTTGGTTAGTTCTGGTTAAGTAACCATCAACCCCAAAAGTTGAATACCCATTCAACAAATTTTCATGAAATTACAACAGTCATATTTTAACAAGTTTACTCCAACAAGTTACCTAGTGGTTTACCCAGAGAAAGAACGGGTAAGATAAATCAACAACATCTAATTCACCAAGTGAAAAAGATAAAGCAAGATCGACCTCAAACAAGTTCAAACAGAGCTACCTATATACACAACATCAACTTAGATAAGCCATCTTTTGAAATATCCACAATGTAACAGGGTTTCATCTATCAAACCATTAGAGCCATTTTTTCCAAGTGTTTATAGAAAACCCAGAAACATATAGAGTTCAGAAAAGGAGTGAACTCGTTTATTGTTATATTCAAACATGACAGTTCCAAATCTTAGTATCCAAATAACTATTAACACATAGTTTCAATAAAAGGATCAAGATTCGAACAACAAGATTTTACAGAAAAAGAGGTAAGGGAATAAATAAAACATTCGTTCTTGTTTCTATACTAGTTCGGATTCACAAATATAGAAAAATCTGAACACCCATTCATGACTTAGCTTCCATCGAATACCAAGTTTGAAGAAAGAGATTTTACACAAAACAGATCAATAAAAATTCACTTGTTCATTGTTTTCCATATGAACTCAAACTTACCCAACACAAAGCAAAGCATCCATTTACTTGCAGTTACACAGAAGCTACATTACTTTGACAAATCAGAGAAGTAACAGAGAAAAATAATATTCATGTCTTCTACCAACCAAAATGACAACCCAGTTCGATACATAAGCTACAACATATTTCCATAAACCCATTCTGGGCAGACAAGCCGAATCCACACAAATTCAACATTACTCAAATCATAAGCAGTTTCAAGGCGTGATTCACCATTAACCAAATAGGAAAACAACTCAATGACTACATTTTCAAGTAGAGGTTCCTCAATCAGAGAATATAGAAAATATTCAAGCAAGAAAACCAAGTAACCATCACAAAATAAAAACCCATTTATCTCACAAGAGTAGAGTTCTTTTAATGAAGACATTTAGAGAAAATCATAACAACTTAATGGATAGAGCCTATCATGCCTGATAGTGCTTACACATCGATTGAAGAAGATTTCTGCCGAGCCTCCAACTCCTCCAAACAAAATCAACAACCAAAAAATTCCTTCTCAAATGCCTCATATACTTCCATTGGATTGAAAATAGTCCAAGGGAGTTAAAAATAGTAACAAACTAAAAATAGAACTACTGGTTCAAAGAACTAGATAGCTCCATGCAGAGTAAAAATCAAAATGCATGAAAGACCAAACAACTCCCAACAAATCTACTCACATGGTTTCCAAGGCGGTTTGCTCACCAAAACCAATGACCATAAATTCCATTAATTTCCAATCTCCCACCTATATCTCCACACCACCACCATCTAAAGTTGGTGAGTCCAATTTCCACCATGGCATGCATTACTTAACTCTAGTGATGATGCCAAGTAGGTTTCTGCCAAATTTCCATGCCTCTGCCAAAACTGGCAAGTACCCTTGATTAAATTCAAAAATCAAATCAAATAAATGACTTAGGAACCATCACCATGTCATCCACTTTCCATACGACCCCCTTAGGTCCCCTTCCATCCTTGCATTAGTTTAGGATAGATATCATTAGCTTAGGATCTAACCTTAGGTTAGTTTAGAAAGTATTTACCTTAGGTTTTTAAACATTTCCTTAGGTAAATTTCCATCTTAGGATAGGCCATACTTCATACCAATTTAGTATTAGGTAATAGGTTAGAAATAAACCTATAGTTACCTTAGGTTATTTCCAAATCCCCCACTTTGTAAAACATACAACTTAGGTTAGGATGCAACAAGATTAGTGTAAACATAGATATAAGGTAGGTCTAGTTTACCTTAGGTTAGAATCCCATTAGGATAGATCTTAAAGATCTAGGACTTAGGTTTTTACCCTCAATAGTCCTAAAGTAGACCTCCATCCTCTTTATGCCATTCAACGTCCTGGAGAAATTAACAAGAAGATCCGAGCACACTACTTACAAGCAGAATGCAAAGCAAGAACTTCCAATAAGATCAATGAAATTGTATAAATACAAGAGTTCAGTCCTTTATTTCCTTCAACCTCTGAATGTTAGTTTACCATACAGATCAGGTAAGAATAATTAAAACATACCTTGGATCAATGGAATTGATCAAGGTTTCATTATTATAAAGAGATAATTTATAAACAACATTACTAGTTTACAACCTTTCTTATCTCAAACAGAATGGATTCCTTGCAAGCAATAACATTTCAGCAAAATGAATCCAAGAACAGAAATAAATTATCCATGGCAAGCATGATTTCTAACAGTCAAAATAATACACCTTCTTAGGACAAATCACATGTCAACGCTTGCAATGCAAAAGAGGAAAAGTTAACAATTTGTCCACAAGTGTTATAGAAATAGGTTGATCAACACTATAGTGGGTGACATTTTAAAGCGGGAGAATTTTTTTGTATGGTTATAACCATACAAGAATTTATCCTTAAAAAATAATAAGAATAAGAAAATTACACCTAAATACTATGGTCCTTACCAAGTTTTGTATAAAATTGCTAGTGTGACATATAATCTAGAGCTCCTCAAGGAAGTGAAATACATACATTCTTCCATGTTTCTTGCTTGAAGAAAGTCATTGGGAAAAATTTTCAACCTATTCAGTTCTTCTTGAACTAGATGAGGAGGGAAAGATCATAGTGTAAATTTTCCACACCACCCAAGTGACAAGATCGTGTTGATTGAGATGTGTAGACAAATGGATCATATCAAGAGCAAGATGAGGAATAGAAAGAAGAAGTTAATTGCTTTCCCTATCTCACTAGGATTTTATCTTGCAAAAGTGCTCATGAGGCTGCCAACATGGAAGTTTCCCTATATCCCATAAAAATGCACTCGTACACTCCAAGGGAATATTTTGATATCCAAGGTGATCCGGACACTTTTCACCTTCTTGATTTGTATCATGTCCCACAAATTGAAAATTACTTGGTGAACTGTGTTAATGATTTTAAATTCTAAGAATGTGATCACAAAAGGATATGGTCAAACAAATGAGAAAATTTAAGCATTATTGGTATGAAGATGGTGTTCAAGAGGATGGCATATAAATGTACTATCCAGAATACCGGCAAGTGAAAGATCCTCCCTCCCCCAAGTTATTTGGATTATTCATGAGTCATAAATATATCAAAGAGCAAACATATGTAGTCATCAAAAGGTAAAAGGAATGGTTCGGGAGAAAGAGGGATTCTCTTGTCACATCTAGAAAATTCCCTACCCTCCAAAGGAAGGCAACTCACCATTCATCTTCCAAGGATAGACAAAGCTCCCAAATCAGCTCAATAAAGAGAAAGATTAAAGAGAAAAGTAGTGGAACCAAAACCCCTCGCTACAAAAGGTTTCATAAGAAGGTGAGAACAATGGAGGATGTTATAGTTTATTTAGAACAAGGGAGTTGACCTGTTCACCTCTTAGCCCCTCAACAATCCCTAAGCTTCTCATCTTCCATTTCGATGCACTAACCCCACTTGCACAATATGTCCCTTTACATTTTGATCAAGAAGCAACAATCTTACCAAATGTTGAGCCAAAAACAAATGAAATACTTTCTTGTGTACAATAGATGACCACGAAGGAGATCACATAGTGAAATAGGTGACAGTGCTTAATTTCTCGACTATCACATCGATGGTGAAAGGGAAGAAAGGAAAATTAGCTCAAGTAGATTCTCACTTTTTCAAAGTGGAACCTCAAGTAAGTAGTACGTGGAGATAGTTAGGACGAATATAATATAATCCCATTGAAGAAATGACCTAATGACTACTGAAAGCACAATTCTCTTGGGCCCGATGAAACATGAGGACAATGTTTATTTGTTTCAGATTCTTCCTCTCGTCGCCTCGTGAAAAATCAAGAGTACAAGGAGAAGATGGACCAAGTAGAAGACCATATCAGGACCCTCACTTCATACGTGCAAGTAATCTTAGACCCAAATTCCACCACCTCTCTCCCAAGTAAAATAAGTTACTCCCATAAGTAGCTTCAACCTTGAGTCTATTAAAAACATAAGGGTTCACCATACAAGGTAGAGTGAATGACAAGTGGGTGAACATGATCCTTGAAAAGGGGAAGGTGTTTATTTCGAAAATGTTGACATTGTTCAAGTACATGAATTCCATGGTCATGAAAATAATCACAACAGGAGAAGGGATTGAAGAAGAGAAGGATCACTAAGATCAAGTGTATCTGTTAGTTATTGAGATGGGAAAGGTCAAATCATCCCTCTTGATAATCAAAGGCATATTATCTTTAGCATCAGATGAATTGTCACAAATCTAGGAACAAATTTTGTCGCTCATTTATGAGATGATGAACCATGATGTTGGAGATCTTGATTCATATGAGGAAGATGTTAAAAATATACGAAAGATTTCTATGTTCAAGTAAAAAATCTAAGAGTGTTAGTAGTGAATTAAGACACTTTAATAGATGATTTTTGAATCCTTTTGAATATCTAGTCAAAAAGGATGTCAGAGATCCGTTCTCATTCAATGAAGATACTTTGGAGTCTCTGGAAGAAATAAGAGTGGTCATTTCAAACACCACAAAAGATCATTAGTCATGGTAATTAGAATGCAAGAACATCAAATCTCTCATGGAAAGTTGGATCAAATCACTAATTTTTGTTCACATCCCTTAAAGGCCGAGAAAATTACACCTACAATGGTGAGGTTTAATAAGTAGTTCAAAAGCATTAAGATTTCCCTTGAGGAGCTTTCCAAGAGTCCATAAATAATAGGTTCTTCATTGGAATAGTTCTCTCTTTCTTCTTCTTTTCTCTCTCTCTTCTCTTCCCTTTCCTCCTTTCACGTTCTATTTCCTCATTGTAAGGTTACACTCTTTCATTTTGTCTTATTGTTATTTTTGTTATTCATTTAATTTAATGTGACTATGGTTTTTAATTTAATTAGGCACCCTTAATTTATAAAATGGGACTTAATTCTATTTCTAGGAATATGAAAATTCATGTGAGGGGTAGGTGAAGAGTCTTTTAAAGGTCTATAAATTGAAATGACACCCTCATTCTTAAGGGTTTTCAATGTTGTGTGTTCAAGGAAATATTATTGCTTTGATCAAATCAAAGGAGATAGTAATTTTCTTATATCCCCTCTCTCTTATTTTCTTCCATTCCTCACTATGTACAACTTTTCCAAAATATCAATGAAGAAGAAAGGAGTTTCTTGCTTTTCTTGATGAGAGAATTATTAAAACTTTGTGTTCTTAATTCTACCTTGTCTTGGTACTAATAATAAAGTTGTTGCTTTTTTTTTGTGTGTGTGTGTGTGTGTGTGTGTGTGTGTGTGTGTGTGTGTGTGTGTGTGTGTGTGTGTGTGTGTGTGTGTGTGTGTGTGTGTTGAAGTACTACGATTAATGATTGTAGGCATATGATTTATACCGTAGCATTAATCTAACCCTTCCTTTACCCACTTCCTTTCCCACCTACTCAACAAATTACTCCCTTGCAAGAAATTGCAGGCATTTGCCATAGGTTCAGTAGAGTGTTCTTGTTGGATCCCCAACCTCTAGGCCACCACAAATTTTATTTTCATTCACACATAATAAATGGAGATGCACCATTCAAACAGAGGGACCTAGAGTCTCAGAGCATTGGCGGATACCCACCAATTTTTCCACATGATAAATTTTCTCATCAATAGAAGAAATCATGGATTATTTTATTTCATTAGAGGAATCATAAATTTGTTTTAATTCTCTATGATTGTAGAAAATACAAAAACATTAGGAATTTAATTATTTTAATTAATTATTTTTCAAAAGCTTTGTTAAAACATTAAAAATAGAGATTAGATTAAATAGATGTGTTTATTTAATTCAAATGGTGAAAAGGGATCTAATTAATTAAAAGGGTAAACCAATTCATATTTTATTAAACTAGATTCATTTTACATTATTTATTTAAAATCAAATCTTAGAAGTAGTTTAGTAATAGAAAACAAAGTAGAAAACATAGTCTTTAGAGGCTCACACTACCAGATCATAGTCCTTGACCAATATTTGACTAGTTTTCCGGTTTTAATTTCCTTACTCGCGAGTTGGCACATTCACATGACCATTCCCATTCGGCCCAACCTCATATGAGGATATTCGAGCCTATCATTCACCCATCATGAATTAATAGATACCAAGAAGATATAGATCTAGGTTTATTAACATCAATATTCGAGTCTACTCCTTTATCCCCACAAATTATTAGGTAACTAGACACCTTAAACAAATAATCAACTATATATGAGAAATTCTAGGATGACCAAGAAAACCAAACAAATTAATTCAAACACCCAAATCCTTAGTTTTATCTTTCATCCTTCATTCTTATTCTCACATGACGCTATCTTGAGAGGAATATTTAGAGATGAAAGATGAGATTCCACGAGTTTACCAACCGAGTCAAACCATATTCGGATCTAATAGAAATAGATTAGGAGTTGCGTACAACAATCATCCTTGATCGCAACATCACACCCACAAAGGTTAGATATGCCTTTTCCATTCTCAACGAGAAATTTTATTACTTTTAAGTTGATCGAATACAATTATATCAACCTTAAAATATCAATCCATAACCATCCCCCACCTATTCCACATCTATCGAGTTATACTTATCCCATCCTCATTTCATTTATTTGCTCGGCACAACCTTGGGAAGTTGATTGCATTAGGAATCATGTTTCATTTTTCCTATATACTGAGTAACCTATGAGATTCCCTCCCATCACTCCAAAAACACATTTTTAGGGTTCAAAGTGATATTGTATTCAATCAAATAAGAGAGAATGATATATAGGAATTTAGGATGTTCACCCCTTTTCTAGCCTTTTTTTATAGGTCATCCATGTAGGTTTTATTGATTTTATGGATGACATCATGGAATATGTAAGTCATTTCCCTTTGGTAAGTGGTTCAGATTTTTTCAAGTCGAAGGGCATGACTACATAACATAATGTTCTCAAGGGATGGTGAAGTTTTTTTGTTTGATATTATTTAGAGATTCTTATTTGGTTATAACCGAAGATAACCCATCCATAAGAGACAAGTAGTCTTATCTAAAAAATACATAAATAATGAAATTTATAGATAGTATCGGAAATCATCTTTTAGAAATATTAGTTAATATCCCTAAAGTCAATAAAAATTATGATCTTGCCATTTTCTTAAGGACTAGGATGATGTTGGACAATCACATGGAATAGTACACTTGGTTTTATAAACCCTACATGTTTCATGGAGAAATTTCAAAACCTAACACTCGTATATATGAAAAGGTTGAGAACTATATGAAATATGATCCATACCTTTTGATTAGAGAAACGACATGTGGACACATCCTTGAATGTGGCTTCCCCTCCAATAGTCTGACAACATACATTGTGAATGCATCATTCACCTTTGCAAAGTGTTGATTAATTTCTTTTAAGACCAAGTGTGGATATTTCTCATATGCATGATGATTTTGAGAGATATTTTGGGAAAGTGTCAAGCCTTTGAATGGTCTTGTGTTTGCCAAGGCATAGACTAGGTAAAAATTCATGAAGAACTTATTGGAAATGAACACATGAAGTAATTAACAATGCAAGTTTTCATTGATGATTTATCCCGATCAATTATCTTCTTACCTTGAGGATTGTGAGAATGAACAATGTCATCAGTCATGAAAATATCTTGTGTTTTCTTCTCCCATTACTTGGCTCAGGAGAATGATGGCATTGAAGAATCCCTTATGGAATTCATTCCAAGAAAGAGTCTTTGGCACACAGGAGGGCTTCCTCCCTTACTTCAACCATGAGCTAAGAGCAAGGCCTTGAAGGTATGATTCAGTCTTATACCACTCTCCTGATGTAACCTCCTTGGTGATCACTACCATGTTGCTCCCGATGGGAATTTGCATGCCTTGAGATATTGCTTTTGGGGTAAGTACTGCCAAGACCAAGTTATCATTGGCTCTTATAGTTTGGGTGTCTAGCTCATAGGGATGGGAAAAGCCAACACCATATCTTTACTTTACAATAACATAGGGCACCTGTAACATACATTCCACTTGTGAATACCTTTTCTTCCACAGACTCTCTTGGTTCACCCAACATTTTGGATTTGAGGTCCTCAAGGTCCATGTGGGTGACATCATTATCACCTACACTAGATTACTTTGATGAAAGGTTTGAAATAGGCTCGAGGCCATAAAATTTAACTTAATATTGATAAAAATCAATGATATGAGTCAAAATGGAGATGGTAGTAGCTTCTTTTACTCAAAAATGGAACTTTATATTTTTAGCCACTAGGATCCAAGAGCTGCTATTTTGGGAAAGGTTAATTTTTGTCTCAAAATTAGTGTTTTGGAATTCTCATCATGCTTGGAACACTCTTACATATGTTTCATTTCCATTTTTAAGAACTTTCTATTTTAATAATGTTTCTTTTTACTTTTTCTTTTTCGCGTTTTTTTGCTTTTTTGGCCTAAATCTCCTAGTTTCCCATTTTGGTGGTTTTCGGGGTTTTGTTCTTTGAAGGTTTTTTTGTTTTGATGAATTTTATATAGTAAGTGTGAGCATGAGTCCCTTACTATTTTAATAATCTGGTCTCCCACACCTTGGATTGACAAAAAATCAGCTTCTTTAAAGTGGATTTTTCTTCTGGATGTTGTGCTCAAATTTCTAGCTCGAACCGACCACCGGATTGGTCGGAAATTGAAAGAATGAGAGCTAGGGAAGTAATATATGGATTAATTCCATTAAAAATAATAGGTGCCTCTATTTTTTATATTTATTACTTCTTGTAGGTGCCGGGAGAGAGAGAGATATGGTGAAAATTTCAGCAAAATTTGATTACCCATTTGTGAGATATGATTTTTTCATGGTTTTTGGATATAGAGGAAACTTGGAAAAAATGGGCATGGAGTTTATAGAAAAAATAAAGGTTTTGGTTATTTATGTATAAAATGAACCTATGTGGATGAATGATAAATGGAGAAATGGATAGGGGAATGATTATTTTAATAGTTTTCTTCCGATAGTAGTTTTTATGTACGCGCACGAAGAAGAAACAACACGACGATTAGTTTTTGCAAAAAAATGGCTTCTAAAAATCTTCATGTTCTTGGGTGAATTTTTTTGTCCCAAATATCCTAAGGTTATAGGATATTTGGTGTAAGAAAAGGTACCTCACCCTCATCTTGAAAAGTGTCGGATGAGGATTGTCCAGTGGAGGAGGGAGAAAAAACACTTGAAAAGCTCATCGAGTTGAAATTGAGTCACATGGGGGACCAGAGTGAGGGATAGGATTGGGTGAATTTTTGTGTCCCAAAATATCTAAAGGGTATGGGACACAATTTTTAAAAATTTCACCTCATTCTAGTGATAACAAGTGTCACTTTCGATTTGTGGAGACAGAGAGGAGAGGGGGCTGAAAAATGGCCTACGGAGCACCTTCTGGGGTCACATGAGGGATCAAGGGCCAAGTTGAGCATGGGGTGCATTTTTTTGTCCCAAATATCCCAAGGGGATAAGACATAAGGTGTAATAAAATTCACCCTCACTAGAATTTGACAAGTGGCACTGTGAGATTTGACGACAGAGAGAGCTTAGAAAGGTGCAAAGGGGCTTAATTGGCTTGTTTGAGCTCCATCGAGGTCACATGATGGTCCAAGGGTCTATCTTTGGCATGGATGATTTTTTTGTCTCTTATATCCCAATGTTATTGGATATTTGGTGTAATAAAATGTTCCTCAACTGGTGGTGACATGTGTCCACCCAGAAAATGACTAAGTCCCAAAGCATACCTTGGAGAGAAGCTTGATGACAACATATCTTGAGCATCTAGAGGTCTTTTCAAGAAATTATTTATATGATTTTGACTGGAAACAAATTTTTTTGAGAAGAATGGGATGGGTCTCATGCTTTTATTCTTCCTAAAATCCCCTCAAAAATATCCTTTTCTCGAGACCACGGGTTGTACATGATGAAAATAGGGTGCATGAAGAAGTGTTTGTATCTTATGAAAAATATGAAACCACCATCATTTAGAGATCTAAAATAAATTTCCAATGATGTATTTTTACCTCCAACTCCTTACAGAGCTACCATAATCAATTTGTGAAGCTTAGGTGTTGTTTTGTACTACAAGCTCCTTCACCTTCAAAGACCCACTTTTATTGAACTTGTCCCAAAACCTCTAAAACTTTCCAAAATCTTCCAAAATAAATTTCACAATGTTCCTAGCTCCTTAACACCACTCCTTGAAGATTTTTTGGCCTTCAAATCTGCTCTAGGGGGTGTGCACCTTTCTTAGAAAGGCTAAAAATAGCCATTCCTAAGCCTCTTGAAAAGTCTACCTTGAAAGGTAATGTCTTGGAACCACTTGAATGACTTACTTTCCTAAATCACCTATGGGAAAGGTTGATACAATAAAAAGACCACTTAAAAGGATAGGATAGGCCTAAATGGGGATGGATTGATCTAGAGGAGGTTTGAGAGGCCTCACAATAAAAAAATGGTACTAGGGAATATTTTCCATGTTTTCAAGTTAAATTTTGCACTTGCAAAAACAAAGGACAACTTCTAAATAAATAAATCTAAAACATGGAATAACTAGGTATGGATATCCTTCTGTTGTGTGTTTTTGTGTAAATACTACTCTAACGCAAAATTACTCAAAATATATTATTTATGAAGAAAAATTCCTCTAACACAACTTATACCTTAAGTTTTGCTGAAAAGGGGAAGATTCTTAGAAGAATTGCCTCTTTTGTTGTATAACCTTCCCTGGAAGAATTGGTTTTAAATTAAATGGAAGAAATAAAAATGAATAAATAAAAATGTGGATTTTACCACTTCTTCCTCTAACCAATTTCGGTGTAGATCCATAGGGATAAGCTAGGATTCAAGAAGTGGATATCAATGGAAATATTATTATACATGGAATTAATGAAAGTGATGGAATAAAAATGGAATTGAGAGGGGGTGAATTAGTGTGCCCTAAAAATTTATTTGACATACCTTTATCATTCATCAATTATCATTTCAATGGAACCATTAAACATGTATTCACTAATAATCATAACCATACATGAGTAATAAGAACACAAGTACACAAGTACACCGTAGATATAGGTGGGAAACCCTTAAAGGGAAGAAAACCCAATGAAAAAAATATTGGACATTTTGTCCTGTACAAAAATGAATCAATTTAGTTGAGAACCAACCCAACAAGGATCACCAACACCTAATAGTTTAGTAGAGCACCAAATCTATAAGGATCACCAACCCCTAAATTTAGTAGAGCACTAACCTACAAGGAAGCTAAAAATCCCTAGATGACTCAAAACCAACTTATCCACCTAAATTTCTATCATGAATAGAATGTTTCCAAAACAACTGATGATGACACCTATTCAGCTCTCTTTTCTTTTATCTTCTTCAAATATTTATTCTAGGCTTCTTCACTAAAGAATTTATTCACCAAGATGATTAGGTAAAAAAAATATCTTTGCAACATCAGAACACCACTTAGATACTCATGACATAATCTCTAACCTCCTTAATGGTCACAAATACCTTCTTCACCTACCTTCTTGCTCATTCAACCTATTCCTTCTTCAAGCTTAAAATATGTCTTCTTCACTTGCATATATACATGACTTAAGATTATATACACCATATCATTTAGCATTCATCAATCAAATACACTTCAAACAATATTACTAAAGCATGAACACATCATTCATTCACCTATCTAGGTCAATAATAACATATGAAACATCAGGAACCAATAAGACATGTTTTATAATTCCACTATATCCCATCTACATGATTCTTTAACTATGCACCATCAAATCATATCATGAAGCCATCCATTAGGACTTCATCCTATTAGGTCTATACACTCACAAAAACCAATCTTCAAAGATAAAGCTAAAACATCACCGAAAAACCTCAACCATGCATGTATGTCACATGAATAGTAACCTCATGACCTCATGGTCATCACCAACTCCATCAAACATCCTTACTTGGATTGTAAGTTCCCAAGAGCCACTTGCCAACTTACACTCTCAAAATTGTCCTCACACCATGAAAACCAGTCAAGGAAGCTTGACCTTCCAACACCTGTAATGACCCATTAAAAGTATTATAATGCTTGTAAATGGTCCTTAGAACATTCTTGATCATCCTCATAAGGATAAAAACATGGTCAATGGCCAATATTAGTCTTTCGGACCACTATCTTTACCCTAATTGTTCAATCTAGAACTAGGAAAACTAGTCAACTTGTGCAAACCACTCCACCTAATTTTATAGCTCACAAAGCTTTAACAAAAATAACTTACATTCCATACAAGTCATTAATGACACCAAAAAATGCATAAGACACCATAACTCAGGTTTTAGAGGCCCAAGAACACATGTGCAACTAGTCACCAAAATCTTCCATTACACCCCAAAAACTAAACTTACAAGAATGGCTTCCACATACCCCCTAAGGGCTAGACCATGTCCAAAAACCACCACATAAATCTATTATGGCTTCCATAATTCCTCAAACATCCATTTTCACACTATGTCTAGTGTAAAACTTGAGAATAAACATAACTTCTTCATAAACTTGTAATTCTTTGTGGGGTCCACTTACTATCATGACACATGAATGCCACGGAGATACTTGAGATAATCCATTACAAATTTCAATCATCAACCAATGTCAACCAAACCATTTGGGCCATTTTTGAAAAAACATCTCCATTGCTACCTTAGTAGGGTTTTAGGAGGGTTTTAGACCACCTTACCTTCTTAATGATTGTTCATAAATCCTGAGGCCTTATCTCCTAAAATAATGCTTAGAATGTCTTATTAGGTCCATTTCCAAACTATATTTAAATATATTTAGCCACCATTCAGATTTCCCACATGCCAATGAGCACAAAAAAGTACTTCTCGAGATTTGATTTTCACTTCTAGGAGCTCGGTAGAGGCTAAAACCACTTTTCATGATTCTACCTTCAAAAAAGGGCCTCAAAATTTTACATACCACTATTAAAACCTACTAAACCTTTCATAAAGCTCATATTTTAACACTTATCTAAGAATCATATTTGCTCACCTCATTAGGCCACCTAAGGATTAAGATAGGTCTAGGTGCAGACCTATAAAGTAGGTACAAACCTTGTATACACACTCTAAGACACTCTTGAATGTCTCAACACCTCATCCTTATTCTCCCCCTTCTCTCATAGTGCTTAAATAGTTCTTACATACCTATGATCCATCATGACATACCATCCTCCTTCATGTATGCTGACTAGGCCTCCTAACTAGGCTTCTTGATCATGTTTGCACCTTCCATGTTGACCACCTCATGAATTTTTCACTCTTTCCCACCTACAAGATCCTTCAAAATCTTCATGACATCACTACAACATCCACATATCACTACAATACTTTACAAGCCACTACACCTACTCAAGACACCATGCCACCTCATCAATGGTAGACCAAACAACTCAACTTTTCATGACATCAATGAATGACACTACCAATCAACCTTCACACATTTTTCCTTTCTCCTTTTAAAATAAATGACACTTATTGACATCAATGAAAAATAAAATTTCCAAGTCCCAACAATGATATCTTCCTCTTTTAATAATCTAAATAAACTATTTCTTCTATTTATAACAAGCAATGCCTACACTTAAAACTTTAAAGAATTGAATACAACTCCAAAATGATCACTACATTGCTATAGTAGCTTGTTATAGTGATGTGGTGCATCCAACTTATCCCTAGCTTTAATCTCCTTCCAAATTATGAGCTCTAATTGATCCAGGATGGCAAAGCAAGTGAATATCAACAAAATATCAAGAAACTGGATGGTTAGCTTTGTGCAGAGAATATAATTGGAATATGAGTAGAAGGGAATAATGGAGTAGAGAACTAGCTATATTTGTGAACCCTCTCTAAAATTTGACAACATAACACTTCTCAAAATTACAAATTTCCCAACCCATGATACAAATAAAAGTGTCATTTTTATAAGTTGTTGGAGGAGAAGATGTCAAGAACACATGTCGATCAAGAAATAGTGACTCAACTTGAGGAGAAGAAATCAACATACTATATTTAGTAAAAGAGGAAGAGGAACTCAAGACCAATCCAACAAGCCTAAATTTAGCCAATTTGACATAGAAATGAGAGATAAAATTGCATCAAAATCAAAACACATGTTCAAAAATATGTGTTTCAATTCCATGTCGATAATGTCAAGATTACCCCCTGTTGTGAGATGGGTAGTCTGACAACCACCACTGCTAACATGGGTGAGTACATATCCACCATGGTGATTACGTAATCATTCTCGAAAGTAAGGAAAAGTTAGGCTAGAGAGAGGTTTACAAGAAAAATGAAGTATATAACTGGAGCGTAAGGTTAAACTAAGTCACAAGGGAAATGAAAAGGGAAGAGAGAGGGATTTGGATCTCTTTTTACCTTAGAAGAAGTTTTTTTCATCACTTTGGAGATGTGTCATGTTCTCCATGTTGCACCGTGTAACTTTTGGGCACGCACTATTATATCATCTCCTCTAGAGGAATCAATGTATACCATGTAATTCCTTAGATGACCCTTCCCTCGAGATGATTCTTACATCAGATCTTTACTTGGGTAAACTCGAAACAATCCAAAGGTTTTTCCTAACCTCACCTATGTTATACATCCCATCAATAATATCCTCAATAAAACATGTTGTAACACATGGATGAAATAATTTCATGACACCTTTGAATCCATGAAGAATTTCCATCTTTCCCCACACACTCTCATGCCACCTAAGACTAATCATCTTTTATTCTTTATTCTAGGATGAAAAGTGTATCTATTGCATGTATCATGGCACAATAATATGATGATGGTAATGAGCATGTCATCTATTTATTTAGTTGCATCCTTCTCAATTATTAAATTAGATACACTCGAGTGGAGAAAGAGTGCATTTCCATCATCTTCAAAATAAATGATTGAGGCACTACATGCTCAACAAAAGAGAAAAATCATTATCAAATATAAACAATTTTGTAATTTCTCACCCAAGCAACTTTATCTAAGAAGGCTCACATGTTCATAACACTTATGAATATATTGATCTCACCTATGTAAACCAAAATTTAGTCAAGGGGAAAATCATTTCCAACTGGTTGGATGATAATCCTTTAGATTCGATGATAAGTCCAATCTAGAATTCCTCGATGAGTAAATTTTCCATATTGAAAAACCCATGATTTATGTGTTCCCATTGTAATTTGACATAATAAACTATATTGTAGACTGAAATTACCAGGAGAGGTCTAACTCACAACAAAGGAAAAGACTCCATGTGATAACCACTAAGTATGTCATTATAGAGGAGGTCCTTTATCAAAATTCCTTTAATGGTTTACTACTTAGGTGTATGTATGAAGAAGAAGTAGAAAATATCCTTTTTAAATCCCATAGTGAAGTTTGTGGAGAGAATTTAAGTTGAATTCAACTGTCTCGAAAGATTCGCCGAATGGGGTATTTTGGCCCACCCTTAAGAATGATTTTGTGTAATATGTATGGAGGTACCAAAAATGCTAATATTTATCACACACCATACATATCTCGGCTCAAGCTCTACAACCTATAGTTACATAGTGGTATTTCTCTACATGGGATTCGGATTTTATAGGAACATCTCTCCCACTTCTACTAACGGTCATAACTTTATCATTACGGCTATTGAATACTTTAGAAAATGAGTTGAGGTAATTCCTTTAACCATGGTTCTCGGGTTTGTCATAGCCAAATTTATCCTAAATAAAATTAATTATAGGTATGGCATCCGACAAGTCATTATTTCTAATAATGGCTCATCATTTAAGAATGACGAGGTACATGAGCTATGTGAAAATTTTAAAATCTCTCATGACACTTCCCCTTTATATTACCCTTAATCAAATAGTTGGGGTGAGGCCACTAAAAAACATGAAGTTTATTCTCCTCAAAATGGTCAAGGAGAATAAGAGGGATTGACACCTTAAGTTATTCCTAGCCTTACAAACCTAGAGGAATTTCCATTCATGCATCGATCAAAGTTAACTCTATTCTCCTTGTTTTTGGTTCAAAATTTGTCCTACCTCTAGAAGTGGAACTCCCTAGTCTTTATGTGTCTTTACAGGGATATTAGATGAAGATGAATATAGAAATGCATGCCTAACAAGATTAGTAATCATGGATGATAAAATGCTCGTGGTTGAATAACACCACCATGTTTATGAGAACAAAATGCATGGTAGTTCAACAATAAATTTTACAAACTCCCAATCTAAGTGGGTGACCTTGTGCTAAGGCTTGATAGTCGTATAGACAAGAAAAATGGTGAAGGTCATAAATTCATACCTAAATGGCTAGGCCCTTATCAAGTAATTGAATATTTTAACAATGGCACCTACCATTTGTGCACTTTAGAAGGTGAGGATTTTAGTGAATTTCTCAACTCACTCCTACCTAAAACATTTTTATATCTAAAAATATAGTATCTCCACATTGTCCTTGTTACATTTTCACACTTTGTGTCATTTGTATTATCACAGTGTTTAGATGGTACTATGAGTTTACTCATTTGATAATAATCTTAAACTTTTCATACATTGGCAGATGTCTTAATCTTAATATCCTCACAATTTCATCATACTCTTCATCTATATAATCCACCTCACCGGTTTCAACTTTAAAAAAAAAATTAATATTGATTATATCAGATCCTATGTACATCACTCCTTTTGGTTTCTCCCACTTTAGATGTTTTCACCTACGATATTATTTAGAAGCTTTTTGATGGAAAGTCCTCCCACCAAATTTTGTTCTCCTTGATAGAAATCTCTAAACTTTTCACCCAGATCTTATGTTCATCAATATTAGTCTTAGGTGATCAAAACTTACATCTCACTAGTCATGTGGGGCTAAGATTGGGGGAAACATTCCTTCCCAACAAGCACAATACAAGAACAAGAAAAAATAAATAAATAACAAAACTACATATATATATATACACACACATACACACATACATATATATTACAAACAATTAAACCTCTCTTATTCTCGGTCTTTGGAGATGAGCCCACATTTCTTACTAATAATGTAAGGTTGGGAAAGAAGAAAGAGGCCTTTACTTTCTTGCATTTTACCTTTGGTGATGAACCCTTTTTTAACTTGTAGTGTGGGGCAAGACATAGGGTCATCTCAAAAAGACAAAAATTCTTAAGATAATATGGAACAAGGTGCTTAAATATATATATTTCCAAGAAGATAACTTAAATTACTATGCTATGAGGAGAGAGAATTATTCCTAAAACCATATATTTCTAATTAGTAGGCCACCCACGGGTCTAAGTCCAACCAAAACCTATAAAGTGTAAATTATTTTGGTTTTGGTTATATAACTTCAATTAAAGATGAGTCACAACTTCCCAAATGAATCATTATTAAGTCTTGTGTTTTCTATTCATCATTTCTTATCAATGCATCACTCACTCATGTATCTTACGTCCCTTTTAAATATCGGTGTTGAGCCCTCACATCTTACAACTTGTGTGGGGTCAAGAATGAAGTAATATACATCATCACTATACCATCTATAACATATTTTGCCAATGAAATGCAACATTTTTCATTATTTGAAAAGTTATTTTCCTAAGTACAATCAAAAACATGTGTATTTTCCTATCTCATTTTGTTTATCACATTACATTAGCATCCATAGTATCTACAAAAACCATTAAAAAATCAAACATTCCTAGCTTTTTAAAGTGCACAAATGAAGTAGAGCATGTAGAAATAAATAAACAAGGGAATTTTGACCCAAATACAAGTCATATATACACACACACTACACACACACACACACACACACACACAAACACACACACACACACACAACACACACACACATAAAATTTCTAGTAAAATTCCATCACACCAAAGGAAAAGTGTGGTCAAAATGCTCAACCATGATCTAACAATAAAAAAGGGTATATACACAAAAATGTAACTAAGAAATGAAGGTGTTCCACCTATACATCATGTCGACATCCTGTAAAGTAGTGGATTGAGGGATCTTGCTATGAATCCTATATGTTCCTTGATGTGTTATGCATGGGAACCTCCATGTGTTGAGTAATGATATTGTTTATGTGAATGTCCATGTAAAGATGTAGTATCTTAGTAACCTCATTAGAAAAAGGTTATCCTATAAGCATATCATCAGTAATCAACTACTTGTTGCCTCAACAGCCACATTCTCGGTCCACATCTAAGAAATATTATATACTACATGCCATGTAGGTGTAAATACATTGTTATGATGACCGACATGTGCCGAAAGTCCTAGATCAACCATCAGGGCATATCATGATAAGCCACAAGTGAGGGTGAACAAATCAAGGTTCATCTACTTGATGAGCTCTCTCTACTCCACATTAGTGGCTGCAAAACATGCACATGTATTGATGAATTAGA
Organism: Taxus wallichiana var. yunnanensis; assembly: GCA_018340775.1. Taxonomy (NCBI): domain Eukaryota; kingdom Viridiplantae; phylum Streptophyta; class Pinopsida; order Cupressales; family Taxaceae; genus Taxus; species Taxus wallichiana. The sequence goes on along the minus strand of CM031240.1, from coordinate 811,456,361 downwards.
AAACCTCTAACATGTAAACAAGTGACTATAATCTAGGAAATAAGAGAAGGGTAATTGATATTACTCACTCAGATCCCTATCAACCTTGATCATGATTTACTGGCTTCCTCCTCATCCTCTTCCACCTCCTCCTCATTGGCCTCTCGTGACATCATCCTTGTCCCCTATTGCCCCCTCCTCACCACCACCCTACCTAATCAGGTTATGTCTCCCCCTTTTTCTTATATCTCTCTCAATATCCTCCTCCTCACCCTCTATAACTAATATTACTAGATATGTTACCATCATATCAAAATACTCATTGATTTGATATACGTGCACAAAAAATGGTCATGTAAAGATCTAGAGCCACATAAATAAATAAAGAGTATATAAAAAATGATTTCTAAATATAGTAAGAATGTGATATATATATATATATATATATATATTATATTGTTTTATATTTCTAGTGTCGTTATGTAAAGGTTGTGTAGTGTTGGCGATGGTGGAGCATGTAATTTTCTCACCCTTATATAAATGGTAAGCAATTTTATCTTTTCATTTTCAAGTATTTTTCTATGTTATTTTTATTACTGAACTTAATTACCATATTTATTTTCCATGTGGTGAGATGTATCGATTGGCATTACCTCAAAACAAAGGTGTATCGGGTAACTTTCTAGCTCTCCCATTTTAGGAAGCATCATTCTTAAAAATCATGTTTTCACCCATTTTATGGCTAAAAATGCTACTCAAGGGGGAAAAATATATGCACCCAAAACTACATTGTGTAACAATTGAACGTAATACATCTCTGATGATAAAAAGTTTCTTCCAAGATAAGAATGAGATCTAGATCCCTTTCTCTTCATTTTAAATTCCTATCTTGAATTAGTCAAGCCTCTTCGCCTCACTCCTAAGTTTTCAATTTTCTTACAAGACTCTTTTACTAGCATTTTACCCCGCTCTTCAACGGTGGTTCAAAAATTCCCTATTTCTATAATAACTTGGCAACCACCCTCTTGTGCAACCACCCTCTACCAAAAGGGGTGGTTTTGTCACCACAAAATCAAAATTAAAACATAAGTTTTTAAACACATGTTTTGATTGTAATTTACTTTTCTATGAGTTTACTTGGTCAAATATTCTAAAAATAGGCTCATTGGAATGGTATTTTCTTTCTCCTCCCTTATTTCTAAAAATAGTTTATTGAATTCTTCCCCATTAGCTGAGTCACTCATTCTTGTTTGACATGTGTTTTCGACTTCTTCTTCCCCAACAGTTTATAAATATCTCACATTCATTTGTATCATGGGTTGGAAATTTTAAGTTTTGAGAAGTGTTATGTTGTTGAATTTTGGAGGTTATTGCATAGATAGCTAGTTCTCTATATTACTTTTTATGTTTCTCACATTCCAGCATCATCATTATTTCAAATGTGAAGTAGCCATTGTGTTTTCTTGATTTCTTGTTGTTAGTCATTGTTTTTCTCACCTAGATCACTTGGAACTCACATATTGGAAGGATTCTAAAGTTGAAGAGACACTAAATACATCACCAAAAACTAGGAAAAGATATTAAAACGGTGTAGTGACTAGGTTAGGGATGCACTTCATTTCTTTCAAAGTTTTAATATAAGCATTGTCTTTTGAAATTAAGAAAGCTAGTTGTAATGTTATTTGAAATGGAAGATATCATCACTTCTTGTCATTTGTTATGCTCGTATTCATTTTAGAATATCTCTTCGAAAAGCTTATAACTTGGATAATCTATTCCTAGCTTATCCTGTGGATCTTCTCGGGAATTTGATTGGAGGAAGAAGTGAAGGAATCTCCATATCTTTGATTATTTATCATTTCTTTTAATTAAATTAGAAGCAATTTTGTTGGGGAAATTTTTATGAAAGAAAGGAAATTGCTTCTGAGAAGCTTCCCTTCCCGGAATATTTGAGGTACAAGCTCTCTTAGAGGAAGCTTTATTTTTGTCAAATCAATAATATTTTAAGTGCTTCCTCATTATAATTAGTTTTAAAACCCCCCCTACAATAGAGGAATAACCACATTTGTTTATTCATTGTTTAGTTTATTTTGATTAGAAGAATTAATTAATTTAGTTTTAATTATTTGTCTATTTTTGTAGACTGTATATCTTATTTTACTCGTTAAATAATCCAAAAGATCAAAATCATTAGTTAATTGATTGGTTTTGATTCATTTCTTTCAAAAAGCTTCTCAAAATACAAAAATATAGGTTAAAGTAGTTGTATTCATTTTATTTAATTAATTAGAAAGGAATTTGATAAACCAAAGGATTAATTCATCTATATTAAATTTGTTTAATTAAATTTCCTTCCATTATTTATTCATTATTAGGATTTAACGTAATCTAGGAATCCAAATCAAAACAATAAACCTAGTTATTAGGAGTTCATGCTACCAGTTCATAGCCTTTGATTATCCTTTGACTATTCTTTTAGTTTCTTTTTTTCTCACTCATGAGTTGATGACCATACATGACCATTTCTAGTTCGGTTCAACCTCGTAGGAGAATTTTGAACAAATCGTCAACGTGTTGGGTATCAACCAATACCAAGGAGACATAAAATTAGGATTAGGTGTACTAGTTTTTCACTCTATTCCTTGCTCCCACAAATTATCATCCAACTTTATACTTTAAATGAGCCTTTGATCCATAGCTAAATAATTTTGGGCCAATTAGGTAACCCAGCTAAAACCCAAATCCTTAGTTTGCTTTACTTTGTGCATCATTTGTGTTATCAGTATGACCTTCTCTAGAGAAAAATATTTAGAGGCAAATGAACATTTTCTAAGAGTCCAATCAACCCACCAAGAATCTTCATTAGCATGTAAGCATAGATTAGGAATTGCATCCAAGAATTATCCTTGATCGTAGTATTCCACACAAATGTAAGATGAGTTTTCGTTAGCCTTAATGAGAAAGTTTTGTACTTACAAGTTGATCTATTATGAAACCTATTCTATATTTATCATTTCGTACCCATTCACACTCATCTCATCTTCCACATTTGGGTTGTCTCTGCCCAAACTCTGGGAAGTAGAGTGCACAAGAACAATCATGTAACTTTTCCTGTGTACAACTACCATTGTTGGATCTTGGAACCCTAACTCTTAATTGTGTGATAATGTATCTACAACACTTTGGTGAATGAAAAACATATTCCATTTATATTTTGTTTTTTATGGAGTTAAATGCATGTATGCATCATTAATCTACTATCTTAAATTTGATTTACCTGAGTTATTTTGAATTCTCAAATATGTAGTAATTGATTTCATGAACTATTTAATTTTATTAACTAACCCAAAGCAAGGCTTGGTGTCTTTTTGCATCATCGAAGTGAGAACTCAAAGGAAACACAATGAAATTCCACCATAAAAAGATGTACATCAATAGATAATGCTAGAAAAATCCCAACATCTAGCATTTCCGTAATTCACAATTGGTAAGATTGCCCATTTAGAATAGTTTATATTTGATTTATTACCTATTTTAATAATATAAATTATGCATTCATTTTAATTAAGTTAAGCCTTCAAAACCTAATTGAGTTTAAACATTTCCTTTTATATATTCATATATCTCATCAATGTTGTTTGTGAATTTTTTTCTATTTTCTACAAAATTGTCAACCCTATCTTTTCTTCTAAGTAAGCCTCACAATTATAATTTTCTTTATTTTGATTCCAATAATAATTTTGATATTTTATTAAATTTATATTATTAATCATTTTCATTCAAGTGAAAAATGTTGGTTGAATCTAAATCAACACTATCCCATATAGTTTTGTTAGGATTCTTTCATAATTTACAACATAATCAATTAATTAGTGAAAGAAACATTTTTGTGCGCATCTAACTCCAAATTCATGTTTATCTATCTTGTTTTGTATAAGAGTAACAATTTTTACATTCCTAATTATTTCTCCATATCAAAATTTTAATTTCCATAATCATGAGGGCTTTTTAAAGTAGAGCAACACAAAATACACCCATGTCATTTTGTACATTCACCTAGACACATATTGGAGTAACACTTACTTTTCCTAGCTTTTGATCTATGTCATCCTCACTATCATAATCATCACAATCACTATCTTTTATATCATTTTGAAAAGATGTGATATTCATAAGAATATATATACAAACATATTAAAAAATCATGTATAAAGAGTGGTTCATTACAAGCACACTTGAGTTTAGAATATCTTCATAAATTTGAAATAAGTAACACTGGGGCTTTGATCGAACACAAATATTAGGGTGTTCTATTTCTAGTTTAATAACCCCTAGAAAAATTCAAAATTTAGATCTATCACAATATGAGCAGTATATAACAACAAATCTCAATTAAAAAGAGGTCTCAAGCAACAAAACCAATGATGTAGTCTAGAATTGTTAGTGAACACCTAGTCACACTTTCGGCACATCACTCACTAGGCCGAGCGCTCATCCGAAGTGCACAAAGGTACTTGGGTCCCTCTTAAGAGTTGTAGTAGCAAAATGGTGGTATGATAAAACAATAAACATATATTCTAGAAACTAATCCATCTATTCATCATTTATATTCAACCAGATCTATGAGCGCTAAAGGTAAATCATCATGAAAATAATAACATGCATTGATAAAACACATCACACACTTTTTTCGCCAATTTCCTTTATCTATTCATTGTACCAACAATACATAAGCTTCATACAATACCAGGCATGCACACATGGATCTGTTACAATTATCCAGTCGCATGTACTCGGGTTTTTCCATTCTTCAAAACATATGTTTCCATCTGTATCTCTATATATGTCTCTCTCTTTTCTAAGTAATCATTACATATATATAGGGTGGGAACTAGCCTTTCACCACTTAACTCTACTAGAAATAGGTCGCATGCTAATAAAAGCCACGCGCCTTTTTACAATTATAGCCATACATGCAAGTATGATATCTATAGATTGTTGATGGTTAAATGAAGTGATGGATCCATTCTTAGCTTATGCTCATACAAGAGTGAGTTGACATGTCCTTCAAAAATCTCCACGAAGAGTGGCACACAAGTCTCGGCATTGCTTTGTGTGCTCGCACGCCAATCCCTAAGAATAGATATGATCCCCAAAATTGGTTAAGTTCTTGAGAGTCGACTCTACACCTCGCGTGTAACACCTTCCTATACCTTCGCGCTTTTGCTCGTGCTATTCTTCGCGCGGACTCGTAATGTGCAAGTTCAACTAAGTGTTTTCTCTTATCAACATTCTACAAAATTTTCAACCCTATCTTTTTCTTCTAAGTAAGCCTCACAATTATAATTTTCTTTATTTTGATTCCAATAATAATTTTGATATTTTATTACATTTATATTATTAATCATTTTCATTCAAGTGAAAAAATGTTGGTTGAATCTAAATCAACACTATCCCATATAGTTTTGTTAGGATTCTTTCCTAATTTACAACATAATCAATTAATTAGTGAAAGAAACATTTTTGTGCGCATCTAACTCCAAATTCATGTTTATCTATCTTGTTTTGTATAAGAGTAACAATTTTTACATTCCTAATTATTTCTCCATATCAAAATTTTAATTTCCATAATCATGAGGGCTTTTGTAAAGTAGAGCAACACAAAATACACCCATGTCATTTGTACATTCACCTAGACACATATTGGAGTAACACTTACTTTTCCTAGCTTTTGATCTATGTCATCCTCACTATCATAATCATCACAATCACTATCTTTTATATCATTTTGAAAAGATGTGATATTCATAGAAGAATATATATACAACATATTAAAAATCATGTATAAAGAGTGGTTCATTACAAGCACACTTGAGTTTAGAATATCTTCATAAATTTGAAATAAGTAACATGGGGCTTTGGATCGAACACAAATATTAGGGTGTTCTATTTCTAGTTTAATAACCCCTAGAAAAATTCAAGAAATTTAGATCTATCACAATATGAGCAAAGATATAACAACAAATCTCAATTATCTGAGTAACTTGGACAATAACATGCGAACCAATTTATAGATGCGTGTCTAAACATAAATACGTGTGAGTCAATGAATGCTCTAATAATTGTTTGTTTTCTCTAAAATGCTTACAACTCAATTTCTCTATAGAATGCCTATTGTCATTATGATTTTTATATGCTTATAAGAAATAAAATGTATGCGTGTCTAACGACAAATTGAATTCAAATGTATGCCTTATGGGTGTCCAACCCGACCTCCAACAATTAAAAAAGGCGAAGGATGGGAACATGAAATGAATGCACTTTAAGTAAAATGAATCATTTGAAAAGATGATACGAGTGTCTAAATATTCTTAACATGTCCTAAATAATGGGAAAAATAGATAAAGAAGAGAATAAATACACTCTTAGTGAAATAGGGCCACTCAAAAGATGATACAAGTGTCTAAATATTCTTAACATACCCCAAATACATACATGTGTTTAATATGTTTGGAGTCAGATTATGGAAGAAATAAAAGAATGGAGAATATAAGAACATGAAGAGATTGAGAAAGGAAGTATATGCTATCACAAATCAACTACCCAATAATATATAATTTAAACCACTAGTGGGCGAATATATACACACCATTTTTATTCAATGGCATTGATCAATCAACCAATACAATAATAATGTATGTTTAGTCATGGCTAAGTTAGTAAAATGGGCCCATCAATATAATAGTACGCCATAAAGGCCGTGCCATATATATTCTTTACCCTTTCACAATTTCGAATACATTCAAAAGTTAAATCCGTAGTGTACCAGCCTAGCTAGGAACAAACTAAAAAAGACCTAGATTTTAGTCAAATGATCCTTTATTTATCACCTATCAATCAATCATTCCCTCCCCATAAAAACTTAAGTGGTCCAAAGGACAATATCAAATCATTCAGATATCTTTTTCAGAGATTTGGAAAGGTAGTATTCCTCCATCATTTGGGCCTTTGGAGAGAATTAATATACTATGGGTGGTTGCATAAACATACCACCATGGGTTTACTTTTAAGGAATTTGAAAAGCACAATATTTAACCTCAAAAGTCCCCATTCCTTTTCAACTTTTATTTTAAAAACAAAATATTATTAGTATAGATATCTTAAATATAGTTATGGCGAGATATTATTCTTGAAATGTTTATCTAAATTATATGACAATTTTAATGTAGACACCTCCAAATTGATATCTCTCAACAATAACAAAAGAAAAAAGTTCCAGTAAGCAATCAAAAAAATTAAAAACTCACTCAAAACCCTTATCTTTACCTATCAATCAAAAAAAAAAAGATTCCCACTAATTTATGGAAATAATATCAATTCACCTACACCATTGTTGGCAATATTGTCATATTTATGTCACCATTATTAGTTCGATTATGGCCTCTAAATAAATTGTTACGAGTGAAGGAGATCCATTGAGTCGATGCGAAGAAGTCTGCTCCCTAGACCCAACTCGGTAGTTGCCGATAGATCTACTCGTTACACCCAATTCACTAGACGTCGATAGGTCTACTCGCCACATCCGACTATTGGACGTCGATAAGTCTACTCACCACAACCAATTGATAAAAAACCGAGATATCTACTCGCCGCACCACACCCAACCCAACACATGTTGATATATCTAGTTGCCACGCTGAACTCGGTGGATGGATAAGTCTACTCGCCACACCCAACTCAACAGATATCGATAAGTGTACTCGCCACAACCAACTCAACGAGATGTGGATATGTCTATTTGCCACAACCAACTCAACAAATGTCGATAAAACTACTCGCTACACCCAACTCAACACATGTTGATGTATCTACTCGCCATGCCGAAGTCATTGGATCGATGAGTCTACTCACCACACCCAAATCAACAGATATAAACAAGTCTACTACTCCCACACCCAACTCAACAGATGTCGATAAGTCTACTCGCCACAACCAACTCAGCATTCACATGTAGATCTGTTCATGCAGGTAGTACTTTTGCGGCCTCTGCAACAATAACTATAACTATGGGCCTGCCATACGAATAAAAAAACCAGAACTTGCAGGGGAAAAAACGACCACAGAATCCCTAAATCTGCTCAAAACAGTCAGAAAATTATAACTAACTTGCTAAAGATAAAAAATAACTCCACCGGCTGCAAACGTAGGTACATCTTCCCCAATTGACAAGATGGAGGAATCCGTCCATGTTCTCCCACAGCTTTCTTGAGCTCTGAACTCAGATCTGCCCGCCCGGACGAAAAACCTCGTTAACAGAAATTAAAAATTGCAGTTTTCTGCAGTGCAGTCTGAGCGCTCAGTTCAAGAAAGCTGTGGAAAAGCATGAGAGGCTTCTGTTAATTAACATTAGGCATAGTAATTTTCTGCTGAAAGGAACGCCTGCAGAAAAAGAAAACTGGTTGATTTTATATGGTACTGCACGACGCCTTTCTGTGATTTCAATTTTCTGTTCTGTACTGAAACGAAATCTACGCTGAGGGCTGGCCATGACATTCAATCTTATCATGGGGAACTGATTCGATTCATTGAAATTTGATTGTGTGCTCCTTAATTACAGGGTCAAGTGGTATGATTCTATGGTTTTTTTCCAAACAATAATAATGAAAATGATAGCGTCAAGGCGCCCAAAAGGTGGACCAGACCCTGATTATTCTTAATGATAATGATAATGGGTTTGACGGTGGACCTCACATGGTTAGGATAGTGGGGTTTTCCATGCAAGTTTGAGTGGTGATTTTGATGGAAAAGTGATTAGTTTTGGGTGTACTGATGATGAAGTTTCTTCGATATAGCGACATGTAAAGATTAAGGGTTGTTCTATCAAATTCTCTTAAGATTCGATTTCAATTTCATCTCTTTTATGTTGGTTCTTTTTGGCAGATAACTTAAGAAGCTAAGGGGTTGTAGTTTGATTAATGAAGATGGTGGTATGTCACAATTGTTACATCATCTACAAGTATGTCACAATTGTACTGATGATTAAGTTTCTTCGATTTAGCGACATGTGTAGAGATTAAGGGTCGTTCCGTCAAATTATCTTAAGATTCGATTTCCATTTCGTCTCTTTTATTTTCGTTCTTTTTAGCGGATGGTTTAAGAAGCTAAGTGGTTGTAGTTTGATTAATGAAGATGGTGGTATGTCACAATTGTTACATCATCTACAAGTATGTCGCAATTGTTATGTCATCTACAAGAAGGAAAGAGTAGTGACTTTGTAGCAAAGGGTATGTTAAAATTCAAAAAGATTATTGATATCTTGATTAGGAGGTTTATTTCATGCATGTTATAATGTGGGACTCTATGTTAGATGTCTAGTGTCAAGCGTTTGTTGGAACTATATTGGAATTTGTGTCACTTAAATAGAGTATGATACAAGTTTGGGTGGAAAGTTCAATAGATAATGCACATCTCTTGGTTAAAGCTACTCTTATATCTATTAGATTTTCTATTGATCAATTCTAATGTGAGGCTCATTGGTAGAGGAACATGTAGATCTTTTGGTTTTGAAAACATCTTTCCCTCGAGGAATGTGTGAGACTTGGTGCATGGATGATCATGTACCAAGATTATAGTTGTTTGTTCATGGATAATGTGCACCTCTTAGAGAAACCTTCAAAATGTGTTGGAATTTTCGTGATACCAAGAATATCTCTTAGTTTTAAAGCATCCTTACATGTGAACTCGGTACATGCATATTGAGATTGTGAGCACCTATTGGTTTAGCTCAAAGTTAGATTGTTGGTGCAAAAATCACATGAATTGCATCTCTTGGTTAGATATTATTTCTTGACATGTTTGAATTCTTGTTTGTAATCAAAATGTGATACACGTAGATCTCACAAATTTTCTAAACATTATAATTCATGCTCGTCGATTAGAATTTTGCTTTCTAACAAATTACTTGAATTTAATCTCATCCCTTTTTGTTCATATTGGTAGACAAAACAAGTAAATGGGTTGTAGTTTGATTACTGAGGATGATGGTATACCATAATAATTACGTCATCCAAAAGAAATAGTAGTAACTTTGGAGCATAAGTAATTTAAATTTAAAGTTAGTATCGAGGATTATAGATATCTTGATTATAAGGTATATGATGTATCCATGCGATAATGTGGGAATATGTGTCAAAAGCCTAGTGCCGATTGTTGGAACTATATTGGAATTTGTGTCACGTGTACTAACATGATGATACTTTTGGGTGGAGCTCAATAGATTATACACATCTCCTAGTTAGAGCTATTTTTATGTTTGTTATATCTTCTATTCATCAATCATATTGTGAGGCTTTTCGGTGGAGGACCATGGGGATATCTTGTTCTTTAGAGCATCATTCCCTTAAGAAACACACGAGACTTGGTGTTTTGATTATCACACACAAACATTATAAGTTTGTTGGTAATGGATAATGTGTACTTTTAGTTGGATAAACCTTCAAGAAATGTTGATATTTTTTCGTTTGTTAATAATGTCTCTTAGTTTTAAAAACATCCTTACATGTGAACTTAGTGCACATATTTATTGTGTGTGTGTGTGTGTGTGTGTGAATTGCATCTATTGGTTAGATATTATTTCTTGACATTTTTGAATTATTTTTGTAAGTAGAATAGATACACGAGGATATCATGTTTTCTTAACATGATCATAATTATTATTTGTCAAGTGGAATCCGTTTTTATTATTGAATTACTCGATTCCAGGTCCCATCTAGGAAGATGCATAAAGTCAATGGTCATTTTTAGGCCATTTCGGTCATTTTTCACAAAGGGCATATGCCCTTTGTAAATCTCTTCCCAAACCATTTTTGAATAGGTTTGCAAAAAATTTAATAAAATTTAATATGATTCAAATAGGGTGTAGTTGGCATTGTAAAGGGTGTATGCCCTTTTCTTATTTTCAAATTTGTTAGAGTGTTCTTTGCTCCTAAATAACATTGGATTTTGGTTAGAGGATCCAAACGTCAACTTTCGACCTGCATTAAATCAACCAAGAAGGCTTTTTGAGGATTTTGAAGATTTATCCACCTTTATAGGCACAAAATATTGATTAGATTTATGTGTTTTTAAAAAATTATTATATGGGTTTGTAGAGGGGAGAAACAAGTCTTCAACAATATGATTTTTAAACATTAAATTAGTATTTAATTTCTACTTAATATAAATCACTATGATTGATTCATTAGTATTACCAATAGTTTAATAGCTTTTTGATGATCAACTAACGGATTACAAAATTATATCTCAACAATCTATTCATTGTTGGTTATTGTTTAAAAAAAATCAAAACTTCAAATATATGAAGTTAATATCAAAAAGTTGTTTCCGTACACTTGCATTTTCATTTTTCCTACTTTTTGATTTGTAAAATAATTTAAATTTATTATATTAATTTAAAAAATATGAAAAAATATTTTCAGCGAGTCTTCAACATTTTATGAATGCTTGCATGAAATTGCATTTGTTTTCTCCTATAAAGTGACACCATACACATGCACTTTTCTTATGCTTTCACAAAAGCTTACTATGTCATTGTTAGAAATGAGTAAATTTCATTTAATTATCTCATCTTGGTATTATAAAAATTACATATTTAGAAACTAGATTCAAAATATCATAATTTATTTTCGTATGTCATCACAAAATTATTTGACCGGGCTCCTCGAAAATTCTCTCCAAGTTCATAAATTGTTATTTTTCAGAAAAAAAGGTGGCCACTTATCCCCCCTTTGACCCCCATTATCCTACATCTACCCATCCCTTTTTATTTTGGTTCTTCTTGATGGATGACACAAGTAAATGGGTTATAGTTTGATTAGTAAGGATGATGGTTTGTCACTGTGTTATGCCATCTAAAAGGAATAGTAGTAACTTCATAGAAGAAGGCAAGTAAATATTCAAATTAGTGTCATCGGGGATAATTTTAGTGGTGGATATTTGTAATATGGTGAAAAATTCATTCTAGAAAAATTTGAAAAGGTGATTTTTTCGGAGTAGGTCAGTGTCTTGTTCGCCTAAAATTTACAGTATATATTTTTTTGGGGTCGGCTTCGCCTACATTTGAAAACATCTCCTATAAAACCTAGGTGATTCGCGGGTAAGTATACTACCACCAGTACTTACCAACACCGTGAACTTGCATACTCTAAGCACCGAGCATTAGACAATCTGATTTGATTATTGTTTGTTGCACGCAAAAAAATGTTTTCTAAAGACGCATGACTCATTGAATTTTCTGACGCGCGACAAAGGGGTTAGTTGTTGACGCGTGAGGAATATATGTTGACGCGTGACTTATTGAATTTTCTGACACATGACAAGGAGGTATTGCAGACGTGTGACTTAGTGAATTTTCTAACACGTGACTCGGTTTCCCACAACGCATGACTTTTTTTTCCTCTAACGCGCGACTTAGTGTTATACACGACGCATGACACAATTTTCTCGACCTGCAATTGGTTCTTTTGCTTCTTACGCATGACTCTATTCCGAATAATGGAAGGTCTTGCTAGATGGGTAAGTGCACCAAGATGGTGGATAATTAAGAGGACATAAAAACCCAAAATTGTGTACCGTGATTGCGGTTTTTAAACCGTGCTCGCGCAACTTTTTGTATAGGCTTGGTGATTTCCGAACCTAAAATCATGCTCGCAGTTTGCAAACCGCGATCACAATCCTCTGAGACAAAAAAATAGACCCACGACTCCTCATTTTCCCTCGTATTTCCTTTCCAACCACGATTTTTCCTAGACCTTTGGCACTCGCACTTTAAATACCCCCTAAAAATTACTCTTCGGACTTGTGGATCACGATAGTTTCAACCATGCCACCAAGACAAAGAGGTAAGCCTTCGATTTTGATCAATTTGTTTACATTTTAGGTTTTTATTGTGATTTTCATGGGTTTTTCAATTTTTTGTTTATGTATACAATTTTTTTGTTTTGTCAGTTTCTCGGCGAGCTCGTAATTCTGCAAACCCTCCAAACAATCGTCAAAACCCTCCAAACATTCCACAAAACCCTCCTCCAAACATAGATCCGCCTCATGTGGCTCCTTCTGTCCCCATGGAGCCAACGAAACACAAGCTAATATCGTTGGAAAAATCCAACAAAATAAAATTGCCATTGAGAACCTTATTCAGAATATAAGACAAAATCATGCCACAAATCCGTCCCGCATGACTTTAGCCAACACATTGCAAACATTGATTGGCAAAGTTGACTCGCAACCAACCAAATAGACAGATGGAATACCTTTAGAGGTGATTGTAGGTAGTGGTATGCAAATAAATTATCCCATGCGTAGTAAAAGACAAAAAAATGGAAAAGACCGCATTTTTGCATTATTTACCGACCCAAGAACCAATGCCCCCATAATTACTTGCAAACGGTTCCCAATCCATTGGTGCCATGATGACCGAATCAAGAACAATTTTTGGGACCGATGGTGGATGGTTTTTGATTATCCACCATGTAACAACAATGAGGTTCCCCTCTATTTTTTGAAGAAATTATATTGCGAGTTCATGCTTAATGAGGTCCCAAACTATTTTGACTTTTCTGATTTTTATGGGTGAGGTGGTGGCTCTACATAGAGTAGACCTAGTGCATGCGTAGGTCAACCAAGGATCCCCATGCCCCAAAACCCCATTGCCTTTAGTTATCCCTCCTACAGTGAAGGAGGTTGTAGAGATTGACACACTACATGCATTGAGGGAGCTCACTGACACTCTGACCAAGATATAGTGAGCAGATTGCATCTGGTGATGTTGGTGGAGGTGCCAGTTCTAGCGCACCACACCACTATGGATCATGTGGTGCCATATGCACTGCGGGCGAGACATCATTTGCTGGATCACATGATTTCTTTTCTCTAGATGAGATGATGGCAGATGTTTTTGAAACTGGTACAACAGATCCTGGTCTTTCATAGGTAAATGTCAAATAAATATTTAATATATATACAATAGTTTAATTCATGTTTGAGATTTTAATATATATGTATTTCATTGTACGTTATGTACATACATGTAAAAACTAATTTTTTATTTTATTTTAAATAGCAAGAGCTGATGAAGGAAACATCGGTGTCGACATGCTAGCTACTGCAGTTGGGCATGTTACAAACGTAAGTTTCAAGTTGTACTTAAATTTCAAATTTCATTTGATTGTGCACTTTTATTATTATAATGTTTCACATGTACATGTACATATTAATATATGTTTGTCTTTTATACGTGCATCATCTGCTTAAGAGCATGGTGGGTCATCATCTGCTTTATGGGAAGGCGAGGCTATTGGTTAATATTGATTTATACATGTTTTTTATAAGACAGGAGAGACTCCCCATTTATAAAATTGAAGGTGGAAAATACCGTAGATCCACTAAGCGAGGTCGGGGTTCATTTTAAGACACCCCTATAAAATTGAAGGTGGAAAATACCTGGCGAATATCCCCGTAACCAGTTTCGGCGAAAGGTGAATTTGACAGTATTCAAAAACAAAATTTTCACTGGTTTTTCAAGGCTAAATCAGTGACGTGCGACAACAGTAATCCGTAATGACGCACGTCACTGGCGCGACAATAGCTCCTGATGACGTGTGACACTGGAGCGACACTAGATCGTAATGACGCGCGTCAGTTGAATCTATCGACGCGTGACACTGTTATCTATTGACGCGTAAACACAGTCACAAAATGACGATCGAAACATTGCTATTATTGACGTGCGACATTGTCCTCTATTGACGCGCGACATTGTCCTCTATTGACGCGTGACATTGTCCTCAATTGACGCGCGACATTGTCCTCTATTGACGCGCGACACTGCAAACAAATGACGCGTGACATTGTCCTCTATTGACGAGCGACATTGTCCTCAATTGACGCGTGACATTGACCTCTATTGACGCGTGAAACTGTAAACAAATGACGCGCGACACTGTTTTCTATTGACGCGCGACACTGTAATCAAATGACGCGCGACACTATAAACAAATGACGCGCGACACTATAAACAAATGACGCGCGACAGAGCCTTCTATTGACGCACGACACTGCTTCCTATTGACGCGCGTCATTAGAAGCAAATGACGCACGTCAATAGGGGACAGTGACGCCCATTTTTAGGTTATAAATACCCTTATGCCGCTCATTTTCTCGTTTACGTTTTCCCGTTCTTGAATTTTTGCAGGTCTAAATCTTTGAGAAAGACGCATTTACAGCTATAATGTCGACTTCACATGCTTCCCAATTGCAAGTTCAGCAAGAAAATGAAGAGAATCCAAGTCAATCGATTTCCAAGATAACCTACAGGAATCCCTTATGCCCTCACATCCATACGGCTTTAAGGATGTCTCCAGAATATCAAGCTATAATAGAAGAGTGTGGATTTACAGGGCTCGTTAATATGCCCCATTTCGAAACAGATCCGGATATTTTGAATTACCTTCTGTCATGCTACAATTCAGAGGACGGTATATTTTATGTGACTCTGAGCGATGGCCAAATGTTCCAATTCACTATTGAACCGAATGACATACATCGGTTTACGGGCCTTCCTATCAGAAATTTACCAACTGTTACAACCAAGGCAACACTCGTGGAAGAAAACAAGAAATTTCTCGAATCAAAGTACGGTTTCCATGTTGATTGTAAGTATAATTCGTTTTAATTCAAAAATTTTATTCTGTTTTTTATTCTGATACAATTTGCTGTTATAAATTGATAGTAATTTTCACTGTTTCGCATTTGCAGCCCATGTTAATAAATCCAGGCGTGGTGTAGATACACAATCAATTGCACACCACTTTCTTGCTGCACTTATTGCATTTTTTCAAGCCAGAATTGTTATGCAGGGTCGCCAAACAGATATACCAAATTGGGCCATTGCATACATTTGTGCCACTATCTCAAAACAAAAATTTGATTGGTGCACATTTCTATCCAAAAAAATAAGAGCTGACATATCAAATTCGAAAATCTCAGAAAAACCTTTCATTTACTCAACAAACTATCTCCTCGGCTTCTACTATGAGGCACTTTTAAATTTAAAAGCTAAAGAAATTCCTACTTGCTCTGATGAGGCTTTGATGAAATTCTCAATTCCATTTGCAGAACAACAGGTATAAACTATTTAGTTTGTAATTGTATTACAATTTTCTTCATTACAGTGCACAGTTATTAAAACTTAAATTTTAATGTTTTGCAGAGAAGATATCTTGAAGCGATTCCCAAAAAAAAAAAGATGTCGAGAGGAAGAGGCCAACTACACGCGGAGGCTTCGGGGGACTCCCAATCTGAAATGGAAGCTCACTCCTCTCCAGACCCTCAACAGTTTGAACTCGTTAAACGCCAGAGAAGTAATACATTCTCGTATATTAATTACAAATTCCAAAGTTGCAGATTTATTTTTCAATTTAAATTTTAGCAAAATGAATTGACAACATTTAATATTGATGAATAGCAGGGACTATGGAACCTTCTTCCCCAACTCACTCCGTACAGTCGCATGCATTGATATCTTCTGAACAGCCACTGAGTACAACTCCTACAAGGCCACCCGTAGCACCGAAAAAAACAACCCCTCGACAACAAGGTACAACTTTTCTATAGAACGTTTAATTTCGTAGTTTTGACTTTATGAATTGTTTTAATATTTTTCATTTTTTCTTGTACTTTTCAGCACATGTCAGTCATGATCAAGCCATGGCACCGACACCCACTCAACCATTAATTTTTAAAATGCCAACCAGAGGAACAGTGAAAAAGACCATTGGTAAACGCATGCCTTTTGCTCCGGCCCCTAGTGGGACACTAAACCTTGACTCCTCGTTTCGAATTCCAACTCTCTCACTTGGTGGCTTGCCCAGTGCAACGGGCATATCTGTTTTGAACAATATAAATTTAGATGAAGATTATTTGGGCATTGATAGCAATGACCCAACTGGTTTTTTCGATACCCGCGAGATGATTCAAGGGCAGCAGGTATACTTCAGTCTTCAAATTTCAATTTTAATATGCTTTACAATTTTTAATTACATTCTGATTTATCTAAATCTAAATCTTCAGTCTTCAAATTTATTTATCTAAATCTTGATTTATTTTTTCAAAAACAGGATCAGCCCACCCAAAGACAGAAACAAGGAGCAGTTGATCTTGGTCATGGTGAAAGCCCCCACACTTCTCCAGCAAGATCGTCTGCATCAGATTCAGATAGTGAAGAGTTTCCACCTTTTCCTTTGGAGAACTTAATTGGTAATGATTGTCAATCCCATGTCAGTGAGTTTATTATTCCTCAAATCCAACAGCTGATAGAATGGGAGAAAAGGGCTAAAATTCTTATCAATGAGATTATTAGTCGTTATGAAAATTATTGGCAACGGGATAGTTTATACGCTGCAGTCCAGAATCAACCTGCGAAGATGGATTCCTTACTTACCCAAGTAAGATGTGGGAATGTCACGTTTAATAATGACTATAAAGATGGCATTTTAGATAAGGCACTAAACAAATTGGAAAATATTAGTGCCGAGGCCCAGGCATATTTTAACAAATGGTCAAAGGACAAGGATTTGGTATCAATCGCAAATGCCGAAAGAGATAGAGCGGTTGTAAGTACTATTACATTCTAACAATCATTTTTGTTAATTTGAAATTTTGAATTTACATTAATATTTTGAATTGACGTTACTCTTTTTGTGCAGTTGAAATATGAAAATTTGAAGAGTCAGGTGAAGGTTTTGCAAGTTCACTTGGAAACAACAAAGAACAACTTATCCGCAGCAAAAAATTTGAAGCAAAATATTGTTTTGGTTAACAAACAAAACAATACACTAAAGCGGATAATTAAAGAGCATGGTCTCGACCCTGACATCTTGTTCAAAGCCAAAGCAGTTGCTGATCCAAATTTGCTGTCGCATGGAGATGCAACAAATCAAGAAGAAAGAATTATAAAAAATCTGGACAGTGCTGCAGAAGATCTTATAAGTTCAGGGGTTATTTCTGGTGTTGGGGAAAGAGGTGCAGCCAGAGTGGAAGAAGCTGTTGGGGAAGAGGGAAGAGCAGAATTTTCTAAAGAAAAAGAGGGTTTTCAAAATTAGAAACTTTTATTATTGACTAAACTTTTAATATTGAATTTGAAAACTTCAACTATTGAGTTTGTACTATGCTATTTCAATTTAATTATATGGTGATTAGATGGTGATTATCATGAATTATATGTATGTTTCTTGTTTACTTGCATTGTCATGAATAGTATGTGGACGTAGATGATGAATGATGACAATTGATAATCAGTGATAGATGATGATGAAAGACTATGATCGATTTAATGTGTATAATGTAAAATTTAGTGCCTAAATATCTTGTGGGACTTTAATTATCTTGAAAATTATGTCGTGGGACTTTAATTGTATCTGTGGGGTTATACTGTATGAAAGTAGACTTAAGGTCTATAGTTGGTAAAAGGTAGATAGGTTAAGAATCTGTGTTTGTACTATTGATGTTACCTTGTCATAAGATTTGTGCATAGTAAGGAAGAGTATAACACATTGTTTCTATATGTCATTATGTGGTCTATCATGGTGTTGAGACAAGAATGTATTGCTACTACATGAAGATGTATTGTGTAATAGAGGTTATACTTCTGATTCATGCTCAAAGTTGGGAAAAATGAGTATCTACAAATGTTATAAAGTTGAGAAATCTCATATTGATGTTACCTTGTCATAAGATTTGTGCATAGTAAGGAAGAGTATAACACATTGTTTCTATATGTCATGTGGTCTATCATGGTGTTGAGACAAGAATGTATTGCTACCACAAGAAGATGTATTGTGTAATAGAGGTTATACTTCTGATTCATGCTCAAAGTAGGGAAAAATGAGTATCTACAAATGTTATAAAGTTGAGAAATCTCATATTGATGTTACCTTGTCATAAGATTTGTGCATAGTAAGGAAGAGTATAACACATTGTTTCTTAAAGGATTCTTAGAGGTCAATGCAAGGTTTGACAGTGGCTCCAGGAATGCGTTGATTCAAATGCTCATCTATCTTTGCATCATAAGGTTATTGCCTATAAAGGTTGTGAGTTAATGAAAGTGTGAAAGATGATGTGATATGTGTAAGGTAATTGGAAACAGTCTCTTCCAGTACAAGAAGATTCATGGTGTATGGTCAGGTTATCTAAGATGAGCTTTGTAACTTTGTTTGACCTGATGAGTGCAGTGGAAAAGTTTAAACAAAAAAAAGATCTTAAGAAAACTGATGGAACCAAGAAGGGGAAATTAATTGATGTTCCCAAACTTGATGCAAATCAAGCAGGAGGGAAGAATTTTGATCAATGTACTTTAATATTAACGGAGGGTGACTCACCGAGGCTCTTGTGGTTTGAATCGGGAAATGTGAATATTGAATTTGGTAGTATTGTGACATGTTTCGACATCACTTTCCAATTTAATTTTTGTTATTTTAGTTATCTTTATCCTATCGGTGGCGGGGAATATCTATTTTTGGGAAGCTACCACTCACCAACAAATGGAGAATAAAGAGATAGTAAATAGAAAAAAATCCTTGGTCTGAGGAAGATAAAATATATTAAAAATAAATTAATATAATTCTAAGAAATCAAGAAAGAATCATCACTGGTAAGAAATTAAACATAATTGCAAATATGCTAGGGTTTAGCTTACCTCTTGCGTATTAGATTGCTGTGAAATCATCAAGGGTAACGTGCTAGATCTTTGTTTCACATGACATTGTAGATGGAGGGGTGAGTTGCTTGACATTGTCAGTCCTGAGAAGTGCCAGCAACATCTTTAAATATATAGACCAACAATATCTTTAAATAAAAGTAAATATAAAGAATTAGACTTGTAATGTCTTTAATGATAACAAGAGCTGAAAAAATGTAAGGTAACAAACAATAAGATTATGTTGAAGAAGATACCTATTTAAAATTGAAATCATCACCGGTAATGTGCTAGATCTTTGTCTTAAAAAATTCAACACAAAAAATTGATTAGTAGATAGATGGGTGAGTTGCCTGACATTGTCAGTCCCGAGAAGTAACAGCTTCCTCGGACGGATGTCAACCCACGTTTTCAAAAAATAAAAATTTTGTATTTAACTAAATGTAAATACATACACCTGTAACATCTTTAATTATAACCAGAGCTGAAAAAATGAGCAGTAACAAACAATAAGATTAAGGGGAAAAAGATACCTGCTTAAAGTTGAAATCATCACTGCCACTGGTAATGATATAGATCTTTGTTTTAAAAAAATCCAACACGAGAAATGGATTAGTAGATAGATGGGTGAATTGCCTGACATTTTTAGTATATAGACCTGTAACATCTTTAATGATAAAGATAAAAGATAGATAAAGAAGATACCTACTTAAAGTTGAAACAATCCATTATCAATAGCTTCATCAAAGTCGATGTTGTCTTCTGTAGAATGTGACGAAGAGCCAATTACACTCTCAAGGTTGGGAATATTTGTACTTGTAGCTGTATTATTTACATCTCTTTTTTCGCAAAAGGAATTCCAGTGAGCAATTGCTCTGTCAAAAAATGAATAGTAACAAACAATAAGATTAAGGGGAAAAAGATACCTGCTTAAAGTTGAAATCATCACTGCCACTGGTAATGAGCTAGATCTGTGTTTTAAAAAAATCCAACACGAGAAATGGATTAGTAGATAGATGGGTGAATTTCCTGACATTTTTAGTATATAGACCTGTAACATCTTTAATGATAAAGATAAAAGATAGATAAAGAAGATACCTACTTAAAGTTGAAACAATCCATTATCAATAGCTTCATCAAAGTCGATGTTGTCTTCTGTAGAATGTGACGAAGAGCCAATTACACTCTCAAGGTTGGGAATATTTGTACTTGTAGCTGTATTATTTACACCTCTTCTTTTGCAAAGGGAATTCCAGTGCGCAATTGCTCTGTCAAACGGAAAGGTTTCGAGGGAGTATCGTGAAACGTAACACCTCATGCAACTTTCGATTTTTATCCAACTGTTTCTCAGTTTTGATTTTATAAATGACAATGCACTGAAAACTCTTTCATCCTCCACAGACCCCAAAATCATTGTCTGGCATAATTCATATAGTCTGAAATACTCACTGATATCTTCTTGTAAGATAGAACTTTGATAGATTCCTCTCCACAGCCTTGTAATAGCACCACTTTGTAAGGCTGATCTAAATTCTTATATTGGTTCCTCATTGTTGTTGCAAAATTGGTTGACTGAAACTTTAATAAATCGGCATTCAGTATACCTTTGATTTCCGTACCCTTGAGCTCTGACGTCTTTGTAAATTGTTCCATTATTGTACCCATTGATTTATGGAAATGCTTACTGACAAAGTCTGCACGGCCACCTTCTGTATTCCAAAAATTCGGATTCATCACACCCATGGCTTCCAGAATTTTATCTTTACAGAAACGTTCCCTAATTTCTGATGACAAGGTTTCTGAAATTTTTTTAAGCTTTATTCTTGTATCAACTATCACAGACTCAAACAAATTACGTGTCACAGGAACATCTTCTCGTTCCGATCCTGTAATATCTTGACGTCTTTGCAAAATGTGCATTGGTATTTCCCTCCCATTAACAGAGATGCATAGGTGATCGTGGATATTAAATCTCAAAAAGGTGTTAGGATTTTTAAGATCTAATAAATCTCTCCAATTTTCAAAAACAGGTGCATCAAAACTATCCTGGGAACAATACAATATATCAAGACTTTGACATACCATTTTCCTCATCCGTATAAAATCCACAATATAGATCAATCTGCCCTGTGCATGCTTCATCAGTGTATTGATCTCCTTTAACATTGGAAGAATACCAACCAATGTAAGAAAAGTCTCCAAATCAGTTAAGCGGAACAACAGGTCCCTTGCCCTATCAACTTCATGACGGTATTTGTGCATGAAACCAACCAATGAAGGATACTCCTCACGAACTCTGCATGCTGGTTCATACAAAGAGATCCATCTAGTCTCCACATCCTTCAGAAGTTTTTTGCCGTCTGTAATTCCAATTGCAAATTTTTGGAACTCGAGAAAACGCTTTGGGCTGCTTGACATATAGGCATGAAGTTCTCTTATGAGGTCTTCTAATTTAGCAACATTTTCGTGGTTGCTTACCATTTTATACGCTAAATTCATTCTGTGAGCCATACAGTGAATTGGTAGCATATATGGGGCCACTGTTGTTTGTAATCTAACACACAGCCCTGTTCGGTGACCCTGCATGACAGATGCACCATCTGCTCCAACGCATACCAACTTCGTAGCAATTTCATAATCAGTCATACCAGCAACATCTTTCAAATGAGAAACAACTATTTTATATAGGTTTTCAGCATTGCAGTTTTCAACCATTTTCATAACACCCAACAGATGAGGAGTCCTTATATGATTTTCTAAAGTATATATGTGGATACATACCCATGCGGTGTTGTCGACTGCTGTCACTTCATCAATTGAAAGAGAGATAAAGTTTGCTTTTTTTACATTCTCTTTCAAATCTTCCTTCTCTATCATCGAGAGGCATTTTGCCATTTCCCATCCACTACTCTCAGACCAATGAGACTGAGGTACATTCAGCATTCCGTTAAATTGATACAAAACTTTGAAATCAAGGAAATCTGACATCGCCCTTCCTTTTTTAAGTATTTGAAAAAGAGTAGAGAATTGTATGAATTTTGCATGTAGATTTGTTTCTTTCATCTTACCAATATGCGATGTGATTGTTCCTCCCTTTTCCAATAGATATGTGTTTTTCTCGCTCGCCTCATATTCCATTGCGTATCGACATGCATGCACTCCTTTTAGTTTTCCACCTATGTGTTTTGATTTTTACGGCCATCCGCCCTATTCTGATTAAATATTGTTTTCCACAATGTTTTTCTATTGTGTCAAACTTGATTGCATTTTTGTTGCTTTCCCAATTTCCACGTACATATTGTACATGTACATTCACATGGGATTTCTTCAGAATTAGATGATTGTACAGGTTCAATAAATGGAAATTTAGCTGCCCAATCAAACTTGTATGTCCTGCCAATGGTCCACATATTCTTGTTTGTTTTCAATGCTTTACTTTTTTGAGTAGAATTTTGAGCAATATCGCAATCACCTGGTTTCCTCTTTCTTGGACCAGAGTTTGATATTGATTTCTGTCTTCCATTTTGCTGAGTGTTTGTATCTGTGATATCTAGCTGCACTACGGTTGCACCCCAACAGAACAATATCTTCAAGATCGGCATATTATCGTAGGTTTCATTTGTTTGACCGTGATATGCGAGAATGCATGTCCACCTCAATAATGCCTTCCACACAGTCAGTATTCTGATTCTTTTTGGTGGCATCTATATGATTGGTATTTACATTATCTCGTATCCATGAGGTTTCAAAATACTTGAAGAGTGATTTCTGAGATTTCTTACTTACTTTTAGGTTATTCGTATTCTTTGAGCTGGCACCTTCCATTATTCTGAAAAGAGTCCTGCGTCAGCAAAAGAACCAAGAAGCGACTCTGTCCAGTCTCTGAGGTCTTGTCACGCGTGAACTGTCTGATGTCACGCGTCAACACTTCCCAAGTCGCGCGTCAACACTTCCTCTGTCGCGCGTCAACCCTTCCTCTGTCGCGCGTCACTTCTTAGCCCAAGTCACGCGTCAGTATAGCTCTTGTCGCGCGTCAATACAGCTCTTGTCGTGCGTCAGTACAGCTCTTGTCGCGCGTCAGTACAGCTCTTGTCGCGCGTCAATATTGCCCTTGTCGCGCGTCAACACTGCATTTGTCGCGTCAACAATCACAGGATAACAGTAATATGAATCTCTGGTGCTCAAGGGTATGCGAGTTCAAATTTCACAGTATTGGTAATTTGGTAAGCTACTTGAGGTATACTACCAGTGAATCACATAGGTTTTTATAGGAGATGTTTTCAAATGAAGGCGAAGCCGACCCCCCAAAAAAAATATACTTTATATTTTAGGCGAACAGGACACCGACCCACTCCGAATAATTCGCCTTTTCAAATTTTCCTAAAATGAAATTTTCGCCATATTATGAATATTCGCCGCTAAAATTATCCCCGATCGAGGTACAATTTTTTAAATTTGTTAAATTTATTTAGGAATTATTTCTTATTACTTAAATCTACAATATCAAATTTTGTACATGAAATATTTAATTTGAAATTTAATTATTTGTATGTAGCTTACCTCTCATGAGTCTACCGTTGTCCCTGCCATGCGTCAATGACAAATTGATAGGGATCATGACATTGCGGTAAGATTTCACATGCATTTTAACTAAATTCTAAGTTTCTAAATTTTGAATGTATTTTAAAAATATGGGTGTTAAAATCTTGTTGTTTATGAATGTGCAAGTTAGGTTACAGGCCTACTTAGAGCGCTAGGACCACACGGATGAAATCCGTAGTGGCATCTCCCTCCACTACATCCCCGGGTCGTGGACATGCTACTTCTAGTAGGGTGAAGAGAGGGAAGATGTTTCATGATTAGATTCATAGGACATGGATGTACATAGATATATATATGGGCCAGCTGGTCCTAGTTCATGATTCTTCATAGGACATTGTATATAGCCTTATGCGGCTGCATGTGGTCTTATATGTATGACACACTTGGTTCGAGATGTACACATGTTATGAACTTATATTTTCAGAGATGTGCGTTCAACACACTTAGTTTGATACATTATATATTTGGATGTGTTGGTTTTCATAACGATATTACTTCTATGTTTGATTTGAATTCATTGCACATGATATCCTTCTATGTATGTATATTCTATGTATATTAATTCTATATGTATGTTTGATTTAAAATATTCTATGTATATTAATTCTACTTGTAACTGGACCTATCAGTTGGATTTCAAAGCTTCAAAATATTACAATTTTTTCAACTACTGAGGTAGAATATGTAGCTGCCTATCATAGTTGTCAGGAGGTAACTTGGGTAAATTTTTATTAGATGAGTTTTGAAGATATCAATAGAAGATGAAGGTATTGTGTGACAATCAAAGTGCTATTTAATTATCCAAGAATCTAGCTTATCACAATAAGACAAAGCATATTTTAGTTAAGTATAATTTGGTTATCTTCTATTCATTTGTAGAAAATGCGATGAGTTGGTCATGTAATATATAAAGTGGATTGGTTATCAAGGTGGATATTATAAGATATGTGACAACAAAGTTAAATTTTAGATCCCTTTACGACAACAAGTTAAAAAAGTTGTAATTGTTGAAAAAGTTGTAATTGTTGTAATTGTTGAAAAAGTTGTAATTGTTGAAAAAGTTGTAATTGTTGAAAAAGTTGAAAACAGTTAGTCATGGCACTGAACCAATTTGCACTGGATACACGTCCGGGTGGCTAGGTGAACACTAGAGGAGGCATCTTTTTGGTGCGCGACAACATCGTTGCTTCCGGGCTACCTCGTTCAGGCGGAGTCCCTCAAGAGCCCTAAGACCAAAAAATCGTTCAACTTTGACGGGTGACTACGCAGACTCTGTGGCACCTAGAGATGTCTCGTCTGATCCTACACCTCGGCGTAGGGACACTCTATAATAGTCTGTCTCAGTTTTTTCCTTCTCCAAACGGTGCTCTCACTGCCCTATTATTTGCAAACGTGCCGAATAGTGTAGTTTGAGACAGTGTAAGGCTGTCAAACGGTATATTGTGTAAACGGTGGGTTGTGGCACCAAACCGACTACGTAGACACATCTGGGTGGCTAGGTGAACACTAGAGGAGGTGTATTTTTGGTGCACGTAACAACGTCGTTGCTTCCAGGATACCTCATTCGGGCGGAGTCCCTCAAGAGCCCGAGACCAAAAAATTATTCAACTTTGACGGGTGACTATGTAAAATCTGTGGCACCTAGAGATATCTCATTTGATCTTACACCTTGGCATAGGGACACTCTACAATAGCCTATCTCATTTTTTTTCTTCTCCAAACGGTGCTCTCAGTGCCCTATTGTTTGCAAACGCACTGAATAGTGTAGTTCTTGACAGTGTAAGGCTGTCAAATGGTATATTGTGTAAACGGTGGGTCGTGGCACCAAACCGAATGCACGGAAACATCCGGGTAGCTAGGTGAACACTAGAGGAGGCATTGTTTTGGTGCGCAACAACGTCATTGCTTCCGGGCTACCTCATTTCAAAGGAGTCCCTCAAGAGCCCTGAGACCAAAAAATTGTTCAACTTTGATGGGTGACTATGCAGTCTCCATGGCACCTAGAGACGTCTCATCTGATCCTATACCTATGCGCAGGGACACTCTACAATAGCCTGTCTCAGTTTTTTCCTTCTCCAAACAGTGCTCTCGCTGCCCTATTGTTTGCAAACGTGTCAAATAGTGTAGTTTGAGACAATGTAAGGTTGTCAAACAGTATATTGTGTAAATGATGGGTCGTGGCACCAAACCAACTACGCAGACACATCCAAATGGCCAGTGAATGCTAGAGGAGATATTTTTTTGGTGCGCAACAATGTCGTTGCTTCGAGCTACCTCATTCGGGCGGAGTCCCTTAAGAGCCCTAAGACCAAAAAATTGTTCAACTTCGACGGGTGACTACGCAAACTCCATGGCACCTAGAGATGTCTCGTCTAATCCTACACCTTAACGTAGGGACACTCTATAATATCTTGTCTCAGGTTTTTTCCTTCTCCAAACGGTGCTCTCACTGCCCTATTGTTTGCAAACACACCGAATAGTGTAGTTCGAGACAATGTAAGGTTGTCAAATGGTATATTGTGTAAACGGTGGGTCGTGGCACTAAACCGACTATGTGGAAACATCCGGGTGGCTAGGTGAATGCTAGAGGATGCATCGTTTGGTCTTGCAACAATGTCATTGCTTTCAGGCTACCTTGTTCGAGCGGAGTCCCTTAAGAGCCTTGAGACCAAAAAATTATTCAACTTCGACGGGTGACTACGTAGACTCCATGGCACCTAGAGATGTCTCGTCTAATCCTACACCTCGGTGTAGGGACACTCTACAATAGCCTGTCTCTATTTTTTCCTTCTCCAAACTATTCTCTCGCTGCCCTGTTGTTTGCAAACATGTGAAATAGTGTAGTTCGAGACATTGTAAAGTAAGGTCACAAACGGTATATTGTGTAAACGGTGGGTTGTGGAACCAAACCGACTACACGGAAGTGTTTAGGTGGCTGGTGAATGCTAGAAGAGGTTTCGTTTTAGTGCGCATTAATGTCGTTGCTTCCGGGCTACCTCGTTCGGGTGGAGTCCCTTAAGAGCCCTGAGACAAAAAAATTATTCAACTTCGACGGGTGACTACACAGACTCCGTGGTACCTAGAGATGTCTCGTCTGATCCTAAACCTCGGTGTAGAGACACTCTATAATAGCCTGTCTCTATTTTTTCCTTCTCCACCTTGTGCTCACCGCCCTATTGTTTGTAAATGTCTTTGAATAGTGTAGTTCGAGACAGTGTAAGGTTACAAATGGTATATTGTGTAAACGGTGGGTCGTGGCACCAAACCGACTACGCGGACACGTCCGAGTGGCTAGGTGAACACTAGAGGAGGTGTTGTTTCAATGCGCAACAACGTCATTGCTTCCAGGCTACCTCGTTCGAGCAGAGTCCCTCAAGAGCCCTGAGACTAGAAAATCGTTCAACTGCGACGGGTGACTATGTAGACTCCAGGCACCTAGAGATGTCTCATCTAATCCTACACCTCGGTGTAGGGACACTCTATAATAGCCTGTCTCATTATTTTCCTTCTTCAAACGGTGCTCTCGCTCCCCTATTGTTTGCAAACACGCGGAATAGTGTAGTTTGAGACAATGTAAATTTGTCACAAATGGTATATTGTGTAAACGGTGGGTGGCACCGAACCGACTACGTGGACACATCCGAGTGGTAAAGTGAAGTCTAGAGGATGCGTCATTTGGTGTGTACAACAACGTCGTTGCTTCAGGCTACCTCATTCGGGCAGAGTCCCTCAAGAGCCCTGAGACCAAAAAATTGTTCAACTTTGACGGGTGACTACACAGACTCCATGGCACCTAGAGACATCTCGTCTAATCCTACACCTCAACGTAGGGACACTCTACAATATCCTATCTTAGTTTTTTCCTTCTCCAAACGGTGCTCTCGTTGCCCTATTGTTTGCAAATGCACCGAATAGTGTAGTTCGAGATAGTGTAAGGCTGTCAAACGGTATATTGTGTAAACGGTGGGTCATGGCACCAAACCGACTGTGTGGACACATCCGGTGGCTAGGTGAATGCTATAGGAGGTGTCCTTTTGGTGTGCGACAATTTCGTTGCTTGCTTAGGCCTACCTTGTTCGGGCGGAGTCCCTTAAGAGCCTTGAGAAAAAATAATTGTTCAACTTCGACGGGTGACTATGCAGACTCCGTGGCACCTAGAGACGTCTCGTCTGATCCTACACCTCATCATAGGGACACTATATAATAGTTTGTCTTAGTTTTTCCTTCTCCAAATTGTGCTCTCACTGCCCTATTGTTTGCAAACGCGCTAAATAGTGTAGTTTGAGACAGTGTAAGGCTGTCAAATGGTATATTGTTTAAATGGTGGGTCGTGGCACCAAACCGACTACATAGACACATCCGAGTGGCTAGGTGAATGCTAGAGGAGGTGTCGTTTTGGTGTGCAACAATGTCATTGCTTCTGGGCTACCTCATTCGGGCGGAGTCCCTCAAGATTCCTGAGACCAAAAATCGTTCAACTTCGACGGGTGACTACGCAGACTCAATGACACCTAGAGATGTCTCGTCTGATCCTACACCTTGGTGTAGGGACACTCTATAATAGCCTGTCTTGGTCTTTTCCTTCTTCAAATGGCACTCTCGCTGCCTATTGTTTGCAAACACGCCGAATAGTGTAGTTCGAGACAGTGTAAGGCTGTCAAACGGTATATTGTGTAAACGGTGGGTCGTGGCACCGAACCGACTGTGTGGACACATTCGAGTGGCAGGAGAATGCTACAGGAGGCATCATTTTGGTGCGTGAAAACATCGTTGCTTCCGGGCTACCTTGTTTGGGGGAGTCCCTCAAGAGCCTTGAGACCAAAAAATCATTCAACTTCGACGGGTGACTACGTAGACTCTGTGGAACCTAGAGACATCTTGTATGATCCTACACCTTGGTGTAGGTAAAATATACAATAGCCTGTCTTAGTTTTTTCCTTCTTCAAACGGTGCTCTCGCATTTGCTCTATTGTTTGCAAACGCACCGAATAGTGTAGTTTGAGACAGTGTAAGGCTGTCAAACAATATATTGTGTAAACGGTGGGTCGTGGCACCGAACCAACTATGCAAACACGTCTAGGTGGCTAGGTGAATGCTAGAAGAGGTGTCGTTTTGGTGTGCAACAACGTCATTGCTTCCGGGCTACCTCGTTCGGGCGGAGTCCCTCAAGAGCCCTGAGACCAAAAAATTATTCAACTTTGACGGGTGACTATGCAGACTCCGTGGCACCTAGAGACATCTCATTTGATCCTACACCTTGGCATAGGGACACTCTACAATATCCTGTCTCAATTTTTTCCTTCTCCAAATGGTGCTCTTGTTGTCCTATTGTTTGAAAACGCGCCGAATAGTGTAGTTTGAGACAATGTAAGGCTATCAAATGGTATATTGTGTAAACGGTGGGTCATGGCACCAAATCGACTACATGGACATAAGCTTTGGGTGGCAGAGTTAACACTAGAGGAGGCATTGTTTCAGTGCACAACAACGTCATTGCTTCTAGGCTACCTCGTTCGGGCAGAGTCCCTCAAGAGCCCTGAGACCAAAAAATTATTCAACTTCAACAGGTGACTACGCAGACTTTGTGGCACCTAAAGATGTCTTGTTTGATCCTACACCTTGGTGTAAGGACACTCTATAATATCCTATCTCAATTTTTTTCCTTCTTCAAACGGTTCTCTCGCTGCCCTATTGTTTGCAAACACGCTGAATAGTGTAGTTCGAGACAGTGTAAGGCTGTCAAATGATATATTTTGTAAACGGTGGGTCGTGGCACCGAACCGACTATGCAGACACATCCAAGTGGTAAGGTGAATGCTATAAAAGGCATCATTTTAGTGTGCAACAATGTCGTTGTTGTCGAGGCTACCTCGTTTAGGTGGAGTCCCTTAAGACCCCGAGACCAAAAATTGTTCAACTTCAACGGGTGACTACGTAGACTCCGTGCCACCTAGAGATGTCACGTCGATCCTACACCTTGGCATAGGGACACTCTACAATAGCCTGTCTTAGTTTATTTTCTTCTTCAAACGGTGCTATCATTGCCCTATTGTTTGTAAACGCACGAATAGTGTAGTTTGAGCCAAGGTGTAAGGTGTCACAAGCGGTATATTTTGTAAACGGTGGGTCGTGGAACCAAACCAAATGCGTGGACACATCCAGGTGGTGAGGTGAACGCTAGAGGAGGCATTTTCTTGGTGTGAAACAATTTTCTTGCTTCCGGGCTACGTTGTTCGGGTGGAGTCCCTCAAGAGCCCTAAGACTAAAAAAATGTTCAACTTTGATGGGTGACTACGTAGACTCCGTGGCACCTAGAGATGTCTTGTCTGATCCTACACCTCGGTGTAGGGACCCTCTACAATATCCTATCTCAGTTTTTTCCTTATCTAATTAGTGCTCTTACTACCTTGTTTTGTAAACGCGCCGAATAGTGTAGTTTGAGATAGTGTAAGGCTGTCAAATGATATATTTTGCAAAGTGGGTTGTGGCACCAAACCAAATGTGCACATGCGTAGGGATGGTCTTGTAAACACTTGGGGAGGTGTTGTTTTGGTTCTCTAAGCTCCAAGTCCTTCTGGGCTACCTCCTCGAAGCCAAGAACCCCCTCCATAGGTACATAAATCATTGTTAATTACTTCTCTTTTCTTGTAAAACAATGAAAGCTTCTCTTAGCTTTGAGAATTTATAATTCTCTACTAATAGTGCTAACCATGTGAAGGTGGAAGCTTTTTTGGCACCACTAACCTGCATATAAAAGTCTTAGTCAAAGAAATTTAAGTTTCAAATCAAATCCATACTAGATATATACAAAATACACAAATTTAATAAAATATATGAACTTAAATTTATCTAACTAACAAATTTATATATACCAGACATGAGCATTGTAAATTCATTGCAATGAACCATCAGGATCGGATCTACTCTGAATAACGGACAAGATTACTTCATGATCTGACTCTTGAACCTTCCAAAGAATCTTGTTATTAGGCCTTCCTCGATATCTATACAGCTGAATATTTGTCGCTAGAACTAGATGTGAATATAAGAGTATTTTCCTGTGTATCTCAAAGTCTTCAAACACCCAAATAGAGGAGTTTTTAATGGATATCGCTAAAGCCAAGTTCCAAGCAATTACCATGACCCTATAGGGTACTCAATATCTTCGCCATTTATAAAAGGAGAAGTCAACTTCTTTCTTTCCTTGATGCAATGACATAAGAAATAGTACATTACTTCTTCATTGTCTTCTATCGCAATAAGCGCAAACACATTTCCTACAAAAAAACTTTCAACTCAAATTTAAATTGTACATGTATTAACATTTCAATGGACATAACTCAATACAAAAATTGTAAATAACCATAAATACCTTGTCGCACCAAAATCAAAATTTCATCAAAGTCCTTGGATGTTGTAACTTCATCTGTAAAAACAAGTCATAATGCTTGTGGAGGTTGATAACTAGCAAGCGGAGTTAGAGGCCTACAAATCCATCCATTGACCCATTCTTGTGAATCACACTCAGTTGTGACAAATTCGATACAAGATGCACAAAAACATGTCAACTTTCTTGTCCATGTGGCCCACAAAGTAGCGTCTGAGCTACAAAATGAGTGCATATCACTGGACCCAGTGAGTGTCATACAATCCTCATAGTTAGAAATTTTTTGTTCCTCTATCAACCAAAAATATCTGTGAACCGTGGAAATTTCTTGAGAACCTCGGGCCATGTTGTCAATACACCATTCCACTATGCTCTTTACATCTTTCAATTTAGCACCATCTTTGTACTTCAACTCTTCTCTTGCAAGAGCTCTTTTCACACATGCCCCTAGACCGTCATGTTCTCCTTTTCCATGTCCAACCTCAGTGAAAATCTAAATATGTTGCACACCCATCTTGACATGCATCCTACTCATCCAATAAAACATTCATGCATTCTTAAACTGAGACATGCAATTATCTCACCGCCCACATATAATGTTGTTTGAAGTGAATGTCCCTATCAAACAAGTTTCCATAAAATAACTGGAAAAACCCTTGCACAAATTCGAGTAGAATGAGTACGATCATCACTGATATAAAAATGGTACTCTCTTAAAATTTTCGATCATTCTCTGTACTGTCAGGAGAATGTATAAATGCTATATGCACAAAAATGGCAACTTGTACTGAGTTGTAATATTGTGATTGAACCTCCATTTGTGGTTGTAATGTATAATTCTCTACAAAATCTACCACTGAAACAATAGTACTAATAGGAAATGTGTCTTTGCATATCTTGAACTGTTCATCCAACCATCGAGCTCTGTGTGTATGCCTAGCATACTCATAAACAATTTCATCCTTAAATTTTCTCATAAATTGAAAAACAGGCATATGTTCTGTAACTAGCTCACACCGTTTAGACTCTTTTCCATCTTTCAATTGGTATGCAACTGATTTATATTTATCAAACTCAACTAAATTATTTCCTATTGCACCTTCAATTTTCTCATGGATGCAACTTTCCAATTTAGGTAATCCGCCACATGTACCACAACTTCCATCTAAACAATCCTGACTATAAAAAAATTGTCCGACTTCTTTTTCACAAAATATCATAGGAATGAAATCCCTGGAAGATATTGGTGGAACTTGAACACCACATTTCAATAACATAGTTTCAGAATGCAAAATAGAATGAATACATAAAAATTTAGCATAATGCATAGCAAATTCAACATGTTTCCTACAACAAGTGGTGCGAGCATGGTTGATTTTCACATAGAATGGTTTTAACATTTCAAAAAAATGTTGACTAATTTTAATTTCTAGATGCTCTTGTTCAAACTTACAAAAAAATTGAGTTTGAGTCATATCTAAGAAATGCTTTGGATGTGGTTCGCGATTAATAGAACCAACTCTCTATTTTACAACATCTCTTGTATTAGGTGAAACTCTAGTGTTATCATGCCAAAATTGAATAAAAACTTCTCTTATAGCATTAGTATTATATTTTTCCTTATGCGGTGCTCTAGCAGAAAATGCCCAAAAATCGATGTTATTGAGTGATTGAAGGATATTACATATTTCAATTGCTTTCATTAGATTTTTTCAATTAAATTACAACATTCGACTTGTTTGCATAATCAAACATTGTTTTTTATTGATTCACTTACAACACTAGTAGCAAGTACACGACGCACAATATTACTATCCCTAGTGCATCTCTTGACACCAACAATGTGATATACATCATGAAGGTTTTCAACAATTGTAGAGGTTTGACCACGTATATTAGATGTTATCAATCCTAAGGTATTTAATGTAGGTATCATTTTATTCAATTTCATCAAACTAACCAACAACTGACATCTTTGGGAATCATTTAAAATTTCAAAATGATTATCCCAAATTTTAGTGGCTTTTCTTCTGATTTTTCATTAGAAAGTTTGTCACACATTGGTTTCAAAATATTTTCATCAATTTCAATAAAATAATTAGGTTTCTTATGGAAAATCCTAGGAGGTGTTTTTGTCAAATTTTTCTTATCTACAGTTTCAACTTGAATTTCTTTATTCACATTTTCATTGTCTCCTTCAATTTCAACATTTGCTACATCATGAGTATTTAATTCTTCTTCAACATTGATAGTAAAAACATCTTCATCACGAGTATTTAATTCAACTTCAACATTGACAGTAGAAACATTACTTGGTTCCTCATTACTTACAATAGTAGGGGTTGAAGATGAACCTCTTCTTGATTCATGAAGATTCGCATTCGCTCAACATTTTGAAATCTGTTTGCCTCTAATTCGTTTGGTGTTTTTTTACTTAATGACTTCCTTTTTGACTTCGTTTCTTGTCTCCCATGATGTTTTACTTCTGGTGATAAGAAAAATGTGTAGAAAACAACAGAATTTCACAGTAATTCATATGATAAAGTCAAACAGTAAAAATCACATGGTAATTAGAACATTGGGATACGTATAAATATGATTTATAAACCGCATGATCGTGATTCTATTTAAAAACCCGCAATCACGATTCTTTCTGTATCATCAAATCTGACCCTAAGGCTCGGGAAATCTTTGTTTTGCCCCAACCAAAGCTATGAAAGGTCATTATGAAGTGTAAAGGGTCAAAAACTTCAAATTTGCTCTTCCATAGACTTGAACCATGCTAAAAAACTGAAAACATTTCACAAAAATGGTGCCATCATGTAGGGGAGACTGTTAACTTCATAGAAATATTGATTTTAAAGTGAATAGAATAAGGTAAATATTATTTTATAATTTTTACTAACAACATGTCTTTAAGATATTTTTTCCTGCAAATGTTCATTCTACGTTTAAGGCTACAACTTTTATTTTGCTTATCAAAATGTGATGAAAAATTATACCATCCCAAGCGTGGAGAAATTATATACACGTTAAAAAAAAATTTGATTTCAATATTTTTGATATAGTTATATGGCGCAAATGCAAACGGAAAGCGCTCCGTTTTCTAAATCTTTTTAGACCACTTTCACGGAAAAAATCATTAAAAAAATATTACTCAAAAAATACAAAATAAAATCCATCCCAAGATAGACAACTACATCTAACTTTTCACCAAAGGAAAAAAAAAAACAAGATTTGGTCATCCAAATCACGGGCAAATGGACTACAATCTTATAGGTTTTTAAAAAACAAAAACCAAGTCATATAATTTTAAGTGTTTAATATAGCTAAACTTGTCCGTTTTTAAAAAAATTAGTATTTTAGAAACTAGATTCCAGATGCTACGATTCATATTTATATAAATTTTTCTAATTTTGAGTGCACGTATTGCTAATAATCCCTACAAGTTGAGATTTTGCTATTTTTTGCAATATGATGTCCACTTATGACCCCTTTTTGTCCACCAACTTGGTGCACTTACCCAGGACCTCAAAATGCAAAGACCCAAAAAGTAACTACGAAATCTCGGAAGTCCATGTTCAAGTATTTTGGAAACTCTTCGATACATATAAGCGAACTACCAAAGAACCATATAATAGCCACCGGAAAGAATCAAAATCTTATTTATGTGGAAGGTAATATCGAGGTGGACATGCATTCTACAGTATCAACCAAATGACACCTATGATGATACCATGCCGGATCTTGAAGATATACTGTTGAGATGCCGAGATCACGAAGATATTCTTCCGCTAGGGTGCAACTAGGAGTGTCGCACATAAAAATACTCGGTAGAAATGGAACACATAAATCAAATTCAAATTATGGTTCACGAAAGAGGAAACCAGGTGATTGTGATATTGCTCAAAATTCTACTCAAAAAAGTAAAACATTAAAAATGAACAAGAATATATGGATCATTGGGAGGACATACAAGTTTGATTGGGCTACCAAATTTCCGTTTATCGAACATGTACATCCATCTAATTCAGAAGAGATCCCATCTAAATGTACATGTACAATATGTACGTGGAAATTGGGAAAGCAACAAAAAATGCAAATGAAGTTGGACACTATAGAAAAACACTATGGAAAACAATATTTGACTATAATGGGGGCGGATGGCCAGAAAATCAAAACACACAGGTGGAAAACTAAAAAAGAATGCATGCATGTTAAATACACAGATGGATTATGAAGCGGAGCAAAAAAATGCAGACATCTCATGGAAAAGGGAGGAACAATCACATCGTAAATTGGTAAGATGAATCAAATAAATCTACATGAAAAACTCATACAATTCTCTACTTTATTTCACATACTAAAGAAAGGAAGACCAATTTCATATTTCCTTGATTTCAAAGTTTTGTATCAATATAATGGAATGTCCAACGTACCTCAGTCTCATTAGTCTGAAAGTAGTACATGGGAAATCACAAATGCCTTTCGATGATGAGAAGGAAGATTTGAAAGAGAATGTAAGAAAATCAAAGTTTATCTCTCTTTTGATTGATGAAGTGATAGCGATCGACAACAATGCATGGGTATGTATCCATGTCTATACATTAGAAAATCATATAAGGACACCTTATTTCTTGGGTGTTATAAAAATGGTTGAAAATCGTAATGCTTGAAAACCTACATAAAATAGTTGTTTCTCATTTGAAAGATATTGCTGGAATGACTGATTATGAAATTGCTACGAAGTTGGTATGTGTCGGATCAGATGGTGCATCTGTCATGTGGGGTCACCGAACACGGGGTTGTGTGTTAGATTATAAATAACGGTGGCCCCATATATGCTTTACCAATTCACTATATATCTCACAAAATTAATTTAGCTTATAAAATAGTAAGAAACTACAAAAATGTTGCTAAAGTAGAAGAGATTATAAGAGAAATTCATGCCTATATGAAAAGCATCCCAAAGCGATTTCTTGAGTTCTAGAAATTTGTAAGCTGGAATTACTGGATGGCGAAAAATCGAAGGATGTTGAGATGAGATGGATCTCTTTGTATGAACCTACATGCAGAGTTCATGAGGAGTATCCTTCATTGGTTGGTTTCATGCACAAATATTGTCATGAAGTTGACAGGGTGAGGGACTTGTTGTTCCGTTTAACTGATTTGGAGACATTACTTACATTGGTTGGTATTCTTCCAATGTTGTAGGAGATCAATACATTGATGAAGCATGCACAAGGGAGATTAATCTATATTGTGGATTTTATACGAGATGAGAAAAATGGTATGTCAAAGTCTTGATGTCTTGTATTGTTCCCAATATAGTTTTGATACACATGTTTTCGAGAATTGGAAAGATTTATTAGATCTTAAAAATCCCAGTAACGATTTGAGATTTAATATCCATGATCACCTCTACATCAATGTTAATGGGAGGGACATACCACTGCACATTTTGTAAAAATGTCAAGCTATTGCAGGATCGGAACGAGAAAATGTTCATGTGACACGTAATCTCTTTGAGTCTGTTATAGTTGAAATAAGAACAAAGCTTAATTTTTTTTTCAGAATCCTTATCATCAGAAATTAGAGAACATTTCTCGAAAGATAAAATTATTGAAGAAATGGGTGTGATGAATCCTAATTTTTGGAATATTGAAGGTGGTCATGCAGACTTTATAAGAAAGAATTTCCATAAATCCATGGGTACAATAATGGAACATTTCACAAAGACTTTAGAGTTCAAGGGTATGGAAATCAAAGGTATATTGAATGCTGATTTATTAAAGTTTCAATCAACAAATTTTGCAACAACAATGAGGAACCAATATAAAAATTTAGAGGAACCTTTTGAAAGTGGTGCTATTACAAGGCTATGGTGAGGAATCTATCAAAGTTCTATCTTACAAGAAGACATCAGTGAATATTTCAGATTATATGAGTTATGCCAAATAATGATTTTGGAGTTTGTGGAGGACGAAAGGGTTTTTAGCGATTTATCATTTATAAAATCAAAACTGAGAAATAGGTTGGATAAAAATATGGAAATTTGCATGAGGTATTATGTATCTCGCTACTCCATGGAAACCTTTCCTTTCGATAGAGAAATTGTGCATTGGAATTCCCTTTCCGAAAGAAGAGGTGTGAATAATACAGCTACAAGTACAATTGTTCCCAACGATGAGAGTGGAATTGGCGCATCGTCACACTCTATAGAAGAGAACATTGAGTTTGAAGAAGCTATTGATAATGGATTGTTTCAACTTTAAATAGGTATCTCCTTGACCTTACTTTTATTGTTTGTCACCTTACATTTTAACCGTGGTTATTTATTCAATTTCATATTAACTCTACAGATGTAAATATTGACTGAGGAGGCTTTTATCAAATTTTGTTTCAGCTCTTGTTATCATTATTTACATTTATTTAAATACAATTATTTAATCTTTTTTTTTTAAACGTGGGTTGACATCCATCCAAGGAAGCTCGCACTTTTTGGGGTGACAATGTCAAGCAACTCACCCATCTATCTACTAATCCATTTCTCATGTTGAGTTTTCTTAAATCAAAGATCTAGCACACTACGAAGGATGATTTCTCATTTTCCTTCCATATGATTTTTCACAGCCATCTAAAACACAAGAGGTAACTTAAACCCTATCATATGACATTTCTTGATTTTTTACAATTATGTTTAATTTATTTTTATATTTGTGAAATGCTTTGATATATTGTTTAAACTTTGTGGGATATATTGGTTTCCAAATTGATTCTCTGTGAGGGATGAGCAGCATCACAAAATTGGCAAGATGCTTAGAGATAGAAAAATCATGATATAAGTCATTTTGTAGCCGGGGAGGGGATTCAGCTGACTCTTTGTCACTCAGGCATTGGAGAAATGGATAACACCTTATTAAGGGTTTGATCTACCCTCACTACTTTAGGTTGTTCCTTCAACCAAGGTGAGAGGACCCATTCTGTAACCCGTATTGGTGAAGGATATCAAGAGACCCTTCTTTGCACAATCTTCATGAAAACCTTGAGAAAATATGATCAATCTAACTCTCACGAGTTGTCACACTAGAGAGTGGAGATGTTTCTTGGACAAGGTTCGGAGTTACTAAAGACAATAATTGAAACTTGATTATTTCTACATATTTTGGCAGTGGAATTTGTTAAATCTTTGTGGATACATAAGTACAAATAGGGGTAGTTCATGTAGGATTTATCATTTGAGAAGTTTTGGTGGGAATTTAAGCAAGATAAAGTTGATTATACCAGATATTTGAGAACCTTTACAAATATTGGAACACTCACAGACAAAATGCTTCAAAATAGCCAAAATATTCCTTCAACCAGAAGGTGTGTATCAATGGAGGCCTAGAGATGCACGATTTCATACACTCTTCAAGAATTCAACACAAAGGCTCGTGTTAAAGACTTAATTAAATGTTGGAAATCCTTGATTCATCATGCCTAAGATACACTCATAGACTAACAAATAATATTTTTCAACACAGTGAAAGTAAAGTGATTTTAAATTGTTTATTTCATTACAAGATGAAATCTCTTCTCACAATGAAATTGCAAATGCCACAATACTACCATAGGGATAAGATCTTGTGTGATTCAGAGGGATTTTAACATAAGATTGCAACATGAACATGAAAAACTATTTGAAAACATTATGAAATAAAAGAAAACACAATTATGCTCATGATCAACACAAATTCATTCAAGGTTCATTAGATTCATCAGGGGAAATGTTTTTCAACAATCTCGGGGCTTATCAATGTTTGTGTACACTTTGCAACCATCTTGACATGATTAAATCTTCAAACACAGGAAAATAAACAGTTTTCTCAGATGGTCTCTCAAGAAAATGGTTTTTCTCAAACTTTCTCAGAAAAATCAAACCCCGCCTTTTGTGCATGATTCTTTCATGCCTTTATATCAATTTCCCCCCAAAAACAAGAGTATTCCAAGGAATACTTCATTTATTACAAATTTGTTCTAGAAAGTGATATTTACAATTTACATCCAAAAAGCTGCCAGGTGTACAAAAGACGAGTCTTTTTAATTGTTTCCACCAATTTTACGTAGTTGGGGCGTTGTTGTCGCTCTCCAAATTCCCCTCTTTTGAAGTCAAGTTTTGAAAATTTTGAGTCGGTACCTTGGAGTATTGGATCGCATCGAGCTTAGTATTGTTTGTAGTTTTTCATTCCATAGAGAACAATTTGAAAGTCGAGCACAATGGTGGAGTTTTCCCCTTTTTTATTTCTTCCCGCAGTTGGGAATGACAGGGCGTATCTTCCTAGTTAATTTTTGTCCCAGTATCCATGGGTAGTATGTGGACATATCTAATATGATGCGGCATGGCCATGTTTTAAGCAATAGTGAAAACCTCCACATGCCCAAACGATGCAACTCAAGGGTAGGGCCCAAGGGACAGTCCTCAAATAAGTGCAGGCTTTCCACGTGTCCTAAGTCCAAAATGAAGACAGAACAAGCCCAAATTGGCTAAGTATGGAAGGTTTAGCGGATGGTGCCACGTGCCTCATCGACGTAACTTCAAGAGTCAAAGCCAGGGGTAGTTCTCAAACTTGCTTGATCCTCCACGTGTCTCAGTTCGAAAAAAGAAAAAGAGCTGATTTTTAAAATTACCAAGTATGTGCGGATCGGCAAAAGCCTCCACATGCCTCAACGACACAATTTCAGAAGTGAAACCAAAGGGCCAATCTCCAAATGAGTGCTAGCTCACCACATGGTCAAATTCAATGGAGAGACAGAGTTGGCCGTTGAAAATTCTAAGACCGGCGGAAGTAGC
This sequence comes from Taxus wallichiana var. yunnanensis, assembly GCA_018340775.1. Lineage (NCBI taxonomy): Eukaryota > Viridiplantae > Streptophyta > Pinopsida > Cupressales > Taxaceae > Taxus > Taxus wallichiana. The sequence goes on along the minus strand of CM031240.1, from coordinate 811,415,810 downwards.
CACGTGTCAACTTAGTGCATTTTAGGAGGTGTTCCCAAAGCAGAAACTCAAATGAGCACCAGCTCTCCACGTGTTTAGGGGTCAACATAAGTCAAGTAGGAAATAAGCCCGAATCGGCTAAGTATAAAAGAACCAGGCGTAACTCTCCACGTGTTGGCTTGGCATAACTTCAAAGGTAAAAATACAAAAGGCATCTGAAGCCTACTTTAGTTTAAATCTCTCCCACGAGGATGGATCAAATTTAAAGTTTGCAAAGGCAAGGTGGGAGTAATTTGGGATTAGATGCGTCTAGTTTTTCCACCAGGTATGGAAATGACCGAGGTGTTTTGAGAGATTCAAACAACTATTTCTTGAATTAGTTTCATCATTTTTCTGTAACCAAATGTAACTAGTTCTTGGAAACTATTTATTGGCTTTTCCACGCCATTGTTTGGGTTGGACCCTGAGACTCTGTAAAGGTAATAGATTCGAAGTAATCAATACAGAAGTTTTCCCCTTTCTTCCTCTACTTTTCTTCTTTCCATGTCTGAAACTTGGGAATCATCCATCTTTTATGATAGGAAACTTTGTGTTCTTGTTTATATGATTTCTGGAACTTTGCGTCTATGGAATTATATTGGTTATGAAAGTGAATGATTCTATTATGCAACTCCTTGGTTCAATACGTATAAGGTGATACTCTACCATTTATTTTTCCTGAAATTATTGTTATGTTCTTCCTCCCTCATCTCCTTAACTATTCTATACTTTTGTATTGATGATCTTTGAGCATTAAACATTTCAAAGTATTACGACTCCATTCTCTGAAAGTTGTACATTTGTATATAAGTTTTCCCACTTGCTTTCAATAAGGGAACCTCTCCCATTAAAGAGGAGGGACTTTCTATCCCCTGACTATGGTTGTTAAAGTACATTTTAAAACCCAACGAGTTTTTACGACTCTGCTTTGGGATTTGTTCAACAAATTTCCTTTCTAAAAGAACAACTAATTTGATCATTTTTTTGATCTAGCAACTCTAAGATACACTTGTGGTAGAAGGGCTCTTGGAATTGAAGATCCCCAATTTCAAATCCTAGATCAACAAGGTTTTAAAATTCATCCAACAAGAAGAAATATAAGATCTCGTTCCATAAGCACACCTCCTGTTGAAGACATTGCTTCTGGTAGTAGCATTCCTCAAGCACAACTTAGCCCTAATCTCCGTGCCCTAATTCTTGCTGGTTTCTCAGTTCCACTTCAAGCAATCTTTCCAAGGATGGCATAACCTTTGCCTTTGGGATAAAGAGTTGGGCCTTTGGCTCTTCCTCAACCATTGCATGAGTTGCCTAGGGGTAACAGGAAGGATTTTCCAAAATTTAGAGGCGATGGAAAAGTGCACTCTAACGATCACATTGTAGCCTTCATTTTGCATGTGGGGTCCTTGGAGTTGAGCATGAGGATGTCTCTGTTAGGCTATTTGTGGAGACCTTACAAGACAATCTTTGCAGATTGGTTTTACCATCTTCCTGCTGGTACCATCACCAATTGGACTACTATGAGGACTGCATTTGAGCAGTGTTTCAAACCTATTGAAGATGTGCATGCTTTGCTAGCTCATATTTCTCAAATCAAGAAGGAGCCACATGAGCCTATGAGATAATTTGTGGCCAATTTCAACAAGTTGATTAACAAGATTCCACAAAATACTAGGCCTATTGATCAAATTTAGAAGTGTTTCTTCTTGAATGCTCAATTTCTAGAAGTAAGCTATGCCCTAAGGAGAGAAAATCTTGCTAACTTTGGATGTTGATCAGAGATTGGTTGTTAGTGTGGAAGATGACTTGATCATGTTTGGCAAGCTGAAAAGGGAGTCTTTCAAATCCAAAGCATCTTCTTCTTCCTCTTCTCCTGGAGGTAATGCAGATCAGTTGGTGTAAAATTTGGATAATGACCTCATTTCCATCAAGAAACAATTGGCTCAGCATGCTCCATATCAAGATGTTCTAAGGAAGAACTTTTAGCCTAGGAACCACTTTCCCTCTTCTTAAACCAGGTTGGCCATTGAAGGTCCACCCCTCAAGGTGCATGTCAATGCTACTTGTGAAGTTCTTAAGCCTGATGATGAGGAAGACAATGGGCTCTATGATGAACAAGAAGAGGAATTTGGTGAAGAACTGGAGGATCCTGGTGGTTCTTGAGTTCATTTCCTCACCACTGAAGGTGTGGATGATGAAGATGACTATGATGATGTAGTGGTTGAGATGAAAAATGAGTCAACTGCAAAAATATCTAAGGATTACCCCGTCATCATCCGGTGATTACAAGAAGAGGAGATCCTATTCCTACTACTTCCACCCAAAAGGTAAGCTCTGCTAGTCCTTCTCCCTACTTGCTTCGAGAATTCTTGTCCAATAAATTTTAAAGCCGATAGATCAAAAGCTCCTCCCACTCCTAGTAGTGATTCCCCATCCACATCTGGATCTTTTGACATTATAGACCATCTTAAAAAGACCAAGATTCAGATTTTTGAGGTAGAGTTCTATCAAACCCATCCTAAAGATTTTTCCAAAATGGTTAACTTTGTAAATTAGAAATCTAAAACCCCATCCCATTCTTCTAAAGGCATTTTCCCACTCCTTCTTATCCACCTCAACCCATCCTTGTGGCTGCGGTCACTTCACGGGCAATGAGAAGATCAAGCCCTTCTATGTGAATCTCCTCATAGCTGGCCATAAGCTTAACAATTGTGTCATTGATTGGTGCATCGATAATGTAATGCTTGCAAAAGCGGCTCATGCTTTTAGTCTAACCATAACCCACACTTATGGCTCTTGCTATTCCACGGAAAGTAGAGAAGTGCCTTTGGTTGGGAGAATCAAGGATGCACAAGAAGTTTTTTTACTTTACCGAGAGAAGAAGGTCTTGGCTACCATCTTGGTTGTTGATATCACTCCTTCTATGACATCTTTGCTAAGTAGGAACTTTTGCAAAGATGTTGGAGGTGAGATCCAAATGGATTGGTCACATGCCTTGATCCTTTCAATAGGAAGATGAAGAATTTGTTTCCTAAGAAACAAGAAGAGTATATTGTGTAAAAGACGAGATGATCCTAAAGCACAAATATTGTATGAAGACATTGGGCATGGGAACTACATGATCATGTCACAAGAGGAGACAAGTCTGTGAAAGGGAGTTTTGCTTGATCCTAATGGTGTGTGGACTTTGGAGTTTGATGGAAGATGCTCTTGACTAGTCTTTGAAGCTGGTGTAGTGCTCATTTCTCTGGGGTAAGGTTCATCCTTTCTCCTTCAAGTTCGAGTTTTAAAATTACCAACAATACTATTGAGTATGAGGCCCTCATTCTTGGTTTGAGCGTGGCGAAGGAAATGGGAGTGAAGAACCTTCTTTCTCGTGGAGATGCAGAGATAATTGTAAAACAAGTTAGAGACCTTTATCAAGTAAACAATAAAATGTTGAAGCATTATAGGAATTTGGTCAGGGATTCCATTGAATTATTTGATGCTTTTTCTATTGAAGCTATGCCAAGGGAAAGGAACGCTAGGGATAACTCTCTAGCTATTTCGGGGTCCTTGTTGATTCCTTAGCTTGATTTCCCTCAAGCAAAATTCACCATTGAGATGATCCATAGACCCAATGTGCCTAACAATGCAAATAATTGGTAAGTTTTCAATGATGACCAACATTTTCTTTCTTTCTTGGAGCTAGAGACAACTTTGATCGGTTGTACTTTGAAGGAAGTGATAATCTACCTAGAGAGTGTGTGTCATCAAATGAAGATGGTGTTAAAGAAGATATGGATCAAGATGGATGCATCAAACTAAAAGGAAAAAAATTCCTAAAGGGTGGTGAGTTTGGAGGATTGTTTTGATAAACATGACAGGTATATGAAGTCTAAAGTTTCCCAAAGGAGCCCGATAATGCCGAGAGGCCGAGAAAGTGAATATTAGGAGTCTTGATGATCCCAAAATGGTCAACATTGGAAAATGCTACACTCAGGAAGAGAAAAATAAGGTGGAAAGTCTATTGAAGAGGTATGTTGATGTTTTGGATTACTCTTATGATGATCTTAAGGCTTTTAGCCTAAAGAAATGCAACATTTCATTCCTCACGAAGCTCTGCGATCAAACCCTTCAAGCAAGTAAAGGCAATATAATCTAAAGATAGTGATACAATTTTCCAAGAAATACAAAATATTTTAAAGGCTAAGATCATCTTCCCCATCCACCATTCAATGTGGATTGCTAATATAGTGCACTGTCAGGAAGAAGAATGGTGAGATTTGGATCTGTGTGGACTTCAGAAATCTAAATTAGGGTTCTTTGAAGGAAAAATACCCTCTCCCCATGATGGACCAAGTATTACAAGCTGTCACAGGCTCGGAGATGCTATCTATGTTAGATGGAATCTTGGGGTACAATCAAGTAGAGGTGAATATTGCAGATCAACATAAGACTGCCTTTACTGCTCCTTGGGGCACCTTTTCATACAAGAGGATGCCATTTGGTTTCATCAATGCTGGTGCTACATTCTAGAGGGCCATGGACTTGGATTTTGGTAGTTTGAAAGGGAAATATGTTGTTGTGTATTTGGATGACTTGACAATGTTTTCTAAAGAAAGAACAAATCACTTCCAACACCTTGAAATAGTATTGTAGAAGTGTAGAGAGTATGTAATTTATTTAAACCCTAAGAAGTCTATGTTTTGTGTCAGTGAAGGAAAGATGTTGGGACACATTGTTTCAAAGGAAGGGATCAAGATTGATCCAGAGAGAGTTCATGTCATCCAGCAAATTCCTCTTCCATCAAGTAAGAAAGGTGTCCATTCTTTCTTTGGTAAGATCAATTTCCTAAGAAGATTCATCCCCGATTTTCTGGAGAACTTACTATGAGCATTGCTCACATGATGTAAGGAAGAAATTTTTGGTTGGTCCTCTAAAGGAATAAATCATTTGAGGACATTAAATAGGCTCTTGCAAAGACTCCAATCTTGGCTTGCCATGACTTTAGCAAATATTTCATTATCTATTGTTATGCCTTTGAAAAATACCCTAGCTGCTTTATGTTAAACCGGAAGAATCTGAAGATCATAAGCTCCCAATTGCATTCATGAGTTATGTCTTGAAAACTTATGAGATGAATTATACCATGATGGAGAAACATGCTTTTGCGGTTGTAAAAGTTGTCAAGCAGTTTAGGTTTTACATCCTTAATTCTCATTACGTGGTGTTGGTGCACGATCTGATAATCAAATCTACTCTTACCGAGCAAGAATTTGGAACCAAGAGAGGTAATTGGGTAGAAAAGGTGCAAGAGTATGATCTTGACATCAGGCCAAAAAAATTGGTTGGGGGGTAAGGGCCTGTGTGAACTCATTGCTAAGGGATTTGCCAAAGAGTTGTCCAAAGATGGAGTTGATGTCCCTGTTGTTACTGTTCCTCGGCTCGATAGATGTATGGTATGTTGACATTGCTCACTTTCTGACCTATGGAAAATTTCCATCTCACTTGAGTGCTAAAGAGAAGAGAGCCATAAAACTTAGGTCTGCACATATATGTGTTATGGAAGAATTCTTTGTTCAAACGAGGCATAAATGGAAGGTTTTTGAAGTGTGTAGATGAGGAGCAACAAAAGAAGTTGTTCTCTGCTTTTCATGACCAAGTTTTTGGAGGTCATTTTCCTCTATTGTAATAGATCATAACATACTTCATGTTGGTTATTATTGGCCCACTCTGTTTAGAGATGCATCAAAATGGGTTGGTAAATGTGAAGCATGCCAAATGTTTGTTGGAAGACCTAAGTTGGTTGCTTTGCCTCGCAAGATTGTAGTGATTGAAGAGACTTTTCAACAATGGGGTTTAGAATTCATTGGAGCACTTAATCCATCTTCCGAGTGCTAAGCATACCCATGTGTTGACTGCCACATATTACTTCACCAAGTGGGTGGAAGCGATCCTAGTCAAGAGCACTTCTTTCGAGGTAGTTTGAATCTTCATTAAGGAGAACATATTGATTAGGTTTGGGACCCCAAACAAAATTATGACTGAAAATGCTTCCAAATTTTCTTCTACTGAGATGATGGAATTTTGCTATGGGTATGGGATCTCCCTTGCTCATTCTTCAGATTACTACCCCCAAGGGAATGGACATGAAGAATCAACAAACAAGAACTTGGTGAACATAGTTAGAAAGCTTGTAAATGATTCTTAGAGGAATTGACACAAGAAACTTTATGATGCTCTTTGGGAAGATAGAATTACACCCAAAAGAGCAATTGGGATGTCTCCTTTTCAAGTGGTGTATGGTGTTGAAGCCCAGTTACTAGTAATAGTGGAATTACTAGCCTTGCACTTAATGAAGGCTATTGAAGATTCAAGTTTTACCAGTTCCTTGGACAAGAGGATCATGTACCTTCAGAAGCTTGATGAGGAAAAATTGCAAGTGGTTGAAAAGATAACAACTCATTAGTTAAAAGTGAAGGATTTGTTTGACAAGAAAGCCAAACCCAGGATTTTCCAAGTAGGAGACATTGTGCTGCTTTGGGGCAAAAGACATGAGCCACGAGGAAGCCACGGTAAGTTTGATTCTCTTTGGCTTGGTCCTTTTAGAATCAAACATTTTGCTAGAGAGAACTCTTTTTATCTGGATTACATGGATGGATCTCCTCTCCCACTTCCCTATAGTGGGTAGTATCTGAAGTTGTTCAAGTCCTAGGTGACTAGTCATACGTATATTATGTACAATGTTTTGGTTTTGGGTCGTTCCTTTGTGTTTTATTTTTGTTGTTCCCTTTTGGTTTGTTTCCTTTTCGTGTGTTTTGTCTTCTATGTTGGTTTTCCTTTGACTCTATTTTCCCAATGGATAAGGCATTGGTCTACTTTCCCTAAGTTTTTATGTGGTTCTTGATCTTGCCTCATTCCTCTGTCAAGTCATCCCCAAAAAGAGCTAGTTGTTGTCGCTCTCCAAATTCCCCTCTTTTGAAGTCAATTTTTGAAAATTTTGAGTCTGGTACCTTGGAGTATTAGATCATGTCGAGCTGGTATTGTTTGCAGTTTTCATTCCATGGAGAATAATTTGAAATTCGGGCATAATGGTGGAGTTTTTCCCCTTCTTTTATTTCTTCCCACAATCAAGAATGATGGGCGTATCTTCCCGGTTAATTTTGTCCCAGTATCCACGGGTAGTATGTGGACATCTCTGATTGGATGTGGCATGGCCATGTTTCAAGCAACAATGAAACTCCAAGGGTAGGGCCAAAGGGACAGTCCTCAAATAAGCGCTTGAGCTTTCTGTTAGGAAATAAGAGATAAAATATGTGGAATAATCCCTTACAGAATCGCAACAGTAGAAACTAATATGTAGAAAATATTACAGATCTCAAATAAAAGTGTAAAATAAATAACACAACAAAGAGACAAGATTTAACGTGGTTCACCCAATTTGGGCTACGTCCACCAAGAATCACTTGCTCAAATTTTATTACAAGCCTCCACTCTCTCAATACAATACCTAGATCTATTTGAAGCTATTCTTAACAACCTCTATATAATTCACACTGAATTCAAAACACATCGTAATACATTTTCTTGTCTATGTATCATATGCACAAGACCATCTAAATAGACAATTGCTTAAGTAGTTTGATACAAAACAGTGGGTATAAAAACCATGGGCAAAAGCGTGGGTATCAAAACCATGGGCAAAAAAGCGTGGGTATTAAAACAATGGGAAAAAAACCGTGGGTATTAAAACAATGGGTACCGAAAAATCATGGGCCCAAAACAGCCCATAACGGTTACCCATTACCCATGGGTTAATAAACCACCCATGAAAATTTGCTTGGGGCTTCGCCCCAAAGCCCCCATCGGTGGGGGGCTTCACCCCCAACCCCCGACGACGCTCACCGACGAGCGGGACCCTTTGTAAAAATACGAGTGTAACACATAGAAGGTGTACCACACTCTAACATGAAAATAGGCTCCATAAACATAACACTTTTCACGTGTCCTAGGTCCAAAATGAAGATAGAACAAGCCCAAATCGGATAAGTATGGAAGGTTCAGTGGATGGTGCCACATGCCTCATCAGAATAAATTCAAGATTCAAAGCCGGTGGCGATTCTCAAACTTGCGCTAGTCCTCCATGTGTCCCAAGTTCTAAAAAAGAAAAAGAGTCGATCATTAAAATTGACCAAGTATGAGCGGGTCATCGAAAGCCTCCACGTGCCTCAATGGCACAATTTTAGAAGTGAAACCAAATGTCCAATATCCAAATGAGTGCTAGCTTGCCATGTGGTCAAATTCAATGGAGAGATAGAGTTGGTCATTGAAAAGTCCAGGACCGGTGGAAGGAGCCATGCGTCAACTCGACGCAATTTCAGGAGGCGTTTCCAAAGTGAAAACTCAAATGAGTGCCAACTCTCCACGTGTCTAGGGGTCAACATAAGTCAAGCAAGAAATAAGTCCGAATTTTCTAAGTATAAAAGAATTGGAACAACTCTCACGTGTTGGACACAACTTCAAAGGAAAAAAATTCAAAAGGCGTCAGTGGACCCACTTGATTTAAATCTCTCCCACGAGGACGGATCGAATTTAAAGTTTGCAAAGGCAAGGTGGAAAGTTGGGATTTGATGCGTCTGGTTTTGCCACCAGGCATGGAAATGGCCGAGGCATTTTGAGAGGTTCAAACAACTATTTCTTGAATCAATTTCATCATTTTTCTATAACCGAATGTAACTGTTCTTGGAAACTTTTTATTGGCTTTTCCATGCCATCGTTTGGGTTGGACCCTGAGACTCTATAAAGGGAATAAATTCAAAGTAATCAATACAAAAGTTTTCACCTTTCTTCCTCTGATTTTCTTCTTTCCATGTCTGAAAGTTGGGAATCATCCATCTTTTATGATAGGAAGCTGTGTTCTTGTTTATATGATTTACGGAACTTTGCTTCGTGGAATTATATTGGTTATGAAAGTAAATGATTCTATTCTACAACTCCTTGGTTCAATACGTATAAGGTGATACTCTGCCATCTATTTTTCCGAAAGTATTGTTATGTTCTTCCTCCCTCATCTCCTTAACTCTTCTATCCTTTCGTATTGATGATCTTTGAGCATTAAACATTTCAAAGTATCAGGACTCCACGCTTTGAAAGTTGTACATTTTTATATAAGTTTTACCACTTGCTTTCAATAAGGGAACCTCTCCCATTAAAGAGGAGGGACTTTTTGTCCCCTGACTATTGTTGTTAAAGTACATTTTTAAAACCCAATAGGTGTCCATTCATCTCTTTTGATAAATTACATTCAGCTTCTACTCCTTATTTCTTTCCACCCATGCATCTGCTCTCTTGGAAAACTTTGTTCACTCGAGGCCCAAATCGACTAAGTGTATAAAAGGCCAGTGGAAACCTCCACATGTCTCTTCAACACAACTTCAAATGTGAAATCTAGAGGAAGGTCCCAAAACAAGCATGGGCCCTCCACTTGGTCAAAACCTGAGAGAGTTGCATCAACCATTGAAAATTCTAAGCATGAGAAGAGCTAGCGGAAGCCTCCACATGTTTCTTCGGCACTTCTTTTTTATGAAGCTTAAAATAAAGACTCCCAAAGGAGCGTAGGATCTCCACATGTCTAGGGTCCGACAAAGTTACTCCAGCCATTGAAAAGTCTGAGCATGGGTAGAGCCAGCAGAAGCCTCCATGGGTCTCTTGGTATGCAACGTTAAAGGTAAAAGCTAGAGGCAGGTCCCCAAACGAGTGCATTCCCTCCATGTGGAACAAATTTTAACTGAAGCGGGCCTAGGGATATGTAATTTTAGACAATTTGATCCACCTATCTGCTTTTGATGTTGGCTCAACACATGTCCTTTTGATCTCTTTTGGGAGGCTACTCCTCTACCAGTGATTAGTGACAACATTTCCCCAAGCTCTTTATTCTATTTTCCTCAAATAGTTCCACCATGGACCCACTTTGGCTAGGATTTCTTCATATTTGGATCGAATACTAGTGAACTTAGGACATTAGAGAATAAAGTGTGCTTCTATCTCAATTTCCCATGTATTGCTCTGTACACATGTTCTCTCTTCCCTGTAACTCTTCATCCATTACAGCCTTAGGCCATCCGCTTGCTTGCATGTTTCCAACCTTTTTTAGCTAATCTATGAGCTGGTCATGACAATTACCTCCTGTGGGGAAAGAACATGTTTTAGCTAAGATGATTTTATAGGAGCTATAACGTTGTTTCGAACCTTCTTTCCTTTCTACCATCATGCACCCTTCCTTAGTTGGATATTCATGCCCCGCTTCCATACTCTCCTTTTTCATTCTACTCCCGCACGAACACTTTCTTCTCTTCCTCCTGCACGTGCACCTTATTTTTGTCCCCTCATACCCTATCCACATGCATCCTCTTTGATTTCCTCTCTCACACTTGCATCTTTCCACGCGCCATGTTTCCTTTTTGCCTTCCTTCCATTTACCCTTGCACGCCTTCTTGTTTATTCCTTCACATTCTGCTCTCCTTCCATTTTCCACTAGATGTCCGAGTGTGACACAATGATCATTGGTTGAGTGTTTGGGTTTAAAACCAACTTTTCCTTTTTCTCTTTTCCCTCCACTCTCCTGCCCAACTACGATCCCGCCCTCTATCCTGTGATACTTATGAACATCATCTCGTATGGACAGTGTATGAAACATGAGTTTTTGATATATTTCATTTGCGTCTGACTGGGAAATCTGGTCTTCACTTTTGGCAGGTCATCTGAAATGTTCCCTTCTGATTTTGATTTGTTCATTTGAGGCCTAAATAAACTAAGTATAAAAAGGCCAAGCGGAATCCTCCACGTGTTTCTTCGGCGCACTTTTGATATGGTGCCCAAAAGCGGAGACCCCAAACAAGCGTGGGCTCTCCACGTGTCCTTTTAGAGTCTTAGGAATTTATCTTATACTTTCATGCCCTTCGCCATAATGCATCAAAATATCAAATAGACCCACCACACCGCATCCAATTAGAAAAGACCACGTATCCACGGATGTTGGGACAAGATTTACAAAGGAGACACAATTGTGGAAGACACCCAATAACAAAAATTTTCCCTATGGAGAGAAGACTATAAATAATACCAAGAATAAATGTGATCCACGACCTAAGGAAAGGACTTGATAATGAAACCCTGGTGAAGGAAAATAATTATGCATCCACACAGGAAGACAAAAAGTGCATCAAACTAGGCGGGCTGAAAATTTTGAACAAACATGGTGAGATTAAATTGAGCACCAACATCGGCTCGACTCGAGGATGGGAACTCCTAGCGAGTATCGCAAGAACAACATAACAGACCATGTGCCAAAAATCCATTGGGAAATGGATTCAAGAACAAGATTGCAAAGTAGAAAAACAATTTCCAACACCTCAAGGACAAACCGAGAAACCAATAAAAACTAGCACAAGGATTGGGACAAACCAAAGCAGAAAAACACGAAACAAAAAGAACTAAAATATTGTACACTATATAATGATGTGTACCTTGATTCTAAGAAATCAATCAAGGAAATGTTTCAAGTTCCTACCATTAATAGGAAACTCAAGCAATTCCCCATCTAGATCTTTTAGGAAGAAGGTGTGCTTGCCGATCCTAATATCAATAGAATAAGGGCCCATCCATAATGCATCAAACTTTCCATGTTTTCCCTTATCCTCATGTTTGCTATCCCATAGTAGCACCAGATCTCCTACACTGAAAACTCTTGGGGTAACCTTTTTGTCAAACAGTTTCTTCATTTTCTCCCTAAACTTCACATGTCTTTGATGGGATTCTCTTCTCTCTTCATCTAGTTCAACAATTTGATTGATCCATGCATCATAGGGACTAACCTCCTAGTCCTCCAACTGTCGGATGAATTGATATGAAGATAATTGCATATGTAGGGGAAGTAGAGCTTGAGTTCCATACACCAATTCAAATGGGCTCTTTCCAGTAGCTCTTTTAACAATAATTCTCAGCCCAAACAACAAACTTCAATTGCTCACCCCATTTTCTTTTATTTATCTCCAAATTTCTTATGATTATTTTCAATAATTTTTTGTTGCTCGACTCAGCCTGTCCATTACCTTAGGGATTATAATTAGATGCATATGATAAATTTATCCCATACTCCGGACACATGGATACTAAAGGTTTAGCTTGAAAACTCATAGCATTGTCAGCAATTATTTTGGCAGGTACTCCAAACCTATAAATGATATGATTCATATGAAATCCATGACAATTTGGTGGGTTGCCTTCTTAGTGGGGATTGCCTCCACCCATTTGGTGAAGTAATCAGTGGCCACCAATATCCACTTGTGGCCTGCACTTGAAGAATCTGAAATTTCCCCAACAAAGTCCATTCCCCACTACTTAAAAGGGGCTTCAATTGACACTGGCTACAAAGGGAGGGATCTTGAAGCTTTCAATATTCCTGAAAAATGTTGACAGCTCTCACACTTTCTTACCAATAAATTTGTATCCTTAAAAAGTGTTGGCCACTAGTAACCAACCCTTAAGATCTTATGGGTTGTTACTCTTCCAGAAATGCCCCCCACAAACTCCTCCATGGAAATCAGCAATTAATTTCACGATCTCATTATTAGTGATACACCTTAAGAGAACTCCCTCAAGGTTCTTCCAAGCCAACCCATAATCAGTGATGACATATTTTTGGGAAGCTAACCTAAGTGCTCTCTTTTGATTCTTGCTTAAGTACTCAGGGGATTGCAGATGTTTGAGATAAAAAATAATATCCTTGTACCATTCAGAATTTATCAATTTCTCAAGAATATTCACACTTTCCTCTTCGATCTCATTTATCTCAACAGTTTGTAGATTTCTCTCTATCATTAGCTTTTTTAGGCCCAGACCTCTGACCAATTTTGTAGTTTGGATGTCCATGTCATATTCTTGTAATTTATTTACCCATCGACATCTCTTACTTGAAATTTCCATTTTTGAGGATATCCTTAACCATAGTATGAGGGACATAAGCTATGACTTTAGAACTTAAAATATATGGCCTGAAGATTTTTGTGGCTCTCACTAAAGAAAAGGCATGTTTCTCCATGATAGTATACTTCAGCTCTGCCCCTTGTAATGCTTTACTAAAGAAAGCAATTGGCCTTTCAACTCCTTCATCATCCTTTTGTAACAAGACATATGCAATGATATTCTCAAAAGCAAAGGAAAAAAATTTGGAAAGCATTTTTATAATCAGGAGCTACTAAAACAAGGGCATTTTTCAACATTTCCTTGATCCCAGTAAAGGCTTGAATAACTTCTTCTTCCCATTTGATACTCTGATCCTTCTTCAACATATTAGTGATTGGGATAGTCAATTCGGCAAAGTTGGAAATAAATCTCCTAATAAAATTTATCTTCCCGAAAAGGATTGAATTCCCTTTTTGGTTCTTGGAATAGGAACTTTACTAATGGCTTCCACTCTCTCAAGATCGATCATGACCCCCTCTTTTGACACTATATGTCCAAGCAACTTTGCCTTTTGAACCCCAAAATGACATTTCTTAGGGTTCAGTGAGATACCATATTCCCTGCACCTTATCAACATCTTTTCTAAATGTTGCAGGTGATCACTTCTCTTCCTTGAAAAAATTGTCACATCATCCTAATACACAACAATGAAGTCATTTATATATCCTGAGAATGCTACATCCATTGCTCTTTGAAACGTGGCTCTAGCATTCATCAGGCCAAATGAAATTCTTATGTACACATAGGTACCCCATGGAGTAGTGAAAGTAGTTTTGATTCTCTCTGATTGCTTCACAACTACTTCATTATACCTAGAAAAAAATCCAAAGTAGATAACAACTCGAAACTGTAAATAATTGCAACATGTTATTCATATTTGGCAAGGGATTATTATCCTTGATTGATGTATTATTTAAATTTCTAAAGTCGACACACAATCTTATGTCTCCATTCTTCTTTCAGACAGGTACAGGTTTACAACCCATGAAGAGTACCTTGTAGGTTGTATGATTCCTCCATCCCTTAACTTTTTCAACTCTTCTTGCATTTTTAGGGAAAGGAGTGGATTAATTGGTCTTTTCTTTTGCCTAAATGGATTGGCATTAGCTTCCAGGGGTATTTCATGTTGAAAAAGGTCTTCCTATATGATTTTAGTTCTGAATATGACCAAGCCAAGCAGTCTTGGTACTTTTTTAGCAATTGGACATATGACTACTTTTCTTCTCTGTTCAAGTTTCTACCTAGCCATATTCTCCTAGGTTTATCCTTTGTTCCCAGGTTATATTCTTCAACATCTCTCAAGGATGACATGTGTCTATTAATAATGCAATCAACATTGTCAAAATTTGATTCAGTGCAACCAAACCTCTCGAAATAGTATTGGTTTTCCAGTTGAATAATGTCCTTACCAAATAAGGTCTCTTTTCCTTCATTTGCACAAACCATTGGTTCCCAAGTCCATACTTTGATTGGAAAATTCTCCTTTATTTTGCAAAAACCTTTGGACCTGGGCATCATCTTCAAAAACTTGCCAATGCTTGATATTATTAGGGATAGACGACCTAGTCAATATTTCAATATCATATTCACAATAGGGGATATTGTACAATTCTCAAACCTTGATCCCAACACTGCCAATTTGTCTGCTACAGTATTGTATTTCCTATCATGGTGTATTATATTGAAAGAATCAAACATTTCAATTAAGTCCCAAACTGCATGCTTATATTGCTTCATTCTTTGATTCTTTGTAGCATACAACTTTCTGACTTGTTTGACTATCAAATCTAAATCTCCTTTAACAATAATGTCTCTAACACCATACTTCCATGCAATCCTTAGACCCAAGAGCAAGTGCTTCATACTCAGTAATATTATTTGTGCACTCAAAATTGAGTTTAAAAGAAAATTTAAACTCCTCTTGGCTTGGAGATATCAAGACAACACCAGCGCCATTACTAGATCTAGAACAAGCCCCATCAAACATTAGGGTCCAAGGAGAACCAACTTGCTCAGGATATTCACACTCATCAATTTTATGCTCCTTACAATCAACATAGCCCACAAAGTTATCGACATCGACATCTGTGTACAATACTTCATAAGAAGCATTGTTAGGGTCCTCAATGATATGCAACATTTTCTTCTCACCGTATAACTTCACAAGGTTCCCCTCAATTGGTATGGTTGCATATGACATGTCCATTTATATGCTTCCACCCACACTAGATGTACTTTTTTAGACAATAACATCCCCCACTTGGTAGGACAGTCCATAATAACCACATTCATGGTTAAGCATTTTCCTGGATAAGTTGCTAATTGCACTACCAATCCCTTGACATATCCAATTACTGGCACTTCTCTTGAATCCATAGCAAGTACATTTCCAAAGCTGTTGTTACCTTGATATTTAAC
Organism: Taxus wallichiana var. yunnanensis; assembly: GCA_018340775.1. Lineage (NCBI taxonomy): Eukaryota > Viridiplantae > Streptophyta > Pinopsida > Cupressales > Taxaceae > Taxus > Taxus wallichiana. Next base: position 811,400,372 of record CM031240.1, on the reverse strand, counting down.
TCATTCATTACCTCAAGAGGCATTACATTACATGAGGCTCCTAAATCAAACATACAATTATGTACCAACCTATCTTTAATAATTAAAGTGGTAAAAATGGATCTACATCCAACTGAGATTCAACCAAAGAAGTTCCCAAATACACCTCAGGTGATTCACCTAGTTCCTCTAATGCTTGTGTTATTTCTAATTCTGTAATAATAGGAGGAACCTCTATATTATTAACACTTTTGCCCTGAGTAATCTTTTCTTCCTTAAATACCAAATATTTGAATGCCCTTTTCCTATGCTTGGGGATCCTGAGTAATTCAACAATGGGAACAATAACCTTGATCTGACTCAAGATTTAGGCTATGTCACGAGGAGTATATTTGGGCACGAAAGTATTAGGAGGAAGATTCACAATTTCATCTGATAGTATAGGAGTTTTCAGAGTCCACTGCATGGCGGGATTACAAATTTTATTTGGGGAAATTAGGCCTTTGCCAGATGTATCTTTCTTAGGGGTTTCCTTTGGGATATTGGTAAGAAATGGAATTTTTGGCTTGGTTTGTGGCCCTCCCCCTTTGACAACCTTACTTCTAGTGTTATATTCTTTCTCTTGAGCAACTATTGCATTCATCAATAATTGCATGTCCTCTTTGGAAGGGATCCCTCCATCATACTTTTTAATCATCAAGGCCCTTAAGTATTCAAAATAATGATTAGGAAAATCAAATTCTTGTACCATATCAATTTCAAAAGTATTAACAAGAGGAAGATGTAATACGGTGGACACAATCCCAAAATTTTTCAATAGTTCTGGCACTTATCAATTCAGTTGATGTTGCCCCTTGCTGTGAATTTGTAGGTCACTCCATCATGCACACATCATCATACGTCTCATAATAATCTACTTCCTCAAATTCCTGATCTACATCACATGGGGAGTGTGGTAAGAAACACCTATTACACCGAGTTAATAACATGGGCCTCCTCCACAGTAGTAACCATGGCAGTCAAAGGATCAGGAACTAATCTATTCTCCTTGGGTTGAGGCTGTTTATTTCCTGATACCATGGGCCCCTTCCCTCTCATCATCCTGGTGCGTGATCACCTCTGGGATGATTTCTAAATCTCTCTTGACCATGTGGCTTGTACTAACCCTGGGAACTTTGTCCTATCCCTTTTTCTACTCTATCCAATTTATAGGATATCTCTTTAATTGCTCTGGCCAAATTCTTCACAACCTCTTCCAGATCCACAACTTTGTTTGATTGAGGCCTCTTAGGATTGATTAACTTGACACCTTCTCTCTTAGGAGGCTTCCCAATTGCCTTGATATTATTTTCTATTTGTAAGGCCATGGTGAAATCCTACCTCAATGTTCCCGGGTTCTTATCTCTCAAGTAATAAGCAACCTTTTTATCAAAAGCATCAGAATATTTTATCAAACAAGACTCATCACTTGGCCTTAGGATTATAGGTAACCTATTCAAGGTTTTGTTGAACCTAGTATTGAAATCATGGACAGATTCATTTGGATTCTTCTTTATATTTTCAAATTTAGATAAAAGGAACGAGGATCTGTCTTATCCCCATATTGCAATCTAAAGGCATTTTTCATCTCGGTCCATGAGTCTATTGAATTATTTGGTAATGACTTGTACCAATCACGTGCATCCTCCTCAAGAGTATGAATAAACAACTTTATATACACATATTCAAAATCAATTTCAAAATATTCCATCATATTGACAAAGAGTCTTAAATGGTGGTCACCAGTGATGGCATTATTCCCTTGAAATTTTGGTAACCTATTTCTGACATCTTGTGGCACCATATTAGGATATCTAACCATACCTCTAAAATTTATTGGCCCAAAAGTATTGAAAACAAAAGGAGGTCTAGGTGGAGGCTGAGACATATTGCCTTGGGAGGTGGTCTTGTAGGAGAATCAAATGATAAGGGATGATGGGTCTCTGGGGTACATGAGTATAAATCTCAAAGTAAATATCCTCTAATGACTCAGTTTCTTGGAAAACCCTATCAACCTCATAAGAAGCAAGGAAAAACGAGAGACACGACTTTTAGACACAAATGATGGCCCCTCTCCAATAGGGGAATTTAAATTTACATGAGGACTACTTGGTTTAGAATCACTTGAAGATGTATGGTAATCTTCAACCACAGATTGATCATCTTTCAAAACTGATATCTCCTTTCTTGATTCTTGTTTTCTAACCACTTTCCAAACTTGTCTTCAATCTGAATTTGCATTCCCTAGTTCTAGAAATAAATTTTTAGTAGGATCCCTAGTGAAGAAAGACCTTCTTCCCTCTAGCTTTGCAAATATTAATGACAAATTTCACTTGACACATGTTAAGACACTAGTAATCACCAATTTTTTGAACTAATTCGGAGTCTCCACCAAGGATTCTCACCTTAGATGTGCAAATACATTATAAGTAGTTTTTCAAATGTCTATCAATACTTAATTTCTGCAAAGCTTAGTAGATCCAACCTTCCTTTAGCCACATTTATCACTATTGATGCAAATTTAGTACAAATCACGTTATACTTAAACCATGTAAGAAACATTACCAGGGTTGGTATGTGTATGAATTTGTAAAAATAGTCCTTGGCAATGGTGCCAATTCGGTGTTGGTATCCAAATTGATTCTCCTGTGAGGGCTGAGCAGCATCACGAAACTAGTAGGATGCTTAGAGATAGACAAATCATGATATAAGTCATTTTATAGCCGGGAGGGATTCAATTGACTCTTTTTCACTCAAGCGTTGGAGAAATGGATATCACCTTATTAAGGGTTTGATCTACCCTCACTACTTTAGGTTGTGCCTTTAACCAAGGTGAGAGGACCTTTTCAGAACCCATATTGGTGAAGGATATCAAGAGATCCTTCTTTGCACAATCTTCATGAAAACCTTGAGAAAATATGATCAATACAACACAATCTAACTCTCACGAGTTGTCACACTAGAGAGTGGAGATGTTTCCTAGACAAGGTTTGGGTTACTAAAGACAATAATTGAAACCTGATTGTTTCTACATATTTTGGCAAAGTGGAATTTGTTAAATCTTTGTGGATACACAGTACAAACAGGTTAGTTCATGTAGGATTTATCATTTGAGAAGTTTTGGTGGGAAGTTAAGCAAGATAAAGTTGATTATACTAGATATTTGAGAACCTTTACAAATATTGGAACACTCACAGATAAAATGCTTCAAAATAGCCAAAATATTCCTTCAACCAAAAGGTGTGTATCAATGGAGGCCCAGAGATGTATGATTTCATACACTCTTCAAGAATTCAACACAAAGGCTCATGTTAAAGACTCAATTAAACATTGGAAATCCCGATTCATCATGTCTAAGATACACTCATAGACTAACAAACAATATTTTTCAACACAGTGAAAGTAAAGTGATTTTAAATTGTTTATTTCATTACAAGATGAAAGCTCTTCTCACAATGAAATTGTAAATGCCACAATACTACCACAGGGATAAGATCTTGTGTGATTCAGAGGGATTTTAAAATAAGATTGCAACAGAACAGGAAAAATTATTTGAAAACATTCTAAAATAAAAGAAAACACAATTATGCTCATGATCAACACAAATTCATTCAAGGTTCATTAGATTCATCAGTAGGGAAATTTTTTTCAACAATCTCAGAGCTTGTCAATGGCTATACACTTACAACCATCTTGACATGATTAAATCTACAAACATAGGAAAATAAACAGGTTTCTCAGACGGTCTCTCGGGAAAATGGTTTTCTCAAACTTTCTTAGAAAAATTAAACCCCCCTTTGTGCATGATTCTTTCATGCCTTTATATCACTTTCCCCCCAAAAACAAGAATATTCCGAGGAATACTTCGTTTGTTACAAATTTGTTCTAGAAATTGATATTTACAATTTACATCCAAAAAGCTACCAGGTGTATAGAAGATGAGTCTTTTTAATTATTTCCACCAATTGCTTTAACTGGGGCATCCGATCGTCTCTTTTGGAAAATTATCTAAAGTTCCTACTCCTCATTTATTTCCACTACATCCCGCTCTGTTGGAAAACTTTGTTCGCTTGAGGCCTGAATCGACTAAGTGTAAAAAAGGCCAGTGGAAACCTCCACGTGTCTCTTCGGCACAACTTCAAATGTGAAATCTAGAGGTAGGTCCCCAAACAAGTGCGGGTCCTCCACATGGTCAAAACACGAGAGAGAGAGTTACATTAGCCGTTGAAAAGTTTGAGCTTGGGAAGAGCCAACAGAATCCTCCACATGTCTCTTCGATGATTCTTTGGTATGAAGCTTACAAGAAAGAATCCCAAAGGAGTGCAAGCTCTCCACGTGTCTAGGGTCTGACAAAGTTGCTCCAGCCGTTGAAAAGTCTGAGCATGGGTAGAGCTAGCGGAAGCCTCCACGTGTCTCTTTGGTGCAACTTCAAAGGTAAAAGCTAGAGGCGGGTCCCCAAATGAGCGTAGGCCCTCCACATGGAACAAATTTTTACTAAAGTAGGCACGGGGATATGTACTCTAAGACACTTTGATTCACCCATCCACTTTTGATGTTGGATCAACACGTGGCCTTTGACCTCTTTTAGGATATTACTCCTCTGCCGAATTATTAATGAAAAAATTTCCCCCCGAGCTCTTTATACTGGTTTCCTCAAATAGTTCCACCATGGACCCCCTTTGGTTAGGATTTTTTCATATTTGGATTGAATACCGGTGAGTTACGACATTCGAGAATAAAGTATGTTCATCTCAACTACCCCTATACTATTTTGTACACAAGTTATCTCTTCCCTGTAACTCTTCATCCATTGTAGCCTTAGGCCATCTGCTCGCTTGTATGTTTCCAACATTTTTAAAGCTAATCTATGAGCTTGGTCATGGCAGTTGCCTCCGGGGGAAAGAACCTATTTTAGCCAAGATGATTTTATAGGGAATTGTAACCTTGATCCCGATCCTTCTTTCCTTTCGCCGTCACGCACCCTTCCTCGTTGGATAGTTGTGCCCCACTTCCATACTCTCCTTTTCATTTCACTCACGCACACACACTTTCTTTTCTTCCTCCGTGCACGTGCCTTCTTTTCTTCCCCTCACACTCTATGCATTTACATCCTCTTTGATTTCCTCTCTCGTGTTTGCATCTTTCCGTGTGCCCCGTTTCCTTGTCACCTTCCTTCCGTGCACCCTTGCATGCCTTCTTGTTTCTTCCTTCGCATTGTACTCTCCTTCTATTTTCCACTAGATGTTTGAGTGTGACACAATGATCAATGGTTGAGTGTTTGGGTCTAAAACCAGCTTGTCCCTTTGCTCTTTTCCCTCCACTCTCTACCCAATTGCTAATCCTGTGCTCTATCTCATGATATTTATGAACATCACCCCGTATGGCCACGTGTATGAAACGTGATTTTTTTATATATGTCATCGATGTGTCGATTGGGAAATCTAGTCTTCACTTTTGGCAGGTCATCTAAAACCGTCCCTTCTAATTTTGATTTGTTCATTCGAGGCCCAAATAAACTAAGCATAAAAAAGGCCAGTGGAAGCCTCCACATGTTTCTTGATGCACTTTTGATATGGTGCCCAAAATCGAGACCCTAAATAAGCGCGGGCTCTCCACGTGTCCTTCTATGGGTCTTAGGCATTTACCTTATACTTTCACACCCTTCACCATAATGCATCGAAATATCAAATAGATCCACCATGCTACATCTTGTTAGAAAAAACCAAGTATCCACAAATGTTGGGATAGGATTTACAAAGGAGACATAATCGTGGAAGACACCTAACAACATAATTTTTCCCTGTGGAGAGAAGACTGTAAATAATACCAAGAATCAATGTGATCCACGACCCAAGGAAAGGACTTGACAATGACACCTTGGTGAAGGAAAATAATTACGCATCCACACAGGAAGACAAAAATGCATCAAACCAAGTGGGCTGAAAATTTTGAACAAACATGGCAAGATTAAATTAACCACCAACAGGATAAAATCACACAATCGAATTTTACAAAGAGAGGAAGATTTTTCCATATTAAGATGTTTATTTCATAACACATTCCAAATTTTATACAATTCATCATCCACGATCGTGCTTGAAGCTAAATCTATGTCCACATAAAATTCATCATCATCCATATATATTTTAATGTCATCATCCACATCTAATGTCATCATATCATTATCATAATCGACATTCCAATTATTTATCTATTTTAAATGTGCAGAAACGTCTCTGTCCTAACACATTCCAATTTTTTTAAAAATTATCCATTATCATCATTCATCATCATCTATATCCATTCTAATGTCATCATATCATTACAAGTAGAGAGAAGAATATTTTGAGAACTTTTAAATGTCTCTATCGTACTACATTCCAAATTTTCTTAAAATAATTATCCATTATCATCATCCAGATTCCATGATCATGCTTGAAGCTAAATCTACGTCCACATACAATTCATGATAATCCATATCTATGATTCTATTCTAATGTCATCATCCACATCTAATGCAATCATCATTACAAGTAGAGAAGATTATGAGAAGGTTTAAATTTTAAGAAACCTGATACAGAGTTTGAATTTTACAAGTAGAGAGAAGAATATTTAACTCTTAGTATTAAGATGCCTGTGTCATACCATATTAACCATTATCATAAAAATAATTAACCATTATCATAACACCATCACATTCAAATGAAACATAAACACCACATACATTGTACAATCTAGAAATTCTATACATAATATATAGGAAGATATAAAATTAAAGATTATAAAGTATTTCAAATTTTCAAACGCCATCACATTCAAGTTTCAAATTTCAAATCCAGATAATAAATTTCAAATTCCATGACCATCACATTCAATGTTTCAAATTTTCAAATATAGATTATAAAGTATTTCAAACCCTCAATCAAGTTTCCACCCTCAATCATGAAATTTTTCAACCCTCAATTTTTTGTACCCCCTTCCCCAATGGCTTCCACTCCTGTACTCCTTTCCCCAATGGCTTCTCCACTGTACCCATTTCCCCAATGGCTTGAATAATCCTAGAACTAATGAGATCTTCCGCAAAGCATTGTCTAGATTCTTTAAAATTATTTGTTCTTCCTTTGTTGCATCTCCATGGGATAACAAACTTGGATCTGCAATTGCCTTGGTTTTGAATAAAATTTCAGGGTTGAAGCCATGCTCTTTAATTATCCACTTCAGTGTATTGTTTTGTTTGTTAACCAAAACAATATTTTCCTTCAAATTCTTTCACTACAGATAAACTTTTCTTCACGGTTTCCAAGTGAACTTGGAAAAACTTTGCTTGACTCTTCAAATTTTCATATTTCAACAAAAAAAGTGATCTCAATTAAACATATTACTAAAATAAGAAAAGGTCAAATTAACAAAAAATATTGTTTTGAAGTAATAATACTTACAACCGCTCTATCTCTTTTGGCATTTGTAATTGCTACCAGATCCTTGTCCTTAGACCATTTGTTAAAATATGCTTGGGCTTCAACACTAATATTTTCCAATTTGTTTAATGTCTTATCCAAAATGTCATCTTTATAGTTATTGTTATACGTGAGTCCCACTTCTTACTTGGTAAGTAAGGAATCCATCTTCGCAGGTTGATTCTAGACTGCAACGTATAAACTATCCCTTTGCCAATAATTTTCATAACAACTTATTATCTCATTGATTAGTACTTTTTCCCTTTTCTCCCATTCTATGAGCTGACTGATATGAGGTACAATAAACTCATCGAAATTATCATAACCAATTAAGTTCTCTAAAGGAAATGGTAGCAATTGTTCACCATCTGTATCTGAAGAAGATGATCTCCCGGAGAGGTATGGGGGATTTCGAGTTGATCATTGATTGCTACTTGTTTTTGCCTTTGTGTGGCCTGATCCTATTTGTGATAAAATAAATCAATATTCAAATAAATAAATCTAAAGTGAAATGTAATGAAATTTGAATAAATTATGTTGAAATATAAGCATACCTACTGGCCTTGAATCATCTCACGAGTATTAAAAAATCCTGTTGGGTCATCTTTATCAATGTCCAAATAATCTTCATCAAAGTTATATTATTTAAAAATGATATGCCCATTGCACTAGGCAAGACACTGAGAGAAAGGGTTGGAATTCGAAATGAGGAGGCAATGTTTAGTGTCCCACTAGAGGCCGAACGAATTGGCATGTGTTTACCAATGTTCTTTTTTCCTGATCCTCTGGTTAGAATTTTGAATATTATTGGAGGATGAGGGGGTGGTGCCACTATCTGTACAGATGGAGAAGGACTGCAATGTGTTGAAAAGTTCAAGAAAAATCATATGAAAAACTGTTAAACTATGTAAAAACTATGAAATTATATGAAGTACTATTCAAAACTTGTACTAAAGCAATAAAATAATACCTTGTTGTTGAGGGGTAGCTTGTCACAATGCTTGAGGTGGCTGTGTTGGAGTAGTAATCAATTGTTTTTGAGTATGTTGCTTGCTAGGATTGTTGAGGTGGTTTTTGAGAAGAGACAATCGCATGTGAATAAACTGAGTGAGTTGGTGAAGACAATTGACTTTAAGAAGTACTTGTATAGTTGAAAGTCCTGCAATGTCAAGAATAAATGATCGATTGTATGTCAATTCAATATGGTAAAATTTAAATGGTAAATTGAAAATACAAAATGGGAATTTGTAAATAATAAATGTTAAGGTATTACTTCTCTAGCATTTAACGAATTCAAATGGTTGGTGGTTCGGAGATGAGTGAAATTCCATTTCAAATTGTGAATCTGCTGACACCTCAGCATGTTGTTGGCCTCTTCCTCTTGATGCTACCTTTTTTGAGGAAGGGCCTCCAAAAATATTCTCTGCAAATAGTAAATATTTAATTAGATTCGAGATGAACATCCTGTTAGTCTAATGTCGAAATACAAACTTTATAGTTTATACCTATTGTTCTTGAAATGGAATTGACAAATTCGTCAACGCCTCATCCGTGCAAGTAGGAATTGGTTTGTCTTTTAAATTTAGAAGAGCCTCGTAATAAAGGCCAAGGAGATAGTTTGTGGAGTGAATGACTGGTTTTTCTGAAAGCGTTGCATTTGTAATGTTAGTTTTTATTTTTTGGATAAAAACGTGCACCAATCAAATTTTTCTTTTCAATAGTCAGTAAAGAATGTATCTGATAGACGGTTTGGTATATCCATTTGGCGACCTTGCAAAACTATTCTGGCTTGAAAGAAGGAAATCATAGCGGTAAGAAAGTGGTGTGAAATTCCTTACGTATCCACACCACATCTGGATTTATTGACATGAGCTGCAAATGCCAAAAAACCGTTGGAATTAATATTGATTTGAATTGTATAAAAATCAGAAACTGAATACCAAATGAAAATTGAAAACAATTTACACTTACAATCAACATAGAACCGAAAGTCGATTCTAAGTACTTCTTATCATCTTTGATGAGTGTTTCCTTCGTTGTAACAATGGGTAAATTTTTGAATGGGAGGCATGTTAACCGATGAATATCAGTTGGATCGATACCAAATTGAAACATTCGACCATCGTCCATAGTAATAGTAAATCAGAATGTCCTCTGTATTATACGAGGATAGAATATAGTTCATAATGTCATGGTCTATTTAGAAATGGGGCATCCTAACAAGCCCACCAAAGTCACATGCATCGAGAAAATCCTTGTATTCGAATTCATTTGTAAAACTATCTGGATGTGGGGGCATAAAAGGTTCCTGTAGAGTATCTTGCCCTTGGATAGGGCTTGTGGGTTGACTGGATTTTCCTCTTGATTTTTGTCTTGGGCTTGGGATGCACTTGTAGTCGCCATTATAGTTGTCCTTGAGCTTGATTGTACTTGACATGGATTCTTGTAAACAAGAAAATTCGGGAGCTGGAAAGTGTAAACATGAAAATGACCGGTGGAAGGGTATTTATAAGACAAAATTAGGGTTTGAAGCCTAAGATGCATGACAAAACCTTTGTTGACATGCGCGAGAAAATCTTCCTATCACGCATCAAAAAATTTTGTTGATGCGTGACAAGAAGCTTTTATGTTGCGTGTCAACAAAGCTTATTGACGCTGCGTGACATGAAGCTTTCTATCGCATGTCAATAAAGCTTGTTGACGTGTGAAAATAACCTTCCTGTTGCGCGTAAAAAAATCTTGTTGACACGTGATGAAAACCTTCTTGTCACATGTCAACAAAGCTTGTTGGCGACGCGCGACAGAAAAAATCTGTCGCATGTCAACAAAGCGTGTTGACACGTGATAGGAAAAATTCCTATCGCGCATCAACAAATCTTGTTGATGCATGACAGAAGGTTTCATGTTGCATGTTAACTATGTGTCAAGATATCGTAGTCTCTCTCTCCTCAAAAAATATAGCGGGTGAAAATTTAGTTATGAAAAAATGGAAAATATACCTTTCAGTGAAACCAGTTTTGGGAATATTCGCCAGGTATTTTCCACCTCCGATTTCCAAGAGGTCTCTTAAAAGAAACCAGAGTGTCATACATTATATTTTTTTATTAAAAGGTTCTTCACATATCTATATAATAATGTGGTAATTTATGTCAAAGAACCTAATGGTAAATGTTTGTGAGAGATATATAAGTATTTTGTGTCACTTACGTTAATCATGCTACTTGTGGGTAGAACACAATAAATCAAAAAAATATCTTGGTTTGAGTTACTATTTTAGGTGTGATATTTTTGTTGGTCAATATCAATGTGAAACTTATTGGTGGAGGACTATGTGGATATCCTAGGTTTTAAAGCATCTTTACCTCAAAGTACATATTGATAAAATTAGAAAAACTAACTTCACACAAAACTATGTACAAATTGTTTCATATGCTAAATGAGCTCATACCATATCTAGGAATCTTATGAAGGGAGTAACTTTCATAGTTTTGGTTGGTGTTTTCAAATTTATACCAAGTTTTTATCTTCTTCTTGTTTTCTTAACTTGTTCATATAACTTGGAAATCAAATTAGCAAATATATAAATGTGTTCACCGAGATAGTATTAGTATTTCAAATATCATTTCTCTTATTTTGAATGTTTGAAACTTCGCCTTCTAACTGTCCTACAATTTTTTTCACATCCTAATCCTATCCACATGAGCCTTATACTTTTTACACACCTCCAAATCTATTCAATCACTTCAACCTAGTTTCGTGTTCACTCAACACTTTAACTCCATTTATTTCTAAATGATCACTAGATGTCCTCATTGGTTTGAATTGAATTTTCACATTGTGTTCTCACTCTTTTTCTCTATTTACTACCTTTAAGCATGAAATTATTTTTACCCTCTCTGTTGAAAGTTGTCAAGCAAATGAAAATATTCTTCTTTACTTTGTAACCAATCATTCACATGATCAAGATGTTCCAACAAGAGTCTTAACCTCGGCTTTGTCTTGCTTCACAAAATAGTAAATTGTATCTAGCTTGCGTGGAAAGTTTTAATCCTTACTCCTTAATTCAAATCCTTTACCATACTCCAAAAACTCATTCAACATTTTCAATCTCCAACCTATTCACTTGGATTATCTCTCCTTACCCCTGTTTTCTATATACGGTCATTTTTCTTGGGGATTACTTACTATCTCAATTTTCAAAAATTCTATCAAAATCCTCAAGATCATAGTTCTCTAACTTAGTTCATTTACTTGTCACATACCTACCAAGGTCTTCACGCAATTTCAATGTGTAGTGGAACTTGGATTTGCCTACCTAATCTAACTAAAGACTGTCTTCTTGTTCTCTCACACGTTTTCATAGTTCCTTACTCTATTTTCTTGACTCCTTTGACCCTACCTTAGTTATAATCCACTTTTGTAAAGGGTTCACATGATAGTAACCATTACAACTCATTAACAAACTTAAAACCTCACTCTTTTAATAAGGACATTTTTCTTTAGTAGACAAATGTATTAGACACCGTTCAATTTTGGGATCGTTAGTTATTTCTTGTTATTATATTCACATATTTAAAAAAATCCCCACACTAATATAGGGATTTAAAACCTTTAATCAATCTTTCCTATGATGACCAACTTGTATCAATACTGAAAACAAAAGAAAATTACATTTTAAGCTCTTTATACTTCAAGATTGTCACACACATTTTCTAGCCTTGCTTTTCAAGGTAATTCTCATTAATTTTTCACTCATTCATCTTCTTGGAAAACTAAAACATTTTCCAAGAACCCATTATCCCCTTACAACTACTACATCAAGCTTGCAAATGATTTTTTTAGGGAAATGTGTTCATTTTTTAACTTACTCCTTCCAATTAGGCCCATTAAGCCCTTAAATAAGATTGTCACAAATATCTTAGATCGTACAACTCTAAATCAATCCAAACCCCAATAATATATTTTCTTTTCATGCTCAAATTTTGTGGTTCAAATTTCACCAAATTTCCTCCACCTAAACTCAAATTACACACATTTTCCATTTTCCCCTAAACTAGGGTTTTAAGAAGTTCGAGAGGGTATTTTCCACATAACAAGAGAAAATAAAAAATTAGGACATCTAACTTACATAAAAATATCTATAACAACATCATCCTTCTTTATCCTTTTAACACCAATACCTAGAATTGTACCAAACTCTCTCGATAACAAGTTTTGCATACTCTCTTCTCAAGAAAACCTTGCTTTTCAAAGGACAAGTCTTACCAAATCTTCTTTTTCCATATTTTCTCTCTTTTATAATGAATTTTAACACCTTTAAATGCATGAAAAAACTCCTTACATCATAATTTTCAACATTTCATCATCAAATTCCTCACTTTCTCTAAAATACATAAGAAACCCTTGTCGATTTGGCTCAACTTAAGAAACCCCACTTTAAATGTAATTTCAAACCCCAACAAAATTCATTCTCACCTTATAAACCTTAATCCACACGTGCGGACACATTTACATTAATTTTATTTTTTCAAAGACATTTAACCTTGCTATTTCATCACAAAACCAATCACAAATCAAGCCATTTTTCACAAATACTCAACTCATTGATCATTACCAGTATGGAGAAGCTTCATAACATAAGAATACACACCAAAACATCATTTCATACTCATAAGAATGCACTTACATACAAAAATTCCATCAAAAGATCCATTTTATTCATATTTACAAGAAGTCTCTCACTATACATACAAGAATCTTATTTCTTTACATTGTTCCATGCTCAACCATACAGGTTCTTTCCTTCATGAGGCTTCTTTTTTTGTTCTTGAAACTTCAAACTCTCTACCCTGTATTTTTATCTTACTCCTCTATTAGAATGATTCAATTTTAAGACCTAAAACATTGAATGAGATAACTAACTCTTAGCCCTAACCAAGGTGTGGACTTACCCCAAAAGGATACACAAGTTTAAAGGACTGAAAACACCTTGATTACATTCATGAGGTCATTCATGAATTATTTTCACCATAACATGGCTTTACATTAATTTCCAAATTCAAATTTTCAAATATTCATTTTGGAGGGAAACTCCAAAATAGATAATGAACACTCATGAAGGAACTTGATATGACCATGGAGGATTCAAGAAAATTTATCATGACCCCTAAAACCCACAACAACCAAAAATTCAATGCAAACCAAACATTTCTTATATAACGAATGCATGAAATTTGATGCATGGAGGATCACACATCAAAATTATACTTCTTTGTGTATGAGTAGTGTTCAAAACTTAGATAGGGAAACCTTCAAGACATGTTAGAATTTTTGTAAAAGGTGAGCACATATCTTAGTTTTAAAGTATCACTCCACATCAAATTAATGTATGTGTATCAGATTGTGTGCATTTATTGATTTAGTCTAAAGTAATATTTTTATTTTGTGAATTGTGTAATTGCATCTCTTGATTAGATAGTATTTCTTGGTCATATTTTTGAATTCATGTTTGTAAGAAGAATTTAATTCTTGTGGATATTATGTTATCTTAACATCATGTTGGAATTATTGTTTGTTAAGGGATTCTCTTGATTTCCTAGCATCTTATAACAACTCTTGTTAGTAGAAAAAACGAGACTTGTGCATCTCATAGCTATAGAACCCTTTCAAGTATGTTGGAGTTATTTTTTGTAAATAGAATCCAACATTGATGGATCTCTTGGTTTCTAAACATCATGTTGAGATTTATACAAGTCAAGAAAAATGTGAGAATTTTATATATGTTCTTACAATATAGGAGACTTTTGGATCTCTTGATTTCACAGTTGGAGTTCTTGTCGTTAAACCCACATTGAATATATGGCAACTTACAAAGCATAAACAAATGTTAAAGGTAATTGTTGATGTTTTTGGTGCACATGTTTTTTATTGGTAAAATAAGTGTGGTAGGTATTTCACCCTTTTCACTAATATCAAAAAGTATATTTACATAATAGTGTCCATATTTAGACACTAAAATGTAGTAACTTGTCCTTTGCAATTCCAAGTTTTTCTATGTTCCTTGTTTAGAAAAATTCTCACATTTGGAATACAATCAAGTTACTTCTCTAGCTCTTTCATGGATTATTTATCTTTACACTCTGATATGTCATCAATTCAAGAAATATTATTAAATAAAATCAATAAACAATGTATGCATTTCATGCCATAAATTTCTGTTTCACTTCATAGCTCTCATGATTAATATTGTATTAAAGTCCAAGATGTGGAATCCGATCCTAACAAACTTGTACATTCCTTCCCCTATTGCATTATTTGACTTTTCTTTCAAGTTGAATTTCTTTATTTGGTCATTTAATATTCTTAGGTTTAACCTTATTAGAATATTTCACCTAGAAGGTTATGTAAGAAAGTCATCATCACTTTATAACTCACCACACACACACCTAATTTCTCCTTTTTTTGCTAATGCTTTGTTGAAAGAGTCTTTGCATGTTTCAAGTTTCCACTACATGTGATTACAAATCATCCCAAGGTATTTCTAGCATGAGAGAAATATAGAAAATTGTTATTTCAAGTCAAGTGAAGTACTCAAGAAGTTTCATATCCCAATCCCGCCAAGGGTCAAAGACCATACAATCTAGGTTAGGGCCATGCGGTTATAGTTTGGACCATACAAATTTCCTATAGTCTTAGGTCCCTACTTAGTATCGGCTCTATAACTCATGACAAATCATCTCTGGTATTCATTTTTCCTTTTCCACTTATCTACACATCTAAATCCTCTCTTTTATGACATGTACAATTATGTCTTCTTCTCCTCTTGCCATTTTAACTATTTTTTTATCATTTATGAATTTTTTTGAAGTATTAATGCATTATTTTGGTCTCGTATGGTTAATTGTAAATTTAGTAAATTATAATAGTCCCATATTACTAACCATTACACCCCCTTTATTTTTTTCACTTATATAACATATATTTAATTAGGGTGTTCAAATTTGGTAACCTAACTATCAATCAAATATTTTGTTCAAACCTTAGTGGCCCTAGGTTTTTTTCTTATTGGTTTTGGTGCATTATAATTCACAATATCATGGATCATTATCATCATCTTTATCTCAAGAAAAATATTTCCCACTCTTCCTCTAGTAGAAGTTACTATCCCTCTAACTAGGTTCTCCTTCATGTACAAATGGGGAGCTAATTGTTGATTCTACTTATGATTACTCTCAATTATCTCAATAATATAAGCATACACACTTCACGACTAGTTATATGGATAGTGATTCATATCCATTGACATCTAGAAAAAAGGGTATTCTCTTCCTTATTTACTCTTCACCCACTAGACTTTTGCAATCCAAACAGTGTATCTCTCGGCCCTACAAAGCTACAAATTGCAACCTTCTTAGTGACAATTCAATCTATTACCTTGTGTACTACAACCTATACTCAAAAAATTGTTTGGGTGTAATTTTGTGTATCTCCTCTACCACTTGGGATCGATACAAGCATTTATCTTGGTAAGACTTTTGATACTAATTCCCATTGTAAATATCATCGATGCCTTGGTCATACAACTCATCGATGTCTTACACTTCATCATTCTATAAAATATATTTTCAAGGATGAATCTCTTGAATGAAAATTCCTTGCTAAAGCATATCGCCATAATAACAATAATGCTATGACACATTATCCATTGCTTGATTATAACATTGTTAAATCTTATTAAGAAAAGTATCATAATTATCATGTAGTTCCCCCTTCTAATGAGAAACCCAAGGATGTTCTTTCACTACATTTTTTGGTTATTTCTTATGATGACATTGATATGGATCATGATTTTGTTTTAAATAAATTCTACATTCATGATTTTTAACTAATGTAATTAAAGAGGTTGTTACACACAATTTATATGTTCTTAGGTTTCTTCATTCTCTCATGTATAGTAAAAATCAACTGACCTTTAATGCTTATATAAATTGTGAGCATATTGTTATCTCTCTCGAGTTGGATATGTTACTATCTATACCCAATTTTTAGTTTTGAATTTATTCATGCATGTGATATGTGCCTAGGCCACCCTTTTCTATGTTATTTTATATCTATACCCTCTATTTTACATTATCGTGTCAAGTTTATTCATAATCAACAAGCAATTAATACTAAAAACCTTTACCTCCATGGTGTTGCCCAATTTTGAGGTCACTACTCGTACTCATGCGTTTTTGGATAACATTTCTACTTCACACACTAATTTTAATGGGTCACTTATTTCAAGTCCATATGTTTTTATATTTCACCAGCTAGCTCTAGTGGGATGCCTCTTTTGTCTATTCTACTCAATGTTCTTGTTTACATGTTCTTCCTAGAGGACCCATGCATTTTCTACCTTATGTTCCTTCATATGCTACTTCTCGTGAGTCATTCTCTGCTTGTATTTTGTATTAGTATTTTATCACACATGATTATCATTATGTTATGTTTATTGACTAGTTACACATTACTAGCTCATTTTCTCACACATATTATACTCACCATGGCTCCATCTCTACCCCTCTCCACCCTTAGGGAAATTAATACTACATTGATGGCTCTTCAACCACATATCCATGAACCTTTAAGTAATGTTACATATGTATGTTACAATAGTAGTACATTAAATTTTCTTATAAAGAACTCTTCCCATTCTATTAATCACATCATGTGGGCTTCATAACCTTATGTATTCTAGACATTACTTATAGTTGTATATTTTGTTATTATCTTTATTATTTTCATACTTATACTCTTGCTAGATGCTCTTGCCCATATTTAAACTAATAGTTTTCACATACCTTTCACTACAACATGTATAGCTATTTTTTTATATAGTTGTACCACTTATTTTGTTAAGGTTATCACCTCAATCATCTTTAGATTCCATTAGGCCTTTATACATATAGCTCACTCATCAAAGGTCCTCTCACCCTATGTCTCATATGATACATACAATGGATTTTACACAACTTATACGTGAACATCATTTTTATTTGTTGATATTTGTGGCACCTATGCTTCCTTCACCCTTTAAGTATGACATGTGATGGTTCGTCAGTAACTTCCAATAATTTAATCAACCTATTTGAATGTTGATGTCATTATAAACTAGGGTTATGTTCAAGGATGTATGCAAAGAATTTGACATGCAACTCAGTACTATGGTGGTTCTTGTTTTTGGGGGTTTTGTTTGGTACTAGTTTCCTTGTTCTCACTACTAACTATTGAAAGCAAGTACAAGTCTAAATTAATGAAAGATTTAAAATACCAAATGGAAATAAAAGTATATCAAATGCATCCATGTTCATCAATGAAATGCTTGTTAAAAGAAACGTTTGATTGAAATGAAAAAATTCTTAAATCAAATTAAAGTAAAAGGCATGTGTTGAAACAAAATATATACAAGATTGCATTAAGATAATCATCAAAATAAGATACTGAAACTGAGCAAATATAAATATCTTGCATAAAATACCAATCCTCCAATATCTTTGGTTGAGTGGGCCCTTTCTCTACTTCAGGATTGAGGCTCTCAACAAAAACGTATAATTAGAATAGCATGTATTATATTGATCAAAATAAGTTCATCACATATTCTAAAGTGCAACGTAAAATAACTTCTTCTATTAACTACTGTAATACTGGTAAAAAATACTAACTAAAAATATTTCAAAGGTGTCTTATAGACATAGTTGATTACAACACATGCCAAAAATATAGGCAACACATTTAACTAATAAAAACTTCATAAAAGTTCCATGACACCCTATAATTCTGCTAGAAACAGGGGTCCTCATTTATAGATGGTTGTGGGTCAATCCTTCAAAATGGCGTAGTGGCTATGGACTCAATCTCCTTGACTGCAACTGCTCAAAATGGCAGAAAATGCACCTCATCATCTTGCATATGTCACCAAATCACTCTAAAAAGTAATTAGTGAAAGTTCCATAGGTCATTAGTTCACATAAGACAAAATAAGGGGAAATGCATCACTTTCTACTTTAGATATAACTATTTATAACATTCTCATGCATAGATTAACATTTTTAGGAGTACAACTTATAGTTATATGGATTCTATGATGAGTCAATTTATGGACTCATCATATCCCTTGCACTTTAACTTTTGAAAGTCCTCATGCAAACTATCTCTAACGTGATCTCTATCTAAGATGTTGTGCCATATCATATTATTCAAACTGATATGCATATTGCTTCCTTGTGCCTTTACATCCTTAGGTTTCCAACATAAGCTCATCCCATGCCTTAAATATTTCATGTGATTGGGGAGTATTGTTTTACCAAGTGGTCATGAGGATAAGGAATAGAGGAGGCCTAACTTGGATACCAACCCATTCCTTGTTCTACTCATTGTTTCCTTTCTCTTCAAATTTCCGAATAATCTCCACAAGTGCATCCCCTCTTCTTGTACGCTAACCGACATTGTGAGGAGAGATAAGTTCTCTTCATTTAAATGGAAAATTCATAGCGTCCCATATCTTATCGCATGCTTTCATAGCCTCACCAAATTTCTTTGACAAGTAAGTTTCAAATTCTTGGACACATTTGGCCAAGATCTTAAATGTGTATCTACCAATTCCATCATGATAATAAAGAGATCTAAAATATTTTTCATCTAAAAATCATTATGGTGTTGAGGTGGAATATAAAAACCAACAGTTTTGACTTGCTGATTAAAGAGATCAGTTTGTTCCTCCCACATAATTTGATTTCTTACCAATGATTGAAAATATTTCAACTGAAACTCTCCCATTGACATATTTATAAAGAAATCAGAACATTTGTAACCAACATGTTATGGAGATAAAATTCACATAATAAGTTTTGAATTTTTGAGTACAACCTTGATAAATTTGTAAGAATATTTTTCCATCAGGAGCCTCATGAGGCTCTCCACAAAAATTCTATGCAACTACCAAGAATAAAATTGTTTTGAAGAAATAAACTATAAACTAAAGATGGTTTTTCTGCAAGCTAGAAGTTTACAAGCCAAAGGACAGACAGACTCAACAATTGTTTCC
The DNA here is from genome assembly GCA_018340775.1 of Taxus wallichiana var. yunnanensis. NCBI lineage: Eukaryota > Viridiplantae > Streptophyta > Pinopsida > Cupressales > Taxaceae > Taxus > Taxus wallichiana. The sequence goes on along the minus strand of CM031240.1, from coordinate 811,380,812 downwards.
AATTTGCTCTTTGCATTAGAACTTGACTCAACCTCTTCTTTAAGTTTCTTATTTTCTCCTACCAAATCTTTATTTCTAAGAGATAGTTGGGCACAATGAGAGGAAAAATCATTCCATGCTTGCAAACCAATATTTTTCTGTCTCTTTAAACTATCAACTTCCACTCTCAAAGCAACTATTTATTTATATTTTTCTACACTCTTTTGTAAAAACTCATTTTTAAGAGACAAATGAGTTATTTTCATACCTTTTAGTTGTTATTTTAGAGAGGAAATTTCATCCTGGTGTCTCTTCAAAACCTCATCTCTTTTTTATTCCATTCGACCAACCTCTAGTGCAACATTTTTTGTAGCTTCTATATGAGTTTTCAGAGCTTCCAAAGGAGTTTTGGTGCTTCAACATCATGGTTCTATTCTTCAGAATGGCCGAAGTAAAATCAAAATCTTGTGACTGTTTTATTAGGGAAGAGGAAGTCTCGGCCCAACGAACTCTTCCAAAATATGGGTTTCACCTTTATCGTCATAGACAATGTAGGTCAGAAACTTCATCTTTCCTTATAGGACCAAACCTTCTTTTTCTCAACAAACTTTGAGAAGGGGTTGACATGGTAGCCTTTTACTTTAAAACTTGAGGCTCGGAGGGATTCTCGGCCTCATCTGTAGGGTATTTTATAAACACATGCGCGGGATGAGGAGAATATTGAAGCTTAGGCTACAAGTCATGGGTTGGTTCGGTAGAGAAATTTGCGTAGGAGCACACATAACCTTATTTGGCTTGGAATTCTCCCTTACAGTAGCCTTTTATATTTTTCTCTTGGGTTTCCTAGAGGCCGGGTGTGCATAAATCAAATGATTAATCTATGGGTGCTTAATTGTAGTGTCACCACCCCCACTCTTATACTTTTGTCCCACATTTATGACAACATCGACAAGGTATTCAAGAATATTTACCTTAAGCTCAGTATTTTTCCTTCCTTTCTTCAAATGGGTTAGAATATTAAGTGAATCACCCCCTAATACCGATGGTTTCCCATCACAAATGAAATACTTGTTTACCCAAGAAGCAATATCCCTCCAATGTTCTGAGACTCTCCCTCTTAATACCCTTCTGAATTCCTTAGGGATTAATGATTATCTCAGGTAGAATTTCCCCTTCCTCATGAAAAAGGGCTAGCAAGCTGATTAACAAAAATGGGGCACGATGGACCTAAATGAGGTATTAGATTATTCATGCTAATATAAATATGAGGAACATAAAACTATATAAATAACCTAAAACAATATGGAATAATTACAATTAATTATTATAAGTGAAATGAAACCCTAAGTATGCAAGAGAAGGGAAGGAAATAACTTAGTTGATGGATAATATGGTCGCAGGTTGTCGTAGGTATGATCGAAGAATCTAGAAGTGCATACGAACACTTAGGGACCCTGCGAAGGGAAAATATGGTGAGTCTAAGATGTCCGAGGTGCCCGGGAGTATCTTTGGGCACCCTGGTCTATAATTTAGGCATTCTAAACATTGTAAAAGCTCCAAACCCGAGTTCAAGAGTGTTGTCAGAACTTGGTCCGAAACCCTACCTTTCTATCACGTTGGATCTATTGGATGAATTAGAGAATGACTTGCAAAACAAAGAGAAGTACCAAACCCTAGAAAAATAAAAGATGCATATAAATGGGTCAGACTGACCTCATCCGCCAAACTAGTGATCATATCACTGAGCATTGCACTACATTTTAGACCCAAATGTATTTTTGGTGTTTGTGTATGTCATGCCCTAGGTGCTCTCGTGCTAGTCATACTTTTTCAAGTAGCAAGCAATAATAACTATAGAAAATGTAAGTAGAATGTGTGTATGGAATAGAATAGAATCCCTCCCCCTATGTAGTGTGTGTGATGCAGATCTCCTAGCCTTGATGCATGTCACTAATGGATGTAGATCTAGATGGAGTGATAATAGTATGTGACTCTAGGACCCTCATTATGGTCTTATAAGCTTTATATTTATAGGGATCTCAAGTTTAATTTCATAATTAATCCTGACAAGGTTGATTGAGGAAAAGATAAAGACAAAAATGGCTAGAAAATCCCCAAAAAGAAAGCGAGAAAAGGATGTGCATAGACAGGGGCACCCCAAAGAATGGCCGAGGTGCTCAATTTTGGCTAGAATGATGGGGCAATTGCAAAATGGGTGGTTATGTGTTAGAAAATACATGGGAATTATGAAATAAAATATAAAATAAAGATGGCCAAAATGTGGTATTAATTAGTACTTTAACCACTTGAGAACCTTCGAATAGTAATATAAGTCTCTGGGCTAAATTATGTATAAAGTGCATAATTTTGTGTCTACATTTTCCCCACTTTATGTTGGTGAGTGGAAATCTCAAGTAACATAAAGTAGATAGATATGCGTGCACTGATATCCATGTATAGTGTAGAAGAAGATGTATCGATGGATGAGACTCAAGTGTGGAATGACAAAATAAAAAGACGGAGGAGTGTGGATTCTAAAGATGAAAAATGTGCATAAAAATGATGAGAGTGAATCTATGGTAGAACATGTGTGTAGTCATTCTGTGTGTGTAGTGTACTTGTATGGTTAATAAAGGAAAATGCTTGTAGCGGTGTGTTGTCATTTTTGATGTTGTTGTTGTTGTTGCTACATATCTTTGTTGTTGTTTCCCTAATTTAACCTGCTTGTTTCTCATATGGTGGACATACAAGTTAAATTAGGGCAACAACAATAGTAGTAGCAGCAACAACACATACTCTAGAGTGCAATGAAAATAACTTCTATTAACTACTGCAATCTTGGTAAAAAACTACCAACTAAAAATAGTTTGAAGGAGGTGTCTTATAGACACGTTGATTACAACACATGCCACAAATATAGGTAACAAATTTAACCAATAACAACTTCATAAAAGTTCCATGACACCCTATAATTCTGCTAGAAACAGGGGTCCTCATTTATAGATGGTTGTGGGTCAATCCTCCAAAATGGCGTAGTGGTTGTGGACTCGCCTTGATTGCAACTACTCAAAATGGAAGAAAATGTGCCTCATCAGCCTACATATGTCACCAAATCACTCTACAAAGTAGTTAGTGAAAGTTCCATTGGTCATTAGTTTGCATAAGACAAAATAAGGGGAAATGCATCACTTTCTACTTTAGATATAACTATTTAGAACATTCCCATGCATAGATTAACGTTTTTAGGAGTAAAACTTATAGTTATATGGATTCTATGATGAGTCGATTTATGGACTCATCAATATGAATTTTCATGAGGCCCTTATTGGGTATCCCTTATGATAACCCCTTACCTATACATAAATATTTTCACAATAAATAAAAAACATTCAAATAATCACATAACACAAAAACATTCACATTTACAAAAATACATAACTAAGACATAATTATGGTTTAATTGGATGATTTGTTATTTTATACATGTTTTTTTTTCACCTTGGTTTGATGGAAAACATTTTTTTCTATATAATCTTTACATACATGCATTAATGATGTAAATTAAGTGTGGTCTAGGACTCACGAGAGGTCGAAACATGATGACAAATGTTGGTTTGTCTCCTTCCCATTGAATTACTCTTACACCACACAAATGCTTTTGTTTGAATAAAATTAGTTTATACTTCCACATTGCGCTTTAGTATATACATAGTGTAAATGTTATTCCTTGAGCTAACACGATCGACACACGATGTGCCTTATGCAACACTAAACTATCTTGTTATATTTGTTTTTACCATCATTGTTTTTTAAAGTTACTTGATACTTGTTGCTACTTGCTTACATATTATTTCCTTATTTGACTATTGTGTTTTTTAACTCCTTGGTAATGGTTAGTTATTACCTTTCTTGATTATAATTCCTTGATTATTTACTTTATATGGTTTGAGTGCATTGATGTCTTGTGACACTGTGGGTGTCCCATATTTGTGGCTCTATGAATATCTTGTGTATGTACTTGTTTCTTCGTATGTCGTTCATTGATCATTTTATTTTGATTGACTTGTGTCACCATGGGTGTCCCATGTTTACAGATCTATACCTCTAAGTGACTATGATTACACACACACACACACACACACACACACACACACACACACACACACACACACACACACACACACACACACACACACACACACACACACACACACACACACACACACACACACACACACACACACACACACAATTGATTACTTGTCTCTACATGATTGTTCCTATTACTAAGTTATTACTACTTTGTTTTACAAAATACTTTATTTATACTATGATGTTTCTATGATATTATTACTATGGTTAATGACATGATTAACACTTTTAACTATTGTTCTTACTTCTATACACATGTATTATTAATTTTTTGTGTTTCATGTTGTTTTCTATGTGAACCTATATGTACTTAAATTTAAACAAAATAGTTATTACATCATGCTTTTATTGTAATTTCATATACATGATTTATGAACCTTAATGTTATATCTTAGTGGCATAAACCCTTCTTTTTTCATCTCTTGTTGCTTGGTTTAAATGATCTTATGTCAATGTGTTACTATTTCATGATTTTGTGTCAAGTTATAAGGATCCCTAGCCATAAATTTCTCCAGCTCTATCCCACACTATTGTGATTTTTATATTGAATACTTCTCTTACCGGCTCGTTGTAGTATAGGTATACATGTATTTATAATATTGATTACTATAGTATAATTATAAACCTAATTAAAATTAATATTCCTTCCATTAATAAATTGATTGATGGTGTTCCTTATGTTTTTGATGATGATTTATCATCCTTTCATAGTGAGCTCCCTAGTGATGACATATATGATGATTGTTTTCTCGTTGCACATGATATGAATGAACACAATTGTGTCTCTCCCACTCATATTCAATGAAAAATAATGGCATCAATTATAATATTTCTATTTTCATGTACATGATCTTACTTGTGTTCCTACTCTTCCCTATGAATGCAAAAGAAATGATATTTCTTGCGTCATTAATAATTATACCAATGCTCTTGAATACAACAATGATGTAACTGATTCTCTTCTTATTGCACATACTATGATTGATCCAAGTTGTGGTTCTAACTCCACTCTTGAAAGAACATGTAATGATTCTATTATTACTTCTTATCCATTACTTGTAAATGATAATGCAAATAATGATGAATATTTTTCTATTTCTCTTATCCAAAATGAACACGTAGATTCTCCTCTAGTTATACAAATAGTCTAAATTCCTCTCATAGTGTAAATGATATTCTTGTGGATAAAAATAATACTCCTTTAGAACCTCAATGTGTGACCAAGCCCATAAAACCCCAAATTCTACCTAATGACACATCACCCCATATTTATTTTAAAATAAATAGTGTTCCTATGGCCACTATTAATGGTAAGGTACAACCCTTAAATGATCTTTTATATGTCTATGACATACCTCTTCAATATTACTCTCTCTTATTTATGCAATAGGATATTTGGAATGAAATGTCCATATTTTGACCCTAAAGAGGAAATAGTATTATGCTAGCATTGATTCCAATACTATTTATGGAAATCATATTTGGCATAAAATATTCCAATCATAGTTCCCTAGGAATTGTTTCACACATTCATTCCAATTGTTTGATGGAACTTCAAATATTTATTTACATCTTAATAATTAGAGGGAACTTATGGCTTCACATAAAAATGATAGATTTCTTCTCAAAGTTTTCCCTAAGAGTCTCACAAGAGAGGCTATGTATTGGTTTACTCACCTCCTAGCAGAGATATCTAAGTATCTTGTTATAGAACTTGAAGATGATTTCTTAGAAAATTTTAGTTGCGATAGATTCCCTAGGGCTACATATGAATGTTTACTCTCCTTACATGAAGATGATACTAAACCTATATTTGAATATATCTTACGCATCAAATAAAATATGCAATTATTATCATATCAACCCATTGACCTAGAAATTTAATATATATTTTGTCGAGATCTCATATGACCACTTAAGAAACAATTATTTTATGACACTTGATTCATTTATAGATAACTTTTTCTATTTTATTGATCTATATCAAGAACTTATGCTCCCATATCAATTTAAGCATTTAAATGATAACATTTCCATTAATTCCATTATGCATGATTATGTTACACAACTAGAATCAATACCTAGTGATAATAAAGTTAAGGTTATACACCATGGAAGCAATATCTATCATTCGATCCCAAAGAAAACTTATCATAAAGGATCCTCCTAGTCCTAATGTATACGATATATTTTTACAAATCTATCAATATGATGCATGACATCCTATTTATATTAATAGATAAATATTTAATTAAGTTTTCATTTAATGATTGTCACCCCCTCACCAAATTGAACAAGAAAAGGGTAGGAATTTTTACAATTTCTATCACATTAATGGATATTGAGACAATGATTGTTATGCATTGGATAAAAATTAAGTTACTTGAGGATAAAGGCATTATATCTTTTGAGACATGTCATTATAATAGATCTACTTCACCTTCTCCATGACATTTTCCTATAACAAGTGTTACTCTCACTAAAAATTCTTCTTATGATATATATAGTGATGGTTATCACAATGATGTTATTCCTCTACACAAAAAGCCACAACCCATGAAAAATGGGTTTTCACAGAAAAAAATTTTGTACCAAAAGTTACACACGTAACTCACACAACTTCTCTTGAACCATTAGTGAAATGTTCGGTTAAGCTCATTCTTCATGTTTGATTTGCATCAAATACATTTTCAGTCTCTAGAGTGGTATCTTACACCTAGTCCTACTTGATTTATTCATCATACTATTGTAATTACCCATATCATATGATCACTATCTATGTCTCTCGACCACTACCCTTTTGCTAAGTACCTTACAATGTATATGAGGATCACCCTTCATTATTTCTTAAGAATATGTTTACTCTATCTATATCGCTATAATGATTGCCACTCTCTCAAACCAACTAGGACATAACAGTCTCGCTTGAGGCATCTCTACTCACTCCACACACAATCTCACACTCATGCAAAAGACAAATGAAGTGATAAGATACCTTTTCACTTTACTATTTATAGTCACTTTTCAATACTAATTTTACTATGGTCCATATTTCGCGCTTATTACTGCCACTAATACACACTACACCATTTCGGTCATATCTTGAGCACTTTTATTTCTATTTACACTTCGTTTGTGGCATTATTTTTAGAATTCCTCCTACCACCTTATGATACATGTGTAACATGCATTATCTCTCTTCAACATACTCTTATATCTACCACATGCGCATTTTAACCTCTTGTCGTTACTTTCGGCTTAGATTTCATTATTTTCATCACTCCCTCTTTCGCCAAAATGGGGGCATATTATTGGGGGTCCCCCTATAATCCCACGCACGTCATCATGTGTTCTAATATCATGAATTCAACACCTTGCAATTTATACCATGACATTTCATCATCAATCTCCCTAATGACCTAATATGGGGGCAACAATCATGAACATTTCCCAAACATGATCACATGTTATAACCTATCAATTCCCCTAATGACCTAACTTAGGGGAAACAAGTGACTAAAAATATTTTTACATGACATCTCATAAATTTCTAGAAAATTTCCCTAATGACCTAACTTGGGGAAATTAGCAAAAAACCTCTCCACGAGTAACCAATCAAAATCAATGTGTTCAAATCAAATCATTCAAATCCACGAGAGATGTCCCAAATAACCTAACTTGGGAGTTACATTCACCACTTCTTTCCCAGATGACCTAACTTGGTATTTTATTCTGTATTCCATGTTCACTTCTAGATGACCCAACTTGGAATCTGTTTCTTTCATTATGCATTCACTTCCTGATGACCTAACCTAGAAGCTACCTATTTCTATCACATTTGCTTCCAGATGACCTAAATTCAAGTTGTCTCATTCTCTATCTCATTCTCTTCCAGCTGACCTAGCTCGGAAGACTTTACATGTAATGAAACTCATGAAGTGGGGGTAAGAGTGCATTTCCCCTTATCACTCCTATATGGGTCAATTGTTTAATCAAAATCATTTGGATCCAAAAATCACCACATTTTGATCTGATTCCATCTGCAGCGGCTAGATCTTGAGGATGTAGTTAAATTTTGGAGAATAACACACTTTTCTCCCTACACTCTTCCTCTAGCGGAAGGATGCCAAAATCCTCCAATTATTCCATTCATATACAAGCATTCGGGTTGGGAACTGATCACTCCCTACCCACCTATTCGTTATTAAACCATGTTCAAAATCATCTTATATCCTAATCATCATTTTCATTTTCCACACTTCATTGCAACACTTACAATTTTTGATATGTTTCATGGATCAACTCATTGATCCATGGTTTGGCATGGTTTTATAGTTCTATCGGCACACTTCTACTACACATCTGCGTGTTCTTCTACAACTTGGGCTTCTTCAAATTTTTCTCAAGTATGCATCTCTATCTACTTTATGTTACCGAGATTTCCACTCACCAACATAAAGTGGGGGAAAATGTAGTAATAAAATCACACACTTACTATTACATTAATACCACCGGGTATGTTATTTTATATATGGATCTTGTGTAATAAAAGTATTCACTAGTGACCCATCCTTTAGTCTTGTTGTCGAGTTAGTCAAGTTTCATTGTTGTTTGTCTAGTTCAGTCATCATTTGTCTCTGCAGTTTTGGGCATCTTTCAGGGTGTCTCAAGTGTCATAATTTTCTCAGTTGTCATCTTTAGGTATACTCTGGGGTGCTTAGGGTTGCACTGGGGCACCTCGAGGTGCCCCAGCCCATGATTTTAGGCACCCATGTCATCGTAATTTGTGGTCTTAATTTCTTTGTTCGAGGTCGGTCCTAACGATTACCCCGTGTATTCCCTAGGTCGTAGTTGGCGTTTTGGGTCACTAGTGTCAAAATTTGAACAAGAGATCCCTATATAAACATAACATACTCACTACATTATGGGTGAACATCTTATTATCAAGGGAAGCTATCTACTAAGGAAAGGGACTACATTTGGGCATCTTCTATATTTGCATCACACACTGTATAGGGGAAAGGGTTGTATTCTTTCTATTCCATCCACCATTTGTATTTTACATCTAATTATTGCCCCTTATTACCATGTCATTTGCGCTAGGGAATCCTAGGCACAAAATTGCACACTCACTCACATAGAACTACATTGGGTCTGAAATGTAGTGCAATGCTCAATCGTAAGACCACTAGTTTACCAACTGAGCTCAGACTGACCTATTCATATGCATTTTTTCATGAATTGATGTTTTGGATAGGATTTTGTAGGTAGATATTCATACATCATTTACAATGACATAGGTGACAATATTATGACACTTGTGCGACAAAAACCAAGGTATTTAAGAGATATTGTGACACTTTGTTGAAGTCAAGTTCGAGCTTTTACGTAGTCTAAAGCACCTTGATTATAGACTAGTGCACCTGGGGCATCCCAATATCCTCCTGTACTTCAATATAGACAAACAATCATCGTCCGCCCTTCCTGAGGCCATTCATTCACAACTTTCCTAGTCTCACATACTGATCCGCATACAGTGAGGTAATTTAACTTAAAGTTAGTATCATATCCCTCTTATTTCCATTATTATAATATATTCAAACATTAAAGCACAATATTTAGCTCCAACATTTCAATATAGTATTCAATTTCTATTTAGATTAACTCATAAAATATTTAGAAACTTCTATTTTCGTTAATCAATCACACACTTTGTCGATTCATCTAGTGCACTCAATCATTTCCCGATGACACACTCTTTCTTACATGGCTCATCCTTGACTGTTGAGGAATCTTAGCTAAATGATCCTATTCATTCACACGCTAGGAGGAATCGTTAATTCGCCTCTCCTAGTTTCATCATACTAACATATTATGATCACATTATATTATTCATTACACTAACCACGCATTACAAATCCCATTCAACAACCATTTCATATAACTCATCAATAAAATTACACATGTTATCTATCATCATTCAAATTACCCATTTTTTCTATCATTATCAACATTATAGTGTGAATCTACATCAATACGCAAGAATGATATACAACATAATAACAACAAACATTGAGTCATATTGCGCCATCGATAAACAATGAGATAAACTCATCATATATCAATAACATCTATCTACATACATACATACATACATACATACATACATACATACATACATATATATATATATATATATATATATATATATCAAATGGAGTCGTTATTATAAAAATGTTTCATTATTAGGGGGAAACTCCCCACATCATATACAATAATACAAATCAAATCTCATCGTCACTATCACTCTCAAGTACCGTGAGAGCTCTCGAACTATATGCCACAGCCACTAAATCTGTGCCACTTTTCGTGGCCTTGATACCTCTCCACTTTCCTACATTATAATATGTTCTTTGTAGAATGCTCTAAAAATTGATGTTGTAAATCCATGTAGAGTGAAAATACATCCCTGTGCTAAGGACCATCACCCAATGCCTATCTCGGCTCATCACGTCTCCTCGCATGCCTTGTCCCTCTCGCATAACAATACAATTGCATGTCGCTGCTACTATGGTCACTGGCTTAAACAAATGGGCATGCTCACCCACAATATCTTCCAAACGCTCAAGTATCTCTCTACCAAGTACATTATTCGACACATTCTACGTCAATGTACTAATGGATTTGTCTACTAATAGGGTCCAATATGTGTCACCTACAACAAAAATAACACAATGACTCAAATAACCATCATTATAACATCAATAAACAACAAAGTACATAAAACAAAACAAAACACTCACACTCCGATATAGCTACCACTATATTGTCGGGGGCATGGGCTTCCCCATCTCCTCCTCCTCCATGTGCTAACCCCGCACACGCTCTGTGAACAATGGAAACAACAATACCCATCGATGTGTTGTCCACCACATGTGATACTCCTTTGTACAATCTGCATCATCAGAATCTATCAGCTCTATCACCACGTCTTCCTCATCTAGCCTAGAAGGTACTATCTACTCTCATGTGGGCCCTAGTCTAGCCCCAACCCTCCTCGGTGCTATAATCACTTATATCCATATATATGGCTCCGGGCACGTCCTCGTCATACCAAACTGTCATGATACTCTCTTTACCGGAATAGCTCAGCCACTCTTGGAAATCGATCCTCCAACCACATGGTCATACGAATACATTGAGCTCTATAACATCCTCAAACCACCCTTCATAATCACAGTATGGCCGCCATACAACTACCTCACGTATTATCATATCTATCAATTCCTTGTAAGTATCCATGTCCACATTATGCCCATGAACATTAATCCACCTCCTCATGTATACTCGACATATCCCACTCTCCTCATGGACCTCCAACTAGCCTCAACATTGCAATATGCTCATACACCCATACATGCAATAGTATGGTGGCTCTATCCCGCCACCATGCTCATTGTCGCAAACCTATATAGATCCCTATATAGGTGGGAAATCACACAACGTGACCTTGTGTATCTAGTGCTCTCCTCCTCTATCCATACACATATATCTTACATCTTATATAAGATGCCTATACCTCCTCCCTCTATGGATTTATATGAAGCAATCAAAATGGCTATGAAATTCCACAAGCATGGAACCCTAGACCTCAATATAACATCCAAACTAATATGGGCCTCGACAAGTACTCAATTCCCCAAAAATACCGTTTCACGGCTCACATCCATCTCTCCATGTTCTCCAACGACATAACATGTACTCTCTCCCCAATAACTGGAAATCACAAGTATGTGATACACATCCTCCAAAGTAACTATCATCTCACCCGTAGGCAACCAAAATGTACACATATCCACACACCACCTCTCGCATAATGTTATCAACATAGGCATATTATGGGGCACATCCCCCATCTATGCTATGTGCCATAGGCTGACATGGTCCATAACATCCCACTCATCATTTGACAAGCCCAACCCAAGTAAAGTACTCAAATGATGACCTCTGTGGAATTCCCTTGAGTGAATATTCTTACGCGCACTAAAAATGACAACAAACAAAATATAGAACACTATAAAATTCTAAATACATTCACTTATCACATTAATATACACTAGAAATTGTAATTGCACTATTATAGATAAAATATAAACATTATGGACTTAGGCACCTAGATTCAGGGTGGACTGGGTACCCAAGATCAAGTACACCGACACCCAAGTTTGGGCACTCCTATCCCAAGGGTCACTAGTGCCCTCACCACTCTTGTCCGGTATAAAACACCAAGAAAATTCATAATATCAAAATTTAAAAATCTGATAAAACCAAGTACTACACACACATTTTGTAAAAAAACATTGTACTTACCAATTATGCCATAATATATGATGTTATGGTAGTCACCACCCTCTCAAACTAGCTAGGATGTGCTGCTCTCACTTGTGACATATTCATTCACTTAGAACTCAATTTCATAATTACATCAAAACCAAATGAGGTGACTAAACACTTTTCAATTCACTACTTATAGTTACTTTTCATCACCTACTTTATTATGGTCATTATTTCATACCTATTCTCGTACCTAATATACATTACTCTATTTTTGTCATATCTTGAGCATTTCTACTCTGATTTACACCTCGTTTGCGGCGTTATTTTTAGAATTTTTCCTACCATCGTACTACATAAAAATTACACATGCATCATTTCTCCTTCACATTTTCCTTCAATCAATACACACACATTTCGACAATCTTTATCACACTTCCTATTTATCTCATGCTTACTTTCGGCTTAGTGTTTGTTCTTATCATCACTTCCCTTTCACCAAAAGGGGGCATATCATTGGGGTCATCCTATAATTCCCCTTATATCACTATGCATTTGATCAATACTACCAATTTTTCATTTTCAAACATTTACTAATTTATTGTGTGACATTTTACCATCAATTTCTCGTAATGAGCTAACCTGGGGCAACAAACGCACAAATTCCCTATGCAAAATTTCATCACTTCCCCCTAATGACCTAACCTAGGGGAAACAAATGTTAAAATCTTTCCATATATCAATTTCTATCAATTCCCCTAATGACATAACCGGGGGCAACTAGCATAAAATATCTCTACGAGTAACCAATCAATCAATTAATCCATGCATTTAAATCTCTAACAATCCAAATCATATCATTCAATCAAAATGATATAACACATGTGGCCTCCCACATGACCTAACTTGGGAGTTACATTCATTACTTTCCTAGATGACCTAACTTGGGAAGTTATTCTATATTTGGTGTTTTCTTCTAGATGACCTAACTTAGAAGCCATCATACATTTCTCATTTTCTTCCAGATGACCTAACTTGGAAGCCATCACATCATTGCAGTGACATCTATGGAGTGGGGGAAAGAGCGCCTTTCCTATACCACTCATATATGGGTCAATTATTTTGTTGAAATTACCTCGGATCCAAAAACCATAAATGTTTGATCTCGAGTCCATCCATAGTGGCTAGATCTTGAGGATGTAGTTAGAGATTGGAGAATAACACACTTTTCTCTTGCACTCTTCCTCTAGCGTCACGATGCCAAAATCCTCCAATCTACTAATCATGTACACACAATCACTCCCTACCCCTACCCCATCTTATAATCATCATACACATTCAAAATCCTCAATCATTCAACATTGCAAGAATTACTCTCATTTAGTGCACTTCATCACATTATTTCACTTTTCTCTATGTTACATGGATCAACGTGTTGATCCATGGTTAAGAATGCTATATGGTTCTTTCAGCACACTTTTATTACCACATCTATGTGTTCTACTACAACATGGGATTCTCCAAATTTCTCTCAAGTACGTACTCAAGGTTTCCACTCACCAACATAAAGTGGGGGAAAATGTAGTCACTAAATCATGCACTTACTACTACTACTACTATACTACCAAATATGTTGTTTTATATATGGATCTCACATAAGAAAAGTATTCACTAATGGCTCATCCCCTAGTCCTATCGTCACTTTAGTCGGTCATTGTCATTGAGTGTCTTACATAGTCATTAATTACTCACACAGTTCTAGTCATCTCTCATGGAGTCTCAACTATTGTTATTTACTTAGTAGTCATCCCCATTCTTTGACTAGGGCACCTAAGAAGGGATTGAGGCACTGTTGTCACCACGTTCCTCATTTTTAGATTTCCTAGTCTCTACTGTACTTGGTTCTCATTTATAGTCTCAAAGTAGATCTTTATAGTTTTCCATCTCATTCCCAAGGTACTAGTTATCATGTTAGGTCATTAGTGTCAAAATTTGAGAAAAATATCCCTATATAAACCCAATATACACACTACCTTAAGGGAGGAATATCTCTACTAAGGGATAGCTATCTACTAAGGCAAGGGACTATATGTGGGCACTATTCTGCATCACAAATTACATATGAAGGTTTGTATTCATTCTATTCCATCAACCATTTTCATCTTACATCTATCTATTACCCGCTACTTTAGTGTCATTAGCGTTAGGAACCTAGGCACATAATTGCACACACATGCACATAGAACTACATTGGTTTTGAGATGTAGTGCAATGCTCAGTTGTAATTCCATCCATTTGGTAGCTGAGGACATTTTGACCCATTACTTTTCATCTTTCCTTTTTAAAGGTTTGATGATTTTATGTGGGGTTTTGTAGGAGATTATTCATCAAAGATCTACAACGACATCAACAAAGATAATGCGACATACATGTGACAAATATCGATTTATTGCAAAAATATAGAGACTAACTCAGACTCGGTTCCAAACTATTCTCGCAGATCATAGCACCCATACTACAAACCATGGCACCCATATGCACCCTAATCCTCCCATAGGCACCCCAATCTAGTGAATCTTCATCTCCTATAACTTCTTGAGGTGTGTTATTATGCTTTATTCCACCTATGCATCTTCTAGTATAGTTCCGGATCACCGCAAGGTAAGTTTATTTTAGGTTAGTATGTTTTCCTCCTATTTCAATTATTTAATTTTATTTAAAATATCAAATAAAATTAGTTAGCATTTATATTTTAGTTTATATCAGTTATTTCATTGTTGTACTTGTTTAGATTAATTATAAAATTCATAATTTTAGTTAATCAATATGGATGATTGAGTTTTCTCTCGATTCTTCCCTCTTTGATGAATTTCTCATTTTCCCACAAATCAGGACATGAGAATCATCTATAATTTAGAGCAGATAATGCTTGTAAAATAACAAAACATTATAGACCATTATCATCTCATTCCGACACCCAAAAGACCCACTTATTAGAATAGTAAGTCTTACCAAGCTTCAAAGTCTATAAATATTAAGCACTACAACAGTTCATTCTCTAAGTTGTCATTACTCCTTACATTTCAAGAACACTCAAACGTGCTAAATTGAGACACTAAAATTAGATATCCTGTAATTTGACTTACTAAACATAGTAGGTGTTAAGATTGTGGTCAAACTTTACACACTCAGCCATCTCTCATTAATTTCATTGGCCTTTGTCACCATGGAGCTCAAACACTCAATTTTGGAGCCAATTTCAACTTCAAACATTGAGTATCCTAATAAGAGTGATAATGATGTAACAAGTATGGAACTAGAAGACTTGAAAAAAGGATGTTGATTGAACATCAAGCAAATACAGAGGGGAAGACATTCTCAGTGGTTTATTCAAAGTTGGCAACATCACTTTTGTAAGAGACTGGATGGTTCAATCCATCCTAGTAGTCATAGAAAAGGTTCATCATGTTTAAGTGATTTGATTAGTCATCTTAGGTCCACATAGTGCAAGTCTCGTAGTAGTGTTTTTGAACACTTATTCAATGCTTTGGAGTGTGTTCACATATCACAAAAGGAGGATGTTGCAATCATAGGGTTTCAATTCAACAGAGGCTAAAGGAAAATAATTTCATTCTTAAAGCATTCTCTCAAGATCCATCGAAATAGGATCTTCATCAATGAAAGCTTCCCCGTCTCTAGATCATCACTTCTCTCTCTTCTTCTCTCTCCTCCCTCTCTCTCTAACATTTTATTCCTTCATTAGGAATGCACTTTTTCACTCTTTCATATTATTCACTTAAGTGGCCTTATTTTTCATTGTAAAAGTCCCTTTTCAAAAATAAGAAAAGGACTTAATTTCATTCCTAGAGAATGTGAAAGGTCACAAGTGGTGGTGAGGTGAAAAGTCACATGAGGGAGATGAAGATAATTTTTGTAAGCTATAAATTGGGATGGCCTCTCCATTATAAGGGGATATCATTTTTTTCATTTTTATTTTATTTTTGGCCTTTGTTTCACTACTAATGCAAGTATTAAGCTTCCACTCTCTCTACTTTCCAAATTCACAAGCATTGTAAACTTATACAACCAAGAAGGAAATTTTTGTCTCGATTAATGAATCTATAGAAATTTTTCTCTGATTTATTATTCTTGATAATTCTTACACAGGTTTATTTATTCCTATTGGATGTGGACCTACTATGGTTAATGTTGGTGAGAATCAGTAAGTGCCTATGCACAATCTTAACCCCGTATCTCGATTTTCCTACTCCTTTTTACCTCTTTCCAAGTAAATTCCTCCCTTATATATTATACAAGAAAATTTTCACATGTTTAGTGCAATATTCATGTGTGGTCCCGACCTAACAACCACCCCATAATTTTATTTAATCCTTAAATTCAATAAACGAGAGCCTCCCCATACCTAATAAGGAGGGGCCTTGCCTCGTGATCATTGGTGAAAATAACTAATATGTCTTGCAATAAATTATTTCACCAAAAAAAAATGGTGACTCTGTTTGGGAACATTTTTCCCTTGTGCACCCTATAATGATATCTAAAATTAAAAAACATCACATATATAAAAACCCATAAAAATTAGAAAACTAAAGAAATACCAAAAATACTATTCAAATGTTTTAGAACCTTGTTGAACCCCTATTAAAAATATGCAATGTGTATTATTGCATCCTTATCTAACAATATGAGTAAAAATAACAGAAGTGAGATTCAATAGAGAAGACCAAGCAAGTGACACTCTAGTCTTTCACAATCCCGTATTTGAGTTGTAGGAACAAGCTGATTTCATACTTGCTCCCATATGGATTCCAAGATAAGCACTTGATTCTTCACCTCTTGGCTTGGTTTCATATCCACTCTCTCCTCAACCATTGAACACTCTTCCTATATAAATTTTTGTACATGTACCTTGGGGATAAAACATAGGTCCACTAGTATTTGATCTTCCACTTCATGAATTACCAAAAGGATCAAGAAAGGAATTTCTTAAATTCTATGGAAATGGAAAGAAATGTCTAGATGATCATATTAAAACTTTTATCACATCCTATGGAATTCTTAGAGTGGTACATGAAGATGGTGTTCAACTATTTTTCGAATCATTACAAGATGTCACTATATAATGCTTTTACTACTTTCCACCTCACTCCATTACTGACTAGGATGACATAAAAATCGGGTTTGAAGAAAGATTCAAGATTGTGGAAGATACTCATGCCCTCCTTTCTCAATTAGCTTAGATGAAGAAATAACAAGAATATCCCATAAGATAATTTGTGGAAATTATTAACAAGTTGATTAACAAAATTCCTATTGGTTCTCATCCTATTACATATATTAAGAGGAGATTCTTCATAAATTCTCGAGTTGCTGAAGTTGAGTTCATATATGCGGAGAGATCAACCAAAAACTCTATATTATGCTCAATAACTTTTCATTGAAGTGGAAGATGATCTTATCATGTTAGGGAAGGTCAAGAACTACTCAACGAAGAGTAAAAATATGGAGCTCTAAAGATGAAGGTGTTGATTCATTGCTACAAAAATTGGTCAATGATCTAACTACATTGAAGAAGTAAATTTCTCAACATGTCTCATATCAAAATCAAAATAGGAATCAAATTGTTTGAGCACCTCAAAGGATTTCCTTGGAATCCCACTAGTTAATACAATATGTGGAACATGTGAAGATGAAGGAGATGAATTTATTGAATAAGAACTTGAAAGAGAATAAGAAGATGGATATGTAAACATTGAGTATTTTGAATACTCACCTGACAAAGATCCTGAAGAATCCATGGATGATATGAATAGTTACTCTAGTGCAATGTTCACATGCTCAAAATAGAGAAAATGGCTTCTTTTTTTGTTTCCTAAGAAAATATCTTGAATCCTAAAATGGAAACTCTACTGAAAAAAAAAAACTAAATTAGGATCATCATTTCCCACTTCTATGGGATCAAAAATGAATAATCCTAAGACTACCTCAATCATACCTCCATATACCTCTTTGAGTAAGTCTCTTTTATATCCTCTTTTCAAACCAGTTTCTTCTTCTATTGATCCTAAGAATGAAAATCCTACTTATGTCAAGGATACCATAGCTCCTAATGTGTCTACCAATTCTTCACCCTTTGAAATCATTGAATATGTCAAGAAATCCAAAATCTAAACATCTAAATTTGAATACATAAGAAACCATTCCCAGAAATTTGATAAATGTCCAATTTATTAAAGGAAGTATTTCAAATTCATGTTCCAAAAATTCCATTACCAAATAACCACTTCTTGCTCTTAGCAGTACTCCTCATAACATTCTTACCTTAACAACCTGCACTTTTGGGAAAGTATGACTTTTCTATCCGCCTTTTTGATCAATGGGTCTAAAATGAATAACTATATTATTGAATTCTGATGCCTTTAACAATTTCATGCCCACCAAAGTTTCCTAGGATCTTGTCCTCTCTCTAATCCCCTCTACTAGCCATTGTTACTCCATGGAAACCAAATAATTACCTCTCATTTTCTAGGTCAAATATGATCAAGTAGCATTTATAGGTTTTCCTGAAAAAAATCACAATGAAAATATTTTTGGTAGACATGCCAACTTCATATGGGATGTTGTTGAGTCAGATTTTATTTCGGATGTGTGACAGAGATATATAGATGGATTGGTTGTATGCCACCATAAAAGTCAATGGTAAGATGAATAAGCTACTTCCTATAAGAAAAATGAAATATACAATTCAAAAACTAGATGACCCAAGGGTAGACATCTTATACCAAGATTAAAGGTATGGAAAAATTTTCATTACTTGAGGAAGATGTTGAGCTTCCCATATTTATGGAGGAGTATCTGGGTTTAATTGAGCTAATGGAAAATCATCATGATGATTTGATGGAGCAAGAATTGGAAAATGTGTACTTCCCACTGAGTATGGATGTAGGTTCTCTACTGGTGATGAAGGTCATGGAAATATTGAATTACAATAAAGCAATCCCAAGGTGATAAGCAATGATGGTCATGATAGAAAAGTGATATCAAAATAAATTCTTGGAAGGTCATCCCCAAGTTTCCAATCATCTTCTCAAGATCAAATATGAAGTTTTTTTTGATGAATATGATTTTGAATATGAATCCTTCTCTTTCCCATTGGGAGATGAAGACCTTCTCAATGAGGAATGTATAAATAAGAAGATGCTTGGGTCTCTTAAAGTTAAATCTACTCAAGAAGAGGATGTCTCCATCATAGAGATGAATTTCCAAGCTCAATATGGTCAAGATGGGGAAATAATGATTTTCATATTTCATGCATGACCTTGTGCTAATTATCATTTCCAAAGGATGAAGCACTATGCACATCACACCATAGTGAGAAGCGGATCAAAAATGATCCAATGTGTGTGAAGGATAATTGTTTAGAGAAATTGAGAAACATGGAGTACTAAGAATCTTGTGATAAAGTTCAAAATATCAAAATATCTACCGAGAACTAGCTCATAGAGACCATGGTCATGAAGAAAATAAAAATAAATGCCAAATTACCATTAAAGACCATAAGCCTTGGTGTGAAAATGGTAAGCTTGTATGCTCAAGACTCATTCTTGTAGCAATAATAGAAAATAAAAAATTGGAATAATTTTGAAAATAGATGAGATGGAAATAGAATGTCAGAGAAAAAAGAAAATGAATTAACTAAGTGGACCTCACTTACAATAACAATCATGAAAAAACTCCCAAGAAATGGAGAAAAGGGTCATATTTCCTAGATCCAATGAATGAGTTTGAACAAAGAATTTGGTGCTACCCATACAAGGGTAAACATTCAACAAAGAATCAAGGCTACAATGAAAGCATGTTGTCCCCAACATGTACCATAGGTGAATTATGAACGTTGTATCATGCTTTACCTTTTTGTTGTGTGTTCGTGTTTTTCTTCACTTGGTCATGTTGGTAAGTTTGCTAGTTATTTAGTGTAGCAACTCTATGGCCCAATGGATAAGGCATTGGTCTGCTACTCCATGAGATACCCAAGGTTCTTCATTACCCCTTATGGTCTAATGGTATTGAGTCGATATATATATTTTTCATGCTAAATGTATAACATGTAAAATTGAAAATTTTGGTCATGACAACTAAGCCCACCATTTCAAAGCCTCTTCTCCAATCATCATGAACCCTCCCTAGCTAGCTCATCATCTCATGCATCCTCCGAGTTGTGCCATCATCATTATGTATAAGAGGAACATACTAACACATGGTTTTCAATTGTATTTCATATATAGGGTAATGGATCCAAGTGGATTTCACGTAGAGACTAGTCTTTAAGGTGGAATAGTTCTCTTCAAAGCACCAAATTGGCTATTTTTAGCCATATTGCAGCATCAAAACATCCTCCGGAAGATGAATGGAAAGACTTGGCTCATCTAAATATTTTTAAGGATATCAATAAATTTATCCAAGGAATTTTAGGGAAAATATGTGGAGGCAATTGATGTCAGGAACAATTCAAGCAAAACTGGGTCATTTTGGGCATAAGGAATGAAGGCTCCAATAGAGAAAGTCACCTTATTTTGAAGATTCTGGGAGTTATAGGAGGAGTTGAGATATAATAAAATAGGAAATGGAAATATATTATAATTATCCACATGATAGACATATAAATTTTGGTCCAAGACTTCAAAATCCTCTATGATGATCTAAGACACTATAGTTGCACCTTTGAGCCAAAAGAGTAACATGCCATGAAAATAAAATTATAGGAAGAATTGTCTCTTGAAAGTGGTTGGGATAGTATAAAAATTTTATTTGGAGTAAAAATCATATAATTTTTTTCTCTTAAACTCCATGTCATGCTCCCAGGGAAGAAAAACCACTTCCAGTGTTCTAATTTTACATTGGGATGATGACATCAACAAAAAAATCTTGAGCCCACTTTTGGAGGTTATGCATCCTGTAGACACCTAAAATATGCTTACACTTAGAATTTCCTCCAATTCAACCAATTGATGACACTTTGTCAATTAGCTACTCTTCGCCCCATTCTCAGATGCCCATTCACAACACCTTCTCGGATGTATTCCTCATATAATTAGCTAATTGGGCTAATATCTCTTATTAGCTAAACATTATTCCTTTCGACCACTCGAACATCCCTAGTTCTCTCTAGATTGCTTCTACATGATACTAAGGCTATCTATCACCTGAAATGATTAACCAAATTTCTCCCAACTCTCAATGAGTCTCTAATCACTTGTTAATCAAGTTTAACTAGCCTAATCATATCTCGAACTAGTCTAAAGCATGTTTTCTTAGCTCCTAATCCTAATGTGATTTTTAGGCTTTAGTCCCACATGCACCCAAATTCCAAAATCTTCCAAACTAGAAACTATAAATACAAGGCTAAGCTTACCCATTAAAAACTTACAAATTTACATAACACAAAACTAAAACAAGCCTAAGAAAGCTTGGATCTCATTTGTATTAGCTTTAAGCTAATTAGACATTTGATCTAAAGCTTTCCTTCCTCCATTGTTAAGCTAACACCTCCATTTTCATCCTTAAACGAAGTTTTAAGTAATATGGAGAGAACCATTGGCCTTGAAGCCATTAATGGTGAGACTCCATTCTTGAAAGCTTGAAAACCATAAACAACTAATCACAACTTTGATTGCTAAGTTGATCTTTTTAGGTTCAATTTCTTAATTAAGTAATCTAAAGAGTAGAGAGTAGTATATATGCTAGGTTTTGATGTTTTTGTCAAATTTATGATGCATGTATAGGATTAACTCTTGTTTAGCTCTTATCTCATGGTGCATGGTTGAGTTTAGTTAAGCTTTGAGGTTCTTTAGCCTCATTCCATAGCTTGCAACTTTCCATTACACACATTTGACATTCCCAGTGGGACATGAAGTCCATCCTCCATTAATGGAGGTATTTTAAAGCTTTACATGTCCATTTCTAACCATTTTTATGCTTTCTAGGTTTTAAATGTTTATTTTTTTAATAGATTTCACATTTTATAGGGGCTTAATCTTCCTTTTGCTAAGGCATTTCATGGGTTGAAGTTAGAAATTGGATTTAGTGGCTAACAACTAACTTGTTTGTCTGTTGAAAATTTTCATTTCCATATATTTTTAGTTTTTACAGGTGGTGCATGTACATGTCCTAGATCGGCACGTATGCGTTGAAATAGGCACATTTCGAATAAAAACAGTGTGCACATGTCTTTCTAGGTACAAAAACACCTGCGCGCATGTGTATCCGTTGAAATAGGTGCATATCCATAATTTTGGGAGTGTATCCATCTATGTTACTATTTTTTTACATAGGGGTGTGTATCCATTGAAAGAGGTGGATATCTGTTGAAACAAACGTGTATCCGTTGAAACATGCATGTTTCTGTCGAAACAGGCATGTATCCATTGAAAAAAGCATGTATCCATCATTCTGGGAGCGTATCCATCATTGTTACTATTTTTTTTACATTAGGGCACGTATCAAATTGGGCACGTATCCATTGAAATAGGCACGTACATGTCATTACTGGGTGCGTATGCATCGAACTGTGTTCACTACCAATCTTTTGAGGCCATAACATTTTCTCCGAACTCAAACAACTCTTTTTTTTGTGTTAGAAAGGTATTGAAGAGAAATACACAATGGAAACATAAAATTAGGATTTTTCATTACAGAAAATTTATGGTTTACATTATTATATAACTAGTTGTTTTCTAACAGTGATTATAGGCTTCTTTTGGGTTATTTAACTAACGTAGTCTAAGTGTTTCTCTTTTTTAGTTAGAAAGGGATTTCATGAAGTGTGTATGCTCTCTCCTCGCACCTTCTAGGTGATCTTGGGGATCAAAAACACTTCTAGGAAACCCTTTTTCCACTTTCAAACACACTTATTTTACGTTTCCTAATTGGGTTAACCTTTCAAAGTTGGTTAAAAATGAACTCTATCTTTTGCAAGGCACACTTACAAGTATTTTTCCATAAAACTTATTTTATTGGAGTTTTCACCTTGTGTATGCTCTTCTTTTGTGCTTTTAGTGATCTTAGGAATAAAAAACAACACGTAAAATCTCTTTCTTGATATAAGCATTTGATGGAAAATTATTAACTCTTCACGTGTAGGGCCTAATACTTGTCAAAGAAAGGAGCTAAGACAAAACAAAAACCCTCTAATACACATGTTTTCATACATGTTTCCAAACAGTGTGCTACTTAAAACCACATTAAGTTAAACAAGATAACAAACACACCATTCAACTTCACACCGTATTGAAGGTTTTAGAAAAGGGTACGTCCCTATCCATGTAATCTGGAACATTACCCATTTGGCATAACTCCTTAAGCTACAAAAATTGGGGGTGGTTCTAGGAACCCTAAAGTAATCCACTACTAAGTAACCTCGTGGATGAAATAGGAAGTGCTTCGCTTACCCAATTGAATAATTTCACATTGTAAGTTAGAGTAAAAGTTGTCCGTATCATGACCCCAATGATGGTACAACTAAATGCACTAGTTGATCATTATATCAGAAGTAAAATAAAGATGAGATACTCCCAAATCAGTCAGTGTGACTCTTTGAGTAAATCGTGTTCACTTCTAGACAACTTGTGACACCTAGTTGAGAGATATTATTAGGAAATCCATTCCATCTTGGAGCCCACTTTGCTAGTCCATTGTCACATCAAGCCATCATGAAGTGATGACTTACTTGGATTCTAAACCTTGTTTCTCAAACAAGGCAAATAATCCATGTCAGTTAGAACTACGTGTCTTTCATCATGAAATTAAACAAAATATCACTTATCTTAGTTTCTTTCTTGCCTTCAGACGAGGTGAAACTCTTCCCAAGTGGTGCTTAGTTTATTTTCATCTTTTTATCTACACCTTTGCATTCTTGTTTCCCATTTAGGACAAGAGAAGGCATCTTTTGGGAGTGTTTTCATAGATAGTGTTCACCACTTTTTTGTCCGTTTACACTCATCCATGTTTGCGGTTGAGTTGTTAAACATCTAAAGTGTGTGGATGCATCCTCATATCTTTAATGGCCACTTGATCTTGATTTCAAGATCATCATCATAGTTAGGATTGATTCATCATTTGATCTCCTTTTAACATGCTACCTTATTCACATTGCCTCAACATAATTAAGATACTTATGTCACATTTCTCGTAAATGTGATCTAAGTGTTTGTATTGTGGCATTCCGCTACCCACATTTTAGCACATCCTTAGTATACTTTGAATTAGTTTGATTTCAAACATTTTCTCAAATCTTGAAAAGTTTCGATTACTTTTTTTACGTTGTTTTGATACCACTTTGACACTAATATCTCACTTCTCCACAAAGCTTGATAGACGTGTCCAATTAGTGTGGTTACGAGGCTTACATTTGTAAGCCTCACCCTTTAACATTTAGGCATTGTTGGTTGTTGAACTCATCGTGGTATCCTTTGATTGGGAGTCGTGCTTACACTTTGTTAATACTTACACCTTGTTCACTTTTTTAACTTGACATAATTATTGACATAGAGTTGGCTATCTAGCATCAAAACTATTGTTGAAAGAGAAAGGTAAACACTTTGATCAATTTATTTGGTTATCTATACTTGCATGATTGTTCCTTGCGTGTTAACAAACTCATAGACTTATTCTAGGAAAATCTTGTTGGATTATCAAAATTGTGTCATCACAATGTCTATTTTCCTTAGACCTTGGAAAATCACGCACGCATCTCCATACTTATGAAACATCTAGTTGGTTTCTGTTATGCTACTCAAATCAATATGGATCCTTCTTCCCTTTGAAGGAGTTCCATTACACTATCTAGGTATAGACATTTGTGCTTAAAACAATGCCAAAAATGACTGACTATTGTGTAGTTTCTCACACTTAAAAAAATATGGAATCTAGGTTTAGGAATTCAAATCAAAAGATTCCCATTATGACTAAACCTAATTTGGTTCTTTGTGTTAGAGGGCCCATTCAGGTACCCTATTCCCCACCTTTAACTCATAGTCGGTGGTATGGTTTGGATGCTTCTGATCCAAATTATTATTCGGGTTCCCCCACTCTTCATCTAATTCAAATCCAAACTACTGTTCGGACTCCCACTCTTCTTTGAAGATCAGGATACCCCTAGATCAAATATTGAATCATGTTCCTCCCTTCCTTTACAGGACCTTTAATCCAAATCAAATCAATGATGTCTTCCTCCTTTGAAGACTTGTGTGACTTAGAGTTCCATCGATCGAACATATAATTCAAATCTTAAGTCACGGTCCTCCCTTTGTAGGACCACCTTTATCAGTCACCTCGATGACCCCTTCCTCCATCCAATATTTCCACAACTCAGATTCCCTCTAGTCCATCATTCAATATTAATCATATCTCATAACTTAACGAGATGGCTATGCGAACCTACTTTCAAACCTACATGACATCGTCTTCTATAAAAACAACCTAGGTCCAAATCCAAATCATCCATTCATGAGATGCCTGCCTCTAATCCTACTTCCTCTCTTAAGTCATCTTCTTCTGTCAATCAATCTTCCCCGCTTATCGGACATGTTTCTTCTATTCAACCTTCTATGGCCAAAGAACAACAACCTTTAGTGATTGATTTCTCTCAAGATGATAGAACAATCGACTATATGAAGATGTCCCATTAGAGGATTGAAAAAAAAATTCTTTTCGGAACTTGATACGCTCGCGTATTAGGGAAAATAAGTTTATCCCTTTTTTCATAATATAGATGAAAAACCTAAGGTCATGGAACTTGAATCTTCTTCTAGCATTCCATCTTCACCTTCTCCCGAGCATGATGAGATGATGAGGTATAGCATTGATCCATGGCCTATCTTCACATTACCAAATCATTCATTATTTATCATAATTCCTCAATCAAAATCTCACCTTGGGTCACCACTGAGTAGCCCATCATCTTCTTCTATCTTGGAGCCACCCCTAGGTAGCCCTTCATTTTATACTTGTGGGTCACATCCTGGTAGCCCATTCCCTTCTATTCTTGGGCCACATCCTAGTATCCCTTCCTCTTATATCCATGGGATACCTCTGAGTAGTCCCTCCTCATCTATTCTTGGGCCATGTCCTTGTAGCCCAACTTATTCCATCTTAGGGCCATATTCTAGCAGCCCTTCATCATCTTCTATCAGTGGCTCACCTCCTGGTAGCCCATCCTCTTCAATTCTTAGACCGTATCCTTTTCATCCATCACACCTTTCTTTTATCAATGGTTGTGGCAAGCCCATGGTCATTTCTCACATTAGGTCTAAACGTCCACGTTCGCTTTCTTCTCCTTCTTGAGATCAAACAAGTCACACATTAGCTTATAAGAAACCCAAATCTCTAAAGCTCCCAACAAATCAAATGATCTTAAGGTTAAAAATCAAGCGTGATTCAAGAATGCAAACCAATGTAACCATCAAGTATGGCACACATTTTAGAAACCGATGGATAGGGAACTCAAGATACCACATAATGTATCCATGTTTCAGGATAAATCACAGTCATTTTTTTAGTATGAGCTCACCACGATCATTGAGATCGGGGGATAACATGACTCTTGATAAGAAAACACACCTAGTCTCCCTTATCAAGTAAATTATAAACATCTTTGTTATATCTTACCACACAGAGTGACTCTATTTTTCCCCCTTTCCAAAAAACTATTCAAAAATACAAAAAAATGAGAAAACATAAACAAAATCAAAGGTACAAAGATCAACAATTACAATCGTGTATTGCATACACATGGATGTTTCTTTCTTCCCTTCCTTGTTATTCTTCTCGCAAGTCTTCCTAGCATTTTCATCCCTTCGGTAATATTGTGGTTATCCTTTTCATGGTTATCCTTTTTTAAAACATTTTACGAAATTTATCTCTATGGTATCTATTTGACCTTGGTATTTTATCACCTTGGTAAATTAAAGAATGACTGACCTCTTAGAGATCCTATCACATTCAACATCTAATAAACTTTTTGCGAAGAACTTTTGGACATATTTGTTGACACTAGCCAATTTCATCATCACAATCACTTCCACCTCCTTCCATAAAACCATAAGTGGTTCTTAACCCCTTGTCAAACAAGAGAGATGAAATAAGTTTTTAGAAAGAAAAAGAATCAAAATCAATCAATCAAAATCTAAAAGCTACAAAGAAAAAGTAAATTGATATATAACTCTCTCTTGGGGTATTTCCAATAATCTCTACCGGGGCTATGGACACCTGACTAGAAGTAGAGAAATGTTGCGCTTAGAATCAAATGCATCTCCATCGGGGCTATGGACGCCTTCTTTGGTAGTGGAGCAATGTACGAATCTCATTCCACCCTAAAATCACCTTTCAAAATCAATCATTCCCACACATTAGCTAGGGTGTCTTCACTTCTTGTCTATTAAATATTCCCTTCAAGAGTTAATAAACTCCATGTGCACACACTATATCTCTATGAGTAAAAAGGATTAGTATGTTACCAAGTGTCTTTTTGGACCTTTTCAGAATCTTACTCTAGTCCATATCTCATCGATGATTTGTGCCTTACACTAATCACCTTTTCGTTCATGAGGCTTCTAAAGCTACATTCATAACATTCGTTGTTCTTCTATGTCATTGAACATCCATGTGTATGGTATTTCCTTTATGCCATGTTTTTGGACACCTTTTTCCCCTTTCAAAAAAAATATTCTCCTTCCTTTCTAGCATGTGCTTTTAGGCCAACTTACATTGGGGGCATCCTTACTTCTTCCCAACATTTAGTGGTTTATGTTCATCATCATGTTGAACCTATCCATGATGGCCTTGGGTCCCGCTTCTACGCGAAGAGTTTTCCTTTCAATACTCCCACCTAATCGATGGGGAATTTTCGCATCTTCACCTATCTCATATGCACGTGGTCTTCGCCTTGTACATCCCATCTATTTACGGAGGCATCCACGTTTCCTTGTCTTCATGTACATAGTTTCAAAAAACTTTCAAAAATCATCAAAAAAATTCAAATATGTTTCAAAAACATAAAAAACAATATAAATCATCCTATAAAACTTCGTTCTTTGGTTCTCACTTGTTCATGTGTGTGAATCACGTATCATCTTGATCTACCTCCATCAACAAAAGCTAGGCTGCTTACTTTGTCTGTACTTTGGGGCACAATGAGTTTCCTAGTACTGTTTTGTAGTGCACATTGATTTTTCATAGGACCAAAGTGTCCTCCATTATTCCCCTTGCATGTATCCTTTCTTGGGGAACCATCATCAACCCTTGTCGTTAATTCACATAGGTCGAAATTGAAGCTTGATAATAAAAAAATCACATTATGTTTCTCTGTTAAGTTAGCTTGTTTAATTTCTCGTATTGCATTGCATTTTGTATGTTGCATGGAGTTAGTGCTTTTAGTAATGGAAATTTGTTCGTATATGACTTTTCATGTCATATTACACTTTTTTCATTCTTTTTTAATAAGGACTGATGATGAAGATCATTAGCAATATGATGAAAATAAATTTGTTTAAAAGGCATTGGATGGATGTTATCTCATACTCATTTTCTTCTATATCCCCTTTCTTCTTCTTCACACTATTCTTTCTTCTATTCTTTTTCTGTCATATTTTTTTATCGTCGTTTGAGTTCTTCCATCACCCCATCGACAATCGAGGGGGCATCCTTCATTCTACTCATTTTTCTTCTATCCCTTCAAAATTTTCTACTTGTTTATGCTTGTTTACTTTCTTTGAAGTGATGTCACTTACGCCACCCCAAAGAGGGGAAAATGTAGACACCTAAACTATGCTTACACTTAGCATTTCCTCCAATTCAACCAATTGATGACAATTTTTCAATTAGCTACTCTTCGCCCCATTCTCAGATGCCCATTCACGACACCTTCTCGGTCATATTCCTCCTATAATAAGCTAATTGGGCTAATATCTCTCTTATTAGCTAAAAATTCTTCCTTTCGACCATTCGAACCTCCTTATTTCTCTCTAGATCACTTCGTAGGATTCCTAGACTATCTATCAATCTTAAATGATTAACCGAGACTTCTCCCAACTCTCAATGAGTCTTTAATCACTTGTTAATCAAGTTTAACTAGCCAAATCCTAGCTTAACTAGTTTAAAACATGTTTACTTAGCTTCTAATTCTAAAGTAATTTTTAGGCTTTAGTCCCACATGCACCCAAATTCCAAAATATTCCAACCCAATAACTATAAATACATGGCTAAGCCTACCCATTCAAAACTTGCAACTTTACAAAACCAAAACAAGCCTAAGAAATCTTGGATCTCATTTGTATTAGCTTTAAGATAATTAGACATTTGATCTAAATATTTCCTTCCTCAATTGTTGAGCTAACACCTCCATTTTCATCCTTAAACCAAGTTTTAAATAATATGGAGAGAACCATTTACCTCAAGACATTAATGGTGAGATCTGCATTCTTGAAAGCTTGAAAACCATAAACAACTAATGACACCTTTGATTGCTAAGTTGATCTTTTTAGGTTCAATTTCTTAATTAAGTAATCTAAAGAGTAGAGAGTAGTATATATGCTAGGTTTTGATGTTTTTGTCAAAGTTATGATGCTTGTATAGGATTAACTCTTGTTTAGCTCTTATCTCATGGTGCATGGTTGCTTTTATTTAAGCTTTGAGGTTCTTTAGCCTCATTTCATAGCTTTGCAACTTTCCATTACACACACATCCCTTACACTTTGTCTTAAGGTGTAAATGTACATGAGGGACAAATAATTTTTCCCTCCTATGCAAGTTTCCCTTTTGTCACTTAAAACACCACAACATGTGTGTTAGGAAAGTGTAAAACATGAAATCTAGTCCTCTCCTCATGTTATGGACCCCCTTGGCACATTTTTCAAGGATGAGTGTAAATTTAAATATTTTCCAACATGAAATAGGACATGGGGAAAAAACACTTCACCCCCTTCCATAAGCCTTGTTTCATCACTTAAAAGTTACAACTTGAAGTGTTAGAGAATGGAAAATGTGAAAACTCAAGATCTATTCAAATTGTGCCCCTCCTCATGGTGCATGTACAAATCAAACATTTTTGAGATATTTCTATCCATTTTCTTTGTCCCAAGGTTCAAGTGGACATGAGGGACAAAAAAGTGTGCTCCCCTCTCTCTCTCTCTATTAGTCCCTAGACATGTAAAACCACTGTTGAGCCCAGAGAGCTTGTTTTCAACCCTTGCATCTCACTCTCATCAAACCTCATGCTGAAACTTGTTAGGATCTAATGCAAAGAAAATATATGTTTCCCTCTTTTCCCTTTTCCCCTCTTGCCACTATTTTTAGGGTGAAACTCTACTTCAACCCCCATTTGATCAGCGCATGAGCTCAAATAGGTTAAACAAGAGTTAAGGTGTGCAAATGAGATGGAAAGGATTCATTTCCAAACACTTGATAATTTTTTAAGTTTAAAATAAATTTTTCCCATCCAAAATCTCTCTCCCATGGTGATATGCTACTGGAATGTGCCCAAAATATCACATGCTTGAAAAACTGATTTTTGCACATATCTCATGATCTTGTGGACCAAATCACTTCAAATTTTAACCATCAAATCCTCTTGAAAATTAATTCGTGATGATATATGATTCATGGCATGATATTCCACCATTAAAATGTTATTAATGACTGATTTTTCCATCCATGAACTCCATTTTCCCTAGATACTAGTTGAAAATGTATTTGCATTTTCCGATGACTCGGCGAGCCAAATTGCTTGAAATTTGGAGCATGATCCTCATAAAATTAGATTTCATTTGAGTCATTTCTCACATGATGAAGTGGAGTATTTTTAGGGATATGGATGAATTATTTTTCCTTATTATTATTCCCACGTTGATAAATTTACATTTTCTTGATTGAACCAACAAGCCAAATTACTTGAAATTTGGAGCAAATATTCTTCATAAAATCATCTTTCATTTGAGTCATTGCTTGCATGATGAGGTGGAATATTTTTGGAGATATGGAGGACTAATTTTTATCTTATAATTATTCCTCTTTGATGAAGTTCTCACTTTCCCACTAATTCAAATGAGAGAATCATCTAAAATTCATAAGTAGAGTATCCTTGTAAAATAATGAAACTTTTGAGACCACTCTCATCTCATTCTGACACCCAAAAGACCCACTTCTAAAAATAGTAAGTCTTACCAAGCTTCATAGTCTATAAATAGTAAGTGCTACAACAATTCATTCTCTGAGTTGCCATTACTCCTTACATATCAAGAACACTCAAAAGTGCTAAATTGAGACACTTACTAAAAATATACATCCTAGAATTAGACTTAATAAAATATCAAGTTTAAATATTGTTGTCAAAATTTGCGAACTCATTCATCTCCCATTTATCTCACTATACTTTGTCACCATGGAGCTCAAACACTCAAGTTTTTTCCAATATCAAGTTCAAACATTGAGTATTCTAATAAGAGCGTGCAATGATGTAACAAGTATGGAACTGGAATACTTGAAAACAAGGATGTTGATTGAACATAAAGAAAATGAAGAGGGTAAGACATTATTGATATTTTATTCAAATATTTCAGGGTAGCTTTTTAAAGAGACTAGATGGTTCAATCTATCCTTGTAGTCATAGAAAAGGGTCATCATGTTTAAGTGATTAGTAAGTCATCTTAGGTCCACACAATGCAAGTCTGTAGTAGTGTTTTTGAACACTTATTCAATGCTTTAGAGTGTGTATGCATCTCACAAAATAAGGAGGTTGTAATCACAATGTTTCAATTCAATAAGAGGCTAAAGGAAAATAAATTCATTCATAGAGCATTCTCTCAAGATCTATTAGAAGCAGACTCTTCATCATTAGAAACGTCTTCATCATCATGGAAGCTCTCTTCATCTCTCTCTCTCTCTATAGCATTCTATTCCTTCATTGGGAATGTAATTTTTCACTCTTTTGTATTATTAACTTAAGTGGATTTATTTTACATTGTAAAAGTACCTTTTGAAAAATAAGAAAAGGACTTAATTTCATTCCTAGTGAATGTGAAAGCTCACAAGTGATGGGTGAGGTGAAAAGTCATATGGGGGTTATAAAGAAACTTTTTTAAGCTATAAATTGGGATGGACTCTCCATTCGAAGGGGTTATAAAAAAATTATTTTTGTTATTTTTTGGCCTTTTTCACTACTACTACAATAAATAAGATATATACTTCTATCTCCTTGCCTATGTTCTTCTACTCTCTACTTTCCAATTTTGCAAGCATTGTAATCTTGTACAACCAAGAAATAACTTTATTTATTTGATTAATGAATCCATAGAAATTTGTGTCTCTAATTTATTAGTCTTGTTATTACTTACACAATTTATTTCTTCACATGGAATGTGACCTACTCTAGTTAATGTTGGTGAGAATCTGCATGTGCTTACTCACAATCTTAGTCCGCTTCTCTATTTTCATACTCCCCTTTACCTCTTTCCAATAAAATTCTTCCCTTGTAAAATGTACAATAACTTTTCCATAGGTTTAGTGGAGTATTCATGTGTGATCAATGTCCTAATGACCACCTCATAGTTTTATTTAGTCCTTGCATTCAATAAATGGGAGATTCCCCATAGTTAAGAAGGAGGGTCCTAGCTTTGTAATAATTGGTGAAAATTACTAAGATGTCCTGCAACAAATTATTTCACCAAAAGGTATTATGGAGTCTTCATTTAACACTTTGATTCATATATTAAATTGGTATATCACTCATATGACCAACTACGGAGGGGATGAATTATTGATGATTATTCATGCAAAACTTGTTTTCTTACAACTACTAGAGAACAAAACTTGAAATTCCAACATTGGAGTTGGGTTTCAACCCTATAACATATTGTATTTTCCCCATTTGTTTATTTTGGCCCCATTAAGTGCAAATTACAATCCCATGAATAATCTGTGTGAGATGGAGATGATAAAGTGGAGCACATATAGTTCATAGCATATATTATTTGGGTAGCACAATTTGAGTGCAACATGCAGATATTTAATTTCCACCATTTTATTTGTAACTTTTTATTCATGTTTTTTGTTTTATGTAAAAATTATATGCCTTTTGATAAAAAAATGACACCATACAAAATAAAATAATAAATAATAATTCCTAAGTGGTAGATAAAATCTATTTGTCAATCATATAAATAACTAGAGGGGATAAATTATCTATGTTTTTGTGCATTACCTATTTCAAACTTGTACCTATTGGATTTTCCCCATTTTTTAATTTTATTCCCTTTAAGTACAAATTGGAACCAAATAAAGAATGTGTGCGAGATCGAGAAGATAAAGTAGAGCACAAACATAAGATATTATTTTGGTAGGAACAATCTAAGGCATAAAATAGGTATAGGACATGTAAGTATTTAATTACTACCTTTTTATTTGCACCATTCCATTCATGTATTGGTTTAACCTAACAAATTAAATGTAATCAAATTGAAAACCTTGGCGTTGAAAGAAATAAAATATAAATAGTAAAGATGGATTGATAGATAAAATCTACTTGTCACTCATATGACCAATAGCTCGAAGAGCAAAATTACTCTTAATTGGTTGCATACTGGCTATTTTCCTATAATTAATTGAGCTCAAAAATAAAATGATGGCTATAAAGTGTGAAAAGAAGCAAACAATGGTTAATTTTGTAACCTATTACCTATTGAATTTTACCCTTTTTTTTATTTTGTCCCCTTAAAATGAAAATGCACTAATGTGCATTATGTGGATGGGATCGAGATGATAAAGAAGAACACACACAAAAATTGGGTAGGAGAAATATTAGTTGTGGAATAGGTGTTAGATGTGCAGTACTTAATTCCCACATTTTTTATTTCCAATTTTTCATTCATGCCTTCGTCTTCTCTAACAAATTTATCGTCCTCCGATTGAAAACCTTGATGGAGTATAAAAAATAAAAATAACACATCCATTATATGGCAGTCATCGTGTCACCACCATTGGGTAACATGTACTGTATGCAAAGGCCAAATTTCCTAATAAATAATAATTTATAGAAAACCCCATGGATGAAGTACGTAGACTTCATTTCTTTTCTATTTGTAAAAAAGGAAAAAGTTATACTCTATTTGATTTCATTAGATAAGAATGTAATGGAGGATGTCGATATAAAATTTCTAGAGTCCATTCAATCTCACCAAAACACCATGAATTTCGGGCCATTAGGCTCGATGGTTTTCTATACATTGGATCCATCAATGTATGATTAAAGTGTTAACGAGGCTCAATACCTCCTAATACTATCTTCTTGCATTCCTCCATCCATTAGGGTGAATATGAATATGATTTAATTATAATATAGTATTATGCTTCATGTTGGATTTTTCTGCATTAAAAAAGTTACATCTCATCCACGTTGGCCATTAATGGTTGTCTGCGGTTTCATTCGAAATGGAGCACAAATAAAAAATATTATTTATGTAGAAAATATGAGCCATGGTATAGGTGTGGGACATGTAAATATTTAATTCCCACCTTTTATTTCAAACTTTGACATTAATGTCTTCATTTTATATAACAAATTAAATGTCATCTAATTGAAAACTCGACAATCGTAAAAAAACCAAAAATAAGTAAAGCTTGAATTATAGATTAAAAAAAATTCATATGACCAACATCCGGAGGGGGTCAATTATAAATTATTTGTTTCTCTTCACTTGTTTTCCTATAATTTCTCGAGCTTAAAATTAAAATGGGGGCCATAAAGAGCTACAAGAAACAATTAGTGTGGTTAAGTTTAGATTACGGTCCTTATTGTATTTTACCCATTTATTATTTTGGTCCCTTTAAGTGTAAATTCCACTCACATGAATAATGTGAGAAATATTGAGATGATAAAGAGGAGTGCAAATAGAACATATTATTTGGGTTGGAACAATTGTAGTTTTGGAATAGGTGTGGGACATGTATGTATTTAATTCCCACATTTTTATTTCCAAACAAGACATACAAGTATTTAACTACCACCTTTTTATTTGGAGTGTTCCATTCATGTATTGGTTTAATATAACAAATTAAACACCATCAAATTGCAAACATTGACGTTGAAACAAATAAAATATAAAATAGCAAAAAGGGATTGGTAGATAAAATATACTTTTTGCTCATATGAGCAACAACTCAAGGAGCATAATGATGATGATGGTCACATACTTTCTACTTTCCTACAATTAATCAAGCTCAAAACTAATATGAGGGATACAAAGTGCTATAAGAATAAAACAATGATTAATTTTGGAACCTAGTACCTATTGTATTTTATGCATTTTTGTTTTGACCCCTTTAAATGTAAATTCACTCACGTGAATAATGCCGACATGATCAAGATGATAAAGAGGAGTACAAAAAAATTAATTGGGTAGGAAAAATCTTAACTATGGAATATGTTTTGGATATTTAATTATTTAATTCCTACCTTTTTCTAATTTTCCACTTATTCCTTCACCTTATCTAACAAATTTAGCATCCTCCAATCAAAAACCATGATGGTGTAAAAATAAAAATGCAACATCTTATTACATGTAATTCATTGTGTTTCGCCTTACTAGGTAGCCCATCCCGCATGCAGAGGATAGATTTCCTAATCAACAATAATGTATAGACAACCCCTATGGATGAAGTATGTAGCTTCATTTATTTTCTATTTGAAAACAAGGAAAAAGGTCAATTGTATTCAAGTTCATTGGACAAGATTGTAATAGTGTGGAGGATGTCATATTTGAAATTTTTGGAGTCCATTCAAGCTCACCATAACACCATTAATTTTAGCACCATCGTACCATATGGTTTTCTTTGCATTGGATCCATCGACTATATGATTAAAGTGTTAAAGAGGATAAAGACCACCTAATAATATCTTCTCGCATTCCTCCACCCATTAGGGAAAAGATGGATAGGTTTAATTAGAATACGATATTTATGATGTATGTTGGATTTTCTTACATTAAAAAGTTTCATCTCATCCATGTCAACCATTGGTGGTTGTGTGGTTTCATTCAAAATGGAACACAAATAGCAAATATTATTTACGTAATAAATGTGCACCACATAATAGGTGTGGGATATGCAGTATTTATTTCGTACCTTTTTATTTCAAACTTTCCATTAATGTCTTCATTTTATATAAAAAAATATAAATTTCATCCAATTAAAAACATGCACACTATTAAACAACAAAATCAAAGCTTGAAAGGTAGATAAAATCTATTTTTTGTTCATAGGACCAAGTATCTAGAGTGCCTCAATTATCAATAACCGCTTTCTCATGCTTGTTTTCCTACAATTACTCGAGCTTAAAACTGAAATGGGGGCTATAAAGAGCTACAAGAAGCAAGTAGTCTGGTTAAGTTTTGAACCTAGACCTTAATATATTTCCCCATTTATTATTTTGGCACCTTTAAGTGAAAATTCCACTCATATGAATAATGTGAGAAAGATTGAGATGATAAAAAGGAGTAAAAATAGAATATATTATTTGGGTAGGAGAAATATGAGTTTTGGAATAGGTGTGGGATATGTACGTATTTAATTCCTACCTTTTTATTTACAAATCTCCATTCATGTATTCATATTTTCTAAAAAATTAGATGTCTTCTAATAAAAACCTAACACCTGTAAAAATAAAAAATAACAAATCTCATTTTATGATGGCCATCATGTTACCACCACAAAATAGCCACTTCCACATGCTTTGGGACTATTTTCCTCACTAAAAATCAAATTAGAAAAAATACCCATGAATGAAGGATGTGGGTTATAGTCATTCTCTAGCTAAAAACAAGGAAAATGTTATGTTTTATTCAGTGTTCTGGGGCAAGACTATCAACATGTGGAGGATGTCGATTTGAAATGTGTGGAGTCCATTTGGGCTCACCACAATGCAATAAATTTTGGTATTATTGGGTCTAATGGTTTAATTTTTGTTTGATCGATCATTTGTATAGTTAAAGTACGAATGAGGCTCAACACCACCTAATACCACTTTGTTGCATTCCTCCATTCATTAGGGCAAAGATGCATAGGTTTTAATAAGAAAACATTATTTTAGCTCATGTTGTATTTTCTTTCATTATAGATACTGCATCTCATTTACGTTAGCCATTAGTGGTTATGTGGTTTCATTCAAAATAGAGTATAAATATGAAATATTATTTTAGTAGTGAAAATTTGAGTCATGAAATAGGTGTGGGACATGTAAGTGTTTGATTCCCAACTTTTTGTTTATAAATTTTCATTCTTGTATTTATTTTATATTAAAAATAAACTCCTTCCACTTAAAAACCTCGATGCCATAAAAACAAGCAAAAAAGAAAATATCGAATGGTCGATAAAATATACTTTTTATTCATATGAGCAACAACTAAAGGGGCTCAATTATCAATGATTAGTCACCCATCCTCTAATTTCTTACAATTACTCAAGCTTAAAATTGAAAGGGTGGCTATAAAGAGCTACAAAAATTAAGTAGTGTGGTTATATTTTGAACCCGGTCCTTATTGGATTTTATGCATTCATTATTTTGGCCCCTTTAAGTGCAAACCAAACTCACATGAATAGTGTAAGAAAGATTTAGACCTTAAAGAGGATCACAAATAGAAGATATTATTTGGGATAGAATAATATGAGTTGTGGAATAGATATGGGACATGTTGGTATTTAATTCCCACATATTTGTTTCCAAGATTCCATTCATGTCTTTGTCTTATCTAATAAATTCAACATCTTCCAATAAAAAAACTTGGTACCATAAAAATATAAATATAAATATAACAAATCTTGTTATATGGAGATCACCATGTTGTTACCAAAAATAGCTCTTTCTTCGTGCTAAGAACTATTATCCTCACCAACAATAAAAATACAGACAACCTCCATGGATGAAGGGCTAGGTGCCATTTCTTTCCTGGATGCAAACAAGGAATAAGATAGGTTGTATTCAGGTTTATGATACAAGACTGCCAAAGTGTGGAGGATGTTAGATTTCAAATGTGTGGAGTCCATCCCGGGCTCACAACGCCATTGTGATTTTTGGGATTGGGTGTTATGGGAATAGGGTTAAATTTTGGATGAGGCTCAAGACCACCCAATACCATGTTCTCACATTCTTGACTCCATTGGGGAGAGGATGCATTAGTTTTAATCAAAAAACATTATTTTGGTTCTTTTTTTTTTTTGGTTAAATATATTACATCTTGTCCATGTTCCCCATTTTTATTTTGGCCCTTTTAAGTACAAATTGTAATCACATGAATAATATTTGAGAGATGGAGACATTAAAGTGGAGAAAAGATAACAAATATTATTTATGTAGGATAAATATGATATGTGGAATAGGTGTGGGACATGCAAGTATATATTTCCACCTTTTTATTTGAAACATTTCATTCATGTTTTCATTTCATTTAACAAATTAAATGCCCACCAATAGAAAAACTTGTGATGCGGGAACATCAAGAAGTGGTTTATATTCATGGTACAATTATCATAGTTTGAGTTCATTATTGATATAAATATGTCTTTGAAAGTAAATAAGAAGCATTTAAAAATGGATGAATGTATGGATTTGTAAATTAATTAAAAATTTTGTACGAATGATTCGCCCCCTCTTAGTTCATTGTGCTTATAACAATTGGTATCAGAGAAGGTCCTTATGAAACAAGTCTAATCACTTGAAGGAGATCCTGAAGCACAAGAAATGGGTGTTTCTTTATATGTTGAAGTAGGATTAAGGAAGATGAATGAACTATCTTATTCAATGATTGATTGCTTACAAATTCAGATCAAGGATATGGAGATAGAGCACGATCAATCCATCAAAAGTTTGAAATCTCAAGTGGAAAGTTTTTATCCCTAAAGGAGAAAGAATACACTTGTTCTAGGTATGAGGAAAAATTTAAATTCATATAATAGAATTTGGAGAATGCATCTAGTAGGTTTAAGATGTATGAGAGACTTGAGAAGAGATTTAAATCTCTTTTTGGGATTTTAGAAGTCCAAAGGGTGGCTAGTTACAAAATAGGCCTATAATTTAAAGGAAAACATGTGAAGAGTGATGGTGATGTTGGTCTAAGTTCTAAATCTGATGATAAGGTGGTCAAAAGGGATGGTTTGATAAGGTCTAATCCTATTAGACAACCTAATGCTATGAGGTATGGTACTCCCTTCAATGGATATTGTTGTGTTTGTCATGATTTTGGTCATAGAGCTAGAGATTGAAAAATGATGTCTCCTAGGAATGATGAAGCTCACTTCAAAGGAGAATGTTTTTCATTTTTTTAGTATGTTCATAGGGCCAAGGATTATGGATGGAATATTAGTGTATTTGAGTTAAGAGGAAATAAGGATGTTGTTTGCTTTAATTGTCAAAAATATGGTCATATAGCAAGAATTTTCCAAAGCAAGAAGAGGTTCATTATAAGGTCTCCTCCTATGGTAAACAGGGTATTGCTCAAGTTTGAGATGTCAAGGTGGTTGGTTCAAAGTATGAGATACATATCATGAAGTATAATCCAATGAGATTTGTAAAGGAGGATTCTAGTGCTATCATGGTGGAAAAAAAAATCAACAAGCCCAAATAAAGTCAAGGATGCATGTTTTCCTTAGTTGAAGGGCTTAGAAGTGAAGAGGATCATATGACTGACTTCTATTTACTCTCTAGTTCATGAGAAGTTAAAAATGATAGGATTATGGGATACTTCAAGAGCTATAAGGTATGTTAAGTGACCTATTCATGTTTTTTTGAGTTCTTATCTTAGTAGGTGTTTGAGTTTGTAAGAATGCATCATGTATCTCTATTTCTAGAGTTTGTGTGTCTTTATTGAGGTATCTCTAAGGTATAAATCTAATTTTAGTTTTTCATTCAAATCAAATTTAGAGATAGTGTTATATCTATCAAAATATTTAGAGTCATGATGTATCTCAAGGTAAAAAGAAGAGTCTGATGTGTCCCATGAATCAAGTTTGTCATTATTCTCTTTGTCAAATTTCGCAATCATTATAAGTGTTTTTGAGATATGATAATCGAGTTTCAGATATAAGAATTTTAGGTCTAAAATAGTGTGTCATAATCATGAATAATTGGAGGTTTGAGTTTTTATTCAAAAGGTCAAGTAACAAGGCTTGAAAATATATGTTAAAGTTTCATAAGTCTCAGTAAATATGATTTTCCTTAGAAGAGTTCACGACATGTGTTCAAAGTGTCTTAGTCTATAAGATAATATCTAAATCCCGTAGGTCAAGCTTCTTCATTAAATAAGTCATGTTGAGATCTTTTAATCGGTGTCATATATTCAATGGGGATGTGTTTTACAAGATTGATGTCCTTAAAATGATGTGTTAAGGTATGTGTGTCAAGGGTGAAAGCCTCAGATCTATGTACTATAATGCGTCTCATCCCGTGATACACTATAGAAGTTCATTGTGACCTCAAAGTATTAAAATGTATGAATAAGGTTAGAGATGTCCTTAGGAAGAAATGGAGGATGGTCATCTTGATATTTGTTTATGAAGGTGTCTTTGTTTAAGAGAACCTTGAATATATAATAGTCGATATGCTAGATGCATGCTCTCAAAGGTCTTTTCAAGGCTTGACGATGTAGCCCAATCCAAGTAGGATGTATTAATCCAGATGTTGAGTTTTCAATCTAGTGTTATACCCTTGATGTGGCAAGGGGTATGCATAGTATCATCTGAAATAGACACCTACATGTATGTGAAGTCTCCTTAAGGTATGATACATGCAATAGTACAAGTGTTCTCTCAAAAGGATAATAAAGGTATGAAGGTTTGCAAAGGTCCGGCATGAAAAGATACACCCATATAAGGGTAATTGAGAGTAAATGGACAAGGTTCGTAGAGATAATATGAGAACTATGTATGGATATGTGTCCTTAATATTAGGATACAACTTTATTTTATCAATTAAAATACAAAACTTTCAAGGTACCAATTTATCAAAAAGTTACTCAAGAGGTTCGTGATAGATGTAGAGCATAAAATATGTTACTACAAAGTGGTATAAAGTCAATATGGATAGCTACAACCATGAAATAGGTTAAGTTACCATGGAATTGAGAAATGTAGCTGAGTTAAGATCAAGGTGTGTTTTGAATTGTCAAGAGATCTAATCTTGTGTTGAGATCCAAGAATTTCTTCAAGTTGCATGATGCTTCAAGTCAATTTGAGTATGTTGAACAAGATGGTTGCATGGTTGATCTAGGAAGGTATGATTCCTATCTATGTATTTGAGCTCATGAAGGTCTTATTTTATGCATAGGTTGGTGTTCAAGAGAAAAATTACATAAAGCATGGATTGTGTAAATTATGGGTTTTAGAGATGGTCTCCATGTGGTTAAAGGTATGAACATGTGTTAACTATTCTTACAAGTGTTGATGATGAAACAAAGTGTGTCGAATGTTTATGCTTCATAATATTTTGATGGGAGAAAGTCATGAACGTTAATTGATTCCGCATGATACTTTTACTCGTTCTGCATTTTTGTTGTAATTATGTTGTTTTTTAACAAGTTACAAAACTAGGTTTATAAGTTGATGTGCAATCTATCTATCCTAAATATGATTTTTGGAGGTCTTATTATGATGACATAGGTTGAGGGGGAGTTGGTGTCACTCTTCCATCATACCATAAATGTATATAAGGACCTATTTCTCTTAAGATGTGAAGAAGTATTCTTAGTAGGTCTTGTAATGATGATTTCATGCAAAAATTACTAGTTACCAAGGTATAATCACTAAGAAAGAAGAGATAAAGGTAACCTACAGGTCTGTAGGTGGTGTTTAAGGGAGGGGGATCAAGTTTTTGTGGTCAAGATCATGAGCAAGGTGACATGAAAAGTGCTTTAGCATAGTTAAGAGCAATGCAAGGTCAACTTGGTTGATTTTTTTCCTCTAATGTGTTGGATTTTTTCTTGATAAGATTTTGTAGGTTCATGGTAGTCAAAAGATGGTATAATACAAGTTTGATTAGCTAACCACAATAGAAGGAGGTTGAGTTTTTTCTCTAGGTGAAGTTTCAGATGTCTTGAAGGTATGTAAGGCAAGGTCATTGATGACACTCAAGTCCATTCCAAAGTTATACACGTAATGTCCCCTTTTCCCAATTGAATACCTTTGGCCTGCCTTGTTAAATTGACTTAAGTCACAATAAATTATTAATAAAATCACAATAAAAATAAAGTGATATAAAATAAAATTAAAGCACTTATATTAATTTATTTGGCTTAATAA
The DNA here is from genome assembly GCA_018340775.1 of Taxus wallichiana var. yunnanensis. Taxonomy (NCBI): domain Eukaryota; kingdom Viridiplantae; phylum Streptophyta; class Pinopsida; order Cupressales; family Taxaceae; genus Taxus; species Taxus wallichiana. The sequence continues at coordinate 811,337,999 of CM031240.1, read as the reverse complement.
AAATAAATAATAATCCCTATGGTCAATATGAGGGGAAAATATCATTGTGAAGGGGTTATTATATTTTATTCTTGGGCCAAAGAGGAATAATGAAGTTAGGAAGGATAAAATATTATTTATGTCTTGTATTCCTCCTATGGAAAATGCCATTTGGAAGTCCAAAGGTCACTTTCATGGGAAGTCCAAAGGTCACTTCCATTTAGAAGTCCAAAGGTCACTTTCATTGGAAGTCTAAAGGTCACTTTCATTTGGAAGTCCAAAGGTCACTTTGGGTCCCATTTCCTATATAAAGAAGAGGTCGACCTATGTAGAGGCATTCCAGATTTTTGATATGATATTTTCTCTTGCATGTGAGCTCTGAGCTTGTGCAAATAATCCAAGGACGAAACCCCTTAGGATTATATCTCTTACGGAAAAACCCCAAGAGTATTGTGAGATATTTCCACTCAGGATTTCTCATTGATTGTAATATGATTTTCAAGTCATTTCCAGCAATGTATTTTGAGGGTATTTTGGAGAATAAATTGCAGCAAGTTCTTCTATTGGATCGACCCAGTTAGGGACTGTTTTGGCATGTTTTTGAGGTATTTAGATCTGATTTCTATTGTCAAATCATCTACATATTTTTGTGAAGTGAAGCAAGGAAGTTTCATAATTTTTAAGAGGGTTTTTAGAGGTATTTCAGCCAGTTTAATATTCAAATTTCAGATCTGATTTTTGGGATTCAAGTACATCATTGCTAGATCATTTATGAAGGAATTAATGTATGCTTTTAACCTCTTTCTATCTGCAAATTTCAAATATGTTTCTTTGTCATTTTTGCTTCTTAAAATTCTAGTTTTCTTCATATTCTAGCTGCTAAAAATATTGCCATCAATTTAGAAAAGGTTCAGGATTATTTGGGTATATGTTGCATGAGATTTCCCTTCATACCCTAGTCACCATTTCCTGCAAATTATTTCAACAGACTTAGTTGGTTGTGCATGCTCCATTTCATCCTTTTAGACTGATTTGGCTTATCAAAATTTGCATATTATTTAAGAAAGATGAAGGGTGACAAATGATGAATGTGCCAAGAGTTTCATACCAAAACCCAATCACATTTTCTATATTAATTGTCAGATCTGAAAGTAATAATTTACTTTTCCATCTTTTCCTTGTTGTTTTGGTGGGGATTTTCCTGAAATCCTACTTGGGGTCAAAGAGTCCCATTTAGGGATCTTACAGTGGTATCAGAGCAATGTTCTCCCACCTGGAGGGTTTTTGATTTGATGCAGCCATGAGAGGTTGGTGATAGAGCTGAATCATGGGAGTTAGACAGAAAATATCTCCATGGGATCCGGCAGAGATCTTCTTAGAGGAATGGTAGACCCAGATCGTGAGCTTTCTCAGACCATGATTACTACCCAACAGATGATACAAACCATGTAGCGATTGATGCAGAGGATGGACGTGGGTAGGCCAAGAGACAGTCGTGACAGGAGGGATAGGTCTATATCAGTGGCCAACAATCATAGGAGACACAACAGGTCACCTATGGAGGTTGGTAGTGTAAGGGATTCCCCTCGCCGTGAGAGGAAGGCATATCACACTATAGCTTCAAAATTGTTTATGCATGGAAGGAATAGTGAATCTTCACATAGATGAATGATACAACTCTTCATGAGAGTGTTTTGGTGTCTTCAAGTTCCAATGAGGTATGCAAAAATTTATGTGATGAATTTGATAGACATGTTGATGATTTATTTACATCATCCTTGCAAGAGGTGCCACTTGAAGCTTCTACTTTAGAGGTTAGCATAGAGCATGTTAGTGTTTTGGGTAGCAATGGCATGGATTCATGGGTCCTTCACATGAGGATAATTCAAAATTTTCAGTTGATGATCATGTCCTTCATGGAGTTGATGATTTTTGGATGACATTCGTAGTGGACCAGCCACTCATGAGTTGTCTTTGATGGGTGTTGAAGACATCCATAACTCATCTTTGGTTATGTCACCAATTTACTATGATATGGAAGCTCCTTATTTGTTGATTGGTGACTTCATCTTCATTGATTTGTCAGGAATTAATAGTTGTCCTACTTGGAATTCCATGTCACTTTCCACTTTTTGTAGGATTTACATCAGCTTTTGGTAGGCATTGGAGTATGGAAAACTCAATGCAAGAGGAGAAGACTTCACGGAATGCAGATTGGGTGGTAAGAGGTACATCATCTTTGTTGTTGCAGCAGTATTATCATGATGACATTCAACCCATCATGAACCAGAATACTCAGAATTTGATGCAGCGAAGCCAAGTCATCATGGAGTTAGAGAATGATGATACTCCAAGGTATGCAGTGAATGATGATATGTCTAATTTGTTGATCTCTTTCCCTCATGAGAAGCATGACAAATTAGAGAGTGAAGTTTACATTATGGAGTATGTTGAACCTTTGGTCCATACTCATCTTTATGAGCATCAAGAGATCTATATTTTGTGGCAAGATTTGCTTCATTTGACAAGTACAGGAGCCAAGCTTGTGGAACATTTCAACATGTTTTGTCTCTTGTGCATGACACTTGGACAAAACAAGATCATAATTGCTTGAGGGCAAGTAATTTTTGGGAAGGGAGGAATGTAATGTCCCTTTTCCCAATCAAAGGATCCCTTTGGCCTATTTTGTCAACCCGATGACCAAAGGAAAAATATAAGGGTGACTTAAGTCACAATAAATTATTATAAAGTGCTATAAAAAATAAAATAAAATTATTAAAGCACTTATATTAATTTATTTGGCTTAATAAAAATAAATAATAATCCCTATGGTCAATACGAGGGGAAAATATCATTGTGAAGGGGTTATTATATTTTATTCTTGGGCCAAAGAGGAATAATGAAGTTAGGAAGGATAAAATATTATTTATGTCTTGTATTCCTCCTATGGAAAATGTCATTTGGAAGTCCAAAGGTCACTTTCATGGGAAGTCCAAAGGTCACTTTCATGGGAAGTCCAAAGGTCACTTTCATGGAAGTCCAAAGGTCACTTCCATTTAGAAGTCCAAAGGTCACTTTCATTGGAAGTCTAAAGGTCACTTTCATTTGGAAGTCCAAAGGTCACTTTCATTGGAAGTCCAAAGGTCACTTTGGGTCCCATTTCCTATATAAAGAAGAGGTCGACCTATGTAGAGGCATTCCAGATTTTTGATATGATATTTTCTCTTGCATGTGAGCTCTGAGCTTGTGCAAATAATCCAAGGATGAAACCCCTTAGGATTATATCTCTTGTGGACGAAAACCCCAAGAGTATTGTGAGAGATTTCCACTCAGGATTTCTCATTGATTGTAATATGATTTTCAGTCATTTCCAACAGTGTATTTTGAGGGTATTTTGGAGAATAAATTGCAGCATTTCTTCTATTGGATCGACCTAGTTAGGGACTATTTTGGCATGTTTTCTGAGGTATTTAGATCTGATTTCTATTGTCAAATCATCTACAGATTTTTGTGAAGTGAAGCAAGGAAGTTTCATAATTTTTAAGAGGGTTTTTCAGAGGTATTTCAGCCAGTTTAATATTCAGATTTCAGATCTGATTTTTGGGATTCAAGTACGTCATTTCCAGATCATTTCTGAAGGAATTAATGTATGCTTTTAACCTCTTTCTATCTGCAGATTTCAAATTTGTTTCTCTGTCATTTTTGCTTCTTAAAATTTTGGTTTTCTTCATATTCTAGCTGTTAAAAATATTGCCATCAATTTAGAAAAGGTTCAGGATTATTTGGGTATATGTTGCATGAGATTTCCCTTCATACCTAGTCACATTTCCTGCAAATTATTTTAGTAGATTCAGTTGGTTGTGCATGCTCCATTTCATCCTTTTAGACCTAATTTGGCTTATCAAAATTTGCATATTATTTAAGAAAGATGAAGGGTGACAAATGATGAATGTGTCAGGAGTTTCATACCAAAACCCAATCACATTTTCTATATTAATTGTCAGATTTGAAAGTAATAATTTACTTTTCCATCTTTTCCTTGTTTTTGGTGGGGATTTTTTCCTACTGGGGTCAAAGAATCCATTTAGGGATCTTACAGTTTTGACTCAATAATTTCAAGCTATTTTTGAGCTTTTTTTTTCATTATGTTATCATTTTTATATGTCTAGTAGTCAATATATCCTTTTTCATAGATGGAAAATGGGGAGAGAGGTATCAAAAACATGGAAAAGAGGTCATATATGTGTTAGTAATGTTGGTTTCCATCAATGTTTCTAAAGGTGGTTGCCATCAATGACAAATGGGGAGATGTTTTTCCATCGTGTGTTTGTGTTGTCATTGATTTCAAATCTATTGATGGAAAATGGTGTCATGGTGTGGCATGCGTCTCTATGGGGTGTTATTCATAGGTCAAACATGAAGGTTGATTGGCAAAGTGTTAGGATTTGGCGAGTTGTCATGGTGTCCTGACATGGTTATTGCTTGCATAGTCATGGTATGAGCTCTCTCGAGTGGATTTATTATTTTCATGAGTGTCTATGGGTCTGCATGTGGTCGCATGGTCATTACATGTGAAGTTAGTGTTGAGTTAGGTCATTCCAAGCTTATTTCTAGCCATAGAGCATGTAGAATGGTAAGGAGGTGTGATTTTGGATCTCGATCAATATTTTCCAAACATGGTAGTATTGTACCTAAGGTGTATGGTTAGTTTCAAGTCAATATTTAGTGATTTAGTGCATGTATGAGGGCCTTGGGAAGCAAACAATGAGAAACATGTAGTTTAACATAGGTAAATGAGATTCACTAGATATTTTCATACTCATTTGGGATATGAGGTGAGATTAGATAGTTAGAGGATGTTTTCATGATGCTTCTTGACAAATTTCATGTCAAAGTGCTAAAGATTTTTGAAGATATGCAAGTTTTGGTAAAATTGGGTAAGTAACAATGTGTTTTTTTGACAAAGTTGACGTTCGATGCTCATTGTGGATTGTGTGCTTTGAATGATGACCTGAGATGTTTTTCATATATTATAAGGTCATTTATGAAGGTTTAATAAAAATATCAAGGTGGTTTGATCATCATGATTCTATGAATGATCATTAACAAGGTAAAATGGTTTGAAACCCTAGCTAAGAGTAGCTTGGAGAAACAATATTTTACTAGCAAAATTTTGATTAGTTTTGAAAATGTGATGATTTTATGTTGTAGAGGAATCTCCAAGATTTCTAGAAAGGTAAGATAGTGACCCACTTGAAAATGTTAGTCTCGAAGAAGTTCATTTTGTGAAAAAATTGTCCAAAAAAAGATGATGATTAAATTGATGTTGTTTTCATCCTCTGATTTTTTCTAGATGTACATGATAGTTTCATATCATTTTTAAGGAGAAAAATTACAAAGTATGCCCTATTTGTGAAGGCTAGTTTGGAGCAACCTAGAGTAAAATTGACATGCAGGAGATATAGGAGGAGTTAGGGCTCCATTCAAGTTCTGTTTTGATCCGAGTACGAGACATTTCCAATGGTATATCAAAATTATATTTTTGATAAGATATGAAAAAATAATGTCTTGATCTTTGATGGACACATTTGAAGGATGCTTGTTTTGACAAGGTGTGAAATGAATTTAAGAGGCAAACTGACAATTTTGAGTTGTTCATGCATGATGAAGTTTGTTGATTTATTAGAATTATTTTATAAGGGTGTTTCATGATTTTTTAAAGTGTGCAAGTGAGTTTTGGAGCATATTGAGCTCAAGGTCAATTCTTGAGTCATAGAAGGCATAAAGAGCAATTCGTAGAGATTAGCTTAGTGCAAGGCCTTCCACTTAGAGTTGGAAGGAATTCCAATATGTTATGTAAATATAATTTCATAGATATGTCTAGTGGTATATTTTTTTGTGTCTTGGTGAGTTTATTTGATGGCTCTTTTAGGTTAATTTATGAAGAAGAAGGTATGTTGGATTTCAGGACAAGTTTTCTCATTTGAAAGATTGAGTGGCAAAGTATGATATGGATTTATTGATTCTTGATATCACCTAGAGAGTGTAGAGGGATGAAAATTTTTGTTATTGAAGAAAAATTTTAGGTCTTGAAAATGGCGAAAAAGTGAAAACTAGTTGAGTTTGCGAAACATGTTTTTGGGTAGCTTGATTTGGAGAAGAGGAAAGTTGTTGTGGAATGAACTCATGGATGTTTCATGAGATCTAACATGCATATATATTATTTAAAAGTCCTACGAATTACATATATTAGTCACATCCAATAGTTGAGTTGATCTTGGGTGATCTTGAGGCCCAAAGGTGAAGATAGGGTGCTGGAAACAATTGTTTGGTGAAGGATATGAGCATGTGGGCCCATTTTATGATTTATTTGATTAGTTCAAGTAAATGTGTGACCATGTATGATTCTTATATGTTGTATTAATCATGTATGGTGAATATGGGATATTTTCTAGGCATGGTTTTAGCTCATCTTAGTGATGGAGTTTTGAGGCTTTTTGGTGCAAGATGAGTGGTTTTGGGAATGGCCAACATATATGGGTCATATGTGACCATTTTTGAAATTATTAGGATGTTATTATTATATATTGGTCTTTAAAAACATTTAGTACGGATCTCTCTTGTGTTTGAAGGAAGATAAGGCTATAAAGCAAGTGTTTTTAGTTCATTTTTAACTAGTGCTCTTGGAGGGAAAAAGTGTGATCCAAGTAGAAGTGTTTTCTAGGTTCAAAGGTATGATTTGAGATTTTATTAGATGTGTTTCAAGTTTAGAAAGGTTTTATATCATGTGTGCAAGGATTTAGATCCAAGACAAGGTGTGAAAGAAGAAGAAAGAGCGAGTTAAAGGAATGATGTTTTGAGAAAAGGTTTGTGGAACTCGAATTAGAGATCTCGATCATTATGGCAGAAAAAAAAAAATTAGATATCATCTTCATTAGGTGCTTGAGTTTTTGTTTGGTCATCTTGGGGGTTGTATCCTCCTCGTGGAGTGGGTGCTTAACTAAACTAGGAGTTGGTGATCCGTGTGAAGTTGGTGTTTCACTAAATATATTTTCTTTGAGTAATATACAAAGATTTTTAGTGGGTTTTCTTCCCTTGAGGGTTTACCATTAATGTATGGTGTTCATGTGTCTTCTTCTTTGTTTCATGTTCTTTTAATTGATTAATACACACCTGATATGCACATGCGGTTATGAATGATAAATGGATGAGTGTATGTATTTTAAATGAAGTAAAATTTTTGTAGGACTCGATTCACCCCCTCCTTAGTTCATTATGCTTCTAATAATTGGTATCGAGCAGGTACATGTGAATCAAGTCTAATAAATTGAAGGATATTCTTGAAGCAAAAGCAATGGGTGTGTCTTTAAATGTTGAATTAATATTAAGGAAGAGGAATGAAGTAGCTCAATCGGTGATTAATTTCTTACAAATTCAGATCAAGGGTATGGAGATAGAACATGATCAATCAATCAAGGGTTTGAAATATCAAGTATAATTTTTGTCTAAATACTTAAAGTAGAAAGAAGATACTTGATGGTGAAAATTAACTTGTAGCAATTAATATGTTGTTCATCAATCTACAATCATTTAATTATCAGACCTAGGGACATAAAATTTCAATATTGCCAGTGTTGTATGCACAATTACAGATGTTTGAGAGGTGTAAAGGTAAATTGTTGTCACTATAATTAGGAAATAACAATATTGGAAATGAACTAGACTATGACTGAAATGAATACTATGGCTATGGAAAAGCATGTAAAAACATAATACAAATAAAGGAATAAACTGCTGCAATTCTAACCATGCAATGAATTAAAAAAACAAATAAAATGAGAGGGTTAGAAAATAGTGAGTGGGCCCTGCCTTTGGTGTTAATCCCTCCTAAGGCATTTGTTTACAAAATTTTAAAAGAATTCAGATTATTATTTCATTAGCATGAAGATTACAAGTGGAAAATACAACAAATTCCCTATCTATGGATTGATCTACCTATGCATGTCTCCCTTCTACAACATTAATATTTCTTTTTATATCTTTCATTACAATAGAGTCGAAGAGATAATTCCCACTAGGATTTTCAATTGGATTAAGTAAAATATCTTAACCAAAACATCGGAAACTAACATGTATGCAATATAACTAGTTAGTAGTTGTTCTCATACAATCACATAACTTAACTAACTAATCAATTAATCAACCAATTATTAAATTATGAGTTAAATCAATTAGTTCTTTGTTTGAGTTGTAACACATAATCAGGTGATGGCATTGAGTCTTCTTCTTGTTCACATAACTTCTTCTTCTATCAACATGTGCGAGCTTAGGTGTAGTTTCCATGTTGTGCAAGCTCCCTAGAATCACAGTTTCATGTATGCGTGTGATATCCTTTAGTTGCAGAAATATTGATGCAAACAAGTTCCTTTGGTTACATTTCATTCGCTATAGATGAACTTATAGATGTGAATGATTTCCTTTGGCTACATGTCAGTTGTTATATATGGATCCTTTGTTGCATATAACAACTTATTTGTAAACAAGGCTAGCATTTATACAAAGCATCATTTAACATCATATTACAATCAAAATAATAAATGCATACTCATAATCCAAAAATAAAGTAAACCTTAGTAATAATTATATTAACTAATATTTGTCATGAGTTCAAGCTAGAATGGAAATGTTCAACAGTATCACCGGGAAATACAAGTTTAGGGGTACAATTAGCTAAACAAAATACAATAGATGAGGTTTTTAAAAATGAAATAAAACAACTCATCACACCCCATACTTGACATATTAAATGTCCTAATTCAATTTCCTGTGGCTCCTCAGTTTAATTGGCTCCATCTATATGATGTTGAATAAACACCTGAAGTCAGTTGGTGTAGATGTTCCTTTTAGCTTGGTGAAAAAGTACCCTACATTCCTTCTACATCTTTCCATGATCCTATCTTGTATGTCCTCATCTAGTTCCTTATTTCTAGACCAATGTGGTATATGATAGTGGAAAAATGTGGATAATAACCAATAGGAAACCAAGTTTTTCCACATCCTTTATAAACTTCAATGTATGCATTTATCCTCCTAAAATTTGGAATGATATTATGATAAGAATGCATTTCTTTTCTTTGCATTTCAAGGGACATTTCTTGCCAGCACATCTTGCAGGCCTATACTATCTCTTGGCCATTGAATTTAATGTGATCCCTAGATTCGTTATGATATTCATCCCTCATTTGATACACTCATCTAATTTCCCTATGTTCCATTTATTTTACATACTATTCAATAGATGCATTTTTATTTTTGGCTTAACCCTTGATCATTAATAGCTTCTCCTTTAAAAATTTCATGTACTCTTCCATCTGCTTCTCTCTGTACAATTCATTGTTAAAATAATAGAACAATGCCCTAATTGGAACATCTCCAATGTAAAGTACTAGAATCTAGTCTCTATCATATTCCAAGGCATAATTATATATATACAAATCACATAACAAAAATTGTATATCATGAGGCATTTGTAGGAAAATTACAAAGAAACTTCAGGATCCACTTATATCAAACCGAATGTCTGAATTGATACAGGTAAGATTTAACTGTAACATTTGTTCCTTTAAGAAAATGGCATAAATGTTGGAAGGTGTACTGTATTTGAGTATGTCATTGGTCACTTGAATGGTATCTTCCTACTTCTTCTTGAGTCTTTCAATTTCCTTTTCCTTTACCTTGAGTTGTTTATCCTTTTCTTTAAGGTCCTGCTGACGTTGGAAGATTAATTCTTCCTTATCCCTTTCCCATTTTCCCTACAACCTATTAACATAGTTTTCAAATTATTGCACCCAGTAATCTAACAAGGTTGTCTAAGTGGCCATGTTCCTACAAGCTTGTTTTTGGGGTTCTTTGAAAACTTCTCTGATGACAACATGTGGTTGTAGGCTAGCTTATCAAAATAATGGGGAAGAAGGCTCTAATATGGTCTCAACTATATCTTAAGAAACTATAGGAATATCCCCTTGTAATATTTCATCATGCTCAAATGGTTGTTCTGTCTCAATGTTATGAACAATATTTTCTATAATTTCTTCAACATTATGGGGAAAATCATCCCCAATCTCCATTTCATCAGTTTGTGTTTCAAGAATTGCATGGTCATGGACTTCCTCTATCTTCTCTATATGGGATGTATCTTTAATTTATTCTATCAATCCTTCTCCTTCATGCTTCTCATGGGTGTCCATGACATGAACCGCCTCTTCTTAAACTTCAATATGTTCGGGGAGGGATTTCTTAAATAGGTTTATTTCACATTATGCCTCCTTATTATCTTCCATATCCTCCATGGGATTCTGAATCTCAACATCAACACTTTCCTGATCTTATTCCATGGATGTGGCCTCAATGTTCTCTTTTTCCACTTCTTTATCACTATCAAGTGTTATGGTTTCAGTCTTTGTGGCTTTTATCTTTTAGTCTTTTTAGTTTTTAGGCGATGAGAATGCCTTGGTGATGCAAGAGTGGATTTGGAAGATGAAGGAGTGGAATGTGAGGATTTAGGAGTAGATATGGAACATTTTCTTTTACTCCTTGAGGTGGATGATTCATGAGCTGAAAATCCAAGTAGGGTTTCAACAACGAGGACCCTTTATGGGGAAATAGGAACATGGTTCTCTTCAAAAGTAGGGGTTTTTGTTGCCAAATAAGTGGAAAATGTTGGTTCAAGTTGAGAAGTGGAAGCTACAAGTTCAAATTTGTGAGTGGAAGAATTATCTTTGCTTCTTCTTATTTTCCTTCCACGCCTAAATAATTCATTGATTTTCTCAACCCTTCAAAAATATTCCCATTTCGTTACAGGGTGTTCTCTTCCTAGTGTATGTTTTACAATTAGAGTGATAAGACAATGGTGAGAAAAAGTTGACCTTTCCCTCTAAGACTCTCTACTCATTCTTTTCAAGCTTTCATTTAAGAAATTGGGAACATTAACATGTACACCATTCTTCAAATGATTCAACAACTTAAAATGGATAGTATTCAATCTGGAGTATCTACCCTCGTAGGTAAAGTATTTGATAATGTAATTGGAAACATCATCCCAAAATGGTTTCAGAGAAGTGCAAAATGTACCTTGTCTATATTATCATCTACATCACCAAATTCTCATCGAGCTGCATCTGGGTTTTCCTTCTCAAGGAACAACTCACCTTTCCGAATCAAGCCATGTGACTACAACAAAAATTTGTCATTTACCTTCACAACCAAACCCTTAATAATAGCCTATGTATCATTGAATATGGTAGAAAATTCTGTCATCACGGATTTGTTGAAACCCTGAAACTTATTGATATATTCCATCCATCTCGTATGTTTGAAATTACTAAAGTATATGTGGATGGCTACGAGTTTTGAATGGTCTCAGTAGGCTCATGGTGAATTAGATCCCCTCCCATGTTGAATTTTGTAAACTCCTTAACTCGAGAAGAAAAATTTCACACGGTTTGTAGCAATTATGTAAGAATTCGAGTCGGGAGAAAGTTTTTTTGAGTACTTGTGTTTTGTAAAATTTTATGGCGTAATCACACGCTTAAAGGTAAGAAGGAAATGAATTAAATTCATTTAAATGTTGTAAACGTGTGAGGTGACATGGTGTGATGGAGTGGGGTGACGTGGAGTGATAACTCATAGGGTTTAAATGTGGTGACAATAATTACTATTTAAAGTCACTCATGATATGGCATAAATATTAATTAAACATAATCATTCTATCACTACTTTATTAAAGTGAAATGAGTGCACTTATCTCGAGATATGTGCCGATGATGAGGACATTGTATTGTTGTAACTTGAACCTTCGTTGTATGTAGATTTATCATGATGCTGGATGTTGAGGTGCCATGATGTTATGGATGTTGTTTTTAGTGCTGCAAGCATATGCAATGTTATGTTGAAGGATCCTTAATGAAATCAAATAATTCTCGAGAGAGGGAAGACTGGCTTTTTGGTGTCATTCATCTTCATCAATATCACACGTGTAGTTTGTTCCTTATTTTCTCCATACAATAATAAGTTCCACCAACAAGAAAATAAAACAAAGATTTGTTGCATGTTGCTACAAGTGGACATTTAGTCTTTGCACCATCTCCTTTTGTCAGAGACCATGCACTTCTTGTAATAAATACACCAAGTCCTGTTGTTGGAGCTCAAACTTGCACACATATCATATTAGGTTGAACTGAGTCATTGAGGCAAAAATAGTACTATCTCTAAGTTACGGACCTTGCATGCTTGAGAAAAACCTCTAGAGAAGGCTGGTTCCTCTACCAATTTCTACTACTACTGCTACTCCTAATGTTAAAATGGAAATCCTAAGCTAAACATGCCAAGGGACCAGGGATAGATAGAAAGACATGCAGAAAGGGAAAAATAAACTAAAGAAGGTGATAGCACCAGAAATAAGGGGATGAACACGATCATCTTTGAGCAAAAATGAATGAAAATGTGCAAAGGAAGGCTAGAAATACATAGCAAAAAAATATAATACGATTTCACAATCATTTTCAATGGAAACAATTAGAAAAATGAATGTAAGGGATGTGAGGAGGCAAAAATCACAAAATGCAAGGGAAAGGCAAAAAGAAGAATAAAAATAGGTTAAGGCAGAAGATAGCCACAAAATAATGCTTCTATTACTTCCGTAAATGCTCAGTCAATTATAATGGAATATGAGGTTGATATCCACATGCAAAGAACATATTTAAAAGTTTGTCACTCAAAATGTAAGGTAATACCTATACAAATTGAAATATTCCAACCCTTATCAATGAGAAATTATCTTACATTTATAGATGAATGGATGAGAGCAGAGGAGGAGGAGAGAAAATACAATTTTAAAATCCAACCACCAATAATTAGCAATGAATGCCTGAAAAATACACCTATAAATCTATCAAATGTGCTTCCCCATGCCTGTTTTGTGTGTAGGAGAAGGAAGGAGGTGAAATATAAATAAAATTAGGTGGTTGGAGTGATTAGTTCCTGTATTAATGGTGTGAGGGGTATTTTTTATCTTCTCACCAACCTAATCCCACCAACATTTGAACTTGAATGGTCCTGGAGTGTAACCCACGTCATCATGTATTTTTTCATTTTATGTCATGTGTCACACTCTAGTTGGTTGCAAGGATTTGGCACCTTATTGGCACACTTTAATTTGTTACGTGTAACTCACTCAATGTCTAGTATATACCTGCATGGAATAGTAATCGCACAAAAGAAGGCGTGAATGCACATGCAAAAGGGAGAGGCACATAAGGAAAGCAGAGGAAGGGCACATAAAGGTAATGTGTGTAGAAGAAATGGAAACATATTTGTAGGAGATAAGTATGTAGACAAGGCATAATAAATTATAAGATAAAGCACGAAGTGAGAAAAGGGGTGCGTAAGAATGTGGGGACTTAGCTAATTTTGGGAAGCAAGTCTAAGGTGCGTGTGAAAGGTGCATAAGATGTTGGAAGGAATGTGAATGTGTATAAAGTGCATGTAGGAGGAGTGAAATAAGATGGAGGAGGGAAAGAAATTAATTTGGAAGATGTAAATCAAATGGAGAGTACGATGGGGTGCGTGAGGAACTACAACCAAGAAAACTATGCCAAAGAAGCAACTAGAGGGGACACAACTTGCAATGTTGAACCTTGAGATCTAGAATGGGGATGGAAGTTGTCAAAATAACTAAGAGATTTATTTTAGATAATGATTTAGTGAATTTAGGGGCCATTTTCCTTCTTAATAAAGGATATCATTAGCCTAGAGCATCCGTTGGGCATGGAGTCAGCCTAAAAATATGAAATTTTGATATGGAACTTTGAAGAATCACTCTTTAAGTCACTTTGAAGTATTTATGAACTCTATTCTAAATCCCGCAACACTTGTTGAAGCTTCTTGGAAGATTACTAGCATTCGGAAGCAAAATAAGAGTGCACACAAGGAGCATGCAAGAGGAAAGAACTATGTACAAACAAAACAATGTATGCAAAATGCACTTGGATGAATTGAAACTACACTAATATATATATATATATATATATATATATATATATATATATATATATATATATATATATATATATATACAATGATGTAGAAGACTTAATGGAAGGGTTTGAGATAAATCCCATTGATTGGGATTGATAGCGCACCTCCATCAAGGTGAGACAACTCAAAATATTTAGCCTCCTTACATGAACCGATGAAGTATGAGCCACTCAAAAGTGCATCAAACTTCAAATGACACCCAGTTTTGGCTCTATCAACATCCAAGTTTAAAAATAAGTCACCAACTTTGAAATATTGAGGCCTAGCCTTTCTATCAAAATAATTATTTGTTGATTATTGATGTTGTTCCAACTTGATTATGATAGAGTTTATCAATTCTTCAAGTTCAATCAGCTCTGCCATTCTAATTTATCTCTGATTTGTACCCTCAAACTCTAAGTGTTGGGCAAGATCTAATGAAGGTAACTTAAGAGATAAAGTAAGTCAAGCTTCCTTTCCATAAACAAGTTTATATGGTGAAGTTCCTATTTCCTTCTTTACTGTAATTTTTCTTCCCACAACGCATGCAATACTTTTGTGTCCCACTGCCTTTGGTTGATATTCATTGTCTGCTTCATGATTCTGATCAGGTTCTTGTTAGTGGACTCAGCCAATCTAAGGCTTAGCACCAAAGTAGAAATTTTAGTACCATGAAAGGCATTTGTATTATCAAAGATAATGGTGTGAGGAATGCCAAACCTCATTACGATGCCCTCGAGAAAATCAAGGATGACTAACTCGGTTGATTCCTTGAGTGCAACGGCCTTCCTCTGTCTATTTGGTGAAGTAGTTCAGTAGTCACAAAGCACCCATTTATGCCCAACTCTTGAAGGAGGATTGATCATGCCTATGAAGTCAAGACCCCATTGTACAAAATGTTGATATGGTTGGATTGGTTGGAGGGGAAGTGCTTCCAATTTTTTCTTTCCTACAAAGAAAGTGCATTCTTTACATTTCATGACCCACATGTGCGCGTCCACAAATAGGGTAGGCAAAAAGTATCCTTCCTTGATGATATTCATCGGTGTTACCTTGGTAGAGAAATGTCCACAGAGAATCCATCATGAAATTCTGCTAACACTTTGTCAACCTGCATGCCATCAATGCACCTCATCACGCCATCAATACTTATTTTGAAAAGGGCGCCATCAATCAATGCATACAAAATATATTGCAGCCTCAAATGTCACCTCTTTTCTTTGTTTAAACCATGAGGATACACACTAGAGGAAAGTAAAGTGATCATGTCCTTCATCCAATTTCACATGCCAGATCTACACTGTTAAGGGTCTCTGCATGGGAGATCTTCATCTATAAATAATGAAGTCTCGAGTTCATCTATGTATCCTCGATAATCTTCTTGCAAAATGCACTACCTCTTGCCAGCCTTTATGCTTTTATAGTCACATCATATTCCATAATTTTGGTCACCCACCTTATTCTTATCTTGCTACTTTATACTCCAATGATGAAATATATAAGACTTGAGTGTGAAACTAACACCTTAATATGATTTGTGGCGAGCATACTTTTGAACTTATTAAGAGTGCACATGATAGTGAAGACATGTTTTTCCATGTGATTGTATTTCAACTCATAATCCTTCAATGTTTGAATGAAGAAAGCCATTGATGCTCTAGTCCTTGTTCATTTTCTTATGTCAAGACAACAACAACACTCACATCAACTCCATAAGTATAGAGGATGAAATCCTTGGAATAATCTGGATTGATGAGTGTTGGTGCGCAAGAAATTTCTTGCTTGATTTTATTAAAGCTCTCTTTTCCTTCGCTTTACATCTAAAGGTTGCATTCTTATTGAGCATGAGAGTGATGGGTGTTACCAGTCTTGCAAAGTTAAGGATAAAACACCTAAAAATGTTGATCTTTACTAGGAAGGACTGTAAGGCTTTCTTGTGTGTTAGCAAGGAAAGGGAAAGGATGGTGGAAAATCACTTAGGATCAATAGTGATTCCATCCTTTGAGATCACATGGCCAAGAAAATTTCCTTGTGCCATTACAAATTTTCACTTCTTGGGGTTAAGATATACCCCAAATTCTCTACATCTCTCAAAGACTTTTTCCGGTGTGCCAAATGATCCACGCCCGCTTTGATAAAAAATATATGTCATCTAGGTAAACCAAGATGAACTCATTAATATAACCTTTGAAGGAAATGTCCATGGTGCACTGAAATTTTGTGCCTACATTTGACAAACCAAAGGGCATATTCTCGATATGCATATGTTCCCATTTAGTTATAAAAATTATTTTTAATTGATTCCCTTCCTTGAACATAATTTAATTGAAGCTCGAATATCCATCCAACATGGAAAATATTTGCGCGCCACCACATGATCTACAAAATCTTCTCTATAGAAGGTAGAGGATAGTGATCCTTTAAGGATTCCTTATTTAAATCCCTGAAATCAACACAGAGTCTTATTTCACCATTCTTTTTGCACACTATAAAAATATTTGTGACCAGGTAGAGTATTTTATGGGAAAATAATATTCACCTTAATGAGTTTAGACAATTCTTTCCTCATGAGGGGCTCTATCCTTGGATTGATTGACCTTTGCTTTTGTTTTATCGGCTTGATGTTTCGATCAAGGTTAATGGAGTGTTGACCAACACTTGTATCAAATCCTTTGAGGTCTTAATAATCCCATGAAAATATGTCACTGTATTTCTAACACAGAGAGATGAAGGCCTATTTTCATCATGCGTGTAAATTTTACTTAACAGCAATTCTTTTCCATGTGCAATATTGACCGAGGAGTAGTCTTCTTGCATCGTGTGCATATAATTTTCTTCACCCTTGAACTCATCATCAGGGATACAAATTTTATCTAAGGTGACCAAAATTTGAGGTAATTTATTTGTCTTGAGTTGAATCAATTGGTCACCGTAGTTGTCATGCAAGTTAGCTTGCATGCTTGAAGAGAACTCATCTTCATTTTGAATGAACTGGATAATTTATGCATCACTATCAAACACTTGCCAACCTGGTGTTTTTTTCCAGAATAGATGTCATGATCACTATTTTAAAATGTTGTGTGTTTCCTTTAATAAAATCTTCCATGGGAGAAAACTACAAACCAAGTGCGGCTAGTTGATCTACTTTTTTTTTTAATTTTTCTTGGTATTACCTACATGATTTAAAGTATCAAAGCTATCAAGTAGGTCCCAAACTCTATTATTATAAGCTTTAAGAATCTTATTCTTCATCATGCACTTGTTTATTACTGGTGGATGACCAATTTTGTGTCCCTAAAGATCTGCAACACCATAATCTATGTCTCTTCTCGCAATAAGAAGACCATGCACCAACGCTTCATATTCTGCCACATTATTGGAGCATGCAAACTGCAATCTTTGCATGAAGAAGAATTTCTCATCCTTAGGAGAAATGAGAACAACACTTGTTCTCATGCCATTTTTGCTTCTAGATCCATCAAATTATAGCTTCCATAAACCATAATTTTCTTCATTTTTCTTGAGCGCACGTAGTAACACAACTTCTTCTTCAAGTATGCAATAAGTACCAAGCCAAGTTTCAAAATCTTCGAGATCTTTAACTTATGGATCAAATTTATGATGCCTTTCTACCCACTCATCTAGTAATAAATCAGGTAAAGGAGGAGGTGTAGGTTTTTCTTTAGAAACTAAAGCTTGTTCTTCTTGGATTAGGCAATTAGCTTGGAGAGGGGATGGGTTATATGACTCAACATGATAGAAAAATATTGGCTCACTTGTATGGTAAACTAGGTACCATACCTTGTCTTTAATAACATATGGGACCAATCAAAAGACAAGTAACCACCCACTTTAGCAGTAAAATCTCTTGATAAACATAAGGCAAACAAAGGAGGTAGGTCAATGATTGACACATCTTGAGTTATTGTGAACCTTGGATATGCATGGAGGGTTAACTCAAGATCCTTGATGAATCTTAGAGTGGTATCAATTGAGTCATTAAGTTGCAGTACCACTTTGGACAAAGGGTTATATCTAAGACCTAATACATTAGCAATTTTCTTTGGCATAACAAAAGTACTAGCATCCGAGTCAATCATACAATTGTGCACAAGGTGTTTGCCTATGATCAAGGACATATAAAAGGGCGGGGATTTGACACCCTTACTTGCTTCTCCTCTACTTGAAAAATATTGATAGAAGAACACTCTTTGTGAGCTGGATCATTACGTGAAGTTGTTCCATAGCTTCATGTAATAGGTCACACTAAGATGGAATGGCTAGGGCATCCCACATTGTGACATTCACATTTTTCTTCTTCATCTAGTCCACAATGTTGAATTCAAGACCCATTGATTTGTGCATTTGGGGTAAAATAACATATTTCCTTGATTGTTCGAGGTGCAGAAGTAGGATTTGTTGGCACAGAGGCTTGACCTACCAAAGGAGGGGCACATGTTGCTTATGTTGGAGCATTGTATTAAACCTTGTGCACAAGAACTCATGGGTCATGATTTTTGGATACCTTCGCCGTGCATCTTTTTTTATTTTTAGGATCAGCCTATGAGACAGAGCTGAAGGTTGTGCATCAAATTTGAGCATTCTCTTCTTGTACCTTGTGTTATCAAAAACCTAGGCGTGTAATCTCCTTGGGTCATCTGCAGTTTGATTGATTACATAAAATTCTTCTCGCGCCAAAAAAACATCAAGTTGGCTTCGGGGAACTTCGGGTTTTCTTGATTTTATGGCTCACTTACACTTGTGGAAGGTTCATTAATAGAAGGAACTTAAATCATGTAACCCTATGCGCATGCAAAGACTAGAACAGTGATTCTAAATGTGAGGCATATTGCAAGGAAATAAATATTCTAACTCTTTTTCCATGTTGTTTTGTATTAGGACAAGTGCTTGGCTCATGTTGGGTGATGGAAGAGGTGCGTAGGAGGAATTACCTAAATTGGAAGGTGCACATTAGTATGCCATTTTTCATTTTGTTAGTTCTTCCCATATATTTGATTTGCATATTGATTTCTAAAGGGCTGATGGCTTTGGTTATAACCTTGACTATAACTATTTCTAAAGGCTTACGCTATTTGTTTTCTAGTGATATGACTTTATTGGACAAGTTTCTAATCAAGGATTTCATTTCTTCATCCTCCTTTTGTTGAATGGGGGTAGGATGTGGATGCAATAGGTTGAGCACTTTGCTTGGGAATAGGGACAACATAAGGCTGGGGCACGTGAGACATTTATGTTAATAAGGGAGCAAAGCGGTCTAGGGGATAACTTTTCCACTTGGATAAGACTATTTTATGCCTTTATTGTAATATTGTAAGCAACAATGTAAGGTTATATCTCCCATGGATTAAATCATGACTGATATTTCAATATGCAAATCCCTTAGATAATATAGTAAACCGTGTTGGGTGTAGGCCTTACCACTGAGGGATTTTTTTCCTAAGTCTTCAAACTTGATAATAAAATTAGTCATTTGCTCATTGGGCGCTCTTTTCATTGTCATTTGTTTCTCCACCAATAGGGTTCATTTTAAAAACCCCCAAAAATATTTCAAAATGGGTGGTGAATCTCAAAATCAACTTTCGAATCGATGGAAATTTTCTCGAAAAGCTGTTTCGTAGAAAAGGAAATTTGGCAGTTAGTTTTCTGGATTTCATATAGTTGGGCATGTTGGTACCCAAATTTAATCTTCTTCACAAACCGAGTAGCATCATGGATTTGACAGACACTCAAAAGTAGATAAATGATTATGTATGTCGTTTTGTAGCGGGAAGTAATTTATCTGACTTTTTAGCACTCAAGCCTTGAAGAAGTGGGTAACACCTTAAAAGGATTTGATCTTATCCTAACTATTTTAGGTTGTGCCTTTCAACCAAGGTAAGAGAACCTATTTTGTAACCTTTGTTATTGAAGGAGATGTAGATACCTTTCTTTTGCACAAATTTTATAAAGAAAACCTTGGGAAAATATGATCAACACACCAAATCTGACTCTCACGAGTTGTCACTTCCAGAAGATGGAGATATTTTCAACACAAGGCTAAGGTTACTAAAGACATTATGGAATCCTGATTGTTCTGCATATTTTTGCAAGTAGATTTTGTTCCTTTGTTGATACATAGGGAAAATAGGGGTGGTTCAGGGTGGATTCATGGTCTTTGAATGATTTTGGTGGGAGATGAAGTAGGATAAAGTTGATTATACCATATCTTTGAAGGGACTTCACAACAATGAACAACTCAACAACATAATACTTTAGAATAGTTAAGATGTTCCTTCAACTAAAAGGTGTGCTTCAAGTGGAGGCCTAGATCAAGTACCTTTTCACATAATATTTGAGACTCTAACATGAAGGATCGAATTGAAAGACTCAATTAAACACCAAAGTCTCTGATCAATCATGCCTATGGTACACCGAAGACTTATAGACAATATTTATCAACAAATGATAGTGAATTGATTTTAATTTTTTTATCTAATCCAAGATGGAGGCTCTTCTTGCAATGAAATTACAAATACCATTAAACTATCATAGGGATGAGATCCTATGTGATTTCACAAAGATTTCAATGTAAGATTGCAATAGGAATGAAAGAAACTATTTGCAGACATTCTGAAACAAAACAGACACAAATTAATTTCAAATTTTCTTAAATACATCAGCAAGGGAAAGCTTCCAGAGAAATCTCAGTGCTCGTCAATGGCTATACATATGTAACCAACTTGACATGATTGAAAATCTAACACAAATGAAATTAACCAGTATCTCGAGACACGCTTCTCAAAAATAAGGCTTTCTCAAATTTTCTCTTAGAATTCAAACTCGACCATTTGTAAGAGTATTCTCATTGCATTTATACCTTTCGTTCACCCAAAATTTAGTCCCCAAAAAGAATAATATTCAAGTGACCTTTATGCTACTAAAAAGTGACGTTTAACAAATTCGAGATCTGAAATCAATCGGGTGGACCAATTGTGAACTCGATCACATTTCTTGGGCCCTTGACTAATGACTAAGATACCATGCCATAACCATTTTGACACTCCTTTTAATCATTCTAATTTTTCTTGCAAGAAATTCCCCTTGAGTAATCTTTTTTTGTTCTCGAGGCAACACCTTTTTCACATTTTGTGCCTGTAACCTCATCATTTCATCCTTTTTCCCTCTGAAATTTTACTCTGTAACTTCTAGATCTGGAATTTTGCGTTTTTACACGATCCCGAGTAAAAATCCACTTCAAAATTACCTCATATTTACAAATTGAGCTCCCAAATTGTTTCAATTGAACTTTGTAGACCAAAACGACACAAATTTTCCAAAACTTTGATCAAGAATGATGCAAAAAATGCATCTCCAAACATCCTGGAGATTCAATGGCGGAAAAATCAAATTAAATGCACAAATACCATTGATATTGTCTTTCAAATTTTAATCTGAGCCTTCCACATGGAAAAATGTGATTGGAAACAGTTTGGGAGCACTTTTTGACATTTTATAACTTTTGGAAAAAGTAAAATTTTGACATTTTTCTCCACCCCTCCACCCTTAGAAAACAGGCTTGACATGTGTCCCAATGTGGGTCCCAGAGGAACCATGACTTGATTCTGCTATTTTACCTCATTTTTGGAAAAAGGAAAATTTTCCAAATTTTCCCTGCAGCTCCACCCTTCCGCCTTTAGCTTCTAATGTGGGTTCCAGCAGACTGCGCTTCATTTTTTCACTTTATACTTATTTTCCAAAAAGGAAAAAAATTCCACATTTTCCCGTGGGACTGCACCTCCATTTTTGACTATTCAACATTGGAATTACTTTCCTGTTGGGGCCGCGCTTCAACTTATAATTTTATCCCCTTTTTACAAAAGGAAAAAAACCTTAAATAACCCCGAAGCTCTGTTTCTCCATCTCCTCACCGCCACATGTCTCGATGGCACATTTTGAGATGGTCCCCAAAAGTAGAGACCCCAAACATGCGTGGTCCCTCCACATGTCCCAGGCCCTTTAGGAAGTTGCTTGAAAAGTTTAAGTACAAAGCGGAGTGCCGACGGAAACCTCCACTGTCCCCCTATCGCAATTGTTAAGGTGGGACCCTGAGGTAGATCCTCAAATGAGCGCCAACCCACCACGTGTCCATGGCCCACCAAAAATTATACTAGTTGCATGAAAAATTGTCTAAGTCTGGGCAAAGCAATGGAATCCTCCATGTGTCCCCCGACGCAACTCCAAGGCCAAACCAAAAGGTGAATTTTCAAACGAGCGTCGTTCCTCCACGTGGACAAATTTTGGGTTGAGGTGAGCCATAAAGTTTTTAGAGTGCCCTATCGAGCTGCATCCAACCAAAAAGGGCCATGTTTCCACTGATGCAAAGATGTAAATTTGACGGAAAAAACACACCCATCAAACCATAAAAATGCAGGAAAACCACCATTTGAGCCTGAAGATGAATTTTTCTTCAAGGACGAGATAATTTGGAAATATTATAAGGTTCAAACATGATCCTCTCGAGCTATATCCAATCATGTTTCCTTAGGTATTTGGGACAAAAATGACAGGGACAAAAAAATGTGACTGTGGAAAATGGAAGGAAAGGAAAAACCCGAGTTTTACGCCCAAGTTACAGACTCTTTCAGATGGACAGAGGAACGAAAAACAAATTCTGGACCTTTAAGTGATCCTCGACCAAGGAAGGGACTAATCATGGCAACCAAATGGAGGACATAGTTTTTATGCATCAATACGGGAGATAGAGAAAACGACAGAGCCTACAAACTGAAGAATTTTAATGACAAACGGGGCGAGACTAATTTGAGCACCAACTCGGGATGGGCACTCCTTGTGAGTTCCACAAGAACAAATAATAGACCAAGTGCCAAAAATGACCATTGGGCAATGGAGTCAAAGAAAAAGCTTGCATAGTAGAGAAACCATAACCATCCTCCAAAAAATGAACGAGAAACCAGCAAAACTAGGTCACCAAGGACTAGAACGAACAAAAACACAAAAACAGAATAAAAACAAAGAACTATACACTATACAATGGCGAGCAACCTGATTCAAAGAAAAAAATCAAGGAAAATCTTCAAGTTCCTACCATTCTGGATATGACCATGTTAAGTAATCCTGATATGTCTTTAATAGATGGTCATATGATTGTCTCTCTTTTCCATCTAAGTCACTATCTCGAACACATTTTTCTAGGCTTACCCCTCGTTCCTGGGCCAATTTTTGTAACATCCTTCGAGGCTGCATCAAACATCAAAGTCCCAGGAAGATCATCCTACTCATGATACCTACATTGATCAATTTCATATTCCTGTACAACAACATAGCTCACAGAGTTATCAATATCAATATCTACATGCAATACTTCATAACAAGCATTGTTGGGATTCTCAATAAGATATAAAATTTTATTTTCACCATGTAACTTCACAAGGCTGCCCTCAATTGGTATGGTGGCATTAGAGATGTCCATTTGAACATTTCCACCAACACTTACAGCCCACTTTCTTGATAACAACATGCCCCATTTGGTAGGGCGATCAACAACAACAACATCAAGTTTCAAGTTCTTACTTAGATAAGTTGCAAGTACCACCAAACCTTTTACACATCCTAAAACTGGCACCTCTCTAGAATCCATTGTAGTACACTTGCCATAATTTGTTGTCACTTTAATGTTCAATTCATTCATGACTTCTAGAGGCATAACATTACATGATGCTCCAGAATCAAACATACAATTGTGCAGTAATCTGTCCTTAATAATCAGTGTTGTAAAAATGGATCAACATTTAATTGAGACTCAACCAAATATGTTCCCAAGTAAACCTCGGGTGCTTCTCCAAGCTCTTCCAATGCTGGTGGTGTTTCAAGGTCTGCAATGGTTGGAGGAGGAGTTTCTACAATGTTTACATTTCTGACCTGGGGTACTCTTTTCTTCTTTCAATCCCAAGTACTCAAATGCTCTCTTCTTGTGCTCAGGAATCCTAAGCAACTCAACAATTGGAACACTAACTTTGATTTGACTCAAAACTTGGGAAATGTCATATGGAACATTCTTTGGAAAGGAAGCATTGGAAGGGAGATTAGCAAACTCATCAAATGGCATGGGATTCTTGACAGTTTGGGCATGAGGAGAAGTATGAATCTTGTTTGGGACAGCAAGGCCTTTGGAAGGTGTATATTTCTTAGGAGCATCTTTAGGAATACTAGTAAGCACTAGAGTTTTAGGTTTGGCTTGAGGCCTTGCTCCTTTGACAACTCTACTCCTAGTATTATAATCCTTTTCTTGAGCAACAACAATGTTCATCAATAACTACCTATCTTCCTCCGAAGGGATTCCTCCATCATACTTATTTATCATTAAATCTCTTAAATACTCAAAGTCATTATTAGGTATTTCAAAATATTACACTACATCTACTTCAAAAGTATAAAACGGAGGAAGAAGTCATACCCAAAGTGAATGCAATACCAAAAATTCACATCAATTTGAGCACTTATCACTTCGGTTGAAGTTGCTCCTTGTTGTGAGCTTGAAGAGAAACCCATCATGAAAACATCATCATCAAGTACCATCATCATTATCAACTTCTTCTTCTTGCTGATTTACTTCACATGGAGGATGGGGCAGAAAGCATCTATCACACCAATCAATCTCATTGGCTTCATCAACAGCAGTAACCCTGAAGTCAGAGGATCAAGCACCATTCTACTTTCACATGCTTGGGGATGTCTATTTGCAGATCCCATGGGTCCTTTACCTCTGTCATCTGACCTCTGATCACCCCTAGGATGATTTCCAAATCTGTCATGATTTTGTGCCTTTTGCTGACCTTGTGAACTCTACCCAATTCCTTTCTCTTCTTGGGCTAGTTTGTAAGAGATTTCTTTGATAGCCCCTGCCAAAGTTTTAACAACCTCCTCAAGATCCACACTCTTGCTTGCTTGAGGTTTTTCTGGGTTTATCAGTTTAACACCCTCCCTCTTAGGAGGTTTTCCAATGGCCTTAATGTTGTTCTCAATTTACGTGAGCCATAGTAAAGGCCTGCCTCAAAGTGCCAAGGTTTTTATCCCTCAAATAGTATGCAACCTTCTTGTCAAATGCATCGAATACTTTATAAGACAAGATTCATCACATGGCCTCAAATTCACAGGAAATATTCTCAATGTCTTATTGAATCTTGTATTAAAATCATGCACTAATTCATTAGGATTCTTTTTAATATTCTCAAATTCTAACAAAAGAAACCTAGGGTTTGTTTTGTCACCATACTACAATCTAAATGCATTCTTCATTTCAATCCAAGAATCAATAGAGTTATCAAGAAGAGATTTATACCAGTCCCTTGCATCCTCTTCTAGAGTATGAATAAATAATTTAATGTATACATCTTCAAACTCTATTTCAAAATCCTCCATCATATTGAAAAAGAGTTTCAAGTGTTGATCACCAGTTATAGCATTATTTCCTTGGAACTTTGGTAATTTATTTCTTACATCTTGGGGAATAGTTATCCAAAATAAGCCCCTTGCTTATTTTTTCTAGCTTTCCTTCATTCCTTCCTTCCTTGTGCCTCAGTCAAAATTTTCCACTTTTCGAGTGCACTCAAAATTATCCGGAAATGGGTTCATTAGATAGAGAATTTTCTCACCTTTCTAGAAAGATAAATTTTTCCTTCTAACTCTTGTATTTTGCAAGTTATGGCTCTGGGGAGTTTTGAGGGAAATTTTCCCGGGAAGGTCCACAACCAATGGGGAAGCACCACGTCGTGGTGGAAGGTCAGGTTGGTGGAGGTGAGTTAAAAAAATTCTAAAGGGCTCGGTGGGGGTGCCAAGAAAATTTTGGCCCGACACCCCGCGAACAATAGGAGGCCGACACGTGTCCATAAGGCCGGTAGGAGTCGTGGGTGGAGAAAATTTTGGATTTTTCCCAAAATAGCTAAGGCCGAAAAGGAAAATCTTGGCCCAAAAGCCGTCCGAGGAGAAGGGAAAGAAACGGTTTAAACCCGTGGGCAAATAGGGTAGTGCCACGTGTCCATGAAGCCAAGCGGGGATCGAGGGCACGGGGGGAGAATTTTTGGCTTTTTCCCAAAGTGTTCAAAAGGTGCAAAGGAAATTTTTTTCACATAGGCCCGCAGAGGAAAGAAATTTGATTAAGGCCTGTGCCAAATCAAAGTGTGCCACGTGTCCATGAAGCCGCATGAAGCACGAAGTGATTTTAGAATTTTTCCAAGATTCAAAAAAGCATGGAATGGTCATTTGAACGTGCAGACCAATGGGAATGTGCCACATGGTAGTGGATCATTGAGGCATAGAGATTTTTGGGGAATTTTTCCCAAAATCAAAAAAGGGGAAAAATTTTAGGTTTCGGCCCGCCGACCCGATTTTTGCCCCTTTTGCCCTAAATCTTCAAAGGGGCATATCTTTCGATCTAGAGCTCATTTTTTCTTGATTTTGGTGTCATTGGAAAGCTATTGAAGTCCTCTACACGATGGAATCTTCAATTTTGTTTTTGGTGGAATTTAGTGAGAGAAAAATGAGAAAAACGCCTTTGGCATGGGAAAAGAGCATAACCAACATTCAACCACCATTTTTAATGTAGTATGGCTTCCATTCTTCTCCAACATGGTTGAAAATCTTGGGGAATGAACTTTTAAGGGTACCCATGCTATTTTGATGGATTTGGTCAAGTGGTTGAATCATTCATTTTATTTTTCCCACGTTTCTCCTTCCTGAACTCAAGTTTTCATTGTTAAAAGCCAAATTTGGCTCATTTGTAAAGGGTTGGACATTTTTATGATCTACAGCTCCCTCCTTCACCCTGGCAAGTGAATTTTTGGAATATCAGACCTTTTTAGGACTGCAACATGTTTTCTACCTCCTTGTTGTTGTAATGCATTGTATTTAAAAATGGAAATGACAATGCAAGCTCTGTGAATGAATTTTCAATCCTTTCTTGTGTTGTTTGCTCTATCCTGATCCTTCATTATAATTTTAGCAATTTGTGCATGATTTGTGTTACATTTTTATAATCTGTCAATTTACAGAAGTAGATGTTCACCACTCCTTTGGTGTATCACCTTGTTAGTTTAGTTTTATCTTCTTTTCTCTCTTCTACCCTTGTCTCCTTGGTAGAATTAGAGTAGGATTTTGAGTTAAACCTCTACAAATTTCATGTATACATCTGATCAAAGGAGTAGAGGAACCAACCTTTAATCTAGAGATTTTTTTCCCATTTTTGCAAGTCCCATACTTGGGGAAAAGATTCCATGTTATGCAATCACACTGGATGCCCACTATCAAACTAGAAATCTAAGAAAACATTTAGGGGTGCTGCTGATTTGCACTAATAGTTTTGGCATGCCCAAAGTGGGACCTTTGTGCATTTTTTGTAAGTTTCTTGCTTAAAAAGCCCTGATTTGCATATCTGGCAACTCCAAAGAGATAAAATCAACTGGTTTCAGCAGTCCAAGTCTGAAGATTCATGAGAAGGATCCAAACAAGGTCAAGGGCTAGAGAAGAGGGATTGTCTAAGTATCTGATTATCCCTAGGAAGAAGAGAGAGGGGAAGAAGAATTCAAAGGTCTCCATCTCCACCAAACAGAACTCTATCAACTCCTCCACCTGGTAGACCTTTCACCCAATCAACAAGGGTCCTCAAGCCAATCAAAATGGCACAACACAACCCTTATGTCAACTTCACTGGCAGCAAGCCCACTTGCTCTCAATGCACAAAACCTAGTTCTAGTTGCAACATTGAAGAACATCCCATACTTTACTGGGGAAAATTAGACCACTCCTAGTGATCATGTCAAAGACATTGCTAATGTTTGTGCAATCCATGAGATTGTTGAGATGTAAATTATTGTCAAATTGTTGGCATCTTCATTAAAAGGGAAGGCCTTGTAATGGTTCAGGAGCCTTGGGCAAGCTCTATCCAAAATTGGAACCAATTGTGTATAGCTCTCCATGAGTAGTTTGGAGAAAAGGGAGATAATTTGTCTCTATTGGAACAACTGACAACTATCAAGAGAGCTCCCAATGAGCAGCTAATGACTTCAATTTCATATTTCAAAGGACATGGGATAGAATCACAGTGATAGTAAGGCCAACAACTGAAGGTGATTTCTTATACTATCTCAAAGCTTTAAATTCTCATATTTCTATGTTAATTCGATCCATGGGAGGTGTAAATATACTTGCACTTATAGCATTACCATTAGGGCTAAGAATAGTTTGATCCAAGTTGGTAAACTGGCCTAGGCCTCCTATGCCCTTATATCCAAACTTGAAAAGTCCAAGCACTAGTCAAGCACCTACTTTAGCTCTTATTCCCACTCCTAGAAATCAGAGTTCAAATGAAACTTCTACTTCATCCTCTAGTGCCTCAAATGAACTTCAAGAAGTCATGAAACAATTACAAAATTTAGGCAATGAGCTGGTTACACTCAAGAGGCAGCAAGCCCAAAGTTTTAGACCTTCTTATCAGCCTCAAACTCAGCCTAATAGGCAACCATATCAGCCTAATAGGCCACCCAATCCAACTACAAATCAAAATCAAGTAAGGCCTCCTACCAATAGACCATTTCAGCCCTATAACCCCAATGTTGCATCTACCTCTAAAGCCTTAGTGCCAGTGTAAAATAATATAGCTCAAGAGTATGATTGGTGTTTCCCATGCAATGAACCTCACAACTAGTCTATGTGCTTCAATGGTGCTTTGAACCAAGATTTGATGGTGACAACAACTGGCGTAGAGAGTGAGGTGAGTCAAGAAACAAACCAACAACAAGGAACATCTCAGAAAAATACAACTCCAAATGAGACTACACTTGTGAACTGACAGGCTGAAGATTTTTGTGGTATGAATCAAACAATTTCTCAGAATGTAGCAGCTAACACACGGTCAAAGAAGAGGAATATTGGTGAAGGGAAATCATTAGCTCCAGGTGATCCATAACCTTCCATCACTCCACAAAGTGTTGGCAAGCAAAATGCAGTTCCAAATGTGTAAGGACAACCCAAGCCACCTTCTAGACCAACTCAAATGCCAGTTGTTGCAGCCCATGTAAAAAAAAAAAAAAAAGAATGTGTAGGCGAAGGGCAGCAAAGAGATGTTTCATTCCCATTTAACATCATTGAACAAATGAAGAAGAAAAAAATGAATATATCAATGTGGGAATCACTATCCATCCTGTGCCAAAGAGATCTACTATAAACCGCCATGAAGAATTAGCCAACTTCAAATCAACAAGCTCATATGCAAGAGAAGGCACTCGCAAATGCTGCTCTCGGCATGAAGGGAAGCTTGGAGGTCAACAAGGTAAAGTTTTGAATCCCCCTCCATTCTATGTTTCATTGATCATTGGGGATAAACTAGTACACAATTGCATGATTGATTCTGGGGAAAGTATTTTTGTGATGCCCAAGCAAATAGCTGATCAGCTGGGCCTCCAATATGAATCATATCTAAAGGTGTGGTGCAACTAGATGGGATAGAAGCAACAACAGTAGGGCTAATTAAATATTTGAGCCTCACTTTGCATACATGCCCCAATGTCACTGTTTTGCAAGATGTGTTAGTGATAGATTTACCACCACTTTTTGCCCTATGTTTGTTAAGGGATTTCACAGCTAGAATTGGAGGGTATTTATCTACTGATTGGTCACACATGTTGTTTAGAACAAGATATGGAACTAAGACCACAATCAGGTCCGAACCTATTGCAAACTTTCACATTGAGCCTCATACTCCAAGCCCAATCAATGCCAACTATTCAACACTTGATCAAGAGGATTATCCAAGCACCGATGAAGCTGACACCAAAGTTGGAAGCATCCCAGATTTGACTCTTGATGAATGGGAAAGCAAGGTACATGATTTTTATCCCTACAAGGAAATAGAGGAATTTGAACTAGGGTTTATTGCATGTATGAAGAAAATCAGCCTATTCCAAGCATCACCAAGCTAGACCATAAGGATGATAATGAGGTATGGCAGTTGTTCTTTGATGGATCAAGAAGTAGACAAGGTGTAGGGGGAGCTATGCTTGTTTCACCTCAAGGAATTAAGTATTATTCAGATTTTAGATTTCAGTTTGCATGTTCTAACAACACTGCTAAATATGAAGCTTTGATACATGGATTGCATTAGTCAAGAAAGAGAGGTATCAAAAACTTACAAGTCTTTGGTGACATAGTGAGCTGATTATTAATCAAGTTAAAGGGAAGCACACTACCAAGAATTATCTCCTCAAGAGTTATAAGAATAGGGTGTGGGACCTCATTGAGGATTTTGAAGGCTTTGGCATTAACTCCATCCCTAGGAAAGAAAACCAAGCTGCTGATAGGCTTGCAGTAGTTGGAGCAGCCTTTGATGTTGTGGAGAGTATCAAGGAAGATAAAGTGCAGCCAAAAATTCATGTGATTGTAAGGCCATCAGTGCCAGAAAATAACGTAAGCTGGAAAGTGTTTGAAAGTGACCAACAAATCATCAATTTCTTACAAGAAGAAGCCGAGTTCTCACCAAAAATCAGAAAAGTTAGAATAGCGAAGATGGTGATCAAGTGGTACAACTAAGAACCAACAAACTACCAAAAGTACTTGTCACTTTGGAGTCCATCTTTAATCCTAATGATCAATTTAGGAAGGAGAAAGAAAGCATCTAAGTCAAGAGAGAAGATTCGGTGCCCACCTCGGTAGGCGAAGGTAAATCACTTCAAATTGGTAAAGTGGCAACCAAGCAAGAAAGGTATAGTTCATGTAACTTTTCCAAGAGTTCCTAGATATATTTTCTTGGAGCTATGAAGACTTGATAGGTTTCAATCCCAAGCTAGCTCAACACATAATTGAATTAGATCCAAGTGTTAAACCCATCAGGAAAAAAAAAGACTAGTCAATCCACACATGGAGCCTCTCATGAAGAAGGAAATGAATAATTTAATAGAGGCAAGTATCATATTTCCCATCAAGCATTCAAGCTAGGTTGCAAACTTGGTTCCAGTTAGAAAGAAGAGTGGAGAAATCAGATTGTGTGTAGACTTTAGAGATTTGAATAGAGCATCCCTCAAGGATCATTACCCACTTCCTTCTATGGAGCAGATTTTGCAAGTTGTTGCTGTCTCTAAGAGGTTTTCATTGCTAGATGGTTATTTAGGGTATAATTAGATCATGGTAAAGGAGGATGATCAGTTCAAAACAGCCTTCACCACCAAATGGGGAACCTATGCATATAGGAAAATGCCATTTGGGCTGTCTTGTTAGGAAATAAGAGATAAAATATGCGGAATAATCCCTTACAGATCATAACAAAGAGAAACTAATATGCAGAAAAATATTACAGATCTGAAATAAAAGTGCAGAATAAATAACACAACACAGAGAGACAAGATTTAACGTGGTTCACCCAATTTGGGCTACGTCCACCAAGAATCACTTGCTCAGATTTTATTACAAGCCTCCACTCTCTCAATACAATACCCAGATCCGTTTGGAGCTATGCTCAACAAACTCTACAGAATTCACACCCGAATTCAAAACACATCTGTAATACATTTGCTTGTGCATCTATCATATGCATAAGACCATATAAATAGAAAACTGCTTAAGCAGTTTGATACAAAACCGTGGGTATCAAAACCAAGGGCAAAAAACCGTGGGTATCAAAACAATGGGCAAAAGACCGAAAAAACCATGGGCCCAAAAACAACCCATAACGGTTACCCATTACCCATGGGTTAATGAACCACCCATGAAAATTTGCTTCGGGGGCTTCGCCCCCGAACCCCCTTTCATCGGGGGGGCTTCAACCCCCCTGACCCACTCACCGGCGAGCGGGACCGCCATAAAAATACCCGAGTGTAACACATGGAAGGTGTACCATACTCTAACATGAAAATAGGCTCCACAAACATAACATGTCTAATGCCGGAGCTACCTTCCAAAGGGAAATGGATATGGTGTTCAAGGGATTGATCAACAAAATAGTGTTGATATACCTAGATGATATTACTGTATTTTCTAAAAGTGCAGCAGATCATCTCTTTCATTTGAGACAAGTGTTCCAAAGATGTAGAAGATTTGGGGTATCCTTGAATCCCAAAAATGCATTTTCCTAGCTCATGAAGGAAAGCTCCTAGGCCACATTATTTCCAAAGAGGGATTATCAATTGATCTAGAGAGGGTTGAAGAAATAAAAGCACTACCATTACCAAGTCACAAGAAGGCCCTTCAAAGTTTCTTGGGAAGAATCAATTTTGTTCGAAGGTTTGTTCCAGACTTTGTAGCCCTTGTCAAGCCAATAACTATGATGTTGAAGAAAAGTATGGCTTTCAAATGGACAGTTGAAGGTAAGGCAAGTTTTGAGGAAATCAAAGAGGCTATCTCATAAGCTCCAACTCTCATTAACCCATATTTCTCTAAAGATTTTATCCTTTATGCATTTGGCGGTGATGATACAATTTCTGCAATTTTAGTACAGAAGAACAAAGAAAATGTAGAGCAGCCAATTGCCTTCTTTAGCCAAATCTTGGAGGACTATGAGGTGAGGTATTCCTTCATTGAGAAGCATGTTCTTGCAGTGATTAAAATCTTGAAGAAATTTAAGCATCTAGTTTCAAACAACAAGGTTCAACCTGTTGGTTTCTCATGTGGGAGTTAAGGACTTCCTCCTCAACAAAGACCTAAATGAAAAATGTGCAGGGTGGATTACTCATGTCATGGAGTATGACATTGAGATCAAATTCATCAAGCTGGTCCAAGGAAAGGGATTGTGTGAGCAGCTGGTCTTGAGCAAATCAATGGAAGCAAGGAATGGGAGGGATGTTGTTTTAGTGTTGCAAGACAACCAAGAACAAAGAGGTGTTTAAGAAGAGAATGGTGGTATGCTCACTTCTTGCTGGACCCAAGACATAATGAACTTCTTAAAAATAGGCCTATGCCCTCCAGAGATGAAAAAAACTAAGAGAACACACTTCAGATTGTAGACTATTCCATATGCACTTTTTGAGGGTGTCTGTTCAAAAAGGATATAAATGGAGTCGCTTTGAGACGCATTAGGACAAATCAAATTAAGAGGATGTTAGAAGAGTTCCATGATGGATCATCTGGGGGTCATTTTTATCCAAGAGTGATAGCCCTCAAGATTATGAAGGCTGGTATTACATTGGCCCAAGGTTTTTAGTGATTGTTATGCATGGATCAAGAGGTGAAAAAATTGTGCATTATTCACAGGCAAGGAAAGATTAGCAGCCCTTCCATTGCACCCAATTTCAGTTGACTAGCCATTCATGCAATGGGGTTTGGA
This sequence comes from Taxus wallichiana var. yunnanensis, assembly GCA_018340775.1. Lineage (NCBI taxonomy): Eukaryota > Viridiplantae > Streptophyta > Pinopsida > Cupressales > Taxaceae > Taxus > Taxus wallichiana. Next base: position 811,304,623 of record CM031240.1, on the reverse strand, counting down.
ATTCATTGGAGTCATTAACCCAAACTCAATCCAAGGACACAAGTGGATTCTAATCAGCAACAGACTACTTCACCAAATGGACTGAGGTGGTGACACTCAAAGAGGAAAATGAATCTAGCATTCTAGACTTCTATGAGGGGATAGTAACCAGATTTGGTATACCTACCACTATAATATCAGATAATGCATTGGCATTCATAGGATCAAAGGTGACTGAATGGGTTGTTAAGAATGGGATCTATCTGAGCACTTCATCAAATTATTACCCTCAAGGTAATGGCCAAGATAAGTCTACCAACAAGAACCTACTAAAGATCATCAAGAGGACTCTTGATGAAAATCAGAGGACTTGGCACACTAAACTTAAATCAGCCTTATGGGCTGATAGGATAACTCCCAAGAGATCCACTGGTAACTCTCCATTTAGACTTGTTTATGGAAGAGAGGCAATCTTGCCTATGTCACTTGAGTTGCCAACGTTGGAACTCATGAAGCAATTGGAATTGTTGGAGTTTGAACCCATGGAGGTCAGATATGCAGAATTGATGGAACTCTAAGAAATCAGAGAGCATGTAGCCCAAACAATGGAGAAGGACCAAGCCTTGATCAAGAGAACCTTTGATAGGAAAGCTAAGGCTAGAACCTTCCAAGTTGGAGATTTAGTGTTGAAATGGGATGCAAACTAAGAAAAGCTAGGAAGGCATTCAAATTTTGATGCCATTTGGAGTGGCCCCTACATGGTCACAAAATGTAAGAACAATAATGCCTTCCAATTGTCTACATTGGATGGTGAAGAACTGCAGATTCTAGTTAATGGAATCCATCTAAAGCATTACTACTAGAAGGGAAACTCCTCACCTTGTACATATTAGCTTAGATTTTCATTCCTCCAAGTGCTTGTGCACTTTTTTTTGTAGCTTAGTTTTACATTTCCCTAAGTGCTTTGGCACAAGCTTTGTTGTCCCAAAGATGCATCTTTACAAGCCATGTTCCAGATCAAGTGATGTTCTACTCCCACAATCTTCTTTCTAGAAGTTTCCTAATGAGTTGAGAGTACCAAGCAGTTAAGTTCATGACTCCATGCCCAATGGATGCTTCAAAGGCCACTGATCATTCATCCAGTAGGTAGATGACCCCTCTGAGTCGCCAAAATTGTTATCCAAAATAATCCCCTTGCTTATTTTTGACTAACTTTCCTTCATTCCTTCCTTCATTGTGCCTCAGCCAAATTTTTTCACTTTTTAAGCACTTAAAATTATCTAGAAATGGCTTCATCAGATAGAGAATTTTCTCACATTTCTAGAAAGGTAAATTTTTCCTTCTAACTCCTTGTATTTTGCAAGTTATGGCTTGGCAGAGTTTTTGAGGGAAATTTTCCCTGGGAAGGTCTGTAACCAATGGGGAAGCACCATGTGGTGGCAGAAGGTCGGGTCGGCGGAGGTGAGTTAAAAAAATTTCCAAAGGGCTCGATGGGGGTGCAAAGAAATTTTTGGCCCGATGCCCCATGAACCAATAGGAGGCCACCATGTGTCCATAAGGCCAGCAGGAGTTGGGTGGGCGGAGAAAATTTTGGATTTTTACCAAAATAGCTAAGGGCGAAAAGGAAAATCTTGGCCCGAAAGCCCGCCGAAGAGAAGGAAAAGAAATGGTTTGAACCCGCGGGAAAATAGGGTGGTGCCACATGTCCATGAAGCCATGGGTCGGGCGTGGGGAGAATTTAGATTTTTGCCAAAGTGTTCAAAAGGCATAAAGGAAAATTTTTGCCCATGGGCCCACAGAGGAAAGAAAGTTGATTAAGGCCCGCACTAAATCAAAGTGTGCCACGTGTCCATGAAGCTGGTGGGGGTCGGGGTCGTGGGGAGAATTCGGCAACTTTGCTAAATTTTTCAAAAGGCACAAAGGAAAAATTGGCCCGCAGGCCCGCCAAGGAGGAAATAATTTTTTTGGAGTGCATGCCCGTAACGAATAGGAGGGTGACATGTGGCGCGAACGACGTGGCACGAGTGATTTTGGAATTTTTCCAAGATTGTAAAATCATGGAATGGTCATTTGAACCCACGGACCAATGGGAATGAGCCACGTGGTAACGGAGCATCTGAGCGCAGAGATTTTGGGGAATTTTTCCTAATCAAAAAAGGGGAAAAATTTTAGGTTTCAAACTGTCGACCCGATCTTTGCCCCCTGCTCGCCCTAAATCTTCATAGGGACATATCTTTTGATCCATAGCTCGGTTTTTCTAGATTTTGGTGTCATTGGAAAGCTATTGAATTCCTCTACACGATGGAATCTTCAAAAAAATGGTGGAATTTAGTGAGAAAAAAATGAAAAAAATGCCTTTGGCATGGGGAAAAGAGTAGAACCGATATTCAACCACCATTTTTAATGCAAGATGGCTTCCATTCTTCTCCAAAGATGGTTAAAAATATTGGGGAATGAACTTTTAAGGGTACCCATGCTATTTTGATGGATTTGATCAGTGGTTGAATCATTCATTTTAATTTTCCCACATTTCTCCTTCCTAAACTCGCGTTTTCATTGTTAAAAGCCGATTTGGATCATTTATAAAGGGTTGGACATTTTTATGATCTCAGCAGCTCCCTCCTTCACCCCGGCAAGTGAATTTGTGGAATATCGACCTTTTTAGGACTACAACATGTTTTCTACCTCCTTGTTGTTGTAATGCACTCGTATTTAAAAATGGAAATGACAATGCAAGCTCGTGAATGAATTTTCAATCCTTTCTTATGTTTTTGCTCTATCCCGATCCTTCATTATAATTTTAGCAATTTGTGCATGATTTGTGTTACATTTTATAATCAATGTCAATTTACAAAAGTATATGTTCACCACTCCTTTAGTGTATCACCTTGTTAGTTTAGTTTTATCTTCTTTTCTCTCTTCTACCCTTGTCTCCTTGGCAGAATTAGAGTAGGATTTTGAGTTAAACCTCTACAAATTTCATGTATACATCTGATTAGAGGAGTAGAGGAACCAACCTTTAATCTGGAGAGTTTTTTCCCATTTTTGTAAGTCCCACACTTGGGGAAAAGATTCCATGTTGTGCAATCACACTAGATGCCCATTATTAAACTAGAAATATGAGAAAACATCCAGGGGTGCTGCTGATTTGCACTAACAGGAACTACATTTGGGTAGCTAGCCATACCTCTAAAATTGATGGGACCAAAATTATTAACAACAAATGGAGGTCTAGGTGGAGGCTGAGCCATGTTGTTTTATGGAGGTGATCTTGGAGGATTTGCAAGATGATGAGGACTGAGGGGTCTATTAGGAATAGGAATGTGATTTTCAAAATGAACATCCCCTAATGGATCTTTTTCACAACAGAATCTATCAGAATTGGAAAATACAGGGGTAGAATGAGATGCAAATCTTTCAAATACAAAAGAATTCCCCTCTCCAAATGGAAAATTTGGATTTACAAAGAGACTACCTGATTCAGAAGAAGCTAAGGAAGTATTGCAATCTTCAATCACGTGCCGATCAGTTTCACCAATGGAGATCTATTTTCTTGATGCTTGATCTCCAACAACCTTCCAAATTATTCCTCCTTCTGAATTAGACTTTCTAAACTCTGGAAATAACCTTCTACTAGGGTCCGCGGAGAAGAAAAATCTTTTTCCTTCCATCTTTGCAGATATTAATGACAAATCTTACTTGATATATGTTAAGACATTGGTATTTATTAAGAATTTAAACAACACGGAGTCGCCACTAAGGATTTTCACATTAGTTTATGCAAATGCACTATGAAAGACCTATCAAATGTCTGTCAATACTAGACTCATGCAAAACTTACAAGATCTCGCTCTTCTTCTACCCAAATTTATTAATGATGATACAAACTTTAGTGCAATAATTGTATAAGCTAGAAATATTGCACTTAGAACTTACAACTTTGTTCAATCTTTACAGATCTGATCAGAGAATGATGTTTACAAAACGTATTTGCACATAGAACTGCAAGAAACATTACTAGGGTTTGGAAATTTTAAATTCTTCAAAGATTCCCGTAATGATGTCACTATCTTGTTGTTGAAGGGCCAAATGGATATGAAATGGAAATAAATCAACAAATCATCATTGGCAATGCTAATTAATTATCAACAACACAAATTAGCTCCTGGCAACGGCGCTGAAGCATGTTGGTACCTAGATTTACTCTTCTTCACAAACCGAGGAGCATTGGAATTTGACAGACACTCAAAAGTAGATAAATGATTATGTATGTCGTTTTTAGAAATGGGAAAGCAATTTATCCGACTTTTAGCACTCGTGCCTGAAGAAGTGGGTAGCACCTTCAAAGGATTTGATCTTATCCTAACTATTTTAGGTTGTTCCTTTCAACCAAGGTAAGAGAACCTATTTTGTAACCTCGTTATCAAGGAGATGCAGGTACCTTTATTTTGCACAAATTTTCTAAAGAAAACCTTGGGAAAAGATGATCAACACACCAAATATGACTCTCACGAGTTGTCACTTCCAGAAGATGGAGATATTTTCAACACATGGCTAAGGTTACTAAAGACATTATGGAATCCTGATTGTTTTACATATTTTTGCAAGTAGATTTTGTTCCTTTGTTGAGACACAAGGAAAAACAGGTGCTTCAGTGGTGGATTCAAGGTCTTTGAATGATTTTGGTGGGAGATGAAGTAGGATAAAGTTGATTATACTAGATATTTGAAGGGACTTCACAAAAATGAATAACTCAACAATAGAATACTTCAGAATAGTTAAGATGTTCCTTCAACCAGAAGGTGTGCTTCAGAGGAGGCCCATATCAACACGTTTTCACATAATCTTTGAGACTCTAACATGAAGGCTCGAATTGAAAGACTCAATTAAACACCAAATTCTCTGATCAATCATGCCTAAGGTACACCCAAAGACTTACAAAAATCTTTATCAACAAATGACAATGAATTAATTCTAAATTTGTTTATCTCATCCAAGATGAAGGATCTTCTTGAAATGAAATTGCAAATACCATTAAACTATCACAGGGATGAGATCCTGTGTGATTTCACAAAGATTTCAATGTAAGATTGCAATAGGAACGAAAAAAACTATTTTCAAACATTTTGAAACAAAGCAGACACAAATTGCTAGAGATTGGACACAAATTAATTTCAAAATTGCTTAAATTCATCAACAGGGAAAGCTTCTAGTCAAGTACTGGCCAATGGCTATACATTTGTAACCAACTTGACATGATAGAAAATATAACACATGAAATTAACCAGTATCTCAGACGGGCTTCTCAGAATAAGGCTTTCTCAAATTTTCTCTTAGGAATTCAAACTCTGACCATTTGCAAGAGTATTCTCATTGCATTTATACCTTTCATTCACCCCAAATTTTGTCCCCAAAAAGAAGAATATTTTAGGGACCTTTGTTTGCTACTAATTTGTTACAGAAAGTGACATTTAACAAATTCAGATCCGAAATGCCAGTGAACCAATTGTGAACTCGATCACGTTTCTTGGGCCCTCGACTAATGACTAGGATACCATGCCACAACCATTTTGACACTCCTTTTAATCATTCTGATTTTCTCATGTGAGAAATTCCCCTTTTAATCATTTTCTGGAGGCTCTGCATAGCTGGATCTAACAGGTAATCTTTTTCGTTCTTGAGGCAACACCTTTTTGTGCTCGCAACCTCATCATTTCATCCTTTTTCCCTCCGAAATTTTACTCTACAACTTCTAGATCTAGAATTTTACATTTTTGCATGAGCCCAAGAAAAAATCCACTTCAAAAGTACCTCAAATTTACAAATTGAGCTCCCAAATTGATTCAATTGAACTTTACAGACCAAAATGACACAAATTTGCCAAAAATTTGATGAAGAATGATGCAAAAATGCATCTCCAAACATCCTGGAGCTTTAATGGTGGCAAAATCAAATGAAATGCACAGCTACCATTGATCTTGCCTTTCAACTTTTAATCTGAGCCTTCCACATGGCAAAATGTGATTGGAAACGGCCTGGGAGCACTTTTTGACATTTTATAACTTTTGGAAAAAAGTAAAATTTTGACATTTTTTTCGCCCCTCCACCCTTAGAAAATGGGCTTGACACGTGTCCCAATGTGGGTCCTAGAGGAACCACGGCTCGATTATGCTATTTTACCTCATTTTTGGAAAAAGGAAAATTTTCCAAATTTTCCCCGTAGCTCTCGCCCTTCCACCTTTAGCTTCTGATGTGGGTTCCAGCGGACTTGCGCTTCATTTTTTCACTTTATACTTATTTTCCAAAAAGGAAAAATTCCACATTTTCCCACAGGCCCGCACCTCCATTTTTGACTATTCAACATTGGTATTACTTTCCTATTGGGGTCACACTTCAATTTATAATTTTATCCCCTTTTACAAAAGGAAAAAACCTTAAATAACCCCGAAGCTCCGTTTCTCCATCTCTCTACCCACCATGTGTATCGATGGCTCATTTTGAGATGGTCCCCAAAATTAGAGACCGCAAACATGCACGGACCCTCCACATGTCCCATGCCCTTTAGGAAGTTTCTTGAAAAGTTTAAGTACAAAGCAGAGCCGGCGGAAACCTCCACCTGTCCCCTGTCGTAATTGTTAAGGTGGGACCTTGAGGTGGATTCTCAAATGAGCGCCAGCCCACCACATATCCATGGACCACCAAAAATTATACTGGCTACATGAAAAATTTGTCTAAGTCTGGGAAAAGTAACAAAATCCTCCACGTGTCCCCCCGGTGTAATTCCAAGACCAAACCAAAAGGTGAATTTTCAAACGAGCGGCATTCCTCCACGTGGACAAATTTTGGGTTGAGGCAAGCCACGATTTTCTAGAGTGCCCCATTGAGCCACATCTAACCAAAAGGGCCATTTTTCCATTGATGCAGAGATGTAAATTTGATGGAAAAACACACCCATCAATAAAAATGCAAGGAAACTACCATTTGAGCCCGAAGATGAATTTTTCTATACAATGAATAAATACATATAAAATACCTTGTGCTATGTAATATACCTTGGTGAATATTTTTGCATTTTGATTAGAAACGTTGGTGAAATACATGCATAAGTTCATTTTTACATATAAATAGTAGGCGAACTGACCCATACAAATGACTTGTTGGTTGATATTTTAGGTGAATAGGCAGACCAATCGCTGAAAAATTTCCATTTCCAATTTCCAGAATCCCTAATATTCGTGAGTTTACAAAAATTCACCACTAAAATTTTCCCTATCCACCAAAGACAAGTGATCTGACTTATTTTCAAAATAGTTACACAGAGTTGTTCCAAGTTCATCCCAGTTGTTAATAGATGTAGGTCTCATGATTCAAGATTTGGATTGTGTTGCCCTTAAGTGAGGCCGCAAGAAATCTAACTTCTACATCATCATGTGTGATCAAATAAACAGAACACACATTGCCTACATCTTGGATGTGCTCAAAAATAGTGACTTGAATATCACCAATGAAGTATGGAATACTCTTGAGTGTGTTATTAGCATATCATGTTACACATTAAAAAGGAGAGGACTTCCACTAGTGAAGTTAGAAAATTTCCTCGGAGATGGTGGAGGAGGAGTCGTCATGACAGGTTGCACAAGAGGCCTATCAGAGGAGTGAAAAGTGTGTGGCACGCTAAAGATGGAGATGTGCACGTAGGTGTTCTACCGTGTATTATTCTTGGAGATAGTTAGAGGTATTCAAAGAATTCTTCATCTCGTTGCACTTCATATGGTATGTATTCTTCTCATGAAAGGTGTGCAGATCTGCTAGAAATAGTAGATTTGAGTGTTGGGAGTTTCCATATGTGTTGAAATAAGCCTTCAAAGGCTAGAAATCACTAAGTCACACACTAGAACTTAGCAATAATTAAATTTAATCTTTCAATGCTTGTCCCACTAGGCATGCCAGAAAATGTTGGAGCTCAAACTTGCACCCATCTTAGATTAGGTTAAACTAAGTCATTGAGGAAACAATGGGACTATCTCCAAGTTGTGGGACCTTGCGTGCTTGAGACAGACCTCCAAAGAAGGTCGGTTCCTCTACCTATTTCTACTGCTACTGCTACTCCTAATGCTGAAATGGAAATCCTAAGCTAAACATGCTAAGGAACCAGGATAGAAAGACAAGAAGAAAGGGAAAACTAAACCAATGAAGGTGATAACACTAAAAATAAGGGGGATGAACATGATTAGCTTTGAGAAAAAATTGAGGAAATGTGGAAAGGAAGGCTATACACGTGTAACATAGACCGAGAACGCAACTACGGTCATTTTCAATGGACACAATTAGAAAAGGAAATGCAAGGGACACGAGGAGGAACAACAAGCACACAACATAAGGGAAAGGAAAAGAAGAATAATTTAAAAAGTTAAGGTAGAAGATAGCCACAAAACAATGCTTCTATTACTTCTAGAAATGTATAGTCGATTACAATGGCATATGAGGTTGATATCCACATGCAAAGACTAGATCTAAAGGTATGTAAATCAAATTGAAAGGAAATATCTATACAAAATTAAACATTCCAACCTTTATCAATGAGTAATGCTATTACATTTATAGATGAATGGATGAGAGAAGAGGAGGAGAAGGAGGGAAAATCTGATTTGAAAACTCAACCACCAATAACCAGCAATGAATGCCTACAAATCCACCTACAAATCTATCAAATGTACTTCCCCATGTCTGTTTGGCATGTAGGAGAAGGAGGTGAAATCTGAATCAAATCAGGTGGTTAGAGTGATCAAATCCTGTATTAATGGTGTGAGGGATGTTTTCCAACTTCTCACCTACCCAATCCCACCAAAATTTGAACTTGAATAAACTAGAGTGCAACCCACATCATCAATTATTTTTTCATTATTTTTTCCATGTGTCACACTCTAGCTAGTTGCACTGATTCCACACCTTATTGGCACATTTTTATTAGTTGCATGTAGATCACTCAATGTCTAACATATGTCATGTGGAATAAGAATCGCAAAAATAAGGTGTGAATACACGTGAAAAGGGAGAGGCGTGGAAGGAAAGTAGGAAAGGGAACACAAACGTAATGCACGTGGAAGAAATGAAAACATACTTATAGGATATAAGTATGGAGACAAGGCGTGAACATTTAGAAGGTGAAGTGTGGAAACGAGGAAAGGGGCATGCAATAATGTTAGGGACTTATCTAATTTTGGGAAGAAATTCTAAGATGTGCACAAAAGGTGCATGAGCTGTTGGGAGGAAGGTGAATGTGCATGAAGTGCACACAAGAGTAGTGAAATAATATGGAGGAGGTAAATTAAGGAAGGTGGATGACACAAATAAAATGGAGAGCATGATAGGGCACGCGAGGAAGTGTAGCCAAGAAAACTATGCCAAAGAAGTAACTAGAGGGTGCACACCCTATAATATTGAACCTTGAGAGCCATAATGGGGATGGAAGTTGTCAAAATAACTAGGAGAGTTATTTTAGACAACACTTACAAAACAAAATTTCTAAGAAAATAAAACATTTTATTTGAGTGGTGTTGATCGCCAAGAAGTCTAATCACATCACTTTTATTTACCCTTGGAGTATTCAACAAGATGAACATACCAAGGCCACTAAACATCTCATTCTTTAGCAACTTGAAGTTGAATTGGTAGGTTAAACTTTTGACTTAAACTCGATGTTCTCATTTCCATCCTACTTTTACCTCCTCTAAACTACTACATGAAGGTGCTTCTATTAGTTGGATTTTTGTACAACCTCAACCTATGACCATTCACCAATAGTTTGAATCTCACATGATCTATGGTAGTGAGTTTCACAGATCCATTGGGAAATATTTTCTCAATCTCATATGGTCCTAGCCACATTGTCTTGATTTTTCCCATGTGGTTCATATATTTGGATTCAAATAAGAGATCCCAATCACCTTCTTTAAATTGTATTTTTTGATGAAAATGTCATGTCATCTAATCCTTTTCTTTTGTACCACCTTTGTATTATGTAAAACTTGTCTGCATTTCTTTTCATCTAGCTCATTGAGTTTGAGAATGCTCTTCCTTTCAGCTTCAGACAATTCTATGCCTAACTCGAGTGCAATCCTTAATGTCTTGTGCTCAAGCTCAATAGGGAGAACAACAATCTTACCATATAAAACTTGAAAGGTGTGAAGCTTTTTGTTGTATTCCAAGTTGTGTTAAATTCTGAAACTACCTCTGAAGTCCTGTCCGCCCAATCCCTCATGTGGAGCACGCAATAGTTTTTGTCAAGATGGCTTATATTTACCTATTTGTTACCTCAACTTGACCATTATATTGGGGGTGATAAGGTGCATACTTCCTATGTCTTATTTCATATTCCTTAGCTAGATTAGAAATAACTTCAGCAATAAAGTGTGTGTCGTGTGACTGTAACAATTTCTCTTGGCACTCCATACCTTGTGAAAATGTGATCATATAATAATTTAACAACTTTCTCACTCTTTTGATTTGGCAATGCTTTCACTTCTGTCCATTTAGTGAGGTAATCTATGCACACCAAAATGTACTCTTTCTACTAAGATTTAGGATCTATTAGACCAATGAAGTCCAAACCCCATTTGTCAAATGGCTGTAATACTAACTGAGGCTGCAATGGCATCTCATCTAACTTGGTAGGCTTACCCATTCTTTGGCACTTATCACACCTTTTTGTATACAATGTTGCATCCTTATGTAGTGTAGGCCAGTAATACCCTGTTGTCAACACTTTTTGTGTTGTTCTTTTTATAGCAAAATGTCCTCCACATGGTTCACTATGGAAAGCTTTGAGGACATCATATATTTCCTCATCATCTATGCATCTCCTCATAACATTATCCTACCCCGTGTGAAATAGAAAACCAACTATCTAAGAAAAATTCACACTTTTCTCAACAATGTATTTCTTTTCAAAATATAAATAGTGTGGAGGTGTCTTACTTGAGACTAAATAATTAGCTATATCAGCATACCAGGGTGTTCTAGTGGAAATGGAAAACAGGTTCTCATCTGGGAAAGAGTCATCCACTACTTGTTCTTCATTATTATTCTCCATTCTTGAAAGAAATTCAGCTACAACATTGTCCTTACCAGGCTTATCCACAATGGTGACATCAAACTCTTGCAAGAGTAGCAACCATCTAATTATTCTGTTGCTTACAACTGGTTTGTTGATCAAATATTTAATTTATTCATGATCAGTATGAATGAATATTGGATAACCTGTGATGTAGTGCTTGAACTTATTGATAACATAAACAATTGCTAAGAACTCTTTCTCTATGACTATATAGTTGAGTTCAACATGCTACAAGTTCTTACTGACATAGTAGATTGCGTAGTTTATAATTCCATCCTTCTTTCCTAAAAATATCTAATTGTGTGATTTGAGGCATCAATATGAATGTGAAATGGAAAACTCCAATCTGGTCCTCTTAACATAGGTGCAAAAGTCAACATTTACTTCAAAGTCTAGAATGCAATCTCACATTTCTCAATCCACTCAAAGGCAGCATATTTTCCCAACATGAAAAATAATGGTGTTGTAATCTTACTGAAGTCTTATATAAATATTCTATAATACCTAGCATGGCCTAAGAAGCTCCTCACATATTTTTTCTTCTTTGGTGTTGGAAGATTTATAATCACAAATATTTTTACTAGATCTACCTGAATTCTAGTAGATGATAGATAATGCCCCAACACTATTCCTTCAAACATCATCATGTAGAATTTTTCATTGCTTAAGGATAGGTTATGCTCCTTACATCTCTTAATAAATTTTTCTATATTCTTCATTACTTCATCAAAATTACTGCCATGTACTATAAAATCATCCATATATACCTCCATGCAATCATTGGTTAGATCTGAGAAGATGCTCAAAACTACTCTTTGAAATGTAGCAAGTACATTACACAAACCAAAAGGAAGAATAGAGTATGCAAACGTTCCCCATGGGCACATGAATGTGGTCTTGTCTTGGTCCTCTAGTGCAATCTAAATTTGGTTTTAGCCACTATAACCATCCAAAAAAGAAAAATATTTCTTTCCAGTAAGAGTGTCAAGTATCTGATCAATGAAATAAAGTGGAAAATGACCCTTTTATTGTTGCATTCAACTCTCTATAGTCTATGCAGATCCTCCATTTTCCATTCTTATTAGGTACAATGACAAGGGGTGACACCCATTGACTATCTAAAATTAGATATATGAATCCAACATCCAATAATTTTTTAATTCTTCTTTCACTATATCCCTCACTGTTGGGTTCATTCTTCTTTGTGGTTGTCTTATTGGCTTGCAACTATCTTTGATGTATATCTTATGTGTATAGAGCTTAGGGTGTATCCCATGCATATCTCCATAATCCCATGCAAATGTTTTCTTATGTTTTTGTAGAAGAAAAATAACAAATACTCTTATTGTAGGCTCAACATTTTGTTCACATTAAGTGGATTTCCTAGAGTAATTTGCACTTGCTTAGAGAGATTAGTCATGGAGCATACACTGCTACTTACAGAATTCAATATACAATCATGTGGAAGAATTTGGTGGAGGATGTAATTCTTACCTGGAACATTCATAGTGCTTTGCTACGGTAGGATTTGATTCTCAGGACAACTTATACATCGTAATTTACCATCTACTTCTTCATTCCTCCCATAATTATTTTGCAGGACGTTAGAAAGAACAACATCCTCTTCTTGCCCTTCAATTATGCATGACTTCTCCAGCATCATGAGCTGCTAAACTAAGCTTTGGTCTTCTTCTATCTCTTTAACCCAAATGGTTTTGTCTTCTTCATTGAACGATTGTGCAGGGGGTAAATCATGAGCTTCTGGTACCACTTCCATTAGAGATAATCATATTACAGATATGAATCCTATAAATGCGTCAATAATTACCAACCATGGTCTTCCTAGGATGATAGGATATCCTCCCAAGCTTGCTTTTGGTTGAAGAACAATAAAATTAGTAGGGTACTCCCAAGATTCTACCACTACTACTACATCCTCCAAGACTCCTTCAGCTTAACTGTTGATTTTTCTGCAAGCTATAAGACTGTGGTTATTGGTCTTAGTCCCTCTAACTTCAAATCATCTATGATTTTTTTTTCATTACATTTATTGCTGCCCCAAAGTCAATCAAAGTTTTTTTTATCATTGTGTCATTGATTGTGACATTTACCAAAGGACTGCCTGGATCTATGTACTTGGGCAGAATTGAATTCCCAAGAATAATATTAGCTAGTTGTCGATGACCTATATAGTAGTTGGATCTTTCCTTTTCCTACCTGATTTCCTTATGCATAGGTATTTTACAATTTTATTATAGATGGGAACGTCTTTACTAACCTAAATCAATGAGCTTTTGACACAAATGTCTTTTAGCCAGTTAACACAATCAAAATTAGATTCTGATTTGAGGTCAGTTTTCTTTTCTTGTAACCATTCAAGAAATGGTGGCTCATTACCCAAAGTGTTTTACCCTTGCTGGAATTTTACTTAGGTTGTTGCAGATTAGCATGTAACATTTTCTATTGTTATTGTGGATATGTATGTAATGTTTTATTGCTTTGTTGTGGGTCATCCTATAGGATCTTTGGTTCCTCAACAATCTCAATAATGGTGGGTCTAGCTGGTGGAGGAACTTATCTTCCTGAGCGAAGATGGATATTGTTGATATCAACATAATAGGTAGGGTATTAAGCTGGTTTAGTGGAATAGGTTGACTAAGTAGATTTATTTTTAGGGTTAGGCATTGGTTGAGTTGGTAGTTGGGTAGCTTTTGGTTGAGAGCCTACTTGGTGGTTTAGAACCAAAGATTGTTGTTGCGGATAAGTTGGTTCTTGATAAGATTGTTGGTAATTTGGAGGTGGGTTATTCCATTGTTGTACTCCTCTCCAAGGCTATTGCCATGATTGAGGAGGTTGTTTCCATTGTTATTGTGGTTGGCTTTGGAATTGAATTTGATATTGTTTTTGGTATTGATTTGGATATGGGGCCCAATCTTGAGGGTTAGCCCAGAGTGGGGGATGCATATATGAATTATTAGACCAATTTTTACATGAATGAATAGGGTATTGTATCATACATCCTTGCCTCAATGGCCATGGTTTTCTTTAAGCAATATATAACAACTACCCATCCGCTATTTCCAACATCTTGAATTCAGTGTCAATTCTCTACATCTACAGTCATATTTCTTCCTTTTGCATGCATGACAATACTCTGTGAGTGTTGCTTCTACATCTTCCTTTTTCTTTTTGGCATGTAGAGCATCTAATTGATTGGCCATGTCATTGACAATCTCTTGCTTCATGTTTTTAAACATGTTGATAATATCTAACTTGGATATGTCCCTAATTATTTTGGTAGCTAATCCACCTCTTGATCTTACACTTCTTACCCTCTTCATAGTAGCTCTTGAGTAATTTTTGCAAGCTTCACATATTTCTACAAAAGTAGCTTTTGAAATGTCTCCTGCTCCTATCAGATCTAGAGCATCCATGTCCTCCTCACTGATTCCCTTCAAAAATATTAATTTGAGAGATTTGTGTGGTAGTTCGGTGTGCCTTGACTTCTAAATGCAGAACAAGAACCTTTCCAAATATTTTTCCAATGGTTCATTCTCTTTCGTGACATTATGTAGATTTTATCACCTCCTCTGTTGTTTGGTCTGCAATAATCCTGGTACTTATCGAGGAATTTATCCTTCATTTGTGCCCACGTGGTTACAATATTTCTTTCCAATCCCATGAACCATATAAAAGATGCATCCTTGAGTGTAGCAGGAAATAGCTTCAATTTATGTGCATCAGTAGTATAATCATAACTCCTGCATAAAACATCAAACTCAAATAGAAAGGTGTCTGGGTCTTCTGACATGGATCCATGAAAATTGGGAAAGGTTGAGGGAGAAATATTCTTCATACTAGCAGCTACATTATTTTCAGTAATGGGGAACTCAAAGGTGGTTGCCCCATTTCAAACATTTTGATTTACTTCTTCTGCCATCTTTGGCTACTCAAGAGTAGCTTCAGATCTTTCACTTGGAGGATGATCTTCAAACAGTAAACCTTGTACAGATGAAAATACATCTTCTTCATAATCCTCAAAGGTATATGAAGAGATATGTGCTTCATGTAGATTAGGAAAAAATCTATCATGGGCATCCCTTTGGTGGTGCATACATCAATTACTTAACTCTATCAATGGAAAATTAGTTGGGGGTTTATTGGAAGTGAATTTCCTAAAACCTAAACTTCTCTAAGAAATGAAAAACCTCTTCAAAAACATTATAACTCAGCAATTTCCATGGAAATGATGCCAAAAATGATGGTGTAAATTAACTTGTAGCAGTTAATATGTTTTTCATCAATCTACATTCATTTGATTGTCATACCTAAGGATGTAAACTTTTAATATTACTAGTATTGTATGCACAACTACAGATGTTTGAGAGGTGTAAAGGTAAATTGATTTCACTATAATTAGGAATAAATAATACTAGGAATGAACTATTTTATGACTAAAACAAATACTATGGCTGTGGAAAAGCATATAAAAAAATAATATAGATAAAGAACAAACTGTTGAAATTCTAACCATGTAATGAATTAAAACAACAAACAAAAGGAGAGGGTTAGAAAATCACAAGTGGGCCTTGCCTTGGGTGATAATGCCTCCTAAGGCCTATGTCTATAATGATTTAACAGAGCTCAGATTCTTATTTCATTAACATGAATATTACAAGTAGAAAATACAACAAATTCCCTTTCTATGGATCGATCTACCTATGCATGCCTCCCTTCTACAACATTAATCTTTGTTTTTATATATTTCATTATAGTAGAGGCATGAAGAGATAGAGTCATACTAGGAGTTTCAGTTGGATTAAGTAAAATATCTTAACCAAATAATACAGAAACTTACATGCATGCAACAAAACTATTCAAGTAGATGTTCTCATACAATCACATAACTTAACTAATCAATCAGTTGATCAACCAGTTATTAAATTATGAGTTAAATCAATTAGTTATTGTTTGAGTTGCAATGCATAATCAAGTGATGGCATTGATTCTTCTTCTTATTCACATAACTAATTCTTCTATCAACATGTGTGATCTTAGGTGTAGTGTCCACATTGTGCAAGCTCCTGAATTATGGTTTCATGTATGCATGTGATCTCCTTTAGTTGTGGGATTTTTTTGGACGAGTTCCTTTGGCTACATGTCATTTGCTAAAGAAAACCTCATAGATGGGAATTAATTCCTTTGGTTTCATGTTAGTTTTTGCGTATGGATCCTTTACTGCATATAACAAATTATTTGCAAACAAGGCTAGCATTTATACAAGGCATCATTTAACATCATATTTTAATCAAAAGAATAAATGCATGCTCATAATCCAAAAATAAATTAAACCTTAGTAATAATTATATTAACTAATATCCATTCCATGAGTTAAAGGTATAATGGAAATGTTTAGTAGTATCATTGAGAAATACAAATTCATGGGTACAATTGGCTACATAGAATACAATAAATGAGGTGTTTAAAAAGGAAATAAAATGACTCATCAAAAATTATTACACATATGAGGAAAAATTGAAAGATATAGAATAAGATTTGGAGAATGCATATAGTAGGTTAAAGATGTATGAGGGACTTGAGAAGATATTTGGAGCTCTTGATGGAATTTTAGAAGGCCAAAGGGTGGCTAGTGATAAAACGAGCCTAGGTGTGAAGGAAAACATGTGAAGATGGTGATGTGGGTCCAAGTTCTAAATCTAATGAGAAGGTGATCAAAATGGTTAGTTTGAGAATGTCTATTCCTATTTGAAATCCTAATTCTATGAGGTACGGTACTCACTCTAATGGATATTTTTATTTTTTTCATGATTTTGGTCATAGAGCTCGAGATTTCAAAAGGAGGTCTCCTAGGAATGATGAAACTCTCTTCAAATAAGAATGTTTTTCATTTTGTGAGTATGGTCATAAGGCCAAAGATTGTTGATGGAATCTTAGTGTATTCAAGCCAAGAAGAAAGAAGAATGTTGTTTCCTTCAATTGTCAAAAATTGGTTATATAGCAAGAATTTTCCAAAGAAAGAAGAGGTTCATGTAAGGTATCCTCTTATGCTCAAGAGGGATATTGTTCAAGTTATAGATGTAAAGGGGGATGTGTCAAATTATAAGATGCATATCATGAAGTCTAATCCAATGAGGTTTGTAAAGAAGGAGGATTCTAGTGCTATCAAGGTGGAAAACAAAGTCAATAAGCCTAAATCAAGTCAAGGATGCATGGTTTCCTTATTTGAAGGGCTCGGAAATGAAGAGGATCATATGTGTTTGATTGTTATTAACTATTCCATTCATGAGAAGATGAAAATTATTGGAGTATGGGATACTTCAAAAAAATAAGGTATGTTAAGTGACCTATTCATGTGTTTTTGAGTTCTTTTCTTATTAGGTGTCCGAGTTTGTAAGAATGCATCATGCATCTCTATTTCTAGAGTTTTTATGTATTGATTGAGGTATCTATAAGTTCTAAATCTGAATTTAGGTTGTCATTCAATAAAAATTTAGAGATAGTGTTATATCTATCAAATGGTTTAGATTCATGTTGTATCTCAAGATATCAAGAAGAGTCCGATGTGTCCGATGAATCAAGTTTTCATTATTCTATTGGTCAAGGTCTATAGTCATTACAAGTGGGTTTCTTCAGCTATGCTAAGAAGAGTCTTAGATATAAGAGTTTGAGGTGTAAAATCGTGTATCGAATCATGAAGAAGTGGAGGTTTGAGTTTTTCTTCAAAAGGTCAAGTAACAAGGGTTAAAAAATCTATGTTAAAGTGTCTTAAGTTTGTAAGTATGATTTTTCTTTTAAGATTTCATGGCATGTGTTCAAATTGTCTCAATCCATAAGATAATATCCAAATCCTGTAGGTCAAGGTTATGCATTAAATAATTCATGTTGAGATCTTGTAATATGTGTCAACTATTCAATGGGGATAGTTCATGTGTGTTTACAATATTGATGTCCTCAAAATGATGTGTTGAATTATGTGTGTCAAGGGTGAAATCCTAATACCTATGTCTTGTAATGTGTCTCACTTTGGGATACACTATAGAATTTCATTATGACCCCAAAGTAGTAAAATATATGAATAGGGTCAAAGATGTCCTTATGAAGCAATGGAGAATGGTCATCTTGATATTAGTTTATGAAGGTCTCTTATCAGTTTGAAGAGAATCTTGAATATATAATAGTGAGATATGTTAGATACATGATCTCAAAGGTGTTTTGATGTCCTAATGGTGTATCCTCGTCTGAGTAAGATGTATCAATCCATATGTTGAGTGTTCAATCCAATGTTATAACCTTTATGTGATAAGGGGTATGTCAAGTATCATGTGAAAAGGACACCTCTAGGTATGAGACATGCATGCAATAGTACAAGTGTGCTCTCAAAAGGATAATGAAGATATGAAGATTTACAAATGTATGGCATGAAAATGTACAGGCCTATCGGGGTAATTGAGTGCAATTGGACAAGGTGTAGAGATAATATGAGAACTATGTATGGAAATGTGTCATCAATCTTAGGATGCAAGTTTGGTTGATTAGTTGAAAGAAAAAACTTTGAAGGTACCAAGTTATCAAGAAGTTGTTCAAGAGGTTTTATGACAGAGGCATAGAATAAAATATGTTACTACAAAGTGGTACCAAGACAAGATAGATACTGACAATCCTAAAAGAGGTGAAGTTTCCATGGAATGGATAAATGTAGTTGAGTTAAGATCAAGGTGTGTTTTGAATTGTCAAGAGTTCTAATGTTGAGTTGAGCTCCAAGAAGGTCTTCAAGTAGCATGATGCTTCAAGTCAATTTGAGTATGCTTCAAGATGGTTTCATAGTTTATCCAAGAATGTATGATTCCTCTCTATGTATTTGAGTTCATGAAGGTCTGAGTTTATGTACAAGTTGGTGTTCATGAGAAAAATTACAAAAGCAAGGACTGTGTAAAGTATGGGTTTTAGATATGCTTTCCATGTGGTTAAAGGTATGAACATGTGTTAACTATGCTTACAAGTGTTGATAATGATCCAAGAAGTGTGTCAAAGTTTTTATGCTTCATAATATTTTTATTGGAGAAAGTCAAGGAAGTTAATTGAGTCCGCAAGGTGCTTTTGTTCTAATTTTGCATTTTTGTTGGCATTCTACTACAATTCTTCTACGTTTTTGCTATAATTCGTGAATTTTTAACAAGATAGAAAATTGTGTTTCTAATTTGATGTGTAATCTATAGATTTTGTATATGAGTGTTAGAGGTCTTAGTATGATGACATAGGTTGAGGGGAGTTGGTGTCACTCTTCCATCAGGCCATAAGGGTATATGAAGACCTATTTCTCTTAAGATGTGAATAAGGCTTCTTAGTAGGTCTTGTAATGATAATTTCATGCAAATATTACTAGTTACCAAGGTACAATGACTGAGAAATAAGAGAAAAAGGTAACCTATAGGTCTGTAGGTGGTGTTTAAGGAAGGGGGAGAAAGTTTTTGTGCTCAAGATCATGAGAAAGGTGACATGAAAAGTGCTTGGGTAGAGTTAAGAGTAATGCAAGATATACTTGGTTGATTATTTTCTTCTAGTGTGTTGGATTGTTTCTTGATAAGATGTTGTAGGTTCATGGTAGTCAAAATATGGTATGCTATAGGTTTGATTAGCTCACCAAGATAGGGGAGCTTGATTTTCTTCTCTAGTAGAAGTTTCAGATGTCTAGAAGGTATGTAAGGCAAGGTGATTGATGACATTCAAGTCCATTCCAAAGGTATATGGTTTCTTGACTCAAGAAGTTCAAGGTAGCATGTTTTTCAAGTCAAAATGATTGAGAAAGTGCTTCAGGGTTAGAGTCAATATGGTTGAGTCATCTCTATGACTCATATGCAAGGTATGTGGTCCTAATTTTCTATTTTAAGTTAGAGAATGATAGTATTGTTTTAGGGGATATATAAGGAGTGGATTCATGTTGTGGATTGGTTTTCATGGTTGTAAAAGGTTGGTTTAAATTTCTCTGAAGATGTGGTTTAGGGACAATGGTCATAAAGGAGGTTTTGCAAGTGTCATAGGCATATTTTTTTATTTCTTGCATGGTTCAGGACCTATATGGAGATTATTAGCTTTGATGAATTCGAAATGAAGGGGATATCTTCTCAGAGGGAGCCATTTTGAGGCTCATTACATGTCCATAAGATCATCAAATTTTGTTGTAGAATTCAAAGAAG
Organism: Taxus wallichiana var. yunnanensis; assembly: GCA_018340775.1. Taxonomy (NCBI): domain Eukaryota; kingdom Viridiplantae; phylum Streptophyta; class Pinopsida; order Cupressales; family Taxaceae; genus Taxus; species Taxus wallichiana. The sequence goes on along the minus strand of CM031240.1, from coordinate 811,284,313 downwards.
TGAAAGCACAATTTTAGTGGGAGTTCTTGAGTCAAGTTATTTTTAGCATTTTTGTCTTTGTGTTGTCATTTTTCAATATATAGTAGTTAGTACAGCTTTTGTCATATATCAAAAAGGGGGAGAGAGGCATCAGAAACATGGAAAATAGGTCATGTAGGTGTTGGTCATGTTGGTTTCCATCAATGTTTCTGAAGGTGGTTTCCATCAATGAAAAAGGGGGAGATTGTTGGCCATTATGTGTTTTTGTTGTCATTTATGTCAAATCCATTGATGGAAAAGGGTGTCATGGTGTGGTATGTGTCTCCATGAGGTGTTAGTCAATGGTCAAACATGAAGGTTGATTGGTAGTGTCAGGATTTGGTGAGTTGTCATGGTGTCGACATGGTTCTTACTTGCATAGTCATGTTATGAGATCTCTTGAGTGGATTAATTGTTTTCATGAGGTCATGCATGGTTGGTGTGATGTGTCATGAGTTTTTATGGGTTTTATGTGGTCAATATGGTAAGTATATGTGAATTCAGCGTTGAGTCAAGTCATTCCAGGGCTTATTTATAACACTTGAGCATGCATAATGGTAAGGAGGTGTGAGTTTTGGAGATGATCAATATTTTACAAGCATGGTAGTAGCATGGTGGCAGTGTAATTAAGGTGTATGGTGAGTATCAGGTCAATATTTAGTGGTTCAGTACATGTTATCCATTTTCACCCCCAGGGTGAAAATAACACTAAGGAGGCCTTCAGTCAAGCATTTTCCAAGCCACTAAGGGAATTCACCTAAGTAACAAGCATATTTCTGTATCCCAGGGGCATTTCAAGTGTTTTGGAGGTGTTGGGATCATAAGAGGATTTTTTCCTCTTCTAGGTTTTGAACCTTAACAACTCAATTTGAAAGAGGAGGAGAAGCCCTAGCGGGGCCCGCAGTTCCCTAAGACACGAAAAAATGAACAAGATGATAATGGGCCTCTAGAAAACTCAGTGTTATATCTATGATTCTCTAAGACCAAAAAGTCCCCAAAAATGCAAAAAATAGTTGAAGTTGTGTGTATGGGGTCAATGTTCACATGTGAGCCCAACCAACTTGGCTGAGCTAGAAAGGCGAGTTGGAAGTGAGTCCTATTGATCTAGAGAGCCGTGTATTGGAAGGAGCTCACCTACCTACTAGATGAGATGGGTATATTTCAAAGCATAAAAGAAAAATGAACGGGCTCGAGTTTCATTTGGCGGAGGGTGAGCCGAGACGATTTCATAACACGACAAACTTGGTAGTGTGAAGGGCATCGATGAGTGATAAAGAGATGAAAGATGAGGTATCCCAAACGAATCAAGTTGGCTCAACTTTTCAATAGTAGTTTGATGCTTGAAAGGGCTGATTTCATTCATTTCGATAGAGTTGTGTTAATGCCGAGGTGGGAGAGCTATTTTGTAACCAAGCCAAACACTTAGCAAAATGGTGAGGTTACAGAGAACAATTCGGGATATGGCAAGTAGGGGTCAAACACTTGGGAAAAAATGGAGGCAAAAGAGTTGTCTCACCGAGCTAACTCGATGAGCCATTCGCGTGAGTTCACGGTAAGACCATTTTGGCCGATGAGGGGATGTGTCGTCGAAGGCCCAAACAAGTTTGGGATGTGTGTGTGGCAAGAACCCTAAGTCATCAAAAACAATTCAATGCAAGGGTTTGGGAATTCAATATCCCAATGACGTCATTCAAACGAGCTCGGGAAGCAACACAGATGCAAGGAGGGTTTGGAGAACTCACTTCGGTTGATGTGGAAGTGAGTGAACAGGATAAATGGGTCATGGACAAAGGGATTTATCATTGAGCAAAGGGATCCCACAATGCATTGACAAGATAAGCGAGGGGGCGAGGAAGCCAATGTCATTGAGTGGTGAGTAGGTGAGGTGGTCAATGTTGTGAGGACTCGACTAACTAATGTGACATATACACCAAATCAGCATTAAGATTCTGTCGAGTTAGAGAGTGATGAGTCGATCGGTGAGTTTGTATAATGGGGAGCCCAATGCATGAGGTTAGTGGTAATGTGTGGCGCCAAGAAAATAAGAGACCCCCGCCGAAATGTCAAGACGGGTCGGTTAGGATAAATAAAATGTAGCATAATGCAACTCAATGTGGAGCCCAACAACATAGAAATAGGCTCGGTGAGGTAAATAAAGGTGTCATCTCGGTCAAGTTGGCCCTTTTTGAATGCTTAAACACTTAAGCCCCCTCCAATTTGCAGATAATGGAAGCGGTAGGGCCAACTAAGCGATAAACGCACCCAACCATTTAAATTGATGTAAGAAACATTAGAAAAGGAGAGAAATATTAAAATGTCATTTCACCATTTAAATGCACAATCCCTTGAATAAGAAGGCAATCTGGCAAAACAAAAATAGATGCCTTCACTTAGAGGAGCATAAATTTTACATTTCTCAATAGAATTGCACAAAAGAGGACTTTTTGGAATTGTGGCTCCAAACTCTACATAAAAATAAAAAAATTCAAAGATTGATGGTGTTTTGGGGAGAAAATTTTAGAAAACAATCCCAATTTGATAGAGACTTCTAGGTTGTTCAAATGACAATTAATGAGCATGGGCAGCCATTTTTCTTCTACTACAAGTTATGGGACAACATGGGATAGCTTTTGCAGGTCACATATCATCATTTGCACACATTTATGGCACCTTGCAAGTGGTTAGAAAGAAAAATATTAGATTTCACTTCTCTCTCTCTCTCTCTCTCATTTCTATAGATTGTAAAGAGGGGCTCATTTGTAGAGGAGTTAAGAATTTTCTCTCTACCCCCATCCCTTCTTCTCTCTTCTAGATTGAATGTGGGAGTTTCAAGCCTCTTCTCCAAGCATTGTAATGGAATTTTCTTTCCTCTTTCCCACCAATGATGTATTGTGCATACTTTAATAGAGCAATAGACCTATTTTATGTGATGCATTTTTTCCATCCTCTACATGATTTTTTGTTTCTAACTTGCCTCTCTTCATTACTATGGTATATTGTGCATATTCTTGGTGTTCATTGTAGGTTTTGGGAGCTATATTTACTTGGGGAATGAAATGGTGCACTGTGTGAATCTCCTTGGTTTGTGATGATTTTCTATCCTCTCCATGCTCACCTCTCTCTATTTCAGGCATTGGGATTTTTTTCTAGTAACCCCTTCTCTTAGTGTTATCACCTCTTTTAGTGTAGGATTTATTTCATTTCATGCACTCCTCTCCCTGTCTCCTTGGAATTATTAGATTAGGAGTAGTTAGTAGTTTTCCTTCTATTAGAGTTAATTGTTGCATTAGTTTAGGAAGAGGAACCAACCTTCTCTTGAGAGTTTCTTCAACTATAGGGTCCCACACCTTGAATAAATTGCATGTTACCCAATCACACCAAATGCCTCATTCAAATGAAAACAATTTGGTGGGTGTTGTGATTTGGTGATAACAATACATGTATGAGGGCCTTCGGAAGAAAACAATGAGAAATAAGAAATTTAGCACGGGTAAATGAGATTGACTAGAGAGTTTCAGATGAAATTGGGCTATGAGGCTAGATTGGATAGTTATAGGTTGTTAGCATGATGCTTCACAACAAGTTTCAGGTCAAAGTGCTAAAGAATTTTGAAGATATACAAGTTTTGGTAAAATCGGGTAAGTAACAATGTGTTTTGTGACTAAAGTTGAACTTTTGATGCTCGTTGTGGATTTTATACTTTTCATGGGGACCTGAGCTCTTTGAAAAATATTATAAGGTCAATTATAAAGGTTTCAAAAAGTAATGAGGTGGTTTTATCGTGACATTTTCATGAACGGTCGTTAATAAGATAAAGGGGTTTGAAACCCTAGCAAAACCCTAACTAGGAGTAACTTGGAGAAGATTTCTTGTACCAACATAGTTTTGATTAGTATTAAAAATTTTATGATTGAATTTTATATAGGACTCTCTCATATTTCTATAAAGGTAAGATAGTGCTTGTGATAGTATGTGGGCCCCACCTAAAAATGCTAGTTTCAAGTTCGGTTTTGAAGAATTTGTTCAAATATAATGATGATTAAAATGGCATTATTTTCATCCCCGAGTTTTTATATATTTCCATTTCATATCATGGATAAGGTGAAAAATTGAAAAGTATGCCCTATTTGTGAAGACTAGCTTTTGGGGCAGTTTAGAACATTGACAAAAAATTGAAATTGCAATAGATACACTAAAAGTTAGGACTCCATTTAAGATTTTTGTGATCCTAGTTTAGATACCTTTCCAATGATATATCAAACTTCTTTTTTGATAAGATATGCAAAATTGATGACTCGATCTTTTAGGTTAAGTTTGAAGGATGCTTGTTCTAGCAAGGTGTGAAATGGCTTCAAGTGGTAAAGTGATGATTTTTAGTTGTTCAGAATTATTAACATTTTTAATGTTTATAAGTAATTTATAATGGTTTTCCATGCTTTTTCAAGTGTGGAAGTGAGTTCTTGAGTCCTAGAAGGCATAAGGAGCAGTTTTGAGAGATTGGATTTGTTGAAGGTCTTAAAATTTGAATTGGAAGGATCTATAATATGTTATGGAAAGGAGATTCACAAATATTTTCAATGGTATATATTTTTTCTTGGTGAGTTGATTTGATGGCTCTTTCAGGTCAATTTCATAAGAAGAAGGTATGTTGGATTTAAGAACAAGTTTGCTCTGGATGAAAGATTGAGTTTTTTTATGAGATGGATTTATTGATGCTTGATATCACATGGAGAGTGAAGAGGGATGCAAATTTTTCCTAGTGAAGGAATATTTAGGTCTTTAAATTGGCGTAAAAGATGCAAACTAGTTGAGTTTTCAAAACAAAGCTTACGAAAGCAAACTTGATTTGGAGAAGAGGAAATTTGTTGTGGATTGAACAAATGGATGTTTCATAAGATATTTTTGGGGTTAGCACAAGGTTGTATAGATAATATATCAGATCTAAACATGCATACAATGAAAGTAGATATTCTACGAAAATAATTATACAAAACAAGAGATATAAATCAACACTAGATTTAACGTGGTTCACCCAATGTGGGCTACATCCACCAAAAAACAAGCCAATCTATTATCCAAAGTTTTCATACGATATAAAGCGACTATTTAAAATCTTCCACACCTCTCAGATGTATAGTACGATCTTTCACTCAAGATTTTATTTCTTCTCCAAGAATTCTCTCTCTCATAATTATTCTCACAATAATCATCAACTTTTACAAGTTTTTCTTAATTCTTATTTCTAAACCCTAGCTTTCATGCTTAAATAGGTTTTTACAAACTTAGGGCACTTAGCCATGAAACTACAATCAATAGATCTCGATTCTCGTGAGTTAGTTAAAACACCCACACATAGGTAACTGACATCGGTTAGCCCTAACCGATGTCAGTTCCTCCTTTCCTGACCGATGTAGGTCATAGGTGATGGATTTCGGTCCCTCCTTAACTGATGTCAATTACTATGTTTTCCAAAGCAAGTTTCATATTTCATGCTAATCTAAAATAATTGAGCTCCAAAACTCAACAATATCCCACTTGGATATTAATTACTGCACCATACATGTACAACGTCATTCTTGGATTCTTCCTTAGCTTTTTTTCTCCCTCTTCAAATATAAAACTCAAAGACCAATAGAAGTGGAGTGTAGCTCCAACTTATCCTTTACTAACAGACTTCGTTATCATATCTGCGCAGGTTCTCACTCATATGAATATTTTCTAGATCAATCGCTCATCCTCCAATACTTTCTATATAAAGTGATACCTCAACTAAATGTGTTTTGTTCTTGAATGAAACGTTGAGTTCTTTGCCAAATGAATTGCACTCTGAATGTCACTGAACAATTTGCAATCATCTTGCTCCTTTCCCAACTCTTTCATGAACCTACTCATCCATATAATCTCCTTGTTAGCCTTTGTAGCTATAACATACTCTACCTCTGTATTAGACAAAGCCACAACCTTCTGCAATATTGAAATCCAGCTAATTGTCATCCCACCTACTGTGAAAATATATCTAGTAGTTCTCCTCCTACCATCCAAATCTCCAGCCATATCCGAATCAACATAGCCACATAATGAAATATCCAAACCTCCATAGCATAATTATATGTTAGATGTCCCTTTCAAATACCTAAGTATCCATTAGACTGATTTCCAATGCTCTTTACCTAGATTGGCCATATATCTACTCAAAACTCCTATTTCCTATGCAATGTCCGGGTAGGGTACAAACCATAGCATACATGAGACTCCCAATTGCTGAAGCATATGGCACTCGTGTTATGTATTTGACTTCCTCATGTGATGATGGACACTGATCTTTGCTCACTTTGAAGTGTCCATCCATAGGTGAACTAATAGGTTTTGCATTCTAAATCTTGAACCTTTCTAACACCCTGTAGATATAATCCTCCTGAGATAAATACAATTTCTTGTTCTTCCTGTCTCTATGTATTTACATGCCAAGGATTCTTTTTGCAGCTCCTAAATCCTTCATAGCAAATGTGTGAGCTAGCTTTCCCTTAAGCTCACCAATGTCATGCATATTAGATTGTGCAATAAATATCATCCACATACAATAATAAAATAATATATTTCCCATTTTCAAGCTTCTTGAAATAAACACAATGGTCAGATTCACATCTCAAGTAACCATGCTCATGCATAAAACTATCAAACCTCATGTACCATTACCTTGGAGCTTGTTTGAGCCCATATAGGCTCTTTTTCAACCTGCACACTAATTTTTCCTTACCCTTGACTTCATACCCAAGCGGCTATTGCATATAAATCTCTTCATCCAAACCACCATGAAGAAAATTTGTCTTCACATCTAGTTTCTCTAAATGTAAATCATGTACTGCAACTAAACTCAATATAGTATGAATAGAATTCATCTTAACAATAGGAGAAAATATTTCACCAAAGTCAATACCTTCTTTCTATGCAAATCCCTTTACTACAAGCCTTGCCTTGAATCTTTCTGTCCACCCTCTTCTTCCTTGATCATGTGAACCCACTTGTTCTGCAATGTCCTCTTACATCCTGACAACTTAACCAAATCCCAAGTCAGTTTTGTTCTAAGGAGTCCATCTCCTCATCTATGCCATGCTCCCACTAGATGTGAGTCTTATCCTACATTGCTTATTCACAACTCTCTAGTTCACCATTATCAGTCAATAATAAATAAAATAGAGAAGTTGTAAATCTTTCTGGAGGTTTACTTACCCTTTGTGACCTTTGCACAAGAGTTTGGGGTACCGGAGGCTCATTCTAGACCTGCTAAACATTTGTATCCAAATCTTTCGGTGACTAACGCTGGTCACTTGTAACCAATGTCAGTTCTACTAACCGATTCTCGGTTGGGATCTTTTCAGAACCGAGATCGGTTATCTTGACCGATCTCAATCGGGGTCAACTGACACTGGTTCTTGTGAATCCTATTGGTATTACTTTTAAATCTGAGAGTTCTTTTTCATTCACAAACTTCTCAACTGTTCGTCCTGGGTACCAAAATTTGATCCTCAGTAAATTATCTTTTCATTCCATTCAATGTCACAACTCCTAATAATTTTAGAATTCTATAAATCCCAAAAACGGAATCCGAAATCACCAGATCCATAACCAATGAAAGTGCATCTCTTAGATTTTGCATCCAACTTTTTCCTATTTTCTTTATCAATATGCACAAAAGCTTCTGAACCAAAAAATTTAAGAAAAGATAGATCTACCTCTTTTCTAGTCCAAGCTTCCTCTAGTATTCCTCCACCTAGTGAACTTGAAGGCCCATGATTAATCAAATAAACCACTATATCAATCTGCTTCTTCCCAAAATGCAAAGGCAATCTAGAATGTATCCTCATACTTAAAGCACATTCCATGATTTTCCTATTCATTCTTTCGCAACACCATTCTCTTGTGGTGTTCTTGGAACCATCCTTTATCTTCGTATTCCATTCACTGAATAATAATCATTGAAATCCTTGCTACAATATTCACCACCATTGTCAGATCTAAGGCACTTTAACTTTGAATTTGATTCATTCTCAACAAGGGCTTTCCATATTTTAAAAGTCTCAAAAACATCAAATTTTCGTTTAATACAATAAACTCATACCTTTCTTATAGCATCATTAATAAAAGTAACATAATAGGTTAAGTGCACCAAGTTGGAGGATGATTAAGTGGACATAGAAACCTGAAATTTAGGTACCGTGAGTGCAGTTTCTAAACCACGCTCGCGTAATTATTTTTATAGGCTCAGTGATTTCCGAACCTAAAACCATGATCGTGGTTTAAAATTGCAAGCATGGTTTAAAATCGCACTCATGGTTTCAAACCACGCTCGCGGTCCTCTGAGACAAAAAAATAAACAGATCCGCGACTCCTCATTTTCCCTCATTTTTCCTTTCCAACCGCAATTTCTCCTAGACCTTTGGCACTCACACTTTGAATACCCCCTAAAAATTACTCTTCGGACTTCTGGATTGCGATAGTTTCAACCATGCCACCAAGACAAAGAGGTAAGCCCTCAATTTTGATCAATTTGTTTACATTTTAGGTTATTTTTTGTGATTTTCATGGGTTTTCAATTTTTTGTTTAGGTATACAAGTTTTTTTATTTTTGAGTTTCTCGGCAAGCTCCTAATCCTCGTAAATTGTCAAAATATTCCTCAAAACCCTCCAAACAATCCTCAAAACCCTCCAAACATTCTGAAAACCCTCCTCCAAACATAGATCCACCTCATGTGGCTCCTTCTGTCCCCACGGAACCAACAAGAACACAAGCTGATATCATTGGAAGAATATGAAAAAATAAAATTTTCATTGAGAACCTTATTCAAAATATAAGACAAAATCATGCCACAAATCCGTCCCGCATGACTTTAGCCAACACATTGCAAACATTGATTGGCAAATTTGACTCCGCAACCAACCAAATAGATAGATGGAATACCTTTAAAGGTGATTGTAGGCAGTGGTATGCAAATAAATTATCCCATGCGGTCGTAAAAGACAAAAAAATTAGAAAAGACCACATTTGTGCATTATTTACTGACCCAAGAACCAATGCCCCCACGATTACTTGCAAACAGTTCCCAATCCATTGGTGCCACGATGACCGAATCAAGAATAATTTTTGGGACCGATGGTGGATGGTTTTTTATTATCCACCATGCAACAACAATGAGGTTCCCCTCTATTTTTTGAAGAAATTATATTGCGAGTTCATGCTTAATGAGGTCCCAAATTATTTTGACTTTTTTTTATTTTTATGGGCGAGGTGGTGGCTCGCAGAGTAGACCTGGTGCATGCGTAGGTCAACCAAGGATCCCCATGTCCCAAAACCCCCACCGCCTTGCTTATCCCTCCTACAGTGAAGGAGGTTATGGAGATTGACACACTACATACATTGAGGGACCTCACCGACACTTTGACCCAAAGATAGTGAGTAGATTACATCTCGGTGATGCTGGTGGAGGTGTTAGTTCTAGCACACCACACCACCGTGGATCATGTGGTGTGTATGCACTACAGAGAGACATCATTTGCTAGATCACATGATTTCTTTTCTCTAGATGAGATGACGGTGGATGTTTTTAGAACTAGTGCAAAGGATCTTGGTCTTTCATAGGTAAATGTCAAATAAATATAATATATATATACAATATTTTAATTCATGTTCGATATTTTAATATATATCCAGTTGTCGACATGCTAGCTCTTACTATAGCTAGGCATGTTAAAAACATAAGTTTTAAGTTGTACTTAAATTTCAAATTTCATTTGATTGTGCACTTTTATTATTATAATGTTTCACCTGTACATGTATAGATTAATATATGTTTGTCTTTTATACCTATGGATCTTGGCGGGTCATCATTTTCTCTAGGAACTAAGGCTACTGGCATGCCTCACGTGAATTTTATGTAGGTTAGTTTCTCTTTACACTTTGTTTCTAATTGTGGAAGTTCACGTGGATTATGCTTTGGCTTTATTATGTGGCAGTCGTGTAGATTAATATTGATTTGTACATGTTTTTGTATAGCTGATGACTTCCAGAGAGACTCCTCCATATATGCAGACTATGGAGGCTACTATAGATACTACCATAACATCTGTAGATCCACTAATTGAGGTACAATTTTTTAAATTTGTTAAATTTATTTAGGAATTATTTCTTATTACTTAAATTTACAATATCAAATTTTGAACATGAAATATTTAATTTGAAATTTAATTATTTGTATGTAGCTTACCTCTCATGAGTCTATTGTTGTCCCTACCACGTGTCAATGAAAAATTCATAGGGATCATGACATTGTGGTAAGATTTCACATGCATTTTAACTAAATTCTAAGTTTCTAAATTTTGAATGTATTTTAAAATGTGGGTGTTAAAAACTTGTTGTTTATGAATGTGCAGGTTAGGTTGCAGGCCTAATTAGAGATTCCTAGTACCACATGGATGACATTCAGTAGTGGTATCTCCTCCACTACATCCCTGGGTCATGGACATGCTACTTCTAGCAGGGAGAAGAGAGGGAAGATGTTTCATGATTAGATTCATAAGATGTGGATGTACATAGATATATATATATGGGCCAGCTGGTCCTAGTTCATGATTCTTCATAGGACATTGTATATATAGCCTTATGCGACCGCATGTGGTCCTATATGTATGACACACTTGGTTCGAGATGTACACATGTTATGAACTTATATTTTCAAAGACGTGCATTTAGCACACTTAGTTTGATACATTATATATCCATGTGTTGGTTTTCATAACGATATTACTTCTATGTTTGATTCGAATTCATTGCACATGATATCCTTCTATGTATGTATATTCTATGTATATTAATTCTATATGTATGTTTGATTTAAAATTAAAAAACTATGGTGTAACATATATGAATATAACATTACTATGGTGCAACATTACATGGTACAATTGTTAAGAAATTAAGGGAAGCATGTGTATTCCTCCATCAACATGGGAAACTTATCATTTTCCTCTTAAGTCATGAAAAATATTTCATACCTTGAATCTTGAAATAAGATGTCTTCCCTTGGGTCATTTGGTTTTTGAACTATGTATTTAATTTTATTTATCAAAAGGATATTATTCATTTTACCATTGATGAGTATGGTGGTGTATGACCAATCCATCTTTATATCCCCACCAATATCGTGATAGAAACTTTGGCTCAACAATATACCATATGTAGCTAGCATGTCTTCCACAAGTATTTCCATCTTGATTTTCTTGTCAGGGAAGTCTACAAATTCTACTTGAGAATCTTTCACCTGGCCAAAAAGAGGTAATTATTTTGTTTTCATGTAGTAACAATGGCCAATAGCAAGGCTGAGAGTAATACCAATAGAGTTAGCAAATTTTATAAGCATGACATTGTCAGAGGTGTTGGAGTCAATAATGCAATTATTCAATTTATAGGTCCATTGACCAATAAGGAAAGATAGAAAGGTTCTTATTTCCTAGAAGAGGAGGATTTTAAGGAAAGAAGGTTCTAGGAATGAGTGGTTCTAGGAGTGGGAAGTGATTCTTTAGTGTTGGTAGGATTCTTGGAACATGTATTTTTACTACTTCCTTTGATAAACTAGACGAGTTTATCAAAATGCTTGGGGTGTTTTTTTATGTACTCATATTCAGATATTTGAATTTTATCTTTCTTAAAATGGTCACTGATGTAAAAATATGAGGAAGTGGTAGGCACATTAGGAACTATGGAATCCTTGACATGAGTAGGATTTTCATTCTTAGGAATAATTGAAATAGAAATCGATTTGACAAGAGGAGGTGCAAGAGACTTACTCAAAGAGGTAGATGGAGTCTTGGCTAAAGTAGTATTAGGATTCTTCTTGGATGACCCCATAGAAGTAGGAAATGATGTTCCTCCTTTTTTTTTGTTTTTTCTATCAATTCACCATTTGAGGATTAAAGTGTTTTTCTTGTGAAGTATAAGAAGAGGCTTATTTATTTTTTTATGAGTGGGTGAACACTAAACAAGAGTAACTATTCATATCATCTATCCAGTTATTCAAGATCTTTTTTGGGTGATTATTCACAATAACCAATAATTGCATAACCATCTTCTTCTTCTCTTTCAATTTCTGATTCAACAATTTCTTGAAAAAGTTGTAATTGTTGAAAAGTTGTTGAAAGTGGAATGAGTTTGTTGAAGAGGAACCTGTTGCAAAGGAGACAAATCTACAACTTTCTTCTTTTTCTTGTTCTTGTTATTTTTTCTTCTATTTTTGTTTCTGAGAAGAATATGTGACTTTTTCAACAATTACAAATTTTTCAACATTATGACTCCGTGGCATCAAATTACGTCTCATTTGATCCTAAACCTCAACATAGGGACCCTTTGCAGAGCATGTCTCGAGCTTTTTTCCTTCTCCAATCGGTGCTCTCGATGCCCTATTGTTTACAAATGCACAAAATAATGTAGTTTGATACATTGTAATGATGTCAAATGGTATATTTTTCAAACGGTGATTCGTGGCACCAAACCGACTACGTAGAAATGTCTAGGTGGCCGAGTTAACACTAGAGGAGGTATCTTTCAGGTGCGTGACAACGTCGTTGCTTTCGGATACCTCATTCAAAGTGAGTCCATTAAGAGCGCTAAGACCAAAAATTGTTTAGCTTCAACGAATGACTACGCAGACTCAAAGTGGCACCTAAGGATGTCTTGTTTGATCCTACACCTCGGTGTAGGGACCCTCTACAATAGCCTGTCTCAGTTTTTTCCTTCTCCAATCAGTACTCTTGTTGCCCTATTATTTACAAATGTGCCAAAAAGTGTATTTTGAGACAGGTGTAAGGATGTCAAACAAGTATATTTTGGAAACGGTGGGTCATGGCACCAAACCGACCATGCCGACACGTTCGGGTGGCCAAGTGAATGCTAGACGAAGCATCGTTTTGGTGTGCGACAACATCGTTGCTCTCAGGTACCTCATTCGGGTGGAGTCCCTTAAGAGCCTTTAGACCAAAAATCATTCAACTTCGACGGGTGACTACGCAAACTCCATAGCACCTAAGGACGTCTTGTTTAATCCTACACCTCGGCGTAGGGACCCTCTACAATATCTTGTCTTGGTTTTTTCCTTCTCCAATCGGTGCTCTCACTACCCTATTGTTTGCAAACGCGTCGAATAGTGTAATTTGAGACAGTGTAAGGATGTCAAATGATATATTTTGTAAACGGTGGGTCATGGCACCAAACTGACTATGTTGACACATCTGGGTGGCCAAGTGAACACTAGAGGAGGCATACTTTTAGTGCGCAACAACATCGTTGCTTTTGGGATACCTCGTTCAAGCGGAGTCCCTTAAGATCCCTGAGACCAAAAAATCATTCAACTTCGATGGTGACTACAGACTCCGTGGCACCTAAGTATGTATCATTTGATCCTAAACCTTGTTGTAGGGACCCTCTACAATAGTCTGTCTCAGTTTTTTCCTTCTCTAATCGGTGCTCTCGCTGTCCTATTGTTTGCAAATGCGCCAAATAGTATAGTTTGAGACAGTGTAAGGCTATCAAACAGTATATTTTACAAATGGTGGGTCGTGGCACTAAACCGACTACACCGACATGTCCGAGTGGCTAGGTGAATACTAGAGGAGGTGTCATTTTGGTGCGTAAAAATTTCATTGCTTCCGGGCTACCTCATTCGGGCACAATCCCTTAAGAGCCCTGAGACCAAAAATCGTTCAACTTTGATGGTTAACCACGTGCACTCCGTGGCACCTAAAAATGTCTCGTTAGATCCTACACCTCATCGTAGGGACCCTCTACAATAGGTTTTCTCAATTTTTTCCTTCTCCAATTGGTGCTCTCACTTCCCTATTGTTTGTAAACGTGCCAAATAGCGCAGTTTGAGCTAGTATAAGGCTGTCAAATGGTATATTTTGCAAATAGTGGGTTGTGGCACCGAATCGACTACACCGACACATATAGGTGGCTAGGTGAACACTAGAGGAGGCATTTTTTGGTGCACAACAATGTCATTACTTTCGGGCTACCTCGTTCGGGCACAGTCCCTTAAGAGCCCTGAGACCAAAAACTTGTTCAACTTCAATGGGTGACTACGCGCACTCCATGGCACCTAGAGATGTATCATCTGATCCTACACCTTGACATAGGGACCCTCTATAATATCTGTCTCGTCTCGCTTTTTTTTATTCTCCAATCAATGCTCTCGCTGCCCCATTTTTTGCAAACATGCGAAATAGTGCAGTTTGAGCCAGTGTAAGACTATCAAACGGTATATTTTGCAAACGGTGTATCATGGCACTGAACCGAATGTGACGACTTGTTTGAGTGGCCAAGTGAACACTAGAGGAGGCATCATTTTGGTGTATAAAAATGTTGTTGCTTCCGGGCTACCTCGTTCGGGCATAGTCCCTTAAGAGCCCTGAAACTAAAAAATCATTCAACTTCGACGGGTGGCTACGTGCACTACATGGAACCTAGAGACATCTAGTTTGATCCGACACCTCGCAGTGTAGGGACCCTCTATAATAGCCTCGTCTCAGCTTTTTCCTTCTCCAATTGGTGCTCGCTGCCCTATTGTTTGCAAACATGCAAAATAGTGTAGTTTGAGCCAAGTGTAAGGTTGTCAAATGGTATATTTTGCAAATGGTGGGTCATGGCACCGAATCGACCATGCAAATGCATAGGATGGTCTTGTAAACACTTGGGGAGGTGTCGTTTTGGTTCTCTAAGCTATAGGTCCTTCTGGGCTACCTCCTTCAAGCTAAGAACCCCTCCACAAGTACATAAATCATTGTTAATTGCTTCTCTTTTCTTGTAAAACAATGAAATCTTCTCTTAGCTTCGAGAATTTATAATTCTCTACTAACAATGCCAACCACGTGAAGGTGGAAGATTTTCTGGCACCACTAACCTACACATAAAAGTGTTAGTCAAATAAATTTAAGTTTCAAATCAAAACCATACTAGATATATACAAAATACACAAATTTAATAAAATATATGAACTTAAATTTATCTAACTAACAAATTTATATATACCAAAGAAATTATATATACCAGACATGAGCATTGTAAATTCATTCCAATGAACCATCAAGATCGGATCTACTCTGAATAGCAGACATGATTGCTTCATGATTTGACTCTCGAACCTTCTAAAAATCTTGTTATTAGGCCTTCCTCAATATCTATACAGCTGAATATTTGTCGCTAGAACTAGATGTGAATATAAGAGTATTTTCTTGTGTGTCTCAAATTCTTCAAACACCCAAACAGATGAGTTTTTAATGGATACCGTCGAAGCCAAGTTCTAATAACTACCACTGACCCTGTAGGGTACTCAATATCTTCACCATCTATAACAGAAGTCAACTTCTTTCTTTCCTCGATGCAACGACATAAGAAATAGTCTGTTCCTTCTTCATTGTCTTCTGTTGCAATAACTACAAACACATGTCCTACAAAAAGGTTTCAACTCAAATTTAAAT
Source organism: Taxus wallichiana var. yunnanensis (assembly GCA_018340775.1). Classification (NCBI taxonomy): domain Eukaryota; kingdom Viridiplantae; phylum Streptophyta; class Pinopsida; order Cupressales; family Taxaceae; genus Taxus; species Taxus wallichiana. Next base: position 811,268,773 of record CM031240.1, on the reverse strand, counting down.
TGTACATATTAAAATTTCAATGGACATAACTCAATACAAAAATTGTAAATAACCATAAATACCTTGTCGCACCAAAATCAAAATTTCATCAAAGTCCTTGGATGTTGCAACTTCATTTGCAGAAACAAGTCGTAATGCTTGTGGAGGTTGATAACTAGGAAGCGGAGTTAGAGGCCTACAAATCCATCCATCCACCCATTCTTATGAATCACACTCAGCAATGACAAATTCAATACAAGATGCACAAAAACATGTCAACTTTCTTGTCCATGTGGCCCATGAAGTAGTGTCTGAGCTACAAAATGAGTGCATATCACTGGACCTAGTGAGTGTCATACAATCCTCGTAGTTAGCAATTTTTGTTCCTCTATCAACCAAAAATCTACGAACCATGGAATTTTCTTGAGAACCTTGGGCCATATTGTCAATACACCATTCCACTATGCTCTTTGCATCTTTCAATTTAGCACCATATTTGTATTTCAACTCTTCTCTTGCAAGAGCTATTTTCACACATGCCCCTGCACCGTCATGCTCTCCTTTTCCATGTCTAGCCTCAGTGAAACTCCAAATATGTTACACACCCATCTTGACGTGCATCATGCTCATCCAATAAAACATTCATGCATTCTTAAACTGAGATGTGTAATTATCTAACCATATATAATGTTGTTTGAAGTGGATGTCCCTATCAGACAAGTTTTCATAAAATAACTGGAAACACCCTTGCACAAATTCAATAGAATGAGTATGATCATCACTGATATAAAAGTGGTACTCTCTTAAAAAATTGATCATTCTCTTGTACTATCAGGAGAATGTATAAATGCTATATGCACAAAAATAGAAACTTGTACTGAGTTGTAATATTGTGATTGAACCTCCATTTGTGGTTGTAATGTGTAATTCTCTACAAAATCGACCACTGAAACAATAGTACCAATAGGAAATGTGTCTTTGCATATCTTGAACTGTTCATCCAACCATCAAGTTTTGTGTGTATGCCTAGCATACTCATAAACAATTTCATCCTTAAATTTTCTCATAAATTGAAAAATAGGCATATGTTTTGTAACTAGCTCACACCGTTTAGACTCTTTTCCATCTTTCAACTGGTATGCAACTGATTTATATTTATCAAAATCAACTAAATTATTTCCTATTGCACCTTCAATTTGTTCATGGATGTAACTTTGCAATTTAGGTAATCCGCCACATGTACCACAACTTCCATCTAAACAATCCTAACTATTAAAAAAATTGTCCAACTTCTTTTTCACAAAATATCGTAGGAATGAAATCCCTGGAAGATATTGGTGGAACTTGAACACCACATTCAATAACATAGTTTCAGAATGAAAAATAGAATGAATACATAAAAATTTAGCATAATGCATAACAAATTCAACATGTTGCCTACAACAAGTAGTGCAAGCGTGGTTGATTTTCACATAGAATGGTTTTAACATTTCAAAAAAATGTTGACTAATTTTAATTTCCAGATGCTCTTGTTCAAACTTACGAAAAAATTGAGTTTGAGTCATATCTAAGAAATGCTTTGGATGTGGTTCACAATTAATAGAACCAACTCTCCGTTTTACAACATCTCTTGTATTAGGTGAAACTCTAGTGTTATCATGCCAAAATTGAATAACAACTTCTCTTATAGCATCAATATTATATTTGTCCTTATGTGGTGCTCTAACAGAAAATACCCAAAAATCGGTGTTATTGAGTGATTGAAGGATATTACGTCTTTCAATTGCTTTCATTAGAATTTTTCGATTAACTTGCAACATTCGACTTATTTGCGTAATCAAACATTGTTTTTTATTGATTCACTTACAACACTAGTAGCAAGTACATGACGCACAATATTACTATCCCTAGTGTGTCTCTTAACACCAACAGTGTGATATGCATCAGGAAGGTTTTCAACAATTGTAGAGGTTTGACTATGTATATTAGATGTTGTCAATCCTAAGGTGTTTAATATAGGTCTCATTTTATTCAATTTCATCAAACTAACCAAAAAATGACATCTTTGAGAATCATTTAAAATTTCAAAATGATTATCCCAAATTTCAGTGGCTTTTCTTCGATTTTTTTCGTAAAGTTTGTCTCACATTGGTTTCAAAATGTTTTCATCAATTTCAATAAAATAATAGGGTTTCTTATGAAAAATCCTAGGAGGTGTTTTTGTCAAATTTTGTTTGTCTATAGTTTCAACCTGAATTTCTTTATTCACATTTTCAATGTCTCCTTCAATTTCAACATTTGCTACATCACGAGTATTTAATTCTTCTTCAACATCGATAAAGAAAAACATCTTCATCATGAGTATTTAATTCAATTTCAACATCGATGTAGAAACATTACCTCGGTTCCTCATTGCTTACAATAGTAGGGGTTGAAGATGAACCTCTTCTTGATTCACGAAGATTTGGCATTCGCTCAACATTTTAAAAAAAAAAATTCCTCTAATCCATTTGGTGTTTTTTTACTTAATGACTTCCTTTTACTTCATTTCTTGTCTCCCATGATGTTTTACTTCTAGTGATAAGAAAACGTGTAGATAACGACAAAATTTCATAATAATTCGTATGGTAAATTCAAATAGTAAAAATCACATAGTAATTAGAACATTGGGATGCATGTAAATATGATTTATGAACCGTGATCGTGCTTTATAAACCGTGCTCGTGGTTTATAAAGCATGATCGCGATTCTTGTTTAAAACCGCGATCGCGGTTTTTAAACCACGATCGTGGTTCGATGTGTATCATCAAATCTGACCCTAAGGCTCTGGAAAAAAATTCCCCAACCAAAGCTATGGAAGGTCATTATGAAGTGTAAAGGGTCAAAAAGCTTGAAATTTATTCTTCCACAAACTTGAACCATGCTAAAAACTAAAAAAATCACAAAAATGGTGTCATTGCAGTAGGGGAGACTATTAGCTTTGTAAAAATATTGATTTTAAAGTGAATAGAATAAGATAAATATCATTTTATAATTTTTACTAACAATAGGTCTTTAAGACATTTTTCCCATGAATGTTCATGTCTACGTTTAAGACTGCAACTTTTGTTTCGCTTATCAAAATGTGATAAAACTTATACCATCCCAAGTGTGGAAAAATTCTATACATGTTAAAAAAAATATTTGATTTCGATATTTTTTGATATAGTTATGGTGGGCAAACGGAAAGTGCTCCGTTTTCTAAATCTTTTCAGACCACTTTCACGGAAAAATCATAAAAAAATATTGCTCGAAAAAATACAAAATAAAATCCATCCCAAGATAGACAACTACATCTAACTTTTCACCAAAGGAAAAAAAAACAAGATTTGGTCATCCAAATCGCGGGAAAATAGACTACAATCTTATAGGTTTTTTCAAAAATAAAAACCAAGTCATATAATTTTAAGTGTTTAATATAGCTAAACTTGTCTATTTTTTTAAAAAAATAGTATTTTAGAAACTAGATTCCGGATGCTACGATTCATATTTATATATTTTTTCTAATTTTGAGTGCGCATATTGTTAATAATCCCTACAAGTTGAGATTTCGTTATTTTTGCAATATGACGTCCACTTATGACCCCTTTTTTGTCCACCAACTTGGTGCACTTACCCAATACAGGATCCTCCATGAGAATCTACCTAAGATGGTCCCCACACATCCGAGTGTACAAGCTCTAATTTCTACTCTTTCTTAGTTTCCCCAACTTTGAGAAATCTCACTCTCTTTTACTTTCTAAAGACACAATGATCATAGAAAATAAGATCTAAATCTTTCAAATCCAATAACTTACCCTTAGCCTTTAAGATCTGCATTCCTTTTGACTCATATGGCCCAACCTGATTATGCCACATGCATGCATATAAATCAAGTAGATAATGCAGAAAATGAATCAATAACACAAGTAGATAAATATAACGTTCCTACCTTCTTACTTATTACCACAAAAAAGCACCCTTGGTGACTTTCCAAAACTCTGTTATGAATGTAACCATGTAACCAACTTCACCTAGTTTCCCTACAAAAATAAGATTCCTCTTGAGGCTAGGCACATGCCTCACATATTTCAATAACCTTGTATCTCCATTCGCAATTTTAGATGAACTTCCCTTTACCAAGAATACCGCAAGGTTCATCATCACCCAAATAAACATGTCCAAAATTAACTGGACATAATTTCTGAAATAACCATTATTAGGGGTTGCATGGAAAGAAGCTCCGAATATAAAACTCATGATTCAATTCTATTATCTACGAGTAAAGAATAAGAACATCTTCCATTACCTCGCAACAACAAGATTTTCTTCTTTACCTTTGTCTAGTTTTGGTTCTCTTTATTCTTTGACCGACAATCTTTCTTTGCATGTCCTTTCTTTCCACATTTCCAACAAGTAATTCCCTTACCTCCGGATTTAGATCGGTTATCGCTTGACTTTGATTTCTCATTATTCTTACTCTTGGATCTCTCCTTCGTATGCCTCTACTTTCTACATTCAAAGCATTCCTAGGTGATTCCTCAGTACTTTTCTTACAAATTTCTTCATTCAAGATTATACTAACCACATCATCAAAATTCAAAATATTATTAACAAATGTTGTATTACTAACAACCATTACCAATTTATCCCAACTAGCGGAAGCAACGAACATAAGAATAAAAGTGATTTCACTTCATCATCAAACGATATATCAACCGATTTTAATTGATTTACAATAGATCGGACATCATTCAAATGACTAGATGCAGATCCATATTCATGCATCTTAGAACTAAATATTTTCTTTATCAAATAAAATTTATTTGAAGCACTAGGTTTTTCATATAAATTAGCAAGATATTTCATTAACTCTACCGTAGAAGTCACTTCGTAATATTGGAACCCACAGACATCATCGGGCTCAATATTATAGATCCCAAAGTGTTTCTATCAATAATCTTCCATTCTTCATCAATCATCTTCGTAGGTCCTGGAATTTTTCGTCAACGGTAAGTACAAATCTCTTTGATATAGATAATCCTCAATCTGCATCTTCCATAATTGATATTCTCTACCTTGTATTTATTTTCTTCGCCATTGTGAGCTCCCACTCAATAGAAAACCCTCCATGAGTAAATTTGTCAAAGACATAAAACCCTAAAAAAATCTTTGATACCGCTTGTTGTGGTTAGCACAATGTTGCACATATAATATATCAGATATAAACATACATGCAATGAAAGCGGATATTCTACCAGAAGAATTATACAAAAAAAGAGATATAAATCAACACCATATTTAACGTGGTTCACCTAGTGTGAGCTACATCCACCAAGAAACAAGCCAATTTATTATCCAATGCTTTCACAAGATATACAATGAAGATTTACAATATTCCACACCTCTCAGATGTATAGTACTTTCTTTCACTCAAGCTTTTACTTCTTCTCCAAGAATTATCTCTCTTACAATTATTCTTACAATAATCATCAACTTTTGCAAGTTCTTCTTAATTCTTACTTCTAAACCCTAGCTTTCATGCTTATATAGGTATATACAAACTTAGGGCACTTAGCCATGCAATTACAATCAATAGATCTACTTTTATGCTAAAATTAGACATAATTCCCATGAGTTAATTAAAACACCCACACATAGGTAACCAACGCCAGTTATCCCTAACTAATGTCAGTTCCTCCTTGCTTGACCGATGTCGGGCATAGGTGACCGATGTCATCCCTCCTTAATTGATGTCGGTTACTATGTTTTTCAACAAGTTTCATATTGCATGCTAATCCGAAGTAATTGAGCTCCACAACTCAACAATTATAACATGCATAGATATTATGTAAAGGTCATTAGGATTCCATATAGTGGTCACATGCCATATTTGAGCTAAAATTGGGTGATCTTGAGGCCCAAAGGTGAAGACATGGTGCTAAAAACAACTATATGGTGAAGGATATGAGCCTATGGGCCCATTTTATGATTTATTTTATTGGTTCAAGTTAATTTACAACCATTTATGATGTTTATATGTTATACTACTCATGTATGGTGAATATAGGATCTTTAGTAAGCATGGTTTTATGATTTGTGGTTTTAGCTCATCATAGTGATGAGGTTTTGAGCCTTTTTGGTGCAAGATGAGTGGTTTCTAGCATGGCCAACCTATATAGGTCATATGTGACAATTTTTATGAACTTATTTGGATGTTATTATGATGTATTGGTCTTGAAAAAGGTTAATGACCGATCTCTCTTGTGTTTGAAGCAAGAGAAGACTATAAAGCAAGTGTTTTTAGTTCATTTTTTAAATAGTGCTCTTAGAGGGAAAAAAGTTTGACCCAAGTATAAGTGTTTTGTAGGTTTGAAGGCATGATTTGAGATCGATCAATTGTTTTACATGTTGAGGAATTTTTATATCATGTGTGCAAGGATTTAGAGCCAAGGCAAGGTGTCAAAGAAGGAGTGAGTTAAAGAAATGAAGGTTTGAGCAAGGGTTTATGAGATGAATTAGAGATATCCATCGGGCCTGTGGCAAGAAGAAAATTTAGAGATCATCTTCATCAAGTGGATGATATAGTTATTGATCATCTTGGGGCTTTTAGCCTTCTTGTGGAGTGGTTGCTTTACTAAATTATGGGTTGGTGGTCCTTGTAGGGTTGGTTCTCTACTAAACTAGGGGTTGGTGCTCCTTGTAAAGTTTTTGCTTCACTAAATCTATTTGATTTGAGTAATATAAGTAGATTTTCTGTGGTTTTTCTTCCTCCTGAGGGTTTCCCACTTATATATGGTGTTCATGTGTATTTTTCTTTATTGCATGTTCTTGTGAATGCTTAATACACACCTAATATGTACATGTGGTTATGAATAATAAATGGATGAATGAAATGATGAATGTATGGATTTGTAAATGAAGTAAAAAAATTAGGACTGATTCACCCCCTCCCTCAAGTCGCGTTTTTCTTACAACATGTTTTTATAAGAGGATTTCATGAGTTCATCAATGTAGTTCTAGATTCTTTATTGTGTTGATGCGTTGGTTTGAATAAAATAGTGATTAGTCGAGAAATCTTCCATGTATATATTGTTTTCATCAATGGTCTATATACTAGTTTGAAGAATATTATAGTATACAACGAGCTTCTCCACATTCACACAAATCTTAAAATATTAAGGATTTAGTTTTAAATCATTCTTAGAGACAAATATCTTGGAACTACAATAATGAACACAAGTGCTTCTAGCATTTCCAATAAAATTTTAAACAAATCTTGGAGTATAGACATACATAGGCACTTGTATGTTTGAATCCTTAAAATAAAAGTCATAGGGAAGAATTACAAAGCTAATCCACCCGGGTTTAGGCTTTGAAAATGATAATAAAACAGATAAAGTAAATTTTACCATATCAAGCTAATTGTAATCCTTTACTAGGGTTTAAAACTAAATTGGTCAGATCTCGATCATAACACAAATCCTAAAAGCTATAATTTAGAACTAATCATCTAAGGGGAATGTATTTCATGTTGGAAAAGTTTTTATGAATTTTGATGCCCGCAGTAGAATAACTTATTGATAGTCATGGAGGACTATCTTATAGTTCACTAGAGACCTAATTAACAAGGTAAAGAGTGAATTGGGAAAATTGACAAAGATTTGGGCTCTAAAATTCTTGACAATCTTAAAGAAGATAAAAGGTATTTAAAATAATTGACAATAGAATAAGAAACCAAGATTGATGAAAATTAGACCCCGATATGTCTCAAACAGGCTACTAAACAATGTAAAGACAAGACTTGCTCAAAAGGGGGAGGTTTTTTTACCAAGTAAGTTCCAATTGCTAGTTACTCTAAGATTCGTAACAAAAGGCTTGAAATTAACTTGAATCATGTTTTATACTTGCAACATTCCATATCCTTAGTTTAGCTAAGTAAGGAGTTGAGCACTATAGCAATAATGTAAAATTGAGACAGAGATCTTGTATTGAAGCTTGATATCATACCTCAAGGAAGTAAAATTGTAAATAGAGTAAGATGATTAAGAGGTGTAACTAAGATTTTTTTATTAATGTATCTCAAATGAATTTCTTATGTGTTTTTGTCTTTCATAAACTAGAATACAATTACGATTATAAGTGATAATAAGGAACATAGGCATTGTTTAAAAGAACAACAAAAAAATTGGATACTAATGCATGTTACAAGGTGTGTAGATTGATTTGATATAGGAGTTCCATTATTTAAAGAGACAATGAGAACATAGTAAAAACCACATTCTTTGATGACTCAAGAATAGAAAAGAAAGAAGGGTGATTAGAGAAGTTGACATCTCAAATGTCTTTGTATTTTCCTAAGAAGAATGGACAAAGTATAGTCAAAGGAAAGACAAGTTGTGAGGACTCTAGAGCACTACTAGAAGTGTGTGAGGATATCAATATAAAGCTTCTAGCACAATAGATGATGAATTCATATGGTTTTCACACTTTCATTGAAGTTGTTTGAAGGTAAATAAATAGTGAGAAGGGATCAAGACCATAAAGTATTCCAAAAAGTTGAAAACATCAACCAAAGGCTCTTCAATACCAAGTTTCATTATGAAGGGTTTCTCAAGACAAATCTTTAAGAATAATCCACAATGAAACAAGAATAAGATAGTAGAGTGAGTTAGAAAACTTGTATCAAGAGTCTTAACCTTTTGAATATCTATTTTTATCTCTCAAAATATAACAGATTGTGGGTGTAAGAAAATCGGTTTTAAGGTGAATAAGTTAGCGTATCATGTATGTAACATGATGCAATAAAGTTTATATATAGAAGTTGTTATCAACTTAACGCCATAAAAATAGAGAATCATGATGATTTTATAAAATATAACAATTGCTCATATGGCCAACAACCGGAGGGGCTCATTTATTAATGATTGGTCGCACACACTGCATTTCAAACTTGTACCCCTCAGATTCTCCCCATTTTTTATTTTTTTCCCCTTTAAGCATAAATTCCACTCACATGAATATTATGCACGAGATTGAGATGATAATTTGGAATGCAAATAATAGATATTATTTGGGTAGGAACAATCGAACCATGGAATAAACGTGGGACGTGCATGTATTTTATTCCCACCTTTTTATTTCCACTATTCATTCATGTCTTCATTTGATCCTTTTTTTTGGAGTTTATGATAGGTCACACATGGCTTGTATTCCTACATCTACTCGATCTTAAAATTTAAAGGGAGCTATAGAGTGTTACATGAAGAAATAAGAGTTCTTAAGTTTCAAACCTTGTGCTTATTGGATTTTCCCTATTTTTATTTTGGCCCCTTTCAATGCAAATTGTGTGGTTTCCTTCGTCCTTTGTAGAAACACATGAACCCAATATGAGGAATTTATAATGCTTTGATTTTTTTAAAAGAAGTTAGGCATCTTGACCCTATGAAAATTTTCTTCATTGTTTTATAAGATATTTTTCTTGACTGGTGAAAAAAAGATTTTTTTCTAATTTTAAAATCTTTATTAAATATTGTAAAATCTACTAGTTTCTCAAATGGCCAACAACTAAAGGGACTATTTTAATTATGGTTTTTTTCCACATCATTTATTTCTGACAATTACTTAAACTTAGAACTGAAAGGTGGGCTACAAAGTGCTATAAATAGCAAATGACATGGTTATTTTTTGAACATGTTACCTATTAGTTTTTCCGCATTCTTTATTTTGGCCACTTTAACTGCAAATGTCACACAAATGAATAATGCAAGCAAGATTGAGACAATAAAGAAGAGAACATATAGAAAATATTATTTGGGTAGAAACAATCTAATCCATGGAGTATGTGTGGGACATGCAGGTATTTAATTCCCACCTTTTTCCAAATTTCCATTTGTATTCTTGTCCTATCTAACAAATGAAATTTCATCCAATCAAATGCCTTAACACTATAAAATCATATAATACAAAATTAGCAAATTCACTTGCATATTGGTGATCGTCAACATACGAAGTCATCAAAACCGTTGATGAGGGAATCCCTACTTGCCACCACGATAGCTACATAGAAACCGTAATTGTAAATATTCATGAAATCACTATCCTGGGATGCCAAATCCACTCCATTTATACCCATATCTCTAAAGTTTCTTGTGGGACACACAAATTAATTCCCCTTACATTGACAAGTGTTATAGTTCTATAAAAACATAAGATCTAACATTGGAAACAAGAATTACTCACATTGTCACTATTGATCAACCAATCCTTTGGTTCCAATATAACTCTAAAGTACATTTGCCTCAACTACCTACAAAAGCACCCATTTATCATTTAAACGATTGGCAAAAATAACACGTTGTACTAAGAAAGAAGATTTTCACATCGGTTCCACATAATATTTTCTCCACCGTTGTCCATCTCCACCCATAAACCCCTTCTTCATTGCCCCTCTTCCTCCTACAATATTTCACACCCTCAAGTTTAACTTCTTTGACACAACCCCTTTGGTGCCTCTGTTGCACCATTTATACGGGATTGCTAGTTTTATGAGTGTTAGTACATTTGGTTGTACATAGTTATTTATTTTCAAACATGATAATTATCCTCTTGTTGACTTATAGAGACTCTCATCCCCCTTTATGCACATCCCTATAAACAACCCCCGTTTTTATTTTGAGCCATTCCAGTCCCATTTATACATGGTTCTAACACGTCTTGACTGTCAGGTACAATCCTGACATATTGGAGTTATTAAAGGGCTAGTTCACACTAGCCATCCGAATCTTAATGCAAGCCCCTAAACTTTGTTTTCACTAACATTTCAGTCATGTAAAAGTAGCTCATTATATCTACACTTGTGTCATAGCACATGTATAGGACAAAGGGCAATAATGAGCCAAGAAATTCAAAAATTTATGTAGCATTTGTGTCATAGCACATGTATAGGACAAAGGGCAATAATGAGCCGAGAAATTCAAGAAATTTATGGCACATCTGGCTCAGCTTATCAGAACCACATAAAATCATATCATAACCATACAATCCTAACCAGTATCAAACAAACATTCTTTACAAAATATTCATATCAATCTCAAACGACAGAGTAACATCATCATTACAAACAAAATATGCACATTCTCTCAATTTTATTAATATTTGATTAAGCAATTAATCACAGATTATTACTGATGTTGAGGTAGGACTTGACCCCAAATTTTATACTACACAAATAAATACACAGTGCCATGAGCTAATGTTGTTATCTCAACCTATGTCTACTTAAGACCCTGGGTGGTGGAGGGTGGGGCCCTAACCGAACCCTAACCCTAACCCTAACCCTAGCTATAACATTTGTTTTCTCCGAATTATAATAATTGTGTTGCGAGTGGAACGTTGTCATACTGTGATTTTTTTCTAAAATTTCGTTGTCATCCTGTGATTTTTTTCTAAAATTTCATTGTCATCGACGTCGCTTTTACGTTGGCCATGCATGGCCATCGTGGCCGTCCATTTCTGCATAAAACAGAACAGCGTAACCCCACACGAAAGCAGTCCGTGGCCGTTAATCCATTTTGCTTAAAGATTGACAGCTGCCCAAAACAAACAATACGTACTCCGTTCGGTGTAACGTCCCCTTCGCATATTTAATTAAATAGACCTTGCGTCCTCATGTTCTCTATTAATGTATTTATTTTCAATGTGATAGCGAACACACCTTCCCATTACCCACTTCATTGCTTTTCCAAGTGTAAAGGGGTTGCTTTCCCACTAATTCACCACTTCTTCACATGGATCCATGTGCTCAGGGCCCAATGTACCACACCATGACCCCCTTGGGTTTAGTATATTAAAGTATATGTTATGAAATTGTTTAGCTGTTGAATCAAGGAATTGCATCATGATTAATGGTTTTCTTTTGGTTTATGTGTTCACAAGGGTTGTCAATTATTATTGGAGCTTATAAGATACCTTGAGTCATTTTTTGTTTTGTTTTTTTAGGTTATTGCCTGACATAATCATGTGAATTTTGATAAATTTATATGTTTAAGAGTCAAGGAAATGTATCATGGGTTTCTTTTGGTTTCTGTGGTCATAAGGATCAATCATGATTTTTTTGGGTTTATGTGGCTATAAGAGTCATTAATTATTAGAGTTTATAAGGTGTTTGTTTTTTTCTTCTTTGAATAAATACTTTTATGAATTGATCTGAGATTATCTCTCTAAATTGGTATAAAGTAGAAGACCATAGTAAAGTTAACACACATGTAAAGACATAGTGTGAACATAGGTTTTAAATAAGTATAAAATGGACATCTACTCTCAATTACATATATACCATAAATAGATATTAGGAGGTTTCTTCTAGGACAAGGAAAAAGTCAATAGTAATAAACAAGAGGTGCCTATGTAAAGTTGGTGAAATGTAATTTGGCGGTATGAAATAGCTATAATATAAAAGGTTTAATGTAACAAATATGGACATGTCATACTCTTGTATATAATACATGATATATATGGACAATCACTCGAACCAAATAAAAAAATGAGTATAGGGATAGATAAACTTACCTTTGAGTGGACAACATCTCCATATTAATCTCCCTTGTTGCCTTGTAGTACATTGTGGGAGATTGTTCAAGGGTAAAATCAATAGGGATAGGAAAACGAACTAAGTAGACTAATCTTGAGGCCTACAAAGACTAAGGAAGACCTTGCTAGCTCATATGCTATTATTAATTCTCTTGGTGACCTAAAGCTCCAATGATAAACTCCGCGTGTAATTTCTACTAAACGCTAAAACCTCTAAAGTATTTAAGCATGTATATTTATGAGTAAAGGAAAAACAAATTATTTAATTATGATATTGAGAAATGACAAGAAATATGCTTATATATAGACAAATATGCTAAGTCATAACTCAATATTAACAGACGTCATCAAATGGAGGCCAAGACATGGGTCTACAAGATTTCATTGATCGACATGATGCGCTTAAATATAGGGTAACCATGAAAGTGTACAGGAATAGGGAAACAAAGAAATATAATGGAAGAAACTTGGAGTAGGTAGAAAGGTCATTTGAAGGTGCCAAAAGAAGGTAGTATGGTGATAACAAATGGTAGTATGATTGCGGTAGGAAGGATAAGTGCCAAAATGACACCAAAATTATCCCCACAAAGTCCTACAACATGAACCACCACGGTTGTGATGTACTTCAAGACATGCAATCGGGGATATTCACTCCTTGATGGACTACAAGAAACAAATCGATAGTAAGTGAAAATAACATGTGTACATATATGCCCCAATTGACTATCATCATGTGTCACAATAGAGTAATGTAGCGTGGTCATTTGAGAATGTACATAGTAATACATAAATCAAAGTAAATGAGTGTAAATGAAGTAATAATGTGAATATAAACATAATAAAAACGTAAGTTTTGAAATATGAAAACTATGTTAATTTATTTAAGATATTTCAATAAAAATGTATTATAACTCTAGAACAATAAATAAATATAAAAATCCTAAAATTATTCCATATGATAATATTCAATCAACACAACTTTTGAACTTAAAATACAAGAAAATAGGGTTAGGGTTTAGAAGTATTTCACCATTATGGTGCCATTATGCAAGGTCTAAAGATGTTTCAATGATATGAACTTGGGTAAATAAGTTATGCATATTATTGTAAAGACATCTACAAATTTTGAGATCCTAGAAATGAGCGACATATAGGTTTTCCAACTTTAGAGATGTTCACCTAGTGATATCATCCTAGGTTAGCGATTATGCTAAAATGTAAATATAATAGCCTAATATTATACAAGTTTGCAAAGCAAATACATGAACACCGAAATAATACCCAAGTAAACTAAGCTAGAAAATATGAAAACCTAATGTGCAAAGAGGGTTAGAAGAGCATTAGCTGATTCACAGAGGTTGTTTGATTGTGTCATAGTGGAGACCGACTAAACAAAGATGGAAATCCATCTTACGAAGCCCAAAAATTTAGAAATCTAAGTGATTTGGTTGGAATGGGCGCTTGGGAAGGATAGGGGGTGCTCATGGGTGCCCTGGTATGCAGAAATGGTCGAACTTGGTTTTGATATGGTTGTTAGGTGTCTACACTTCTTTGCTTCTTGTCGTGTGTATGTTACTAAACTTCACTAGATGTCATTATAAACCTGCAATGGATAAATCACCTATAAAACCCCAAGAAAAGTATAAAAACCTAAAAAGAAAGATTCATATGAAGGGGTCAGACTATCCTCAGCTGCCAAAATGATGGAATTATCACTGAGTGTTGCACTACATCTCAGACCCAATATAGTTCTCTGTATGTGTGGAATTGTGCCGTAGGTTGCTCTTGTGCAGTCACACTTTGTGAGTAACGAACAAGTAACTAGATGTAGAATGTAAATAATGTGTGCATGGAAACAATAGACTCCCCTCCTATGAAGTGTGATGCAAATGAACCAGCCTTTGTGCCTTGTGATGGAGCTAGATGGATGCAAATGGAGCTATAGATGTCTTTGATGGATGTAACCTTATGTGGAGATAGTAGATGCTTAGTGCTTGGTCCCTTATTATGATCACATAACCTTATATTTATATGATTCCCATGCTTGAATTTCATAATTATCCCCAAAAATGTCAACTGCCAAAAAGATAAGATGCTCAAATGGCTAGAAAGGACCCAAAAAGTGTGACCAAAGTACAAAGAGGACAAGGGCACCCAGAGGGGGCGGGCGCCTAGCATTGGTGTCTTGGCTAGGTGCTAGTGTCTAGAATGAAAAATACCGAAAGGTGAAAAGATAGACTGAGTAAGTACAAGTGCAAAACTGAAAGTAAAAGCATAAAGCAAAGAAAGGTGGCCAAATATATGGGTTAATTAGTAATTTTCTTACTTAGGAATCATGCAAATAATAGTATGTGATAAAGACTAGATAATGACTCAAAGTGCATGATTTTGTGTCTACATTTTCCCCACTTTATGTTGGTGAGAAAAATGCTTGGTAACATAAAGTAGATAGATATGCGTACATGATATCCATGTAGATCAATGTAGAAAGCGTGCCGAGGGACTAGACAAAGCATGGAGTGATAAAAAGATGGAGCGTGGAGACTAAAGATGCCAAAATGTAAAAAGGTGATGAAAATGAACCTAGGGCGAAACATGTGTGTAAATGCCGATGTGTGTGATGTACCTATTGTTGATGTCGATGTGTGTGATGTTTTTGATTGCTTGCTTCCCATACAGATGAACCTGCAAAAGAGAAGATGATCAAGTAGTAAAATACACATGTATATGTATAAAAAGCATGTAAAAGAAAATGCTGAAAATGTGTAAAAGGAACATGTGCACCTAATCCACGATGAGGAAAGAGTGTAGAAAGGATCCTGTTAATGAAGTGCAAGTTTTTTTGGAGATCTCACGCCACTGGCCGAAGAATTATAGGGAGGAAAGTCTGATTTATCCTCCAACCTTTAACCGCTTCCTAAAACTGTAGAGATCTCTGTATTATCTAGTTTTTGGGTGATTCGATGCCATGACAAAAGTAGTGTAGAGAGGAAGGTTTGGTGTTATCCTCTAACCTTTAACTACTCCCTGGAATAAAACACCATTACAGATGATGTGTACCAACACATGTGCTAAGGAAAACCTTCCATGTAAATGTCATTGTGTATGAGTTTTGTAGATTGTGCTGAACCCGATTGCTGTGTAATTGCCCTTGGTTATAGGAACTCTAGGAAGGAATCACTATACTAAAGACCCAAGTCTAATTCTAAGCCCTGAATTGTGTTGTAAGATTACTACGTTTAGACTATCATTGTATGGGGTGAATGATTCACCCAAATGATGCCCCCTTCTTTGGGGGCGCATGTGACGTCGTTGTAGGAGTATGTGGCCCAAAAGAGGACTGACCGCTGAAACTGTGCCCTACAAGGGGAAGGGGATGTGTTTAGTAGAAACCAATGCACATACAAAAAAGTGGCTAGGAAAAAATTGTTAGTATAAGCAAAGACAAACACTCATGTAAAATATGACATCTAAGTTAGGTAAACAATGTAGAAGCAGATAATGTAAACACCCAAGAAGACAATGTAGACCACAAAAAGTGGGTTGTAAACATGGGACACCACTCATAATGTCACAAGAAAATCAAGGCCGGCAAAGCTAAAGGAAAGTGTGCACATAAGACAAAGGAAAATCCCACAAACAATGGCATACAATGACAAGTAAGTACAAGCAATATAATAGTTAACCATGGTGGAAACTAGTCCTGTAAAATAAATGATACACATGAAGCACTGTTGCAAGCATGCTAGAAAGATAACAATTATGTCAAAGCGTGTATAATCCGATGATGTAATGGGCTGAGTAAAAAATTAAACAATAAAACATGTAGTATACGAAAGTGGATGCCCCCAAGAATTATTGTATGATCTACATCCACTTTCATATACTGCGATCACAACTAGAAAACAAGTGAATGTGCATGTGTGTATGATAAATATAATGACATATAAGATATCTATCTAGCATGTGTAGTTAAGTGAACATGTAAAAGTAAATATAACCAAGAGTAAATGTAACCAAGATATGCGGTATGTATGTTGTGTATAAATGTCATGGAATGCAAAGTGAATGATAGGAGTCACGTGCCCCGAGTGAATGGAATTGTATGCAGTGAGGTTTATTTTTTATGCCCCCTCAATAGTCAATAATGAACCGTAAATGAGAGTGCGTCATCGGGAAATTTTGAACTATGTATTATGCATAACATGATGTGATGAATGCGTAGTGATGATATGTGACCTAGAGATGAGGTGTGAGAACATGTGATGATTTAGCCTAAAGCATATATCACAACAAGATAACGGAAGAAGTGATGATTTATCCTAAAGTGTATATCACTAGTCTAGGAATGTCACATGAGAAAGAGGTTGAATGGTTGAATTTGTGAGTGTGATGAGGTCCATTTGATTTGTATACCCTCAACGGTTGATTATGGACAGTGAGACTAGAGTGCATCATCGAGTAGTGAGCACATATGATTAGATGGGTAAAAATGTGTGATATGTATACTAGATGTGGTGAGGAGAAATTGCTAGGTGATGTGTAATGTATAGTGTGTAATGTGGATGTATGTAAGATGCATAGATGATATAAGATGTGTAAAGACATAGTAAATGTAAGACGTAATATGTAATATGTAATATGTAGGATGTATGATGTATGTATGTAAGATGTGTGAAGATGCACAATTTGTAGTGTCTAGTGTGCAATGTGTGAGGTTCGTGTATATAGGATGCCCTCAAAAGTCAAGTGTGAACCGAAGCACAAGAGTCTGTCATCGGTTAATGTCAATGCTAGCTTATGTGGATATGTTTATGAAAAAGTATATGATGTGTGGATGGGGGGAAGATAAGCGTAATGCCCTCCCAAGTGTGTAATGGTGAAGATGATCATGTGAATCTATCTAAAAGATTATCCCTTTCGTGTTCAAATCCTACTGGAGTGGAATTAGAGACGTGATAAACAAGAGAATGAGGTGGGTCGTACAAAGATCCATTGTGGCATAAGGTATATATGCTCATTGTGTACTCTGCATTGATGAAGGGTACCAGAGGATAGTCGTGTACATACCAACGAGAAAGATTCAGAGAATAAGTAGGAGATGAGTCATTAACAATAGAAACATTGCCAAATGGCATATGGAACATGATAGAAGTGTGGTTGATGTCTAAAGTACCGCCAATATAGTCAAGCCAAGATTTCCCAAGTTTCATTGGAGAAGTGCGAGGGGAACGTGCTACGAAGACTATCAAATGAAACACACAAAGACCATAGGAAGCCATAATGTGACAATAACCATGGTAAAGGTGAGGTGAGTGAATTGGTGGTAAAATGTCGTTAAGCATCAAGCCAAGCCTATTTAAGCCCTCATGTGTGCAAATAGTATTTGAAAAAGTGCGGTTGATCGGAATATGATGCCAAAAAGATTTTTTGATCAATAGCATACATGTGAAAGGTGGGGTGGAGATGCAGATTGGTCAAGGGAGGGTGAAACAACATCTAAGGTGTTGACAAACCCCTGATAAAGTATCATAGCGTTGGTAGAAGGAGGGGTCTTGAATTTGTATTCACCGGGCCATCAGCTATAAAGGTGTCATTAAAATAGGAGTCATCTACATCGATAGGGGTAAAATTGATTTGGCCTAATGCTTCATCAAGTGAAGTTCGGCTGGCATTGAATTCGTCATCGAGAATCCTCATCATTGTTTGTGTTAGCATTGTCATGTTGTATAGATTTATCGAGTATATTGCTAGGAGTTGCACTAGGTAGAGGAGTGGGAGGGGTCTCAACAGGTGGAGTAGTAGTGGTCATCGGAGCAGATATAGTGGGTGAGATAATTGTCGTAGTGTGAGTAGAAATAGCCGAATTAATTAGAGAGGTAGAGGAAGAATGTGAAGTGGTATATTGAACAATGTCATATGTGTCAATGTTACTATATGGAATACATTGTGTAGGAGGGATAGGCATAGTAAGTAACAAGGTTAATGCGACAAAATTTGAAAGGTTCAAGATCTACAAAAATAGTATGTTCATAGTCGTCATGTAAGAATTTGACACACTAGTGGATAGTAGATGGGACTACTTGCATTGCTTGGATCCAAGGTCTATCGAGTAATAGATTGAATTGAAATGAGGCGTCGATAACATAAAAGTCAATGAAGATGATTTTAGGCTTGACCTGAACATGCAATGAAATACTCCTAGACATGTGCGAGTAGTAGAGTCATAACCCGAATAAGAGTAGACTTCTTAGAAATTAGGTTATCACTAATACCTAATTGTTTGAGAAGGGAATGAGCACATAGGTTGTGATTGACCCATTATCAATAAGTACATGTTTGATGCAAGTGGTGATAATGATGGTGGTAATAAGTAATGACGCACATGGATTATTTTTAGCAAAAGGTGATATGTCCTCATGAGTGAATGATATAGCATGTGGCAGATTTTTGAGAGATTGAATGAGGTGTGTGAAGGCCACTACAAAGTTATCACTTTCTATATGAATGACACAAAGGGTTGCTTCTAATGTTTGACGATAGTTTGGTGCATTACGCAATAAGTCATAGAGGGAAATCTTAGCTGGTGTATTTTTGAGTTGTTCAATGATATCATAACCCTTAGGAGGAGCAGAAGGAGATGAGGAAGTGGTAGATGGAGGGAAATAAGTGGGTGAAACCATGGGAGGATGAGCTCGAGAGAGTAGTTACTACATTCATGGAAGGGTCAAATTTGTAGGTGTGTGATGTAGGAGCATCAATGTTATAGCTAAATAAACCAAGGTTTTGGGGTCATATAGATGTTAGGAGGTCATTTCAGTGTCTTTGGGTGTTTTGAGTCCTCATGAACCTCTCTTTACAATGTAAAATTCAAATTGTGATATTTCCTCCAAAAGTAAATTTAAATATTTGAAATGTAAAGATAGGTTGAAAGGTTTAGTGAGGTAAAATAAAAGGACATGTAAGGTTGTAATAGGTCTAAAAGTACCTCAATATATTAATTCCATTGATATACTACCTCCAATTAAGATAAACCATGAATTGGTTAGTTATAATCTGGACTTATGGATGAAAGCTACTTATTCCTCTTCTTTTGATAAGTAAGAAAAATGATGTATTTAGGGTATAAGATTGGGAAAGAGGATAGAAGGTGAGTTTTAAAGGGAGTTAATTAGTATTAGGGCATTGTATGGCTCCTAAAGCTATGCAATGTATTGTTTTAATCAAATAAATACCTTATTTTGTTGTGTATGAAGGTGTGCATATGAATGGGGATCAAAGCTTAAGAGTACATTGAATGATATTTATTTGAATGAATATGTAATAATATTGCTCCATGTATTTAGAGGTTTTCACAAGCTTATGCAAGTAAAAATATGTTTCAAGAAGTAACAAATTGGGAGAAGACCATTAATTAGAAGAAACAATGATTGGAAAAGCGTGAAGGAAGGTGAGAAACCCGAACTCGCATTTTTATGTTATGAAAGGGAACCGTTGAAATAATAGACCTTATTAGAAGTGATTCTCTGATTTGTCAATGGAAAATTGATCTTTTGGATATTTGGAAAACTTTGAAAGTGAAGGAAAAGTGTTAAGTATCTAAAGATCATGTGCTACAATATTAAGTACCATTTTTAGGGTTTCGACAATATTCTTGAGTGAATAAAGGTTCCTAGAAGGGAAAGAGGTATGAGCACTTGAAAGAATGAAAAGGATTAATAGGGTGAACTTTCATTGGAGTATCATGGAATGAATTACTAGGGTCCGTAGATAGGTAATAACATGCAAGCCAATATGGTATCATTTTGACAATTAAGGTGAGTGTGTATGCACCGAGAACAAGTTATAGGTAATGTGCCTCCATTATAGATGAAGGATTAACAAAGTAGGATATAGATGCAAGACTAAAATGCATATAAAATAAGAAATGCAAACCTGTGTGCTTCAAACTTGTGGAATGTTAAGCTAAATTGTGCATTGCTACAAGGGAATAGTTAAGAGTTTTGGGAAAATCTCGGAGAGGAGTTAGGGAACCTTAATGCATTAAGGATTCATTCGTTGAAAAGAGATTATTATAAGTAAACATCTCAATTTTATAAAAACTGTGAGTGTCTATAATGATGTGATAGAAAGATTGGATTAAGGGAGGTTGACACATGAAATCAAGACCCAATGGTAAGATCGACATGTTTAAAAACTCAAAACTGTCCTACAAAGTGGAAACTTCAAGTTTTGATTCAAATATTTAGTGAAGATATATCAATATAACCCTTCTCGAGATCTGTGAGAGGATTCAGGGTAGTAGTACTAGGACTTGCCTTTTGAAGATATATCAATATAATCCTATAGTGAGGTAATTTCCCTTATCTCACAAAGATCTAGTTGAGGGTTTAGGAACCAAATTGCAAAAAAGAAATTCACAAGGAATTGTATAAGGATTCAAGCTCTAAAAATTTAGGAGTATGTTGAGGTTGGTAAGGGTGAATAAATAAATATAGTTATACCTTCTAGACATGCATAAAAATCTTGGTGCATAGTTGGTCAAAGTTACATTATCTTAAGATCTTAGTAGATAAATTTGGGAACAAAGAGAGTAGAGTAGTGTTTTGATTGGATTAATTCAAATGATTGATGGAACTAAGTTTATTTGGAGTACGTGATTAGGTAAAGTGGCTCTGTAGAGTTTCTTGTGAGAAGAAAACATAGAGTACAATTGAAAGAGATTATTAGAGAAGAGGAAAAGAAGCTGCAAAAAGAGGAGAAAAATGTGAGAAAGAAAGAGAAAGAGTTCATCAGGGGAGTGATCTATGAGGAAAATGAGAAAATAGATGAAGAGGATGTTATAGAAAGATTTTTAGCTTTCCTAAAGGATGAAGAAAATGAAGAGTTTTGCAAAAATGAACAAGAGAATGAAGATGAAGAAGAGTATTTTGATGCTTGTACAAAGTTTGAGGATGAAGATCAAATGTTTGAAGAGGAAAATGAAGCAAAAACATAGTTTGAGATGGATTACAAGGAGTAGCTAGTGGATGAGCAAAAGGAAGTGAAGGAGACTCAAATGTCTCCATGTTTTATATCTAATGTTTGTTTTGACTATGAATGTGCAGGTATACTTGATAAAGAAGTGAGATAAATTGAAGAAGAAGCTCTTAAGAGAGCTCAAATGATGAAGATGCTAAAGTTTAGTGGCATTTCAGAGAGCCAAAGCAAGAAGAAAAAGAAAGAAGAGGAAGATGGAAGACAAAGCAAGCAAGAAGATGAAGAAGAACCAGCTGAGAAGAAGAAGAAATAAAGGAAAGAATACAATTGGAAGAAGAAAAAGAAGGATATTTCTTTGTAGTAGCAAGCAATTTCTTCCACCTTGGAAGTATGATGCAGGAGCATAATGCCATAGCTAAATAAACCAAGGTTTTGGTTTCCTATAGATGTTAGGAGGTCATTTCGGTGTCTTTTTGTGTTTTGAGTCCTCGTGAACCTCTCTTTGTAATGTAAAATTCAAATTGTGAGATTTCCATTCAAAATTAAATTTAAATATTTGAAATGTAAAGATAGGTTGAAAGGTGTAGTGAGGAAAAATAAAATGACATGTAAGGTTGTAAGAATTCTAATATTACCTCAATATAGTAATTCCATTGATATACGACATCTAGTTAAGATAAACCATGAGTTGGTTAGTTGTAATCTGGAGTTATGGATGAAATTTAGTTACTCCTCTTATTTTGATAAGTAATAAAAATGATATATTCGGGGATAAGAGTAGGAAAGAGGGATATAAAGTTAGTTGGAAAAAGGAGTTACTATATATTAGGGCCTTATATGGCTCTTGAAGCTTTGAAATGTATTGTTTTAATCAAATAAATATCTTCTTTTGTTATGTATGAAGGTTTGCATATGAATGGGGATGAAAGTTTAAGAGTACGTTGAATGAATATGCAATAATATTTCTATAGGTATTTAGATGTTTTCATAGGCTTATGTAGGTATAAAGAAGTTTCAGGAAGTAACAAATTGGGAGAAGACCATTAATTAGGTGAAACAATAATTGGAAAAGCTGTGAAGGAAGGTGAGAAACCCTAAACTCTACATTTTTATGTTATGAAAGGAAGCTGTTGAAATGATAGACCTTATTAGAAGTGATTCTTTGATTTATCAATGGAAAATTGATCTTGTGAATATTTGGGAAACTTTGAAAGTGAAGGAAAATTGTCAACTATCTAAAGATCACGTGTTACTGAGACTTAAGTACCCTGTTTGAGGTTTCTTGACAATATTATTCGGTGAAGAAAGGTTCCAAGGAGGGAAAAATGTATGAGCTCAGATATTCATAGTGGCTTGAAAGCATGCAAAGGATCAATAGGGTGAAATTTAAAGTGGAGTATCATGGAATGAATTGCTAGGGTCTGTAGATAGGTACTAACATGGAAGCCAATATGTTATCATTATTACAAGTAAGGTGTGTGTATGCATTGAGAAAAATTTATAGGTAATGTGCCTCCATTATAGATGAAAGATTACCAAAGTAGGAGATAAATGCAAGACTAAAGCTGCGTAGAAACTAAGAAATGAAAAGTGTGTGCTTCAAACTGTGGGATGTTAAGATAAATTGTGCATTGCTACAAGGTAATAGTTAAGATTTTTTTGAAAGTATCAAGAGAGGAGTTAGGGAACCTTAATCCATTAAGGATTCATTCCTTGAAAATAGATTCTTAGAAGTAAACATCTCGGTCTTATACAAATTGTGAGTGTCTACACCGAGGTGATAAAAAGATTGGATTAAGGGAGGTTGACACGTGAAATCAAGACCCAATGGTAAGATCAACATGTTTAAAAACTCAAAAAAATCATACAAAGTGGAAACTTCAAGTTTTGATTCGAATATTTAGTGAAGATATATCAAGATAACCCTTCTCGGGCTCTGTGAGAGGGTTTTAGGGTAGTAGTGCTACGACTTACCTTTTAAGGCACCAAATCAACTCTAATTGACCTAAATTTTCAATATATGATGGTTGGAACTTCTAGAAGGATATTATGAAAGAATTTTTAGAAACCAATGGTGAATTCTCCTCATATTTTTGGCAGTTTAGGAAGAAGAGATCTAAACACAGTCATAAGGCTAGTATGAGGGTGAATTTGTAAAGGAAGTGTATAAAAGATTTGGAGTTGATCAATGAAACTTTAGTGGAAGGATATATGAAATAAATTGTGTCTAGAAACCATGAGTGCAAGCCTTGTAACCTTAGATAAGGGAAATTATGCATGACAATTATCTGCAAAGACATAGTTGAGGGTTTAGGAACCAAATTTCAAAAAAGAAAGTTGAGGAATTTTATAAGGATTCAAGCTCTAAAAATTTAGGGTCATGTTGAGGTTGGTAAGGGTGAATAAATAAATCTACTTATACCTTCTAGATATGCATAAAAATCTTGGTGCACAAATGGTCAATGTTACATTATCTTAAGAGCTTAGTAGACATTTTTGGGAACAAAGCAAATAGAGTAGAGTTTTGATTGGCTTAATTCAAATGCTTGATGGAAATAAGTTTATTTGGAGTATGTGATTAGGTATACAGAGATAAGAGGAATTGGAAAATCAAATAAGGCCCTTGAGAACTATTGGAGCAAGGAACTTGACTTAAGTAGGACAAAAATAGTCTTAACAAGAAAGGAAGTTTAATTTATTAAGCTATCTTTAATGAATTTTATCGTGAATTCTAGTAGTGAAATGATTGTATGAATCAGAGGGGAATACTTATGAAGAGATTCTAAGGAAAAAAAAACACAAGGTTTGAGAAAATTTTTCCTACTAAAGAAAAGTAACAACTTATTATTCTTGGGTGATTTAACAAATTGAATTGTGGCTTGTAATGTGATTTTGGATGACATAAGTGTATGAATCCTTTTGTGTGTTATTAACATGATGAAGGTATGAAAACGTAGAGGGTGACCTGCATTAGTGTGACAAAATGAGGAGGATGATGAGTATAAAATTTCATGAAATCAATAAATGTAATAACTATACCAGAGACTTTAGTCATGGTGAAAGAAGGATAAGATGATTGGGTCATGACTTGATAAGGAGAAGACATATTCAGAAGAAAGGGTTTGATCATCGAGTTCACCAAAATGATTATGATAAAATGTAAATATAATAGCCTAATCTAATGCAAGTTTTCAATAAATAAATGAATAATGAAATACTGAAATAATACCCAAGCAAACTAAGCTAGAAAATATGAAACCCTAATGTGCAAAGAGGGTTAGAAGAGCCTTAGCTGATTTGCAGAGGTTGTTGGACTGTGTCGCAATGGAGACCGACTAAACAAAATGGAAATTTGTCACACAAAATCCCGAGAAAAATGCAGATTTGGGTGATTTGGCTAGACTGGGGCACTGGGTAAGGATAGGGGCACCCGTGGGCACCATGTTTTGAGATTTAGGCACCCTAGTCTACAAAAATCTTCATAACCTAGTTCTATTATGGTCACTAGGTATATGCACTTCTTCGCTTCTTGTCATGTGTATGTCGTTGAACTTCATTGGATGTCGTTGTAAACCTTGCAATGGATAAATCACTTGCAAAACCCCAAACAAAGCATAAAAACCCTAAAAAATAAAGATGCATATGAAGGATTAGACTATCCTCAACTTCCAAAATGATGGACTTATCATTAAGCATTGCACTACATCTCAGACCCAATGTAGTTCTCTGTGTGTGTGGAATTGTGCCCTAGGTTGCTCTTATGCATGTTACACTTTGTGAGTAGCGAACAAGTAACTAGATGTAGAATGTAAATAATGTGTGCATGGAAACAATAGACTCCCCTCCTATGAAGTGTGATGCAAATGAACCAGCCTTTGTGCCTTGTGATGGAGCTAGATGGATGCAAATGAAATTATAAATGCCTTTAATGGATGTAACATTATGTGGAGATACTAGATGTTTAGTTCTTTTTCCCTTATTATGATCTCATAACTTTATATTTATATGATTCCCTTGCTTGAATTTCATAATTAACCTCGAAAAGGCCGACTACCAAAAAGATAAGATGCTCAAATGGCTAAAAAGGACCCAAAAAGTGTGACCAAAGTAAAAAGAGGACAAGGGTGCCTAGAGGGGATGGGGGTGCCTGCACTGGTGTCCTAGATGTTTCTATAATGAAAAATGGTGAAAGGAAAAATGATATACCGAGAAAGTACATGTTCAAGATTGAAAGAAGAAGCATAAAGCAAAGAAAGGTGGCCAAAGACATGGGTTAATTAGTACTTTTCTTACTTAGTAATCATGCAAATAGTAGTACAAAATCGAGACTAGATAATGACTCAAAGTACGTGATTTTTTTGCGTACAATTAGCTAATTTTATCCTTTTTCTTTGTAACTTCCGCACCTTAATTCTAGCACCAAGTGTGAATGTGTTACAGGATTTGGGATTTGTGTGTGAAATCACATGATTACACTAGGGTTAATTTTAAGAATAAACACATAATAATTCTATAATATCTTGGTGAATCCTAGACAATAGGAATAATTGTTAGCTAAGATTTATAAAAATTTCCATGTATGTGTAAATTCATTGGTTTTTTTTTTTAAATATAATTATCCGGTGATTTAAATGTAATTTTGAAATCTATATAACGACATCAACATTTATTATATATTGCTTCTTCTCAAGGTAACATTTTTTCTTGACTTCATCGTCAACTCATTTTCTATAAACTAGCAATCATACCGAGAGGTGTAATGGATATGTCGATACTGAGATCTGTGAAGAAGTTAAAGATGAAGGATTTAAGTTAAAACATTGCAAGGGGAAGAGGGGTGATGAAGAAGGGGATTATTGGAGGAGAATGTCAAAGATGGGGAAACTATAGGAGGGAATATAAGTGATGCACGAGCATCTAGTCCCAACATGTACATTTGGCTAAAAACATGTGATTTTGGATTGTAACCACTAAATTTTTGTTTGTTGGTTTATTTAGGTCATCGGGAGTCATCTAGGTGGTGTTAGTTGTGTCTTGTATCTTTAAAATTTTGAATTTTTCTTTTCCCCCAAAAATTAAGTTTTAATTGTTGAAGGAAATTTTATCTAGATGTTGAAGAGTGATTCTTGGAGCATGCATGGATTATCAAAATTATAAAGACCTTTAAAGTTCTAAAAGGATTGATATTTTCTTTCTTCTTGAGGTCTTACGTATCTCATTAGGTTAGCCACCCAATCTAAGTAACCTATGATCTTAAAATGATATTATGAGTCTCAAATTCCATTAAGGATACTTACAAGTATTTAAGGAGGAATGTAATCATTCATTCGAATGAGAAAATAATATAGGAGCTCTAAGGTTGGAAAGGAAGAACTTGTTTGTTTGCAAACAAACTATATTTTAGGATTTTTCGTGTTTTGATTATTTAAAGCTTTGTATTGCACGTGTTCAAACTATGAACTTCCTTTATGGTGGTTTTATAATAATGGGAAGGATGTAATTCTTAGTCTCTATTTTTTAATGAATTAATTTATTGAATTTATCATTGTTAGTTTGATAATATTTAGAAACTCGCAACAGCTTAGTCTTTATAGAAAAATTAGTACAATCTGTATATCTTTAAAGAGATTAGGGGTCATTAGATGAGACAATAATTTAAAGGAGGTGGTGAATTTTTTTGGAAGGAGGCTTCATCACATAGATCATCTACAAGATAATTGGAAGCATTACGGTCTTTATACATATGTTGTAGAAGCACATCTTGATGGTGAAAGATACAAAATCCACTAATTTTTCTTTATCAAGGGTCTTATTCCCGATAAGTTGTTAAATTTTTTATGAGAATAAATATTTGGTGTTCAAGTTTTGTAGATAGAGTTGTTAAACCTGATAATTCATTATAAACCTCCATTAGAGAGGTTCATTTCTTTGTGTAAGCCCTAGTCTTTGTAAAATAGTTAAATCTTGGAGTTAAGAGGCATTAAAACTTGAAATCCTCCATGAGTGACATTTTGGATTGATAAGAGCATCCCAAATTTATTTCCTTTAATCTTCTTATGTTTATCATAATGATTTCTAGGGTAATATATCACCATCCTCTATTCGTGGTCAAAAGGTAACACATTTTAATGTTAAAAACATGTTTTTGAGTGTGGGTTTTTTTTTAGGAGAAGAATTCAAGTGTTGTGAAGTACTGTAGGTTGGCACATACTTGTTTGAATGAGTAGAGTCAATTTATACTAGAAAAAAATCAAGAAATATTGGAATTTATCTTCTCGGATAGTCATAGAGAGGATAGAAACCCTCAAACTAGGGTTTGGAAAGGAAAACTCGGTGTTCTTGCAAATTTGTTGAAAATGCATGCAACTTGGTAGAATTATCTTCAGAGATTATCTAATAGATTTTAAAGGTTTTGAACGAAATACCCATTTCCATGTATGGAAATTTTGACAATTTGTAATAGAAACCGACATGCCTAATGAAAAATGAAAGGTTATGAAAGAAATGTATTTTTGGCTAAGTTTTGGAGGTGGAAAATTATAGGGAAGACAGAGGGGATAATGGGTGTTGGAAAACCCATTTAACTTGCTTTCAAATTTCTGAAGTGAGTATTAGAATTGATAGAGTGGTTTAGAGGGGCTACAAGATAGTAATAGCCTAATCTAGCATTAAACAGTCTAAGGAGTAGCCAAAGAAGATTGTTTATTTGGAAAGAGTGATAATCTCTTCTTAGAGGTTTATAAGAGGTGATTAGATTAAAACTTCATCTTGTTTCATTTTTAATGTCTACACATTGCCATTAAACCCAAGCTAAAGCTTAAAGGAAAGGAAGGAGTTTATTAAATCTTGAAGATGGTAAGGAAATTGTACTTGTTGATTAAATTGAATCTTTTGTATGATTGCTTAGACATAATATAAGGCTTTATAACATGATCCAATGATTGGGACATGAAATTCAGAATTTGGTTTTTTTCAAGGCCCTAGATTTATAGAGATAATAAGAGTGTAGGATCAAGAGACTATCTTTGAAGATGTTGATCAAACTAACATAGGGTGTGATTAGAAGTAATCTAGCTATTAATCAATAAGCAATCCTCTTTTTATTCTAATAAGTCACATATGGACCACATGTCATATTTGTGAACCAATTTAAGGAGAAAGGGGGCAAAATGCACAAATTATTAATGAAACATACTCTTATGAAAGATGAAAGTAAGCCCTTTTCATTTAATACTACCTATGTCAAAAATTGATTTTTTTAACGTTAGTCCTTGTGTTTTATAGATAGTTAGAGGTCACACAATTTTGTGGGGAATTCACTTATGCTTACTATAGAAAATTTTAGAAAATTCACTTATGTTTACATGACATATAAGAAATAAATTTTGACACATATTCTACGGGTTGTAGAAAAATTAAGAAATTAAAATATTTTTAATAACATATATACAGGTACATCAAAATATAGGGGAAATTAACTTCCAATAAATAATCAATCAAAAACATTTCCTTGGTAGTTACAAAAGCTAAAATACTAGAGAAATATATACAAAATTAAATATTCAACATTGCCAAAAATTTCAAAAGGAAAAAAATTGTACATGTATTCACTTCCCGAATAACTTACATAAATATTATTTAAAAAAATATTAAAGTGATATACATATATATTCTTCCTTAGAACTAAAAATAGAAAAATAAAGGATGTAACTCATTAATATTTGAGTTTCACCCTTATGAGATGGAACAAAATGAAGTGGATATGCCACATGTTGACCATGGTGGTAGTGCCCATAGAAACACCAAAACATTCCATCAACCACATTAGGGTCTTGGGTTGAGAGGAGGGCTTATGATAGGAAGGGATCATGTTGATGCACTTAGAGTCTCCTTCATCCCCACCTATAAATAGGGAAGTTTTCATATTTCTGATCTCTCATGCTTATACCTTTTCCAACCATTCCCTCTAGGTTATCTTAAACTTTCGTCCCGCATAACCATGCATATGAATGAATTACCAACAAAAAAACATGAATGAATTCTCAACCAAGAATAATGAAACTAGAAAATTAGAGATGAAAATAATGAATGTGTGGTGTTCTACCAAGATAGTAGAGATCATGTCCTCGTCGTTCAACTAGAAACAAAGAGTAGGGGATATAGTAAGTGAAGCCAAGGATATGGTCTATGTTGTTACCACAAAAAAATCAGTATGTAGTTATCATTATCAATAAAAAGTCATGGATTATCTCAACTAATAGTTGACTCTATACTATAATATAAATAATGAAAATATTGCACTCTCACCATTAGAGACGAGGAGTTTTAAATTTCCAAAAACAAGTATTCGAGATTTGTATGCCATTTGTATTGATACTCAATGTTGGAGAGTTTATGTTTATATTGTTGAACACCACTTATTTACACCCGTGAAACCACACATGAAATAGTGGATTGTTTTTAATTCTATAATCTATTAGATTTGAGCCACTATCAAAAAATATCTCAAAAATATTTAAAAAGATCTATTATATTCCTCTTAATTGGTTTGAAACACAAAGGTCATATGTTTTATTTGAGATACTCCATAGCTAGCCATGTCTTTTAGGAAAAATGGAGTGATGATTTATAAAAAGAAAAGAATTGAAAGTGGCTTGAATATAATATGATATAGCTAATTCAATCCATGGGTGATCATTATCTTGGTTGAAATCCTCAAGCAACTTGAATCCCTCCTCCACTATCTCTCAAAAAATCGTCACTTCCTTATTCTCACCACTCATGTCATACCTCCTATTGAAGGAACTTCCCATAACATTGTTCAATCTATGGGAGATGATTAGCCTAGTTGAAATCCTAGAGAAACTTGAATCCCTCCTCCACCATCTCTCAAAACCTCTTCACTTCCTTATTCTCACCACTCGTGTCATACCTCTTATTGAAGGAACTTCCCATAACATTGTCAAGTGTCATTAATTACATAACACCTCTAGAGAGGAGTTAGTCTTGGATATTGTTGAGAATGACAAATGAGCCCCCTAGATGTCAACACACACTTCCACTCATTAAAATATTATGGTTTCACACTTCCACCCTTAGATCATGTTCCTATGATGGCTATGATTGCATGCACTTTCAATATCCTTATTGTTCTCTTTATATTTACTTTTGTAATATTATGTTATCTTATTAAAGTAGTTCATTTGTTTCTTTTGTTAGTAATTATGTTTATGAAATATGGAAAAATAGTTATATTTGATTATTATTTTTATGTATTTTATTTTGATCGTCTTATTAATATAAAAATGGTATCATTGAGTAGTCATTATTTCAATTAATTTTTATTCTTTTCAGACGTTAGTTAAAACAAATAATATGTAGTGGTTTGTTCCTTTTGAAGATATTGTAGATGAAATTAAATATTTTTAATTTCATTTAATTATGTTTAATGGATTATATATGATATTATACGAGTCATTTCCCTAAAAGTACAAAATGTATAGTTTGGAAGCATCTTTAGAAAATACATATAATCAAATATTTTGTTTAGTCCATACACACTTAATATTACAATGAGATTAGTTAATTGATACAATATTAATGCATTTGTGTGTTAATAATATTAATTAGTGGTATGGGATAAATTAATCAAGTATAGTGTATTTATTAATTATTGGTACAAAAGTAGTTAATTACTATGGTGTTGATTTATTTGTGTGTTTAAATTATAAATTTTTGACAAAATTGACGAGTTATTTAAATTCCCTTTATAAAAACTCATCTTATGTATTTTATTAATCCATTGAAGCCATGTCCTTGTATTTCTCAGTTATACTGTTGAACATTATCATCATAACCTGAACTTATGGCATGAATACTGATTAATATAGTTATAACTAATTACCTTTATTTTGTGTTATTTTGAGTGTGCATTTATTCTCTTGGCTTCAATAAGTTATTTGAATGATGATTTGTGTGATGTCACTCTTTTTGCATGAAACTTGCTATATGCGAGAAACCTATATGCAACAAGGGAATTATATGCAAAACCCGTCTACAACCAAAGGGACTCACCTACAACAAAGGAATTGTTTGCAACAACTCGTCGCCGTAGTAAGGGACTCACCTATAGCAAAGGAACCTGTCTCGCATCAAATCATCCAGAGCTAAAGGATATCACCTATAGCAAAAATTCGTGATTTTGAAGATATCTTGGAATGTGAATAATGACACTCAATTCTATACATGTCATTGAAGAGGCGATTCTGATTGGAACATGAAGAATTGGAAGATAAATAAAAATAGATTTGATTACTCATTAAAACTCACTGAAGAATTGATCAATTAGTTAACACATGATTTAAGGAACTTGTTAGTTACTTGAGTTATGTGTTTGATAGTTAGAAACCTATTAATTATTTGTATTGAATGTGTTTAAAATATTGTTTTTATGTATAAGATCTTGCACTTATTCTATCAAATATATTTTACTTAGTCTATTTGAAGTCCTAGTTGAAATTTTCTTCTCATGTTTTTTGTAATTGAGGAATATAAGAGAAATATATTAATGCTGGAAATATAGATCTAGATGGAGATAAAGAATAGATAAATTAAAGAATCGAGGATACACAGATACATAACTTTGTTCCTAGATGTAATATTAATGCCAATTTAATAAATAATCTGAGTTCTATTAAGTAGATTTTAGTTACAAGAACTATGAGGGATTACTGACTCAAGGCGGGGGCCCACTTGTGGTTTTCTAAACCCCTCCATAGTTTTCTTTCTCTGTTTCATTGCAGGATTAGACTAGGAAGAAATTTATCTCCTTATCTGCATTCTAAATTTCCAAGCTCTATTTTAGACATAATGTTTAGAAGCCATTTGCTTTCAGTTCTAAGTTTTGTTTCAAGCATTGTTATTTTAAGTATTTGTTGGCAAGAAAATTTGTCTAGTGGAAAAATTTGTGGGTTTCTAGCCAACGCTATGGGAATCTAAGTCCCTCTACTTGAATGGTGCAACTTTTGTATGTGCATGAATGAAAAAGTGGATTTCAATGGTGGCCTTTCGACCAGAGATCCAATAGGGGCACTCCACTGACCCTGTGGCAAAGCTAGAAATTTCTCACTAGAGAAGAACTTTGTCTGAGAAGGGGGAACAAAGTGAGAATGGAGATAGGAGAAACTAATGTTGTGAGTAGAATATCAGATGCTCACACACATTAATTAGAAATTTCATTTACATGCATTTATAATCAGAAGAAAAACAAATCCATAGAGAAGCTATAAGACCGAATGAAACCCATTGGTCGCAAAGTACCAATCAATTCCTCAATCAAAGAGGCAATAATTCCTTCTTTTTATTATTGAAGCTCGAGAAAAGTTTGTACATAGCTTGAGAATGGAATAAATTTGAGGAAGAAGAGAAAATAGAAGAAGAATGGTGTTTTTGTCTTTTCCAGGTACAGAGCACTCTGGTCTTTTCAAAAATCAATCGCCATCCCTGGAATGACGTCGAGAATCCATTATATCCTTTGCCAAAATGGTTACAATCTTTACAAATCCTTGACACCTTTTCAAATTCCTTTGTTGTGAAGAAAACACTCATGGCGGGTTAAAAACTAGATCTTGCAAAGCAACCGTTACATTCGATTTTCCAGTTTAAATATAGACCATTTGATTTGCTCCTATAGCTTTGAAATCAGGTCATCCACATGGTAGGAAGGGATTGGAGCGGTTACGGGGGAAATCCTTTACATTTTGTGATTTTTTAGAGATTTGGAAATTTGGAAAAATTGGCCCGCACCCCCGCTTTGACTTTTCAACTTAGACACGTGGCACCTTTTGATTGGAAATGGGGTCGGCCCTTTTCTCAACATTTTAACCATTTTTTGGAAAAAGGCTCAAAAACTCAATTTCTTCCGTCAACCCGTTGCTCCAATTTAATTAGGACACGTGGCACCTTCACCTTTGAATTTTTCCCTGCGAGCTTCAACTTTGACTTTTACCTTTATAACCTGATCAGGGTTACGGGTCATTTTTAAAAATTTTCGCCCTTTTTACAAAGAGGCTCAAAAACAAAAACTTCTCCACCGACCCGCTTCTCTGATTTGACTAGGACACGTGGCACATTCTGGTTGGAGATGGGGTCGTGGCTCTTTTCTAAACATTTTAACCTTTTTGGAAAAAGGCTCAAAAACTCAATTTCCTCCACCGGCCCACTCTCACACTTTTGAATTTTTTGTCCGATCCAAATTTTTGGGTCCCAAGTGTCCCAATTGAACTTGTGCAGCCTGGGACAAAAACTTCCACTTTTTCGCAATCGACAATTTCGGATTTTCGGGTCCCAAGTGTCCCTTATGAACTTGTGCAGCCTGGGACAAAAACTTCCACTTTTTCTCGCAATGAACCAAAATGGCAACTTCAAACTTTTCGGGGCCGCGGGGAAAATTTACCATTTTGCCAATTTTGACCAAAAGTGTTAAGTTCACCAAAAATCCCATTCCTCCCCATCCAATAGGATTTGACCACGTACCTGCATTTATTGGGGTCAAAATTTGACAGGAAAAGATGCTCTGTCATCCCGAATATGGAAAATATGCAGAGGAAAAAAACTTCATCATTTTGAGTCCAATTTTTGAATTTCCTTCACGAACTAGAGGCATGGAGGCAAAACAATGATTTGACGACCCAGGCCATAGAATAGGTGAACAATTTTGATCACAAAGGAGATTGTGAAGAGGATATTTCGTGGTATGCACCGAGAAATGGAGAATTTCTCAAAACGAGCAAAATAGAGATTCGAACAAAGATCTGGGCACAACTTTTGCTAAATTATTGAATCTCTAACTTGGCTTAAACACCAAAAAGGACATGAGCTCAAAAAATTTGAATTTGGCTATGAAAACACAAAGCTAGTTTTCAGAGACAACAATTGGCTCTAGCTTGGGGACATGGCGTGAACTAGGCATGGCTAGGGCACGACATGAGGATCCAAAATCTCAAGTTTCAAAACATATTACGTTGACCAGTGCCTTATCCATTGGGCCTTGCAGAGTCATGTACAATTCTAAGAAAGAATGGAAGAAGGAGAAAACACATGATAACCCACACAAGAGAAAAAGGAAAAACACACCTATGAAAATCACCTATGGTACAAGATGGGGGACAACCCACTTTCATTGATGATATTGTTTCAAGTATTTCCCACTTCGAGGCAATTCCAATGGCATTCCATCCAAGTATGAGAGGAGAAAAACATTCTCACCACAAGTTCCATGAATTTGGAATGGGCCAAGCCATAATGAATCAAACTTTCCATGGCTGCCCTTTGGTTCTCTTCTCTTGTCCCATAGTAGAACAAAATCTCCAACCTTGAATTCTCTTTCCTTTTCCTTCTTGTCAAAGATCTTCTTCACTTTCAATTGGTGTTCTTTAATTCTATCTCTCATTTGGTATCTGATTTCTTCCAGCTTTTCCAGAAGAGGATCCTCTTGTCAATGGAGTCTTTGTATTGACCATCTTCTATTTCTTGCAGCAACTTGAGGGCTGGCATCTCAATTGTGAGGGGAATCTCTGCCTCAACTCCATACAACATTTGGAAAGGTGACATACCTATTACCTTCTTGGGAGTGATCCTATCAGCCCACAATACATCATATAACTTCTTGTGCCAGTTCCTTTGATTCTCATCTACCAGCTTGCGAATAATGGTCACAATGTTCTTATTTCTTGACTCAGCTTGCCCATTTCCCTGTGGGTAGTAGTCAGAAGAGTGAGATAGGGAGATTCCAAAGCCATAACAAAACCCTGTGAGCTCCTTGGAAGAGAAATAGGTGGCATTGTCTACAACAATTTTTGTGGTATTCTAAAACAAACAATGATATTCTCCTTGACGAAGTCAGCAAGCTTTTGAGTCGACTTGCTTGGTTGGGATGGTTTCCACCCATTTACCGAATTAATCGATTCTAGTGAGTACATAATTATGTCCCGCACTAGAATGAGGATTCATAAAACCAATAAAATCTATCCCCATTGCTGAAATGGTTTTTCAATCACCACAGCCTAAGTGATAATAAGCAACTATTTGTGGCTTTCCAACAAATTGTTGACATGATTTGCATTTGGAAATCCAATCTCGAGTGTCTCCAAAGATGGAGGGCCAATAATATCTCCTCTCGAGGATATTATGTGTGGTGACCATTCTAAGAAATGTCCACCACAAGCTTGATCATGATATGCTCGAGAAACTTTTCTTGCTTCTCCTTATCTACACACCCGAGGAAATAACCATCTAGGCCTCTCTCTTGTAAAGTGCATGATTCCAGATCACAAACTTGGTTGCCTTTAGCTTGAGTATCCTTCTTTGTTTGTAATCAATATGAGGAGGGAATTCTCCATGAGTGAGATAGTAAGCAATGTAAACATACCACTCATCGGTAGTGGTGAAAAAGAGTGCCTCGTGGATTGTCTCTTGAACAGTTAAGCAAACACCATCTTTTTCTCCCTGTTGAGATTTGAGAACCTCATCTTCAAGAATCACTTGCATGCAGACCATTTCCTCTTACCATATTAGAGGTCTAATCTCTACATCATACTCTTGGGTCTTTCGCAATCCATCTTTCTCTCTTAGCCCCTGGGATCTTGTTGACTCAAAATGGACTTGATTGCACTTCTAGGGACCATCACCACCGTATGTGAATTGAGGATGTAGAATCAAACTTTTAACAGCTTTGACCACTACGTAGGCATGTTTCTCTAATTGGCTATACTTTAGCTCGTGAATTTTGAAGGACATTCAAGAAAACAATGGGTGCTTCCAAACCTTCATCATTTTTGTGAAAAAGGACAATAGAGAGTGTATGTTCGATGCATAGCAATACATTATGAACTTCTTGTTGAAATATAAAGATACAAGAGTTGGAGCTTTGACAATGGATTTTTGACCTCCTCAAATGTTGTTTTTCCTTCCTTATTCCACTTGAAACTTGCTTGAGGTTTCATCATGGAAGTTATATGCTTAGTCAATTCAGAAAACTTAGGCACAAAACAACGAAGGAAGTTTACCTTTCCAAAGAATGAATGAAATCCCTTCTTGGCATTTGGTAAGGATAGTGCTTGGATAGCTCTGACCCTTTCAGGATCAATGTGTGCTCCATGTTTGTTCACAATGTGTCCCAACAACTTACCTTCTGTGACTCCAAAAATTCACTTTTTTGGATTTAGAGAAATTCCATGTTTCCTACACCTTGCAAGGACCTACTCTAAATGACTTATATGATCTCCCCTCCTCTTTGAAAAAACCGTGAGGTCATCAAGGTAAATGACAATGCAGTGTTTCAAATCTTTGAAGGCCAAGTCCATTGCTCTCTGGAAAGTGGCTCCAAAGCATTTATCAAGCCAAAAGGCATTCTACTGTAGGAAAAAGTGCCCCAAGGTGTTGTGAAGGATGTTTTGTTGCAATCCTCTTCTACCACCTTGATTTGGTTGTACCCTGAGAATCCATCAAGAAAAGAGAGCATCTTAGATCTAGTGACTACTTGCAAAATATGATCCATGATTGGAAGAGGGTAGTTGTCCTTGAGAGATGCCTGATTCAAATTTTGGAAGTCTACACAAATCCTTATTTCCTGTTCTTCTTCCTTACTGGTACAATGCTAGCCACCCATGTTGAATGGTGGATGGGGAAAATGATTCTAGCATTGAGCATCTTTGTCACCTCTTCTTTGATAACATCAACAATCTTTGGATTATAGGGCCTTTGTACTTTCACAAGGGCTTGGCTCTTGCTTCAAAGGAATGGAGTGATGCATTTCCTTTGGATGAAAAGTTTTGAGTTCATCATAGGAGTAGGCCAGACATCGAGTACCTTTTAGCAGAGCAACAAACTTTCTCTTCTCTTTTGGTGAGCACCATTTACCAATGTTAACCATCCTTGGATTCTGTGAAGTGCCAATGTTTTCTTGATCAAAATCAGATGGATACTAAGAAATCTTTTTCTTTCTCTTGGATGAACCTATCATGCTTGTCAAATAGGTCTTCTAAAGAAACTAGGCCTTTGGGGATTTTGTTTCCTTTCGGTTTCATTAATCCCTCTTGATCAATTCCCTCAATTCCTTCCTTCTCTCCTTTGGGGATTGATTCACGATGTGGGTTTTCACTTCCTTCAAAGAAAAAAATATTGAAGTTATCCCTTTGTTATAAGAAGGTTAGGATCTTATTATCATAATTGAAGACCTTCCAGTGATTTGCATTTATGCAGTATGTTGGGTCTGAACACCATCTCAATGGTCACACTACTAGAAGAAGGATGAAGTGTTACTAAGGAAGCTAACACTACTAGAGAATCAGCCTTTTCATTCTGCTCCCTAGGGATAGCTTCAATGGAGAATGCATCAAAGAATTCAATGCAATCCCACACTCTATTTCTATAGTGCCCAAGCCTTGGATTTTTCACCTAATATTGTTGGTGGACCTACTTCACCACAATCTCAGCATCACCTTTGCATCTCAGCTTCTTGATTCCCATGTCCCTCTGTTGCATTCATGCCTAAGAGCAATGCTTCATACTCTACAGTATTGTTTGTATTATCAAATTGCAGCTTGTAAGCAAAAGGATATATCTCATTGGAGGGAGAGTATAATACTACACCAGCTCCTGAACCTGCTCTGGAATGACTTCCATCAAACTCCATTGTCCAAATCTGATCTTCTTCTTCC
Organism: Taxus wallichiana var. yunnanensis; assembly: GCA_018340775.1. Lineage (NCBI taxonomy): Eukaryota > Viridiplantae > Streptophyta > Pinopsida > Cupressales > Taxaceae > Taxus > Taxus wallichiana. The sequence goes on along the minus strand of CM031240.1, from coordinate 811,230,488 downwards.
TCCATGAGGAGTGGCAAGTTCTCTTCCTTTTGTGATGTAAGGTGTGTGCATGTGTTGTTTTTAAACTAATGCTAATATAAGTAAAGACTAACACCTAAATAGCCTTAATTAGTAAGAATTAAACAACATACTAAGCACCATCAAGATAAGAATTAAACAAGGTTAGATGTAAACATTCATCATATACAAAAACTTTGAAACTAACAATGTTTAAGCATCTAAATCCTCTATTCTCTAACAACAAATAAATGAATGGACCTAAGTAGGCTCCATGGCAATAAAAAATGGTTGTCTTTGGTATTCCAAGAACCTAAAAATGAGGGCTTGTCAAAGTTGGGCTACAAGACCCTTTTGACACCTCCCATATGACCTAAGCACTTAGGAAAGAGGCTTAACTCTTCAATATGATGAACTCTCAAGAAGAAAACAAAAGGCAAGCTCTTAATCTATTTTGTTATATGCTTTGCATTTGTCTTCTTAGGAAGTTTAGGTGTAGGTATAAAGATAGTAGGATGGCTCCTTATATAGCCCAATTGATAAAGGAAACACTTCATCCCTTTCGCATGTGGGATAAAGGTAAAACATGATTAGGAATGGATAAGGTTTCTTTATAAAAGTAAACCTTACTTTAGAAGGGTTTAATTTATGCTTAGCAAGTCATGGGAGTTGGAAGGTGTTTTAATTAATCAAAGGTGATTAACTAATATGTAGATGTAAGCTTATAAAAGCTAATTAGAGGAATATTAGTATGATTTAGGCTATTAGAAGGGGATTAAATCAATTAAATATTGATTTATTGGTTAAATGAAGGAAAGCTAATTAATTAATGATAATTAATTAGTCAGATAAAAGGGGTGATTCATTAATGGAAGGTCGTTAATTAGGATATTTTTGCATAGGTAACTTAATCAATTAGCGTATTGTAATTAATTAACAACAATAAGAGGGAATATGAGTGATTTTGACAATATGTCATCGATTTGTGAGAAAGGAGATAATTAGAACAATTTAAGTATTTAAATTACTCGAGCGTAATTATGGGTGTCTACATTTGTCCCTCTTTGGGGTGGCGTAAATGATGCCACTTCAAATATAGTAGACAGAAGAAATTTTGAAGGGATAGAAGAAAAATTATTAGGAAGGAGAGATGGCCCCTTGAGTGTCGATAGGGTGATAGAAGAACTCGATCGACGATCAAAAAAGGTGAGAGATAGATAGAAGAATGGGAAGGGGAGAGAAGAGCTTGGAGCCTGGAGAGAAGACTTAGCCACTATGTATTGGAACAATTTTGATGTCATCATATTGCCATAAGAGCTACATCATCAATCCTTATGAAAAATATAAGCATATGACAAAGGTAGAATGAAATGAAAAGCCATACTATGAATAATTGTCCATTGCTGAAAATACCAACTCCATGCAACATACATAATGCAATGCAATACGAAAGTGAAAGATGCCTAACTCCTACAACATACAAAATGAAATGCAATACGAGAAAGTAAACAAGATAAACTAATAAAGAAACATAATGTAATGTTTTTATTATCAAGATTGATTCATAACCTGTGAAAATTAACGATAAGGGTTGATGATGGTGCCCCAAGCAAGTATACATGCAAGGGGAATAACAGAGGACACTTGGGTCCTAATGGAAAAGCAATCTACACTACAAAATAGTACCAAGCAACTTGTTGTGCCCCAGTATAGACAAAGTAAGAAACCTAGCTTTTGTTGGTGGAGGTAGATCAAGATGATCCATGCAAGTCACACACATGAACAAGTGAGAAGCAAAGAGTGATATTTTGTAGGATGATTTATTTTTTAGAAGTTTTTCGAACATATTTGAATGTTTTGTGATTTTTCTAACATATTTGAATGTTTTTGATGATTTTAACATATTTGAATGTTTTTGTTGTTTTGAAAGTTTTCTAAAACTATGTGCAAGAAGAAAATACGTATGGATGCCCCTAGTGATAGATGGGATGTACAAGGGCATAAGGCCACATGTGTGCGAGAAAGGTGAAGATGCAAAAATGCCCCAGCGATTAGGTGGGGGTATTCAAAGGCAAAATATTCATAGGTAGAAGCGGGACCCAAGGCCATTATGGATAGGTTAAACATGATGATGAAAACAAACCAATGAAATGCTGGGAAGAAGCAAGGATGCCCCCAGTGTAAGTTTTCCTAAAAGCACATGATAGAAAGGAAGGAGAAGATTGTTTTTGTGAAAGGTGACAAACGTGTCCACAAACATGGAAAAAAGTAATCTTATACACATGGATGTTATGAATGAAGTAGAAGAATGATGTGAATGATATGAATGTAGCTTAGAAGCCTCGTGATGAAGAAGTGATTAGCCAAAGGCACAAATTGTGAGACGAGATATGGACTAGAGTAAGAGTCTAAACAAGGTCCAAAAAAAGACACTTGGTAACATACTAATCATGTTTACTCATAGAGATCCAAAGTGTGTGCACGTGGAATTTATTACCTCTTGAAGGGAAGATTTAATAGACAACAAGTGAAGATACCTAGCCAATGTGTAGGAATGATTTATTTTGATAGGTGATTTTGTGAATGAAGGGTGGAAGGATAGTCGTACATTGCTTCGTTGCCAGCCATGCATCCATAGCCTCGATGGAGATGCATTTGATTCTAATCACAACATTTCTCTATTGTAAGTCAGACATCCATAGCCCCAATAGATTTTATTGGAAATACCCCAAGAGAGAGTAATATATCAATTTGATTTTTGCTTTTAGCTTTTAGCTTTTGATTTTTGATTGATTTTGATTCTTTTTCTTTCTGAAAACTTATTTTAGCTCTCTTGTTTGACAAGGGGTTAAGAACCACTGATGACTTGATGGAAGGAGGTGGAAGTGATTATGATGATGACATTGGCTAGTGTCAACAAATATGTCCAAAAGTTCTTCGCAATAAGTTTATTAGATGTTGAATGTGATAGGATCTCTAAGAGGTCAATCGTTCTTTAATTTACCAAGGTGATAAAAGACTAGGGTCAAATGGATACCATAGAGATAAATGTCGTAAAATGCATGTGAATAAGCTAACCAAAACATCACTGAAGGGATGAAAATGGTAGGGAGACTTGTAAAAGAATAGCAAGGAAGGGAAGAAAGAAACATCCATGTGTACGTAATACCTAATTGCAATGTTTGATCTTTGTACCTTTGATTTTTCTTTCTTATGTTTTCTCAATGTTTTTGTATTTGTGAATTGTTTTTGATTTTTAGATTTTTGATATTTTTAAGAGGTTGGGACTAACAAAGTCACTGTGTGGTAAGATCCAACAACAATGTTTGTGACTTCCTTGATAAGGGAGACTAGGCATGTTTGTTTATCGAGAGTGATATTATCCCCGATCTCGATGATCGAGGTGAGTTCACACTCAATAAATTTTTGTGATTTATTTTGAAACATGGATTTTGTATGTGGGAGATTTAATTCCCCATCCAGAGGTTTATGCACTTTGTGCCATACTTGATGGTTACGTTGGTGTGTGTTCTTGAATCGCGCTTGATTTAGAATTTTGAGATTGTTTGATTTGTTGGGAGCTATAGAGCTCTTTGCAGTTTTGATCTGAGCTTGATTAAGAAATTGTTTGGGTTTCTTATAAGCTAACGCATGACTTGTCTAATCCTGAGAAGGAGAAGAAAGTGAACGTGGATGTTTAGAACTGATGCGAGAAATGACCATGGGCTTGCCACCATCTTTGGTAGAAGAATAATGTGATGGATGAAAAGGATACAGTCCAAGGATTGAAGAATATGGGCTACTGGGAGGTGAGCCATAGATAGAAGATGAAGGGCTACTAGGATGTGGCCCAAGAATAGAAGAAGGCTACTAGGATGTGAAGAAGATGAAGGGCTACTAGGATGTGACCCAAGAATAGAAGAAGAAGAAGGGCTACTAGGACGTGACCCATAGATAAGATGAATACTAGGATGTGGCCCAAGAATAGAAGATGATGGACTACCCGAGGGTGATCCATACACAAAAGATAAGGGGCTAGTTGGACGTGCCCCAAGAATAGAAGATAGTGAAACTACTTGAAAATGTCCCACAAATAGACAGAGGGAGGGCTACTAGAAGGTGACCCACACCTAGATGAAGATGAAGGGATACTTGGCGTTGACCCCATAAGAGATTGTGATTGAGGAATTATGATAGACAAAGAGTTATTGGGTGATGAGAAGATAGCCATGGATCAATAAAAGTCTAAGGAGTTTCATCACATAATGAAGAATGTGAAGATGGAAGAATAAGAGGAGGATCAAGTTACATGATCTAAGGTTCTTCCTTTGTTTCTTGATAAAAGGAATCAACCTTTTTCCTCACAATATAGACACATCAAAGTCTAAAGAGAATCCTTTCTCATAATCTGCTAAAGGAATATCTTCATATGTCCCTATAAATGCCTTGATTAGTTTCTTCATTATGAAAGAGATCAATTGGTATGAGTTGTTGATCGACCACCAGGGGTTGATTGGAAGAAAGAGGTTCACTCGGTGTGGAAGACTTAGAAGATGTTTGATGATGATTGATAGAAGAAGATGATGTGGGGGATGAAGAAGATGTGTAGCTAGATGTCTCAGGAGTAGAAGAAGGTGGTGTGGACCTACCTATATGATGGTATATCGTCTATAAACTAGTAGGATTAAGTCAAAGTCTATAGATTGTGACGCATGGGTCGATTCAAACATTTGACTCGAAGGACTTTGAGTCACACAAATCTTCAAAGAAGGAAGACTTATTGGGGGTGATTGATGAAGAAGGTCTTGAAGAAGGGGAGGACCGTGATTCAAGAATCATATTAGATGAATAATAACAAGGGTCTTGCAAAGAAAGAGAGGACCATGATTCAAGAATTGTATTAGATGTTTGATTGGAGGGATTTGGAGTCGCACGTATCTTCAAAGGAAGAAGACGTTGAGGCGACTGATAAAAGGGGTCATGTGAAGAAAGGGAGGACCGTGACATAGGAGTCATATTAAATGTATGATGAAGAGGTTCCTATGAAGATAGGGAGGACCATGACATAGGAGTCACATTAGATGACTTAGGAGTCAAATTAGATGAATCTGAATAGTAGTTTGGATCTGAATAGTAGTTTGGATCAAATAGTAGTTTGGATCTGAATCATCAGAAGATTCAGAGGAAATATTTGGATTGGAATCCTTAGAAGAAGAGGAAATGTTTGGATTAGAATTAGAAGAAGAGTGGGGGAACTCGAATAATAATTTGGATCATAAGCATCCAAATCATACCACTGACTATGAGATGAAGGTGGGGAACCAAGTTACGCGTATGGGATCTCTAGCACAAAGAACCAAATGAGGTTTAGTTGTAATGGGAATCTTTTGATTTGAATTGCTAAACCTAGGTTCCGTATTTTGTAAGTATGGGGAACGTGTGATAGTTAGTCATTTTTGGTGTTATTTTAAGCACAAACATCTAGATCTAGATAGTGTGATGAAACTCCTTCAAAGGGAAGGAAGTGACATGTTGATTTTGGGTAGCATAAGGACAACCAGCTAGACATTTCGTAAGTATTGATATGGAGACAAGTGTGTTATTTTACGAAGAAGGTATAAGGAAAATAGACATTGTGATGATGCAATATTGATGAGATAAAGAGGGATTGTCCTAGAAAATAATTTTTCTAAATGAATAATCACAAGGAAAAATCATGGAAGTGTGAAACACAAATCCAATCAACAAGGAAATAAACCTATGTAAATGCATGTGCAAAGTGATAGTTCGATGCAAAAATGATCAACACAATGTCAATATTTACATCAAGCTCGAAATGAACAAGGTGTAAATATTAACAAAGGGTAGATGTGACTCCCAATCAAAGGATACCATGACAAGTTCAACAACCAACAAGACCTAAATGTTAAAGGGTGAGGTTTACAAATGTAAGCCACGTAACCACACCAATTGGACACGTCTATCAAGCTTTGCGGAGAAGTGAGATATTAGTGTCAAAGTGGTATCGAAAACGATGCAAACAAAGTAAGCGACACCTTTCAAGATTTGGGACAATGTTTGAAATCAAACTAAGTCAAAGTATACTAAGGATGTGTTAAAACGTGGGAAACGTAATGCCACAATGTGGACACTTAGATCATGTTTACGAGAAACATGACATAAGTATCTTAATTATGTTGAGACAATGAAAACGAGGTAACATGTCAAAGGGAGATAAAATGATGAATCAATCCTAACTATGATGACGATCTTGAGGCCGATATAAAGATCACAAAGGCTACCAATGATATAAATACACCTCCGCACACTTTAGACATTTAACTTACCCAGCTGCAAACATGGATGGGCATAAATGACAAAAAAGTGGCAGAAGCAATCGATTGGTAACACAAAGGTAGTCACCCTTCTTTTGATCAACAAAGTGTCAAAAGAATGTGAAGGAAGTAGATCAAAATGGGGATGAAAAATGTTGGCTTCACTTTGGCAGAGTTTCACCTCACCTTAAGGCAAGTGAAAAACTAATCTAAGTAACGCGTCACACATTTCGTGATGAAAGATGGCTCACAACTCAACACTATTTTGAATTGGTCAAAGTGGGCTCCTGGCCAAAGTATATTCTCCTAGGTGGTTCTCTCATCCTAGGTGTTACAAAGTTGTCCACGAGCGGGGTGATTTACCCAAATAGTCCCTTGACTATCTTGGGAGTATCTTGGCTTTTCCCCTTCAAGTACAGTGGGTAGTAAATGCATCCATCATGTACTTAAAAGGGTCACGATAGGGACAACTTGTAACACTATCTCACAAAGGAATCACTAGTCAAGTAGGTAGTGCGGAGCACTTCCGTTTCATCCACAAGGTTCCCTCTTGCATGGACTACTTTGGGGTTCCTAGAACCACCCCCATTGTTGTAGCTTAAGGTGTTATGCCAAAGGGGTTATGTTCCAGTTGAGTGGAGAGGGACGTACCCTTTTCTAAAACATGCAATATAGTGTTTTGAATATGTTATTCTTTTTATCTTGTTTAATTAGGTGTGGTTTACTTGAACACCTTTTTGACAAGAAACATGTATGACAAATGTATTAGTATTTTTGACTTCGTTTTGAGTCCTTCAATCTTTAACAAGTGATTTTTTTCCTACATACCAAGGTTAGTAATTTTCCAAAATGTCATATAAAGGAGATAAGATGTTGTTTTTGATTTCCCAAATCATCCTAAGACGCAAGGAAAGAGCATACACAACAAGGTATCTCACTCAAATTTGTAATAAATGGAAAATTCCTAAGTAAAATGTGAAAATAAGTTCCTTTTAACCAAATTTGAAAGCTAATTAAACCGTTTTGCAAGTATGAAGAAAGTGGTGAAACATTTCTGATTCCAAAGATCACCTAAAAAGGCACAAGGGAAGAGCATACGTGTTTCAAACCTTCACAAATAAAGATGAAAATGTTTTTTATTAAGTTATTATAAAGAAACCTAATGCAAAGGAAACCTATAAACCACTTGTTAGAACCCTGCAAGAGTTAGAAAACCAAGAAAATTGAAAAATTCTAGAAATCCAATTTTTGCACTTTTTTAGTAATTTGCATTTTTGGAGGTATCCGGGGCATTTTGGGAGTTTTGTGATAGAATTTAGTATACTAAAGGTATATAAATTTTATAAGTTCCCTCGCAAATTAAACTTCGTTATCTTTCTAACACTTATTCAAACTCTGAAAACGGGTTAACGAGTCAAAAGTTATGATCAAAACAAGGAGCACTAAAAATTTGTAACCAAAACCGGATTAAATAGATATACCTACGACACCAAAAAGAAGTCGTGCCACTAGAAAGGTGTGTGCACCACTAGAAAGGTGTGTGCACCACCAGAAAGGTGTGTACACCACCGAAGATTAAAACAGTCTTAGATTCTAATAGAAACGCTTGCGCCACTAGAAAAGTGTGCACTACCTTAAAAGTGTGTGCGTCACCACTAATTAAAATAGTATAAAATTCTGATAGAATGCTTGCGCCACCAAAAATGTGCCTACACCACCTAGAAAAAAATCTGTCAAAGGGGTTATTGTGTGTCAAAACTTGAAACTAATCTAAAAACTTCAAAATTAACCGATCGATCAGGAGTTTTGAGTTGCGGTGAAGTGTACAATACGAAATGATGTCATGTGCTCGAGTTAGTGTGCTACTACGTTGGTTAAGGCATGTGCACCGGGGTTAGTGTATGTGTCTTTGTGGTTGACAAATGGAAATTTAGAATTCGCAATGCACTGCGCGCACACCGAGATAAGGTACCTGCACTCTGTTAGTGTGCCTGTGCCACTCCTGCAACCAAAACACGGCAAAAAATACAACAAATCTCACAATACTTCAAATTTTGGCAAGTTAGTTTTAAAATGGCAACAACCCATTAAAATGATGGCTATGAACAAGAACCTACACATATAATATTAGCAAAAATTATAAGAAAATGGACATTAATTACTACATGTGCATACCAAAAAAGTTAGCCAAAACCATAGAATTTAAACTAAAATGCCTAAGGAACTAGGTCCCACCAAATGTGAGAGAGGGCGTGCCAAATGTGTGCATGTATTGTTTTTAAACTAACGCTAATGGACTAAAGCTCAAAAATCATAAGTAAAGAATAACTCCTAAATAGACTTAATTATCAAGAATTAAACAACTTACTTAAAGACCATCAAGATAATAAATAAACAAGGTTATATGTAAACATTCATCATATACAAAAATTTGAAACTAACAATGTTTAAGCATCTAAATCCTCTATTCTCTCGACAATAAATAAATGAATGGACCTAAGTAGGCTTCATGGCAATCAAAATGGTTGTTTTTGGTATTCCAAGAACCTAGGAATGAGGGCTTGTCAAAGTTCGGCTCTGAGCCCTTTTGACACCTCTCATATGACCTAAGCACTTAGGAAAGAGGCTTAACTTTTCAAGATGATGAACTCTAAGAAGACAAAAGGCAAGCTCTTAGTCTATTTTTCTATATGCTTTGCATTTTTCTTCTCAAGAAGTTTAGGTGTAGGTATAAAGGTAGAAGGAGGATCCTTATATAGCCCAATGGATAAAGGAAACACTTCCTCCCCTTGCATGTGGGATAAAGGTAAAATATGATTAGGAATGGATAAGGTTGCTTTATAAAAGGTAACCTTACTTTAGAAGGGTTTAATTTATGCTTAGAAAGTCATGGGAGTTGGGGGTGTTTTAATTAATCAAAGGCGATTAACTAATAGGTAGATGTAAACTTATAGAAGCTAATTGGAGGAATATTAGTACGATTTAGGCTATTAGAAGGAGATTAAATCAATTAAATATTGATTTATTGGTTAAATGAAGGGGAAAGCTAATTAATTAGTCCGGATAGAAGGGGTGATTAATTAATGAAAGGTCATTAATTAGGATATTTTTGGATAGGCGACTTAATCAATTAGCGTATTGTAATTAATTAATGACAATAAGAGGGAATAAGAGTCTTTTGACGATATGTCGTCAATTTGTGAGAAAGGAGATCATTAGCGTAATTTAAGTATTTAAATTGCTTGGCGTAAGTTATGGGTGTCTACATAAGGAATTAGTTTCCTAGCCCACAATATTGAAAGAGGATGTTAGCTCTTGGATCATCATATTTCCTTACTATGAATTTCATTTTCCTGACTAGCAACAGCTTCTTCATTTATCATTTCATTGGGATAGTTACAGATGACCAATCCATTTTTATTTCTCCACCTAGATATCTAAAAAACTTCTACTCAAAAGCATACCAAAAGATGTTGGGATATCTACCACCAAAATGGTCAAGAGTATCTTCTTGTTAGGGTAATCAGCTAGTGCAACTTGAGCATCCTTGATTCTTCCTACCAATGGAACTTGTTTGGATTCCATTGAATAACATGTGCCATTTACCCGGGTCAAAGTGAGGCTAAGAGCATTTGCAAATTTTGTTTTCATCGCATTATCCGAGACTCCAGGATCTATAATGTAATTGTTCAGCTAGAAACCTTTGATGAGAAGTGACAGGTAAAAAGGCTCAACTCTATTGGTGGTGGAGGCACTGAGGGCTAGCATGTTTTGAGAAGGTGGTATGGATGGTGTGGGAAGTAAGCCTTTAGAATTAGAGATTTGGGATGTAGATTTACCACCCCAGATTGCCTTGATGAATCTGTCAAATTGGGCAGGATGTGTTTGTAGGTATTCAAACTCAGAGAGCTGAACTTTGGTTTTACTTGCATGCTCCACAAAGTCAAATGGAGTTATGGTAGATGAGGGAGAGTTCCCAATAGTGGATGAGGACTTAAATGACAGAGGTTTTGTTACTTTTGGTGTTGGGTTCTCCTTATCAAATGTAGAAATTGGCTTGGAAGGAGATGGGGGTGTAGCCCTTGATTGAAATTTAGATGTTCTTGCAGAACCAGCATTTAGAAGAGAATTTCTCTTAACATCTTTTGAGTTTGGAGAAGAATCAGATAACTTAATTAGCACAACTAGTGTGATCCTTGACAACTGGTGAATCTGATTTCTCTCTAGCTGATTCCATGGAAGGTGGTAATGGCAATCTCCTACTGATGATCTTGTTTAGTGGAGGCTTTGAAGAGATATCTTCTTTGTTATTCCTACTCTCAGTTATAACTACTGAGGCTGAAACACCATTCTTGGATTGTGCACAAGTGAAAATAACACATAAAAACTTGAAGCTTCTTCATCACCTTCCTCATCATCAATGTATTCAATCGGCCATTGTGCATGCCAACCTTTTCAATTTCAAGATAGTTTTCGTAGTCATCCATGCTTTCTTCTTCAGTTTCCTCAATGTATGTTCCTTCTTCTGATTCCCTAGTGTCACATATGGCATTGAATGGTGGTGCTTCAAGAGAAATCCTATGAGGAGGTGGAGAAATTCTTGGTCTATCATGAGAATTTGGTCTCCTTAGAGCATTCCTCATTGTGATTTGTGACAGTTGCTTCTTCAAAGAAACTAGGTCATTTGCCATTTTTTGGAACATTGGATCAGTGGTGAATAAATTTGAACTTTGACCTTTTTGCTTCCCATTTGGTCCTTTCACTTTAAAATAAAGAATTAGATCATCATTAGTCTCAACTGCAAAGTCTTGAACCTCCCTTAATGTTCTTGGTTGGGCTCTTCTGAGGAAGAAACCAACTTTTGGTGGCAAAGCACTGATGAAGAACCTTTTCAAGTTATTTTTAGGGGTACCACATCTTTTTGGATCCTTCTTGTCAACCTATTATACCTTTCTACAAAATATTTCATTAATTCAGAGGTCTCCTTCTTCATCTGAACCAATTGGACCAGCAAATCTTGACAATATTTTGTGCTCTTGAACCTATGTTCAAATGCACTTCTTATATCTTCCCAACATGTGACAGATCTTGGGGGCAACATGTAGAACCATTCAATAGCCTTTTCTTGGAGTGAATCCACAAAGATCCTAACTGAAACATCTTCATCTTCAACTCCCAACACTCCACAAGCAGTGATGAATGCTGCTACATGTTCTTCCTAGAGCTGAGAACCATCCCCTTTGAATTTTGGGAAGTTATTTCTTGAGCCTCTTGGGAGGTCATGAAGTGGTTGTGGAAGAGAAAGTGGACCAGTATTTCTTCCCCATGGTACATTAGGCCTGCATTCCTCACGCTCATGATCACCCATTCTATTCCTGTTTCTATCCTCCAGTCTTGCTAAGGTCGCTACTCGCTGCTCTTTCTTCCGTTCAATTTGGAGTCTTTTTATTTCTTTAAGTTAAGCCCTTATCTCCTCTTTCAAGAACTACCCTCTTTCAAGCTCTTCAAATGTGGTATCAATTCGTCCTCCAAGCCTCGGTTTGGGTGTATCTTTTATTAGCGAACTTGAAAGTTTATGCTCTTATCGGGGTGTTGGAATTTGTCTCGCCTTTCTAATTCGACAACACGCTCCTCTTCCAGTCTAGAATCCTTATGGTAATAAAGTGTTGATTGACACTTTGTCTCTTATGCCAAATAACTTCTCTCAAATTGGAAGCAATGTCTTCTTGGATGTGAAAGAGTAAACTAGGTCTCTCAGTAGGAGGATTTCCTAGAATAGCCATGATTTTCATCCATGAAGTTTGTGTGATTATTCAATCTCCAGAAAATTTTCTTCTAGAATCTTTTTTGTATTTTATGACCCTGAGGTCGTTTTTAAGTGTAGATGCTACAAAATTTGCCCCATGGTGGGCACCAAAAGCTGATGGTGAGAAAATTTGTCTAGTTGGAAAAATTTGTGGGTTTAAGCCAACGCTATGAGAATATAATTCCCTATACTTGAACGGTGCAACTTCTATATGTGCATGCATGAAAAAGTGGATTTCAATGGTGGCCTTTTGACCAAAGATCCAATAGGGGCACTCCAATGACCATGTGGCAAAGCTAGCAATTTCTCACTAGAGAAGAACTTTTTCTGAGAAGGGGAATTGAGTGAGAATGGAGATAGGAGAAACTAATGTTGTGAGTAGAATATCAGATGCTCACACACGTTAATTGGAAATTTCATTTACATGCATTTATAATCAGAAGAAAAAAAATTTGCAGGAGAGGCTACAAGAGATCCAGAATGAAACGCATTAGTCACAAAGTACCAATCAATTTCTCAATCAAAGAGGTAATAATTCCTTCTTTTTATTATTGAAGCTCGTGCAGAGTTTGTACATAGTTTGAGAATGGATGAAATTCGAGGAAGAAGAGAAAATAGAAGAAGAATGGCATTTTTTTAATCTTTTCCAGGGATACAGAACTCTGTTTTTTTCAAAAATCAATCGCCAACCCTTGGAATGATGTCAAGAAGCCATTATATCCTTTGCCAAATTGGTTACAATCTTTACAAATCCTCGAAGCCTTTTCAAATTTCTTTGTTGTGAAGGAAACACTCATGGTGAGTTAAAAACCAGCTCTTGCAAAGTAACCATTACATTCGATTTTCCATTTTGAATATAGACCGTTTGATTTGCTCCTATAGCTTTGAAATCGGGCCGTCCATGTGGCATGAAGGGATTGGAGTAGTTACGGGGGAAAGCCCTTTGCATTTTTGATTTTTTAGAGATTTGGAAATTTACAAAAAATTGGTCCACACCCCCACTTTGACTTTTCAACTTAGACATGTGGCACCTTTTGATTAGAAATGGGGTCGTAGCCCTTTTCTCAACATTTTAACCTTTTTTGGAAAAGGGCTCAAAAATCAATTCCTCCTCCATTTGGGCTCTTGCTTTCCGATTTGACTAGGACACATGGCACCTTCACCTTTGACTTTTTCCCTGCAGCTTCAACTTTGACTTTTACCTTTATAGCCTGATCGGGGCTATGGGTCATTTTTTAACTTTTCACCCTTTTACAAAGAGGCTCAAAAACACAAACTTATCCACCGACCCGCTTCTTCGATTTGACTAGGACACGTGGTACATTCTAGTTGGAGACGGGGTCGTTGGTCTTTTCTAAACATTTTAACCTTTTTTGGAAAAAGGCTCAAAAACTCAATTTCCTCTGCTGGCCCGCTCTCACGCTTTTAAATTTTTGGCCAATCCGGCTTTTTAGGTCCCAAGTGTTTGATTGAACTTGTGTAGCACTGCAACAAAAAATTTAACTTTTCCGCAATCGACAATTTCAGATTTTTGGGTTTTAGCGTCCCTCCTGAACTTCATGCGGCTGGGACAAAACTTCCACTTTTTCCGCAATGAACCGAAATCGGCAACTTCAAACTTTCCGGGGCCGCTGGGCAAATTTACCATTTTTTCCAATTTTGACCAAAAGTGTTAAGTTCACCAAAACCCATTCCTCCCCATCCAATAGGATCTAACCATGTACCTACATTTATTGGGGTCAAAATTTGATGGGGAAAAGACATCCCATCATCCTGACTATGGAAAATATGCAGAGGAAGAAAACTTCATCGTTTTGAGTCCAATTTTTGAATTTCCTTTGCAAACTAGAGGCATGGAGGAAAAACAATGATTTGATGACCCAGGCCATAGAATAGGTGAATAATTTCGATCAAAAAGGAGATTGTAAAGAGGATATTTCGTGCACAGACTGGGAGATGGAGAATTTCTCAAAACGAGCAAAATAGAGATTTGAACAACACTAGGGCATGACTTTTGCTAAATTCTTGAATCTCTAACTTGGCTTAAACACCAACAAAGGACATGAGCTCAAAAATTTGAATTTGGCTATGAAAATGTAGAGCGAGCTTTTTCAGGAGACAATAGTATTGTAGTGACATCAATTTATTTCCATACACTCAATTTTTTGAAATTTTATGTCCCTTGGTTTGATGATTAAATGACTGTGAATTAGTGAACAACATATTAATTTCTGTAATTTAATTTGCACCACCATTTTGGTGGGGATACAAACAATTTATAAGGTTATTGAGAGGTTTTGAATTCCTTAGAAGTAGTTTAGATTTTATGAATTCCACCTCCAAACCCCCCACTAATGTATGTTGATTGAGTTGAGTTGAGTTGATGTATGCACCATCCAAGGGATGCCCATGGTATATTTTTACCCAATCCACAAATAGCACATATCTCTTCATATGTTTCTAAAGATTCTTAAGAAGACACACTTTCCTCTGTATAAGGCTTACTGTTAGAAGATACCCCTTCAAGTAAGACTTATGAGGCTGCTCCTAAACAACACATCATGGTAGAAGAAGTGAATAAAATTTTCAAGGAAGGGTAAACTACATTTGAGTTCCCAATCTCCAACAATAATCAACCTACTGTAATGAAGAACATTTCTCCCTCACCCTTCCTAACTTTCATGGATCCATAACTGAAGACCCAAACACCTTTTTGTTCGAGTTTGGACGCTTTATGCAAGAACTATGATTCTACAACATATGCACATAATCTCAAGTTGTTACGTACTACAATAAAGGATGTAACCTTGAGATGGTTCATGGGTTTAGGAAGAGATGTTGTGACTACTTGACAACAGATGAAGGAGAAGTTCCTCACCAAGTACCAAGAATACTATAGGACAAACAACAAAGGAGGGGATGAGCTCTTCAGGATGACACAAAAGGAAGATGATCCATTGGAATATTACCTAGAAATATTCTTATTCAGTGTTCATAAGTCAAGACACACAAGATTACCTCATGAATCTCTCAAATTACTCTTCTTGAAGGGACTTGGTGAGGAGGATATGGATGCTTTAGACATGATAGGGCAAGAGACATTTCAAAATCTACCTTTGATGAAATTTGTGAATCCTGTAGGAATTACTCCAGAGAAACTATGAAGAGAATCATAAGTGCTAGATCAAAGGGTGGATCAACTACCAAAGGAATTGGGGATATATCTAAAACAGAGATTGTGAACATGTTCAAGAACATGAAACAAGAGATAGTCAATGACATGGCTACCCAACTTGATGCTTTACATGCTAAGAAGAAAAGAGAAGATGCAGAGGAAACACTTACGAGTTTTTCCATGCATGTAGAAGAAATAAATTTGATTGCAGATGCAAAGGATCAACCAACATTGTATAAGATAAGGAGGATGCACAACCATCAGTATAAGAGACATGCTGTTGTAGTAGCTGATAAGAAAGTTGAAAAGCAAGTTACGCCCATAAAAGTACTAGGTGAATTATTTGGTACACATGTTACTATAATTTTTTATATAGAGCTGCAAAATGTTTTATTTCTAGTAAATAAGCTGCAAAATTAAAAAGAAAAGAAGGAATAATGGAAAAATCTTGGACTTTACATTACGGTAATAATGTTTTCCATATTGTTAGTAAATGTCTTTTTGGAGCAGTCTTAGAGTTACCAAGTTTTTCACTACATTATATCTTTATGTTAGTTCTTTTAGGTCATATGATGTCATAATTAGTGTTAACTAGCTTGTTGATCATAAAGAAAAAGTTGATTGTTTTAAAAACACATTAGATGCCTTGATGATCTACAAAAAAGTGGACATTCAAGGGGTAAAACAAGAAATTTCAGTTAGAAAATTGTCAGCTATGCAACTCAAGAAGGCCAAAAATAAAGGATACACATTATATGCAGTAATTTTTTTTGAAATAGTAGAAAAGGATAGTGATTTCTTGGAGAAGTGTCCATTTTAAAAATATTTTAGTGATGTGTTTCCAGAAGAACTACCTGGTCTTCTAGCTAAATGATAATTTGACTTCACAATAGAAATCAAACCCAGAATTGAACATATTTCCAAGGCATCGTATTGAATGACTACAATTGAACTGGTAGAAATTAAGGCACAATTACAAGAACTGTTGTCTAAAGGTTTGATAAGACCGAGTGTCTCACCTTGGGGAGCACTAGTAATTTTTGTGAAAAAGAAGGATGGAACACTTAGAATTTGTATTGATTATAGAATGTTAAACAAAACAACAATCAAAAACAGATATCCACTTCCTAGAATTGATGATCTGTTTAATCAGATGCATGGAGCATCAATTTATTCAAAGATATATCTTCATTCTGGATATCATCAATTGAGAATTAAGGATGAAGATATTCATAAAACAACTTTTAGAACAAGGTATGGACATAATGAATTCATAGTTTTACATTTTGTTTGTTAAACTCACTTGTAGATTTTATGAATTTAATGAATAATATCTTTCAAGAATACTTAGACAAGTTTGTACTTGTATTCTTAGACAATATTCTTATCTATTCTAAAAGAATCGATGAGCACCAAGAGCATTTGAAAATTGTACTTGAAATTTTGAGAAAGAGAAGATTGTATGGTAAGTTGTCCAAATGTTCTTTTTATGAAACAAAAGTGCACTATTTAGGACATGTCATAAGTAAAGATGGAATAATAGTTGATCCATCAAAGATTGTTGTCATAACTGAATGGCCTACACCTAAAAATTTACATGAAGTCAAAAGCTTCATGAGGCTTATTGGTTATTATAGAAAATTTGTTAAGGAATTTGCAAAATTGATCTTGCCCGATTACTTCATTACAAAAAAATTGTGTGGATTGATAAATGTGAATCAACATTTCAAACTCTAAAGGAAAAATAACTTACACCTATTTTGGTTGTACTAGATCCAAATGGGAGCTTTACGGTAGTTACAACTACTTCAAAGAGGGAATAAGAGGTATTCGGTTGCAAAATGATCATGTTATAGCTTATGAGAGTAGGAAACTCAAGTTACATGAGTTGAATTATTCTCCCCATGACCTAGATCTTGTTGCCATAGTTCACGAACTTCAAGTATGGAGCCATTGTCTCTTAAGAATACTTTTGATTAAAAACTGACTACCTTGGAC
This sequence comes from Taxus wallichiana var. yunnanensis, assembly GCA_018340775.1. Classification (NCBI taxonomy): domain Eukaryota; kingdom Viridiplantae; phylum Streptophyta; class Pinopsida; order Cupressales; family Taxaceae; genus Taxus; species Taxus wallichiana. The sequence goes on along the minus strand of CM031240.1, from coordinate 811,213,177 downwards.
AGAAATATATTTTCACTTAGCCAAATCTGAATGCAAGACAATGAAGATGGTTAGAATTCTTATCACAACATGATTTTGACATAAGTTACATTAAAGGTAAAGAAAATAGAGTGATGGATGCACTAAGCTCGAGTAAAATTTTAGTGGCAAATTTTTGTAAACTCGTAAAAATTAAGGATTATGGATATTCAAATTGGTGAATATTCTTTGATTTGTAGCTGAATTATTTACTGAAAATTTTTGCCAACATGTCCCTTATAGTATTCATTTCACCTAGATTTTACACATATATAAGAGCTTATGAATGTAATTTACCACCAATTTGAATCATTTCATGCGCATATTCACTAAAGTAAACATAAAAACCCCGAGCCATCCAACCCTAAGCATTTCAACCCTAATCCGTCCAACATTGAGTGTTCCAACCCTGGGATGTCCAAACCTGAGTCGTCCAACCCTAATTCGTCCAACCTCAGCCATCCACCCTCGGTCATCCAACCCCTCAGTTTTCTAACCACTTAGCCATCCAACCCCTTAGCCATCCAATCCTTTTCCCTCTAACCCCTTCGTCATCTAACCCCTTAATCAGGCCCTTCCAACCCCGAGTCGTCCTAACACTCACCATCTAACCCCTCATATGTCTAACCACTTAGCCAACAAACCCTTGGTTTTCCAACTCTCCCATCCAACCCCTTAGCCATCTAACCCCCGAGCCATCCAACCCCGAGCAATCTAACCCGAGTCATCTAACCCCGATCCATCCAAACCCGAGTCATCCAACCCTGAGCCGTCTAACCCTGAGCCATCCAACCTGCCGTTCAACATCTATGTCATCCAACTCTTCCATCCCTTGATGTCATATAAGTACAATCACCTTAAAATGAAGGGCACAAAAAAAATACAAATTCATAGAATCACTAAAGTGGGAAAGCCTCTCTCTATACATTATTGTCATCGGGCCAAGGAAAAACCCTAATTTTTCAAAGAGGAGAAATCAGGAGCGGCAGAGGCAGGGAAGTGGGTGAAGGAAAAGATGGTGCAAAGGCTCACATACCTCAGTGTCACAACTATCACACCAAGTTGAACTAGACCCCAAAACCCCGGTAAAAAACATGCCCACTTCATCTAGGGTTTTGAAGTTTATCTTCGTTATGTATTTATTTGACTCTGGGTTAGGTTTTAGAGTTTTGAGGTTTCTCTCATTTTTTTGTATGATTTTTGGGGTCAATTGTTTTGGGTGTATTTGTGTACAAGGTGGGAAGTTAATTTATCAGACTACCAAAAAGAGGGCCAACAGACCCAAATGTCTCAGTTACCGACAAAAGAATCCAAGGAGTAAGATCTTTTTTTTTCTTTTTCTATTTTTTTGTTGGTATTCTCATAATGGCATAAATCGAATGAATTTTTATAGCATATTAGTGAGTAGAGAAGCTATATGCAGCTTTGTCGAGGGATATGAACAAATTCAAACCTTTGTGTAGAGATTTTGAAAGCCCATCAAATGAAGTTTCTGACATGATTTTATAAAAAAAATTATATTTGTGTTGTGGGGGATTTTTGTAGCATTGTAGTCACATTATTTCTATTTCATCTACAAAACTATAATTGGGATTTATAAGCCCAAAGTTTTGATTTATTGTTGCTGATTTATGATTTTTTAAAATCTTAAACTCAAATATCACATTTTGGATTGGCTGATGCCTTACATATTCCCCATTTGAGGCTTGCGAGAATACAGGGTTAGTAGGCTAAAAAGGAGCAAGAGAACTGTGAATAGACCCTATGGAGGAGTTATGTCCTGTCAATTTGTTTGAGAAAGGTAAGTTGTCATAATTATAACCGTAATTATTTTCTATGTTAAATTTTCATTCAATCAGATATTATGTCCTTCAATTATTTATGGGTTAATGCATTTATTTAATTTATTAAGGGGATATTCAAATTTTTTTAATATCATATTCTCTATACTCGATCATCTAAGTACCCTCTCAATTTATGCAATTGGGTCCGAATTATTGACTTGTCTTTAAGTTACTCATAAGAAATAGATGTTGTTAGGCTTAGTGTGTTCTACTTGTTAGTGCAAATCCACCTTCCAAATTCACAGGTAAGGAGGTAGAGTATGTAAAAAAATGTTTATTCTAGAGGTTTGCATGAAAGTGATTGAAAAGAGCCTAGGAGAGAATAAAATTTCAGAATTTTATTTTGCATTCTAGGTTCAAAAACATATATTTTTGAGTAGTCATTTGGATTTCCCCTAATTTATTTGGGTGCTTAAGGATTTGCATCAACTTTTCAACCTGTATCCCATAAATATATCTTGAAGCATATCAAGTTCCTATGGAAGGTTAACATGATGTGGCTCTTTCAATATTCACTACAGTCCATAACAAAAACAAGAATAGAAATAAGAAGCTAACCTAAACTTATGTCCAATGCACCTGTCCAACCCCTCACCCATCCAACGCACCCGTCCAACCCCTCACTGTCCAATGCACCCATCCAACCCCTTACCCGTCCAACCCTTAGCCTGTCCAACACCTCACTGCGTTTAACTGCCAGCCCAACACTTAGTCGGCCATCCCTCACCCGTCCATCCCATCCGCCCAACCTCGCCTATCCCACCCCCCTCACTCGTCTAACCCCACCTCACCCAATAGTCGTCCACCCCTCACCCGTTAAGCCCACCTACCCAACCCTTAGCCATATAACTCATCATCCGCCTAACCCCTTAACCGCCCAACCACCGAGTCCCAACCAACCCTCCCGCCCAACCCCCGACCAACCTACCCGACCAAATTTGTGAAACTAGGGGAAAATTCTCTTTGTGAAATCACCTTTGCCATGAAACATTTTTTCAGATATTCACCAACGATTCAAAAGTTGATTTTTGAGATTCGCCAACGATTCAAAAGTAATTTTTTAGAGGGGTCTTCTTAAAATGAACCCTAACTAAGCTGTAGGAAACATATTTCTATGCTTGTAACTTTGAGAACTCGGTTTAAGGATGAGGTAAAGAGTATCATGGATTATGATTAGTATTTTTAGCAAGTAAAAAAAAATCTTATTGTAGATCCTAATGATGCAAGATACAAATGTTTTAACTTTGATAATAAAGAAATTTTAAGATATGAAAAATGAGTGTATGTACCTTTGGGAAATGAGTTAAGGAAAAATTTAATGATGGAATTTCATAATTCACCTTACTCAGGGCATCGGTGTTACAAAAATGCTTGTTGATATAAAACAATAATATTTTTGGAAAGGGATGAAAGAGAGAGAATTTATTTTGTTTCACATTTCCTAGAATGTTGACATGCTAAGGTTGAGCATATGTGCCTAGCTTGTTTATCTTGTATCCTCATAACATACCACAATATAAGTGGCAAGTAATAAGTATGGATTTTGTTCAGGGGCTGCCTATGTCTAGAAATAAACATGATGTTATTTTAGTTGTGGTTGAAAAATTAACAAAAGTAGCACATTTTATTGCTAGTAATCTTAAAGATGATTCACCTATTTTAGCAAAAATATTTGTGCATGAAATTTTCATATTACATGGAGTACTTGAATTGATTATATCTGATAGAGACCCTAGAATGACATCTCATTTTTGGAAAACACTAAATGTAGCCTTAGGAAAAAAACTAAATTTTAGTTCCGCATACCATTCGGAAACAGATGGTCAAACAGAAAGAGTAAATCAAGTTTTGGAGGATATGTTAAGAATGTATTGTATGGATCAAAAGTACAAATGGGAAGAATACATTATATTCAAGAAAGAATATGATTTTGACATAAGTTACATTAAAGGTACAAAAAACATAGTGACGGATGCACTAAGCTGTAGGAAACATATTTCTGTGCTTGTAATTTTAAGAACTCAGTTTAAGGATGAGGTAAAGAGTATCATGGATTATGATTTGTATTTTCAGCAGTAAAAACAACACTTGTTGCAGATCCTAATGATGTAAGATACAAAGGTTTTAACTTTGATAACGAAGGAATTTTAAGATATGAAAAACTAGTGTATGTACCTTCGGGAAATGAGTTAAGGAAAAAATTAATTATGGAATTTCACAATTCACCTTAATTAGGGCATCCTAGTGTTACCAAAATTCTTGCATATGTAAAACAATTATATTTTTGGAAAGAGATGAAGAGAGACAAATGATTTTGTTTCACATTTCCTAGAATTTCATGGTGTTAAGGTTGAGCATATTCACCCAGCTAGTTTATTGTATCCTCATAGCATACTACAATATAAGTGGCAAGCAATAAGTATGGATTTTATTTAGGGGCTGCCTATGTCTAGAAATAAACATGATGTTATTTTAGTTTTGGTTGAAAAATAACAAAAGTAGCACATTTTATTGTTGGTAATCTTAAAGATGATTCACTTATTTTAGCAAAAAGATTTGTGCATGAAATTTTTAGATTACATGGAGTACCTGAATTGATTATATCTGATAGAGACCCTAGAATGACATATCGTTTCTGGAAAACACTAAATGCAGCTTTAGGAACAAAACTAACATTTAGTTCCGCATACCATCAGAAAAATGTGGTAAAAAGAAATAGTAAATTAGGTTTTGGAGGATATGTTAAGAATGTACTATATGGATCAACAATACAAATGGGAAGAATACCTTCCTTTAGTTGAATTTGCTTACAATAATACTTATCATTCCTCTTTAAAAATTGCACCTTTCGAAGCATTGTATGAAATGAAATGCATAACTCCAGTTAGTTGGGATAGCATTGAAGATACAAAAGTAATTGGACTTGAAATGTAACAACAAGTGAAAATAATTCATGAATGATTAAAAGAAGTTGCTGATAGGTAGAAAAGTGATGCATGTCTAAAAAGGATCGATAAGAAAAATAAACTTGGTGAAATTTTTTTTTAACGTGTTAAGCCTAAAATGATCTCTATTACCTTTGGCAAGGAAGCCAAATTATCACCTCATTTTGTGAGACCTTTCAATATTTTTGAAGTGATTAGCCATGTAGCTTATCGCTTATCATTTTCTCCCACTTTGTCACAAATGCATGATTTTTTCCATATTTCTTTGCTTAAGAAATACATTTCATATTTATCACATATATTAAATTCGGATTCCTGTAGGTCCAAGACCGGGAAAATCATGGTTGAACCCATAAGAGTGACAGAAACTTGCCGAGGTGCACTTACGAAATCATGAAATTAGTCAATGCAAGGTCCAGTGGGACCAGTTTAATGAAGAAAGTGTAACATGGGAAAACCTTGAGGATATGAAAACTACTTTTCCTCATTTGTTTGAATGAATTAATTCGATTTTTAGAAAATTAAAGACTTTGTTTGAAAAATATATGTAATTTTTCAGTTTTGGGGAAGGTACTATAAATTTTAGTATTGGGAAAATAATTATGATGCTATAATAAGTTATGAAAAAATTAAATTTCTACAAATCTGTTTCTGTTTGAAAATTTTGTGGAAAGAAGAATTATAATTATGATTATTTTTCTTGTTTATGATTATGGATTAAGTCAATCATCGGGATGATGACACTTTTAGAGGATATGTATGTAATGCCTCTGTCATGGCTATTATCCTTGATCACTTCGTAATTGAAGTAGCAATGTTGATAGGTGATTCTCATTTTGAAGATGGTGTACTCTTTAAAAATGATTAATCATGTTGTTGTAGATGATATGTTTTATCTTCTAAAATTGGATAACATCATGCCATGACAATTCTAAATTTATTAATGAAGTATTCTTATACTTTTTATGCTAAAATTTTTAATGTATTCTGCATGTGGATGAAGGAAATAAATTTAGTCTAAATTGTTCATTTCCTAGTTTGCAATATTGAACTTGTTTTTCAGTTTGATGATTGCAAAGTATAGGATTAATCACACCTTGGATCAATTACAATGATCCAAGGCATGTTTAGGATTTTTTGATGTTTTGATCATCTTGATCGAGTCAGTCAAAATATCTGATTTTTGCACCCAAGCTTGCATTGGGGTCATAGGGGCGTCCTGTAGCATCTTTTGATTTCACCCTTCAAGGTGATCTGATTCGTCATTTTTATGAACTACGAGAGGTAATGTTATTTGATTAATTAGGACCTAATTAATCTAAGTGTTTGATTATTATATCCTATCCTAAACCTATGCTAAGGTGATTGTATCTATTATTATGATTAAATCCTAAATAGGATAATGGGGAACTATCCTAAGTTTGGACACTAATTAATCCTAAGCTATTTGGAACTATTCCTAAGGTCCTAAGCTATGGTATGTAAACTAATGTTAGGGAACCTAACCTAATGGACATCGACCTAACCTAGGGAAATATGGTTGGTTATGTTAACAAGTGAATTTGGATGGTGGTGACACCATTCCAAATGCATTGCAAGGTTTAAATGAGGCATTTAATAAACCCGTTGTCGCCAACTTTGGCCAAGGTATAGAGGAGGTGGAAAGTTACCAAGCTGGCAACTCGCTAAATTTTTTGGAATGAATTTTTGAACTATTAGTTGTAACTAATAAAAGATAAGGCATGGGTGAGATTTTTTTAGGGAATTTTTAGTCTTATTAGCACTTATGATTCTCGACTCGAGTGAAAACCGCTTGGGAATAGTAAGGAAGTTGGAGGAAAAATAAACTATTTTTTTAATTGTTTCATTTGGACTTTTTAATATTTTGAGCTCTGCATGATGTATTAAATTTTTTAACCTTGAGTTCAAATTTGTTGCATGTATGATTTTCCCTTGCATGGTGGAAATAATTGATCGTGGAAGCTATAAGAAGAAAGTGGGAAAAGTTTCAGAGGATTGGTTTGGCATTTTTGTTGAAAATCCTTATGTGAAAGATTTAATTGTAGGATTGAAGTAAGGAAGAGAAGGCAGGAGCACTACCAGGCATGATAGGCCCTATCTCTTTAAAATATCTTGCTTTTATTTAAACATTTTCATTAAAAGAACGTGATCTTCATGAAAATGTCTTTGAGAATGTTTTCTGGTATGATTGTTTGCTTATTTTTCTTCTGTGTGTTTCTTTTGGACATGGTTTCTTTGGATATGAATATTTCTATGGAATGATAGTGTTTTACTAAATCTGGGTTTCAAATAAAGTTGGAAAACATATGTGTTACTTTATTAGAAAACTGGGTATGAACTTTCATGGAGATTCTTTGTTTTGATATACATATGTCTCCTCGTTTTGTATCCTTGTAGCGTTTAAACATTTTTGTAGGGATTCTGTGGAAATATCTTGAACTTTGGAACTCCCAGCTTGTTGTGAAATTGGGTTTTGATTAATGTTATTTGGGTGAATTTGTTCGCCATAATAAAGAGGGGCATGTAATGGAACTTTTGTTTCAGTTGATGGTCATATGTTTTGGTTGTATTATCATTTATTGTTGGTCAACTCATTCTTGAATGCCTGTTGGGATTCTTGTTTCAGTTCTTAATCCTTCATTTGGCTTAAGTTGGTAACCAACCTTTGATCTTTTTTGTTGTTTTATTGAGATCTTGTTTTGACCCATATTGGGTATTCTCGAAGGTTGTTTTTAGCACTGCAAGTGCATGTTGTATTGGTGAAGGATGGAGTATTTGTCTTACTAATTTCAGTTCGTATCATTGTTGTATTTACCCTTCTGGGTGGTCTTGTATGAGAAACATGGACTGGTAATACTGTCTCCCTCTCTTTTGTGGGCTTGTTTTTGTTGCTTGAATACCCTTCTCGAGTTGGCTCAAGTTTATGGAACTTGGTTGATTTTTGAAAGGACCCTGGGTTTTTATACTCTCAAACTGGGTTTGTTTTCTTTAGTTATATGTTCTTGTGATGAACTATAAGCTTTGAGTGTCATGTTGGGGTATTGTGTTTTGGTTGCAGATCTTGTTTATCTTTGGTGATTCTTGTTTTGGATTGTTTTTATTTCCTTGATGATGATTGCATGTTTTGTTACATGTTTGATCCTATGAAACATCTCCTTGAGACTGTAATTACATCTTTGGGTTAGTTTAAAGGTTTGAGTGTAGTTTCTTTCTCATATTCAAGTTCGTTTCAAATAAGTTGGATGATGTGAGGTCTGCTTTGATCATTGTTAAGGAATTTTTCATTTCTTAAAACTTGGATCTTGGTCTTTTTGGGTAAGATCGTACTCTACATTTTGTTCTTGAAACCATTCGATTTCATTCTCCTTTAGCTTGTATGTGGGAGATAATGAGCATTCAATTATTGATTTTTTTAGATGCATGGTTGTGATGGTTATGTTTTGTTCAAATAAGTATTGAACTCAACTTGTGGATGAAATATCCTTCTAGAACTTTGTATCGTGTGTTTATTTTGTCTTGTGAAGGCTTGAGCCAATCTCCTGTATGATATACAATGATTATAATCTGTATTATCAAGTTGGTTCTTTGCTTGAAGTTATCCTCTTAGAATAAAGGTAGGGATTTTGAGAGTAGGGTTGTTAAGAAGGTTTGTTGTCCATGTTGGATCATTCGTGTTTTTATATCAAACCTTATTAGTAGTTGATATGAAATTGATTGTTATAGGAACAACATTTATGTTCTTGTCAAGTCATTATGTTTTAGATCAATTCATTTTTATTGATTGATTTAGATCTAACTGTGTTATTGTGGAACTTTGCTTGGTGAATTAAATTGAAACCGATGAGGATAGATCATGACTTTAATTAATTATTTTCTTAATTGGTTACATTTTGGAATGTTATCATGTTGAAATGATTATCATTATTGTGATTTAGATTGAATTAATTAGCTTCTTTTATGGGCAATGAAACTTAAATAGATTTAGTGACTCTTCTCTATATCTGATTTTGTGACTTTTTGGGTAGTCTTTCTTATTGACCTTATTATTGTGTACTTGGAACCTTTTCATAAATAACAAGGTTCCTTTTACAAAATAGTTAGATAAAAGCATATTGTTTTAACGTTATAACACTTATCATGCTCTAGTTCTTGTGAACTAACTCATGCTAACAATTTTTCAGATGGACTTCGTGAAAAGTGAAAGGAGAAAGACTTATAAAAAGTTACATTTGTTTTATTAATGAAATCATTTTCTTCATTCAGATGCTTTATGTATTGAAATTCTCTCAAAATGAACTTGTTGGAAAAACTGAATATGTATTAATTTTATTTTGTAATGATGAAAGATGTTTCTTGTAAACTTATGGAATATTAATTAAGTTGGGAGTAAAGTGATCTCTCTCTTTTGATTAATGAATTGTTGTGAAGGGTTGTTGATTTCTGATTTATTCTAAGGTCTTATATGACTTAGATTTGTTTAATATTCCTAAATATTAACATGCATGATGGGATTTTATTGATATACTTAAAAATTGACATGCATGGCTTAATGGATTCTAAGGTATAGAATAATGCTTGTATAAGGAACTGTATATATATATACTTCCGATTCATTTCATTTGGGAAATGGTATAACTATGATGATTATGAATGATAGATCCTCATCCGAGAAAAAGGGAATAAGGATAGTTTTATATAGATGAATGTGGCATTCTATGAAACTAAACCTTATTTTTTTATTTCATTAATAGGACAATAGTCCTTAATAAGAAAGAAAAAGGATACTTCCTTTTATCATTGAATCATAACTATGTATGTTATCTCGTTGTGTGTTTAAGTTTAAATCATATTTGATGATTGGTTGTATGCTCTTTATATGTAAACAATAAATGGAAAGGGGAAAGCTTTAATGAATTAATAGGAAGATTTAGTCATTTGATATCACTAAGTCTAATGTATAAGCTTTCAATCAAGATTGTTTACAATGTTAAACTGTAGTAAGAAAACTTAATGATCTTACTTACTTGATATCAAATTCAGATTTATCGATAAATGAAAATAATGGTTTAAGATTAAAATGTTCATATGCATGAACGCATATTTTATCTGCATACCTTCAATTGGTGTAAAAGTACATTTTGAATCCTTCTTTGGATCAATCGTACTTAGTGAACCTTTAGGTGCATTGTTTAATGATAAATTAAACAAGATAATAAATTGATGGGTTAATAATCTAATGTTCTTAAGTATGTTAGTTTAGTTGAAGGAACTTAGTAGGTTGTTGTAATATAGGGTTGCAACAGAGTACCCTCATAATGATGGGAGTCATTATGAGGATATTGTGATGCAACCAACTATGCTTCAACACCCCACTTAGTTCAATTAACTCGATTGACATAAGTGGAAATTTGGTTCATAGTTCTACTCTAAACAAAGATAGACACATGGACTAGTGTAGTGGTCAACTCATGTTGACTTAGGGTAACTAAACACACCCAATCAACAAAATTTGATTGAGTATGTCTATGTATCCTTAGTCACCATGAGTAGTCTTCCACACTAGTGCATGTAAGCTGCCCTTGTTTAGTGTGAAACTTTGACTCGAGTTTGGTTGATAGTAGTCAAGGAAGACCAATCTAGATAACAGTACGAGTGTGGTGAAAGACATATTCCTTTTGATGAGTATGTTGTCTTGGAATGTAAACATGGTAAACATGTTTAAAACTTTGGCCAAAGTATCGTAAGTTGCTAGTTGCATTGTCTTATGTCACCTAGTATAAGTTGTGAGATTTTAGATGAATATCGAGTAATCAGATATTCAGATAGGCTTCTTAGATAGAACACTTGAGTGACCCTTGATGGGTAAAAGAACCAAAGTATACATAGTATACACTTGAACAAGTTAAACATGAGAGATCGGTTTAATACCAAGTCATGAAATGAGAGATCGGTGTTCATCGAGTCATTACAACTACATATGGTTTTTTGTTATGAGATGGATTGGAAATGGAATGTGTGTTCTGAATTATATGAATTTAAAACAGAGAACATTATGTAAAATAAAAAATTTCCCTTGTTTCTAAGTCATAAATATGACTTAGAAATAAGGGAAATTTTACATTTTGTATCAGTGAAGGTTACTGACTCTTGGAACTATTGAGTCCATATATGATAAAAACTTAATTTCTTGTTAACAAAAAAATGGTTAGAACAAAGGGGGTGCTACAAATAATCCACCTCCAAGTGGAGAGGCAGCTACCACACAAAAAATTGATGAGATTCTTGTTGCCTGTTGGACACAAGAGATTGTCTTGTTGTACTTGAACAACAAGTAATGGGAAATGAGGAGGAGGAAGATGATGCGATAATAAAAATCAGCCACCTCCAAGAAACAATGCCAATGCTAGAAATTTGGGCATTGATAACAATAATGCAACAAATAACAATGTTGTGAATGTCAATAATAACGTTGCAAATGCAAATGCAAATGTACCTAATCACACCGAAAATAAAAAGGAAAGATTAGTAGTTGAACTTACTAATGACATAAAGAGGATAAGTCCACCAAAGTTTAATAAAACTACATTGGGGGATGGGACTGTGAATTTTCTCAACGAAATGGAGAATTACTTTACAATAAGGAACTTCTCAAAAGAAACAAAAGCAGTATGGGGAGCTTATCAACTTTCCCATGAGGCATCCTCCTAGTGGGACAGCCGTAAGGCTGAATTGAACATTGATGAATCAAGCATTACATGGGATCAATTTAAGAGCTACTTTAGGCAACATTGGCTACCACAACTCTATTATGATCAGAAAATGATAGAATTTTAGAATTTAATTCAAGGAAAGTTAATTATAACTGAGTACTGGGAGAGGTTTACCAAACTTCTTAAGTACGTTCCTCAGTATCAAATTGACAAGAAATTTAGGATACACAAGTTTATTATGGAATTGAATTTTTTCATAGGAGGAGATGTAGATGTATATAGCCCAACCACTATGGAAGGGTTTGTAGAAAAATTCATAAGGAAAGAATAGAAATTGAAGGCATTTTTGCTCATAAAGAAGAAAATTGAAAGAAAATTTCCAACTCTTCTTCATCACTTGCACCTAAGAAGGTGGCATGGAAAAAGTTTGGAGTCAAAAACAAGTTTTTGACTGATAAAAATAAGAAAAAAATAACAAATAAACTTGTTGTGAACATTAGAAATAATTTTGTGAAGAATAACAATAATGGGCAAAAATCTTATGGAGGTCAAAATAGTAATTTCAAGACTGGAAATAAGTTTGAACCAAAAAGAGGACCTATAGGGGGCTATTTTAATTATGGTAAGGATCACTATGCAAATTAGTGCCCTCTAAAGAAAGATGACAGCAACCAACAACATAAGATACATGTTGCGATAGATGATAAGAAAATTATACCCATAGAAGTGCTAGGTAAATTATTTGGTACACTGTTGTTATACTTTTTGATCTTTGGAGCTATAAATTTTTTTATTTCTAGTAAATTAGATGTAAAATTAAAAATAAAATAAGGAATAATGGAAAAATATTGGACTGTACATTATGGTAATAATGTTGTCCATACTGTTAGTAAATGTCTTTTTGGAGCAGTCTTAGAGTTACCAAGTTTTCCACTGAAGTAGATATTTATGTTTCTCCTTTGGGGTCATATGATGTCATAATAGGTGTGAAATGGTTTGCTGATCATAAATAAAAATTTGATTGTTTTGAAAAACACATTAGATGCCTTGATGATCTGCATAAAATGCAACAGACATTCAAGGGGTAAAACGAGAAATTTTAGTTAGAAAATTGTTATCTATGCAGCTTAAGAAGGCCAAAAACAAAGGCTACACATTATATGCAGTAAAAAAATCTGAAATTGTAGAAAAGGATAGTGATTTCTTGGAGAAGTTTCCATTTTAAAAATATTTTAGTGACGTGTTTAGGAAGAATTACTTGGTCTTCTAACTAAGCGATAATTTGACTTCATAATAGAAATCAAACCTAGAATCGAAGATATTCAAAGATAGATCTTCATTCTGGATATCATCAATTGAGAATTAAGGATGAAAACATTCATAAAAAAACTTTTAGAACAAGGTATGGACATTATGAATTCATAGTTTTACCTTTTTGTTTGACAAATTGAAGCTGTAGTTTTTATGAATTTAATGAATAATATCTTTTAAGAATACTCGGAAAAGTTTGTACTTGTATTTTTAGATGATATTCTTATCTATTTAAAAGCATTGATGAGCACCAAGAGAATTTGAAAATTGTACTTGAAATTTTGAGAAAGAGAATGTTTGTATGGTAAGTTGTTGAAATGTTCTTTTTATGAAACAAAAGTGCACTATTTAGGACATGTCATAAGTAACGATGGAATAGCAGTTGATCCATCAAAGATTGTTTTCATAACAAAATGTCCTACACCTAAAAATGTACATGAAGTCAGAAGCTTCATGAGGCTTGCTAGTTATTATAGAAAATTTGTTAAGGAATTTTCAAAATGGACTGCCCCGATTACTTCATTACAAAAGAAAGAATTTTTTTTTCTATGGAGTGATAAATGTGAATCAACATTTCAAAATCTAAAGGATAAAGGAAAAACTAACATCTACACCTATTTTGGTTGTACCGGATCCAAATGGGAGCTTTACGGTAGTTATAGATGCTTCCGGAGAGGGACTAAGAGGTATTTTGTTGCAAAATGATCATGTTATAGCTTATGAGAGTAAGAATATAAAGTTACATTAGTTAAATTATGCTCCCCATGACCTAGAGATTTTTTCCATAGTTCATGAACTTCAAGTATGGAGACATTGTCTCTTAGGAATACCTTTTGACTTAAAAATTGACCACCTTGGGCTGAAATATATTTTCACTCAGCCAAATCTGAATGCAAGAAAACAAAGATGGTTAGAATTCTTTTCACAATATGATTTTGACATAATTTACATTAAAGGTAAAGAAAACAGAGTGAGATAGACTAAGTTGTAGGAAACATATTTTTGTGCTTGTAACTTTGAGAATTTTTTTAGATGTGAACAATTAAAATAAGTTGTTGATAGGTAGAAAAAGTATATAGATCTAAAAAGGATCGATAAGAAATATGAACTTGGTGAAAAATTACTTTTTACGTGTTAAGCCTAAAAAGAGCTCTATTACCTTTGGCAAGGAAACCAAATTATCACCTTGTTTTGTGGGACCTTTCGAGATTGTTGAAGTGATTAGCCATGTAGCTTATCACTTAGCATTACCTCCCACTTTGTCATGAATGCATGATGTTTTCCATATTTCTTTTCTTAAGAAATACATTTCATATTTATCACATGTATTAAATTGGGATTCCTTGTAGGTCCAAGACCCAAGAATAATCATGGTTGAACCCATAAGAGTGCTTGGAAACTCATCAGTTGCACTTAAAAATCATGAAATCATCGTGCAAGGTCCAAAGTGGGACCAATTTAATGAAGAAAGTGCAACATGGGAAAACCTTGAGGATATAAAAACTACTTTTCCTCATTTGTTTGAACAGAATTAATTCTAATTTTTAAGACAATTAAAGACTTTGTTTGAAAACTATCTTTAATTTCTGCTAGTTTTAGGGTAGGTACTATAAATTTTAGTATTGGGACAACAATTATGATGCTGTAATAAGTTATGAAAAACATAAATTTCTGCAAATTTATTTCTGTTTGAAAATTTTGTGGAAAGAAGAATTATAATTATGATTATTTTTCTAGTTTATGATTAGTGATTAAGTAAAACATCGGGATGATGATGATTTTTAGAGGTGAGGTATGTAATTCCTCTGTCATGGTTATTATCTTTTATCATTTTTGTAATTAAAGTAACAATGTTGATAGGTGATTCTTGTTCTGATTTGGAAATTGATTCGTGATGGCTCTCCTCATCCTCAAGCATGAAGCTTGAGAGATCAAACTCATCCAAAAATTAGATTCCATTAAGAATGAAGTGGAAGAAGGATCTGAAATTTCACCATCAAAAGAAAGCAAGAAGCTTCCTATGATCTCTTCTTCATCCAAGGCTTTAGAATCTTATTTTCCCTCCTCCTTGGCATAAATCTCCTCATGAATTGTTTTAGCATTTGGAGATATTCTTGGTGGATCACTAAAATCATTAAAAAGTGTAGCAAGTTCTAAACATGTAGAGAAATTAGGATCATTTCATTCCATTGAAACATCTTTCTCACTTGGAAGCTTCTCTTCCTGTGCTTCCAACTCTTTAGATTCAACCTCCTTAAGCTCAATTTTTTCAATCAAAATAGGAGGAATTGATGTAGTGGGATGTATCCCTTCTTCATCCATTATGCTCTTAGAGTCATTCCATTCTTTAAAAGTATTTCATGACTTTCAAGAATGGGACTTACATCAATTCATTTTTATGAACTTGGAGAAGGTCGATTTGTTAGGTTCTTGGTGATGAACCTCTTAAGATTGAATTGAAGCTCTAAATATGATCTTCTGTTTGGATCTTTCCTAACCTACCCCTTCAGGTTTAAATGTGCATCTTGTTGTCAGAAGAATGAATCTCAACCATCTTTGTCATAAAAGATTCAAAATATTATTTATTGAGGAATAGATCCTAAGGTAACCAAGTAATCGAGCCTTTAGTCTATTGGTTGACATCCATCACTTCATGATTTTCAATTAATTATTCATGAAGTTCAAGGACATGGGGATATATTTTGATGAAATGGGGGAATAATTTAGCCCTTATCGATCTTGAAAAGGTTTAGAAGGTAGAGGAGGTAAAAAAAAATTTGTGGAGGAGATGTGGATTTGGAAGAAAAGAGGGTGGAAAAATGAAGATGAGAGGGAAGGGAAGAAGATGGAGAAGGGGAATTCTCAATGAGGGAAGCGAGACAAAAATCTAGGAATATGGAAAGTAGGTTAAGATGGCATATCTTTGGGGAGGAATAGAGGAAGCGTAAGATGGTAGTGTAGGATTTCCCCATTGACAAGGTTTCCTAACACTAGATTCATGAGCCTCCATTAACTCAGCCCATTTTGTAATTTGGGGAAGCATCTAAACTATAAAATCCAGCTTCTCTTGAGGGCTGAACCAACTTGGTATAGGGCCAACCCATGGACAAGGGACCCTAAAACCAATCCTAAATGCCTTCATTGCACATTTAGCCCTTTTTGGAACATGTTCACCTCCATTGCTTGAATCTTCCACAAGAAATCAGCATCTGCCATATAATTTCCACCATCATTTGCATAACCTTGTCTTTTACAAACATTTTTGTTAAAAGGATAACCATATCGGTCATTTGGGGTTCTATTATATGCAGGTTCTTCATGATAGGGCTCATAGAACTGATTTGGATGAGGATTTTGAAAATGTGGGGATGGAGGGAACTGGTTTTACTACTGTAAATGAGAGTTCCAAGAAGGAAATGAAGTCATGATTTCATAAATTCATTAGTGAAATGAAAATGGGATAATGGAAGGAAAATATGAATGGAAGGAAAGGGAAATGTATGCTTTGATGAGATAGTGGTTTATTTGGATCAGTGGAGTCACCAGATGTGTTGATAACATTCCTGCAAAGGATGGATATCACCAATAACACATAAAACATGGTTATATGAAGCTTAGACTAGGATACACACTCGTGAAATATATAGATTTTAATGCTTGTCCCATTGGGCGTGTCAAAATTGTTATCACAAAAGTAGCATCCTAGGATTATGCATTGTAATCCCTACTTTTTCTAACATGGTACCATCTCTTAAGTTGTGGGAATCACTAGTTGAGATGGACCTCGGAGAAGGTCGATTCCTCTACGTAATTCTACCTGCTAACACTACTCCTATGAAAGCAAATGTAGCTAACTAATCCTAAACTAACAATTCAAAGGACCTAGGATAGAGAGGGTTAGAAAGATGTAGAAAGGGGAAATCATAAGCTAAGGGGTGGTGATAGCAGGAAAAGAGTTAATTTTCTCTCGCAAGGGGAAGGAAAGAATGAAAACATGGGAGAGAGTGCATAAATATGTGCCTGAGACAAGAACCATTTATACTATTTTTCATTGACAACACAAAATAATTGAACATGTGAATAGGATATATACACATCGTGCCAAAATAAAATAGAGAGGAAAGAATGCAAATAAAATGAGCTAGGGTAGACAAATGTGCCACAAAACAGATTCTATATTGCTTGAAATATGCATAATTATGTCATGACAGAAGGTGAGAAATACATTGTAGAGACAAAAATAATGGTATGGAACTCATGGGAAGTCAACCACCATTTGGGCATAATGTCGTTCTGACAAAGAGTTGTCCTTTACAATCGAAATATTTTACATTATATAGATCAAGGAAGAGAGAGAAGAGGGAAAAAGATCAGATTTGATTTTGATCATAAATGAAGATCAATTTTCCCATGCAACACGGTATGTCTAGTCATTCCCAAGTATGTTTTACTTGTAGATTAAGGAAGATCCCCATACTTCATCAATTTAGGTGTCTGAGCCATCCGAGTCTGCATATTAATGGACAAAATTATTTTTTCCCTTTTTCTCCCACTAAAAGCCACCAAAATCTGATTTTAATGATGCCAAATTAAAGGGATCAAGGAGACCATTCCAACGAAATAGATTTTGTGCGATTTGGAGCTTTGAGTTGAAAGATACCATCATTTGAATATTTACAAGTTGGGATGAATAGGAGAGTGACAAGTGGTAGTATTTGATTGTCTTGGGGATTACCCTATGCCAACGTGTGCATTACTTTTACCTTTTCCATGCATCGATATTTTCTTTTCTGGCTTGAGTATTGAGACTTTTCTTCCTTTCTTTTCTTTTCCTTTTCTGCCTTTATCTTTATAAAGGTTTATCGTATTAAAAATACGATCTAATAATAACATGCCATGTTTCATCGGGGTGTTAGACTATATTTTTCTTATCTTTGTGCCCTTTGTGAAGCATAAACCAATGGAAAGGCTCCATGACTCTTTACAATTCACCTTTTGACTTAGACCCTAACTAACAATTGTGAAGTGTGAGCCAATGAGGAAGCTCCATGCTCTTCACAATGTCAGTCCTTTTGATTATCTCTTTTATCTCCTATGAAATCCCAACCAATGAGATCATCCCACGCACCTTGACACTTGAGATCATACCATGTGTTGACCCCTATCTTATTCACCTACCGAATGTCCTTTGACTTTCCTTGACCCAATCCCGGACCTAAACCTCTATGGAATGTAGCTTATTCTGCGGACTTGAAGTCTCCCAAAGCCAAAATCTTTGAGGAGAGTCGAGAATCCCACCATGGGTCCCATAGTATGATGCTTGGAATTTAATTTTATGGCCAAATTAACGTCATCCAATTTTTTTCAAGTGACACCGCCAATGGATTAGCTAAGTCTCTTATGGATTTTTGAAATCCAATAGCGGTGCTTTTGGAAGGGAGAATTCAATGGCCGTTTAAACGTATTCTACCCATTAAAATTTTCTAAGTCCATTTTTATCCTTATTAAAGCTAAAAAAACTCATGGGGGTATTTTTGGGTAGAAAGTCTTAAGACAAAACATAATCTTTTGAGACTAGTTTCATCCCTATCTTACACCCATAATATCTCCATCTAAAAATAGTAAGTTATGTAAGGTCTCATATGTATAAATATAGTAATTTTCCACAATAGTGAAATTCTCAGCATTCATGTACTCCAAATAAGAAAAAACATCAAAAGGTGAAAATTGTGAAAACTTACTAAAAAAGCCATCCTAGTTAGGACTCGCTAAAAATAGAAAGCATTGTAATCAAGCTTAGATTACTAGTATCAACTTAGATTATGCCTATCTCATTTATTTTTTCCAAAAATTTCAATACTAGGAAAATATTTCATAGCTCAAACAAGGAAGAAATCCCTTGTAGACTCTCAAAAACTTAGTCTTGAGGTGAAGTCCAAGAATATTTGTTTCAACTCATCCTACCGATCCAGAAATGGGGTCATCATGTTTAAATGATGTAAACCATAAAAGGAATATGATATAAAATAGGATCTATAAAATTCGTCCCCGATTCTCAATCATCTTCTTAGGATTTGACATGGGAATGTGTTTGATGAGTATGATGGTGAATATGGAGTTTCTTCTTCCATCATTTGCAGCAGAAGAAATTTGGGTATCCTTAGGTTGATTCCATTTAAGAAGGAGATATATTTATCACTAAGGTGAATTTTGAAGCTCCAAGAAGTCACAAGGAGGAAGGTGATGATCTCCACATTTCAACTATGACCTCATGGTGAAATCTCTTTCTAAGATGAGGGACATCATATGAATCACACCATGGAAAGGAACAAGTCAAGAATGAACTAGTGTGTGTAAAATATTGTCACTTGAACCATAGGATACCAAGGTACCCAAGACCATCATGTTTGCAGGATCAAGAAGTCATCACAAGTCCACTCAATGTAAGTCTCACAACATTATTTTTAACATGTTGGCGAAATAATTTATCATAAGGATGAATTATCTGATTTTCACCAACACTTTGGAACTACATCCCTTCTTCTTAGAAAAGGGGAGGCTCCCTTTATTGTATGAAAATAAAACAAACACTTTGGGTGGCCAATAGGTTGGGGATCACACAAGCACACTCCATTGAACCTGTAGCAAATGCTTGCACCTAGTGTAAGGGAATAATTTGCAAGGGAGGTGAGATAATAAGAGTGAGAATTTTGAGAGAGGGGTTAATCTTGTAAATAGGCTCAAGTAAATTTTACAATTATTAACCAGATTTCATCCACACACAATTAGAAGAAAAACAAATTTGCTAGCTATGGAAAGACAAAATGAATCATGAACATAAAATTTCATTCATCCATTCATCAAAGGATTTTACACCATTCTTGGTTATGCAAGATTGTCACATTCACAAAGCAGAGAGAGAGAGAGAGAGAGAGAGAGAGAGAGAGAGAGAGAGGAAACATATGAAAAGGGAATAGAGGAAATTCTATATTTGTTTTTATTTGTAGTGCACTAGCTATCTACTTAGAGAATCACAAATTGAAAACCCTTTGAAATGAGGGAGTCATACAATATATAGTTTTTCAAATGACTCTTTTCCTACCCCCACATGAATTTTCACTAACCTTTATAACATGTGACCTTTTGTATCCCTAGGAAAGAAATTGAGTCCTTTTTTATTAATTGGAGGAAACTCATTACAAAGTATAACTATATATCACATTTTAATGAATAAGAAAAAAGTGAAAATTAAACCCCCTAATGAAGAAATAGAACATGAGAGAAGAGAGGAAGGGGTGGGAAAGAGAGAAGAGAGGAGATAGCTACTCTAAAAAATATGTTGCATTCATCGATGAAGATACATATTTGCGGACTGCGGGAGAGTGCTTCTAGAAAGATATTTATTTGCTTAAACTCCTTGTTAAAATGAGTTGTTTTAGGCGTAAATTTCTCTAATTAAGGAATGTGTATGAAAATTAGTGCATTAAGCCAATTCTCGGAGGTGTTATTGATACTTTTGCATTTTTTGAACTAGGTTTGATTCTCCTTCACAGTGTTCGAGATAACATTTTTGATCTCTACAAGATATTCTAGGGTGTCTTCATTGAAAGAGAATTGGTCTCCTACCTCCTTCTTAACCATATCTTCCAATGGCTGTTATCCCAAATTCGCCCCCAAGTTAATTTGGATAAATCATTAGAAATGGAATTGGCCATTCAAATTTTGGGACGTGTGAGAGGTTGTCAAAATCATCCCAGGGTGTTAGAAGAGAAAGGAATCTTAGGATGACTCACAAGTTAGAATTGATATAATACGAGTTGTATGATAGGTCGGAGGTTGTGTGGTGGGCTGCTAAGCCACGGAGAAGGTTCGAGAGATGAGTCATCATAATGACGGATCAGACTATCGGCCCAACTTATGTAAAATTGGTGAGCTATAGAGATTGGTGCCTTATTGTTGCACATCAATAACCTTTCTACCTTTCTGTCACATGTCATTAGTCTTTATATCATGCATCAATAGCCTATATGTCACCCGTTAACAACCACTCTGTCACGTGTCAACAACCACTCTATTGTGTGTCAAGCATTCCTTCTTGTCGCACATCAACATTCCTTCATGTCAAGCATCAACCAATTCTTATTTTTGTGTAACAACCCCTTTCCTTGTCGGTGGTGACTCATACTTTTCTTGTCAGCGCCGTCGAAGGAATGTCGAGATATGGTCCATCCATTAATGGCATTGTACAAGGTAGCTCAAAAACCAATTTAATGAGGTATGTCACCCATGTTTGTTGTGTAAGAAAATTACCATTGGAAAGCGAATTGGTATGGTTGTTCATACCTCCATATAGGTAATTAATGAGGGTTGTTTGTAGGTGGGACAAATTTTCTATATAATGTAGTTGACCCCCTCATTTTTAAGGAGAGAGATTTTGGGAGTTGGGAAACACTTGTAAATTTTTCCCTCAACTCCATTTCTACTATGAGCCTTCTTTTGGGCATGTAATGTAATTATGCCTTTGTGCATCATATGTAAATGGTCTCTGCATGTTTTGAAACAATAAAAATCATGTTTTGTGGTGTTTCTTCAACCCTAGCTCATTTTTATTGTGTTTCTTTTGTCTCTCCATTGTGTTGTTGTATTTTATATATGCTTCTCTCATTTAGAGGTTCATGAGGTTGTGTTTCATGGAGATCTGATGATGAGTTGGGATTTGGGTTTGTGTCACACCTGTTTGGCCTCTCTCTACTCCATCTTCCTCCCATACTCCCTCAAGCAGAGTATCTCGCCCCTTTTCTTGGTGCTATCACGACCCTTAGTTTATTTCATTTTTTTACATCTTTCTAACCCTCTCTCTCTCTCTCTCTCCCTAGTCCCTTGGTTGGTTAGTTTAGGATTAGTTAGCTGCATTTTCCCTTCTAAGAGTATTTTAGCATTAGGATTAGGTAGAGGAAGTCGGTCTTCTCCAGAAGACCATCTCAAGTTCACAAGTCCCACAACTTGAGAGATGGTACCATGTTAACAAATTACACCAAATTCTCCATTCCTAACTAGGTCATTCGGGGGGGTGTTGTAATTTTGCACTAAATTTTTTGGCACGCCTAGTGGGATAGGTTTGAAGTACCTTACCACTTCATTTCATTAATTTGATGTGTTATTGGTGAGATTCAAACTTTGGAGGCACATGCACGGCACATCCAGCAACTCCATCTCGGTCAACAAACACAATCTCTAAGTTTGAGAATTTCCTTCCATCCATTTCCACTCATTATTCTTTCCACATGTTTCATCTCCTCCCATTCATGAAGCGTGCGATCATGTCTTCATTCCCATCTTGTAATTCACACTTACAAAAACAACGGTGTAGTCCAACTCTAATGTATTTCTTAACTCATCTAGATCAGCTTTATGAGAAAATCCATAATCACTATGCCTACCCCTATGAGTAGTACCAAGATCAGTTCGGCTATGGAACTGTTGAGAGAAGGGATATGCATGTAGTGACATCAATTATATGGAGAATGATGATTTGTAGGAGAAGATTCAAAAAATGGAGGCTGGCATGGCACAAGTAAAGGGACAGAGCTCGGATGAAAGCGTTTAGAATGTGCTTATAGGGCACCTTCTCCATGGGTTTTCCCTATGCCAAGACATTTCAGCCCATAGTAGAAGCTTGATTTCATGGTTGAGATGATGCCCTAGCTTACACAGTGGACTGAGGAGATAGAGGCCTATGAACTTGGTGTCAGGGAGCCTTGTCAATGGGTAAGTCCCACATCATCATATAGTAATTTTCTCTCTATTCCCCAAGCAACACCATCTCATCCTGAGCCTCAATTTCTAAGCTTCTTTCCTACCACCCCTAGTGTGGAATCCCCTTCTCCATCCCCTAGTATTTCATCCCATCTCAATTTTTCTGCCATTTTCCTTCCAAATCCAAGTCCCCTCCACAAGAGAAAAGTATAAAACCCCTTCCATCACCTCCACCACCAACAATGCAGAAATTGGTAGAACCCCAACCCACCCTCCTCTTGCATTCCCTAACTCATGTTAGGGAGAGACTCAACAAACCAGTCAGGAGGAACAACAAGAAAAATAACCCAATAAAGAAGAAATGATAATTTTTTTAAGGAATTGGGCTTCAAAGTATGGAATGGATAGAATTCCCTTGTTGGTTAAGCCTTTGAAGGAGGCCAAGGTTGGAAAATAAAAGGTGGTAAAATATGTTTTGGTTACAGTGGAAGAAAAGCAAAACCAAGTTGAAGAAGATCAATAATTAGTGTGTTTAGAGTGTAGTGTCTATGAAGACACTCTATTTTCAAATATCGTTGATCAACCATCAACTAAAAAATCAATAGAGGAAGAGGGAAGAGTAGCTCCAAATCCAAAGAAGAGGAGCACATTCTGCTATGGATGAGAGCCATGTAGTTTCAGGGGCACCAAGCATAGAACAATTCATATAAGAACCTTTAGTTCTTCCTTCCACATCGTCCCCCTCGAGCTCTAATTTCGAAAAGGAGTTTGAGTTATCAAAATTCATGTTTAAGGATGAGGGGAACCATACTGAGCAAGTTATAGATCAAGAGAACCCCGTGGAGGAGGTTGAACTAGTAAAACAGACAACGAGGAGGCATATTATCTATCTGACTTGGAAGATTGCTTCAAAGGAGAGGATCCCATAGAGATCACATCATTTGCTCCTCCATCATCCACCTTCCAATAACATGAACTGCTGCCATTAAGGAGGGAATTTAAGTGTAGCGACTCGCATTTCACAACCACCCTATGGAGCCAATATTGGAGGAATTGAATCTTCCAATCCACTCACTGGATGAGAAGGAAAATAATGATGAAAACCATTACATACCAGTCATCGAGACAAAACTATAGTTATCTGTAGATGACCAATGAAGAGAAAATCAGCCCCATGACAACCACTTCCTCTAAGAAGGTTAACATGATGAATTCACTTGTGAAGTTAGGATTCAGAGTGATGGGCACATCAAAGGATCAGACCATGCCCTATTAGGTACTTAGCCTCATTGGAGCCAAGGGAGAATACAAAATTAGTCATGTCCATTTCAGGGCATGAGGGTGAGCATCAAAGTACCAGGGGTCAGCTGCAACACCTCAGTGAGATCCATGTAGATCATTCGAAGAATTATCTCCATTTATTGCAGCTGATATCTTGATGATTTGGGTGGAGGATTGGCCTATTTTTGGTTTTTCACTCATTCAATCATCCATTATCAATGTCAAATCAAATGTGTGGCTGTAAATTGTGAGAAGGGGTAGCTACTTCTCATAATCAGTGAGGTGAGTTTTTTTATGTTTCCCATTCCTTTGGTTAGTGTAGGGTAGGAGTAGGTTTTCTTTCAGCAAAAGAAGTGCTTATGCACACTTTGCATATCCCACTTGGGGTATGTATGATTTTCTCCTTTGTATATAGTTTTTGCGTAGTGGTTGCTCTTACACAATTCATCTTGTTTTCGGGAGGTAATGCCTTTGAGTTGTAAGGGGTTCAAAGTCACATGAAATAGTTACTGATCTTCAAAGAAGTCCAAATATAGAGCAACTAAATCATATTAAGAGATAATTTCTAATGTTTTCATCTCTCATGTCTCTCTAGATCAACCATTGTTGAGCTCATATGCCTCTTCTCGCACAAAAATCATCAATTGCAGGGGAATCTCTATCTTCGGAATTTCAGCCAGAGCATGTGCATGAGAGAAATCATATTTTGGGAAGCTTCCAAAAGTGCATATATCAGCCCTTACAAATTAGTTGCATGTCTAGAGTTCTTTGTGCCTTTTCCTAGGTCAAATATTAAATTTTGGGGACAATTTATAGGTTTTATCCAGAATCCCAAAATCAGATTTAAGAGCAAGCTAAAGAGTTTCCAACTCAATGTTAAGTTCACCCAAGTCTAGGGGATAGGTTTTCCAAAGGAAAGATTAGTTTCTTCAAGGTTAGGCTTGACTCCATGCCCAATGGATGCTTCAAGGCAACTAGTCACACATCTAGCAGGTAGATGTCCCGAGAGGTCACCAAATTGTTATCCCAAATTCACCCCGGGTTAATTTGGATAACTCATTATAAATGGAATTAGCCATTCAAATTCTGGGATGTGCGGGAGGTTGTTAGAAAGGAATCTTAGGATGACTTGCAAGTCAGAATTGAGATAATACGAGTTGTTTGGTAGGTCGGGTTGCACGGCAGTTTGGTGAGCCATGGTGAATGTTTGAAATCGAGTCATCTTAATGGAAGATCAGGCTATCGAGACCAATTTATGTAAACTTGGTGAGTTTTATGGATTGTTTCCTTGTTGTCGTATGTCAACAACCTTTTTGTCACACATCAACAACCTTTCTATTGCACGCCAACAACTTTTCTATTACAAGTCAACAACCACTGTCGGGAGCCAACATTCCTTCCTATGTGTGTCAACCAATTATTCTTGTCGTGCAACAACCCCTTTTCTTATCACTTTGGTGACTCCTATTCTTGTCGGGCATCCGCTAGTGGTTTCTATCAGCCATCAACAAGGAATGTCACATACGGGCCGGGTATTAATGGCATTGTACAAAGTAGCTCAATAACCAATTTAATGAGGTATAGCACCCATGTTTTCCATTGATAAAGTACCATTGGAAAGTGAACTAAGTATGGTTTCCCATACCTCCGTACAGGAAATTAATGAGGGTTGTTAGTAGGTGAGACAAATTTTCTATATAATGTAGTTGACCCCCTCATTTTAAAGGAGAGACATTATGGGAGTTGGGGAAACTCTTGCAAAATTTTCCCTCAACTCCATTTGAGTTGTGAGCCTTCTCTTGGGCTTGTAATGTAATTATGCCTTTTTGCATCATATGTAAATGGTCTATGCATGTTTTAAAGCAATAAAAATCATGTTTTGTGGTGTTTCTTCAACCCTAGCTCATTTTTATTGTGTTTCTCTTACCTCTCCATTGTGTTGTTTTATTTTGTGCATGCTTCTCTCATTTGCAAGTTCATGAGGTTGTGTTTCATGGAGATTTGATGGCGAGTTGGGATTTGGGTTTGTGTCACATCTGTCTGGCCTCTCTTGACTCCATCTTCCTCCCATTATCCCTCAAGCAAAGTATCTCGCCCCTTTTCTTGGTGCTATCACCACCCTTAGATTAGTTTTTTTATTTTTATATCTTTCTCTCTCTCTCTCTCTCTCTCTCTCTCTCTCTCCTTGGTCCCTTGGTTGGTTAGTTTTGAATTAGTTAGCTAAATTTTCCCTTCTAGGAGTAGTTTAGCATTATCATTAGGTAGAGGAATCCAGCCTTCTCTAGAGGACCATCTCAATTTCACAAGTACCACATCTTGAGATATGGTCCCATGTTAGCAAATTACATTGAATTCCCCATTCCCAACTCCTCGGTCATTCGAAGTGCTTTGTAATTTTGCACTAACAATGGTTTCTCAAGATCATTCAATGAAATGTTTTCATTTACCGCAGGTACTCCAAGTTTTTATACTTCCATGCTGATATCTTCCTACATTTTTAAATTGATCTCATCACATGATTCCAAGTCATCAATATCATGATTTAGCATCTCATATTGAAGCAAGCAAGAGTTCTGACCAGATTGGAGATAGGTCTTCATATGCAAATTTGATTTTGTCCATTTCGTTAGCATTGGAAATACCTAATCCCAAGTTTCTTTCTCCTTTTCAATCTCATCCCTGGCCATCTTTACCTTTGTGTTGGTGGTAATCATGAATTCAGATAGTGAGAGAATTTATGGAAGCAAGCTCCTACCTTTCTCAAGAATTTTTCTCACCCACTTATCGTTGGCCCTGCCTTACATTGTGAAGCCTTATGTCCTTATGATAGATTCCATATCGAATATATTGATGGGATTTACTTCTTTAGTTGGGACAAACAAGATGACATTTGGATCCATGAAATTTTTAACATGCGAAGATATTCTCTTACGTCTTCTTCCAATTATTCAATCTTTTACTTATAGTCCTCATTTCTTGTAAGAAAGCGAGTGGAAGATTATTTGAATGATGAGAATAGCCTTTGTGTGTTGTTAGCCTTAGGAAATGGTACTCATTTCATATTCATATGGGTTCATATCACTAGTATTCTTGACTACCTTTGGTCGAGCTACTTCCACATATTGATTCCTTGAAGCGCCACCTTTGAAGAAGTGGAAAACAAATTGATCTTTCTTACATTTATTTATTTTCACTATCATTGTATTGACTTGAAAATATGGCACCCCTACTTGTTGGATTTTTGAGTCTCTCCTTTGATCATCTCTTGTACCCATGGGAATAATTCAGTTTTTTCGGGCTAAAAACTAGGCATGATTGCAATTTCGGCTCACGAGTGAGTGGGTACATCTTGTCTTTGGATGAGTTGGAGCAGATGGAGAGGAGGAGATACTTGGAGACTAATGAGAGATCAATGGATGAGATGGATCAATTTATCCTTGCTCCAAACCTTCTACATGATCTTGGAATTCTCATGCTTTCTTGTGCAGCCTCTTGTAGTGAGGGACCTCAAATTCTATTGACTTAATTTTTATGATCTCTCCACCTAAGTGAGTAGAGCTTGTAGTATTATTATCGGTTTATTTTGAAGTGGAGAGGTGAGATACTTGTCTTATGATATTCTAGAGACATCATGATGCAATGATTTCAGCCCTATTCTTATTGAACTATTCCTTAGATCTTTGAATTACCACCTCAGTTTATTCATGTATGTCTATTGACTCGTGAATTCTCCATGAGACCTGTGGGAGAGGTGATAACTTCACCGCTTGATATTCAGGAGCATAAAATTCAGTCCCATCATCATAAAATCCATCAAACCAATCTAATTTTAAATTCATCATCTGCCAAATAGTCATTCTCATGTGATCATGCTCTCTAAACTCAAAATCATCTAAGAAATTTACCTAATAATCCTCAATTTGTGGAATATGGTAAAAATCGGGAAGATAGAAGGTATCATTGTTTGCTTTGGATGTCGAAATAAACCCTAGGTGTGTATGAGTATAGGTTAAAAGGAGAAAATGAAGCTTCCAAGTTTGAGGCATCATTGGAATTCTTACATGAGAAGATTCCAAGAAAGATAGGAAACAAAACACTTCTTTTCTTGTGATTCTTGAGTTTTCCATTAATGTGGGCGAGCTACCTACATAACTCAAACATCACAATAATATTGCTTAAGTACCTTAGGAGTTTTTTTGGAGACAAATAAAATCATGATACTCTTATGTATGAGAAGGATGAAAATTCAGTGAAGAAGGACCCATATCTCTTTATCAATGAGGCAAATTGAGAATACAGTCTTGACTCGAGATTGCCCTCCAAAGAAACGTATGAAAAGCATAGTAAATGTATCATTCACCCTTGAAGAATGGGTTTTTCTCTCCTTGAGGGTTAGTTTGGGATGCCTTTCATTGACAAGGACCCTTTGAGAGATGATTTGAGTAAGGTTTAGGCATCTAAATGGTCTTGTACTCATAAGAGTAGAGACTAGATAGGATGTCATCGAGAACTTTTTAGTAACCTACAACTACATAAATTGTTGATGAATGTTTTCATTGCTTATCTTTCCCTAATAAATCATATGTTTTCCTTCTATGATGATAAGGATGAACTACACCATCAAATATTGAAAATATTATGTGGCCTCTTCTCCCATTACCCCGCTTTCAGTAGAATGACCGCATATGACTATCCTTCATAAAAATAACTTCACGGACAAAGATTTCAGCACATGAGAAGGCCTTATCCCTTATTTGAGACATGATCCCAATGCCGGACCTTGGAGATAAGATTATTTTTTAAACATCTACCGATGAAAATTTGGTCGTGACAATAACCATTCATTTCTTGTTGGGATTTGCATACACTTGTGAAATTCCCTTTGGAGTGAGCACTATAAGTATTAAGATATTGTATGGTCTTATGATTATTAATTCCATATCATAGTGTTGATTACATGATAGCACCAATTTGGTACTATGAAAAAACATGGGATGACCTCTGTCAACATACAATCCACTTGCAAAAACCTTATCTTCAACTGGTTCCCTGGGGCCTCCAAGCATTCGATTCTTTAGATCTTTTAAGTCCATATGAGTAACATCACTATTATTCACACTGGATATTTTGATACGAGGTTGAAATATGATCTAGAATAGAAAACTTGAACTTCATGTTTATAAATATCAACAAGATGAGATAAAATGAAGATAATAACAACTTCTCGCAAATCGAATCCAAAAATTTCAATTTTTAGCAGAAAGGGTTTAGAGTCGCTTTTTTTAGGAAAATGTGATTTTTTCTCGAATTCATTTTCTTGAAGTCCTAACATGCTAAGAGTACCTTAATTTATTTATTTTATTGTTTTTTAAAGTTTTTATTTTTAGTAAGTTATTTATTTTAGGAAAACTACTTTTTGGTTAAATTGTTTGTTTTGCCTAGTTTGTCATTTTCATTATTTATCGAATGCTCGATTTGAGAGAAATTACTATTCGTGGAAGTTTTCTATTGTTAGTAAGTATAATAACCAAATACTTAATATTTTATAATTGATAGTTTTGGTTCGTTTTTCGGGATCCCGTGCTCCAAATTTCGCAGTGATCCATCCACCATAAATCATAAAAATTGAAAAATCATATTCTAGGGAAAAAATTTAGGGTTTTATACTATTAAAAATCTAGTGCATCATATATATTTCAATGATAGTATTCTTGAAGGCAAGCTGGAATGAGGATCAATTGATTAAATTTCACTAGAATCTACTTTGAGAGTTGGAAGTTATGAATTCGTATTAGTTTGTACATTCATGGATTCCTTGGAAATATTCTCGATAGCATGTTTGGTGGTTTTTAGGTATTTGGAGGTTTAGAACATCACTAATGGTAGAAAGGGTCGAAGTGGAGGAAATAATGGAGTTGGAAGCGGTTATTTTGAGTTTTTAGCTTACTCCGACAATGTTTTTCACACAGATGTAGAAGCAACATTTAGTTTTAAAACTAGGGTTTTTACTAATTTGATTGGGAACATTTTTTATCCCCATTATCCCCTTTGGAATGGGGAAAATGAGGGAAATAAAATTCACCTCTAGAATATCTTTCCACTTATCACCACAAGATGTGATATTGAGGAGATAAAGAAAACATGTCATAACACTAGGGGCTACAAGTGAGGTCACATGGAAAACATTGAGAGGGGATAAAATGGGGAATATTTTTGTGTCTCCTTGGGAATGGGGATAAGAGGGATAGAAAAATATTCCCTAACCAATTGAGGAAAAGTGGCAGCACGAGATGCAATGAGGGGAGATGGAGAAAGACTAGTTTTATCACCGAGGGTTGAAAGTTGGTCACATTGAAAACTAGAGGGGTCATTTCAGAGAGGGGAACATTTTTGTGTCCCCTCTACCCACTGCGAATAGGGATCAGAGGGATACAAAATTTTTTCCTATTAGTGTCATATTTTCCTCACTTTATTTGTATTATCCTACTCGGGATATTCCACCTCACTTAGAGTTTCCCTACACTTATGAGATATGCTTGTTTAGGTGTACACTTGACTACACTATTCTAGGTGTTGGTTACCACTTGAATACACCATTCTAGGTGTTGGTTACCACTATTCTAGGTGGATATTTCCATGATTCTAGGAGGAGGTTACACATTCACCTCCTATATGTACATCTCTTGCATTATTTTATTTGATTGTATTGAGTTGGAGATATTTTTGTATTATTACAATTATCTCTCTTGTATTTTTGTAATTTGTAGTCTTGTATGCTTGTTTTATTTTTTCTTGGAACAATTCACGTCTCGCATTGTTCAAATGTGCATTCTTTCCAACCAATAGAAAAGTGGCACTTTTCTAATATGGTATCATAGCCGAGCTAGTATTGAGCTTGTATGGTTATTATTATGTAAATTTATTTTTCTTTCGAGCCATTATTTACAAGTATTTGGGTGTTATTTGGTGTTGGTTTTTCCTAGTTTGTGGGTATATAGCCTATTTGGCAGGACCTAAATCATTGTTGCAAGATTCCGGGAAGGTTTATCCAAATCGAGAATTTTTAGACATGTGAAGGGTGTTTGATCTGTGGTAGTGATTCACATGCATGTTCAAACTTTTAAGTGGTGTTTTTACTTATCAAGAGGTATTTTTAGACTTGCAACAAAGTTTCCAACAACCCATACATGCATTAAAGATCCTTCTTGAGTTATTGTTTTAATTCCAACAACAAAGTTGTTTTCTACACACAAATATGTGGAAATTTCAAAAGCTGTAGTAAAGGTCTTATTGATCCAATCGAGCTTGGAATTTTTGGCCTTTGTCTGCACTTGGTGCATACGAATCGAATGGATTAATCTTTGATTCATCAAAACCCACCTCATTTTTGCTAAAACTATATTTTAGTAAAAAAAGTGCATTACAAGTTTAGTGTAATTTCATTTAAATAGGATTATTCATGGGAAATATTTATTGTAAATTTTTTTTTTGTAGCTTGATATTGAGTGCCATTTTTAAATAGAAGTTAATTAAATTGACTTTCGAATCGTTGGCAAATTTCTAAAAAAATGTTTCATGGCAAAGGTGATTTCACAGAGCATTGTTTCGTCAATGGTTGGGTTTTGGCCAATGGAGTTGGATGGATAGGTTAGATGGGTGAGTTGGACGGGTGGGTTGGACAGAGGTTGGACGGTCAATGGTTGGATGGGTGGGTTGGATGGGATGGTTGGATGGGTGAGTTGGATGGGTGGGTTGGATGGGTGGTGGTTGGATGGGAAGGGGTTAGGTGGGAAATGGTTGGACAGGTGGGTTAGATGGATAGGTGTTGGATGGGTAGGGGTTGGACGGGAAGGGGATGGACGGGAAATGGTTGGTTGGGTGGGTTGGACCGATGAGGATCGGGTCGGCTAAGGGTTGGATGGGTGGGTTGGATGAATGAGGGTTAGACAATGTGGGTTGGGCATTGATACCAATGAATTTAATGTTCATTAATGATACCCCTTGGGCCCTATAAATACCCTTTCAAGGTTCATTTTTTCACTTTTATACGTAAATTTCTAGTGCTCTGAGCTCTCCAATTTTACACCCAAATTTCACTTCTCCCAAATTTCAGCAATGGCCAGTACCACATCTATTCCTACACCCAAATTTCAATACAAAAACCTCATGTGCCCACATATTTTAGCTCTACTAAAAGAAAAAGACGCTCCAAAGGATTGGCTCGAAAAATCAGAATTTTTCGGGCTTGTGAACATGCCCCAATTCGACACTGATACATCAGTCCTTGATTACCTACTCACCTCTTACAATGAAAATGATGGACAATTTTCCGTTCTTCTCGTGCATCTAAAATGTCGTCAAATTTCTTTTTCTATTGAACCCGAGGACGTGCATCGGTTAACAGGTTTACCTTTCGAAAATAAGCCGCTTGTTACTACAAAGGTTGTCCTTATAGACGAAGACAAAAATTTTTTTGGAGTCTCATTACAATGTACAGGTTGATGGTAAGTTTATTATTTTCAAATGATTTTTTTCTTAACATTACTCGACCACACAAAGGATCTAATGTTTCTTTTTATAATTGCAGCTCCTCTTAATCGTTCATCAAGAGGCCTTCTTCTACAAGGTATTACAAACAAATTATTTATTGTAGTTGCTTCACTTTTTCAGGCCAGGATTGTATTACAGGGCAGATCTTTGAGACATTCTATATTGGGTAGTTCAGTATTTATTACGGACACTAGCAGGTCAACAATTTGATTGGTGTGTTATTTGTCCAACAGAATAAAATCTAGATATCTCCCATGCCCACAAAGCCAATCAAACTGATAAATCGAGGATTGTATTCTCTTGTTGCAATTTTATTCTTCTTTCTATTATGAAGCGTACTATGAATTGATGCAACATAAGATTCCTACTACAATCAATGATAAGATGATTGGTCTTAGTCTCGAAGAACAACATGTAACAGTTACTTTTACTGTTTACTTGTTATAACGATTTCAATTTCAATATTTTAAATAAAATAATAATTGTATGATTTTATTTTGCAGAGAAAAATTATAGCTGTAACATCGCATAAGGAGGTAATTGCTAGAGGTAAAGCCCCTCCAGAGGTCTGCTTGATTCGACATGGATTCAACAGAATCAACACCAGTAAGACCTCATCAAAAGTGACCTAGGGGGTCGATATGCACATCATGTTTACCATCACATTTAACTACAGGTATGAATAATGAAGTTATCTTTTTATATAAATTACAAATTCAAACAATTAATATAGATTATGTATTCTAATATTTCTACTGATCTTTTCTACATGTATTGTATTTAGAAACTACTGAGTTTGATGATGAAGATCAAACTCATTCCAGGTGTGGAGATCAAAATGTCACGATTGTGTCTCCATCTATGCAAGGTATATTGTATGGTAGTTTGATTTGCATGTTTTGTTTCCTTACAATTTTTAGCATTTACAAATCCCAACCGTTATATTCTAACAATTTGTTGTTTGCTTCATGCAGGTAATATGGCTTCAGGTCATGTTCCACTTGCAAGGAGGCCACCAATTCCTCCAACACGTCAAGTACAAACACAAAGGAGGACTTCAGGAAAGAATATTAGGATTCCTATAGAGTCAGCAGGAACAGTTCATCCTGCTACAACTGAATTTCTAGATTGTCACTAGGTGGTGTTTTAAGTGTAACAACCACACAATTTTCAACAACATCGCCCTTGATGAGGAGTATTTAGGCTTCGATAGTGGCGATGCAGACAAGGGTAACTATTTTGACACCCACGATATGATTCAATCTACTCCGCCTCAACAAAAAAATGTGCATGGAATACAGGGTAGTGACTCTCCTCCTCCCCAAGGGCTGCTCCACAAACAAGATGATGAAAAAACACATTTTATATTAGAAAATATGATATCAGATAGTATGGGGGAAAAAATTCAAGAGGTTGTAATGTCTGATGTGGATTTGGTGTGGTCTTGGGAGAGGAGAGCAAAAATTTTGATAAAAGAAATAAATACAAGATACCATAATCATGCTCAAAGGCATTCATTGTTCACTGTCAGTAGAGAGCCAACCAACATGGCAGGATGTTTTGCTAAACAAAGCTCAATCAGGGACAATTTCATATAGTAATGATTACAATGATGAAATTATAGACATAATGCTAAACAGGTTGGAGAATCTCAATGCTGAAGCACAGGCTTACTACAACAAATGGTCTAAAGACAAGACTAATGTTTTAATAGCAAATGTAGAAAAAGAGAAAGTTGTTGTGAGTGGGCATTTACTTTTACATGAAAAACTAAAAATTATCTGATATTATAACCACTGCAATATATTTTTCATATTATCTGATAGACTAAAAATTTAATATTTCTATTTTGTAGGCAAAATATGAAAATTTAAAGAAAGAAGCAGTTATTTTTGAAGCACATTTGAAGAATGCCCACAAAAGCTGAATTATTTTATACAGTTGAAGGAAAAACTCATTGTTATTAATAAACAAAATAATACATTGAGAAGGATAATAAAGGAGCATAAGATGGATCCAGAAGTCTTACTGAAGGAAAAGACAGATGCAGATGCAACACTTTTGTCTGCAGGAGATGTAGCGAGGGAGGAGCTGAATATACTAGAAAATATCAACACTGCAAGGAGATCTTCAGGCATCAGGAGTTATATAGCAGCTAGGAGTTATTCCTCCATCTCTTATGCAGGAAAAAGAAAAACCTTCACCTGCATCATAAAATTTGATAAGTTAGTAAAGTTCACCATGTGACAGGTGTGTTGTCACAATTCCGACACTGGCGTAGGAATTAAAAGATAGTGGCCAACCCTTTTTAGTTTTTATTCCGTGTGGCAGACGTAAGGACAACTATGATTTTGAATCATAGGTAGAAAAGAGGATGACCTCGTAATGTGTCCTTATATGATAGAACTTGTCTGGAAGCTTTGATATGTTATTACAACCCCTTTTTTGAATTGTATTGGCGAAAATGCTTTATGAATTTGTACTTTTTCATAAAGTAATCCGCCACATGAGAGATCAATTTCAAAAGAACTTTGGAAGTTAGAATTGTACAATGTTACTATATATTAATACAAACTATGTTTCTTTTCTATTGTTTACGTAAATGTTGCTTAAATTTACACTATTTTGTTTCTTTATGTTTCTGAATTGTTGCAGATGTAAAATAAATAAATTAATAGATATAAAAGATGAATGTGTCCTTATTTCAGTCTGAATTTGAAAACCAAACATAAAAAACAAATGGCATAATTGAAACATATAATGACATTGTTCCAATGGAAAAGGATCAAATAATGACAAATATAATATTGCATTTATTGAAAGTTGTAATCACTGAATGAAATACATAAGTAGTCTCAATAATGTATAGAAGAAATGAAATCTATGTGAATTCAAACAGTCCTGGAGCAACACTTTCATTTGTGTCTTGGAAATCAACTGTAGCATGATTTGTGGATGTGTCTCGATCCCCTGGGTCAGGAAGAATATTACTTACTCCTCTTCTATCTACTAGTGAATTCCACAATGCCAGTGCTCTATCATAAGGAAAAGACTCCACTGAGTAACTCGATACATACAATCTGAGACAAACTTTCTAGATTCCTATCCAATTTGTTTCAAACTTTTGACTTTAAAAAGGATAGTGCACTGAAAACCCTCTCATCTTCCACAAAACCCAGAATCATTGTTTGATGAGCTCATACAACTTAATATACTCACTCAAATCTTCACTTAGAATACTACTAGAACAAATATCCTTCCAAATCCTTTTCATGGCACTGTAATCCTGTGGGTTTTGTAGAAGTTGAACTTGTCATATCATTGTATTAGAAAAATCCATTGATTGTGAACTAAGTAGTTTTCTTTCCAAAATTCCTTCTACATAGAAACTCCATTTATCTCTTCATCTTACAGAAATGATCAGTTAGATCACCCATGTTTTTGACAAATAAAGGATTGATAGATGTATAAGGTTTTCACAGAACAAATTCCAAAACTATGGATTTACAACTCCCATTGCTTCAAGTATTTTATCATTTTTGAATCTTTCCCGGATCTCTTTAGCTAATGATTCAGAGATCTTTCTCAACTTATTCCTAGTTTCGATTAATATTGCATCATATAAATTTCATGTCACTTTTACTTCTTCTATTTATGAGTTAGCCATATCAATTCTTTTTTGGTACGTATGAAGTTGAATCTCTTTCCATGTGTTATTATACACAGATGATCATTTATATTGTACTTTAAGAAGCACCTGGAATTTTTCAAATCTGTCAATGCATTCCAGTTTTCAAAAGTAGCACCCTGAAAACTCCCATTAGAAATATATAAACTTTCTAGACTCCAACAAACACGTCTTCTGAGTCTTATAAAGTCTTGTAATGTAGAAAGATCGATCTTGAGCATGCTTCGTTAAAATATTAAGCTCCCTCAACATGGGAAAAATACCGCAAAGTGTGAGTAAAGTTTCTATGTCAGTTAGACGACACAATAGATCTTTAGCTTTATCTACATCCTGTGGTATTTAAACATAAATCATGTTAGTGAAGGATATTCATCATATATTCTACAGGTAGGTTCGTACATAGATATCCATCTGGTATCTACATCTTTGAGAAGTTTTTTTCCCTGTCAGTAGTCATAGAAAATTTTTGAAATTCTAAAAATCTCTTAGGATTACAAGAATAATAGGCATGGAGATCATGTATCAATTCCTCCACTTTAGCTACATTTTCAAATGTGCTCACAATTTTGTAGGCGAGATTCATTTTGTGAGCCATGCAGTGGACAACAACCATATACGGAGCAATAGTTATCTGAAGTCTAACACATAGACCATTTCTGGCTCCCTGCATTACAATTTGCACCATCGGTTCGACACAAACTAATTTTGTTGCAATGGAAAAGTCATCCATTCGGCGATATCCTTCAAGATTTGACACCACCAATTTATAAATATTTTCAGAATTACAATTCTCTGTCATTTTATGAATTTCCAAGAGGTGTGGAGTCCTTATTTCATTAGCAAATGTGTAAACATGAATACATATCCATGAAGTATTATCAACTGCAGTAACCTCATCTAAAGAAAGGGAAATATACTTTGCCTTTTGAACACATAGTTTCAAATCCTCCTTCTCTACTAGAGATAGACATTTTGCAATCTCCTAGCCATTGGTATCTGACCAATGAGATTGAGGAACGTTCTTTAAACCAATAACTTGATACAACATTTTATTTTCTCGAAATATGACATCGGTCTTCCCCTTTTCATTATATGAAATACGGTTGCAAATTGAATACCCTTTGCTTGCATTTCTACCTCCATAGCTTTGCTCAATTTTCTACTATGGTCCCACCTTTTTCATTTACATATTTGATACATTTTTGTTCCTTTTCATACTCTTTTCGTATATTTGACATGTAGACAATATTTTGCATCTTTCCATTTATGTGTTCTGACTATGTTGCCATCCTTAAGCTTTTGGGAAATGTATATTTTCCCATAGTGTTTTTCAATTGTGTCTAGTTTGAGCTGCATCGTGTGATCCTTCCCCTATTTCCAACCACATATTTTGCATCGACATTGTGTTGGAACATCATTACAATTTTAGTGTACGGGTTAATAAAAGGATATTTTGCAACCCATTCGAACTGGAATTTCCTTCCAATTGTCAGTTTTCCATCTTTCTTCTAACATATTTTTTTTTTTCCTTGGGATTCAACTTCTGCATCTAGGCTATCAGCAAAAATATTTTGAATCTCATGTCTCCTTTTTCTAGAAATAGACCTTGGAGTAGAAGCTTCCTCTGCTGGTGTATCCTGAGAGTTCGATGAATTTTCTTGTACTTCTATTTCATCAAGGGATAAAATGTTTGCCTCAACATATAATGGATCATCAATATCTATAAATTGATTATTCTGTGAAGGAATTTCTAAAACGTCTGCAAATAATTTTATAAAATTGTTACTTATATAGTATTAATCTTATCTATAGTTAATTTTTTACAGAGTACAAATGTCAAAGAGTTCCAAGAATAATATCATAAACATAATTATTAAATTTTGTAAGATAAAATAACTAGTAAATAACACTTGCCACATACCGATATTTTCAGCTGAAGCAGAAACCGACTTCATTTTTGTGATTTTCCAAAATAGCCAAGCAAAGTATTGGCACCCTTTTTTGAACTTGCTTGAATTTGTAATCTTCTTGCCCTGATTTCTAGTATCCATGACTACTTACTGCTTAGGCCCTTAGGGGCGGCTCTTATGTTCCAAGGCTCTGAGAATGGATGGTAAAGGGTTGGATGGCTATAGGTTGGATGGTTTAGAGGTTGGATGGTTCAGGGGTTGGACGGCGAGGGGTTGGATGGCTTAGGGGTTAGATGACTTAGGGTTGGATGACTTAGGGTTAAACGGCTAGGGGTTGGATGGCTAGGGGTTGGATGGCTAGTGGGTTGGATGGCTAGGGGTTGGATGGCTCGGGTTGGATGGAATAGAGTTGGACGGTTCAGATTGTAGAGTTAGTCGGGTCAAGGCTAGATGGCTCAGAGTTGGATGGCTCGAGTTGGATGCCTTATGGTTGGATGGCTCGGATTTCAGACTTTAGTGTTGGTGGATGAGGATTTTCTTATGTTTACTTTGGTGAATATGTGCATGATATGATTCGAAATGGTGGCGAATTACATTCATAAGCTCTTATATATGTGTAAAATCTAGTCTCTCAACGAGGTGTGGAAAACCTTAGAAAGATTTTTTGGAAAAGTTGATGATGAGGGTCATAATTTATAAATAGAACTTATCAACTTAATTCCTAGAAAATTTCATGCATTGGAATATTTATTTACCAATATCAAGTCCTTATGATTGTATTTAAAAGAATGTGGAACAAAAATAATGATGAATACTTATTCTTTGAGTACTTTCCAAACTAGGTCTTGACTACTCTACCTTTGTTTCTACATTTTATGCTACCAAGAGGGATCTTGAAGCAACATTTTCTATTCCATCCTTAGATGACTTCACTGTATATTTGACTAAGGAGAAAGACAAGTTAAGTAAAATGGGTACCTTGAAGTCATCCAAACCTCAATCCCTCATTTCGGGAATGGGAAACAAAAATCCTCTAACAACCAAGAGAAGAAGCAAAAGAGAAAGGATCTAGAAAAGAAGAAAGAACAAAAATCCACTACCTCTTCCAAGTCTACCATTGAAACCTCCAGTTCAAATGGGAAACCTAATAAGGAAAAGTTTAAGTGTTCTATTGAAAGAAACTTAGGCACGATGAGAACAAATGTATGAAGAAGAAGATTGACCACCTTAGCCATATCCTTGAGAAGAAAAACATAGGGGTCCTTGAATCTATCAAACAATCTTCATCAACCCAAGAATCTACTAAGGAAAAGGAAAATATAAAGAGAAACATAAGGGAAAGGAACTAGTTGTAATTGCATCCTCATCTACTCCTTCGTGGGTTATCGACTCTGGTGCTTCACACCACATGGGTTCATCACAAGTTGAGTTTTCTTCCTTAGATCCCTACAACATGTCCTCCATCACTTTGGGTGATGATAATCTAGCCACAGTTTTAGGGAGAGGGTATGTTGAAGTCGAAGGTGGAACATTCATAAATTTTCTTATTGTACCTTCACTTTCAACTAATCTCTTATCATTGTATCAAATGACTCATATAGGGAAGGACATGAGAGTCTTATTTGATCTAGATTTAGTTGAGATTAGGGAGTTGCATAAGATAACTACAATAGTAGTGGGAATGGTAGATCACCATGCTAATTTATATATCTTCTCACACTTTGCACCCGATGTTTCCCTAATGCATTTCTCACACACTCTAATGGATTTAACAGATTATGGCATGAGCGGTTTGGCCATATTAACTACCGCTACCTTGAGCATCTCAGTCAACATGACATGGTTACAAGATTTCCTAGAGTTTATTTCTCAAAGGTACTTTGTGAGGGTTGTGCTCTTGGAAAAAACCATAAAGATAAATTTGACAAGGGCAAAGCTTGGAGAGCTTCAACACCTTTAGATTTGATTCATAGTGATGTCATAGGAAATTTTCCCCATCCTTATTTCACTAGGGCTAAATATTCTCTCACCTTGATAATGGAGTTTTCCATATATACATGGGTCTACTTCCTTAGGCAAAAATCTAAAGTGTTTGATTACTTTTGGGACTTCAAGGAACTTGTTGAGAATCAATACGGAAAAGCATAAAATTTATTTGAATAGATAATGGGGGGAGTATGTTAGCAACAAATTTGAGTAGTTTTGCACCATAGAGGGTATTGATCTACAACGGATAGTGCCTTACACTCCTCAAAGAGAATGGTGTGGTAGAACACAAAAATAGGTCCTTGAAAGAGATGGAAAACTCGTATGATCCACTTTAAATCTTTGACTCGTAGTTTTGGGAAGAAGCCATCAATTGTGTTTGTTATATAAAAACTAGTATCCCTAAAAATATTTAAAAGGTATAGCTCCCTTTAAATCTTGGAACAATAGGGAACTGAAAGTTAAGCACTTTAGGGTCTTCATATTACTAGCGAGGGTATGCATTCAAAATAAATTCAAGGCAATAGAGCCTCAATCCAAACCAAACATCTTTGTTGGGTATCTATAGGGTGTTAAGCGATATAGAATTATCCATCCTACTATTCATGAGTTGTTCATAGAGAGATGTTTTAAGTTTTAGGAGAGTCTCACTGACTCTTTACTTAATGCTTCTTCATCTACGTTAGCTTCACTCAGTTTTGATGAGCATCCTAAGGATTTAGATCATCTACGGTAGGTTCCTAAGGCAACGTCTTCTACTTCTTCCAATTTTGATAGTAATAAAAGTAATGAGGATTCATCCTCATCCTCTTCTACACATGACTCACCCACTTCAAGCCCCCATTGGACTAGGAAAACACTTCAAAGTGTAGGCACTTTGGACAGGGGATCCAGAGGATGACAAACATACTCAAGCAAACTATATGAGTAGGCCACGTTCCTTATATGCTTCAGTGATAGTTCCATATACATTTTGAGAGGCATTAGGAATACCTGATTGGGATAGTGCTATGCATGAGGAATATAACTCCTTAATCAATAATCATACTTGGGTATGCCTCGATGCCTCTTGGAATGTCTATGGATTTGTCACTAAAGCATAGAAGGCATGTGGCCTACTCGATTGTATTCATGAGTATATTTGTCATCCTTTGGATCCCTTGCCAAATTGCTTGCACTCTAAAGTGTCTTCCTAGCCTAAAGAGGGCTCAAGTGGGTGAGTCATGAGTCGAGTCCTCATTCTCTAAAGTATGGCTAGAAGTATATGAGTATGAATCAAGAGGATGATAGACGTACTCGCAGGTAGACTATCAGAGTAGGCCACATGCCTTTTATGATTTAGTGATAGATCCACAGACATTCCAAGAGGCATCAAGCATACCTAAGTGGGATAGTGTTATGCATGAGGAATATAATTCCTTAATTAGTAATCACACTTGGGATTTGACTTCACTTCCTAAGGGAAGGAAGATGGTTTGATGTCGATGGATATATCATAAAATTTTTGCATCAAATGGGTCACTTGCTAAGTATAAGGATCATTTGGTAGCCAAGGGTTTTTCACAGGTAGTTGACATAGACTACTCATATACCTTTGCACCCATAGCCAAGATGACTTCAATTAGACTCACACTTGTTTTATCTCCAACACATGGTTGGAGTGTGCATCATATAGATGTGAAGAGTGTTTTTATTCACAAAGACCTACAAGAAGAGATCTACATGGAGAAACCACCTGGGTTTGTTCAAGATTCATCCTTATTTTGCAGACTTAGGAAATCCATATATGGCCTCAAGTAGGACCCCGGGCTTGTATTCCAAGATGGATTACTTCCTCCTAGCTTCTAGTTTCACTCAAGGCCATTTAGATCCCAATGTTTATCTATTTTGATGGGATTATTCATTACTGATATTGGTACTTTATGTTGATGACCTTTTGATCACTAGGAGTACT
The DNA here is from genome assembly GCA_018340775.1 of Taxus wallichiana var. yunnanensis. Lineage (NCBI taxonomy): Eukaryota > Viridiplantae > Streptophyta > Pinopsida > Cupressales > Taxaceae > Taxus > Taxus wallichiana. The sequence goes on along the minus strand of CM031240.1, from coordinate 811,171,203 downwards.
TTATCGTTATATTAGCAAATGAAGACAACTCTTCAAGATTTATTCACCGTGATTGACTTTGGTCTACCGCACTACTTCCTTGGCATTGAGATCACAGGACTAATTTAGGGTTTCACTTATAAAGGCCAAGTACTCTCTCAATCTTTGGCTTGGTTTCACATGGTTGACTGCAAGCCATTTCGACTCCTTTCTTATCTAGAGTCAACCTTGAGGCTGACTTTTCCACACCCTTGGTTAATGCTACTTTGTATCGAAAAATTGTTGACAACCTTATTTACTTGACTCACACCAGACCTGATATCTCCTATGCCATTGGTATTGTTTCAAGGTACATGTAGGAACCTCATGAGTTGCATTGGAAAGTAGCTAAGAGGATTTTGCACTACATTCAGGGCTCACACAGATATGGGATTCACTATAGGGTTGGTAGGACATTGAATTTGTCGACTACTTAAAATCACATTGGGATTGTGACATTGAGTGTCGTAAGTCCACTTCAAGTTATAGTTTCTCATTGGGTTCTAGTCCTATCAATTGGTCGAGCAAGAAGCAAAATGTTATTGCTCTATCATCCACAAAGGAATAGTACAAGGGATATTTTAATGCATCTACTGAAGCTATTTGGCTTAAAGGGATTATTTATGAGCTTAACATCCAGATAAAGTAGCCTACAGTCATCTTTGGTGACAACCAAAAGAACATCCAGATATGAAAGAATCTAGTCCTTCATCAGAGGACCAAACACATTGATATTCACATGCACTTCATTTGGGAGCTCATTCATGAGCAGGTCATTGATTTAATATTCTATCAGTCTTCAGAGTAGTTTGCTGACATCTTCACCAAACCTTTCACTAAGAGCAACTTCATTCATCTATGATCTCTTTTTGGAGTGTGGTCTAGATCGAAAGCTTCATCATCTTCAGGGGAGGCCTTCTATCCACTTCAATTCTTCATGTCTCTCTTTCGTGGGGGAATTTTTACCACTATTTTTTCTCCTTTTATTCTATCTTATGAGAGATTACATTATACGTGGGTACCTCATCAGGCCTTGTTGTCATCAGGACCCACTTTCATTTATCACTACCCACCTAAGTTATGCTTATGGGGGGAGTTAGTGTAGGATTTATTTTACTCACTTTATTTGTATTATCCTATTTGGGATATTACACCTCACTTGGATTTTCCCTACACTTATGAGATATGCTTTCTTAGGTGTACACTTGACTACACTATTCTAGATGTTGGTTACCAGTTGAGTACACTAATCTAGGTGTTGGTTACCACTTGAATACACCATTCTAGGTGGATATTACCATGATTATAGGAGGATGTTACACATTCACCTCTTATATTTATATTTATTGCATTATTATATTGTGATTTTATTGATTTGGATCTATTTCGTGTTATTACAAATTATCTCTCTTGTATTTTCATAATTTATAGGCTTGTATGCTTTTTTAATTTTTTCTTGGAATAATTCACGTCTCAAATTGTTCACACGTGCATTATTCAAACCAGTAGATATGTGGAAATTATCATATAGTGCCCTCACCAAATGTTTCCAAGTGTCGCCTTCAGGATGTAATATGGAGGAGGTGAACCAAGCCGAAGAAGCCCTTCAGAGTGTTGGACTTGGTCATGTAGAGAACAAGATGGAATGGTTTAGGTGGGGAAAATTTGTGTGCCCTATCTTTCCCATTCGGAATGGGGATAAGAGGGACACAAAAATTATCCCTCACTAGGAAGTGACATGTGTCCACCTCAAAAAAAGACTAAGTATGAGAAACATACCTTGCAAGAGAGAGAGAGAGAACTTGACGATGGGATTACAGAGCTTTAGGTGGTCATTTTTATGAAGCATTATATGATTGTAAATCCAAATATAATTAAAAGAACAATGGGATGGGTTTTAGACCTCAATTCTTACTTTATCATAAATAATTGTCCCTTTTTGCTTCGAGACAACAGGGTGTGTTTGCCAAATATGAGGTGTCATGAGAAGCCATCAGATCTTGTGAAATATTTTATGATTCCAACATGTAGAGAATTCTCTATTATTTCTAATGAATATTTTTTTATTTCCAATTCATTACAAAACTCTAGGAATCCTCTACAAAAGCTTAGGTACTTATTTTGACTTCATGCTCCTCACCCCTGGAAAACTCACTTTCACAAATTTTTTTCCCAAACCTCCAAAACTTCCCTAAATATTCCTAAATCATCTTCAACACTTTCAAAACTCTTCAATATAACCTTTGGATGATTGTGGTATTTCATATCAGTCTTGAAGGATGCATTCCTATTCTGAAAAGGCCAATATTATCCTTTCTAGGCCTACCCAATAACTCACCTTCAAAGGCACTTCAATGAATGAGATGAATGACCCGTATCAACATTTCAAAAACTAGGGAAAGTTTATACAACACATTAGGAGGACCTACAAGGTCATGATGACCATGATACGAGAGGAAAAATTGATCCAAAGAGGGGTTTAAGAGGATTTTCAAGTAAGTTTTTGACACTTGGGCTTGGTTTTCATTGTTCAAAATAGGATTTTTGGCCTTGCAAAGATACATGACAACAACTAGATATCACCGAAGGGTTTTGTTCTAGATGAAACATAGTGAGGATAAGAAAATCATGAACAATATAATCTCAATACACAATGTGGACCGTTGTCTTATCCATTGGGCTATAAAGTCTTATTACAAGTAAATCGATATGAATGGACAAACACACACGCAAGAAAAAAAAAAAAGGAAACACACCAAAATGGAAAGGGAAAACACACACAACATGATGGGGAAACACACAACCTACAATCACTAATGGTACATGAGTGAAACAAAACACTTTCAATGTTTATACAATTACATGTATTACCCATTGTGAGGCAATTATAAATAGGTACCATCTAGAGGTGAAAGATAGAAAGTATTTTCTCCACAAGCTTCTTGAATCTGAAATGGTCCAAGCCACAAAGTGTCAAATTTTTCATGACTCCCCTTTAGCTCCCTTCTTTTATCCCACAAGAAACAGGATAAAAAAACCTAAAAATATCTATCCTCACCTTCTTTTCAAGATATTTTTCACCTTCAACCGATGTTCTCTGATATTTTCAACCACCACTAACTTATCTTAACAATTTTTTCAATATACAAGATTATTTTATCAAGAGAATCATGTAACTAACCATCCTCAACTTGTCCCGACCAAGAGAAGAGCAAGAAATTCAACTATGACATGAATCTAGACATTAATCCCATAAATCAACTAGAACAGACATGTTGATTGCATATTTTGGAGTGATCTTATCTTCCCATAATGCACCATAAAGCTTATTGTGCCAATTTATTTGATTTTGATCAAAAAGCTTACAGACAATTGTCACAATATTTTTATTACTGGATTTGGCCTTTCCATTCCCTTATGAGTAATAGTACAATGCATGCAAGAGTGATATTGTGTAGCTATAGTAGAACTTGATCAATTCCATTGATGAAAATTATGTTGCATTATCAACCACCACCTTTTTAAGTATTAAAAATGAAGGATGATGTGCTCTTTAAGGAAGTTACATATCATTTTGGAATTAACTTGTTTGAAATGGATGGCCTCCACCCATTTGGTGAAGTATTATGTAGTTGTGAGCACGTAATCATGGCCTAACCTCAAGTGAGGATTGATAATACCAATTAAATCCATACCCCATTGTTGGAAAGGTTCCTCAATGAACACCATTCAAAGAGGGAGTGTAGAAAGTTACGGTCTTCCCGCAAATTGTTGACATGGCTTGCACTTGGAAACTTATTGTTGAACATCTAAAAATAATGTAGAACAATAGTACCTACCATGAAGGATCTTGTGAGCTAAAACCATAGCGGAGAAGTGTCCACCACAAGATTGGTCACAAAGAATCATTAAGAAAAGTTCCTTATTGTTCCTTTTCAACATATCTTAGAAACATCCATCGAGTCCTTTATTATATAACATATGATTTCAGATGACATAGCTAGCTGATTTTAGATTGAGATTCCACCTTTGCTTATAATAAAGGTGTGCCATGAACTTTCCATGAGTGAGATAGTGTGCAATATCTGAATAGAACTCATTGGTGGTGTTTAGAAAGAATTTGAGGCAAGTCCTTGCTTATTCATATACAACATTGACATTTATTTTCTTTTTTGAGTCATGAGTCATGAGTGACTCATCCTCAACCATTAACTAGCACAAACCTTTTCCTTGGACTAGATTTGATGGTTGGATATCTAATTCATACTCCTCGATCTTGGCCACCCAATTTCCTCTTTTGGCTCCTGGATCCTCTTGAGTTAGGATTGATTTTATAGTAGATCCTAGAACCATCACTATAGTGTGGGAGTTAAGAATGTATAGTCTGAAATTATTAACTTATTTGACCACAACATATGCATTATTTTCCATATAATTGTACTTCAGCTCATGATCTTTCAATAAACAACTCATGAAGGAAATTGGTGCTTCAATACCTTCTTCATTTTTTGAACTAAGATGGCCGAAAGAGTGTGTTCAAAATCATGACAAAGATAAGGTAAAATGTCTGTCAAATTTTGGATTTACCAAGGTAGGAGATTTATCAACTATTTTCTTGATTCCATAAAATGCCTCCTTTCCTTCCTTACTCTAACTAAAACTTTCTTGAGTTTTCAAAGATGTTGGTAATGTGCTTTGTCAAATCAGAAAATCCTAGAACAAAGTGACAGAGAAATTTTACCTTTCCGAAGAAGGAATGAACTCCCTACTTACTTGTGGGAAAGGAGATTCCTTGAATTTCTTTTATCCTTTCAGGATCAATCTTGGCTCCTACCTTATTCAGGATATGACCAAGGAGTTTCACTTATGTAACACCAAAAATACACTCTTTAGGATTTAGAGAGATCTTGTGTTGTTAACACCTAATCGATACTTGTTATAAATGTTTCAAATGATCTCCCTCCTTTTTTAAAAGACTCGAGGACATAAAGGTAAATGAAAATGTAGTTCTTGAGATTCTCAAGGCCAGATCCATTTTTATTTTAAAATTTTCTTCAACATTAATGATGCCAAACGACATTTTTTTGTAGGCAAAAGTGCCCTACTGAGTGGTGAAATATATTTTTTTGTCTATCCTCTTCTACCACCTCAAATTGGTTATATATGGAGAATCCATCAAGAAAAGAAAGCATCTTGAATCCTATGAATTCCTACAAGATATGGTCCATGATGTGAAAATGGTAGTTATCTTTTAATGACACTTGGATTAAGTTTTTGAAGTTGACACAAATCCTTATTTCTTTGTTTTTCTTTCTCACTAGGATAATATTGACCACCCATGTGGAGTGGTAAATAGGAAATATGATCCTTACATTCAACATTTTCATAACTTTCTCTTTGATCATGTCAACACTCTTATGGTTATATGGTCATTTATTCTTCTTGTATGGCTTAGATTTGGGATTGAGTGGTATAGAGTGATGTATTTCTTTCGCCTTTAAGGATTTAATCTCATTATAAAAATGTGGCAAGTACATTGGAGTATCTAATCAATAATGAGATTAGAATCATTTCCTCCTTTGGTGAACAACACTTTCCAATATTGACCATTCTTATCTACTTCGGGTGTCAATGTTCTCTTTTCAAAATCAATAGTGCATTGGGAGGATTCTTTTTCTTTCTCTTTAGTAAACTTTTCATGCTTATCAAACAATTCTTCAAGAGGAATAAGTTGTTTTGGAATTTTATCACCCTTTGGTCTAATGAGCCCCTCTAAATCAATTCCATTAATCTCACCCTTGTCTTCATTTGCAATAGACTCGTGATTCGAGAGAATTACTCCCTTCATAGAAGATATTATATAAATTATCCATTTCTCCAGAAAGATATAAGATGATTTTCGTCATTGAACACTTAGCAGGATTAACATTATCTAGTACACTTGTCTTGAAAATCATCTTGATATTAACTTTGTACTTGTTGCAATACAGGTGTGTGGTCTTTAGAGAAGTTGAGACTATGAGAGAATCATATTTCTCATTTTGTTCATGGGGGATATCCTGAATAGAGAAAGCATCAAAAGACTCAATACAATCCCATACTCTATTTTTGTAATGCTTAAGCCTTGGATTCTTGACTTGATATTGATTTCTAACTTTTTAATGATTACTTTAGAAACACTAAGACATTTCCACTTCTTAATACACAAGGATTCTTCTACATCTATCTCTAGAAGGAGGGCTTCATATTTTGTGGTATTATTAGTTTTCTCAAATTTCAATTTATAAGAAAAATGAAGCAACTTACTCGAAGGAGAGGTTAGTACAACACCTTCCCCGAGCCAACACTAAAATGGCTTCCATAAAAATCCATTATCCATAATTGATTCTCATCATCCTCTATGATAAATAGAATATTTTCATCTCTTTCTAAAGGCAAGAAATAGTTACCAAATATTTTGTATTTGAACAATACATTAGCTCTTGGGTTCTTTTTATTTTTTAACTATGTACTTCATCTTTCTCATGGGAAACAACTTCCTCATTTATCCTTTTACTGGAATGGTTGTGGAAGACCAATCCATCTGGATCTCACCTCCCAAGTCTCTATAGAAACTTCTTCTTAACAACATTCCAAAATATGTCGGGAAGTCTACTACTAATATTGTATGCAAAACCTTCTTGTCCTGGGAAAATCAATGAGAGCCACTTGTGCTTATTTGATTCTCCCTACTAGTGCAACTTCCTTGGACTCCATGGAGTAATAAGATCCAATGGCTCTCTTCAAGGTAATTCTAAGATCATTAGAAACTTTTATGGGAATCACATGGTTTGAAGGTCCCAAATTTGTTTACATGCTCGGTGATATCAAATGGAGTAGATGGAAATGAGGTGTGTACTTATTTTACAGGTGAAGGAGGTACTACCTTAGAAGTTTGGATATTTTTTGCAATTAGAGTAGGTGTTTGGGAAGTAGTGGATGATTTTGTAGGAACATTTTAAGCTTTCAAAGGACCGGCTTTTACAGAAGCAGAACTAGAACTTGGAGAATTACTAGGAGAATTACATGGGACAATAGATTCTTTCTTACTCGCCACAAGGTCTGAATTCTCTTTCACATACTCTATAGAAGGAAGAAGTGGAGATACTTTTTTTATTATTTATTTTTATTAAGTCACCACCTGAGGATCTTGTTTCTTCTTATTTTTTGGAGCAGCGTAGGAGGAAGCTCCTTTTTTGGATTGAGAGCGGGTGAATACTACGGATGAGAAGATGGGTATATCTTCATCATCATAATATTCTCCTAAGGAATACTCAATAAAATTGGTCATGCCTCATATTAAAATTCTTCAATCTATAGGATGTTACTCTATTCATTTTATTCTTCTAGATCTTCAATTTCTTCTACTTCCTCAACATCGCAGATACATTTATAGGAGGTTCTTTAAGAGAAATTCCTTGGGGCGGTGGACCAATCCTTTTCTTATTTGGAAAATTCTTTCTAGGAGAATATTTTTACATGGAATCTAGGGCCAACTTCTTGCTAAGGAGATGACATCATTATCCAGCTTTTATACTAACGAGTTTGTGGTTCCTGTAGATTTGAACTCTAGCCCTTCTCTTTCTCGACCTTTTTTGATCTTTCCAGACATGATCAAGTCATCTTCTACCTCAACCACAAGTTTTTGTGCATCTTCCCAATCATCTGGTTGAGTTCTTCTTAGAATAAAAATAAATTTAGGAAGCTACACATTAGTGAATAATTTTAACTTATTATCTTCAATAGGTCGGGAAGCCTCACAAATATTATAAATCATTCTATTTAACTTGACCACTAACTCCCTCATGGGCTCATAGAGTTATTTCTTTAGCTAAGGCCATTGTGAAAGAAGATCACAAACATATTTGGAAGGTTTGAACCTAGATTTGAATTTGTTTTTCATATCATTCTAGTTAGTGATAGACCTCTTTGGTAAATGAGAGAACCGTTCGCCACCACATCTTACGAAGATTCTATAAACATATAGACTGATACATATTCAAATCCTACACCTAACACCCCATAAGAAGTTACAAAAGTTGCAATGTGATCATCAAGGTGTTACTTCCGATCACCGTATAACTTAGAAAAGTTCTTTTGGGATCCTTTAGGTAATTCATACAAATGAGGATTGAGAGCCAATGAGCATGTTTTTTTCACCCAAGGAAATGGATTTTATTGAGCCATATGTGGTTCCTATTCTTCAACTCTTTCTACATCTTCTTATACAACTACCTTTGGAGGAATGTAGTTCAATGGTTCAACTATTGATCCATCAATGGAGTATTCAAGAGACAATGTGGGATCAAATTCGGGGAAAATATTGTCGACCTATTCTTATTGCAATTTGATTGAAGTCTAAAATCAAATTACATTTGTTCTTCAAAAGTGAGGTTAGTCACACCACTAGCTCTATAGGACCTTGTCTACATTCTTTTGTACCAAATTGAATACACAGTTCAAACAAAGTTCTTATAATCTCTTCTCTCTTGATTTTGAACTTGTCTTTCATGTTGTTAGGATTGAGCACGTTATTCTTCAAGGTCCAATATTCTTGAAGATTTGTGATAGTAATTAAAGATATTTCTATTACACCAAATACAATTCCTTATATCACCGAGAGGTCTTCTTGGGTATCCTCAACTAAAAGGAAGTTATGCTACAATACTTGAGGATTTCCATGGATAACCATGGAGGGGAAAATGTTGATCATACATGAAGAATCTTATAGATTTCAATATCTGATTTTTTAATATTTTTAGCTATTTACCTTTTATGGATTTTTTATTTTATGATGTGGTGTAGAGATAGATAAATCTGACCCACTGTGGGTGCCAAAATTGTTGGAAAAATAATTTTTCACAAGGACAAATTAGCATATTTTCACCAACGCTCTGGGACTATGTCCCTCCTACTTGGAAAAGGAGAGGATCCCTTTAATATATGTAAATAAAACAAACACTGTGGGTGTACAATAGGTTGGGGATCACACAGGAACACTCTATTGAACCTCTAACAAATGCTTGCACCTAATTCAAGGGAAGAATTTACAAGGGAGGTAAGATAGTATGAGTGAGAATTTTTAATGAGATGAGGTTAATATTATAATTAGGATCAATAAAAATTTAACAATTATTAACCAAATATAATCCACACACAACTAGAAGAAAAAAACTTTGTTAGCTATGACAAGACAAAGTGAATCATGAACATAAAATTTCATTCATCCATTCATCAAATGCTTTTACACCATTCTTGCTTATGAAAGATTGTCACATTCAAAAATTTGCAAATGTGTGTGTGTGTGTGTGTGTGTGTGTGTGTGTGTGTGTGTGTGTGTGTGTGTGTGTGTGTGAGAGAGAGAGAGAGAGAGAGAGAGAGAGAGAGAGAGAGAGAGAGGAAACATATGAAAAGGGAATAGTGAAATTGTTATCTTCTCTTGTTTCTTTGTGGTGTACTAGTTATCTACTTAGAGACTCAAAAATTGACAACCCTTTAAAATGTGGGATTCATACAATATATATTTTCAAATGACTGTTTACATACCCCCTACATGAATTTTCAGTAACCTTTACAACATGTGACCTTTCATATCCCTAGGAAATAAATTGAGTCCCTGTTTATTAATTTGAGTAAACCCATTACAAAGTATTACTATAGATCAAATTTTAATGAGTAATAAAAATTGAAAAGCAAAACCATTAATGAATAAATAGAACATGAGAAAAGAGAGGAAGGGGTGGAAAAGAGAGAAGAGAGGAGATAGCTACTTTGAATAAGATGGTGCATTTGTCAATGAAGATCCACTTGTGGATGGACTCTGGGAGAGTGCTTCTAGAAAGATATTTATGCCTTTAAACTACTTGTTGAAATGAGATATTGTAGGTGCAATCTTCTCTTCTTGAGGAATGAGTATAAAAATGAGATCCTTAAGTCAATTATAAGAGGTGTTATTGATACTTTTTCATTTTTGAAAAGTATTGATGCTCGTTCATAGTGTTGGAGATAACACATCTGATCTTTGCAAGATATTCTAGGGTGTCTTCATTGAAAGAGAATGAATCTCTTGCCTCCTTATCAACTAGCTATAAAAATGGTTTCACGAGATCATTCACTAAAGTGTTCTCATTTACCACATGTACTCCAAATTTCTTTACTTCCACGTTGATATTTTCCTATATTTTTGAATTGAGCTCATCACATGATTCTAACTCATAAATAACATGATTTGGAATCTCATATCAAGTAAGTAGGATACTAGACCAGATTGGAGACAAGTCTTTAGATGAAGAGTTGAAAACATTTCTTCCCACCAATATTGAAGAGTTGATTTTTTCCATTTCACTTACTACCGGAAATACCCAATCCCAATGTTATTTATACTTCTTTGTAACATTCCTATTTTAAAACTTTAGATACAAAGGATTTTTAAAAAAAAAAAAAATAGTGTTCACTTTTCTAAATAAAGCATTATTTACAACAAAGATTTCATGTCAATCAAATGCAATGGATAAACATATGCAAAATGTGATGACTCGGTGATTCACCAATCTATTCATTCCATAACTCGGTAAGCTACCAATCTATTTATGTTATCTTATGTATTGAATACATATTGTATACTTCAGTATACTTTGTCTTCCTACCCTACACCGGTACTAAGTGATCTGTTTAAAGAACATATTTGAATATCTGTTACCAATATTCATCTGATATCACGTTGTTTTAAACTTGGTGACATAGGACAATGCAACCAGTAGCTTGTGATACTTTGGCCAAAGATTTATAACATACTATGTATGTCACTATTCCTAGATGACATACTCGTCATATTGGAATACGTCCTTCACCTCACTCCTTAATTATCATGATTGGTCTTTATTGACTACCGTCAGTCCACTTGTTCCAAGTTTTTACCTAGCCCTAGATAGAAACATAACCTATCATAGGAAGACACTCACAATGTCTTAGGGTAAATGGGGATACTTGTTTGACCTAAGTCAACCGGATGTGCTAACGTACCCTGAGCCATTGCAAGCTAATTCCTATCCTAAATATGCTCCTATCCGGACCTAGAGAGAAACTAGGTTCAAGTATGAGTTCTTGTTGTGTGTAGATCTAAATGATCAATGTGGAAGGATGATGCCACATGTCAACTACAATGTTGTATTCTCAAAAAGACCCAAGCCTTCTCAAAATTACAGCCCTGTAGTTAGTGTGTGCCAACATCCTTTAGAAACTACCTCATTGAGATGTACATACCCCCGAGGAGATTGTTATTACATTATTAGTCTGAATTATTACTTGATTATAGTAACCCCCGCCAAACCCTAATCCAACTCTCAATAAGTTCTTTCGTAAATTTTCTTTATTTAGTCTTACGGTTGTTTTTAATGTTAGATCTCTTGGTTACACTACCAATTAACTGTAACCAATCGGTGTTATCAAGTTTCATTTAAAAAGTACCATAACTTTTCAGACGGTGTTCAATGTCCAATGTATCCATTTAAAGTAGACTTCATAGAAAATGAAGTCTAATAAATTGTAGTCATGTTTCCATACCTTTTGGTTTATTCTCCAAATAGAAAGAGTATTTATCTACATGTTTAAGTGTTAGGGTATATCCTACACAATATCCATAATTCTTAATGTATGTTCAACACACATTACATTACTATATTAGATAGTTTAGATAAAGATCATCATATTCTCGCAACTTAACAAGTGCATCTCAATTAGGAAATTGAACTAAATCCCTTTATCCAACTTATCAAAGAATAACCCATTAATCATAAAAATAATATGAAGAATATCAACAAGATAGAAATCCATCTCTTTCATACAAGTACAAGATAATTTACACACCCATACAAGTAAATTCTCAGCTTTCAATTCATCTTTATAACTTATACATTTTAGGCATACAAAGCATAACAACCATCTTCATTATAAAATAATACTACTTTTCTTTTTCAATACAATTCAAGAACGAATCAGAATTATTCATAAGGAATTAGACTTAAATCAACCAATGCATCATATAAGTTTTGCCTCCTTTTATCACTTACGAAGTCCATTTGCAAAAATTGCTAGCATGGGTCAGTTCAATGAACTGAGCATGATAAGCACTAAGCCTTAAAATGAAGTGCATTCCAATAATTGTTCCATTAAAATAACTCTGCTTTAATGAGATAATTATTACATCATAAATATCAATATAAGTAATAGCAAATGGAAAAGAAGTACATTAACCAATCTGAATTCACTTCTAAGAGAAGAATAAAATATAATCCACAACATCTACCTTACAAAATTTAAAGTTTAATTGATCCTAACAATTACCTTTAAACAACAAAGAAAAGGTTTACAACATAGTTCTCATTGGAATGATTCATCTAGCTCCTAAGCAAGAAAGAAGGATATCCATTCCAAACTATGCTCAACACAAAAATATCAGAAAATAGATACAAGTTCAAAACATGAATTTAACTATTTCATTTAAAGGAAAACTACCTTTAAATACAACATTTCAGATTTTAAACAGAATAGAATCCCATATCAATCTAAGAAGGAATATATAATTTTAACAGTCTGACAACAAGATTGTATTTTCTGTTCAACAAATCGAAACATCAAATCTCTTCTTCCATCAATTTAATAAAAGATATGAATGAGGAAAGCTAAACAGGTATAATAAATCTTCATTTTACAAGAGAAATAATAATAGGAGGGTTCAATCAAATGAACTAATACCTACAAGTTGGAAAGGGAATCTTATCAAAATTTGACTCAATCTTTAATTTATTCTCTAAACTTAACAACAAATTCCCATCTCTAATCCAAACAATAAGCTCATACACTAGTTCCCAGAAGAGAAAACAAAACCAACTTATTGCAAAGAAATGTATAGCAAGTTCCCTTACAATCCTTGTCATTACAAGCATGAGTTCCAAATTCAGTTTAGAACAACATACAGTAAAGTTTTAAAACAACACCCTGTCCCTAAGGGTTCCCAATTTCCTTCTTCTTTTAAAAGACTCAAGCATTCACTTATTGATCCCAACAAGATTAGAAAACCTGAAACTTTAAACTAAACCAATTCAGGAGTATGCTTGAACTCAAAACTAAAATTCCCTTACATGCCTCCACAACATTGTACTTAAATGTGGATGATTCATAATTCTTTTAGAACTATAAAACAAAATTAGGCTAAACAGATTTAAGTATTCTGCCTCCACTATTATTTCTAAGCATGTACAAATTCATTTTAAACTAATTCCAAATCCTACTATCAAATGAAAATGTTTCCAATTAAATCTCCAAGAGATACTCAAACAACTCAGTCATACTACTTACCCAGAATTACCTGGAGTAAATGGTTTGCATTAAAGGAGTTATAAGCTTCCAACTAGAATACAATTTACACCCAACTCACAAATACTAGAACAGAGCTAACACATCGTTCAACTAAAAATTCAAACACTATGTATCAAATTACATGAACAGTGTCAAATCACAAAGTCTCAAATGTGATCATAGATATACACAAATATTGTGATACAAGTCAGAATATAACATAACAACCTTAACCAGTTTATAGCGTAAATAAGAAACCCTATTCCAACTCAAAATGAATCACAAGTTTCCCATAGAGGAGTTCAGAACTATTCAAGTAGATATTCGCTAGGTTCAGGGCAACCACAATTCCCATTCCAATTTGTATATCAAACAAGAAAGCTCATACCAGCTCGAAACACGAGCTCCTACCAAAGTTCAGAACTAATAAAAAAGTATTATTACTGTGCAAATTACGAACTTCCATTAACAGTCTAGAATAACACAAGAATAAACACAAGTATAGAGGTACATATGGACTTAAAACAATAGTCCAAGATTACTCAAGAATCCAAACACTGTTTCAGAGTGACAAGAATCTCTAATCCAAATCCTTAACAAAACACTATCCCTAAATCAAGCTTAACTACACACGAACTTGAATACAGGATCAAATGAAACACCATCTCAACACAAGCTCAAGCTCAAACAAAACATGAGCTCAACTGCAAGCTTTAGCTCAACAACACAAACCCGAATACAAGCTCTAGCTCAAATAAAAGATGAGCTCAACTACAAGATTTAGCTCACACAAAGATGAGCTCAACAACAAGCTTTAGCTCAAACAAGATGAGCTCCACAGAAAGATCAGACGGGATTCAAGTTCCCAAAACCCAGAACCAAATAAACAACAATGAAGGTCAGTTGAAAACACAACTTCTTCGTATACTGGTTCAAGAAATGACAAGCAGAGTTACAGTAACAAGTTTCTCATGCATGTCTCACTAATAGCACATACCAAGAAAGTTTCAAACACTTATCACCAATTTTCCAAAGATTACAAAACCCAACAAGAAAATAACTAGATAAAACATGCAAGCCAAGAATCTCATAAGAGCAAAGTCATTTTAATGAAACATTTAGAAGAAAGCAAGAGATTTTAATGGTTAGAGCCTATCATGCTTGATAGCACTTTTGTCAAATCAAAGGAGACTTCTAGACGAGCTTCCAACTCCTTTTCTCCTCCATGAAAGATCAACCAACCAACAAATTTCCTTAGCATGCCTCATATACCTTCCCATGATCGAAAATAGACCAGGTGAGTTAAAAATAGCAATGAAGTGCAAGTCAAACTGCTGGTTCAAAGAACCAATTTGCTTCATGCAGAGAAAAATCTGAAAAGCATGCAAAACCAACAACCTCCCACAAATCTGCCTTCCAAGTTTCCTAGATGGTTTGTGAACAAAACCCGAGGCCAATTAATTTCATTAATTCCAATTTTCCCGCTCAACTCTCCTTTCCACCACCTCCCAAATCTGGTGAATGCCAATTCCCATTTAACATGCAACTCCATCTTTAGTGGAGCTTCCACATAAGCCTCCGCTAAATCAACTAGCCCCTGCCAAAATTGGTAGTACCTTATGCCTTTAAGACCCTTATCAACAATTAAATGCCATTGGAACTGTCGCCTTAGAGGTATGTGACCCCTTTAGGTTCCCATTAAAATATCTTAGGATAGATCCTTAAACTTAGGTTAGTTTGGGAGTAATTACCTTAGGTCTTAACACATTACCTTAGGTAATTTCCAAAATTAGGTTAGATCATCTCATAACCATATAACATTAGGTTTTAGGTTAATTTAGATAGCTTAACACCTTTCCATATTCCCTTAGCACAAGGCTTAGATTAGAATAAAAATTCAATTAAGTAGCATAGCTAGGTAGTGAATATTCTTACCCAACTTAGGATTCCGTAGGATAATCCTTTAGTTTTAGGATTTTGAATCCTCCTATGTCATGAACATGTTGTATTCCCTCTATGTCAAGCAATGTACTACCAAGATCAATCTCCAAGGACCTAAGCACAACATACAACTGAATAGAAACACGTTCACACAAGATTAAAGAACTTGTAATAACAAATTTCAGTCCACCATGTCCCTCAATTATGGAATGTCAATTTACCATTCATTCAACTGAGAAGGTTTAAAACATTCCTTGGATCACCGAGATTGATCCAGGATGAGTCGATAAAGAGATAAGTTTCTGCAACTCTTAAACTAGATTGCAACTCACCTTCAAGAAGTGAAAAATGGATTCAAGGAAGCCATTCCATTCTAGTCTAATGATCTTATGAACAGAAAATATTTATCCATATCAAGTATGATCTCCAACAATCAAAAGAACACATCTTTAGAAGAAAATCACATGTCAACACTTGAAATGCAAAGGAGGAATATAACAATTGTCGATGGTGTTACATGCTTCCCTCCTAAAAAGAATCATCATCCCGATGATTACCTCATTTTAACAATGTCTACTAATGACAATAAATTCATTCACTTCTCTTACCATAAGTCAAATATATAAAAAAACTCGATAGTTCTAAAAATCAGCATTACATAGCTATTTATTCAATTCAGATAAATATCTTCCCAAAATTGACATACTTATAGTCATATACGTAATAAAAATCACAAATTTTTTTAAGAATCCACAAAATCAATTTTGTTCAAATAGATATGGAAAAGAAGTTTTCATATCCTCTTGGTTTTCCCAAGTTACACTATCTTCGTTAAATTGGTCCCACTGGACTTTACATTGACTTATTTCTCGATTTCTCAAATGCAACTGGTGAGTTTCAAGCACTCGTATGGGTTTAACCATGATTATTCCTGGGTCCTGGACCTGCAAGGAATTCCAATTTAACACATGTGATAAATCTGAAACGTATTTCTTAAGCAAAGAAATATGGAAAACATCATGCATTCGTGACAAAGTAGGAGGTAATGCTAAACGATAAGCTATAGGGTTGATTACTTCAACTATCTCAAAAGGTCCCACATAACGAGGTGATAACTTGGCAGCCTTGCCAAAAGTTATAGAACTCTTTGTAATGCCCCATTCATCATTCTTCTTTTTCTTTGACGAGTGTTGCTAAGCGTTTAACACTGTTGTGCTCCTGCTGATCTTTGTTGGCTTCACCTTTTCGATTAACCTATTAAAGGAAAATATTGTCATCGCCTTGTCGAGCCTACCTATTGGTCACTATTAATATGATTAATATATATATATATATATATATATTTAAAAAAAGTCGTAAAAATCATAAAAATAATGATAAAAATAACATTGTAATTTAATTTGTCGATTGACGATTTTTTTTTTAGTGTCAATTTTTTTATCAATATTGTTATTAATTACCTGCAAGCTATTTTACCATAGTATTGATCACTCTTGTGCTCGAGCTCTCGATTAAATATTTTTTTGTCACTATCGCGTTAGGTCCTAAATGATTATTCGAACCCCGTTTAGGTGTCACGACGATTTTAAAACATAATAATAATAAATAATAAATGAATGGGTATCAGTTATATTCTTATGTGTATATAGATAATAAAATTTTATTTTGAATTAATTAAGCCTTTTTAGGCCCATACGCATGCCTTATTGCGAGTTATTGGCAATTTGACGTTTCTCATCCACCAGCTGGTAAATATTTATTATCAATTTATCCTCCTACTTGGCATGGAGACATGGATTTCTTGTTTTCTTGTTTCCTAGAAAGTGGGTGCATGTAGCTTGTTGGCCACCAGGTTGTTTCCTTGTTTTTATTTATTTATGCCATACTTGGCGTGTGATGGTGGGAGTTCTTTTTCTTATTTTATTGGGGCCTAATTTTGGTATGGGCTGAAATGTTTCTTTTTATATTGGCCGTATTCCTAGTCGTGTCTTTCCTCTTGTTTTCTAAGGCTAGATTTTCTTCAAACTCTACAAACACCATGCATATGGCTTGGTGGTGGCTTAGAAACCTATTTGGAGGCTGCATGCAGTCATTGTTGGCTGGTACTTTTTGTTTTATTTCTACATGTTATGGTAACCTTGCTAGGGAGGACATCCTTACCTTTGTCAAAGCTCCCTTCTAACAGGCTGCGTAAATGCTGGCAAAGACTTTGACACCTATTGGTTACTTGTTGGAGATCCTTTTGTGCATATCCTGTGACTCCTTTTGGTAGATTGGTTTCCCCTTGTGCTGAGATGGGTATATTGTCCTGCTCTGATTGCCCCATTAAGATGCAGGTTGGGAGTACATTTTCAAGTTTGGGGAGTCTGACTTTCCTTCTGGAAGATTCATTTTCCTCTTTGAGTTCCTGGGATTTTCATTAAACCCATTTTGTGTAGTTACTGCAGTCTTAGCAGTCCTAGAGACCACGTTTCCTTCAAGGTATTTTAGATCTATGTTTTGGGAACACCATACCCTGGCTATAACTTCCTATGCCATATTTGGTTGTGAGAAGAGTGTGGACCACCAAACAAGCTGGAGGATAGTGGAATGTTGGTGCCTTGCTTGCTAAGGATGAAGATTCATCTAGAAGATTGTTCTTTGCTAGAATTTGAGGTGTTTGGATGCCTCGTTGAAGTTGGAGGAGTAGGCAAGATAATTCTACACTTTGCTACTATTGCTATATTTTTAAATTATCGTGAAATCGAACCACCATTTCCTTGAATTGGTTGTCTTTTGGATGCCTTGTCGGGAGGTCTCTCCTTTCTGCTTGCTTTCTTCTTGTTTTAGCTGTTATCATTGCTTGTATGTTAGTGGAAAGCATGCATGTGTTCTCTCCTCGGGTGTTATGTTTTTCTTGCTCGAGTGATCGACCTTCGCTTTTATTATATATATATATTCTTCTCTACGATAGAGTTTCAAGTTTATTATGTTGTTCCAGCTAGTAATTAGCAGTCGTTAAAGTAAGCTTGCAATAACTATGAAGCTCCTTCCTATCACCCGAGTTTGTTTTTCTTTGTCTTTTGTCGTATTTTGTTAACTCTCTCTCAAGCCCCTTTGATAACCTTTTGATCTTGGAAAAAAAAGGTTGTAGGATTGGAGTGATCAATGCTTGGGCTAGCCGGGATTGGAGGTTTGGTCTTAAAACTTTTAGAAGGAATAAGTTTGTGTGCAACATTTATTTTTGGACCTCACGTGTTTGAGACTCTTGTTTATCATCTATCTTGTTCCTAGGATTTTAAAGCCATCCTCAAGAAGTACCTTGACCATCCCCATCATCTTGAACCGTAACTAGTTTTTTTAGATCACCTAAGTTCGAGGTTACAATTGTGCAATCCAGTACCGCTAATACTAGAATTGTTTTGGTCTTTTTCCCTCTTGGAAATATTGTTGGTGGTGTTTTCTATTTTCCTAACTTGTGTTCTTTCTCTTTTATAATTTTAATGCTATTAATTAATATTGGTTAGTTTCTATGCATGTAATTACCTTAATATTTTGTGATGGAAATTGCCTTAAATGTTATTAATCTTCGGGAAAACTCATCTTGCATTTGATAGTCTTATGGATTTATAGCGGAAGGTTTTGTTTTGTTAATGTCACTTAGTAATTTATGTTTGTATCTATGTTTGATGGTTGATTGTGTTATCAAGGGTTGCCTTAAATTATTGTTGATTTGGAAAAGAGATAATTTCTTTTAAATTAACTGGATTTTAGAATTATTGTGGAGGTTTGTAAATCCTTAGAGATATAAAATTTGGATGATGTTTTGTATACTCTTGTTTGACGGAACCCCTTCTTCTCTCGCGTGTTGTTACTAGCCTATAAGGGTATTGGCCCTTCTTGAATGATTGGGGAATCTCGGGAGTTAATGGTCAAGTCTAGTATACTTTGCCTTCACTTCGAAACTTATGTTGTGTGGTGTCCGTATATTTAATTTCAGTCATATACTCTATGTGATTACAAGATTGAAATTCTAATATGCTTGGCTTTTCATGTTAATCTTTGAACATCGTGGTTCCTCTTTGTTGGGCTGATCAACTCTTGTCTTTTAGAAATCTAATATTAAAGCCTATGCTTTTGGTATCTTTTGATAATTTTAGATGGATGGCATGTATATCAAACTTCAATCTTGTAATTATTTAATTGTTTGATGGGAATCTCGTTTCTTCTAGATTGTTTATTTCTTCTTATAGGGCCAAGAGCCATTCTCATATGATTGTTATACTTTCGTTACTTTTGTTCATAACTGAAGTACAAGGTATTTATTTTTGATTGGCATGGTAGAGACTTTATTATAACTTGAGGTGTTGTTAGTGTTTAGAGCATTGACCCAATTCTTGTAATAAAGTGTTTCCTTTCATGGTATTGTTAGATAATAGTTATTGTGGCTTTGTGTAGCCTTATCTTGCTCAGTTCTCATGAACTGACTCTTGTGGAAAATTTGTTGCAGATGGCTTATGCGAGTAGATGAGGGATAGACTTGTAGATTTTACATCAACCTCAGTTGAGAAGTTATTTTGCACAAAACCTTTTATGTTGTTTAACTATTGATAACGTCCAAGTGGAAATTTTTGTAATGCGGGGTGTCCAGAAAAAGGTGAATTATGAAATTCGCTAACAATTTATTTCTCAAATTATTTAGCGAAGGTACATAGACTTTGTTTTCAAATCGTAAGATTCCTTCTTTATCAAAGTGAAAACCTTTATACCTTGAATCATTTGAATCTACAGCAAGTGTTGCTTTTACTTACTGAGAGTAAGAATCAAATTCCATAACGCTTTTTACTTCATCCTTAAACTAAGTTCTTAACATTATAAGAGTAGAAATGTGCTTCCTACGACTTAGAGCATCAGCCACTCTATTTTCTTTACCCTTTATATAACTGATGTCAAAATCATATTGAGACAAAAACTCCAACCACCTTCATTGTCTTGCATTAAGATTTGGCTGAGTGAAGATATACTTCAGTCCAAGGTGATCGGTTTTCAATTCAAAAGGCTTACCGAGAAGGTAATGCCTCCAAACTTGTAGTGCATGAACAATGACAAAGCAAGCTCTAAATCATGTGGAGCATAATTCAACTCATGTAACTTAAGTTTCCTACTTTCATATGCTATAACATGACCACTTTGTAACAAAATACCTCCTAGACCTTCACCGGATGCATCAGTTACCACCATAAAATCTCCATTAGGATCTGGTACTGCAAGAATAGGTGCTTGAAGTTAACTGTTCCTTCAAGGTTTTAAATGCAATTTCACATTTTCACTCCAAACAAACTTTTTATCTTTCTTCTGTAAGGAAGTTATTGGTGAAGCTATCTTAGAAAAATATTTTACAAATTTCCTATAGTAGCTAAAGAAGTCCCATGAAGCTTCTAACTTCATGTACATTCTTTGGTGCATGCCATTCTGTTATAGCTATAATTTTTAAGGATCTACAACAATCCCATCTTTACTTATAACATGACCCAAATAGTGGACTTCTGTGTCATAGAAAGAACATTTGGATAGCTTACCAAACAACCGTCTCTTTCTCAGAATTTCCAAAACTATTTTCAAATGCTCATGATGCTCCTCAATGCTTTTAGAATATATGAGAATGTTGTCCAAGAATATGAGCACAAATTTGTCCAAGTATTCTTAAAAGATATTATTCATTAAATTCATAAATGCCACAGGTGCATTAGTTAATCCAAAAGGTAAAACCGTAAACTCATAATGTCCATACCTTGTTATGAAAGTTGTTTTATGAATATCCTCATCCTTAATTCGTAATTGATGATATCCAAATCGAAGATCTATCTTAGAATATATCGATGCTCCACACATCGATGAAATAAATCATCAATCCTAGGAGTGGATATCTATTCTTAATTGTTGCCTTATTTAACATTTTGTAAACAATGCACAATCTAAGTGTTCCATCTTTATTTTTCAAAAAAATTATGGGTGCTCCCAATGTGAAACACTTGGTCTAATCAAACCTTGAGACAAAAGTTCATGCAACTAAGCCTTAATCTCTACTAATTTGTAGTAGTCATTCAATATGATGTTTTAGATATAGGTTTAGTTCAGGTGTGATCTCAATCATGAAATCAAATTCACTTTTGGGTGGAAGACTGCAATTCTTCCGAAATACATCACTAAAGTCTCATAACATCGGATATTGTTCCATAATATCGCTACTCTCTTTGTTGATTCAATAATTTTTACTTGTATATAAGGTACATCCCTTATTTTTGGCCTTTTTAAGTTGCATGATAGTTGACAATTTTCTAATGAAATCTCACGTTTCACACCTGAATCTATGTTGTTTTCATGGTCGTCTAAACAAGTAATGAGTTTTTCAAAATAGTCCACTTTAGCCTTATGTTCTACTAACCAATTAACACCTATGATTACATCATAAGACCCCAAGGGTGCAACATAAATATCAACCTCAGTGGAAAAGTTAGGTAAGTCAAGGATTGCTCCAAAAAGACACATACTAACCATATGAACAACATTATTCCCATACTGTACAGTCCATGTTTTATCCATGTTTCCATCTTTTATTTTTAATTTTGATGCTAATTTACTAGAAATAAAACATTCAGTAGCTCCGGTATCAAAAAGAATAGTTATTGGTAAGCCAAATAACTTACCCGGAACTTCTATGGGTGTGGCCTATTTCTCAGCCTACTTGTCACTCACCGTAGCATGTACCTTGTCTTTGCTGATTATGATCATCCTTCTTTAAAGGACATTGATTTGCGTAATGATCTTTTCCATAGTTATAATAGCCTCCTACAGGTCCCTTCCTAGGCTCGGGTTTATTTCCATCCTTAGAGTTATCATTTAGACCCCCATAGGACTTATGTCCGTTATTATTGTTCTTGGCAAATTTGTTTCGTGCATTACCAGCAAACTTGTTTATTGCTGCTTTCTTATTTGTATCAAATGAAAACTTACTTTTCATTCCGAATTTCTTCCATGGTCCTTTCTTGGGTGCAAGAGATGATGAAGAGGAGTTGGGATTCTTCTTCCTTACTTCCTCCTTGTGAGCGAAATTGCCTTTAATTTTTGTTCCTGCCTTATGGATTTTTCAACAACCCCTTCCATTGTGGTTGGGATGTGAACATCCACCTCTCCTCCTATAATAGGATTCAATCCCATGATGAATTTCGTATCCTGAACTTCTCATCAGTTTGGTATTGAGGCACATATTTAAGGAGTTTTGTAAATCACTCCCAATACTCAGTTATAGTTAGCTTTCCTTGAGCTAAGTTCTGAAATTCAATCATTTTCTAATCATAGTAGAGTTTTGGTAGCCATCGTTGCCTAAAGTAACCTTTAAATTGGTCCCATGTGATATTAGATTCATCAATATTCAACTCATCCTTGCGTCTGTCCCACCAAAGATGCTTCGTGAGAAAGTTGATATGCTCCCCTATCACCTTTGTTTCTCGAGAAATTTCTTATTGCAAATTAGTTCTCCATTTCCCTGAGCCAGTTCTCAACCCTATCTCCTAATGTGGTGTTGTCAAACTTGGGTGGACTTATAATTTTTATGTCATTAGTGAGTTCTGCTGCTAGCCTAGCCTTTTTGTTCTCAGGCTGAATAGGTATGTTAACATTGTTATTATCAACACCCACATTAGCGTTGTCCCCTGGAGGTGGCTGATTATTTTTATCAACTTCTTCTTCCTCCTCATTACCCATTACTTGTTGTTCAAGCACAGTCAAATGATCTCTTGTTTCCAATAGGGTAGATAGGATCTCATCAATTTTACGGGCAATTGCTACTCCTTCCTCGGGTAGATGGTTATTTGTAACCTTTCCTCTTATTCTCACCATTTTTTGTTACAAGAAAATTTAAGTTTTGTTAGATTATGCATAGAATAGGTCCAAGAGTTGCAACCTTCAACTCTGATACCAAGATGTAACATTCCCATTTTAAGACTTTATAAACAAGGGAATTTTATTTTTTGAAAAATAGTGTTCATTGTTCTAAATAAAGAATTATTTAGAAAAACATTGCGCCACCGAGGGCCTTACCTTTATCTTTGGATTCAGCCATATCTCTATATAGGGGGCCCGTCCGGGTATGGATATATGCGCTTCGATCGATCCGGTGCACTTCGATCAATCCGGCGCACTTCAATCATGCATCCGGGGTGGGGAAGGAGGGCCCCAACCAATGGACGCATTGTTCATATTTGGTATTTCAAATGACGTATTCCATACCAATCAAATTCAATGGATAAACATATGCATGTTGTAATGACTCGGTGATTCACCGATCTATTCATTCCATAAATTGGTAAGCTACTTGATCTATTTATGTTATCTTATGTATTGAATACATATTGTATACTTCGTATACTTTATTTTCCTACCCTACATAGGGTACTTGAGTGATTTGTTTAAAGAACATATTTGAATATCTCATTACCAATATTCATCGATATCACGTTGTTTTAAACTTGGTGACATAGGACAATGCAACTAAGAAACTTGCGATACTTTGGCCAAAGATTTATAACATATCTTGTGTATGTCACTACTCCTAGATGACATACTTGTCATATAATACGTCCTTCACCTCACTCGTCAATTATCATGATTGGTCTCTACTAACTACCGTCAGTCCACTTATTCCAAGTTTTTACCCTAGCCCTAGATAGAAACATAATCTTTTATAGGAAGACGCTCACAATGGCTTAGGGTAAATGGGTATACTTGTTTGACCTAAGTCAACCGGATGTGCCAATGTACCCTGAGCCATTGGAAGCTAATTCCTATCCTAAATATGCTCCTATCCAAACCTAGAGAGAAACTAGGTTCAAGTCTGAGTTCTTGTTGTGTGTAGATCTAGATGATCAATGCGGAAGGGTGATGCCACATGTCAACTACAATGTTGTATTCTTGAGAAGACCCAAGCCTTATCGAAAGTACAGCCTCTGCAGTTGGCGTGTGCCAACATCCTTCAGAAATTGCCTCATCGAGATGTACATACCCCCGAGGAGATTGTTATTACATTATTAGTCTGAATTATTACTTGATTACAACAACCCTGCCAAACCCTAATCCAACACTCAATAAGTTCTTTCCTAAATTTTCTTTATTTAGTCCATGAAGAACTTTGTTATACTTACGGTTTTTTTTAATGTTAGATCTCTCAGTTACACTGCCAATTAACCGCAACCGAACAATGTTATCAAGTTTCATTTAAAAAGTACAATAACTTTTAGACAGGTTCAACGTTCAAATATATCCAATTTAAAGTAGACTTCATACAAAATGAAGTCTAATAAATTGTAATCATATTTCCATACCTTTTTGGTTTATATTCCAAATAGAAAGAGTCTTTATCTACATGTTTAAGTGTTAGGGTATATCCTACCCAATATCCATAATTCTTAATGTATGTTCAACACACATTACATTACTATATTATATAGTTTAGATAAAGATCATCATATTCTGCAACTTAACAAGTTGCATCTTAATTAGGGAAATTGAACTAAATCCCTTTATCCAACTTATCAAAGAATAACCCATTAAGCATAAAAATAATATGAAGAATATCAACAAGATAGAAATCCATCTCTTTCATACAAGTACAAGATAATTTACACACCCATACAAGTAAATTCTCATCTTTCAATTCATCTTTATAATTTATACATTTACAAGCCTTATACATTTTAGGCATACTGCATAACAACCGTCTTCATTCTAAAATAATACTACTTTTCTTTTTCAATACAATCTCAAGAACGAATTAGAATTCTTCACAAGGAATCAGACTTAAATCAGCCAATGCATCATATAAGTTTTTCCTCCTTTTATCACTTACGAAGTCCATCTGCAAAAATTGCTAGCACGGGTCAGTTCAATGAACTGAGCATGATAAGCACTAAGCCTTAAAACAAAGTGCATTCTAATAATTGTTCCATTAAAAAAACTCTGCTTTAATGAGACAATTATTACATCATAAATATCAATATAAGTAATAGCAAATGGAAAAGAAGTACATTAACCAATCTGAATTCACTTCTAGGAGAAAAAAATATAATCCACAACATTTGCCTTACAAAGTTTAAATTTTAATTGATCCTAACAATTACCTTTAAACAACAAAGAAAAGGTTTATAGTATAGATCTCATTGGAATGATTCATCTAGCTCCTAAGCAAGAAAGAAGGATATCATTTCCAAACTATGCTCAACACAAAAATATCAGAAAACAGATACAAGTTCAAAACATGAATTTAACTATTTTGTTTAAAGGACAACTACCTTTAAATACAACATTTCAGATTTTAAACAGAACAAAATCCCATATCAATCTAAGAAGGAATATAGAATTTTAATGATTGACAACAAGATTGTATTTTCTATTCAACAAAACTGAAACATCAAATCTCTTCCTCCATCAATTTAACAAAAGATATGAACAAGGAAAGCTAAACAAGTATAATAAATCTCCATTTTGCAAGAGAACTAATAACAGGAGGGTTCAATCAAATGAACTAATCCCTACAAGTTGGAAAGGGAATCTTATCATAATTTGACTCAATCTTTAATTTATTCTCTAAACTTAACAACAAATTCCCATCTCTAATCCAAACAATAAGCTCATACACTAGTTCCCATAAGAGAAAACAAAACCAACTTATTGCAAAGAAATGTACAAAGCAAGTTCCCCTTACAATCCTTGTCATTACAAGCATGAGTTCCAAATTTAGTTTAGAACAACATACATTAAAGTTTTAAAATCAAGACCTTGTCCCTAAGGGTTCCCAATTTCCTTCTTCTTCTAAAAGACTTAAGCATTAACTTATTGATCCCAACAAGATTAGAAAACCTGAAACCTTAAACTAAACTAGTTCAGGAGTATCCTCGAACTCAAAACTGAAGTTCCCTTACATGCCTCCACAACATTGTACTTAAACGTAGATGATTCATAATTCTTTTAGAACTATAAAACAAAATCAGACTAAACAGATTTAAGTATTCTGCCTCCACTATTATTTCAAATCATAGGTATAAATTTGTTTTAAATGAATTCCAAATACTATTATCAAATGAAAAACATTTCCAGTTAAATCTCTAAGAGATACTCAAACAGATCAGTCATACTACTTACCCAGAATTACTTGGAGTATATGGTTTGTATTAAAGGAGTTATAAGCTTCCAACTAGAATACAATTTACACCCAACTCAAAAATACCATAACAGAGCTAACACGTCGTTCAACTAAAAATTCAAACACTATGTATCAAATTACATGAATAGTGTTGAATCACAAAGTCTCAAATGTGATCATAGATATACACAAATATTGTGATACAAGTCAAAATATAACATGACAACCTTAACCAGTTTATAGCGTAAATAAGAAACCCTATTCCAACTCAAAATGAATCACAAGTTTCTCACAGAGGAGTTCAAAACTATTCAAGTAGATATTCACAAGTTTAGGGCAACCAAAATTCTCATTCCAGTTTGTATATCAAACAAGAAAGCTCATACCAGCTTGAAACACGAGCTCCTGCTAGAGTTTAGAACTAATTTAAAAAAGTATTATTACTGTGTAAATTACGAACTTCCATTAATAGTCTAGAATAACACAAGAATAAACACGAGTACAGAGGTACATATGGACTTAAAACAATAGTCCAAGATTACTCGAGAATCCAAACACTGTTTCAAAGTGACAAGAATCTCTAATCCAAATCCTTAACAAAACACTATCCCCAAATCAAGCTTAACTACACACGAACTTGAATACAGGATCAAATGAAACACCATCTCAACACAAGCTCAAGCTCAAACAAAACATGAGCTCAACTACAAGTTATAGCTCAACAACACAAACTGAATACAGGCTCTAGCTCAAACAAAAGATGAGCTCAACTACAAGCTTTTGCTCACACAAAGACGAGCTCAAAAAAAATCTTTAGTTCAAACAAGACGAGCTCCACGAGAAAGATTAGACATGATTCAAGTTCCCAAAACCCATAACCAAATAAATAGTAATGAAGGTCAATTGAAAACACAACTTCTTCATATACTAGTTCAAGAAATGATAAGCAGAGTTACAGTAACAAGTTTCTCATGCATGTCTCACTAATAGCACATACCAAGAAAGTTTCAAACACTTATCACCAATTTTCCATGGATTCATACCCAAATTTCCAAAGATTACAAAACCTAGCAAGCAAATAACTAGATAAAACATGCAAGCCAAGAATCTCATAAGAGCAAAGTCATTTTAATGAAACATTTAGAATAAAAAAAAGAGATTTTAATGTTTATAGCCTATCATGCTTGATAACACTTTTTCCATATCGAAGGAGGCTTTTAGGCGAGATTCCAACTCCTTTTATCCTCCACGAAAGATCAACCAACCAACAACTTTCCTCAAGCATGCCTCATATACCTTCCCATGATCAAAAATAGACCAGGTGAGTTAAAAATAGCAATGAAGTGCAAGTCGAACTGCTGGTTTGAAGAACCAGTTTGCTTCATGCAGAGAAAAATCTGAAAAGCATGCAAAACCAACAACCTCCCACAAATCCACCTTCCAAGTTTCCTAGATGGTTTGTGAACAAAACCCGAGGCCAATTAATTTCATTAATTCCAATTTTCCCACTCAACTCTCCTTACCACTGCCTCCCAAATCTGGCGAATGCCAATTCCCATTTAACATGCAACTCCATCTTTAGTGGAGCTTCCACATAAGCCTCTACCAAATCAACTAGCCCTTGCCAAAACTGGCAATACCTTATGCCTTTAAGACCCTTATCAACAATTAAATGCCATTAGAACCATCACCTTAGAGGTATGCGACCCCTTTAGGTTCCCATTAAAATAGCTTAGGATAGATCCTTAAACTTAGGTTAGTTTAGGAGTAATTACCTTAGGTCTTAACACATTACCTTAGGTAATTTCCAACATTAGGTTAGATCATCTCATAACCATATAGCATTAGGTTTTAGGTTAATTTAGATAGCTTAACAACCTTTCCATATTCCCTTAGCACAAGGCTTAGATTAGAATAAAAATTCAATTAAGTAGCATAGCTAGGTAGTGAATATTCTTACCTAGCTTAGGATTCCATAGGATAATCCTTTAGTTTTAGGATTCCAAATCCCTCTTATGTCATGAATAGGTTGTATTTCCTCTACGTCAACAATGTACTGCCAAGATCAATCTCTAAGGACCTAAGAACAACATACAACTAAATAGAAACACATTCACACAAGATTAAAGAACTTTAATAACAAATTTCAGTCCACCATGTCCCTCAATTATGGAATGTCAATTTACCATTCATTCAACTGAGAAGGTTTAAAACATTCCTTGGATCACTTGAAATTTATCTAGGGATGAGTCAAATAAAGAGATAAGTTTGCAACTCTTAAAGAAGATTGCAACTCACCTTTAAGAAGTGAAAAATGGATTCAGGGAAGCCATTTCATTCTAGTCTAATGATCTTATGAACAAAAATATTTATCCATATCAAGCATGATCTCCAACAATCAAAAGAACACATCTTTAGAAGAAATCACATGTCAACACTTGAGATGCAAAGGAGGAATATAAAAATTGTCGAGGGTGTTACATTCTCGATTTCATCCCCGATCATCTTTACCTTTTTAGTGGTGGAAATCATGAATTCAAATAATGAGATGATTTTTGGAAGAAAGGTCCTACTTTTCTCACCCACTTGTCATTAGCCCTGCCTTGCATTGTCAATCCCTACATCCTTTCGATAGATTCGGATTGAAAATGTTGATGAGAGTGACTTCTTCAAATGGGAGAGAAAAGATGGCATTTGGATCCATGAAGGTTTAAACATACGAAGAGATACTTCTTTCATGATCTTCAAGTTGTTAAATCTTTTCATTATACTCCTCATTTCTTGCAAGAAGGTGAGTAGAATATTATTTGAATAGATGGGAATATCCTTCAAGTGATACTAGCCCTAGGAGAATGACACTCATTTCATATTCGGAGGGGTGATCTCACCAATAGGCTTGACTACCTTTGGTAGAGCTACTTCCACATATTGATTCCCTGAAGCACCACTAAAGAAGTGGGAAGAAACTTGAAATTTATTACCTTTCTTTGTTTTCACCATCATTAAAATGGCTTTAAAACCTAACACAATTACTTGTTGGATTATGCGAGTCTCCCCCTCGATCATATCTTATAACCATCTAAAAATTTCATTTGTTTGTGCTCAATGTTGGGCATGATTGTAGTTTTCATCTCTAAGTGAGAGGGTACATATTGTACTAGTTGAGTTGGCATAATCGAAGAGGAGGAGATAATTGAAGACCAATGAGGGATCGATGGATGAGATGGATCAATTTCTCCCTACTCCAAAACTTATACATTATCTTGGATTTTTTTAATTTATTTTATAGCCTACTATAGTGAGGGACCTTAGATTCCATTGAATTCCTTTTCTTGACCTCTCAACCTCAATGAGTAGAGCTCACGGTCTTTTTGGTTACTATTGAAGTGGAGAGGTGAGATCGCATGCATTCTTAGAGTTTAGAGACCTCTGATTTGATGAGTACATCCCTCTTATTTTTGAGCCATTCCATGGATCTTTGAATTACCACCTTAGTTCATTCATTTATGTTTCCTAACTCAAGAATGCTCCATGAGACCTGTGGGAGAGGTAAGATCATCACCGCTTGATATTTAGGATCATACATTTTTGTCGCATCATCTTAACCTCCATCCTCGAACCAATAAAATTTGAAATTACTCATCTTTAAAATATTCATTCTCATTTTATCAGACTATCCGACATCAAAATCATCCGAAGCAATTGACCCGGAATCCTCAATTTGTGGAACATGGTGCAAATCGGGAAGATGGAAGGTTTGAGACATTATTGGCATCGGTGAGATAGTTTGTTGTCATTGATGTAAAATATCATTGATGAAAAACATGATAATTAAGGAGTGCTAGAGGATTTTTAGTGTGATGATGAAATAGAATAACAATCTATATCATGATGGCATGAGTAAACATAGTGAGACTCACTTATCCTAGTAGTTCTAATCAAGTGGTCTAGTTAGCCTAGGTGATAGTGCATGGTGGTTTGAGGTGTAATGTGACTTGAGGATCATGTTAGAGGCATGGATAACATGATAGGAGAGTATTGAGGTACTCATATGAGCTTCAGAGTGTGATTAGAAGTTGTGGACTCAGTTGTAGGTACTCATCTAGACTTAGTCTAGGTTCTTGGAGGCCAAATGAATCATGAGAATTATTTTGAGAGCTATGTGATCTTATGGAGGCATGCATGCGTGTGATACATGTTGTCTCAATTATGTTATGTCCTTTTGGAGATCTTGGAAGCGTGGTCATGAGGTTTTTTTACTTGGTCTAAGTCAAAACTAGGCATAATCCTAGTGTTTGGAGGCCTAATAATTCATGATAATCACTTGCAAGTGTGTATGATATCTTGAGGAAATTCATGGAGGTATTTTTTTCCCATCATGTATAGATAGTTTTTAGAGGTTTCATCCTTGGTTATAGATCTAGTTCAGTTTTTGTTATGGCCTAGAACATGTAAAACCCTAAGGCCTAGTCATGACAATGAGATGGGACATGAATATGCAAAGATATTTATAAAAATTTTAGAATTGGAGATGTTATTAGGGTGTTTTTTGATTCTATGGGAAAATTTTCAGATTTCCATGATGATAATTTTGTAAGTTATGAAGGTTAGACCAAAACAAGGTTCTTGAGAGTGCATTTTCCATCTCGAAGTGAGAGAAATGCTCATGGTTGGCATGTGTAATGTTTTTATGGGGATATGTTCCTGTAAATAATGTTGGGTAATTGAGTTAAGAATATCTCATAGTTGGAATGAGGTCAAATGAGGCCCAAAAATTTATGAATGGCCGTTAAGAAGGTAAACAACTTTTTATGAGTTTGAAACCCTAGGTTATGAGTGATGGAGAATATTTTCTTAGTATGAACATAGCATCAATTTTTTTTGAAAATGTGATGATTTTTGTTTATAGAGAAATCCTCCAGATTTCTAGAAAGGTATGATAGAGCTTGTGACAGTATGTGGGCCCCACTAAAAAAGGTAGGTTTCGAAGATTTTTACTTATGGAAAAGTTTTCCATTGAACCTATGAACTTAATAAAATTTATGAAATCTTAGGAATTTTAATAGATGTCCATGATAGTTTCAATCCATGGTTGAGGTCCTAAAGGGGAAAGTGTGTCTATCTTTGAAGACTATTTTTTGGGTCTAAAAGGGAAGTTTAGCAGTGTTGGCAAATGGAAGTTCTTGAACACTTGTGAGCATGGTGAAGAATTATAATGGATTTTAGGGTTTTTACACATCCAATGTGACATGTTTCATGTTTTGTTAAAGCCCTGAAAGTGTATTGAGGTGGCATGGTTGAGGCCAAAATTTTATCGAGTTTGACTAGTTTAAGATAAGACTTCTTCGCTAGAAGATTGATGTAAAAGATCAATAATTTGGATTATATGATGATGAATATCTATTTTAGAGTGAATAGGGATTAATTTTATTCTAATAGAGGTATTAAATGGGTCAGAAAGGGTGCAAAATAGTTGAGTTTCCAAAAATAATTTATAGGAAGTTAAAATTGTTCAAGAGGAAAATAGGTGTTGTTTGCATTGTTGGATGTTTCATCAGGTATAGAAACAATGTATGTGTTATGCAGGTCAATGGATCTCCAATTAGTGGTTACATGGCATAGTTGAGATGTCTTGGTGTGGTCTCGAGCTTCATAGGTAAAGACTGGTTCCCGAGAAACAATTGTTTTGAGTAGGAAATCGTCCTACTTGGTAGTGTTATGAAGAAATTGATTGCTAAAAATAATGGTGTAAGCATGAATGATGTTTTTATCATGTTTCTTACATGTGTAAGGCCTTTAGAGGCTTTACTAATCATGATGATGTGTTTTGAGGTTTTGATGAGCTTGGTGATGGGGTTTTGAGCCTTTTTGGGTTTGTCTTGTGTCTTGGTGCATGGACGACCTACATGGGTCCATTTTATGAATTTTTATGAGTGTGATGTTATGTTTCTAAGTTGGAATGTTCGATCTCTTTGGTTATAACCGATCTATGTTATGTTTTTGAGTTGAGATGCATATAAAGTGCATGTTTTGGTTCAAATTTGAACTAGTTGGAAAGAGAGGGGAAAATGTGAGCTAGGTGAGAGAGTGCAAGAGTGTTAAGGGCATCAAGATAGAGTTGATATGTTGACATGTGTAAGCATATTGAATGCATATTCTCATGGGGAGAAATAAGGAGTTCAATAGATGAAGAAGGCCTAAAATAGAGTTAAAGGAAGGAGAGAGAGAGAGAGAGAGAGAGAGAGAGAGAGAGAGAGAGAGAGAGAGAGAGCTAAAATGATGAGTTCAGTTGATGTTTATAACAAAAATAGAGGTAAAAAAGTTGATGCGGGGAGAATACCAAGTACTACAAATAGGAAATTTTTCATTAATGCAAAAAGAGGGAGAAAAATCGGGAGTTTTCCATCAATGAAAAAGGGGGATATTATTGGCATGTAGATGTTGAGTTGTCATTGATGTCAAAGGAATATTAATGAGAAAGAATAATACAAGAGAGCTAGAAAGAGATTGGAATGAGGTTGAAAAGGTAGGACATGAAAAAGTTCATGAGAAAACTTGATCAAGCACCGACTTCTTGATCATCTAATGACTAGTACAGAAAGGTGATGACATGAGAGCACACCAAGATGATGCCATATATGGTCAATAGGTATGTGAAAGGAAAACAAGGTCACTATGATGAATACAATGGTGCTTGTGTGGAATTGGTCAAACTAGATCAGTTTAGAAAGCATAATACCTAGGCCTAGTTTTGTCTGTGTTTTTGCATGGGAAAATTCATATGAAAAAGGACAACTATACCCTAGTATTGAAAATTCTTCTATTATATACCTTTGCAGGCACCCCATGTCATCATATTCCCTTTATCAGTCCTATCCTATCCTCCTCGTGGTTCATACGTGTATGTCACCCTTCCCCATAGGTGATTTAGGGAGAACAAGATCATTTAAGTACTTCAGGAGCATTATATCTAAAAGTGGATTTTCAAGCAAGCTTAGAAAGGGTTATCATCAACCTTTCTAAAACAAGTGAATGATCTCCAAAGTTGTTTTAAATGCCTAGATTCATAAAGGAGGTGTATTCAAGAGTCATAATCATTTTCAAACTAATTCAGGAAGATTCTAGAAATATTCAGAGGTTTTGGAGCCAGTTCATCAAAAGTGGGTTTTGAGGCCGAGGGAGCTTGCATCGCAAAAGAGAACCTGAACTTCAAGAGATGATTTTGAGAGCTCTAGAATGAGTTGTGATCCAAACAAAATATCAATGGAAATAATTTTCAGTCCCCTACATGGTGGTAAAATCAAATCCATCAAAACACTGTGCTTTTTTCTAGGCTACTCATTCTTTCCAAGCACAATGATTGGCGGTCCTAAGAAAAAAAGAGGTTTTTGAAGGTGTTGCAAGCATAATCAAGGCATGGGATCCATTCCATCCTTCTCAAAATTACTATGAAAATTCATATAAATAAGTGCACAAAAATCATTTGCCCGATCTCAAGTTATGGTCTTTTCAAGTTATCTCTCAAGGTACATTGTTCAGTACTTAGTCAAATTTCCTCAAGAACATGTGTTAGCATGAGGTGAGAAAAAATTTGTGTCCTCATGTTCCCTTTCCATGGGAATAAGAAGGATAAAAAATTTACCCCTCCCCTATTTTGGCATGTTGGTCACACCATATGACCCCAACAACTCATTCTAGTACCTTTGACTAATTTGGTGGCCCTCACCTACTCCCACATGCATTCCACTTGTCATGAAAGGGATATGGCACCTTTTTCACCTATTTTCCAAAAACAAGGAGAAAATTGAGATAAAAATTGTGCCCAACCCCATTAGGCTCCATGGTTCCTCATACGACTCAAAACTAGACTCCAAGTGCTCATTTCTAGCCCCCCTCTATTCCTTTTAGCCGGTGCATGAGTGAAACTTCTCTAACATGGGCTAAGGTTATTTTTGTGCACCTATTGTTTCAAAGCAAGGGGAAAATGGGGACAAAAAAATGTGTGCTATGTCAAAAACTAGCACCCGGGATGTAACAAAGAAAGACCCCTAATTTTTGCTAACATTCGACCATCTCTTAAGTTGTGGGACTTGCGAGACTTGAGATGGCCCTCTAGAGAAGTCTAATTGGTCTACTTAATCCTAACACTAAACTACTCCTAAGGAAGGAAATTTATCTAACTAACCTTATCCTAACCATACCAAGGGACCAGGGAGAGAGAGAGGGTTAGAAAGGTGCATGAAAAGGAAATCCTACACTAAAAGAGGTGATAGCACCAAGAAAAGGGGGTGTTGAACAATTTATAATTCATGAAAATGGAGAAATATGAGCATGGAGAGGATGGACAAGAATCACATACCAAAGTACATACAATACACCATATTCATTAAGCACAAAAATATCCAAGCATGTAATAAGAGCAATAAAATGCACAGTATGTCTGCAAGTATGAAGAAAGGCAAGAGAAAACAATAAAAACTAAAGGATAGAGAAATAATCATAAACACCATTTTTATTTCTCCAAAATTTTGCACAATACATCATTATAGAGGAAAGAGACGTGATTCCCATTAAAATTCTTAGAAAATGAAGGCTTGGGGCTCCATATCCACCCAAAGAGACTAAGAAGAAGACAAAGAAACATAAAAAAATGTCTAACCTCCTTACAAATGAGATCTCTTTTACAATATATTAGAAGAATGAATGAGAGATAGAGAGAAAACCAAAATATTGCTTCAACCACCAAAAATACAATTGAATAACCTACAAAAGTGATGAGAGACCCTGTCAAGCCCATTCCATCTTGTATTAGGCCATGTAGAAGAAGAAATATGTGTACAAGTCTTCATAAATGACGTTTACTTTACCTGGGATGTGTTCTTTTAACTTGGGATGTTTTTATTTGATTTTCTCCACCTACTCCACCTAACTCCAATATTTTGATGATTTCATGAGATAGATGTGAGAATTATGAGCCCAACAAAACACATTTCATGAAAAATGTAGATCTTGGGGGAAAGATACATCAATGCGGGTCGTGGAGGTTGTTGGGGAACATTTTAAAATGTCTCAGCCTCTGTGTTATTTTATCATTCCCCCCGACACTCAGCCAATTTTTAAATTCTTTAGGGCCTTTGTATTGTAGATATTTAAATAGTGAGGGGAAATTTTTTGATCTGAGAACTATGCTTCATGTTCCCCTGGTTCCCGCGATACCTGCAGTCTCCACAACGTCCAACTCCTTATGACTCCTCAGCCACGTGTCTCTTCCCCATTGGTGTGGACATTTAAAATCTTCGGGGAACTTGTTCCCATGGGGAAAAAGTTCCCGCAACCCCTATTCCTCCACACCTTTTAAACCCCGCACTAAACTTCATCCCCACCTCTTACCTTTGCGGGAATTTCACTTCCACCGAGAACGCACGTCCCTATGGCCCTTATGTTGTCTAGGCCCTCTCGGGCCCAATTTCTCCGCTCGATCCACACCAAACCATTTTGGGCCCCGTCCTTTGTATTATAGCCATAATGGCCTTACGAGGAACCTATCCCCTCACAACCACCTGCACTGATTAGATCATCAACCCCGAATTATCCGCAATGGTTTATCCTCGCCCTTCACCTTTGTATTGCAGGTACTTCGGTAGATCGGGAACACATGACCTGATGGAACTTGTTCTGTCGGGGCCTCCAAAGTCTGAATTCACCGAAATACACTAGATTCTTTGCATTTTGGCCCTTGAATGAGTTCCAGAAACATCTATGCCACCCAACTCAATTTTCTTTGCATCCCTCGGACTCCATAATACACTAAAATATCCCTTTTCACCATTTTCTCAAATTTGGCTAGGTCCTTAGGCCAAGTCGATCATCACCGAAGTGCCAGGTGAAGAAGAAAATAGTACACCCAAAAGCTAATTTTCTTAGTATATCTAATTTTGACAAAAAAAAAATTGACTAAGTTTTGAGAACCTAGAAGAGGAAAAAATGCACCAAATGATCCCAAAGCTCCTAAATCAACTGTAAATGCTCTAGAATAAAGAATTTTACTCCGAAACTCCATATTAAACTTTGAAGCTTTGTCAACTACCCAAGTCTAATTCTTTCAAGTTGTCCATTTTTACTAGGGGAAAAAATGGATAACAAGGCGCCCTCCTCCATCAAATTTTCCAAACACTATAAAACCAACACTTCACTTTTTTTCTCTCATTCCCCTACATTCCTTTGTTTCACTGGAACTCGGCAAAAAATTTCAAGGTTCCTCCTCCATTTTTTCTCTCTTCCATTTAATACATCATTCCCCATGATCTAAACACCATTTTTAATCAAATAAAATCTCAAAAATCCACGCCATGGACACATTTTTGCTCCCGAATGAAGACTTGCACATGAAAACAAGAAAAACCCATATCTAAATAACAAGGCATGGATGAACATGAGGTTTTTTACTTTCTTTCACATTTTCAAAGGCCTTAAAAACCTAGGTGATGGATTTAAAATACATGGGGAGAAATTTTTACACAGTGTACAAAACCCGGTTTCCAAGCACCAATTTTTTAAAATTTAATATCTTTCATTTCGAAGACTAGGTTGAGATGAAACCTCAAAGGTGCAACAAAAACGAAAAACCCATATTATAAAAAATGATTTCATCAAAATCCAAGGTCTAGAACACCACTTTCTAAAAATAGTAAGCCTCCTACATGGGCACTTGCTATTTTTATTAAACCTTCACAAAGAACAATTTAGGAAAAATAAGTGTGCATAGGGAGTATCCCAAGAGATGAATAGAGTGATTAAAATAAAAAAAGGGCAGAAAATATCCATTTTCTAAAAATAGTAAATCCCCTTTTTAGGTATAGGAATTACCTTGATACCATGAAATTCAAATTCACGGGTTTCAAACCGGTTGTGGGTCTTTCTTCCGAGTTTTCAAATGTGGGGTACCATGATGTCGCTCACATAAACCATGAAAATATTGAAAAATGAATGCTTGGTAGATTGAGAGAGTCGGTGGAGAAAAACATTTTTGTGATCAAAGTTGATTCCTAATTGTGGTAATTCATGTCTTAAGGATATCAAGATTATCATGGCTTCATTTTTTGAGTAATTATTCCAGTCTCCCATTCATATGTCTAATCAGAAGATCATAGGAATGGTGGTGCTTCATGTTGTGGAAGGATCATTATTCATCATCAACGGTGTAATCATCAGTGCCCATCACTTAAATTCTTAGTGTGTATGAGAAAGTGCATCAGTAGTCAATTTTATACCCCTTAGTAAATAAGAAAAATCCCATGCGCGTTGTCCATCACCCAACGGTGTTGGGCACACACACGAGGCACGCATGGGTGCCGAGCCCTCTTTTATGTGAATTGTGTAATAATGTAGCATAGATGTGTGATAGAAAGATAGAAGAAACTCCTTATTCAACTTAGAACTTGAGTAAATGTTATTCATTCAGACAAGAAGCACATTAACAAAAGATAGATCTGAACTATGAAGGAAAGAGGATGCATAATGATTATACTCATTCATATGAAACATGCTTAACATAACAAAAAGAGATAAGTATGAGCCATGAACCACATATATTTATATTTGAACATGTCTATAATCACATTACATCTATTAGGGTCATTATAGACCAAAATGATAGTGCATATTAGAACCATGTAGCAAGACTAGACTTACATCCCTTATAATGCAAAAGAAAAACATGTACCCATCCCTTGATACATCATTCTTCCTATAGATCTCCTAGCCCAACCCATAAAGCTCTTCATGTATTTCTATAGAGCTTCACCTCTCATCTTCTCTCTCTAATCCCCTCTATGTGTATCTCTATGTCTCTCTCTCTCTCTTTCTTTCTTCTACCGGGAACTTGTATTTATAGCCTTTCTCAACACCTTCAAGCCTTTGCGGAGTTACAGATCCATTGCCAAGTGTCAAGGTGGTCCTCCATGGGAGCATGCTTCTTTAGGCTCGAGCTCTCCACTCTTTGTAATGATGGCCTTCTAGAATATTCCATCGCAAGGTATATTCCTTCCTAGGCCACCCTGTTGCCAGTGGCACCTTATCCACTCCATGCATGCATATTCGGGTCACATTTCTTGTGTTTTCTGATACACCAAATATGGCTAAGTCCCAAAACCTTTGCTCTACCTTGCTTGCATGTGCACCACTTGTTCTACTAAAACCTCCTAGAACCTTGTCCTGTGTGCTTTCTCCTTGCGTGCCCTTCTTTAAGTGGGTCCTGCATGCCCATGTGCTTCTTTGTACTTAGCCAATAAATTAGGGGCCCAACATCACCCCACACTACATGTTTGTTCTCGCCCTTGGGAACACCTTCTCAAAGAATAAAGAATGATTTTCCTTGAATAGTTTGGAGAAAGAATAAAGGAATGAAGAATTTTGGGGGGAATGAAAGAATGGG
Source organism: Taxus wallichiana var. yunnanensis (assembly GCA_018340775.1). Taxonomy (NCBI): domain Eukaryota; kingdom Viridiplantae; phylum Streptophyta; class Pinopsida; order Cupressales; family Taxaceae; genus Taxus; species Taxus wallichiana. The sequence continues at coordinate 811,132,240 of CM031240.1, read as the reverse complement.
GAAACTATGATTATTTTACAAGAGGAGAGGGAAATATTTTGTCAAGTCTACCTCCAACTTATTCCAGGTATTGACCTCACTTTGTGCCTATTGACAAAGGTCACCGACTAAGGTGCTCACCTCTTCAAAGCTTAGCCCTTCTCCTTGGGTATCCATCATTTCCACAATCCCCTCTAACTATTTTCCCAAATCCTCGAGTGTCCATTCTTTGAGTGATCTAGGGATACAACTCTTTCAGCTAGTTTTTGATTGAGCCCCGTAAGGTCTCAATAGCCTCTGATTTCTTCTCAACCTGGCTAGAATTTTGTCTCTTTCAGCCCTATTCCCCTTGTTCTTTTCTTGAAACTCCTTGAGCTCCGCCTCATGGGTGGTGACCAGGATACTCGCCACTCTATCTCTATCGGTGTAGTTTTGTCATAGGTGGCCTTAGTGACTTAGGCGATGGCTTTCACATCCGCGAGGACTTTCTTATATTGGGCCACAATGGCCACAACCTTCATCTTGTCCTCCTTTTTCTCTGCATGCGTTGATGCCTCCTCTAGACTCAAGGCTAGTGGTCATCTTTCCATTGTGAGAACATGAGTTAAGTCTTCTAGGCATTGTAGGCTTGATTCATATCTCTACGTGGGTGGTGTCAAGTCTAGATGCTTCAAGATAATGGCACTTGTGATCATCTCCACCTTCTTGGAGACTTCACGTACCCTTTCCTTCTCTTCCTTTAATTCATGCCTTAGCTTTAACGATGACTAGTTCCTCATGTTTTAACTCCTTAGTTCTTTTCTCCATCTCCTCTTCCTTCTTCTCCAACTCTGCCTCTAGAAACTTCACTCTATCATTCCTCCCAAGAGTCTGGCCTCTACTTCCCAAAAATTTATTTAGTGCATTGTGGATTTATTCGTCTGATAGCCATTGAGCATTTACCAAGGGGTTGTCACCTTTTGACTCTAGTACCTTCATTATTGCCCCTTGGCTCACTTTGAATTTTGGTTCATCGATGTGGGACTCAAATTCCCAAGAAATCATTTTCCTTATCGAGGGTATGCACCTTCCTCATCAAATGATGCCATAGCCAAGAGTTTCTCTGTTGGTATGGTGCTTTGAAAGCATGTGCACAACACCTTTTTTGGGTCATCAATATAGCCCATCCTATGAACCTGTGATGCTTTTGCACTTTTCTCCCTATGCGCGTAGCCTTAGGAAAGCTCACAGCCAAACTGGGATCCCCTCCCATGCTGCCATATTCTTTTCTATGCTTTCCTCCTCTGCTTCCTTCATCACTAGGTCGCACGTTGTGTTCCATCTCTTACTCCACTAGGTCTTCAATGATCTTGGCTACTTCCTTCTCCATGGCCTCATCTATCTATTCCTTAGTGAGGCTTGGGGTCCTTTGTTCTTTTGTGACTTCCTCACTTACCCCCTATCTTGAGTATCCTCTTCTTTCTTATCATTCTCCCTCTTGGCAAAGATGTATTCATTTTCTTCTTCCTCTCCTTCCTCCTCTAAGTCATGAACCTCATAGATAGGATGGTCCTCACCTCCTAGTTCATCTTCATCATCATCATCTCTCTCACCTTTATAGGCCTCCAAGCTCTCTATGTATCCTCTGAATCATTTTCTTCTATCACCTTCTGCTTCTTCTTTTGGGGAGATTCTTCTTCCTTCTCCTCCTCCTCTGGTGACCTCTCTGGGTGATGGTTTCCTCGTGCTCAACACTTCTTCCTCTAGAGTCTTTGCTTTCACTAGAGACTTATTTCTCCATGTATAAGTACTTGGGCTTAGCACTTTTCCCCGGCATGCTTACCGCTTGTGTAGCTTGAACACTTGGTGCTTTTTGCACCTCTTCCCTTTCCCTCTTCTTTGGTGGGATTCTTTCTTACCTATGGGGTCCTCAGGGATGGATACATCATTTTCCAAGTATGCACCCTTTTCAAATTTTGCCTGATGTGAAGGTATATTCTTCTTTGCAGCCCTTCCAATGATTGGAAAAGTCATTGGTTTCATCATTTGTATCTCATGGGAGACATATCTCTCCATGTATGCATGCTTCTTGGGGTAAACCAACTTCTTGTGTAGCTCTCTATGGTCTTGATCTACTTCACTAAGGTCAAACCTTAGTCTCTTGGCCTCTTTAAACCTATTCACCCCCACTTGGAAGTATAGTGTGGTGAAAGAGAAGGGAAGTTTGCACCATGGGCTCATTGTTTCATCTGTCAACCTAAATCTGCCAATGCAGAAGTGTTGATATGATAAAATTCAACTTCTCCTTGTACGAGCATGGGTAACTTCTCTGGAATTCTCCATTCCACCCCAAACACATCCCTCATGTGCTTGTACCATTTCTCTAAACATGCCTTGTGAGTGGTTGTCATTGTCTCACAAGTATATTTTGTGAACCTTTTCGCGGGCGAGGGATCCTCTTCTAGGTACTCCCAAACAAACCTTTCCGGCCCATCGGGCACTCGATTTATGAGAAGACAATAGTGAGGAGGATGTTGCCAAATAATATTTTTTTCCCTCTCATGCTACTTATGATTTCATCCGTGATGAAAGTGGATAAATTGTAGATGGTCCCCTCAGCTATTTTTCGGCATACATTAAGCCATGCCTTGTTCACTATGTCCATCTCTCTTGATCATTAAGCTTCGTAACCAGCGTGCGCTCATCCTCATCATGGGGTCTGGGATCTCAGTGATGTCAAAGTATCGTGACCCTTTCTTGTAGGCATATGCGAATACTATCTCCTTGATGGCCTCTTTGTCACTCAAGTCATCATCTAGACTCTCTCCCTCATAGGTAAGGCCTGTGAACTTTTGAAATTAACTGGGGAGTTATGTGCATCTTATGTCCTACAAAATAGAAATGATCCTCATGCACATGTGACATTAGCCACTGGTAGAGGCACTTGGGCTTTCTGAAGTATGGAAGTTCATAAAGTTACAACAACCCTACCTTCTCCATCTTAACCTTTACCTCATTGTTGTAAATGGGCATGCCTTTGGCGTTCTCTTGTTGGTTGGGTGCACCAATTCCAAGGCCATCTCCTTCTCTATTGTAGTTGTGTGATGGTTATAATTTTCACCATCATCTTCCTTAGGTGTGATTCCCATTATTTTCCCAGAAACACCCCATCTGGGTACTGCATCTCTATGTACCATTCTTCATTTGTGCTCTCTCTTGATTGTTGTTTGTTTTCCCTTGCCCTTTTGTTTCTGCTTCTTTGGTGAGATGGTTGGTTTTTTGGGTGCCATCTTTTTGACTGGTTTTAGTACTTAGAACTTCTCCCTCTTGCTCTGCTTTACCACTCTATCCAGCCCCAAGCTTGATCTTTGTGGAAAAATCCTTCTAACTCCGTGCCCTAGTCGCCAAACCCTAACTGGAAAAACCCTTCCACAAGATGGCACTTGCTTACTTAACTTCTCCATGCCTGTGTACTCCTTTCCTACTGGTTTGTGAATTTACCCTAGCTATGCACTTTAGATCTCTCAAATGCTTCCTTCATCAAAGATCTTGTTTGGATGCCCTAGTTTGCAAGAGCTTTCTTTCCTTTCATAATCACAATGTAAATAATGAAGTGCTCGACCTCTTATTTATAGTTTTTCTCTTTTCCTAGCATTAAATTCTCTCTCACCTACCACTATACTTTGACCTTAAATGCATGGCCTTTTCCACTAATCCGGTCTTAAGCACCTTTTCCCATGTGCCACATCTTTGTGCAAAAACCCCTTTACAACCTTTATAGCATGCAAAAATCCAACCCGACTAAAGACTCTTACACACGTTCATAGCGCCGAAGGAACTTCTTCCATCCTTTTCCCTATTTTTTCCCTCACCTACCTCATGTTGTTCTTATGCTCTTCCTTTTTCCTGTATGTGGTTTCTTCAAGGATTTCTTGACACCAACCATTCACGTCCATCTCTTCTCATGCCTATTAACCTTATGTGCCTTTAGTCCTTTAACCGGGCCATTCACCGTAACTTCTACTACCAACGCACACTTGTATTATGGGTCTATACTTCACATTACTCCACCCCACACTAAAATAGATGTGTGGTCCTCTGCATGCATGCACAACCTTCAAAAATTAATGTGGTTACCAGTGCACATGGTGCAAAAACAAAACAATAGAAAGGAATGAACAATGAGAAAGGGAAACACAAGAAAATAAAAATGCATAAAGGAAACTTATACTAAATGGAAAACCTACCTTATTACAAACACCAAGAAGACTTATTTATAGTAGGGCTTCACTACTCCCATTGAAGTGTCCTGGTAATCTCATCCCATCCAGCGCTTGCAATTGGCATGCCTGAATCAAGGATGTATGAGATGATGTAAGGGCCCAACCAATGGAATTTTAGCTTCTAAGATGGCACAAAACTTGGAATCATATAGAAAAACCATCTACCCAACCTCAAACTTCTTGTTCTTGATGTGATGATCATGCCATGCCTTTTTTTTTTTTTTTCAAGTCTTCTGGCTCCACCTGGTGAGTGACCGTCTTTCATCCAACTGCATTAATTTGTCAATCCTTTCTTCCAGTGCTTGCTCATGGCTAATCCTCCTACACATGTGCTATACGTAGTGAAGGTAACATGAATTCAATTGGTAGGATAGCCTCCATGCCAAACACCAATTGAAATGGTGTGGCCTTATTTAACCTCTTGTAGGTTGTCTGTATGCCCAAAGAATGGCTGATACTTTGTCATCCCAATCTTGTCTACCAACATCACAGATCTTAGTTAATGTGTGACTAAGTATTTTGTTAAATGCCTCAGTAGTTCCATTTTCTTGAGGGTGATAGGGGTAGTCTTGTGATGGGCCACCATAAATTTTGATAACATAATCTTGACCATCTCATTGAGAAAGTGCGTACCTCTATCACTTGTCAAACTTAATGGGCATCCATACCTGCTGATTATATTTTCCCATAAAAATCTAGTAGTTGTAGCCATTATACAATCCTTTGTAGGTGTTGCCTCTACCCACCGTGTCAAATAATCAGTGCAAGTGATGATATACCATGAACCAAGTCCTTCGCATTGCTAGTGAGATTGGTCCTACAAAGTTGATAGCCCATTTCTCAAATGGTTCCATGTTGGCTATTGGTCGTAAGGGCATTTCATCCCTCTTTCTAGTTTTCCAAGGCACTGGAAATGGTCACAAGCCTTGCAAAACTCAATACAATCTTGGTAAATGGTTTCCCACCAAAGCCTATGAGTAGAATCTTCACGTGGTTGCATTTCCCACATAGTGTCCTCCTGTGATCCCACCATGTGCTTCTTCCATAATTGCAATGCGCTCATGTTCTAGCATGCATCGGTGGAAGAACCTCATCACGACCCAATTTGTATAGATCTCTCTAATCAACATGTAAGGTGTGGCATATATGGCTAATTGTTTCCTCTCAAGGCCTTCATTCCTTCTAGTGCCACACTTATCTTAAGAAATACTACAATGTCCTCCAAATCTAAGGGTGTGCACTGTAACCTAAATAGTTGTGCATCTGGCATAGTCTCCTCAATGCTCTACACATCCTCCCTGAGTCAATCCTAGATAGATGATCGGGTCCAAATTACTCTTTCTGGCTTCACAACCATGGTGAACTCAAATTCTTGAAATAATAGGACCCACCGACATATGTGCCCTTGAAGAACAGCTTATTGACTAAGTATTTTAATGCCATGTGGTCCATGTAGAATATAAAGGGTGTTGCCAATAGATACTACCTAAACTTATGCAAGTGCACGTAGATCATGGATAATGCTTTGTGCTCAGTAGTTGTGTAATTTTTTCTCTTGGCAGGTGTTAAATTTTTCTTTGGAAAAACACAAGGGATGATCAACAATCCCTTCACCAGGTTGTGTAGTACTACTCCAATGGTTGTGCTGAGGCATCAACATGAACATGGAAAGGCTTATCCCAAGAAGGGAATCATAGTATGGGTGTGGTGACAAGCTTATCCTTTAAAGTATTAAATGCCTTCTATTGCACCTCTCCCCAAAGGAAGGAACTCTTGTGTTTAAGAAACTCTTCTAAGGGTGTGGCTATCCTGGCATATCCCTTGATGAAATTCTGTAATACCTTATATGCCCAAGGAATCCATGCACTGCGCTTTGGCTAGTAGGCTCCCCCAACCCCATAATGACAACAACTTTGGTGGGATCTACTAGTAAGCCCTCCCTACATATGATGTGCCCTAATAATGTTCCAAATGGGGTAGAAAAGACACATTTCTTAATGTTGAGGGATATCCTCAACTACCGACATCTCTCAAACATTAATCTTAAGTTATCACAGTGGTCCTTGACTAGCCCATACATTGTCCAATCATCTAGATAGACTTGAAGAAATTTATGGATGAAGTCCTGAAAGGCTTGCACCACAATGCGTGAGAACACATACAGGTGCATTCTTCAACCCAAAGGGCATGACCGTATAGGAAAAACTTCCCCACTTAGTGGTGAAATTTGTCTTCTCCTGGTCTTCCTTTGTGATCCGAACCTAGTGGTACCCTGAAAATCCATCCGTAAAGGAATAGACTTTGCATCCGGCCACTCCTTCCAAAATTTCTTCAGTGAAGGGGGTTGGAAAAGGATCGATGACACAAATTGCATTCAACTCCCTATAGTCTACACAAGATCCTTATCCTTCCATCCTTTTTGATACTAATGACCATTGGACTTACCCATTTTGACTCTTCAACACTTCAATGATACCCGATGCTATCATCTTATCTATTTCTTCCTTGACCTTCATGCGTAGGTTAGGATTCATTTGGTATGGTCTCTTCCAAACCGGGGTGCACCCTCCTTCAACTTGATCCTCATTTCCCCTAAGGAATGGTGAACCTTTGAGTTCATGATACCCATGAGGGAATAAATCCTAGAACTCATGTAATAGATCAATGATCTTAGAGACCTCCTTCTCTCAACCAATAATCCCCAATGATGGCCTCCTTAGGTTCCTCTTTTGTACCAATGTTAACCCTTTTTGTCTTTAATGGTTCATGGTAGGCATGCACCATTCATCAACACTATCTATCACTTCATGCACATCCCTACAGAATGGTTAACATCTAGAATCTCCATTTCCTCCCCATCTATGACATAAACCATCTTTCCTTTTTCCTTTTCTATGCATGTTTTCTCAAACTGCATCTCTCCTTTCTTCTTCCTCAAAAGTGCCTCTAAAATTGGGCTCACCTAGAAAATCTAGTAGTCTATCTTCTACCATGGCACTATCCCCCATTGTAAGGTGCTTGATCACTTGCAATGCCTTATCCACTGATGGATTTGTGCTCTGATATTCAAAATCTTGGATGAGATCAGTTGTCATTCTCTGCCAATTTCCAGTTTCGATGGCATGTTTCGAATGGATATACCATGCACATGCATAACCTTGTAGTGTGGAATATAACTTATGTACCCATAATGATGGTGGCAAGGCTTCTGTGCCTCCTATCCAGGCCTTCTCACATGCTTGGATATGGAATGAAGTGGTCTCTTTACCATGGTAGTCTTGAATGACCATGGGCGTGTTGCGTTGCTCTGGAAAACCTTACAGAGAATGTGATTCTTACCTCACACCACTCTCAGGAGGCTCTCCGATGTGTAGCCCACCAACATGTTGTAGTCCTGAGTAGGTTATAATTGAGCATCCCTCTTCTTTCATCCTCATTTTTCCATTGAGCTTCCATGTCTCGTAAGAAAATTTCAGGGTATGCCCTCTCAAAGTAACTTGGTAACTTCTTTCCTCCTAGTGCTTGAGTGAGCGTGCCTTGGTCACTTTTTTTACAGACCCCCTCAATTATCCCAATTAACTCATAGGTCCCATGTGCACCCAATTGTCACATGCCATGCTTGTGGTATCACTCATAAACTGGGCATCCTCAAATTGGATAACTCCTTCTATAGGGTGAATTATCTCTGGGTCTCTGATGGAGTGCACATAAATTCTATCAAGGACCTCTTCTCCCAAAGGTTTAGTGTAAGGTTCTGAACTTCCCATCCATCAGAGGGATGATGACCCATTCTTCCTTGTTTTCAAAATTGATATATCCTTTGTTGAACCAAAGGTCAACATTGTTCTTATAGCACCATGGGCGCCCAAGTAATGCTGGAAAATTTTCCACCTCGGTGAGTGCCAAGACTTTGAAGTCTCAGTAAAACTTGGCCCCCGAATGGTAATCATTGCATCCTTTAATACTCCAATGGGCATTGCCTTAGTTTTTTTTCCATATACAACACATTCAAAGATGGCTATAATGCGGGCCTTCCCATTTGATGCCAGGAATCCAATGTAAGAACATTGACTTCTGCTCCCATGTCAATCAATATGTTTCTTAGAAGCCAACCATCCATAACTACGTTTAGTGTGATTTATTTTGTCATAATCAAGGCTATGGGGAGGGAGGTTTGCATGCAACACCTACCTTTCATGCTCACTCCGATGCGTGGCATCTTTTCTCATAGCCATTCTCCTAGCAAGGGAATAATATTCTCTTTCCTTAACATTTTGCATACTTCCTTGACCTCATCCAAGTCCTTCTGTGGAGCCTCAACATTCCTTCTTTGCTCTGCTTCCTAGAATGCTCCTTTAGACACTAGATTTCTCCTGTAAACTCCAAATGACATCCATTGTTCTCTTGATACACCTCCTTCTAGTGGGAAGGGTCTAGATACTTCCCATGCACCACTTCTTCTCTTGAGACTAGAGTCTTTTTCCTTGGTACTTCTTTGGCATGCATGCACAACCTCTACTCGTGTTGTCACCAAAATAGGTTCTAACCCATGACTCACACACCATTATAGGCATCCATTGTTGTGTGACCTTCTTTATACTTTACCATCCCAGTGCCCTTGTCCTTTGATGTTGTTGGCTCATGTGCTCAAACAACTCAAGGCACTCCTCATACTTATGCTTTTTCCCACACCACGAGCACTGTAATAAATCTAGACACTCGCACTTGTAATGTTTTGTAGATCCATAATTATAATAGGTTCCTCATGGGAACTCACTTCTTCCTCCTCCATGGTTACTATGACCATGAAATCCTCAGCATGAGAACCTCTTCCATGCCCCTCCATCCTTGTGTCCTTCATAATGGTGATCATCTTCCTTGGAACCACTTGGTAAGGCTGGTTTGGTGGCACACACCATGATCAATGGCCTCATGGATTTGGTCAATAAGCCTACAATCCTTAGTATCATGGGTCATAGAGGTGTAGATCTTATAGTAGAAAGACACATTCTTCTTAATTGTGCGTTGTAATAGGGGACATCTACTCGCATCATGGTCCCCATGACAAATCTCACAATCTACCACTATGGTGCGTACTGATTTCTGGGGAAACTATCCTTGGCATGCCCCTCTACTTCACAATTTATACACCACATTCCACTATGAGTCTCATGGGCTAGAGTTTGCAGATAATTTTTCCAATTGTTTAGCCATGGCAGTGATTTGAGCCTCTAGAAAAGGGCTCACACCAAGTATCAATGCTCCCAACTACTTCAGTGTGTAAGGTAGCCTCTAGAGCCTCACGTGGGTCTAGTAAATGTTTTATGGGACAATGCCCTCCTAAATGGAGTGATCAACCCTCCAAAAACCATTGAGCATGTTGTGAAGGGTGAATGTCATATGAAAATTTTGATAGGAGAGTCTTAAACCATGCATCATACTCCCACACACTCTCTTGCCATTCCCTGTTGGATCTCCTTCAAAGTGTTGATGCTCTTTTCTCAAACTCGGGGTATGTGGAACTCTCTTTAGGAAGGCATTCTTCAATGTGGTGTAGTCTACCACCATCTGATAGGGGTCATACTTCCTATACCAGCTATGCACATGTCCTTGCAATGTTTTTACAAATTGATAGCCTTCCACTCCGGGGTAGTGATCCCCTTCGCGTGCTATAACAATTCACACTTGTTTACATGTTCTGCAACATCCTCTATACCTTGGTAATCTAGCAAGTGTAAAGACATTTCAAAAATACTTGAGGAGGGGGTTGAGGCCCCTATCCTCTGATCCAGATCCTTGGTTTCCTTGGGTTTCCTCCTCCACCAGACCCACTGGATCCACTAGGTCTGTGCCTCCCAGATCCACTAGTTCCACCTCCAGATCCTCTGTGACCAGTAATGGGCCTGAAGTGGTCACATGCCTAGTGTCCCCAACATTCCACTGAACTACGTGCCAATGGTTGTGAGATCGTTCCACTGCTAAATGTGTGTCCCGTGCCACTCCCGATGCATTTCCCAAACCTTGTGTATTTTCCCTTGCCCAAAAATTCCTCTAAACACTGGAATGGTATGTGCAGCCATAGAAGTCCCAAATAAGAAATTATATCTCCTAGGTGTAGATCAATCACTTCCACCGATACAAATTAGGTTAACAATACTTCTCCCTTGATTTGGAAAACCAAGCGCCAAGGTTTGGTCACTAGGTGGGTTTAGATGTGTGCTAACAAATCTTCTTTCTCCATGTAATGAACTCTCATAAGAAGTCGAAGGGCTCTCTCTCCCATGCTTTGCCAAGATGGGGTAGCATAGACTACTTAGGTTCCACGTCCTCTACGTGAACCTCAACTCCTTCCCACAATGTCTGCCTCCATAGATCCATCACACTTGCAACCTCACATTGTCTAGAAATCTCCCTTTCATGTGCTTCACTATACTTGAGTCATCTCTCCTCCCTTTCCTTTTCAACCGCAATGTCTGCCATCCTCCTCCACCCTAGCTTCCTCACCCAACACTCAGAAGGGTTTAGCCGACCATTGGAAATGCCTCTAAACTCAAGGTAATGATCAAGATCTTCATCGCCAAAGGAATAACATGTAGAAATGATCCTCTAGGATCCCTCAGAAACTCGAACTCAACAACTTCTGGATAAGAGTACGTAGAAATGGCATATTCTAGAGTGTAGCTAGCCAACACTCCCTTCCACCAATGATCCACAACATGATTCCACGTCAGATATGCATCTTGCAGCCTCTGGTAATCATCTTGGGTCCATATGTGCACTCTATAGTACTAGCTTGATCTGGATGCATATATGTTGAGAGCCATTCATACAGCTCTACTAGGAAGCAACAAAAGAAAGTTTCATACAACTCATGGTAGAGGTTCTCTTCTACCCATCTACGTGCATCAAACTCAAGGTCCAGTGTTGAATCTCTGAGAAAATTCATCCTTCAGCTCTTGAACCATGTTTCAACACTTTCCAAGGTTAAATGCCTGTCATCACATAGTACAGATACAAAGATGCATGCCATTTCTTACAACAACTTCAAAAAGAGGTCCTGAAATGGAACCAAGATGTAGTCAATTTTTATACCCCTTAACAAATAAGGACAATCCCATGCGCATTGGCCTATCACCAGTAGGTGCATTGGGTGCTCACCCGAGGCATGGGTGCTTTGAGCCCCTCTTTTATGTGATTTGTGCAAGAATGTAGCATAGATGCGTAATAGAAAGACAGAAGAAACTCCTTATTCAACTGAGAACTTGAGTAAATGTTACACTAATGTATTCATTCAGACAAGAAGCACATTGACAAAAGATAGATCTGAACCATGAGGGAAAGAGGATGCATAATGATTATACTCATTCATATGAAACATGTTGAACATAAAAAAAGAGATATGTATGAGCCGCAAACCACATATATTCATATTTGAACATGTCTAGTAATCACATTACATCTATCAAGGTCATTATAGACCAAAATGATAGTGTAGATTAGAACCATGTAGCAAGACTGGACTTACGTCCCTTACAATGCAAAAGAAAAACATGTACCCATCCCTTGATACATCATTCTTCCTACAGATCTCCTAGCCCAACCCATAAATCTCTTCATGTATTTCTATAGAGCTTCACCTCTCATCTACTCTCTCTAATCCCCTTCTAATCTCTCTCTCTCTCCTTTCTTATACCGGTGCACTTGTATTTATAGCCTTTCTCAACACCTTCAAGCCTTCATAGGAGTTGTAGATCCATTGCCAAGTGTCCAAGGTGGTCCTCCATGGGAGCATGCTTCTTTAGGCTCGAGCTCTCCACTCTTTGCAATGATGGCCTTCTAGAATCTTCCATCACAAGGTATATTCCGTGTGATATGCCAAATATGGCTAAGTCCCAAAACCTTTGCTTTACCTTGCACGCACACCACTTGTTCTACTAAAACCCTCCTAGAACCCTATCCTACGCACTTTCACCTTATGTGCCCACACGCTTCTCGGTACTTAGCTAATAAATTAGGGCCCAACATTGTGCAGGCATCATGTACAAGGGAGATTTTTTTATCATCATTAGAAAACTATTCAGGTGAGCTTCATGGAACTTCCAAATAGCAAGGTAGTGTTTCAAAGGGTTATTGCAGAGGTTGGTTTCCATCTTCACCTTCTTCGGAGTGGATATTCATGGGTAACTATACGTATAAGAATCAACATGTGACTCTAGGATACACTCAACCTCCCGAGATCTGTCGAGCAGAGTTGATATGATATGGAAGATGGATATGGAATGGATAACTAGGGTAAATAGGAAAAATATGTGAAAATGGGAAAAAATGGCTAACAAGTAATCAAGGAAATCAAATGTCTTCTACGGGCACTATGGGAATTTGCTTGTCTAAGGAAATGAATGCTTATCTAACTTAGACAGGTGAAATGGAATGGTCGAGGAGAATGTACACATGAAGGAGTCTATCAATATTAGTGTCACCAAACACCCTCTGAACTAGTTGTGGAATACGTGGGAATTGTCCAGTGTTTGCCTCGTAAAATTCTCCAAACAAGGTCATGGAGGTGTGAGAGGAAACATGTGGGTAGGATGAATGGGTGAATTACGAGAATCTAATCTCGACCTTGCGACTATGCCGAACACGTAAGCATTTTCTACTTTGAAGTTCAAAGTTGTCAACTGTGAGATAATAATAGGCAAAAGTGGGGTGGTTTGGAAAATGAGGTGTCTGAGGCCTTGATAAAAGTATGTCATATGCGGGGCTAGATTTGGTTAAGGAGCTCATGGATCGTAAAATAAATATTTGTGTTTCCTAGGGCCTTGGATGGTCATGTGGATGTGTAAACTACTAAAAAAGAAGCAAAAAAACATGCAAAGAATCTACATGATGACAAGATCAATGTTTAGGAAACCTAAGCTAACTAAGGATACATAAGGAGTTGTGTCAATTCCTTTCTAATTAACTCTATGTTCCTAAATTAACAAATGAAAACAAACATATTTAAATTAAATCAATTCAATTACTCTCCTTGAATCTAATTAAACCTACGTGCAACTAGTTAATCTAACAAATGAAAGCTTAATTGTTTAAAACTACGAAAGCAAATTTAATCTACTTGTTTTTGTGCTTTTTCAATAATTTTAACAAAAGGGAATAAAAAATAAAAGAACTAAGTAATCTAATCTAATATTTTTGGAATTTTGTGTTTACTGGAAAATAAAAGAAATGTGCACAGAAAAACTAACTTCCTCTAATTAAATGAAATTGCTTCTATTCTAATACAGATTAAACTAAATAGTGAAATAGCCGGATGTGGATATTTCCCTATGTAGAGGATTTAATTAATCTAACAAAAAAATGCTTTCCAAATTTTTAATCTTGGATATTACTTCTTCTAACTCTACCTCAGAATCACGAGAAGAATGAAAATCTTCTTAGAAGAAATTCTTTGCTTGAAACTTCCCGATAAAATGAAGCTTTCTAATGAAAAAATATAAAAATATAGGTAAATAAACTATGAAGAATTAATTATGCACTATGGAAAGAACCTCCTTTGAATCCTTCCCAGGAAAATCTACAGGGATAAGCTGAGAGGAAATCCTCAAAGGAATATTTGCAAGTGAAATCTATTGTAAATGCTAATGTAATTGTTTCTTTCTAAAATAATATATCTAACAGATTATAGCTTTAAATCTATCTAAATAAACAAAAGAAACCTCTAGGAATTTATTGACATATCCAACATGGAAATGTTTGTACAGAGACAAATCCAATGTTGGAAATGCTTTTTAATGTCCCCTCAGCTTCTTTTCCAATGAGTGTTCAAACGTATCTAGGGAACTATGCTGGAAATGTGTAGAAGGAATGGGAGAGATTGTTGGAGCTAGTTGGTTTGCAGGCATTATGGTAGCAATGTAGGAAAGAGAGTAACAAGGTAAGAGATTTGTGCTTTCTTGTGTGATTAAGGGCGAGGATTACGGTAGCATAACAATATAATTCCAAAACAAAAGACTCAACTAATGCTTTAGGAAGAAGCTTGGTTCTTATAGAAATTTGGCAGGAAGTGGTCCAGCCCACTTGGCAGCCAAGAAATGCCACATCACTCAAAGAAGGGGCAATTAACTTACTAATAATAGTAAGTAGGAAAGGAGAAGTTTGTACACATCTAACAAGCTCAAGAACATCCAATTTGGTCAATAAATGTGTGCTAAAAATGAGTTTGAACAAGGTGACATGTGTGTAAAACACATTGGAAAAGGCTCAGTCAAATGCACACAAAACCTACAGTCTACACGGACTTATGGTTATATAACCACTAGGGCAGTTGTGTAACCACTACTTAAGGCATATTGGTGGTTATGAAAGCTGCTGGGTGGTTGTGTAACCACCGGTGCGGTTATGTAACTAAAGGGTAAACAAACTAAGGAAAAGCTATAAAATGACTAACGAAAGTAGGAAAAGCTAGGAAAATGACAAGTAAGCTACAAAAACATTTCGTAAACAAGTATTTTGACTTGACCATCATTGGAATTGATAGCTTATTATCATTGGGGATTTTACCGATTCGACATTGTCAGAAGCACCGTGCAAATTTGGTTGTGTACATATTGCCCAATTGAAGAATAGTTTTAGCCATGAAGAGAGGTAAGACATAATGTTTGAGTATGGTGCTCCCAAACGGGAAAGTTAGAAATTATACGTGACATGCCCATGTGTTGAAGTGATACCAATCAAATATTTTCACTATGTACAAGAAATAAATGAGAATCAAGTGCGGATATAGATCAACTTGACTTGCGAGGAAAATGGGCTCACTTGGTACTATTTTGGTTGGGTCGTTTGGGCCCAATTTACCTACCACACGACCCACAATACACACATCCTTTGACTTGTGGCTCAACCTTATATGTGGGGAACTCTTAATCACTTGGTCCTTGTTCCTTCTACTAGCGTTGTGCACGAAAACCTTTTCCACTCCGCACAACACACAACTCTTCACCTGCGGCCCAAACTTAATTTTGGGGAACCAAGATACTCGGGAACTTGTTCCGAAAGGGTCTTCAAAGTGCTCAAAATGTTCATCCAGCCTATGATACACTTTATGTGGCCCCTAGACTAATGCAGGAACACTAGTTCTTGGAGAACTAGTTCTTCGCACCCATTCTACCCACATTACACTTTGAAACTCCTTATACTCAACTTTTTGTGAATGTTTCCTAAGTACCAAATTTTTCTTTTTCTCTAACCATTTTTTCTAAGTACTTAGAGCATATGAAAATGATTTGTATCCCTTCAAATCCATTAAGAAAAATGTACCAACCTCTTCAAATTTTCTCCAATGAACTCCTTTCTCACCATCCATACATTCAATTACCTTGTATCAACCTTGGAGACACATGTTTCATAGCTAACTCTAACCGAGCTTCACCATATGAACCTAGGACCATTTTTAATTCCCAATGAAATTTCTGAGACTATTACACACCACTAAACCACTTGTTAACCATCAATGCCATCATCATGCTCTGGTTCCACCATTTCACTTTTCTTCTTAAGCTAGATCTAGGATTATGCCTAAAGCTTCATGTACCTTCATGAGCTCTTGTACATTGAGCTCTTATACCTTCCTAAAAAAATCTTATACTACTTGAGAGTACACACACACATTGTGCTTTTTTGATCACTTGAAAATGCACCTATCACTAAGAACGTGTCTATCATGGATTGATAGTCCATGAAATGGCATGGTACCTCTCTATGAGTTGACACTACCAATCAACCTTCATCTTCTCCATTCACACCTTTCTTTCGTTGATTATGAATAATTTCTCACATCACCATTCACCCTTTTTCCATCAATGCCACTTGATATCAATGACGATGATCAAGGTTCAACAATCTCCCCTTTTTCATTGATGGCAACACAATCAGAAACCCGTAAACTTTGATGGTAAAAACAATGAAAAATTTGGTTTTTGATAACACTCTTTGTATCTCTCCCCTTTGACATTTATAACAAAGGGATGCATATTTAACCTTATAACACCATGAGAAAAATGTAGATAATATTGATAGTGCAAGATCTTACCTCAAGTAGATCCCCTTAGATAATGTTATTATTTTGATTGATATCATTCAATTAGTTGCATGACATCCTTTACAACACTTTTCTTGGGCTGGAAACTATCTCTCCTTATTCACAGGATCCCCCTAGGATTATGTTCCATCTTCCCTGTCTTAAATATTAAATAACAAATCTAATCTATTTGATTTGTTATAAACTCTATAGTTCTCCCTCTGGAATCATATTATCCTCTCTCTTTTTTAGACTACCGACATCAATTTCGACTTGTGTTCCATCTTCTTAATTTCAGTCTTAATTCAACTATTAACATACCCTATTCCTTATCCATTCAACTTCGTTCTTCTTTGACACCTAATCTCCTCCATGATTCATTTTACAAGAAAATACACCTTTTTTCTCTACAATTCTATGGTAGATCTTGAACACTTGACATAATTTATAAATCCATGACAGATTTTGATAGAGAATAAGCACTTCTTTCAAGACTCGCAAAGTATGAATTATCGACACTTAAACAATTCTAGCTTGATCATGAACACTTTTGACATGCATGATCACGGGTTCCACACTAATGGCTACAATCATTAAACTTGATTTAAGACCCAAGGAACTTCTGATACACATTTCAAGGTATGAAAAACTAGGCTGAGAAGACTACATGGATAACAAGATATGATTTTAACCTTGACATAAACACTCACAACCACTCATGCACATTAAAAGTCGAATCGTTCTAATTTAGATTTTCACAATACAATCAGCTTTTGCATTGACTCAAGATACTCTTTTGGAAACATTTCTTATTTGAAGACAACATTGACAACAATATATTTTTGTGATTTCTCAATTAGACACTCATCTTCAACTTGTGTTATGTTTTCAACACGAATCAAGAAAAACAAACTAAACTAACATACCTTTGTAACTCGATAAAGGCAACAATAAAGAACATCCTTTATTTAACTACATCCTTGGATTTATTATTCCAATTTATCATGAGGAACATTAGACTATGCTTCTTTTAGATTGGGTATACCTTCTAGAAGCCTAGAGAAGGCATAATATCCTGTTAATTTTATTGAGAACAAAATAAAGTCATCAAAATAGCATGATGACTCAGTTCTATCTTTCCTTGTCCTTATTCTCTTATCACTCTCCTTGGATGCATTACTTGGTGTGACTTCCACATCACTTGAGCTCTCAATTTCTGAATGTATGCCTGAAAGACACACATGTTGCATCTTTTCCAACACTACTTGAGGAATAAGTTCTTCATTATTTGCACTCAACTTGTCTTCCTTCTTCTTGCCTTTATCAACACTCCCTTCTTGTCTTGGTTGTGATGGACTTTATTAGAGATTGTTATAATTCTATGTCATATGTACGTGCTGGTCCTTTGTCCTTCTTAACCTTTTTAGAGTTTGTGTGAATGTTTTGACTTTGTAGATGTATTTTACCTTCTTCTTGTCAATGTCTCTTTCAACCACAAATGAATTGGCTTCATCCTTGGAGATTTATTTCACCTTGAACACCATATTGCCTTTCCTTCTAGGTGTATATAGCTTGCATCTATATTTAAGATTATCATAGAAATTTCTAGCAAAGTTCCCTTGCCTATGAAAATTGAAACATACCATATAATTCTTGCCTTTAGACCCTTCATGCCTCCAATTTTGATTCAATGACTCATAAAGACAATTGTGAGCAACATGACCTCTCTCTTGGTAGTTGAAGCACACTTTTTTCTTCTCATAGTTAGACCTATAATCTCTAGCTCTATGTCTAAATATGTTTCATGAAAAACAAGTTCCATGAAACTTACTTGTCAATTTCCTTGCATTTGGTTGCCTAATTGACTTAGACTTTATTGTAGTTGTCCCCTCGGTCTACTTCTTGTTTGGTTGCATGTTGATATTTGCCTTGTCATCCTCCTTGGTCTTTGAACATATTTGAAAACATTCATGGCATGATTCATCCCTTAACTCTTTTTGTCTTTCTTGTTCCATTTCCTTTCTGAGAGTATTCATATCTACATTTAATTTCTCACATTCTTCATTCTTGGATTAAATAGTGGCGAGAAATTTCTCATGCTCTATTTCACCAGAATGTCTTTGTTTGCTTTGATATCCTTCAAGTTTCTTAGTCACTTGTTCTAACTCAATTTTAAGGGTCCTTAAATCTTCTTCATGCTTCTAGATGGAATCCTCTCTATCTTTGCTGTTCTTCAAATTTTCTTGTTTTTCTTGGTTCAGGTCCTCTTGAAGTGTCTTCATCACGAGATGAGTTTATCACACTCTTTAATTTTTTCCTGAGAACCTCAGAGATTAGTTTTACTTATTCTTCAAGC
This sequence comes from Taxus wallichiana var. yunnanensis, assembly GCA_018340775.1. NCBI lineage: Eukaryota > Viridiplantae > Streptophyta > Pinopsida > Cupressales > Taxaceae > Taxus > Taxus wallichiana. The sequence continues at coordinate 811,113,567 of CM031240.1, read as the reverse complement.
TCCTCTACCTCTTTCTCATGTTATTTCTCCTTTTGGACCAACACTTCTTCATGGTGTCTAATTTGACCTTCTTGTTCCATCACCAAGGTTCTCAACTTGGTAACCTCTTCTTCCTTGAGTTTGAGAGAGTCTATAACCTTTTTGATTGAGAATCCTTTTCTTTTCATTCTTGAGCATCATCTTGATCTTTCTTTCTCAATTTATTTTCAATAAGGGTGATGTGCTTCTCATAGGTTGTGATGTAGAATTTCAATTTCTTGTTTTTCTTCCTTGACTTGTCTAATTCATCAAGGGCACACTCTAATTTAGCTTCTAGATTGACCTGTGCTTCCTCATCATCTGAATCATGCATGGAGCTACTACAACCTCCCATTTCCATCAAAAACTGTCATTGTGGACTTCATCCTGATGCTTCCTGTGAGTTGATCTCGTCATTTTGAATCTTGAGAATCACCTTCAAGTTGTTAGGCTTAACATGAAGGACCACGCCCGATATCAATTTTTAGGAATTTTAGGCACTAAGAGGGGGGTGAATCAATGCTGATAAAAACATAAAATCAACTTCCGCTTCTTTATGTGTTCCTGTTAAACATTATTGATTTTCATAAGCATGTATTATTAAACATGAGAGATATAGAATGATCAATGATGTGAAGAAGTAGCTCCATTCTTGTGCATTGGATTGTTTGCAAACTCATTACCTTGCCCTAATTTTTTTCCCACTTTTTTGCCTCTACCATTTTGCCATTTTAAAACATTTTTCCCCATTTTTGAAACTCATTACCTTGTTTAATTTTGCCATATGGCATTTTTTGTTTTTTAGCCTTTGGAGCTTGAAATTGTTCATTTTATACTTATTTTCCCTCAAATATCCCTTGCCATGGTCATAAATTTCCTAAAAACACTTTCCATTTGTCTTTTGATCAAAAAAATTCTTCACCCACGAAGAAAAATTGATTTTGGGCATCCTGGCATTTTGTGTTTTTGATGGTCAGACGGGCATCATTTGCCCATCAAATTCATCTTCAACATTCTAGGGCATCACTGGAAATTTTTGCATTTTTGATGGTCATACGGGCATCCTTTTCCCATCAAATTTTAGCTCAAAAATCTTCTCCTACGTGGCCATTTGTGATTAGACAAGGTTCGGTGGGTCTGCTCAAAAAACTTAACATTTTTTGTGTTTTGGAAAAAGTGCAAGTTGCCCCCCCATAGCTCGCAGGCCCCAGAGGAGGTACACGTGTCACAAGTAGAGTGAAGGTGGATGGGTGGGTCTTTTTGTGCCTTAAGGCATTTTGGAAAAAAGAGTTAAAGTACAAAGAAAATGCCTAGGCCATGCAATGAAATAGAATGGAACATGTGGCGGCTTTTCAGAGTGCAGCCCGCAATGAATGAATGTGAGAATGTGGACACGTGTCATGTTTTCATCAAAAGCAAGAAAGGATGGGAATGAGAGGTGGACATGTGTCATGTTTTCATCAAAAGTGGGATGGAAGGTTGGGGAGGAAAATTTTTTTTTTTTGAAAAGGGAGCAAAAGTTGTGAAAAGGTCAGTCGGTCCATCAAGGCCAATCAGAGAGGACATGGCAGGAGGATCAAGGGAGGGGAGTGGGCCACCGGAGGAAAAAGGAAATTTTTCCTTTTTGGAAAAATGAGTTAAAGTGGTAATTTGAAGCGTGGCTCCGCAATGAGTCAAAGGGAGACACACATGTCAAGGAAAAAAAGGCAAGAGGGGAGTGGGGCACGAGGAGTTTTGAAAAATTTCCTTTTGTGAAAAGGAGGAAAAAAAGTAAAAGGAGGAGCCACAAGCCCAATAGCCAATCAATCAGGACATGACACATGTGTGCCAAATGGGACAAAAGGAGGGCGGAGGAAATTTTGAAAAATTTTCCTTTTTCCAAAAAAAGGTGGAAATGTGTAGAATCGAGCCACGATTCCAATGGGACCCACCTTGGGACATGTGTCATGCCAAATCTCAAGGGCGGAGGGGTGGAGAAAAATGTCAAATTTTTACATTTTTCCAAAAGTGTTAAAATGTCAAAAAGTGATCCCAAACCCATTTCCAATCACATTGTGACACGTGGAGGGCTCAGATTGAAGGGAGAAAGGAAAATCAATGGTAACTATGCATTTTTAGTTTGGCCACCATTTTGCTCCAGAAGTGTGGAAATGCATTTTTGCATCGATTTTGATCAAATTTTTGGAAAATTCATGTCATTTTTTGCCTGCAAGGACCAATGCAATTGGTTTTGAGGATCAATTTGAAGATCAGAGATGTTTTTGAAATGAATTTTTTCCCTAACCCATCCAAAAACGTGAAATATCAAATCCAAAAGTTGCAGAGTCAAATTTTGGAGGGATAAGGATGAAATAATGAAAGGAAGGGGGTCATGCATGAAAAAGATGAAAAATGTGCCTCCACAATGGATAATGATGCAAAAATTTTCAATGATTCACCTTTTTTGAAACACCTGGCAACTTTTGTTGCAAATATGTTAAATGTCCCTGTCTATGAATCATGATGGAATTTTGTAACAAACTAAGATGCCATAGGATATTATTTTCTTGGGAAAGAAGGATCAAATGTAATAGAAATGATATATAATGCATTTTTTGACATGCAAAGGGTCGGGAAATTGAAAATCATGAGAAAATTTTGAGAGAAGCTCATCTTCTGAGAAACCCTCCAAAAACTTGGTTAATGTCTTCTGTGTTAGATCTTCATTCATGTTGAGTTGGTTACAAGTGTATAGCCATCACACAAGCTCTGAGATTGTTCCTAAAACTCTCCCCGCTGATGAATCTAACAAGATTTTGAATTAATCTATGTTATTTTGGGCAATATGATGTCTGTTATCATGTTTAAATGTCTGCAAATAGTTTTCCTTGTTCTTGTTGCAATCTTGCATTGAAATCTTTAGGAATCACACAGATCTCATCCTTATTGATAGTTTAGTGGCATTTGCAATTTCATTTTTCAGTAGAAGATTTCATCGGCATTGAAAATAAGTAGTTTAAAATCACTTCACCTTCATTTGTTGACAAGAGATTGCTTGTAAGCCTTTGGGGGTACCTTAGGCATGATTTGATCAGAGATTTTGATGTTTAATTGAGTCCTTTAACTCAAGATTTTGTGTTGAGGTCTCAAATATTGTGTGAAGAGTGCAAAACCTGGGCCTCCATTTGTGTATCTCTTCTGGTTGAAAGAACATCCTGACTATTTTGAAGCATTTTATCTGATAGTTGTTCAAATGTTGTAGAGGTTGTCAAAGATCTGGCATAGTCAAGTTTGTCTTGTCAATATCCCACCAAAAATCATTCTAAACAACTAATCCTACCCCATACTACCCCTGTTTTGACCTGTATACCCACAGTAAGATCAAAATCCATTTGCTAAAGTATGTAAAATAGATCAGATTTCAAAATGTCTTTAGTAACCCTTGCCTTGCATTGAAAGTATCTCCATAATCTGGAAGTGACAACTTGTGAAAGTCAGATTTGGAGTGTTGATCATATTTTCCCAAGGCCCCTTTCATACTATTTACACAAATTGAGGGATATCTTCATCTCCTTCACCATTTGAGGGTTACAAAATAGGTCCTCTTACCTTGGTTGAAAGGCACAACCTAAAACAGTTAGGACAAGATCAAGTCCTATTTGAGTGCTATCCATCTCTCCACAAATCTGAGTGCAGTTAGATCACATCCCTAGCTACAAAATGACATACATCATGATCTATCTATCTTCAAGCTTCATGCCATATCTTTGATGCTACTCAGACTGAAAAGGAGAACAAATTTGGGTACCAACACTAGTGGCGCCATTTTGGGAGATTGTTGAAAATATTTGAGATATTTGGATACATGTCAAACCCTGGTAATGTTTCTTACAAATGTTGCATGCAAGTACATTGTTGAAGCATCATTTTATAATCAGATTTGTAAGGATTAAGTGAAGATATAAGTTCTTTACAATTTTATCAGTTTCCAGTAGTAGTTGCACTTCATTTGCATTTGTGGTTGATAGATTCAAGAAAAGGAAGGTCTGATCTATAAAGTTTGGCAAGATTTTTAGTGTTGATAGGTATTTGACAGAGTATTTTAGTGCATTTGCACAACTAGGGTGAAAGTCCTTAGTGGTGACTCCATGTTGATTTGATCTTGATAAATACTAGTGTCTTAGCTTTCTGTCATTTATTTTTGTGTTGCTAATCTCTACAAAACTGGAAGGAAGAAGATCTCTTCAGAGGGACCCAAGTAGAAAGTTATTTCAAGAATTGGGAAAGACAGTTTTAGAGGAAAGAAAAGTTTGGAAGGTTGTTGAAGGTCAGACATCAAGAAAAGGTATATCCATTGGTGAGAGAGATCAGCCTTTAGTAGAGGATTATCACTCTTCTTCCAGTGATTCTGATTCAAGCAATCCTCTCATAAACTTGTTTACTTCAACTAGTGAAGGTCCTTCTTCTTACTGGTGAGTTCCTTTTTCAAACTGCACCTGTGTGTTTCAATTCTAGTAAAACTTTCCAAGAAAATCAGCACCTAGAGAATACCAATCTTGTGAACCACATTCTTGAGCCCCAAAGACCTCTCACTCCTCATCATTTTGTTTCTCCTCCAAGATCACCACCTCAAAATAATATGGCTCAGCCTCCCCTAGACCTCCATTTTTGTTAACACCTTTGGTCCTATAAACTTTAGAGGAATGGATGGTTACCCAAATGTTGTCCCACAAGATGTTAGGAATAGATTGCCAAAGTTCCAAGGTAACAATGCAATAACGGTGATCAACATCTCAAATTTTTTTGTTAACATGATGGAGGACTTTGAGATTGAGCATGAAGATGTGTATATTAAATTGTTCATTCATACACTAGAAGAGGATGCAAGGGATTGGTACAAGGCTCTGCCTGATAATTCTATTGATTCATGGACTGAAATGAACAATGCATTTAGATTGCAATATGGTGACAAAACTGATCCTAGATTTTTCTTTGTCGAATTTGAAAATATCAAGAAGAACCCCAATGAATCAGTTCATGACTTCAACACAAGGTTTAACAAAACTTTGAGAAGGCTTCTAGTTAATTTGAGGCCATGTGATCAGTCATGCTTGATCAAATATGTAGATGCATTTGATAAGAAGGCAACCTATTACCTAAGAGACAAGAACCCTACCAATTTAAGGTAGGCCTTTACCATGGCACTGCAGATTGAAAATAACATTAAGGCCATTGGGAAACCTCTCAAGAGAGATGGTGTAAAGTTGATAAACCCTGAAAAACCTCAAGCAAGCAAGAGTGTAGACTTGGAGGAAGTGGTGAAAACTTTGGCAGGGGCTGTCAAAGAGATTTCCTACAAGTTGGCAAGAGTTGAGAAGGGAATTGGGTAGACTTCACAAGGTCAGCAAAAAGCACAAAACCATGACAGATTTTCCAATCATCCTAGGGGTGATCAGAGATCTGATGATAGAGGGAAAGGACCCATGGGGTCTACAAATAGACATCCTCAAGCACGTGAAGGAAGAGTGTTACCTGATCCCCTAACTGCTAGGGTTGTTGTTGTTGAGGAAGTTGTTGATATTGATTGGTGTGATAGGTGTTTTCTACCCCATCCTCCATGTGAAGTGGACCAAGCAAGATGGTGAAGCTAATAATGATGATGGTACTGATGATGATATTTGCATGGTGGGTTGTTCTTCAAGCTCACAAGAAGGAGCAACATCAACTGAGGTAATAAGTGCAAGGACAACTGCAACCTTTTGGGATTGCATCAAATGGGTACAAGTCTTTCTTCCCCTCATACTCTTGAAGTTGATGTAGTGCAAGATTTTGAAATTCCTAACAATGACTTTGAATACTTAAGAGCTTTGATGATTAAGAAGTATGATGGTGGTATCCCTTCGGAGGAAGATAGACAATTGTTAATGAATGTTGTTGTGGCTCAAGAGAAAGAGTATAACACTAGGAGAAAGGTTGTTAAGGGAGTTGGGCCTCAAGCCAAACCTAAAACACCCTTGCTTACAAGTATTCCCAAAGAAGCTCCTAGAAGAGAAACACCTGCCAAAAGCTCTGTTGTCCCAAGCAAAAATTACAGTCCTCCTCATGCCCAAGCTGCCAAGAATCCCATGCCATCTAATGAATCTACTTGTCTCCATTCCAATGCTGCCTTGCCAAAGAGTGTTCCATATGACATAGCCCAAGTATTGAGCCAAATCAAAGTGAGTGTTCCAATCATTGAGTTGCTTAGGATTCCTGAGCACAAGAAGAGAGCATTTGAGTACTTGGGATTGAAAGAGGAGAAGAGTACCCCAAGAAGAAATGTAAATGTTGTTGAAACTCCTCCTCAAATCATTACAGACCTTGAAACACCACCAACATTAGAGGATCTTGGAGAAACACCTGAGGTATACTTGGGGACATCCTTGGTTGATTCCCAATTGAATGTTGATCCATTCTTTACAACTTTGATCATAAAGGATAGACTACTTCACAATTGTATGTTTGATTCTGGTGCATCATGTAATGTCATGCCTCTAGAAGTCATGAATGAGTTGGATATCAAAGTGACAACAGCCTATGGAAAGTGTACTACCATGGACTCAAGAGAAGTGCTAGTAGTTGGTTGTGTGAAGGGTTTGGTGGTGCAACTTGCATCTTATCCTGGGAGGAATTTAAAATTGGATGTTGTGATTGTTGATTGCCCTGCCAAATGGGGTATGTTATTGTCAAGAAAGTGGGCTGCAAGTGTTGGAGGGAGTGTCCAAATGGATATGTATTTTTCCACCATTCCCATTGAAGGCAGCCTTGTCAAGCTCTATGGAGAAAAGAAGATGTTGCATCTAATTGAGGATCCAAACAATGCTTCTTATGAAGTATTATTTTGTTGATGTTGATGTTGATAATTTTATTGGGTTTGTTGATGGTAAGGAGCACAAGATGGATCAGTCAAAGTGCCTTGAATAGGTAGGTTCTCCTTGGACCTTGCTATTTGATGGAGCTTGCTCCAAATTTGGAAATGGTGCTGGTATAATTCTGATTTCTCCTAGCTTGGAAGAGTTTGTTTTTTCCTTCAAGCTTAATTTTGAATGTACTAACAACATTGTTGAGTATGAAGCCTTGTTGTTGGGTCTGAGAATTGCATGGAAGTATGGTGTCAAGGACATCATTGCAAAAGGAGATTCAGAGCTAGTTGTCAAACAAATAAGAAAATTATATGCTACAAAAAAATCAATGGATGAAACAATACAAACATGTAGTTTGGGATCTAATTGAGATGTTTGATTCCTTCAACATTGTGCATCATGATAGAAGTTTCAATGTTGCTGTTAACAAGTTGGCAGTGTTGGGGTCAAGATTTGGAAATTGCACCATTTCACCTTATTGTGAGTACAATATTGAAGTGTTAACTAGGCAGTTGTCCCTGACAACATCAAGCATTGGCAAGTGTTTAATGATGATGCTCAAGTGCAAAGGTTCTTACAAAATCAAGGTGAGTTTGTAGATCAAGAATATTGATTGGGAACCAATGGTGTGTGTGACTGAAGGAAGAGAGACTTTTTTTGGAAAGGATATTATCCAATTGAAAACTAACACCATTCCTAGAGGTCTTGTTGCACTTGAGTCAAATTTTAACAATGTTGATTACATCATCAATAGAAACATGTCTACCTCAAGGGATGTGGAAGAGCATAACTTGGGCACTAATGATAAACCAAGAAAATTTTGGTTGGGAAGCAATCTAAACAAAAAGGAAAAATAGTCCTATGTTCAACTATTGAAGAAATATCAGACTTTCTTGCTTGGTCTTATTCAAGAGCTGAAAGCATATAGAGAGGACTTGTTTCAGCATGAGATTCCTCTTGAAACAAATGCCAAACCATTCAAGACAAAAGTAGAGGCCAATTAATCCACTCCTCTCCATGAAAATGCAAGATGAATTGAAGAAACTAAAGGAGGGAGGGATCATTCAGCCCACAAGGTATTCATCTTGGGTTGCAAACCTTGTGCTAGTTAGAAAGAAAAATGGAGATATCAAGACTTTGTGTAGACTTTAGAAATCTGAATAGAGCTTCATTGAAGGACAATTATCCTTTTCCAAACATGGAAAACATGTTGTAGTTAGTGACTGGATCTGAATTGTTGTCCACCTTGGATGGTTTCTCTGGCTACAATCAAGTTGTTGTCAAGGAGTCAGAAAGATTTAAAACTACCTTTACCACTCCTTGGGGAACATATGTTTATGTAAGAATGCCTTTTGGTCTCATGAATGCTGGAGCTACCTTCCAAAGAGCAATGGATGTTGCTTTTCTGGTTACATAAATGACTTCATTGTAGTTTATCAGGATGATGTGACTGTGTTTTCAAGGAGCAGAAAAGATCACTTGCAACACTTGGAAAGAATGTTGATCAGATGTAGAGAATATGGCATTTCTCTCAATCCAAAGAAGTGTCATTTTGGGGTGCAAAAAAGCAATTTGCTTGGTCATATTGTTTCAAAGGCTGGTGTCATGATTGACCCTGAGAGGGTAGAAGCAATCAACAAGGTTCCAATTCCAAGAACAAAGAAGGGCATCCAATCCTTCTTTGGGAAGATCAATTTCATTAGAAGGTTTGTGTCTAATTTTTTTGAATTGACTCTTCCTATTACATGCATGTTAAAGAAAGACCAAGTTATCAAATGGGAGGAGGCTATTATTTAGGATTTTGAAGGAATCAAAGAAGCATTGAAACATGCACCTATCTTGGCAGCTCCAAATTACAAGAAGCCTTTCCAAATCTTCTCCTTTGCTTCTGAAAATACCATTGCATCTATTTTGCTGCAAAAGGATGAAGATGGGGCTGAGAGGCCTATTGTCCTTCTTTAGCAAGGCTTTACAAGCTGTTGAGTTAAAATACACAATCATGGAAAAACAAGCATTTTCCTTGGTGAAAGCAACAAAGGTTTTCAGGCCTTATATCTTAAGTTCAAAAGTTGTTGCTTATGTTCCCCACACCATGGTAAAAGACATCTTATCAGAGATGGAGATCTCAAGAAAAATATGTAGATGGGTGAAAAACTGTAGGAGTATGACATGGACATCCAAACCACAAAGTTGGTAAGAGGTTTGGGTCTTGCTAAGCTCATGGCTGAGAGCAACTTGACAGACAATTGAAGTGAATGAAGTAGAGGAAGAAAGGGTAGATGTTCTTGAGAAATTGGTAAGTTCTGAGTGGTACAAGGATGTAATATTTTACCTCAGACACCTATGCTGCCCTGATCATTTAAATAAAAATTAGAAAAGAGCCCTCAAGTTGGCTTCTCAAAAATACATCATCACTGACTTTGGGCTGGCTTGGAAGAACCCTGAAGGTGTCCTCTTGAAATGTATAACTGAAGATGAAGCTCCCAAAATAGTTGTTGATTTCCATGGGGGAGTTTGTGGAGGACACTTTGCTGGAAGGGTTACAACACACAAAATTTTGAGAGCTGGTTATTGGTGGCCTACTCTTTTCAAAGATGCAACCCTACTGGTTAGAAAATGTGAAAGCTACCAACATTTCTCTAGAAGAATGAAAGCTTCAGGCTCCCTTCCTTTGCAGCCTGTATCAATTGAAGCTCCTTTCAAACAATGGGGAATGGACTTCATTGGTGAGATTTCAGACCCTTCTAGTGCTGGACATAAGTGGATCCTTGTAGCCACAGATTACTTCACCAAGTGGGTAGAAGCAATCCCCACCAAGAAAGCAACACACCAAGTTGTTATGGACTTCTTGTTGAATCATATCATATGCAGATTTGGTGTGCCAGTCAAGATTGTTGTTGATAATGCCATGTGTTTCAGAGCTAAACCCTTGATGGCAATGTGCAAGGAGTATGGAACCAATCTGACTTATGCTTCAAACTATAACCCTCAAGGAAATGGACAAGTTGAGTCCAACAATAAGAACTTATTGAAGATCATTAGGAGAACCTTGGAGTTGAACAAGAGAAAATGGGGTGAACAACTGAAATTTGTAGTTTGGGATGATAGAATCACTACCAAAAGAGCTACTGGTAAGAGCCCATTTGAGTTGGTGTATGGAACTCAAGCTCTGCTGCCCTTACATCTACAATTATCTTCATTTCAATTTTGTTCAACAACTTGAAGATCAAGAGGTCAGTCCATATGAAGCAAGGATTAATCAGATTGTTGAGCTGGATGAAGAAAGAAGAGCATCCCACCAAAGGCATGTCAGATTTAGAGAGAAGTTGAAGAGGTTGTTTGACAAGAAGGTCACTCCTAGGGCTTTCAATGTTGGAGATCTGGTTTTGTTATGGGATAGTAGAAATGAAGATAAGGGAAAACATGGTAAATTTGATGCATTGTGGATGGGCCCTTACTCCATTGATATCAGAATTGGTGAAAATACCTTTTTTCTCAAGGACTTAGATGGGGAATTGCTTGAACTACCTGTTAATGGTAGGCATCTGAAGCATTTCTTGGATTAATCCCCAAATTTGAGGTATGCACCACTTGTATAGTGTATAGTGTTTGGTTTTTTGCTTTTTTTTTTTGTGTTTTTGTTGGTTTGTGGTTTGCCTTGGTGTGTGGTAGCCATTTTTGTCGGTTTCTCAGCTGGTTTTTTGGTGGCTTTGGCTCATGACTCCATTTTCCCAATGGATTATTTTGGCACTTGGTCTACTTTTGTTCTTGTGGCACTCACTGGGAGTGCCCATCCCCAAGCAGGAGCTGATGTTGGTGCCCATTTTGATCTCTATCATTTTTCCATGTTTTTCCCCTTTCTTTTGTGCTCTAAAACATTTTTTCCTCATGAAATTGATGATGATGTGAAGTTGTAGCTCCATTCTTTGCATGATTGTTTCACAAACTTGTTTTTTTCCCTAATTTCATGAACCTCATTACATTTTTGCTTGAGAAATTTTTTTGCCCTAATTTTTTTCAAACATGGGCCTCCATTTTTTTCCATTTTTTCCCGCCTTTGGAGCTCAAAATTGTTCATTTTATACTTTATTTTCCCTCAAAATCCCTTTTCATGGTCGTAAATTGCCTAAAAACACTTTCCATTTGTCTTTTGATCAAAAAATTCTTCACCCACAAGGAAAAAATCAATTTTGGGCATCCCTGGCATTTTTTTTGTGTTTTTTTGATGGTCAGATGACGGGCATCATTTTCCCATCAAATTCATCTTCAGCATTCTAGGGCATCACTGGCAAATTTTTTTTGCATTTTTGATGGTCATATGGGCATCCTTTTCCCATCAAATTTTAGCTCAAAAATCTTCTCATATGTGGTCATTTGTGATGGACAAGGTTTGGTGGGTCTGCTAAAAAAACTTAACATTTTTTGTGTTTTGGAAAAAAGTGCAAAGTTGCCCCACAGCTCCGCAGGCCCCAGAGGAGGTACATGTGTCAGCAAGAAGAGTGAAGGTGGATGGGTGGGTCTTTTTGTGCCTTAAGGAATTTTGGAAAAAAGAGTTAAAGTACAAAGAAAATGCCTAGGGCCCGTAAATGAATTAGAATGGAACATGTGGTTTTGGCTTCAAAAGCAAAGGAATGGCAATGAAAAATGAAGAATGGAACATTGGTGAGGTGAAAGGGGCTTCAGTGTCATGTTTTCTCAAAATGAATCAAGAGGTGGACATGTGTCATGTTTTCATCAAAAGTGGGATGGAAGGCTGGCAGAGGACTTAGAAAAAATTTTCTTTTTGGAAAAGGGAAAAAAGTTGTGAAAAAGGCCATGGGTCCATCGGGCCAATCAGGAGAGGACACGTGGCAGGGGGGGGTCAGGGAGGAGGTGGGCTCAGGGAGGAAAAAAGGAAATGTTTCCTTTTTGGAAAAATGAGTTAAAGTGGTAATTTGAAGTGTGGCTCCACAATGAATCAAAGGAGACACATGTGTCAAAATCAAAAAGAGGGAGTGGTGCGGGAGGTGTGGAGGTTTTGAAAAATTTTGAAATTTTGGTGAAAAAAGGAATTAAAAATGTAAAAAGAGCACTTTCCCCCTCAAAGCCCAATCATATGTGCACAATGTGTGTGTCAAGGACCAAAGGCTCAAGGGTGGAGCGGTGGAGGAAAATTGAAAATTTTTCCTTTTTCCAAAAAAGGTGGAAATGTGTAGAATCGAGCCACGATTCCAATGGGACCCACCTTGGGACACACGTGTCAAGCCAAATCTCAAGGGCGGAGGGGGAGAGAAAATGTCAAATTTTTACATTTTTCCAAAAGTGTTAAAATGTCAAAAAGTGATCCCAAACCCATTTCCAATCACATTGTGACACGTGGAGGGCTCAGATTGAAGGGAGAAAGGAAAATCAATGGTAACTGTGCATTTTTTAGTTTGGCCGCCATTTTTGCTCCAGGAAGTGTGGAAATGCATTTTTTTGCATCGATTTTGATCAAATTTTGGAAAATTCATGTTTTTGTGCCTGCAAGGACCAATGCAATTGGTTTTGAGGATCAATTTGAAGATCAGAGATGTTTTTGAAATAAATTTTTTCCCTAACCATCCAAAAATGTGAAATATCAAATCCAAAAGTTGCAAGAGTCAAATTTTGGAGGGATAAGGATGAAATAATGAAAGGAAGGGGGTCTGCATGCTTTGAAGATGAAAAATGTGCCTCCACAATGGATAATGATGTAAAATTTTGCAATGATTCACCTTTTTTTCAAAACACCTGGCAACTTTTGTTGCAAATATGTTAAACGTCCCTGTCTGCGAATCATGATGAATTTGTAACAAACTAAGATGCCATAGGATATTATTTTCTTGGGAAAGAAGGATCAAATGTAAACAAATGATATATAATGCATGTTTTTTGACATGCAAAAGGTCGGGAAATTGAAAATCATGAGAAAATTTTGAGAGAAGCTCATCTTTTGAGAAACCCTCCAAAAAACTTGGTTAATGTCTTCTGTGTTAGATCTTCATTCATGTTGAGTTGGTTACAAGTGTATAGCCATCACACAGCTCTGAGATTGTTCCTAAAACTCTCCCCTGCTGATGAATCTAACAAGATTTTGAATTAATCTATGTTATTTTGGGCAATATGATGTCTGTTATCATGTTTAAATGTCTGCAAAAATAGTTTTCCTTGTTCTTGTTGCAATCTTGCATTGAAATCTTTAGGAATCACACAGATCTCATCCTTATTGATAGTTTAGTGGCATTTGCAATTTCATTTGTCAAGAAGAGATTTCATCTGGCATTGAAAATAAGTAGTTTAAAATCACTTCACCTTCATTTGTTGATAGAGATTGCTTGTAAGCCTTTGGGGGTACCTTAGGCATGATTTGATCAGAGATTTTGATGTTTAATTGAGTCCTTTAACTCAAGATTTTGTGTTGAGGTCTCAAAGATTGTGTGAAGAGTGCAAACCTGGGCCTCCATTTGTGTATCTCTTCTAGTTGAAAGAACATCCTGACTATTTTGAAGCATTTTATCTGATAGTTGTTCAAATGTTGTAGAGGTTGTCAAAGATCTAGCATAGTCAAGTTTGTCTTGTCAATATCCCACCAAAAATCATTCTAAACAACTAATCCTACCCCATACTACCCCTGTTTTGACCTGTATACCCATAGAAGATCAAAATCCATTTGCTAAAGTATGCATAATAGATCAAGATTTCAAAATGTCTTCAAGTAACCCTTGCCTTGCATTGAAATTATCTCCATAATCTGGAAGTGACAACTTGTGAAAGTCAGATTTGGAGTGTTGATCATATTTTCCCAAGGCCCTTCATACTATTTGCACAAATTGAGGGATATCTTCATCTCCTTCACCATTTGAGGGTTACAAAATAGGTCCTCTTACCTTGGTTGAAAGGCACAACCTAAAATAGTTAGGCTCTCTCTCTCTTTTCTCTGCAAATTCTTGAACATGTAATTCTTCCTATCTTCATTAATGGATCTTCAATTAATATATGTGTCTCCTTTATCACATAAATTCTTTAGCAAATTTTATTGTGAAACAGTGCAAAAGGATCATCAAATATTCCTTAATGGATATAACGCATCTATTTTCTGTAAAATCCTCGACGTATGCCTCTCTCTCTTTTCTCTATTTCTCCAGCACCATATTATTCTTGAAATTCAAATTTTATAAGCAAGGATCTCTCGCATATTTTTCTCGTGGCATGCTATGCTTTGTATCTTCTTTGCATGCATTGGAAAAATACAAAGGACATTATAAAACTACCTTATAAAATAGTGCCAACTATCATTTAGTTATTCCTTCTATATTTGTCTTCAAATCTTGATTTTTCTTGTTCCTAGGCATAGAAAACTGAATTACTTTTCCAAAAAGTCTAAAAATAGCAAATTTGGACACTTAGGACGTGAGATATTGCAATGTGGGTTTGAGAGGTCCATGAGGAACAACATTACCAGTCTATATTAATTATTTTCACTTTTATACCTTATAAAATTTATAACATATCCTTTCTTTATCTTTACAAATAAGATATTGCTAATATTTGGGAACCGGAGGCACTTGGGTACATGGGTCACTTAGGCATAGTTCTTCCACATCACTATTCTCTGGCATCATATTTCATTCCCTTTGTTTCCCTCTTTTTATTTATATTTCATGTTATCATGGCTTACAAGTGCCTTTGAGGTTTCGTTATGTCGAAAATTAGCACCCTAGGATTTGTACATTACAAAACCCTACTTTTGACTAACATGGGATTGTATCAAGGTGTGGGACCCTTGCAATTGAGACAAACCTCTAGAAAAGGTTGGTTCTGACCTATTCTAATGCTAACCTACTCCTAAACTATCAATTCCAAGGGACCAGAGGAAGAGAAATACATAAATGTAAATCCTAAACTAAGGGAGGTGATAACACCAAAACAAGACTAGAGAGATTCCTAGTGAGTGAAAGTGGAGGGAAATGGGGAAGAAGAGGGAAAATAAAATTCCACATTCCTAAAACACATTCAAACATCCAATCTCATGGAGCACAACAAATTTAAGCCCTACAAAGGAACATAATATGCACAATATACCTACAAAGTATAATATAAGGTAAGAAATGCAATATAAATCAAGCTTATAGCAAGAAGAGCCATAAAACACTAATTTTATTTCTTAAAATGATGCACAATCTATTATCAGTATATGCACAAGGCAAGAATCCTTCACAAAATGCATAAATTTGAGGTCTATAGCTCACAAAAGTGCTTGAACAATTTCGGAAAATTCCTTTACAATTTCAAAAATATTTCCCTTTCAAATGAGGGGAATTTACATATATATAAAGAAAAGAAGCTGCCAACCAACATCCTTCACTAAATTCTTGTACGAAAGTATGGGCAGCCATGATGGTTCACTTTTTAATGGTACTTTTCTTACACGGCAAACAAGGGTGTCATACCTCATTAATCCGGTTGTTGAGCTACCTTGTATGGTATCATTAATGTCTGGCCATATCTGAAACTCTTTGTTGTCACTCGATGGAAACCACTAGTTGATGCACAATAAGAAGGGAAGATTTCTCACCAATGAGGAAAATTATTTTTGCGTGACAAGAAGAAATGTTCTTGCATAACAACAAAGGAAGGTTGACGATGACAAATGCAAAAGGAGGTTGTCATATGACGAGGGAAGAAGCATTTTCACGTGATAAGAAGAAGCATTGTCATGCAATGAGAAGAAGACCTTATCATATGATAAGAAGAAGTTGTTGTCGCGTGACAAGAAGAAGTTGTTGAAATGTGATAGGAGGAAGGTGTTGTCATGTGACAGAAGAAGATGTTGTCACGCGGCATAAAGAAGGTGTTGTCACGCGACAAGACGAAGGGTTGTCGTGCGACAAGAAGAAGGAATTTTCATGTGACAGAAGAAGTAGTTGATGCATGACAAGTAAAAGGTGGTTGACGCACATCAACAACGTGATAATATGTACATTTTACCATTTTGACCATTAATGCAAATCTTGTTTTAAACCTTCGCCATGATATACCCTATAAAATAATCCTATTAATTATCAATAGCCAAACTCGTAAGTTGATCCATTTTGTAAGGGGGTGCAAAAATGGATAACAATTGGTGACTTGCGGGGTGATCTACCTACTAGATCTGAAAGACTAGTGATTTTACATCTATTGGGCATGGAGTCATTCTAATTGCTGAAACTAGTATGATGTCTAAAACCTCTTGTTTCTCTGGAACATTCTTTGAGACATTACTTTATCATTGGATCTTGCCTAAAACTAGAAAGTGCAATAGCAACAAAGCACAACCATGTACAAATAAAAAAATCATACATATCCCAAAATGGAACATGCTAGAGAGTGCACAAGCACTTATCTGAAAGAAAACCTAGCTACAACAGAACAATGTGCTACAAGCACTTGGAGGAATTAAAAACTCTAAACTAATATTTACAAGAAAGATACTCCCATCAGTAATAATGCTTGAGATAGATGCCATTGACTGGAATATGTAATTATTCTTCATCCAACTTTGTCAATTGGAAAGCATTGTTTTCTTTGCATCCTGAAATCAAGTAAGGGCCACTCCATATTGCATCAAACTTGGAGTGCCTTCTCGGGTTTAGCTCTATCTGCATCCCATTTCAGAACCAGGTCTCCTTCTTGAAAAGTTCTATTTTTGGCTTTTTGTCAAAGCTCATCTTGATTTGAGCTTGGTCCTTCTCCATTGTTTTTCATGGCCTGGTCCCTTAGCTCTTCTAGCTCCATGAGCTCTGCATACTTGACTTCCATAATTGGAAACTCGAACAACTCCAGCTACTTGATAAGCTCCAAGGCTGGTAATTCAAGGGATATTGGAAGCCTTTCTTCCCTTCCATAAACCAACTTGAAAGGAGAATAACCAGTTGATTTCTTGGGAGTGATTCTATCAGCCCATAAGGCTGATTTCAATTTGGTATGCCAAGTCCTCTAATTCTCATCTAGGGTTCTTCTTATGATTCTCAAGCAATTTTTTGTTCATGGAATTTACTTGTACATTACTCGAGGGTAGTAGTCAGAATAAGTAATCAAGTAGATTTCATTTCTAACAACCCAATTATATATCTTTTCTCCAAGAAAAGCTAAGGCATTATCTGATATTATAGTGGAAGGAACACCAAACCTTGTTGTAATACCTTCGTAGAAGTCTAGAATGCTAGCTTCATTTGCTTCCTTAAGTGTAATTGCTTGTCCACTTAGTGAAGTAGTCCGTGGCTATAAGAATCCATTTGTGACCTAGGCTAGAACTTGGATTGATCATCCCAATAAAATCAAGCCCCCATTGCAAGAAAGGTTGCTTAACTAAGATAGGATGGAGTGGGAGGGCTATTAGCTTCTCTTTACCTATGAAGAAGGCACACTTCTTGCATTTCTTGATCCATGAGTAGAAATCATTGAAAATATTAGGCTAGTAATAACCATCCCTCATGATTCTAATGGTTATTGCTTTTGGGGAAAAATGACCACCTGCCTCTCCATCATGAAACTCGTGCAATACCCTCTCTATCTGATCTATCTTGATACACCTTAAGAGGACACCATTCACATCCCTTTTGAAAAAAATATTATCTACAAGCACATATGGGATGCAATGAAGTCTGAAATACCTCCTTTTGGGATTACTCAATCCTTGAGGATTTTGACTGTTTGAAGGAAATGTACAATATCCCGAGTCTAATAAGGAATGGGTATACCACCTGCATCTTGTTCTTGATTATCTTGCAACATCATAACAGCTTTTGCCTCCTCTCTTGATTCAAAGCATGCTGGTTGGAAGCTAGTTGCTCACACAACCCTTTTTCCCTAAGTAATTTGGTCTCATTTATATCAATATCATACTCCATGACCTTGGTTATCCAAGTAAATCTCTTTTCATTAAGGTCCTTATTCAAAAGAAAATATTTTACACCATCATGTGAAACTAATAGATGAATTTTGTTATTTAACACTAGATGTTTGAATTTCTTTAGACTTCTAATCACAACAAGGACATGTTTCTCAATGAATGAATATCTCACCCCATAATCTCACGAAGGCTGCTCCAGTCCTTCTTGATTTGGCTATACTAGTATGGCATATATTGCATTCGTGCCTCCAAAAGCATATAAAATAAAATCTTTCAAGAAATATGGATTTATGAGGGTTGGAGCCTGTGTAATGGCCTACTTTATAGCTTCAAATCTTTCTTTTCCTTCAGCAGTCCATTTGAAAACCATGGTCTTCTTTAGCATCATCGTTAGTGGCTTGAAAAGATGGGAAAAGTTAGGAACAAACCTCCTAAAAAAATTAATTTTCCCCAAAAATATTTGGAGAGCCTTCTTGTGACTTAGCAATGACAATGCTCGAATGGCTTCTACCCTTTTTGGATCAATTTTCAACCCTTCCTTAGACACGATGTGGCCTAAGATCTTGCCTTCATGAGCTAAGAATATGCACTTTTTCAAATTCAGATACACTCCAAATCTCTTGCATCTTTGGAATACTTGTCTGAGGTGAAAGAGGTGACTTGCTACATTCTTGGAGAATACAGTGATGTCATCTAGATACACAAGAACTATGTTATTGATCAGCCCTTTGAATGCCATATCCATTTCCCTTTGGAAAGTGGCTCGACATTTAAAAATCCAAATGGCATCTTCCTATAAGCATATGTGCCCCACTTCATGGTGAAGGTTGTCTTGAATTGGTCATCTTCTTTCACCATGATTTGATTATAGCCCGAGTAGCCATCCAATAATGAGAACCTTTTGGAACCGGCTACAACCTACAGGATTTTCTCCATGGAAGGAAGTGGGTAGTGGTCCTTGAGAGAGGCCATGTTCAAGTCTCGGAAATCCACACATAACCTGATTTCCCTCTGTTTTTTTCCTAACCGGCACTGATTTGCTACCCATGAAGAGTGCTTGATTGGAAAGATGATGCTTGCTTCAATGAGTTTGTTTAGTTCTCTTTTCATGAGAGGATCGATATGAGGATTGACTAGCCTTTTCTTTTTCCTGATGGGTTTAGCTCCGAATCTAGTTCAATCATGTGTTGTGCTAGCTTAGGATTAAATCCTTTCAAATCTTCATAGCTCTAAGCAAACACATCTAGAAATTCTTGGCAAAGTTGTATAAATTCATATTTTTCTTGTTCAAGTGCTTACCTTGCCAATTTGAAGTGTTTTTCTTTCTCTAATTGAAATTGGCTCTGAATCCTCGCCTTTGACTTGAATGTTTTCTCTTTCCCTCCGGAACTGATCATTAGGATTGAATATTGACTCTAGAGTCACTAAACCCTTTGGTAGCTTATTTTTCCTCAGTTGAACCACTTGATCACCATATTGTTGCTCCAATTTATCCTGATTTCTAACCGAGAACTCAACCTCCTCCTGCAAGAAATTAATGATATGTTGATCATTCTCAAATACCTACTAGCTCGTGTTATTGTTTGGTACACTGGCCTCACAATTACATGAATATGTGGTTGTGCTTTATCTTTCTTAATATTTTCCACAACATCAAATGTTGCTCCAATTGTTGCAAGCCTATCCACAACCTCATTCTTCTTCCTTGGTATGGCTTGAATATTGAACGCTTCAAAATCATCAATTTGATCCCATACCCGATGCTTGTAGGCTTTGAGAAGATCATTCTTAGCAGCATGTTTTCCCTAACTTGGTTGACAATTAACTCACTATCCCCAAACACTTGCAAGTTTTGTATACCCCTCTTTCTTTCCCAATTCAATCCATGTATCAAAGCTTCATACTCAGCGGTATTGTTTGAACAAGTAAACTAAAAATGGAAATCTAAGTAGTACTTCATACCTTGTGGTGAAAAAATCATTTCTCCTCCTCCAACGCCTTGCCTACTCCTTGAGCCATCAAAAATAGTTGCCATACTTCATTATCACCCTTATCATCCAGTTTGGTGAGGCTAGGAAGGGGTGTGTTTTCCTCGTGCAAACAATAAAATCCCAACTCAGCCTCCTCTATTTCCTTGTATGGATCATATTCATGACTTTTTTCCCATTCATCAAGAGTCAAATCTGGGATGCCCCAAATTTGGTATCTATTTCTTGAGTGTTTGGGCAATCCTCTTGATCAAAGGTTGAGAAATTTACATTGATTGGGCTTAGTACATGAGGCTCAATATGGAAATTTGCAATAGGTTCAGACCGGATTGTAGCCTTAGCTCCATACCTTGTTTTGAAGAGCATATGCAACCAATCAGCTAATAAGTAGCCTCTAATTTTGGTAGTGAAGTCTCTTGACAAACACACTACAAAGAGTGGTGGCAAGTCAATCACTGATATATCCTATTGAACTGTGACATTAGGACATGTGTGCAATGTAAGGTTTAAACCTTTTATGATCCCAACAAAGTCCCCATTGTTGTCCCATCTAATCTGTACCACTCCTTTGGAAACCATGTTGTATTTTAGGCCCAACTGATCTGTAATCTATTTCAGCATTACCAAAGCTCAGCTAGCCCGAGTCAATCATGCAGTTGTGTACAAGATTGTTCCCAATAACCAAAGATATATAGAATGGAGGAGGATTCATGATTTTACCTTGTTGACCTCCATGAAATCCTTCTTTTGGAGCTGCATTAGTGAGCACCTTCTCTTGATTTTTAGACGACTCATTTGATGCTGACCAATTCTCCATGGTGTTTGTAATAAATCCCATTGGCCCAGAATTTTCAATGATTCCCACATAGAAATGATTACATTGGTCTTCTTCATTTGATCAATAATGTTAAAAGGAGATTGATTCTCCTTCTTTTTCCCTTTACTTGGCATGACTTTCTCCTGCACATGGGCTGCTACAACTGGTACCTGAGTTGGCTTAGAAGGTAGTTTGGGCTGATCTTGAATGTTTGGGGTTACACTTGGATTGCTAATACCCGAAGTGTGATAAAAGGCTGAGAATTACTTGGATTAGATGACTTCCCTTCCTCTATATTTATTTTCTTAGACCTTGTATTGGCTGCCACACTTTGAGAAGGGGACTGATTTATTCCACAAAAATCCTCAGCTTTCCAATTCACAAGTGTTGTCTCGTTTGGAGGTGCTTCCTGATTAGCTACCTGCTATTGACTTTCTTCTTGGTTTGGTTCTTGAGGAACACTGTTGTAGTCACCATCAATGCTTGATTTAAAGCACCATTGAAGCATGTTTCTTGATTATGTTGGTTGCATGGGAAACACCATTCATATTCTTGTGTTATGTTGTTTTGAGTTGGAACCAAGGCCCTAGATGTTAAAACTGCATTAGGGTTATATGCTTGGAATGGTTTGACACTTGGGGTTGTCCTTAGTTCTAGTTAGTAGCTTGAACAGGTGGCTTGTTTGGATAATATGGAGATTTATTGGGTTGGAAATGTGGCTAATAAGGTCTAAAATTTCAAGCTTGCTACCTCTTAAGAGTTACCAACGGATTTCCTAAGTTTTGCAATTGTTTCATAACCTCCTATAGTTTGTTTGAAGGGATAGAAGAAGTGGATGTTTCATTTGAACTCTAATTTCTTAGAGTAGGGATGGGGGCTATTGTAAGTTCTTAATTATGATTAGGATTCCCCATATCCGGATAGAGAGGCATAGGTGGCCTAGGTGCAAGTTTATCGGCTTGAATTAGGAAATTCTTAGCTCTAATAGCTATGACATAGGCATCTAGTAGGGTTATTCCCCCATAGATTGTATCATAACAGATATATTAGAATTTAGAGATTTAAGAAAATAGAGAAATGCACCTTCAGCTGTTGGTCTGACCGTAATTGGGATCCTTTCCCATGTTCTTTAGAATTTGGAATTGAAGTCTGTCATCTGCTTAGCTAGTTCCCTTTTGATTGTAGTCATCTACTCCAAAAGGGATAAGTTGTCAGCCCTCTCCCCAAATGGGCACAAAGAGCCATGTACAATGGATCCCATTGCGAGAACCGATCCTACTCCCAAGCATCTGAACCACTGCAACACTTTTCCCTTGAAATAAGAATCCAACAACTTGACCACAACATCCATCTCAACAATCTCATGTATGACACAAACATTTGCAATGTCTTAAATATGGTCAATGGGAGTTGTGTGATTTTCTCCAGTGAAGTATGGAATATTTTTTAATGCTGCTATCGGGACCGTATTTTGTGCATTAAGGGCAAGTGGACCTCTACATGTAAATTTTGCATATGGGTTTAGGGGTGGCTGATTTGGTGGTTATAGATGAACCATCCTGAGTGGCCTAAGAACCCTAGTTGATTGAAGAAAGGGTCTTCTGGTGGAGGTGTTGATAAAGTTCTATTTGGTAGAGATGGAGCCTAGAATCTACTATATAAAACCTAGGTGTGCCGACACTCACCCAACCTCGAGTGAGTGCTCACCCAAAGCACACAAAGGTACAGGCCCATATCCTTTTGCACCTTCAAGTGTGCCTTAAACCCACATGTGTATTCTTTGTGTGTTTTCTCCTTATCATAATATTATGTCTGCTCGACATTACCCCACACTAAATTACATTATCATCCCTAGTAATGGGGATTCTTTCTGATGTTCCCAAATACTAAAGAATAAGAATGGAAAGAATGTAAAGAATCACTATACAAATGAATATAACTTTACTGAAACACCCTCTTCTTCAACTAGGAGGATCAACTCTGGATATTCTATTTTAATCTTAGCCTCCAATGTCTACCAGTCATCCAGTGTGATCCTTGTTTTCTCTGGAATGTCTGTGGAAATGGATTCCAATTCATCCTAAGTAATATTTTCCTTTTCATTTTATAGTACTTGGACAACATTGGCCATAAAATTCATCATTCCCTCCAGAAGATCCATCTTCTATGCTATGAGCTTCCCAATCTCATCTATTCTCTCCTTATGTGGGTCTTGGGATGTGTAAGGGCTTCACACTTTTGTTTCACTAGTGCCAATATTTTTGCATGTCCCAATGTCTCATCTTTCATGGCCTTCAGAACATCATTATCTTCAACCAAAGTTCTAGTCCTTATCACTACTTCTGGTGCCACAAAAATATTCAAAGCTTGGTCAGCTTTCTTCATTTCATCCTTTAGAGTTTGGAGCAACGCCTCATAATTTGAAATTTTCCTAACCACGAAGGCCCTTGCTCTTTCTGCTTCTTGTTTAGGATCCTTTGCACTGGAATTTGAATTGGCCCATATTCTAGCACCAAATCAACCAATGTGTGCACATAATGCATAGTGAAGGAAACTTCTCAAGTACCTTAGACTCAAGATGAGGTCTTTCTTTTAGAATGTAATCTCCAATTTCTTCTACCATGTTAATGAAGGCCTCATTCTTTTTTTGTTATAGGTCCTTTTCTCCTCTTAAATGCATTATTTCTGTAGTCTTTTCCTTTTTATCTTCAAGTAACACTCTAATGGTGGCAACTTTATCAATGTTCCTCTACGCCACCTATGCAGATACCTTAACTAAGGAATTTATCACCTACTCATCAAACATTATAGTAGGATTTATTATCACGTGTCTACTTTGGGGTTCCTTCTTCACTCTCCTTAATACATAATATTCCTCACACACGTCAAAATTTGGCTCGTCCATATGGGTCTACATGGACTAGGATAATTATTTCCTTGTGTGTGTGGTGGCCATGTATGGATCCATCAGCTCCCATCCATATAATTCCTTAAGGCCCATTGTTCTCTGAACCCGGGCATGGATGATTTTTCTTGTGTCCTCAGCATAGCCCATACTTGGCACAACATATTATTCACTTGTTCTCTTTGTTCTTGGCCCTTAGGAACCTGAGCACCAAGGTTTGGATTTGGCCTTTCTTTATCCTAAGTAGTAACATGAGCATTGGGTTGCTCTTGCACCATCTCTTTTGCTTCCTTCACCCCTTCCTCTTCATCTTTCATTTCTTCATCTTTGGGTTCCTCCACATCTTCTAGTTACACTGGGGTTCTAGGTGCACTCTCCTCAGACTCCTCTACCTCCTCATTTAGCTTCAAATTTCTCCTTCTCTTCTCCTCAGATGCATCTTTCTGAGGGGAGAGTCTAGGTGATCTTCTTACAGTTGTGGTTTTCTCGCCTTGGTGCATGGTTCTTCTAAATACCCTCTTAAATTGGCAATCATCGGGACTGCATTCACATCCAAGTGCTCATCTCCTTCTTACACCTGTGGTAGATTATTTGCATGCTCCCTCTCCACTTTATTTATGGGCTTCCTTTGGCCTCTATGATCCAAGCCTCCACTATATTCATGTTCCTCTTCTTCATCATCTATTTGTATGGCTGTAGTAGGATTTGGAGCTAGCACATTCTCCATTGTATGTTTTCCCTTATGCGGCCCTGGGAGCATTAACTCATTCTTCACATACTTATTATTCTCTAGTCTAGGCTTGAGTAGAAGATATATGAGTGTGACTCTAATATCCCCAATAGCCAAACTTATTGGCTTCATATTTATGATGTCTGAAATGAACCTCTCAATGTAGGAAGACCGACTTGGATATACATATGTTTTCCTGAGGGTATGGTAGTCACAATATACCTTTTTGTGTTGAAGTTTAGATGACACACATCATTAAATCTATGAACTAAGGCCTAGAAGTAGTGCATTGTGAAGGCATAGGGTAGTTTACACCATGGAATCCATGTCCCATCCTTCATGGAAAACCACATGATGCAAAAATGTTGATACACCGCAAATTGTATTGCCTTGCCTACTACCAAAGGTAGTTCCTTCAAAATGTGCCACTCCTCAAATGCCACGTGGAGTTGGTCATACCACAACTCTACCATTTACTTGAATGAGCCTCTCATTGATCCTTCACATTAATATTTCTTGAACCTTTCCGTGAGGGACTTTTTTCTCAGTGGGGTATTCCCAAATTTTGTTCTTTGGCCCATCAAGCACTCCAATTTCTACAAAAACAAGAGATAAGAGGATGGTGCCAAAACTTATCTTTTCACCTACACGCACTTCCTCAACAATGGTTTCTATAATATAGCCTGCTAAATTGTACACTTCTCCTTGGGACATTTTCTTTGCAATATGAAGCCACATGGTGTTTACCTACGACCATCTCTCTTGATCATTCAGCTTGGTGAGTAGATGCACGGCTTGCACCATAGGGTACTTCCTTAATTTGTAGATGTCCATTCCACATAAACCCTTGGTATACCCCAACTCCATTCTTATGGCTATAACCTATGCTTTATCAATCATATCACTAACAATTTATGTCCCTTTTCCCTTCAATCCTATTAATGTTGCAATCGGGGTCATTGTGATCTTAACCCTCTTTCTGGTGAAATAAAAGTAGTCCTCATGGACTCTTTTCATAATCCATTGGTATAAAGGTTCATGTTTTCTAAAATATGGGAGCTCATAAAATTGATAAACTCCTACCTACTTAAGAAACTTTTCCCCAATGTCATCATACACTAGCATATCTTCCACCATGCACTTGTTGGTCTTCTTATTCAAAAAATCATCCAAATCTCCCTTGTTATCAGTGGTGCGGTGGTTGTAGTCACTTACTTTGCATCTGTAGATGTGGGAATCCAAATCTTGTCTAACTATTACTCATTTCAAGCACGTGCATCTTTGAAAAAATTTCTCAGAGAAATTTCAACCTCAACTTCCACCTTTTGTGCCTATTGAAGGTGCTTTCTTTGGTGCCATCATAACATTTTTTCTTCCGTGTTGAGTAATTTCAAACCCTAGCTCTAAATCGCATACCATAGCTCAAAACCGCGCGCCCTATCTCCTTCTCAATGCTTCTACTTCACTCAAACCCTTCACCAATGGGGACATAAGCCTTTTCTACTCACAAATCTTCTCTCCACATCTAGTTTTACAACTCTCTGCACCTCAATACGACTCACCTTACATGGTTGCACTTAGCTCACTTGAATACTTGTGATTGCAAAGGTAAAAATAAACCTATATCATGTCCTTATATAGATTTTCAAAATTTTAGTGCATTTATTGCTCCTTCACCTACCAACAATCCTCTCATTAATTGACCATTTTAAAACTTTCCAAAAATTTCTCGCACAAAGTACAATTTCACACCCCATCGATAACCTTCTAGTGCACCTTCCTACCCTCTAACTACATACTTCTCTTTTATATGCTTTCATACGCTGAAGTACCTCACCACTACGTCCTCCTATAGTAGTTTCCACAACTTCCGCTTACCTCGCGTTATAATGTCCCTTCATTCGTTTCCATCTATGGTCTTCTTTAGAAGCAATCTCCTTTCTACAAACCTGATTTCCATACTTGGATAACACTTGTAATATTTTGTTCTCATGTGTACTCATTTGTGAATAAAAATAAAAACCACCCCACACCAATGGTATGTACAGTCCTTTATGCATAAAAATACTTCAAATTATAATTAGCTTCAAGAATACAAACACACTTATTACAAAAACACAAAACTAAATTGACAAAGCATAGCAATATAAAGAAGGAAATACATGAAAGGAAATATAGAAAGGGAAACATATACTAAATGACAAAGCACTACCTTATTACAAACACAAAGAAGACTTATTTATAGTAGGGCTTCACCTACTCCCATTAAAGCAATCTGGGTAACCACATTCCATTAAGTGTCTCTAACTAGAAAGCACCTGATTTAAGTATATGAGTGATAACATATGGTCCCAACCAATGCACCTTAAGCTTTCATGGATGGCACAAAAATTTAGAATCATAAAGTAGTACCATCTGTCCAACCTCAAGCTTTTTGTCCCTGATGTGATAGTCATGCCATGTCTTCTATCCGGCCTTTTCCTAATTCTGACTCCAACATGCTATGGCATGCCTCTCACCCAACTGTATTAACCTATCAATTCTTTCTTATAATTATTTCTCATCAGCTAGACCTCCAACATGTGCAATACACAATGATGGTAACATGAATTCCATTGGAAGAACTACTTATGTGCCAAACACCAGCTGAAAGGATGCGGCCTTATTGAACCTCCGATAGGTTGTTCTATACACCGAAAGCACATCAAAACATTATCATCCTTAATATTTCCTTCCAACATCACAAATTTTTTTCAAGGTTTGGCTCAATATATTGTTGAAGGCCTCCATAGTCCCATTTTCCTAAGGATGATAAGGTGTTGTCTTGTGGTGTGCAACCATAAATTCATCCAATAATATCCTAATTGTCTCATTCAAGAAGTGTGTGCCCCTATCACTTGTCAAGCTCAGTGGACATCCATACCTAGTAAGAACATTTTCCCATAAGAACTTAGTTGTTGTAGCTATTGTACAATCCTTTGTAGGTGTTGCTTCTTCCCACCTTGTAAGATAATCTGTACAAGTGATGATATAACATGATCCAGTTCTACACGCACTGGTGAAATAGGACCTACAAATTCTATAGCCCATTTCTCAAATGGATCTACACTAGCAATAGGCCTCAAAGGCATTTCATCTCTTTGCCTAGGTTTTCCAAGGCATTGATAGTGATCACATGCCTTATAATACTCTTTACAATCTTTCAGACAGGGTCTCCCACCATAATATAATGAGTAGAATCTTGCACGTGGTGGCGTCACTGTGTAGTGCCCACCTACAATACCACCATGAGCCCATTCCATAATATATGTGTGTTCATGTTCTAGTACACACCGGTGCAATACTTCATCTCGGCCTAGCTTATATAAATCTGCATTCATCAACATAAAGGGTGTCACATGAATTGTAACTTGTTTCTTCTCCAATTATTTCATTCATTTCGTGTCATACCCATGCATAAAAAGACAGAAATATCCTCCAATTTTGAAGGTGCATGATGTAACTTGTGTAATCGTGCATCATCGGCATGGTATCTTCAATTGTCTATGTTTCCTCCCCTTACTAAATCCTTGATAAGCGGTGCAGGCTAGAATTACTTTTACCTAGTTTTACCACAACTGTGAAATCAAATTCTTGGAATAAGAGCACCCATCGACATATGTGCCCCTATAAAACGAGCTTATTTATAAAGTATTTTAATGTCATGTGATCAATATAAAATACAAAAGGTGTTGCTAGTAAATATTGTCTAAATTTATGCCGTGCATAGATCATTGACAAGGACTCGTGCTCTTTTGTTGTATAATTCTACTCTACAGGAGTCAACTTTCTACTAGAAAAACAAATAGGATGATCTATAATACCCTCTCCAGGTTGAGCTAACACCGTACAATGGCTGTGCTAGAGGTGTCCACATGTACATGAAATGGTTGGTTCCATGAAGGAAAATACAGAATAGGCATTATTTTAAGTCTCTCCTTCAACACCTCAAATTCCGTTGTTGCGGTTCTCCCCAATAGAACATCCCTTTTCCTTTTAGTAACTCTTCTAGGGGTGCGGAAATCTTTGCATATCCTTTGATAATTTTTCTGCAATACCCTATGTGACCCAAGAATCCACGCTCCTTGCTCGACCGATAGGCTCTTCCATGCCTACAATAATCTGTAACCTTAGCTAAATCCACTAACAAAACCTCCTTGTAGATGATGTGCCCTAAAAAGTTCCAAAAGTTGTAGAAAACAAGCAATTCTTGATTTTTAAAGAGATGCTTAACTATCTACATCTTTCAAACATTAGGCGCAAATTGTCATAATGATTCTTAACAAGTCTATACACCGTCCAATCATTCAAGTAAACCTGTAGGAAGTTATGAATAAAATCTTGGAATGCTTGAACAACTATGCGCTAAAATACATTAGACCCATTTTTCAAATTTAAGGGCATCACATTATATGCAAAACTTCGCAATCCATTGGTGAAAGTCGTTTTCTCTTTATCCTCCTGTGTAATTCTAACCCGATGATACCCAGAGAATCCATCTATAAAAGAATAAACTTCACGCCTGTAACTCCTAATATTTCCTCCGTGAAAGGTATAGGAAAAGGATCAATCACACATGCAAAGATTCGGTTCCCTATAATCCACACAAAACCTAATCGACCATCTTTCTTTATACTAATTACCATTGGACTAACCCACTTTGATTCCTCTAGGAGCTTAATGATGCCATATTTTAAAATTTTGTTAATTTCTTCCTTATGTTTTATGCACATGTTCGTGTTCATCCTACAAGGTCTCTTCTTGACCAAGTACATACCTTCCTTTAGTTTAATCTTCATCTCTCCTAATGACTCATGCACTCCTTTTAACTCATGGTAGCCCCTAGGAAATAAGTCCTGAAAATATCATAGTAACTCAATTATCTTTGCCACTTCAGAATCAGACCAATAATCCCCAATTATTGCCTCCTTAGGTTCAACATCTGTGCCAATGTTCACTTTCTTGGTCTTCATAGGTTCATGATAGGCATGGGTATTTTTATCTGCATTGTCTCACACCTCACACATACTTGTTGAATGATCTATATCTAAATTTTCTACTTCTTCATCATCCATTATGTAGACCATATTACCTTTTTCCTTCTCAAAGAAAGCACACTTAAGTAGTGTGGCATTTGTCTCTTCTACTTCATCAAAACGTGCTCCTGAGTCTACCTCACCAAATAAATCCTGAATGGATTCTTCAACCTTGCACCGTATCCCATAGTTCAAGTGCTTTATGACCCATAATGCCTCTTCCACCGAAGGTTTAGCAAATAAGTAGTCAAAAGGTAGGTTCATTCTGCAATCAAGTCCTGTCAATTCCCGGTCTCCTATGCAGCTCGCATAAACATACCAAGTGTTTGTATAGCCATGTGAAGCAAAATAAAGCTTGTGCACCCATAGTGAAGGTGGTAAAGCTTCCTTCCCCTCTATCCAGAGTCTCTCACACTATTGAACGTGGTGCTGAAAAAGTTGATTACCATGATACACACAAATTTGAGTAAGCGCATTGCTCCTAAATAACTAAGTGGTTAGAACAATTCGACTTCATTCCATTCTATGATATTATCCCCGTGAACCATCCATCAAAGCATGTTGTTGTCAGTGCAAGGTATACACTAACATATTTCTTATTTCCACTTGATCTGTCTATTTCGTATAGAATGTTTCCGTTCTTAGAATAGAGTTGCTTCTATCCTTTCATTCTCTTGAGAAATAGATAAAGGTTAGGGCTAGGAGGAATACCTGTTGAGTGTTGGGAGGGTGTGCGCGTACCGTAGAGAGAGATCAGACCGATTGTGAAGAACTCCTTTTTGTCTGGGAAGGACTACTAGTTCCTAATGAAGATACAGGTCCAAGGATTGTGATGACAAAGGCAAGGCTCAGGTGGGATGATCTGACAATCAAAAGTGAGCTATCTTCTCTCCCAATGCTTGGATGAGTGTCGTTGTGCTCTGGTTACTCAGTTGCAGTCTTGGGCTCGATGTCCTTCTCTGTAAACTCTTCTCTTTTCTTCACTTGTCTCTGTCTTGCCAAGTGAATTCGGATCTTTCAAATGAATTCCGATCCCTTGTTTTTGGTTGGGGAAGGTCATTTACAGGGAACCGATGGTGGTTACGTAACCGACGGTGGTCGAGTAGGAACCGATGTCGGTTAAGTCAAAGTGGGCTATTTTTAGTAAAATAGCCAACTTTCCCTCCTTTTCTCCCAAGGGATTAGTTGTGGGCTTGGTCAAGTCATTATTAGGTTGGTTTTGGTGCGGGTGAGGAGTAATTAGTCATGGGTGTGGATGTAGACCAAGTTATAGGTCTTAATTAGGTTAGTTTAGGGTTAGGGCTAGGTCATGATGAGGTGGCAAAATGAGGTGGTAGGTTTGGAGATGTGGATTTATTAATTATAAGGTAATTAATAAATAATTGTGTAAGGTTTAGGTGGTGAGGTTAGGTTGCGAAATGAGATGCGGGGCACAGGGTGTCGTAAGACACAAATTTGGTGTCTACATTAGCCCCTTGTTGTCGTGTAGCTTGTCTTGTGAAGCTACACTGACAATAATAAGAAGTGGTTACTCCCGTTAAGGGTATAGGTAATCCCCCTCAAATCTATCACAGATTGAGGTGACGTGAAATCAGGGATAGGGTTGATAAAGGGTGAATGGTGTTGAGATGATGGTAAGATGGTGGGGTAAGTTCAAGGAAGCAGACGCACGTTGAAATGTAGTAGTGCGACTAGGGTACATGATTTGAAGAGAAAACAAGCAATTCATAGCAAAGGTTGATAGTTTATCCAAACAAGGGTGATATAATCCGGTATCCAAGGCATAGGAAGTAGCTCCAGGGATATAATGGGTAAGGTACGGGAATGTTTAGGCATGTTTGGCAAGTACTCAAATGGTTGGTTTGGTTGATATAAACTTCACAGTCTCGGCCCAGGCAAAGGTGGTCGATTGATCAAGTCAAATATCCTAATCATGCTAAAAACACGAACAAGTGAGTGTGATTGAACAAAAAGCTACATGATGGGTGGATAAAATCATAATTTGTGGGTCTTGGTTGAGGTACTTAATTGGTGCGGCCTTGGGTCGGGCCGATTGAGTGGTGAGGGCCTTGGGTCGAGCCTGATTGGTTGGGTGCGGCCTTGAGTCAGCCGATTGATTAGTTGTGGCCGTGGGTCCGGCCTGAGTGGTTGGGTGTAGCCTTGGAGTCTGGCCGGATTGGTTGGTTGTGGCCTTTGGTCGGACCTCATTGGTTGGGCCGCGGCCTTGGGTCGAGCCTGATTGGTTGGTTGCGGCCGTTGGTCGGGCCAAATGGTTGGTTACGGCCTTGGGTCGGGCCTAATTGGTTGGTGGTGGCCTTGGGTTGGGCCTAATTGGTTGGTGGCGGCCTTGGGTTGGGCCTAATTGGTTGGTGGCGGCCTTGGGTCAGGCCAATTGGTTGGTTACGGCCTTGGGTCGGGCCGATTGGTTGGTTGCGGCCTTGGGTCGGGCCGATTGAAGTTAAAATAAGGCTAGTCAGCAAAGCCAGGGGTAGGTGATGCGGGAAAAAGTGGAGATTGGTGGATAAGGGCGGGAGTTAGGTTAAGGAAGTAGGTAACCGATATCGGTTATGTGTGACCGATATCGGTATTCTAGGGCGCGAAATAACCGGTATCGGTTATAGGTCAAAACCTATAAAAAGAAAAATATGGCATGTCATTGTCACTTTGTGAATTTGAGTGCTCAATTTTATCTTGTCTGAGGTGTGAAGTGATTGTGTTGAGTTTGTGGGCTGAGTTGGCACTAGTGGAGTGGAGGAGTGAGTTATTGGTAGGCCCCAGCGATCAGGAGGCAGAGTTTGATTGGTTGAGGACCTTGCTGAGGAGATTTGGAGCCATGGCACAGCCTGGAGGAGTAGGAGGTGCTGGAGGAGCTGGACCACCGCCACCTATCCCACCACGATGACGTGTAGTCGTACCGGTAGGCTCTGAACCCCTACTTATGTGAAGTTAATGAATTTAACTAGGATGTGGGTTTTGGGGTAGGAATCCAAAATTTAATAAAATAATGAATAAATGAAGGTAAATTGTAAAATGGAGTGGGTAGGTATGTTAGGTAGGCCAAAACGGCAGGGTGGGTAAGTTTTTAGGTCTTTCTTGTGGGTAAATGGGGAGAAATAGGTAAAAAGAGGTTTTGGGGGCCGGTTTGGGTTCGGCTCCGGAATTTGACAGTGACCGATGTCGGTCACTAGGCAACAAACATTAGTCACGAATTGGTGCGTACAAATTGCGGTGTTTATAGACCGGCATCGGTCATATGTCGACCGGCATCGTACATACAATGTGATTGGGGGACCGATGGCGGTCGAGGGTGACCGGTACCGGTCATCATGGGTAGGAGTTAGGGTTGTGAAATTTGTGGTGTTTGTTTGTTGTAGAGTTTGTTGGGGGTGAAGGGGGAGGAGGTAGAGTTGATAGGAAAGGTGATTAGGGTGGGGGGAAATTGGGTTGTTGGGGGCCGGGTCGGGTAGGATAGATTATGTGTTGTGTATGAAGTAGGAGGTGTTAAATTGGCAGGGGTATGGTTAGATGGCTAGAGTAGACCGGGGTGGTTGGTAGGGTGTGAGATAATTAAAGGGGATATCGTAGATGTATAGGGTAAGATAAGTGGGTGCAGATGTGTGTATAGAGTCGGGTTGTGGTTGGGTGGGTAAGTGGGTATAGATGGTTAAGGTAGTTGTTTTTGTAAAGGGTAGGCCTGATGAAGTGGGTTGTTTTCACATGCATGCCAAGACTGACGATGCGGGATCAGATGCCACCTCTATTGGGGCAGATGCGGCCACATGTGACTGCAGTGCAAGTGGGCCGTCATGTGAGAGGTTGGACTCGGTGGAGTCCAGAGGTATAGGGCTGTGGATAGGGACCACAGCCTGATGGTTTCCCTCATCGAGAGATGGGATCCTAGTAACCAATGTCTTCCATCTCCCTACTGGAGAGATGACTATCACATTAGAGGATGTGTATCGCATCCTGAGACTGCCGATCATAGGTGAGGTAGTGTTCTAGGTGGATGCGGAGACAACGATGGACAACATCCTGCAGGTATTCGGGGATGCAGCCCCATTGATTACATATCACAGCGCGAGCATTACCTACGGCGACATGTATCACGTGCATAGACAGGAGACACGGCTTGCCGTACTGATGATGATTGCTATCACCTGCTTCGCCCTCCCGACTCAGAGGGAGGTTGCTTCCCACAGGATTTGATGGGAGTATTACATGAGATGGTGGAGGAGCATACCTGCTATGCCTGGGCACCAGTGTATCTAGTGTAGCTATACAGAGAGCTCTGGGGTTATCGCC
This sequence comes from Taxus wallichiana var. yunnanensis, assembly GCA_018340775.1. NCBI lineage: Eukaryota > Viridiplantae > Streptophyta > Pinopsida > Cupressales > Taxaceae > Taxus > Taxus wallichiana. Next base: position 811,079,957 of record CM031240.1, on the reverse strand, counting down.
GTATGAGGTGATTTGGTATATGTTCGACATTTTTGTTACACTGCTGGGCCTATGAGCATATCATCGTATATGACCAAGTAGGGTTGCCCAGCCAGCCCAGAGGGCCACAGGTAGTTTACAGATATGGATTTCAGAGGTGGTTGGGGGTCATGGGCCAGCCACGAGCAGTGATCGCAGGATGAGATGTGACGTTTTACAGGCGTATGTTAGAGGGCCTGACGGCATTAGATATTATATGGAGGCCATACAGAGGCCATCACCCTCGTGGAGGGGCCCGAGCACGATTGTGCTAGATCCAAGTACATCTCTGGATAGGCTGGACGGAGACCTGGGAGTATGAGCGGATACCCCTAGAGAGGGTACGGCACGTCGATTGGGCTTACGACAAGATGAGCCACTTCCCTCCCACATTCACGGAGGGAGGATGTAGAGGCACCACTTCCTACTCCGCAGCCATTGGACCTAGTCCGGGTCACAGAGAGACCAGGTGGATGATACAAATGGATGATGTCGAAGTGACAGTGCATTTTTGGTATGGTGTGGCGAAGGCGAGAGGGCAGCCATGAGAGCACGGCCCTGCCAGATTTGATTCTGCGGCCGTGATAGCGGAGAGAGGGACCATCTCTTGGGCCCGTGCAATTATTACAGGCATTTGCTTCCCACAACAGCACAGATTGGTGCTACAGGGCGATTAGCCCAGTGCAAGTACTGAGCACGAAACACCCGTAGGGACCGGCACAGCATAGAGCATGCAGGCACAGCCAGCACACCACAGTGCCAAAGACAGCCATAAAGGCACAAGCATAGGCAGTGCAGTACAGGGGCCACTTCTATTAGGAGTCAGGGGACCAGCCCCACCAGCCATGGTGGCACGGGCCCGCTATATGGAGGTGAGAGTGGAGGCCCGATATTATCAGGACGTGCTAGATGGCACCGGGGCCGACTATCAGCCATATGCAGCACACAGAGTCAAGACGTCCCGGAGTCAGAGATCCTAGGGGGCCGCAGCCATAGCCGGTGGGTTGGTTACAGGGAGGAGGCGAGAGCCAACACAGAGACCAGTAGGGGGACGGGCCGAGGGTGGTGGCGAGAGCTGAGACATCCTAGGAGCGGATATGGGTTTTTGTTGTGTATATACAACACGGTCTACGAACCGAATATGTATATAGAGGCCTGCGTGCCCACATAGGATTTATTTATTCATTTTTGTTGTATATACCGGCCTGCGAGCCGAGTACATTTTGTATAGTTGATACCGGCCTGCGAGCGAGTATATTTTGACATGAGAGACCGGCTGCGTGCCGGCTTTGTATTTTTAGATCACAGAGGCCCCATACAGGGCAGTTTGTATATTTTGACATTGAGTTGATGATGATATATATAGATGAGTTTGATCCACATGGTGTGTAAATTTTTTTTGATTTGATGCATATATTAGAATGTCTCATGTGTTTTGTCGATGGTATTGAAATTTAATGTATATAGATGATGTTGATGAAATTTTGATGATATGTATATGTGTTGATGGTATTCTGATGATAAATATTGATAATGATGTCGTTATGTAGGGAAAAGAGGTGGGCGCCACCAAAAATTTGCAAAAAACAAAGAAAAGGCCTAGGTTTAAGCAAAAGGAGACATGTGACCGATATCGGTTAGCTAACCGATGTCGGTAGCTATATGACCGATACCGGTTAGGTAACCGATATCGGTTATGCCAAAATGAGTTTTTCTAAAAATAGAAAAGCTTGGGAGGCAACTTAAGTTCTTATTTTTAGAGTCATGCAACAAGTTAAATATGAGAATGTGACGCTGTTGACGACTTATATAGGTAATTGCATGGGAGAATTGAGTGATAAGGAGGAAAGAGACAGGTAAAGTGATTGTGGGCTGAGATTAAGAAGGTAGAAAGACAAGTTATATTGCAGAGGGTGGTGAACATGGCTGAACAAAGAGAAGCATCCAGCGGGCAGAGAGGAGAAAGAAGACAGGTTCCACCTCAAACTGCTGGATCCCCGGAGGTATAATTTATTTATTTTTTTGGTTAGAATTAGATTTTGCATGGTTAAAAATAGAATGTGGTAAGGTAAATGGGTAGAAAGGTGATTATGCAAGAGTTTGGGGTGGGGTGAGTGTTGTAGGATAGGCAATCAAGTGTTTGAGATATGTTCGTAGGCACAGAGAGGATTAAACGAGCGAAAAAGCTATCATATGTGGTGTTGTTGAGAAGGGTGGTTAGAAGTAACAGTGACCGGTATCGGTTATAAGTAACTTAGGTATTAGTTAGTAACCCGATTATCGATTCTTGTGTAAAATTCTAGATTGTGTTAAAAAACACCTGGAGATGTTATTTATTGATTTGTTGTTTGTTGATTTGATGTATGCAGGCAGAGGCAGGATTGTGGATGAATGATAGGGTGCCAGCTTTGTTGTCACGAGTCCAAGCAGATGTAACACCAGCTGAGTGGGCATTGATAAACCGTGTGGGGTTAAGTGGAATCCACTATTATTCACGAATCGCACGCAATCATGCTATGTTGCAGGCGTTGATTGAGAGATGGAATCCAGAAAAGAATACCTTCTATCTGCCAACAGGGGAGATGACAGTGACGTTGGAAGATGTGTTCCAAATTTTGAGACTCCCAATTACAGGAAGACCAGTGTATCAGGCAGGGCCTAGCGCGGTGCGGGGAGCGATAACAGTAGTATTTGGTCCATACGCATGAGATTTGACACAGAGAGGTTTGACATTCACTTATGGTATAATGTTTGCCGCACACCCTGAGGCAACAAGGTTAGCAGTGGTATTAATGATAGCGGTGGGGTATTATGCATTACCGAGGGCGGATGGGGGAAGATTTCCAAAAGCATTGATGTGTATTATTTGGGAAATGATAGAAAGGAGCGTGACTTTCGCATGGGCACCCGCATATCTGGCGGAGCTATACACAGGGTTTATGGGCCTGCAGGTGAAATCACAGGACTACACTAGATTGTGCATACTTATTACATTGTTGGGCCTATGAGCACATTGTGTGTGTGCGACCAATAGGCCGACCAATCCAGGAAAGAGAGACAAGAGTGCAGAGGTTGGGATTCAGACGATGGGTCCAGACAGAACAAGAGGTGAGATCCCAGGCCATGACAGATGACGTCGAGTATTATAGGTAGGTGTGGGAGATGGTGATGATTGCGGATATCCGTTGGAGGCCTTACGGGAACTATATGGTGACAGAGAACATAGCTGAGGATTTGAGGGGCGTAGAGTGATTAAGGTGGATCGTGGGGCATAGGCCAGGTGAGTACGAGAGGATTCCTCTAGATCACGTGTGGTGATAATTTGGATTTGTTCAGGATATACCCATGGATTATAGACCATATATGAGGATCGACGTCGAGGCATCATTCTCACCTCCCTGCCGACACCTCCAGAAGGACCAGAAGAGATAGCAGCTGATCGCAGGGTAATGGATGCAGGAGCGAGGCTTATAGATTGTGGTGGGTAGTAGAGCTGCGAGGTTCACGTGAGAGGGCTGATCATCCTGACATAGCTGTGATTACAGCAGAGAGAGATCACCTGCAGGGTTTAGTTCACCAGCTTCAAACGCGGGTGAATGAGACAACAGATTGTTAGCGGTTGCGCAGTCATGAGTGGAGAGACTAGAGGCGAGATTCCTCCACGCGAGAGGGCATATTCATATGTTACAGGAGAGATTGGAAGATCAGTGGGAGGAACCAATAGCAGTGGCACCTTTGAGGATGGAGAGGCCAGGTGAGCGGCGTCGACGATCACGATCATCACCTAGTTCGGGATGAGGCGCAAGGGTCTAGGTGAATTTCATAGGGGTAGAAGAATAAATAAGGATGCCGACCTGCGCATCGATGATAGAGAAGATGTATTTGTTTAACATCTAAATAAAACTGAATATGTATGTTGATTTGAGTTATAATAATAAGAATGTTTGTGTTTTGAATGTTTGTTTTGAAAAAGGATAAAGATGAATGTTATCAAATAGAAATATACAAAAATATTTATATTTACAACACATGATAGGTTATGGTAGGGGATGGTCGAGCTAACCTTCGGAGACCCCATGTCTCCTAAGTGCTACCTACATAGCCCATTGCACAAAGCAAGGAGGGGCCTCAAACCGATGTAGTTCTCCCTTAGGACCAGGGAGAGGTGAATTTAGGCAATTTGGTTGTGGTTAGGAAAGTTGTTGGTTGGTAAAAATATTGATATTGGTAGGGTAATGTTATTGGTGTTGGTAAGGTATTGGAGGTATTGGTGTAGGTATAGGTGAAGCGAAGGTTAGCTTACCCAAGTATTAGGGAAACATGTCCTGATTAAGGTCAACACATAATCCTAGATTCGGGTAAAAGAGGAAAAAGTGTCCCATAGTTTGAAAGAGCTGAACAAACCATGTATTATCGGAGGATGAACTTGAATCCCTAGGTACCTTGCATAGGTGAGAAGTCGATAGGTGAAAAGAGTTGTATAATCACAATATATCGGATATACGTCACGTCCCTTGAGTTTTGTTGTTTTGAAGAATGGTGAGATGAGGTAGATGGTATAGCTGGGGCGCGATCGAACTTGTTATAAGGTGATTATTCTGATGAAAGAGAACCAAACCTAAATAGACAAGTCCATGACTCAAAAGTGCTTTTGAATGCTTCTTTTATTATTATATATATATTTTTATTTTTTTGAATATAGACTGATCGATGCGGGAAGTCTATATGGGATATGCATTTTGTTGTTCTTGAGCTCTTCACGAAGCTGATCAATGTGAGAAGCTTCTGATAGAGGCTGACTTTGTATAGTTGTCCTTCAAGGGAGCAGTCTATTTATAGTAGCAAATGCGGCTTTTGTGTATAGCTGTCCTTTGGGGAGCAGTCTATTTATAATAGCAGATGTGGCTTTGCACATAGCTGTCCTTCGAGGGAGTAGTCTATGTATAACTTGGAGGTCTAGATGTCCGTTTGGCATGAAGCATCTAGTTTTGTAGGAAGTTTGACTCAAGAATATCCCATAATTGTATAATTGAGAACGTGTTATTTTGATACTTTTAAGTCATGGACCAGACTAAAAAGGGGAAGGCATCTTTAAGAGGAGATGATAACCAAACCATGTGAGCGTGATTCTATTTTGAGATGCATGAAACAAGGTGTATGAGGTGGTAAATGAGCTCAAGGGACGAGCGCAAGGTAGATAAGAAGTGATATAACACTAAATTCAACAGTAGAATGGTCGAAGATGTAAGGCATTAAGGGGTTCAGGCTCAGGTTTACCATTGAGCGAAGCTAAACGGTAAGTGCCTGATCCGTAAGTGTGAGTGATAATGTAAGGCCCAATCCAATTTGGAGCAAATTTTCCACGTTTGCTCTTTTCTAGTTTGGTTACATGTTGATTCTCTTTGAGGACAAGATCACCAACCTTAAAGGTACGCTCATGAAGTCACTTATCATAAGCACGCTTGATGCACTTTTGATAGATTTGAAGGTGGTCAAGAGCTGTAAGATGACGTTCGTCAAGAAGCTCCAATTGGGCTAACCGCTCTTGGTGGAAATCATCATTGGTGAGAATATCCTGGAGAGATATTCTTAGGGAGGGTATTTGTATTTCGAGAGGCAAGACAGACCTCGGTACCATATACCAAAGAAAATGGTGTGGCATTAGTGGAGGTACGAATACTGGTACGATAAGCCCAAAGGGCAAAGGGGATGTGATCAGGCCAATTTTTCCCGAATCGTTAACGACTTTCATGAGAATTTTGGTCAGGGTTTTGTTAGAAGATTCAGCTTGACCATTTGCTTGTGGATAGTAAGGTGATGAGAAGCTAAGTTTGATACCAAAGTTGTCACAAAGGTCTTGTAACAACTTATTTTTGAAAGATTTTCCATTATCTGTTATCAGGCGATGAGGAACACCAAAATGACAGATAATGTGATGGTTGATGAACTCTACAATTTTTTCTTTTTTGGTTGAAATGAGTGGAATGGCCTCCACCCATTTAGTGTAATATTCGGTTGTTATGATTATCCAACGGTGATGTTGCGAAGAGGGTGGGTGAATCTCACCAATAAGGTCTAAACCCCATTGTGAGAAAGGCCAAAGATCTCGTGTGACCTGTAGTGGATGGCTAGGAGTATGTTGAAGGTTGGCATGTTGTTGACACATAACACAACACTTAACATATTCGTAGTAGTCGTTATTAAGAGTAGGTCAATAATAACCTAGGTAAAGGATCGGTTTAGCCATGGCAAGGCCACTAAAATGTCCACCACAAATTCCGTCATGGACTTGTTGGATGGTATAGGTGACCTCCGCACCGGTTAGACATCGAAGGAGGATGCCATCAAAGCCACGTTTATAGAGGAGTCCCCCCATGATGACATAACGAGAAACACTTTTAAGAAAAACACATTTTCCGTTACTAGTAAGGTCAGGTGGGAGAACAGAGGTTGTAAGGTAGTCGTGAAATTGGTGATACCAAGTATCCTGCAAATTAGCAGATACATTATTTACCATACAAACATCCGGGACTGAGTAAGATGGGGCAAAGAGTTGTTGGACCAAGACAAATATGTCAGAGTCAGTTGGTGAGGTGGGAATTTGCGAGGCCAAGCAAGCCATAGTATCCACAAATTTATTAGTTGAGCGGGGAATGGTTTGGATAGAATAATGAGTAAATAAGGTCAAAAGTGAGTCCACGTAATGTTTGTATTTTTGAAGTTCCTCATTTTTACATTGGTAGATGCCCATAACTTGATTGACTACCAGTTGAGAGTCACCAAAAATGTTAATAGACTTTACACCTAAGTGTAACACAACCTAGAGACCCAAAACAAGAGCCTCGTATTCCACTGTATTATTAGTGCAGGGGAAATCAAGCCGGAATGAAAGAGGCATAGGTTCAGCATCCAAAGGAATGAGAACAACGCCGGCCCCTCCACCGCTACTGGCATTTGGATCCATCGAAGAAGAGGGTCATTGGATACGACTCCTCACTGAGTGAAAGAGTTGTGATGAGTTCGTCAGGGAAAGTAAAATTGGTAAATTGTTCCCTAGGTAAAGGGGCTTCCACGAGTTGGTCTGCGATAGTTTGTCCTTTGACTGATTTCTGGTGTACAAACTCAAGGTCAAGGTCGGCAAGGAGCATAAGCCATCGGGTGATGCATTGGTTTAGATGAGGTTTGGCATACATATAATGGATGGGGTTTGCGTTGGTGATGACAAAAGTTTTGTGATTCAGGAGGTAATGTCGGAGTTTGGTTGCCACGAACGATAGGGCTAGGCACAACTTTTCTACATGTGTATACCTAGTCTCGTAATCCACAAGAGTACGACTTATGTAATAAATGGCTTGTTCTCGATGCTCGAAGTCACGATGTGTGAGCATGGCTCCTACAACATGGTCGGTGGTAGAAAGGTAAAGGTAGAAAGGGTGGTCGTCACGAGGTGGGATAAGCACGGGTGGTGCAAGAGATAGGCTTTAAGAGCCTTAAAGGCACAGTGGCACTCGTCATTCCATTAAAAGACAATGTCCTTTTAAGGAGATGATGAAAAGGTTGACATCGATCCGAGAGTTGTGAAATGAAACGCTAAATAGATTGGAGTTTGCCCTGTAAACTACGCAATTATTTGAGGTTAGTGGGTGGGGGCATTTCTAGGATAGCTTTGACTTTAGCTGGATCGACCTCAATGCCATGCAAAGAGACAATAAAACCAAGGAGTTTTCCCAAAAGGACACCAAAGACACATTTCTTTGGTGAAGATGAACACTGATATTATAGCAGTGATCGAAAATAATGGTTAAAACATCAAGATGTTCAACTGCGATGTTTAGATTTTCCAAGAAGATCATCGACATAATCCTCAAGGATAGTGTGCATAATGTCATGAAAAATGTAAGTCATAGCCCTGATAGGTTGCACTAGCATTCTTAAGGCCAAATGGCATGACACGATAGCAGAAGGTTCCCCAAGGAGTTATGAAGGTGGTTTTATGTTGATCGGCCTTGGGGCTACCAAAATTTAATTTTATCCGAGAAGCCATCCATGAGAGAAAGCATCTCATGGCCCACAGTGAGATCAACAAGTTGATCAATACTTGGAGGGGGAAGTCATCCTTTGGGCAAACGAGGTTAAGGTCCCGAAAATCCATACATATCCGAAGTCCCCCCGTTGCTTTAGTAGACAGGTACGATGTTAGAAATCCATTGAGGATAGTCAATAGGTAAGATGAAGGAAATAGAAAGGAGTCGTTGAAGCTCTTCTTTGACCAAGAGGGCAATGCATGGATGCATTTTTCTCAGTTTCTATTTAACTAGTTTGGAGTCGGGTTTCAGAGTAATGTTATGGACAGTGATGTCAGGATCAATTCCTGGCATGTCAGCATAGGACCAAGCGAAAGCTTGGTTGTGGGCACGGAGGAAGGTAGTGAAGGTAGTTTGTTCTGATGCGTTAAGAGATTGTCTGATCTTCACAATGTGAGGATCATCCTCTGTGTGGATGTTGATTTCTATAGTCGACTCATTCAACATGGTTTGAGTTTTAGATGGTAAGGCGCGTTGAATATAAGAGTCATCCGCACCAAGATAAGTGAGGATGGAGTCGTCATCCTGGCACTCAACAACATTAATTGAAGGCGAGTCTTCTTCAATCATGTCTGGATACAGAAGGGGAAAAGAAGATGGGTCTTCATTATCGCGTTGATAAGTGAGAGGACCCAGGAAGATAGCGTTTATGAAAAAAAAAGTTAGGAGGGATAGATTCCAGTCTATCGACTCTGTGGGTGACGATGGCAAAATGGGTGATGATGGTTCAGAAAGGGTGACTTCGTCATCTTCCTGGATACAACGGATATGCGGTTTCTTCGGTGTAGGTGGTTCAGAGAATCCAAGACCACGACGATCTTTGTGTTTGCGTGTAGTCATGGGAATGATCGTATGTCGGCCTTGTTCATAAAGACCGAAACCGAAGCCCTTCCAAGCACAACACGTTAGGAAGGTGAGGGTGAAACGACGATTAGTTAGATATTGAAAATCAGATTGGAAGGGAACCACACCAAGGGGAGGTTCAGGGGTGACAGAGGATGCGTCGACACCCCCATACGTTAGGTTGGTATGGCAATTAGGTGGTCCATAGGAGATTACTTCCCCCACATGACGGTCGTAGGTAGGATGCGCATGTAACTGTCCGTACTCCTGTGGGGTATGGAAAGTGCTAACGTTATATAGGCGATACTCCCCCAGCGTAAGGCATTGAAAAACATCTACCAAGGGATCTGAGGTTGGGATGTTGTCCGCTGGGAAGGAAGTGGTATTTGCGGCGGTGGTTTCATTGGTTGAAGGTGTAGGTGTGGTTGAGGTGGATGGTTGAGGTGTGGTCGAAGTAGATGGTTGGGTTGGATGAATGGGTGCCTTGACTGGTACAAGCACATCATTAGGGTGATATAACATATTGCAGGTTTTGAAGGGGGAGCGCGGACGGCTTTTACGTGTAGGACTTCCTCATACTCGAATTTTATGCATCTATGTAGGGTGGAGGGAATGCATCCCATGCCTGGATCCAAGGGCGGCCTAACAACATGTTGTATTGGAATTCTCCCTCAAGGACATAGAAGAGTTCGGGTAAGGTAGCGTGGCCCGACACAATTTTAAGGATCACGGTGCCTAAAGTAGAAGTAATAGCATCATTAAATGAACACAACATGGTGGGGTTGGCACACATGTAGCTAGAATGGATGTTCATTTGTTGGAAGGCTTTGGAAGAGATGATGTTTAGGCTAGGTGGTTCGTCAATCATAACACGACGTACTCGGATGTCCCGGCGTGTAAGCCGAGATGAAAAGAGTGGGGTCGAGGATCTTTCGCACCAAAGTCGACAATTTTGTCTTTGAGCCGACAAAGGTGGCTTGTTGAGGGACGAAGTGGTAGATTGTTTGGTGAGAGAAACAACATGGTTGGGTGTTAAGATGGAGGCAACGGGAAAGGTTTCATTAGGTAGGACCTCTATCCTTGGAGGATCTCAACGAGAGCTTGTCGATGAGATTAGAGAGGTTTGAATGAGATCATACATCCATGTCATTTTTACGAGGATTGGTGAAGTTGTTTGATCATGGTACAGTGGGCAACTCCATCGAGACGGGGTAGGTAGGTCCATGAATAACCACTTTAGGTGGTGGTGCGATCGGGATGGCGGACGGAGAAAGAGAGGCCGCAGTGTTCTTTCTTTAGCTTTCCCATTGTTTTTCTACCCTCGAGTAGCAATACTAATCATGTTGATCTCGTGAACACGAGGAGGAGGAAGATGGCGGGGATAAGTCATTGTTTTCAAGAGGTGGGTTGCAATAATGATAGATCTTGGTGATGTGGGGATAGGTGGTATATAGAGAGGGATTGAAGCTAAAGGTTTCTCCCTTCGTAAGTTGTCCTTCTTAATCTTTCTATTCGAGAGAGGTGATTAACGAAGGATGGATTTCAAAGCTTTGCATCCCTCTACATCATGTCCTGGTGTGTGGTGGTAAGCGCATATTTTAGACTCGTCATAACCTATAGGTCGAGATTTAGATGAATCATAAGGTCTAAGTGGGGGTAGGGAAATGGTCGCATTCTCCACCAACATATCAAGGATCTTGGCGTAAGATCCTTTGAGCGGGTCAAATTCAGAGGAAGATGAGGCTATTGATTGGGTGGGTTTTGGTAATGGTTGGGTATGGTTGGTTTGTACGGGTGGTGGTTTATACAAGGGGTTTTTATAATTTGATTTAACTAAATGTGGCTTCTTCAATAGTGAGAATTCATGTTTTTTGGTTAGATAAGGAGGCCACGAGATGATGTGGTAGCGAGAAACAACCATGGAGAAAGAGGAGTGACAAAGCAAACAAATCCTTTGATGATGGAGTTTGTTTAGGGTTGATAGGTGGACACAATACTTGGGGTGACGGTGTTGATACACCCATGGATCTCTGTATGGGTGCGAAGGTTTAAATGAGTAGGTCATTTTAAAGAAAATGCGGGAGGTATGATGTATTGATGCGAGGTGGAGGGGTGAGGTCCCAATATAGAAGGTAGGTGTGATAGTGAGGGTTTTAGTTGTGACAGAGGCATAGATTAGACTTGAGGGATTGGGTTTGTCTCTAGGTGGATGGACGGCTTTATTTTTAGATAAATCTAACCGTTTATTTTGTACAGAATGTTTAGTTCTTAGAATAGAGTTACTTCTATCCTTTCATTCTCTTGAGAAACAGATAAAGGTTAGGGCTAGGAGGAATACCTGTTGAGTGTTGGGAGGGTGTGCGCGACACCGAGAGAGAGAGATCGACCGAGGTGCGAAGAACTCCTTTTGTCCTGGGAAGGACTACCTACAAGTAAGAATACAAGACCACCAGATTTTAGTTAGACAATAAATGAGGGAACTGCCTTGGGACCAGGAAATATTAGACTTCCTTTCAAAGGTGGTCAATTCCCTTTTTAATACGAATTAACACAAATGATAACAAAGAAGTTATTGCGAAATTACACTTTAGTTACCTCGTTAAAAAGCAATAGAGGAAAGGCTAGTTTTGGTTGGATTCAAAGCTTTGTGGCCGATCACATTGTATAACCGATCGTGGTTATAACACTAGTACCGATTCATCGATAACCGAAATCGGTAGGGCGATGATTTAGGGCTTTAATGAAGATTGGTTGTAAGGAGGTTATGGTGTTTATAAGGTTGGTAAATGATTAGGGGTAGGAAATAGGGTGATGGAGAAGACTCAGAGAGTATGGGAGCTATTATTGGGGCAATGTAAGGGTAGAGGAATGAAAGTTAGATGTAGGGTGCTATCGGGTAGTAGATCTAGGAGTGAGCTTATAATTACTATGAATCAGAAGTTCAAGAAATGGTATTTAAAAATGTACAAGACACTACTTACTAGTTCTTAATGAAGATACAGGTCCAAGGACTATGATGACGAAGGCAAGGCTCAGGTGGGATGATCTGACAATCAAAAGTGAGCTATCTTCTCTCCCCATGCTCAACAGGTATTCCTCCTAGCCCTAACCTTTATCTGTTTCTCAAGAGAATGAAAGAATAGAAGCAAATCTATTCTAAGAATAGAAACATTGCAGTGGAGGAAACATTTTGGCACACCCAGTGGGAGATGGGGATGATTGCGTATATAGATTGGAGGCCTTACAGAACTATATGGTGTGAGAGAACATAGATGAGGATTTGAGGGGATTGGGTTTGTCTCCTAGGTGGATGGATGGCTTTATTTTTGGATAAATCTAACCGTTTAGGTGGGTGTGTTAGGCTAGGTATTGGTGAAGTCCCAAGCATAGGGGAAGGTTTGGTTAGGTTAATAGAGGTGGATGAGGTATTCGGTAGAGATGAGAGGGGTGAAGATGAGGACATAGGCATTTTGAGCTTTTGTAAACACTTTGGGTATATGATAGAGGTGTCTGGATCGGTCATCTGCATTTGAGTAGAGCATGGTGTACACAAACACTCCCATAGGACTTGTCTATCTTCTAAGGGATGACAATCTTCACATGTGAAGAAGAACTGTTGTATGGAAGAGAGGTGGGTTGTGATTCCGGTCCACTGTGGGTGTGATACAGGGGGTAAATGAGGCACTGTATCAATGGGTGTTAAGAGGTCAATCGGTCGCTGAAAAGATTTAGGCGATGAAGAACTAATAGGTAGGAGAGCATGTTCAAAGGGATCCGTCATGATTAAAGAATTTGGTGATGTCGGTTCGAGGGGTTTCTCTTCTAAGGATGACAGAAACAGTGGCGAGCCTTCTTCTTTTACAGCAAGAGTGATGGAAGGAGATGTTTGGGAAATAGATAAGTTAGATAACATCCACTCACAATCTTGCAGGATGTGGTGTAAGAAGACTCATTCGTGAGAAGAGAACTCTGGGTGGTTAATTCCTTTATGGGTAAAGGAATGGCAAGGTTATCATCTTGTCTTGATGGTGGTGAAGCGGGTGCGGATCCCTGCGTTAGTGACGAGGCTTGATTCAGAATTTCCTCGATAGAAGCTTTTGGTTGGGAGTCAAAAACTACATGGATTTCATGAACACTCTCCTCGGCTAAGATATCTTGGTTTATGTTACTATTAGATGAGTGGTTTGGGAATGGTTTGTTGAAGATTTTCAAATTTCGGTTAGCAGGGGCATTAGGATTATCGAGGGTTATATCCCCTGCATCAACCATTTCCTGCACTATGTTTTTCAACATCTTGCAGTTTTCGTGACTGTGTCCCTTCACGCGGTGGAAGTTACAGAAGTCATTTTCTTTGTACCAAGAAGGTATAGCACGGGTGGAATCAAACCCGGAATGAGGTTTAACAGGAGGCAAGGTGATAGCTCCTGCTTTGAGCAATTTTTCCAAGATCACACCATAAGTTTCTCCCAAGGGAGTGTAATTGATGGACTCGGCTTTATACTTATAGGTGGTTTTTGGCGGGGTACTAGACGGTGCTTGGGATTTGACCATCACCACGTGTATAGCTCCTTTTGATTTTGAAGCAGTCAATGCGTGAGAATTGGTGGTGTTGGGTTTGTTGGTGGAGTCTTGGGTTTGTAAATTGGGGTTTTTGTTGCGCAACCTCAATTTCTCCTCCTCTAAGGCTCGAATTTCTAGTTTTCGAGCCATAGTAAAGGCCTCATCAAAGGTGCAGAAAGTTTGAATTTGGAGGGTGGGAGAAATGTGCTTAAAAGCGCAGCCCGCGTAAAGAGTTCGATGAGTTCGTCCCGAGGTAAGGCATAAGTAAGTTGGTTGATGAGGCCCCGCCATCGTCCAACGAAATATGTGATAGATTCATCTTCAAATTGTCGGATGGCATAGAGGTCGGTGATGGATACTTTCTTGGCAATATTGATGGAGAAATGATCCAAGAAATATTGGGCTAATTGGTTAAAGGAGAAGATTGAGTGTTGGGTTAAAGCACTGTACCACTCCAGGGTCTGATAAGGACATGGGGAAGGTACGGAGTAGTAAGGCATCGTCGTGGGCAATCAGGTAGCAGGCATGTCTAAACGATCGCAAGTGTTGTTGAGGGTCCTCCTTACTATTAAAGCGAGTGAATTTCAGTAATTCCCATTGAGGAGGATATGAATGAAGGGGGACAGAAGGATGAATAGGCTCCGACAAACTTGCTCGTATGTCAGGGTGTTACGGCTTCCTGAAACAGAAGCCTCAAGATTTTGCATCTTGTCCATCATCTGTTTGATTAGATCATTGGTTGGGTTAGATGATGGTGCCATTGTTGTAAACGGAGGAGGATAAAAGCCACTACTAGACAAAGGTGGGGTTAAATATTGATAAGGTATTGATGATGAATGTGTTGAGGTGACCGAATAAGGGTGTCCTATATAAGATGTTGAGGTCACCGGATAAGTTTGTGGAAATGAAAAGGTGGGCGGAGCTTGAGAAGGAAAGCTCGTGTGGATAGGTGGTAGAGAGCAAGTTATGAAAGGGGCAGTGGACGGTAGTGATATGTGGGGCCCTAGATTAACCAAAGAAAAGCCAATCGGTGCAGTATGAACCCCCGAAGCCTCTAAGTTGGGAGATGGGGCTAAGGATGAAGATGGTAAGGTGGAGTTATTAGGTGGGGAAGGAGCTAAGTGAGCAGCTATACTAATGGGCATACCAACGAGAAGCTGACCGTCGGGTGTACGGTCAGGGGTATGAGACAAATAGTACTGTACGGCACTAGGATTAGCATCCAAAAATTTGGCAAAGTCCTTATCTCCTACAGGGATCTTGGGAACATCACTGGTGTCCGTAGGATTCCCCATAGGATGTGAAGGGGGTGATTCAGGCAAAGGCACGGAACAGGCATGTGAAACCATGGCTGCGGCTTGTTTCCGAGTGATAACAACCATGGAAAAGAGTACACAAAGTGATTCAATCAATCCGGAACAGAAACAACAACAAAATGTTGGAATTGGTAGGTTGTTGGTTTGTCGGGAACTGTGAAAGACAGTAACCGATATCGGTCGGATAACCGATGTCATTCAAACTGTAGCGCAGTGTCGGTCAGCTAACCGATGTCGGTATAATAGGACCGGTATCGGTCACTGTGAAAGCAAAGAGAAGATGTAAGAAGCTGCTGATTTGGGGTTAACAATGCTTAGTATACCCACCAAACTGTTCTGAAGTGATCACTGAAACAGTGTATGATAGAGAAACAGAACTAAAAACAAGCAAGATGCACAAGCAAATCAAGAGACTAACCCTAGGATTAGTTTTAATTATTGTGGGCTTATGCCTTAGACGCAAGATGATGTCAATCCTAAACAAAATACCTAAGGGAGATGTCAAGTTTGTTTTGGCTTATAAGGTTACCTCAATCGGGCGGAGGAATACTGCGGAAAAGGGGGGATGTTTGAGTTGTTGTGTTGATTATGATGTGATTTGGTATGTGTTGTGTAGTGAAAGTAAGATTAATTTCTCGTCAATACCGTGGATATCACCCCCACGTGTACAACCTGTTACTTAATCTACGTTCACTAGAATTAAAAACAAGCAAGCAAGAATGTGATGCACGTGTTTTAAACCCAAATCAAAAATGATATTCGATGAAGCAAAGAAGATGACTTTCACTAATGCAAAGATGAGGAAGAAAGACAAATTCTTTTACCAAAATGACAAAATATCTTGTGAATATTTAGAAGAAGAAAATAGCAAGTATGCTCCCTATATGAAAGCAAGCAAGAAAGAAAGAAACCGAGAAAGGGTCCCACCAGGCATGCCAAAATGTTTCGCATAGAATGTTTCCGTTCTTAGAATAGAGTTGCTTCTATCCTTTCATTCTCTTGAGAAACAGATAAAGGTTAGGGCTAGGAGGAATACCTGTTGAGTGTTGGGAGGGTGCGCATACCGTAGAGAGAGAGAGATCGGGCGATTGCGAAGAACTCCTTTTTATGGGAAGGACTACTAGTTCCTAATGAAGATACGGAGTCAAGGATTTGTGATGATGAAGGCAAGGCTCAGGTGGGATGATCTGACAATCAAAAGTGAGCTATCTTCTCTCCCAATGCTTGGATGAGTGTCGTTGTGCTTTGGTTACTCAATTGCAGTCTTGGGCTCGATGTCCTTCTCTGCAAACTCTTCTCTTTTCTTCACTTGTCTCTGTCTTGCCAAGTGAATTCCGGATCTTTCAAATGAATTTTGATCCCTTGTTTTTGGTTGGGGAAGGTCATTTATAGGGAACCGATGGCGGTTACGTAACCGACGGCGATCGAGTAGGAACCGATGTCGGTTAAGTCAAAGTGGGCTATTTTTAGTAAAATAGCCAACTTTCCCTCCTTTTCTCTGAGGGATTAGTTGTGGGCTTGGTCAAGTCATTATTAGGTTGGTTTTGGTGCGGGTGAGGAGTAATTAGTCATGGGTGTGGATGTAGACCAAGTTATAGTTCTTAATTAGGTTAGTTTAGGGTTAGGGCTAGGTCATGATGAGGTGGCAAAATGAGGTTGCAGGTTTGGAGATGTGGATTTATTAATTATAAGGTAATTAATAAATAATTTTGTAAGGTTTAGGTGGTGAGGTTAGGTTGCGAAATGAGATGCGGGGCACAGGGTGTCGTAAGACACAAATTTGGTGTCTACATTAGCCCCTTGTTATCGTGTAGCTTGTCTTGTGAAGCTGCACTGACAATAATAAGAAGTGGTTACTCCAGTTAAGGGTATAGGTAATCCCCCTCAAATCTATCACAGATTGAGGCAACGTGAAATCAAGGATAGGGTTGATAAAGGGTGAATGGTGTTGAGATGATGGTAAGATGGTGGGGTAAGTTCAAGGAAGCAGACGCACGTTGAAATGCAGTAGTGCGACCAGGGTACATGATTTGAAGAGCAAACCAAGTAATTCATAGGGACAGGTCGATAGTTTATCCAAACAAGGGTGATATAATCTTGGTATCCAAGGCATAGGAAGTAGCTCCATGGGATATAACGGGTAAGGTACAGGAATGTTTAGGCATGTTCGGCAGTACCAAATGGTTGGTTTGGTTGAGATAAACTTCACGGTCTCGGTCTAGGCAAAGGTGGTCGACTGATCAAGTCAAATATCCTAATCATGCTAAAAACACAAATAGGTGAGCATGATTGAACAAAAAGGTACATGATGGGTGGAATAAATCATAATTTGTGGGTCTTGGTCGAGGTACTTAATTGGTGTGGCCTTGGGTCGGGCCGATTGAGTGGTGAGGGCCTTGGGTTGGGCCTAATTAGTTAGGTGCGGCCTTGAGTCGGGCCGATTGATTAGTTGTGGCCGTGGGTCCGGCCTGAGTGGTTGGGTGCGGCCTTGGGTCGGGCCGGATTGGTTGGTTGTGGCCTTTGGTTGGGCCTCATTGGTTGGTTGCGGCCTTAGGTCGGGCCGGATTGGTTGGTTGCGGCCGTTGGTTGGGCCAAATGGTTGGTTGCAACCTTGGGTCAGGCCTAATTGGTTGGTGGTGGCCTTGGGTCAAGCCTAAGCTGGTTAGTGGCGGGACCACAGTATCCTTGACCTCTACCATGACCTCCTTCAAAGTGCCCTTCATTTTGATCATAGCGCACTTGAGCATGGTCATGATCATGGTGCTCACTTTTTCCTTTAGAGTTATCTGATACTCTATTCTATCGACAGCCAATATCTATGGCATCATGGATCTGACCAATCAACCTACAATATTCTGTATTATGATTCACGGATCAGTAAATATTACAATAGCAAGATACATTCTTTCTTATCGTGCATTGTAATAATGGGCAGCGACTTGCATCATGGTCCAAATGACATATCTCACAATCTAGCAATAATGAATGCATTGACCTACGAGGGACAACTATCCTTAGTGTTCCCTTCCACTTCAAAATCTATACACCAAATCCTAGTGCGCATCTCATGAGTTCAATTAGACGATAGTTTCTCCAACTATTTTTCCATAGTTACAATTTGTGCTTCCAGGAATGGGCTTACTCTAGTTTCTATACTTCCAATTTCCTCAGCATGCAAAGCTACTTCAAGTGATTCACATGGGTCCATATATGTCTTATGTGATAACGCCCTCCTAAAAGGTGTGATCAAGCCCCCAACAAACCACTATGCATGCTGGCTTACATGAATATCATAAGAAAGTTTAGATAATAGTGTCTTGAAATGGGAATCATATTCCCAAATGCTCTCAGTAGTTCCTTGCTTAGTATCCTTGAGTGTGCTTATACTCTTCTACTCAAACTCAGGGATATGAAACTCCTTAAGGAAAGCATCCTTTAATGCTGCATAATCTACACAATTATGATCATGGTCAAACTTCATGTACCAACTATGTGCACATCCCTACAATGTAGTTACAAACTGACTTTCCTTGCACTTAGAAGCCGTAACTCCTTTTGCATGCCACGGTATCTCACACATGTGCACATGTTTAGTAGCATCTTCTATTCCCCTATACTCTAGAAGACAAAGAAACATATCCATGTAAATATCTTGGGGTTGGTACGGACCCTACCTACCTGATGTAGAACCTCTTGTGTTACCTCTACCTCTAGAACCACCAGATCCACCAAAACTAGAGCCACCTATGCCCGTTGATCCTCCACCTATAGTTAGAAGTAGAGTGGATATACTACCTTGTGTCCCAATAGTGGCACTAAAATTAACTCCTACAGTCTGCGAAGTGTTAATACTCCTAGAAGTGAGTCCAAAATTTTGTGCACTTGAGTTATGTGTTGACGATGCACCTGAAAAGGTAGCTCCAAAAATAAAGAATATGTTTTCCTATCCATATATGTACTTTCTATTTGACTTACTCCTACTCTTCTAATGCCCAAACTAGCTTATTGATTATTGGTTGTACTAGAATTTGGAAATCCAAGTGTAAAGGATATGTTTCTAGGTAGGTTTAGATGTGTGCCCATGGCCCATGTCGTCTCCTAGTGTGCTCCTATGTGAGGCCGAGGATGGTTCCCTATTATGCTTTCCCAAATGGGGGAGTTCCAAATGCTCTAGCTTTACGCCTTCTACGTGAGCTTCAAACCTTGATGAGTCATCTCTCTCCTCAACATCATTCATTCCGCAATAACACATTGTTTCTCTATCTCCTTCTTACACACCTCATTATACTTAAGCCACCTTTCTTCTCTTTTCCTCTCTACCACTAGGTCCACCATATTTCACCAAACTTGTTCCTTCCCCTGTGTGTGGTGGGATTTAGCTAGAAATCATTTTTTCTTCCAAGTTCGGGGGGTTACCATAAAGATTTTGATCGTTAGTTGAATACCTTACAAATAAGTTCCCCTGGAATAATGTAGAAAATGAAACTCATATACCTCTAGGAAAGAGTAATTGGAAATTGAGTACTCCAAAATATAGCTATTCAAAACACCACAGAACCAAGTATCCACAGTTGGCATCCAAATTAGATCAGCGTCATAAAGGGCCAAAAATTATTCTTGCATCCAAACAAGTGTGTGATACCTCTAATTCCTTTTAGACACATAAGCAACCAGCCACTCATACAACTCTACCGGAAATATATAGTAAATAATCTCTCATACAAATAGTCATACAAATTATTCTCCACCCACACACATGCATCAAACTTAGATCTAGTGTTGAACCTCCAAGCGTACTCTTCTTCCAAATCCTTTATCCACTCTTCAACACTTGTTAAGGTCAATCGGTACATCTTCATCACAAAAATCTTAAAAACAACTAAAAAAGAGGTCCCAAAGAACATGGAACCAATAATTCAGCCTAGAATCTACTATATAAAACCTAGGCATGTTGGCACATCACCTAGCTTGAGTGAGCACTCACCCGAAGCACACAAAGGTACCAGGCCCCTCTTTAGAGTTACTTGTGTAGGATGTTAGTGTGATGAAGATACAACATATTTAGAACCATAAATAACCATAAACATTCCATAGTGCCTAACCAGATCTAGATCTTAGAGAATCATGAATTAAACAATAACTATAATAAGATTAACCATACAAGAACCGATTTACAGTCATGTTTAAAAATATTATCCATCGAATATAATTCATTACATTAAACATCGTAATACATAGAAGCTTCTTACTTTATAAAGCATCACCATAAGCCATGCACACATCATATCTAGCAACATAACTCTACAATAATTCACTACTGCTAAACTACATAGTTCAATACATACTTATAGGGGTGGGGAATTTCCCTTCACTACCTATGCACTTCCCAAAATAGGTCACATGCTGATAATAGCCATGTGCCTTTACATTAACATGCACACATGCAAGTGCACTAATGATAGACATCCTATAGTTAACAAGAAGAAGTAATCCTATTATTATCTTGAACTCATACATGGCACTTATCAGATGCTCATTCCCAAAATAGCATTTGCATGTCACGCAAGTCTCCATCCCAATGTGTGCTTCACACGTTATCTTCCAAAAATAGCCCACATCCATGAAAATGGCTAAGTCTTGAATCAGCTTGTCCCGACGTGCATTTCCTTTCTTATCCATACGCACCTTAAAGTGTGCCTTATTCTTATGTGCACATTCTTTGTGTGTTTTCTCCTTATCACAATATTATGTCTTCTCAACACCATCAATGCCACTTTACATCAATGACAACATCAATGAAAATGACCGGGGGTTCAACAAGAGTAACCATTGTTCCTAATGATGTACAAAATGATAATATACAATAAGATTCTAGTAATAAGTATGAAATTATGTAAAACCCTAGGTAAGAGAAGGAGATAAAATGAATTATCTGATTTATGAGTGAACATGAAGTGATATACATAGGATAAAGTGTTGAAAAAGATGCAAACAATATCGTAACTACTCGAGTGTAAATTCTAGAGTTCATAAATAATGTTGGATAGGGGCATTCGCAGTGGGACAAGGGCGTGTCGATGCTAGTGACTCAATATGGGTGCCCCGATTGTGAAAATACTCAAGATCTGATTTTTTGTGTCACAAGGGTTTTGCGGTTGTTCCCTAATGATCCCTTGATATTCACTCTTTGATTGTTGAAGGTACTTGTAACTCCGCGTAAGAGAAGCTCACTGTTCATACCCACAAACCACATCAAACCTAAAAAGGAATATGTAGAATAGGGAGTTGGAATGACCTTGGTGGTCATCCGAGAGTGAACTTAGGACCGAGCATTGAACTACATCTCATAATCCATGTATTTCTTATGTGTTTGTGTGTATAAATGTTTCCCTAGGATGCCCTTGTGTAATTTTAACTTAATAGTGGGTTGTAGCTATAATGTAGCAATGTAATAGTATGTGTGGATGGAATGGAATAAACTCCCCCTCCTATGTTGTGTATGTATAAATATACATCCGTTGTCCCTTGAATGGATGTTAGATGGGTGTCTTTAGAGTGCTTTAGTGCCTTTAGATGTAAGCTTAGGTGATGATAGAAATCTGTAGTCCTTGGTCCTTGATTTTGAACACATAACTATGTGTTTATATGATTCCCTTGTTCGAATTTCGTAATCGACAACAAGAAGGTTAACCCGTAAATGAAAAATATTCCTAAAAGATAAAAGAGACCCAAAAAGAGTGTGTAAGGTAAGAAAGGGTCAAGGACACCCAGGAGGGACAAGAGTTCCTAAGCGCTACTTTCTTGGTATGGCGCTAGTATCCGAAGCCATAAAATATAAATGAGTTGAGTTTTGACTAGGTTGTAGGGTGTGTAAGACCAAAGAGAAAGTAAGAGACAAAGAAAATAGGTCAAAGATAGTTGTCAATCACTAGTTTTCTTGCTTAAGAATCATGTAAATGCTAACATGCTTTTAGGACCTAGAAATGTACCTAAGTGTGTGTCTACATTTTCTCCCACTTTATGTTGTTGAGTGAATACTCGATAACATAAAGTAGATAAGAGATGTGTACCTTATGATCATGTATAATGTACAGCGAATAGTGGGTTGAGTGGATAAGTGAAGTGTGAAAGTGTGGAGATGAGGAAAGGAAAGTGACCCTAGGGGTTATGTGTATGCGTTTCTTGTACATGTTTTTTTTTCTTGTATTTATTGTTGTAGGATGCTTCTTGTTGCGTATTAAGGATGGAACTACAAAAGAAGAGAAAAAGAGTAGTCAAATTTTTGTCTATGAAAAATCTTAGCAAAGTATGTAAAAGTGTGTAAAAGTAGTAGTAAAGGAAAGTGTCCACCTAATGTAAAAGATTTTAAAGGATAGAAAGGTGTCCTAAAATGCTATGAAGAGTTATTTTTTTGGGCAATATCATGCCCATAAATTTTTTTGGGTGATCTCATGCCAAGTGTGAGTTTTTTAGGTGATCTCACACCAAGAGTGAGTGTTGGGGAGAGAGGTATAGTTTTATTCTCCTTCTATGACTCTACCCAATAAGCACCACCTTGCATATGGTGCATCTTGATTTGTTCCTATTGTTTGAATTGTTCCGATTATACTAAATTGTAGCAGATAGCATGCATTATGTAATTGGAGGCTTGTGTCTTCTACTATAAAACTACTCTAAAGGCTTATGTAAACTCACGATGATCCGAGAAGATTATTATTTCTGCCCTCGGGACCTTAGCGCTTAGGGGAGGATAAGGGAACCCAAACACTAGTTTCGAGTTTGGTGGCTAGTTACTAAACTATGTTTGAGGTCCAAGTCGGTTTGGACCATTCTATGTTGTGTTCTGTGTTATTTCTATATTGTATCTCTACGATCTAATGTAGGGGTTATTTATTCACCCAATTTATTCCCCCTCATTTGGGGTACATACTGATAAGTGTAGGAGATTGTGACCCAAAGGAGAGGACCTAATGGTACATTAAAGTGGATACCTATAGGGGGTAGGGGATGTGCATGGTGGAAACCAAGGCACATGTAAATAAAGTGGCTAGTAACATGTGTTAGTAGTAAAATATAACATGTAAGAGAAGACAATGTAAACATAGAATGTGTATACAAGATAGGCCATGAATAGTAGGTTTCAAACGTGGGACATCACTCACAATGTCACAAGAAAATCAGGGCCAAAGCATATAATGAGCATATAAGACATAGGGTGTACTCAAAACAATAACATACAATGGAAAACAACATCAAGTAAAATTTGGTACATAACCATGGTGGCATATAGTCCTATAAAGAAAAATGCTACACATGAAGCACCCATTAGCATGTTAGAAAGATAAATAGTATGTCAAGGCATGTATGTATCAATGGAAAGTAATGTGCTAGAAAGTAGTAGTAAATGATGAAATAATATCACCTGTAATGTGTGAGAGTAATAAAGGTAGATGCCCCCATGAGCCTCAATGGGACTAGTAAAAGGTATAGTGTCAAGCATCGTTGAAGTGTGTAAGAGATCTAAATTCACCTCAAAAGACAAAGTGAAAACACGTGTATATATGTAAATATAATGACATACAAAATATCCAACTAACATAGTAAGCAAAGTGCAACATGTAAATAGAAAAATCTAACAAGAATAGGTGAAACCAAGATATGTAAATTCAATGTATGAGTGTGATGGTATGGTATGTAATATGTGAGGATGGAAAGATCCACATTTCCCTCTAGTGGATGTACATAAAATGAGGTTCATTTATAAATTCTCCCTCATTAGCCAAGAATGAACCATAGACCAATAGTGGGTCATTGGGAAATGGGTGTGTCAAGTGTGAGTAAATGCTAGAAAGGATATGTCATGAAGCACAGAGTATAAAGTGTGAAATGTGAGGTTCATTGATATAGCATTCTCTCAACATTCAAGTGTGAACCATAACATGAGATTGCATCATAGGGTAATGAATTCTTCTATGCATAATAGCATTTGAGATGCATGATGTTGAGTGGGATCTTAAGTGGTTTCTTTATGGAGAGTAATAAGACAATGGACACCACTCCCAAGATTTTCAATGATGACATAGGGGACTGAGCTAATTAGGTTTGAATTTCCCTTTTAGATGAGCCCCTAATTTTGTATTCTTCTGATTTTCTTTTA
The DNA here is from genome assembly GCA_018340775.1 of Taxus wallichiana var. yunnanensis. Lineage (NCBI taxonomy): Eukaryota > Viridiplantae > Streptophyta > Pinopsida > Cupressales > Taxaceae > Taxus > Taxus wallichiana. The sequence continues at coordinate 811,055,979 of CM031240.1, read as the reverse complement.
AAACCATATCCCTAATATTGAATTTACATGGGCAGAGCTTACTATTATAAGCTTGTGTAATGAGTACTTGATAGACACGAAGATGTTCTAGATCTTTCAAGTGGTGATAATCAAGAATTTCAAGTTCATGCAATCGGTTTTCACGATATTCATCATTTTTTAGAATTCCTTTAAGTGATACCTGCAATGAGGGTATTTCCATCTCTAAGGGGATAACTTCCTTAGTGTCATAAACTAGAAAAAGGTGTAGCATTGGTGGGCATGTGCACTAATGGTGCGGTAAGCCCTAAGAGTGTATATAATTTGATTATGTCAATCTTCGCCCTTTGGTATCACATGATCTGTTGTAATATTTTGACAATGGTTTTATTAGTGGCCTCTGCTTGGCCATTTCCTTATGGATAATAAGGAGTGGAAAAGGTTTTCTTGATCTTGAATTTTACACAGATCCTTTTAACATCCTTATTTTTAAAAGGAGAGACATTATTAGTGATGATAGCAGAAGGAATGACAAAGTGTGTAATAATGTGAGTGATGATAAAACAATAGATATCGGTACCAATGGTGGTTTGTAAAGGTGCAAATTTGACCCATTTAGTAAAATAATCCATAGCAGTAATAATGAACTTATGGCCATCGGTTGATTCAGATTAATCTTTCCAACGAGATCAAAACCCCATAAGGAAAAGGGCCATGATGGGGCAATGGGCTGAAGGTCATATGTAGGTGCATGATGGAGATTACTATGTTTTTGACATTTATCACAGTGTTTGGCGTATTCTAAGCAATCTTGTTCCATGGTAGGCCAATAGTAGCCTTGGCATAGGAGCTTGTGAGACATAGCTTTTCCTAGAAGTGACCACCACATAAACTATCATGAACTTGAGATATAGCCAAGCGGATGTCATCCGGTTCGAACATTGCATCAAATGGCCATCGAATGATATTTTAAATAAGGAAGTTCTAATAATTATGTATCGTGCGGCCTCTCATTGTATATGATGAGATTCATGAGGTTCAAAATTGTCGAGAATGGCTTGTCGATATACAAAGTTAGATATTTGAGTCAACCATTCAATATGGTCATTGTTGCATGTGACAACACAGGATCCAAAATCTGTAATTTCTATAGAATGATGTTGCAACTAACAAATGATAAAGGTGGCTTGTTCATCAGTGATATCATGGGGGATGAGTGATGTCGCACTAGCCATAGCATCTACATGATGATTGTATTTTTGAGGGATAGCGGTGAGAGAGTAGGACTAGAATGTACCTAATAGTGCTTTGACTAGGTTATTATATGAGAAAAGATTCTTCTCCTTGGTTTGATACATGTCATTAACTTGATTAATAATGATCTTCAAGTCACCATGAATTTGGATATTTTGAATATGAATTTTTTGGGTGACAATGAGTTAGAGAATGAGGCTTCATACTAAGTGGTATTGTTAGTACATGAGAACTCTAAGCAATACACAAAGGGAGATGATTGCCATGTGGGGTGATATATATGATGCCAGTCCGGTATTTGAGAGGTAGCGCGATACCTTTTAAAATACATATTCCAAGTGTTAGTGTCAATGGTGTAAGCAATAATGTCATCTTGAAAAGTATCACAGATGGGTGATGCATCAGAAAGAGGGGTGTCGGCTAGCTAATCGGTGATAACTTGGCATTTGATGGATTTTCATGGGATGAATTTGAAATCAAAATCTGTGATAAAAATGACCCATCGTATAAGGCGTCCCAAGAGATGAGTGCAAGATAAGAGGTATTGTTGATGATTATCTTTGCGGATGAACTGTCAAAGTCGTTGGATACCTTAAGTTAGTGGGATGTGTGCCCTAAGGTAACCTCCAGAATTTAAAGAAGGTGTCTCTTCTCTATGGTGTGAGATAGGGTTAAGAGAAAACTTAAGAGAAAACTTAAAAGAAACGTAAAACAAACTAAGGCGATGCACTAAAAAGGGAATAATTTAGTCACAAATACAACTTCCGGAAACAAGAAAATAGTGAGCAATGAAAAGGGTGGATGAATTACACCACATGCCAGAGATGATTCACACAGAACACCGCTTTGAACTACTTAAGCACAACTTATGAAAATAGTAATAACATGTAAACATACACACTATACCAATGTCGAAATAAAGGATATCAAAGGAAATACTGAGATACGCAAAGGATGGACAAAATTCACCACATGGCATATTATATTACTCTAAGAAGTATGCACAGTATTACAATAGATAAGAGGCAAGAAGAGCACTATTAAAAATATCATAGAGAAGGCCAAAGTTAAAAACCTTTTCCTTTTATAGAAGAAGAATTGAGATAGGAAAGAAAAATTAACTAACTCCCGATATGAATAATTTTTCAAAACCTTCCATTTACAATATATAGGATGGGAAGAAGATAAGAAGATCATTCCCAACTATTTTCCAACTGCTTGTTAATTATGGTAAATGGTGTGAAGTGACAGAAGTAGATTGCGAGATCTATCTCACACTTCCCATGATTTGTTTTTCAAGGAGTGAGAGCCATACTCATTTAATACATCTCTTAACTATTTTGCAACCGACTCCCTTGGAGCAGACTTATTCTTTCAAATCTTTATTACATATCTAAACTTTATGCATCGGGTTTGGGATCACGATTCCGGCGGCACCTATTTTTATACTATTCTATTAAAAATGACCCCTCGAGTGCAGGTGAACAAATTGAGTATTCATAGGTTTGCACTCTTCACATGGAACTATGCATTAACTTTGTTACTGAAAAGACTAGCCAAATGACCCTTTATCTTTGATCTTTTGAAAATATCTTGAGCATTTAAAACTTTTAGATAGGATTCATAATTGCCCATACATGGTATTTGGATTCTCATCAATCCTTCACAACCTGCTTCAAACTTGGAGCCCATTTATTGTGAGATCCACATGGAGGCCAAGCACTTCTCTAGGGTCTCTTCTTTCTTCATATCTTTTGGAAGTGCATTGGGCTGACACTTGGCATTGTCCGTAAGACTGCTACTCTTCTTTGAGCAAGTAATGGACCTTCCGCATATTAATTTGAAGATGTTTTCTTGAGTGGGAAACTCATAGTTGACTCCACGTGTAAGCCCCACAGATTTTGAGGCTTTCTCCCCCTTTTGCTTTTTGGAACTTGCGCTAGGTTGACACTTGGCACCATCCACGAGACTGTTGTTTTCTTTTGAGTTGGCTTGTCCGGATTAGTTTTTCATCATTGATTCAGCTAATTCTTTCTTCCATGTTCTCCGAAGGATTGACCCCTGGTGGAATTTGAATCTGTAGGAATCTTAGAGCTTACTTGTTCAATTTCATTAGGAAACTGCTTGTTATCTAATTTTAGCGGGTGGTGGAGGAAATTATATAATAAGAGTACCATGGAGGATCCACTTTGGTAATTATGTGTACCTCATTATTGAGAAGGTAGTATTGCGACTTGTTCGTAACAAAGATGAGGCCAAGACATGATTTTTTAATGTGTATGTAATTGTATTCACGGGAGAGAAAAGTGTGACTAATGTAATAGATGGCCCTTTCACATTGAGATTCATCATGTTGAGCTAGAAGGGCCCCTAATGCATGGAATGTAGCCAAAATGTACAATAGGAAGGGTCGATCAGTTGTGGGAGGTATTAGAATAGGATGATTTAATGAGATATGCTTTAATAGCTTTGAATGCACATTGGAAATGGTCTTCCCAAATGAACTTAGTGTCTTTTTCATTAGATGTGTGAATGGTTGAGTTTTGTTAGCGAGTTATGCAATGAAGCAATGAATGGCCTAGATTTTACCTTGTAATGAGCATAATTGATGTAAATTACAAGGCAAAGGCATGTCAAAAATGGACCAGATCTTTTTGGGATAAATTTTAATGTCACATTGGGAGATGATGTATTCAAGGAGCTTGCTAGTTATGAAAGCAAAAACACACTTCTTTGGATTTAGATGCACTTTATATTAGCGCAAGAATTCAAAGAGTGATCGAAGATCTTAAGCATGGATGGAATGATGTCGTGATTTTGCAAGTATGTCATCAACATAATCTTCAAGAATTTTATGAATATAGTCATGGAAGATATGTGTCATTGCATGTTGGTAAGTGGCCCCGATGTTTTTAAGGCCAAAGGGCATAAAGTGTAAAAAAATACCCCATGGTGTAGTAAATGAAGTCTTTTCTTGATCTATGTGGTTAATTTTGATTTTATTGTGACCGACAAAGCCATCCATGAAGGAAAGAATGTCATAGCCAGTAGTGGAATCAAATATGGTGTTAATGTGTGGAAATGAGAAACTGTATTTAGGGAAATCCTTATTGAGGTCACGAAATTTGGTGCAAAAATGGACTTTTCCATCTGGGTTCATAACAGCACGGTGTTAGATGTCCATTCGGGATATTCAACAACATGGATAAAGCCAACATCTAAGAGTCATTTTATTTCTTCCTTGACTAGTAATGCAACTTTATGATCCATTTTACGAACTTTTTTTTGACTGGTTTAACACACGGGATTGACGACTATATTTGACATAGATATAGAAGTATCTATACCAGGCATATTTTTATAATCCCATGCAAATATGTTGGATAATTCATGAATTGCCTACTCAATATCATCCTATTCGGAAGGTGAGAGGGAAGAAACTAATAAAATCATGCGAGCGTTTTTGGTAGTGCCAATATTATATTGAATAGTTACCTCATTTAAAAGAGTGGACCGGTCTTTGATGTATGGATCAGAAGGAATGGTATCAGAAGTATATGTATTGACATTAGGAGGATTATACTCAACAAAGTAAGTGGTAGTAGTAATAATAGATGGAAACTATTTTTTTATAATAAGATGGGAAGTGATCATAGGTTCTGTGTATTCTAAAAGTGAATCGTTTGTAGTGAAAGTATCTAGATCAGGCCAATCAGTGGAAGTATGATTGTTAATGAGCTCTAGGTATAAGAGAGGAAGTGTAGAAGTATGGGAAATAGTGCAAACTCGGGAGAGGATGTGATGGGAATTGAATAAGTGGACCAGAGATCATATATGAGGCCAAAGTTGGTGGAGTGATTGGGGATGGAAAATGGTTTGGTGACTCCTTGACCATGTTGGCCTAACCCAACACCAGAAAAGTCGTAATGAAGCATATATTGATAGCCAAGGCCATATTTGGAGAAATGAGGCTGAGATGTAGAGGAAATGGGAATTTCTGGTGAATGTTCAATAGTATTACAAAAGGCAAATGGGGAGGGATCTTCTAGGGCCTCATAGAAAACACCTTGATAGATAAATTTAAGTTGGGTATGAAGAGTGGAAGGAACCACATGCATGGCATGGATCCAAGGCCACCCAAGAATAATTTTATAATTAATATTATTAGGCATCACATGGCATGGGATAGGAAGAGTACATGGCCCAATAGTAATAGGAAGTGTGATAGTACCTAAAAACATTTAGGAATGTTATCAAAGCCACAGATAGAAATAGATGAAGGAACCAAGGAGTCTTGAAGAGGCCAATTTGATGAAGGAATGCTAGATTACAAATATTAAGCCTGGATCCATTATCAACTAAATCATGTTTAACCCCCACATTATTGATACAAATATGAATATAAAGGGGGATCATTATCTAAAATATATTGAGAAGGAAGTTCAACAAATGTAAAAGTAATATGCTCTTCATTAAAAGATAATTTTGTATTAAACTTATGATACACATATTTAGGAGAAGTATGAGGATGAATGTAAGTATTAGCTAAAAAAATTGATTTTATCCTCACAATCAGGATTAGCCTGTAAAAAGGCAAGGATGGAGACACTCATGGTGGGAAGATCCTAGGGTATGGAGGCTAGAAAAAGGAAGGATCCAAGAGTGTTCAAAGGAAGGTAAGAGTTAACCAAATGATTTAATTTAATTGGATTAAATCTAATTATAGAGTAACTATTATTCCTAATGATGTACAAACATATAATATACAATAAGATCAAAGAAATAAGTAATAATGTAAAACCCTAGGTGATAGAGGGAGATAGAAGGACTTAGCTTATTTCCGAGTGAACTAGAAGTAATCTAGGGAGGTAAAGTGCTAAACGGGATGTAAACAACATCACTGTTGCTCACCTTTGTAAATTTTGGAGTTCCAAACTAATGCCGAATAGGGGCACCCACCACATGACAGGGGTGTCTAGGCACTCGTGACTATGTAAATACTTAGGATCTTATTTATGTTATATTGCAAGGGTTTCGTAGTTATTCCCTGTTGATCACCTAATATTCACTCTTGGATCTCTGAAGATACTTATAACCTAGAAAAGATAATATCTCTACCATATAACCACAAACCATATAGGAAAAGGCAGTATGGGTAGTCAAACTAACCTAGGAGGTCACCCCAAGAGTGAACTTAGGACCGAGTGCTGCACTACATCTCAGAATCCATGTAGTTCTTGTGTGTGTGTGCATGTGCATGTGTGTGCATGTGTGTGTGTGTAAATGGTGCCCTAGGATGCCCTTGTGCAAGTTACACTTAATAGCGGGCCATAGCTAGAATGTAGCAATGTAATAGTATGTGTGAATGGAATAGAATAAACTTTCCCTTCCTATGTTGTGTATGCATAAGTATGCAGCCCTTGTCCCTTGAATGGATGCTAGATGGATGCATTTAGATTTCTTTAGTTCCTTTAGATGCAAGCTTAGGTGATGATAGTAATTCTTAGTGTTTGGTCCTTGATTTTGAACACATAACTATGCATTTGTATGATTCCATTGTTTGAATTTCATAATTGAAAATTGGAAGGCCGACCCATAAGTGAAAAAGATGCCTAAAAGATAAAATATACCCAAAAAGAGTGAGTAAGGTAAGAAAGGGTTATTGTTGTTGCAAATCAGCAAAGCACCCCTAGATGTTGATCAGGCTTCTAGCTTGACATTTTGAACATCTAGTGTGATTGCACAACATTGAATCCTCTTCCCAAGTGTGGGACTTGAAAAATGGAAGAGGAATCTCTAGATTAGAGGCTGGTTCCTCAACTCCCCTGATCAGATATATCACTTACAAGTTGCAGAGGTTTAAATTCCTAGTTCCTACTCTAAATTCCAAGGGGACAAAGATAGGGAATGCAAGAAAAGAAAACTGAAACTAGTGCTAATAAGGTGATGCACCAAAGGAGTGGTGAGCATTTTTTACTTCTGCAGATTGACACAGTTCATAAAAATGCAACAAAACTTCATGCACAAACTGATAACTGTAATGTAAGGTTAGAAATGAATCAAACAACACAAACAGAGGATTAAAACTCATTCACAGAGCCTGTATTGTCATTTTTAACATCAAAAACACTTGCATTACAACACCTGAGAGGTAAAATAGGTTGCAGTCTTGGAAAAGGTCTAGTTTTTTTCACCAAAATCCTTTCAAAGTGATAGAGGGAGCCTGCAATACATGAAAAATGTTCAACCCTTCAAAAATGAGCCAAATCTGGCTTTTACAAAGTGCAAGAAACGACCCTAGGAGAGAGAAACATGGGAAAACATGGGAGAGCTTCAACCACTGACCAAAAATTCAATAAAACAGCATGGGCATCCTTACAAGTCCATTCCCTGACATTTTTTTCCATGCTGAGAGAGAATGCAAGCCATTCTTCATTAAAAATGGTGGTTGAAACGTCATTTCTATCCATGACCACGTACCAGAGGCGTTTTTAAATTTTCTCTCTCCAAACTCCATAAAAATACAAAATTGACCCCATAATCTTGTAGAGAATTTCACCAGCTTTCCATTGATATAAAGAACGTGAAAAACCGAGCTCTGGATCGAAAGATATGGCCATTTGAAATTTTAGGGCAAAACAGGGCCAAATCAGATTGGCGGGTGAAAATTTTGAAATTTTCCACCTTTTTTGCATTTGGGAAAATTTCCCAAAAAATCCCCGCGCTCCACCATTCCGGGTGCCACGTGGCATGTGTTGATTGGGCGCAGACCTTCTGCGCTTTATTTTCCTTCATTTTGGCCATTGGAAAATTTTCCGAAAAACTCCACCGGGCCGATGAGTTGAGGACATGTGGTAGCTAGGTGATTGGGTGCGGGCATTTCCTCCTAAATTTTTCCGTCACTTTTGGGCATATTTTTGACTCGGACATGTGGCATAACCCCATTGGTTGCGGGATTTTCATGGTCCTTTTTCCTGCGGGCCTGTCTGTAATTTTTTTGCCACATGGACACGTGGCAAGATTTCATTGGCTCGCATTTGGAGGGACAGTTTTTCCTTTGAAATTTCCTTCCTTTTTCCTTTGGGAAAATTTCCCAAGTTTTCCCGCCTCTCGAAGCTCCGGTGCCACATGGCGAATCCTATTAAGCATGGGCCTTTCCTTTGCTTTCTTCCCTGTGCAATCCTTTTGGGAAAAGTTCCCAATCTCCTCCGCGCTCCGCCGATCCGACCCCTCGGGGACACGTGGCATAATCTGATTGGTCGACGGGGTAGTAGGCCAAAAACTTCCTCTATTCCCTTTTACCAAAACTCTTCACCAAAATTCCAATCTCTCCTCACCCTCTGCTAGTCCGATGCCATGGGACACGTGGCACAACATGATTAGGCGTGGACCTTCTCTTTTAAAATTTTCCCTGCGCCAACATTTAGTCAATTTTTCAACTTTTTACCCTTAGACACGTGACGGGATCCGATTCACCGCGGGCGGGCTGCGGGGAAAATATTCCTATGAAAACTTTTCCAAATACTTGGTAAAATTCCAAGTCTACCTCCGCCCTCTACCACTTCCTTGGACACGTGGCACCATCTTATTGGTGTGGGCCTTTCAGGGGAAAATTTCGACAAAAACTCCACGTAGCCATAACTTCTTAAATACATGGAGTTAGGAGGAAAACTTTACCTTTCGAAAATATGAGAAAGAGCTCTATCCAATGGTGCCATTTCCAGAAATTTTTGAGTGCCTAAAAAGCATAAAATTATGACTGAGGAACAAGAGAGGGAAGAATGAAAGGAGTTAGCCACAAAATGAGCAAGGGCACATTTTGGATAACAATTTTGGTGACTCGAGAGGGTCATCTCGCTGCTTGGATGAGGTTACCAGTTTCTAAAACAATCCATTAGGCATGGAGTCAATAAATTCTCTGTTTGGTACCCCAACTGATTAGAACACTTCAAGGAGGAAGGTGGAGGGTAGAACATCACCTAACTGGAGCAAGGCCTGCAACACACATTTCCAGGAATAGCAAGCTTGTGCCAAAGCACTTAGGGAAAGCAAAGCTAATCTACAATGTAACAATGTGCATAAGCACTTAGAGGAATGAAAACCTAAGCTAATATGTACAAGGTGGAGAATTCCCTTCAAGAAGCAATGCTTTAGATGGATTCCATCGAGTGGAATCAGTAGTTCTTGCCATCCAATGAAGACAATTGGAAAGCATTGTTGTCCTTACACTTTGTGACCATGTATGGGCCACTCCAAATGACATCAAATTTTGAATGCCTTCCGGTTTTTCTCTCTGTCTCGCATCCCATTTTAACACTAGATCTACAACCTAGAAAGATCTATACTTGGCCTTCTTATCAAAGGTCTTCTTGATCAAAGCTTGATCCTTCTCCATTGCTCGGGATGCTTGATTTCTGATTTCTTGGAGCTCCGTCAATTGTGCATATCTAACCTCCATGGGCTCAAAATCCAACAACTCTCAAGCTGTTTCATGATTTCCAATGTTGGCAACTCAAGTGACATGGGAAAAAATTCCTCTCTCCCATAAACAAGATTGAATGGAGAGTTACCGTAGATCTCTTGGGAGTTATCCTATCAGCCCATAAGGCTGATTTCAATTGGTATGCCAAGACCTCTGATTTTCATCAAGAGTCCGCCTAATGATCCTCAACAAGTTCTTGTTTGTAGATTCAGCCTGACCATTACCCTGAGGGTAATAATTTGATGAAGTTCTTAGGTAGATCCCATTCTTGACAGCCCATTCAGTCACCTTGGACCCAATGAATGCCAATGCATTATCTGATATTATTATAGCAGGTATGCCAAATCTGGTTGCTATTCCCTCATAGAAATCTAGGATGCTAGATTCATTTACTTCCTTGAGTGCTATTGCTTCAGTCCACTTGGTGAAGTAATCTGTGGCTGTTAAAATCCATTTGTGCCCTTGGCTTGAATTGGGATTAATGAATCCAATGAAGTCCAAACCCCATTGCATGAATGGCTGGTCAACTGAAATTGGATGCAATGGAAGGGCAGCTAGCCTCTCTTTACCTATGAAGAATGCACAATTCTTGCACCTCTTGATCCATGCATAACAATCACTAAAAATATTGGGCCAATAATAACCAGCCCTCATGATATTTAGAGTTGTTACTCTTGGTGCAAAATGGCCACCGGATGATCCACCATGGAAGTCTTCTAACACCCTATGAATCTGATTTGTACTAATGCATCTCAAAGCAGCATTCCATTCACATCCTTTTTGAACAAAACGCCATCAATAAGGACATATGGGACAGCCTGCAATATGAAGTGTCTCCTTTTGGTCTTGTTCATCTCTGGAGGGCATAGACCTATACTTTGGAAGTGCATTATGTCTTGGGTCCAGCAAGGAGTGAGGACACCATCATTCTCCTATCGAGTTCTTCCTTGCTCATGGTTGTCTTGCAATGCCAAAACATCCTCCTTCTCATTGCATGCTTCCTTGTGCTTATTCAAGACCAGATTGCTCACATAACCCTTTCCCTCTCACCAACTTGGTGACTTTGATCTCAATGTCATACTCCATGACACGAGTAATCCAACCTGCTCTCTTTTCATTTAGGTCTTTGTTAAGGAGGAAGTCTTTAACTCCCACATGGGAAACCAACAATTGAACCTTGTTGTTTGAAACTAGATGCTTGAATTTCTTCAAGCTCCGACATCTTGCAAGAACATGCTTCTCAATGAAAGAATATCTCACCTCATAGTCATCCAGTCTTTGGCTAAAGAAAGCAATTGGCTGTTCATCATTGTCTTTGTTCTGCTGTACCAAAATTGCAGAAATAGTATCATCACCCCCAAATGCATAGAGGATGAAATCCTTGGAGAAATCTGGGTTAATGAGAGTTGGGGCTTGAGAGATAGCTTCTTTGATTGCTTCAAAACTTTTTTTTCCTTCTTGTCCATTTGAAAGCTATGCTTTTCTTTAACATCTTGGTGATAAGCTTGACTAGGGCTGTAAAATTTGGGACAAACCTCCGAACAAAATTTATTCTCCCCAAGAAACTTTGAAGGGTCTTCTTGTGGCTTGGCAATGGTAGTGCTCTTATGGCTTCAACTCTTTCTAGATCAATTGCTAATCCCTCTTTGGAGACAATGTGGCCAAGGAGCTTTCCTTCATGGGCTACAAAAATACACTTTATAGGATTCGGGGATACTCCAAATCTTCTGCACCTTTGGAACACTTGTCTCAAATGGAAGAGATGGTCTGCTACATTTTTTGAAAAGATAATGATATCATCAAGATATACCAGCACCACGTTGTTAATCAAATCCTTGAACGACATGTCCATTGCTCTTTGGAAAGTAGCTCCAGCGTTGGATAGTCCAAATGGCATTTTCCGTATGCATAAGTTCCCCATTTGGTTGTAAAGGTTGTCTTGAACTAATCCTCTTCTTTCACCATAATCTGATTGTACCCGAATAGCCATCAAGTAATGAAAACCTCTCAAAGCCAAAGAACAACTTGCAAAATCTGCTCCATGGAAGGGAGTGGGTAATGGTCCTTGAGAGATGCTCTATTCAAATCTCTGAAATCAACACACAATCTGATTTCCCCACTCTTCTTTCTAAGCGGCACCAAGTTGGCCACCAAACTAGAATGCTTGATAGGGAATATGATCTTTGATTCCATCAACTTATTCAATTCTTTCCTCATGAGAGATCCATGTGTGGATTGGTGGCCTTTGTTTTGCTCGATGGGTTTAGTACTTGGATCCAATTCAATGGTGTGTTGGGCTAACTTGGGTTTGAAACCTTTCAAATCTTCATAGCTCCAAGCAAACACATCAGGGAATCCTTGACAAAGTTGTATGAACTCATACCTCTCTTGTTTAGTTGTCATCTTACCAACTTGGAGTGATTTGCCTTCTTCCACCGAGATGGACACTGAATCTTCTCCCTTGACTTGGATGTTTGCTTTCTCCTTCCTAAATTGATCATTAGGATTAAAAATGGACTCCAAAGTAATAAGTCCCTTGGGTAGTTTGTTGGTTCTCAGTTGTACCACTTGGTCACCATACTGCTGCTCCAACTTTTCTGATTTTTAGCTAAGAACTCAGCCTCTTCTTGCAAGAAATGGATGATTTGCTGGTCATTTTCAAACACTTACCAACTTACATTGTTGTCTGGCACTGAAGGCCTTATAATCACATGGATGTTTGGCTGTACCTTGTCTTTTTGAATGCTTTCAACAACATCAAAGGCTGCCCCAACTGCTGCAAGCCTGTCAGCAACTTGGTTCTCCTTTCTAGGAATGGATTTTATGCCAAAGCCCTCAAAATCTTCAATGAGGTCCCACACCCTATTCTTGTAGCATTTGAGTAGATCATTCTTGACAGCATGCTGCCCCTTAACTTGGTTGACAATCAACTCACTATCACCAAAGACTTGCAAGTTCTTTATTCCTCTCTTGATTGACCAATGCAATCCTTGTATCAAAGCTTCATATTCAGCAGTGTTATTAGAGCATGCAAACTAAAATCTAAAATCTGAATAATACTTAACTCCTTGAGGTGAAACAATCATAGCTCCCCCTCCCACACCTTGTCTACTCCTTGATCCATCAAAAACAACTACCATACCTCATTGTCATCCTTGTGGTCTAGCTTGGTGATGCTAGGGATAGGCTGATTTTCTTCATGCATGCAATAGACTCCTAACTCAAATTCTTCTATTTCTTGATAAGGATCAAAAGCATGCACCTTGCTTGCCCATTCATCAAGAGTCAAATCTGGGATGCTTCCAACCTTGGTGTCAGCTTCATCAGTGCTTGGATAATCCTCTTGATCAAACACTGAACAATTGGTATTGATTTGGCTTGGAGTGTGAGGCTCAATATGAAAGTTTGCAATAGGCTCAGACCTGATTGTGGCTTTAGTTCCATATCTTGTTCTAAATAACATGTGTGACCAATCACGGATAAATAACCTCCAATCTTGGCTATGAAATCCCTTGACAGACATAGGGCAAAGAGTGGTGGAAGGTCTATTACTGAGACATCTTGCAAAACAACAACGTTGGGGCATGCATGCAAAGTAAGACTCAAGTTTTTAATCACTCCAACTGTTGTTACTGCTGTCCCATCCAATTGCACTACCCCTTTGGATATGACTTCATATTGAAGCCCTAGCTGATCAGCTATTTTCTTGGGCATTATTGAACTACTTGCCCCGGAATCAATCATGCAATTGTGTACTAATTGGTTTCCAATGATCAATGAAACATAGAATGGAGGGGGCTTCAACATTTTACCCTGTTGTCCTCCATGATTCCCTTCAGGCTGGGCAGCATTTGTGAGCACCTTCTCTTGCATTTGGACTTGCTGATGTGAAGTTGACCAGTCCTTCATGGCAGCTTGTAACAAATCTCTTTGGCCTAGGATAGATAGTGATTCCCACATCGATATGTTTACATTTGTCTTCTTCATCTGATAAATGATGTTGAATGGAGATGAAGCATCTCTTTGTTGTCCCTTGGCCTGCACATTCATCCCTTGCATATGGGCAGCAACAACTGGCATTTGAGTTGGCCTAGGAGTTGTTTTAAGCAGCCCTTGTGTGTTTGGAACTGAATTTTGTTTGCCAATAATTTGTGGAGTGATAGAAGGTTGTGGATTTCTTGGAGTTAATGGTTGTTCTTCACCCAAATTTCTCCTTTTTGATCTTGTGTTGGCTGCAACACTTTGGGGATTGTTTGATTCATGCCACAAAAATCTTCTGCCTGCCAGTTTACAAGTGTGGCATCATTTAGAGCTGATTGCTGCTGGAATGTTTCTGGTTGTTGGTTATTTCCTTGATTCCCTTCACCCTCGTACTAGTTGTAGTCACCATTAATGCTTGATTTAAGGCACCGTTGAAACACATAGATTGGTTGTGAGGTTCATTGCATGGGAAACACCAATCATACTCTTGAGCTATGTTGTTCTGCACTGGTACTAATGCCTTAGAGGCAGATATAGTGTTGGAATTATAGGGCTAAAATGGTCTATTGGCAGGAGGTCTTGCTTGATTTAAATTTATAGCTAGATTGGGTGGTCTTTGAGGTTGATATGGCTGCTGTTAGGCTGAGCTTGAGGCTGGAAAGAAGGTCTAAAGCTTTGGGCTTGCTTCCTTTTGAGTGTAACCAGCTCATTGCCTAGGTTTTGCAATTGCTCCATGACTTCTTGAAGTTCATTTAAGGCACTACGATATGAAGTAGAAACTTCACTTGAATTTTGATTTCTAGGAGTGGGAATAGGAGCTAAAATAGGCACTTGACTAGTATTTGGGCTCTCTAAACTTGGAAACAATGGCATTGGAGGCCTAGGAGCTAGCTTGCCAGCTTAAATCAAACAATTTTCAGCTCTAATGGCAATGCTATAAACAATAGGGATAGTTGTGCCTCCCGTGGATTGAATTAACATAGAAATATCAGAATTTAAAGCTTTAAGGTAATATAGAAAAGCACCTTCTGCTGCTGGCCTTACTGCCACTGGAATTCTCTCCCAATTGATTTGAAATTTGAAGTTGAAGTCAGTTAGCTGCTCATTTGGAGCTCTCTTGATGGTTGTCAGTTGTTCCAAAAGGGACAATTTGTCTCCCTTTTCTCCAAACTGCTCATGGAGGGCTATACATAGTTGGTTCCGGTTTTGGATAGAACACGAGGCAAGACTCGAACCATTACAAAGTTATCCCTTTGAATGAAGATGCCAGTGAGTTTGACAAAGAACTTACATCTCATTGATCTCATGGATTGCACAAATATTAGCAATATCCTTAACATGATCACCAGAGTGGTCTAATTTTCTCTAGTAAAGTATGGGATGTTCTTCAATGCTCAGCTGGGATTGGATTCTGTACATTGAGAGAAAGTGGGCTGCTGCCAAAGTGAAATTGACATAGGGAATGTTTTGTGCCATTCGATTGGCCTTAGAACCCTTGTTGATTAAATGAAAGGCCTACCAGGTGGAGGAGTTGATAGATTTTTGTTTGGTGGAGATGGAGACCTTTGAATTCTCCTCCCTCTTTGCCTTCTTCTTGGGGATAACTACAGATACTCAAACAACACATCTTCTTCTCTAGCTCTTGACCTTGTGTTGATTCTTCTCATGATTTTTTTTCAGGTCTGCACTGCTAAAACCAGCTGATTCTTCTTCCTTAGAGTCACCAGATGTGCAATTTAGGGATCTTTTAAGCAAGAAACTTGCAACAAATGCACATCAATTTGTTGCAATGAAGATGAAGACCTATAAGGTCCCATCGGGCATGCCAAAAGCTGTTGTTGCAAATCAGCAGCACCCACGGATGTTTATCGGGCTTCTAGCTTGATATTTTGAACATCCAAAGTGTGATTTGCACAACATCGAATCCTCTTTCCATGTGCGGGACTTGAAAAATGGAAGAGGAATCCCAGATTAGAGGTTGGTTCCTCAACTCCCCTGATCAAATATATCACTTACAAGTTGCAGAGATTTAAATTCCTAGTTCCTAATCTAAATTCCAAGGGGACAAAGATAGGGAATGCAACAAAAGAAAACTGAAACTAGTGCTAATAAGGTGATGCACCAAAGGAGTGGTGAGCATTTTTTACTTCTGCAGATTGACACAGTTCATAAAAAAGCAACAAAACTTCATGCACAAACTGATAACTGTAATGTAAGGTTAGAAATGAATCAAACAACACAAACAGAGGATTAAAACTCATTCACAGAGCTTGTATTGTCATTTTTAACATCAAAAACGCTTGCATTACAACACCTGAGAGGAAAAATAGGTTGCAGTCTTGGAAAAGGTCTAGTTTTTTCACCAAAATAATTTCAAAGTGACAGAGGGAGCCTACAATACCTAAAAAATGTTCAACCCTTCAAAAATGAGCCAAATCTAGCTTTTACAGTGCTAGAAACGACCCCAGGAGAGAGAAATGTGGGTAAACGTGGGAGAGCTTTAACCACTGACTAAAAATTTAATAAAATGGCATGGACATCCTTATAGGTCCATTCCCTAACATTTTTCGTCGTGGGGAGAGAATGCGAGCCATTCTTCATTAAAAATGGTGGTTGAAAGCGTCATTTCGTCATCCATGACCACGCACTGAGAGGTGTTTTTCAATTTTCTCTCTCCAATATCCATCAAATTACAAAATTGACCCCATAATATTGTATATAATTTCACCAGATTTCCATTGATATAAGGAACGTGAAAAATCGAGCTCTGGATCGAAAGATATGGCCATTTGAAATTTTAGGGCAAAATAGGGTCAAATCGGATTGGCGGGCAAAAATTTTGAAATTTTCCACCTTTTTGCATTTGGGAAAATTTCCCAAAAAATCCCTGAACTCCACCATTTCAGGTGCCATGTGGCACATGCTAATTAGGCATGGACCTTCGCGCTTTATTTTCCTTCATTTTGGCCATTGGAAAATTTTCTAGAAAAACTTTACTGGGCCGATGAGTCGAGGACACGTGGCAGCAGGTGATTGGGTGCGGGCATTTCCTCCTGAATTTTTCCATCATTTTTTGGCATATTTTTGACTCAGACACGTGGCATAACCCCATTGGTTGTAGGATTTTCATGGTCCTTTTTCCTGCCGGCTGTCCGATTTTTTTCTGCCACATGGACACGTGGCAAGATTTCATTGGCTCACGTTTGGAGGGGCGTTTTTTCCTTTGAAATTTCCTTCCTTTTTCCTTTGGGAAAATTTCCCTAGTTTTCCCCACCTCTCAAAGCTTTGGTGCCACGTGGCACAATCCTATTAGGCATGGGCCTTTCCTTTGCTTTCTTCCCCTACGCAATCCTTTTGGGAAAAGTTCCCAATCTCCCCCCGCGCTCCACCGCTCCGACCCCCCAGGGACACGTGGCATAATTTGATTGGTCGGCGGGGCGCGAGCCAAAAATTCCTCTATTCCCTTTTACCAAAACTCTTTGCCAAAATTCCAATCTCTCCTCCCCCTCCGCCAATCCGATGCCATAGGACACGTGGCACAACATGATTGGGCATGGACCTTCTCTTTTAAAATTTTCCCTGCGCCAACACTTAGTCAATTTTTCAATTTTTTACCCTTAGACACGTGGCGGGATCCAATTCACCAGCGGGCCTGGGGAAAATATTCCCTATGGAAACTTTGTTAAATACTTGGTAAAATTCCAAGTCTACCTCCACCCTCCGCCACTTCCTTGGACACGTGGCACCATCTTATTGGTTGCGGGCCTTTCAGGGGAAAATTTCCCACAAAAACTCCACCAAGCCATAACTTCAAAAATACATGGAGTTAGGAGGAAAAATTTACCTTTTGGAAAGCCTGAGAAAGAGCTCTATCTAATGGTGCCTTTCTAGAAAGTTTTGAGTGCGAAAAGCAAAAATTATGACTAAGGCACAAGAGAGGGAAGAATGAAAGGAGTTAGCCACAAAAAGAGCAAGGGGCACATTTTAGATAATGATTAGGGGTGCCCAAGAGGGACATGAACACCTAGAAAATGTTGTCTTGTCTAGGCAAGGGTGTTTGAAGCAATAAAATATAAATGAGTTAAGTTCCGACTGGATTTTAGGGTGTGTAAGACCAAAGAAAAAGTAAGAGACAAATAAAAGAGGCCAAAGGAAGTTATCAATCACTAGTTTTCTTGATAAGGAATCATTTGAATGTTAACATTATTTTAGGACCTAGAAATGTACCTAAGTGCATGATTTTGTGTCTTGAGTATGGTTAAGATAAGTAAGTGCAAGATATAGCCAATTGAATGGATATGTAAGATAAATAAAGACATTGTAGTAGTATGGTCATGAAGTCAAAAGGTGTTCATCATATGCTTGAAGGTATTCAACGTGATTTGAAGATGGTTTAGAATTTGAAAGTGAGAAAGGAAATAGGTTTCAAGTAAAAAGAATTCAATCATTCAACATGATGACTTGATCATACCATCTTCGGATAGTATAATGGTGTTTTCTAAATTTTTAGGTCCTGGAGCATTACCTCAAGCAAAGAATTAAGGGTGACAAGAAGGTTGGCTAGGCTACTCATGCCTAAGATGGAGAGTTACACCTTGGTAATAGTCTACAAACTAGCATAGAGGTACTTTATGATTCCTAAGCCTATTCTGGAAGTAGACTCATGTTTACAGTCGAGAAGGATATGCATAGTTAGAATATGATGTACCTAGTTTCTGTAAGGTCAATAATGATGGTATCTGTCAAGAGAAAATCTCGGTATGCAAGGATTAAGACCTTGTGGTGAAACATGGTTAGCATGAGTTCTCAATTAGGTCTAATGATTTAGAGACCTTGTTATAGCTAGTATAGGTATAATATTGCATGCTTCTTAATTTTTCATGGATCCATGATGGTGCATAAGGTTACAAGTGAAGATTGAGTACTCTCCACACTAGACTTGTCAAGACATGTAAGATGTAGGAAAAGTATGGTAAACCTCTTCCATGATGATAAGTTTATAAAGAATGAGAAGTTGTGAAAAATCATGCTACATGTCAGTAAAGTCCTCTTGAGGGAAAGGGAGATAGTTTTGAGCTTGAATCAGGTATATAAGGTATGTGAGATGTCAAGAAAGCTTGTATGGAAGAAGTTGGCCATGATTGCATGTATGAATTTGAGTTATCTTTCTTGAAGTAATAGTAGCAGTGCTATAGTGGATTCCAGTGTTGACATAGGTTTTACATGAGGTGTCATGTTGTCTTGGCATGGAAACATAAGTTGAGGGGGAGCTTGAAGTGCTTCTTACCCTTGAGATTAGGTGTGAGGTATGTTGTAGATACAAAAATTTAATCTCATGCTCTATGAATGGATATTGCATCTTATCAAGGTACAGTTGGTTCTTGGTGCCTTTGAAATGGTGATAGATAGGTCTCATGGAGGATCATTAAAGTAGGGGGATATGATTTTTGAATGTTTTTAAATGTTAAAGAGGATTTGAAGGACATATTGAATTTGATGAGTGCAAGAAAAGTGACAAACCTTATGTAAAGAAAAATTATGTTCACTCATTGAATTTTCTACAATGTATTTAAGATAAAATGCACTATCTAAGTTTGTACATGAAGGATCATGGTGCTAATGCATAGAAACTCATGTTGATGGAATCTTAAGTTTTAAGTATTATAAGGAGATGAATTTGCAGAGGATATATGGCTAGTATAGAAGGATAAATGACTCATGCTTGGTCTCAAAATACTTTCATAGAGCTCAATAGATATGTGGATGAAGAAATGGTGTGTTATAGGAAAAATGGAGATTCTTGAGGTAGAGGAAGCTTGTTTTGACTCTCGGCCTAGGTGATTTAGATGGCAAGAAGACTTGATTAGGTAGATTTATTGTTGGTTTACAGGGTATATTTCAAAGATAAGAAAGTTTTTATTCAATCAAGTATGATCTCATGTAAAGAATATTGAAAACACTGAAGAAGTGCTTCAGGGTAGTAATGATATGTCTAATCCATTCCCATGGCTTGTATATAAGGTAAGAGCTCAAATATTTGTGTTTTCAGTTAGAGAAGCATAGTATGGTTCTAGGGAGATATAACGATTTGATTCATGATGTATATGCTCTTCTAGAGTACTGAAAAGTTGCACAAAAATGGTCTAAAATGTTGCTTCAAGGCTATAAGTTCTAAAATTGCTTACAATGTTCTAATGAAAGAATCAAGTCATTTGGTGGGTCTTCTCAACTAGAAAAAGTTGGTGAAGTGTCAAGAATGATGGTATATTCTCAAACTTAGAATTTTGGCATGAGTATGAGTGATATGCATCGATAAAGGACTACTACAATTTTTTCAAGCTATGATGAAGTCAAAGAAGAAATATCAGGTCTATGAGAAAGGCATCAACCGAGATGAATCAAGGAGAAGGTAAGAATAAGTTTCTCATGGTGATTGAAGCTCTAAATTATTATTGGCATGGTGTATACACAAAATCATTCACTTGGGTACATTTCTAGGTCATAATCACATACTTGCATTCATATGATTCCTAAGTGAGAAAAATATTGATTGACTACGATCTTTGGCCTCTTTGCTTGCTTTATAGTTTCCTTCTTAGTATTAAACACCCCACTACCCAATCGACCTTTGTCACTTCAACTTCTCTAAGTCTGGACACTAGTGCCTAGGTAAGACACCAACACCCAAGCTCCCTTGTCCCCTCTAGGTGCCCTCGACCTCTTTGTATCTTACTTGCCTCTTTTGGGCCTCTTATACTCGTTGGGCATCTTGATTTCTTATGGGGCCTTTTAGTGGTAAATTATTAAATTCAAAAAAAAGAATCATATAAATACAATGTTATGTGATCAAATTAAAGGACCAAGCTCTAATCATCTACTACCATCACCTAAGGTTGCATCCAAAGGAATTCTAAGAGCATTAAATCATCCATCTAGCTTTATTCAAGGGATAAGGGATTGTTAAATCTACATACACACATAGGAGGGGAAGTTTCTTTTGTTTCATCCACACATCTATCTATATTACTAGATCTAGTTATCACTCGTTATCAAGTGTGTCTTGCACAAGAGCTTCCTAGGGCATGATTCACACACACACACACACACACACACACACACACACACACACACACACACACACACACACACACACACACACACACACACACACACACACACACACACACAAAAAAACTACATGGAATCTGAAATTTAGTATAGTGCTCATCCGTAATTTCACTCGGTTGGGTGACCACCGATGTAAGTTTGAATACCCATTTACATCTTTTATTTTTTAGAATTTGATGTGTTTTGGGGTTTTGCATGATATATTTCTCATTATAGGTTCAAGTGAATTTTGTGGGAATCCAATGACATACATGAGATCAACAAAAAAAGGCTAGCGATGCTTGCATGACACCATAAATTTAAATTTCTGAGCCTCTTCGTAGTCATAGGGTCCCAAAAAATTATTTGGCACCTAGGCATCCGAGTACCATTACAGTGCCTTTGGTCCAAACTTATTCCAAAATCTGTGCATTTTTTTTGTTCCTGGTTACTACATCCTACCTCCTGTTTCAGCATTTTTCCAATTCGTTCATACCTCGATTTATTACAAATCATCCAAGTCTTCTATTCCCTCTCTTGCCCTTTGGGTTTTAAGTTCTCTTTGTTTATTTCTTGTGTCATATATGAAGTAAATTGTTATATCATTGCATGTGAATCTAAAATATCTTCTAGGGTTTTAAAAAAAGTATTTATTAAATCATTTAGTGAACCATCCATTTGGACTCAACCTTGCTTCTAGGCATATTTTTAATCATTTTATCATTGCTACATATTATGGACCCTTTATGAATCCCATCTTCATGACCTTAGTGAGTATATTGTTGAGCATTCACAGGATCTAGATCTACTCTTATTTTTGCATGAGGAGGTCACCAATTTTGTTGGGCTTAATGATACTACTTTCTACTTTCTCGCCTCTATTCCTATTGTTACTCAATCTCCCCCTTCTACCACTCCACCTAATTCCACTATTCTTGTATCCATTCCCACTCCTACAAATCATTTCACTCTACCTCTCACTTTGCATAAATGACAAGTTTCCTCTTCTAACACTCAAGATGTAGCCTCCCTCTATCGGGATCTTCAAATTAAAATCAATCAACTTCAGCAAGCTACTTCTCATGCCTCTCCATCTCTTGATTCAACTTTTCTCCTTCATACTCCTTTCACACCTGCCATTTCTACATATACACTCCCTCCAAATTTCATAGTTCCTAAGCTCCCAATTTTCAATTGCCATAGTGTCCCTCAAAATCATCTTCGATATTTCCATGTGGCATGTCTAGATTATTCAGATGATCATACTCTATTAGAGAATATCTTTCCTATAAGTCTCTAAGACTATGTTATGCATTGGTTCTATGATCTACATGTTCATTTGGTAACATCATTCACACATTTAGTTGATGCTTTTCTTGCCATTTTTCAATAAATATCGGCTCAAAGATATCATATGTTCAACTAATGTAAATAAAAAAAATTCTAATGAGCATCTAGTGGATTATGTCTTACGTTACAAGAACAACCTAGCTAGGATGACTAATGTAATTGCTGATTCAGAATTACAAGATCTATTTATTCAGAGTCTCTTATCTCCACTACAGGAGAGTGTCATCTTTGAGACCTCTCCTTCATTTGATCATCTTTGCCACACTCTTAAGTTATGTGAAAGAAAAATTCTTACTATGGGAAAACTTAAGTATCAAGATCAAGCTTCATCATCTTCTACTCAGTTCCAAGAAAAACACCCTTCAAGCCATCTATGAAACCTAATGAAGCAAAAGTTACTGTTAATGTTGTGTCTACTTTTTAAAAACTTCAATGGTAACCATGTGAGCATAAATTTACTAAATTAACTTGTTCTCTACATATTCTACTACCACAACTTATCGAGAGCAATCTTATTACACTTCCTCCTCCACTCAATCTAGATCCATCTCATCTAAAAGGTCGTAATTACAACAAAAATTTAGATGTGATTATCATCAATGATTTGGGAATTTTACTTAGCATTGTTTCAAAGTAAGACATCTTATTTAATATCTAATTGATAACAATGCGGTCTAGCTTCTTAATCCTTGGCTTCTCTCGTCGGTCAATGAAAATAAAAAATCTTAAAATCTTCAATAATCCTCTACCTAATCATGAGAATCAAGTTGCAGAATCTTCAACTAATCATGCATATCATGTTATCCCTCCTCCATCATTGAGGCCTCTTGATTTTCTAGTTGCTCATGTTAATTCATCTCCACCTTTCATTACATTTTCTGACCATGATCATCATGCTACATTCTCTTCTGATCGTTTACACATCAGTGCTTCTATTGGATCTATTTCTATCAATAACACCATGGTTGATCCATCATTTTGCATAAGTGCATGCTCTATTACACTTCTTGTCGCTATCAACTATCCACTATCACAGATTTCATATCCAATTCTTGGATCTTATGGCTATGTTAAGCTTCCAGTTATAGTTGGTCCTCTCAACATGCTTGTGCCTGTCCTTTTGGCACCTAGTGTCAAATATTGTGACACAATATTTGGTCTCCTTCGCTCCTAACCTCTCAGAAATCATTTCCATGAATCACTTGTATCTTAAATTCATTCATAATAAGTGATCGATCATCATCAAAGGAGTCCCACCATGCACACCATAGCCTCAACCTCCTCTTGAGGTGGCCATTGCACTCACTAGAGCATCTAGGTCCCCTATACCTATGAAATCTAAAGTAAAATATTCTCCTAACTCTCCTACTCATGCACATCCTACTCATCTTCATTGGTCCATTAGTCCATCTCATCAGCCTAGGTCCATTACTCGGACAAATCCTTCATCTAGGTACACATCACCTTGTCACTCTCCTTCATCTAGATGCACATCACCTCGTCAGTATCCTTTATCTAGATGCACATCCTCTCATCGGTATCCTTCATCTAGGTCCACCTCACCTTCGCGGTCTCCATCCTATAGGTGTTCACCACCTCGGCTTCCATGCATGCATCATCAGTCTCATTCACCACCACCTTTAGAGCATGGTCACACATCTTTATCTCCTCATACATCAGGTGGAGGACCCTTTCCCTTCACTTTTATTGGATAGCTTTCTCATACTCATACACTTGGGGGCATCACGCTTATTCTTCCCCCTTCTAGCATTTCTAGGTCTCTCTCGATTTCTACTATCATGCTCTGCTCGGTGCTTCACATCTGTTTCTCTTCTTCATCATACCCTACTTGATACACAATGTGTATCATCATTACCCTCTAACGCACTCTTGTGCTAAGGTTCACACTTGACTATTGAGGGAATACTACATCCATGACTAATGAGGTGTAAATCTGAACTAATGAACCTCACACACTACACATTTCACACTTTGCACTTAATGTTACATCTTTTGGGCATTTTATTCTCACACATTACATTATCCTATTTTACAATATACACTTTATGCTACATTGATCTATTTCTCTAGCGCACATTTCAAACCATTTCCCAATGACGCACTCTTGTTTTATGGTTCATTCTTGATCATCGAGGGTAATTTATAAATGAATATCATCTCATATATATATATGTACACATCCTCTCATGGGCATGCTACTCCTATCACACTCATATTTCATACCATTCCATCTCACTCACCCATAACATACTGTCATATCTTGGTTGCACATTGTTCTTGTTTACTCATGCTCACATGTACACTTTGCTTAATATGTTAGTAAGATATTTCATATGTCATTATCTTTTATATATACACATGTGCATTCACTTATTCTCTAGTTTTGAATGTAGACTTTACATAGATCTTTGCATGCAACATGGATGTTTGGCTTTGTACCTCTTACTAGTTCCACAAAGGCTCCTGGGGAATATACTTTCGTACACACTACAGGTGCTATTGTGTCATTTTATACTACTTCATATTCTTCCTACCACACTACTCTATCAATATATACACATCTTGACATAATTTTTATCTTTCTAACATTTTAACGAGTGCTTCATGTGTAACATTTACTTTGCAGGAATTATTTTCTACCATGGTTGTTTGATTCTTTGCTTTCCACTATTTTCCATTATTTGTCATTGTATGCCACTACATACGGGATTTTCCTTATCTCTTTCTTGTTTATTTCATGTATGATTTTGGTCATTTCTTCCATGATTTTCTTATGACATTGTGAGCAATCTCCCATGTTTGAAACCCTATTTTCTTAGTCTATCTTGTTTATCTTATTTGCACACTTGTTTGTTACACATTGTCTTTCTATATACATGTTTATATTGTTTGCATTGACACATGTTTCTAGCCACTTTGTTTTCATTTGTATTGGTTTCTTACATGAACATCCCCTCCCCTATAAGGTAATAGTTTCATATCAACATTAGGTCCTCCTTTGGGCCATCTTCTCCTAGCGATGTTGCATGCACCCCAAACGAGGGCGTGAATACATTGGGTGAATCAGCCCCCCATTAAGTAGTACTTAGCCACAATTAATACCTTTATAGCATAGTAATAGAGTAGTCTTTAGCTATAGAATTGGCCTAGAATTTGACTTGGGTCTTCAACACAACACGACGCCAAGTGCCCAAATATAGAAATGAGTGTCCTGGGAACTCCGACATTTCTTGGATGCCTATGACAGGGGTAAGTTACAGAAATTTTCTCAAATCAGCATGGTTCATAGCAATATACACAATCAATTTTCATAAATACAGAATACAGCTTCTCTAGCAATCAGAATGCATTCTATCTCTATTTGTCTTATTTTTCTACTTAGATCAAAATTGATCAAACATATATTCAATCGCATCAAACCGAGAAAGGATCACACAATCTACAATGGTGTATACATTTTTGGAAGCGATCACATGAGATAAAGAATAAAACTAGACCTTTCTCCCCAATACTCTTCTGTAATGGCATGAGATCACCCAAGAAAATCACACTTGGTGTGAGATCGCCCAAAAAACTCGTTCTTCTTCAGCATTTCAATACATTTTTAATCCTTTTTACTTGTCATGAATCAGGTGCACACTTCTATTTTTGCATACTTTTACATACTTTTTACATATTTCATACATTTGGATCGAAATTTTTCATATACACATATTTGATTGCTCTTCACTCTTATTTTCTAGGTCCTTCCTTAATACGCAACAAGAAACAACCTCACATCATCATCAAGCATGACAATGAAAACATGTACACTATGACACATCGCATACGCTTCACCCCTAGGGTCACTTCCTCTTTCTTAGCTTCCATGCTTCATTTTTATCACTTCACACTTTTTCTTGTCTCTTGGCACTCTTTCACCATCAATATTCATGGTTATCAGGTACACATCTATTATCTACTTTATTTTATCGAGCATTCTCTCAACAACATAAAGTGGGGAAAATGTGGACACAAAATCACACACTTGGGTACATTTATAGGTCCTAATTGCATACTTGCACTCATATTATTCCTAAGTGATAAAAGTACTAATTTACTACTTTCTTTCGCCTCTTTTCTTTCTTTCTTATTTCCTTCTTGGTCTTAAACACCCCATTTCTTAGTCTGACCTTCATCACTTTAGCTTCCCTAAGTCTAGACGTTAGCACCCAGCTAGCCAGACGCCATCACTCAGGCACCCTCATCACCTCTGGAAGCCCTTGACATATTTTTATCTTACTCGCCTCTTTTGGGCCTCTTCTAGCTGTTGGGAATCTTGATTTCTTATGGGTCGGCCTTTTAGTGGTTAATTACAAAATTCAAACAAGGGAATCATATAAATACAATGTTATGTGATCAAATTAAAGGACCAAGCTCTAAGTATCTATTACCATCACCTAAGGTTACATCCAAAGGAATTATAAGAGCATTAAAGCATCCATCTAGCTTCATTCAAGATACAAGGACTCTTAAATCTGCATACACACATGGGAGGAAGTTTCTTTTGTTTCATCCACACATCTATATACATTACTACATCTAGTTATTGCTCGCTATCAAGTGCATCTTTCACAAGAGCTTCCTAAGGCGTGATTCTACACACACACACATAAAGCTACATGGAATATGAAATGTAGTGCAGTGCTCGGTCATAAATTCACTCAGTCGGGTGATCTCTAGGGTCGTACAACTCCACATTTGCATCTTTTCTTTTTAGGATTTGATGTGTTTTGGGGTTTTGCAGGAGATATTTTTCTTTACAAGTTATAGGTGAATTATGTGGACATATAGAGACATACATGTGATTAAAAATGAAGGTTAGTGACACTTGTGTGACACCACAAATTTTAGGTTTCAAGCTTCATGCGGTCATAAGTGCCAGACAGGTCTCTTATACCTAGCACCCCAATACTATTCTAGGTGCCCTAGTCCATATTATTCGACATCTCTGAATTTTTTTGTGTTTGGTTATGACATCTTTCCCTCCTATTTCAGTATTTTTCTAGTTTAGCCATACCTCGAATTTATTGCGAATCAGCTAAGTCCTTTTATTTCCTCTCTTGCACTTAGGGTTTTAGGTTCTCTGTTCTTATTTCTTATGTTGTATATGTGCTTTATTGTTATATCATTACATGTGACTCTGAAATATCCTATAGGGTTTAATAAAATCAATATTTTTAAATCACATGGGTCTATGTTTTTTTCAAGGGAGTTACATTGACCAAGTGCTCGAATGAAGCATAAAATAAATTCAAAATGAGTTAAGACATATTAGTATATTTGTATGATGAATTAGGTTGATGTTTTCACTCAAGAAGAGTTAAAAATAAATCTAAGGAATATGAAGACCATGTACTCGGGTATGCTTTTTCATTAATGTAAAAAATGGGGAGAAGAATTAGGCAGTTTTCCATCAATGACAAAAGGGAGATTGTTGGCATGAGTGAGATAGTGTATTGGCATTGATGTAAAATCTCATTAATGATAAATAGGATGATATATGAGTGTTATAGGATACTTAATGTGATGATGACATGGAAAAACAAGGTATAACATGATGGAATGAGTAGACACAGTGAGAATGGCTTGGCTTAGTAGGCCTTCTTAGGTGGCCTAGTTAGCTTAGGTGATAGTGCATGGTGGTTTTAGCTGAAAGGTGACTTGAGGAACATGGTAAAGACATAGAGATAATGATAGGAGAATTTTGAATCTATCACATGAGCTTTAGGTTACAGGTACAAGTTGTGGACTCAATTGTAGGTGCTCATCTAGACCTACTCTAGGTGCTTAAAGGCCAAATGAAGCATGAGAATCAGTTTGAGAGATATGTGAGCTCATGGAGGCATGAAAAGGTGTGAGACATGTTGTCTCAAGTGTGTTAGGTGATTTTTTAGAGATTAGAAACATATTTGTGAGGTTTGTCTACTTGGTCTAGGTCTAAACTAGGCCTAATCCTAGTGTTTGGAGGCCTAATAAGGCATGATAGTCACTTGTAGGTGTGTATGAGATCTTGAGGAAATTCATAGAGGTATGTTATGTTTTTCCAACATGTACAGATAATTTGAAGAGGTTTCATGCCCGGTTGTGCTAGTTTAGTTTTTATCGCCTAGAACAACATGCAAAACCTTAAGGCATATTCATGCAAATGAGATGGGACGTGAATATGAAGAGATATTTATGACATAACGAGCATTGGATATATTAGTAGGGTGTGTTGAGATGTTGTGGGAAAAAATTTAGATTTCCATGATGATAATTTTGCAAGTTATGAAGGTTAGACCAAAATTGGGTTCTTTAGAGTGCATTTTCCGGCTCAGTGAGAGAAATTATCATGTTTGGCACATGTAAGGTTTGAATTTAGAGATTTTCCTTTCAGGAATTTTGTGGCATGGAGTTAAGAATATTTTATAGTTTTAATGAGGTTAAATGAGGCCCAAACATTTATGAATGATCATTAAGTAGGTAATCAACTTTTTATGAGTTTGAAACCCTAGGTTATGAGTGATGGATAAGATCATCTTGGTATGAGAACAAAATATATTAGTTTGTCAAATTTTATGATTTTAGGTTGTAGATGACTCCTCCATGTTTCAGTAAAGGTATGATAAAGCTTGTGACATGATGACGTGGGCCCCACTCAAAAGGCAAGTTTCTAAATATTTTTCGGTTTGTGGCAAAGTTGTCCATTGAACCTATGGACTAAATCACCATTTATGAAATATTTTGAGTTTTATTATATTTCCATGATAGTTTCAGGTCATGGTTTAATTCCTAGATGGAAAAGTGTGCCATATCTTTGAAATTTGGTTTTTGGGCCTAAAAAGGTAGTTTAGCAGTGTTAGAAAATGGAAGTGCTTGTAAACTTGTGAGTATAGTGAAGGAGTCTAATGTACTTGGAGTTGTTGTAAACATCTAATTTGACATGTTTTAAGTTTTGGTAAACCCCCTGAAAGTGCACCGAGGTGGCATGGTCGAGGTTAGAAGTTTACTTGGTTGATTTGGTTCGGGATAGGATTGCTTTGGCTAGAAGATTAATGTAGAAGACCCATAATTTGGCTTATTTGACGATAAATATCCATTTTAGAGTGAATATGGATGAATTTTGTTCCTATTTAATTATTTTATAGGTATTGAAGCGGGTCAGCAAGGATGTAAACTAGTTGAGTTTCCAAAACTACTTTCTGGGTAGTTCCATTTGTTGAAGATGAAAATAGGTTTGGTTTGCATTATTGGATGTTTCATGTGGTATAACAAGCATGGATGTGATCTAAAGGTTAGTGGATTTATAATGAGCAATTACATGGAATAGTTTAGGTGTCTTGGTGTGGTCTTGAGCTTCATAGGCTAAGATTGGTTCCCTACAAGCAATTGTTTTGAGTAGGAAATGGTCCTACTTGTTAGTGTTATAAAGAAAATGATTGGTGAAAAGCATGGTGCAATAATGGATGATGTTTTATGATTTTTTTGGCATGTTTGACGCCTTTGGATCCTTGAATAAACACGATTATTTGTTTAGAGGTCTTTGATGAGCTTGATGATGGGGTTTTGAACCCTTTTGGTTTGTCTTGTGTCTTGGTGCATGGCTGACCTATATGGGTCCATTTTATGAATTTTTATGAGTGTGATGTTATTTTTTTAAAATTTGGAAAGGTTAATATCTTGGGTTAGGACCGACCTATGTTATTTTTTTGAGTTGAGATGCATATAAAGTGCATGTTTTGGTTCAAATTTGAACTAGTTGGAAAGAGAGGGAAAATGCAAGCTAGGTGAGAGAGTGAAAGAGTGTTAAAGGAATCAATATAGAGCTGATAAAGTGTGTGAAGTTATAAATATTTTTGAAGAGCTTGTATGCAATGGTTTTCATCCAAATCAGTTAATGAAAGATCTTGTTTGAGTGAGTTAGGAGAAGGTGTGTTTGAAGAGGGTTTGAAGGTGTATGAGTTGAATATTTGATCACTATCAGTTTTGTGTGCTAGGATAATTTCATCAATGTTCTTACTATTCAAAATTTTTGTGATGGGTCATATTCACATGAGGCTTTTTTTTTTGAGTAATATCAATAAGGAATTTTAGGGGTTGGTTCTCTTTTTCGGGTTAGTGCCTCACTAAACAAATTTTGTGTGATGAGTCATATTCATGCAAGTCTTTTGGTTTGAGTAATATAATAAAAAAATTAGTGGGTTTTCTTCCCCTTGAGGGTTTCTCACTTAAATCTTGTGTTTTTGTGTATTCTTTCATGGTTATGCTATTTTTGGTGATTTTTCCTATTGTTGAGATCAAACTAATGCATGGTTGAATGTTAATGGTGTATGAAACTTAATTTGAAAATTTTTAAGAGTTTTAAAGGAATTATTCACCCCCTCGCATTCCATTGCGCTTCCAACATCGTGGTTTCTTCAGATGTTGAAATCTTCCCTAGGTGTGTATGAGTAGAGGTTCAAAGGAGAAAATGAAGCTTCCAATTTTTAATTATCATTAGAATTCTTACATGAGAAGATCCCAAGAAAGATAGGAAACGCCATGGTTTTCGCTTTTGATTCTTGATTTTTCCATGACGTGGGTGAACTTCCTTTATAACTCGAACATCATGATCTTATCTTTGAGGTACCTTGGAAGATTGTATGGAGAAAGATCAAATCCTGATACTTTGATGTGTGAGAAGGACCCATATCTCTTGATCAATGCAGTAACTTGAGAAGAAAATCTTTACTAGCGATTACCCTCCAGCAATTGTATGATGAACATAGTGAATACATCATTCACCCTTGAAAAATGGTGGTATTTCTCCTTTAGGTTAATTTATGGATACCTTTCATAGGTGGGGGCCCTTTGAGAGATGTTTTGAGTGAAGGTTCAAGACTTTGAATGGTCTTGTACTTACAAGAGCATAGACTAGATAGGATGTCATTGAGAATTTTTTGGCAACCTATAACTATAGAATTTTTTGATGAATGTTTTCACCGATTATCTATCCCTAATCAATCATGTGTTTTCCTTATATAATGATAAGGATGTTGTGCCATACAATCTTGAAAATATTTCATGGCCTCTTTTCCCATTACCTGCTTTCGGTAAAATGATTACATCTAAATATCCTTCATGAAACTAACTTCTAGATAGAGCTTTGAGAACACGAGAAGGCTTCATCCCTTGTTTCAACCATGATCCCAATGCAAGACCTTAGAGATAGGATTCTATTTTTGACCATTCTCCGATGAAAATTCCTTCATCATGATAATGATGTTGTTTCTTTTTGAGATTAACTTAAGTTAGAATACCTTATTTGTTGCATTTATCAAGTATAAGTTTGATATTTTGTCTTTCAAAAAAAAGATTAGTAATTTTTCCAAGTGATCAAAGCATATAAAGGAGATAGAATGTCGTTTTTGATTTCTCATATCATCCTAAGACATAAGGAAAGAGCATACACAAAAAAATACCTCACTAATCTTGTGGAAATGGAAAACACTCAATCAAATTGTGAAAATAAAATTTGTTTTAACCAAATTTGAAGTTAATCCTTTTAGAAAACTTAATTTAAATGTTTGTGAAAGCATAAATAAGGTATTGAACCATTTTTTATTACCAAGATTGCCTAGAAGGTGTGAGGGAAGAGCATACAGATTTCAAAACTTTACAAATAACAATGCAACATTCATAAACTCAACTAAGTAAAAGTTAGCACAAAAATTACAATATTATGAACGTAACCTACAAACCCACTTATTAGTACCAACAAAACCTAAAAATTGTTAGAAATTTCCAAATAATTAACCCTTACAAGTGTTAGAACAAAAATTGACTTTAAACAAGAACACTTGTGCGTATTTGATGACATGTGCGTGTCCTAGCAACATGTGTGTGCCTAGAATGACAAGTGCATGGCTCTGTGAAAAACACGGTGAATAATTACACATGCATTGGTAGAACGACACCTACACATTATTTCAAGCATGTGCGTGTGATTATAATTTGATGTGTGTGCTAAGTAAAAATTTAGTTAGACATAGAGATTTAATAATGCCTACACGTCCTAAGAGACATATGTGTGTGCTTCAAGCAAGTGCACATTTTTCATGACATATGCATGATGTTGGTTTAATATTTTTTTTTGTGGGGTCAAAAATATAGGGTAATAGGTGTGTAGCCAGGGAAACATATGTGCATCCCAAGGGACATATGCATGTCTTATCAAACATATGCATGTGATTTTCAACATGTGTGCGCCAATTTAAAACACATGTGTGTGGACTGAAAAACCACAAAAAGATGAGAAACAGAAATCTAAAACTGCAAACAAGTTAGATCCTTACCTTTTAAGTCACTTTATAACATAAACCCAATAAATATACATGCAAAAGGAGATTAACTACACTTAATTAAGTAAAATGCTTGAAGCCAAACTATTTAACCCTTGAAATACATAAAAATGGTTAGAACCTCAAGTAAAAAGCTTGAAAGTGACTTTTAGTGGACTATGGAGTAGTCCCACTAGAGATTAACTTGAAGTAAAAATGGTATTCTCACCTGGGGTTGTTTCTTTTCGATATTAACTTGAAGTAAAAACACTTCAATACCTTCTTTATGCTTTCAAAAACACTTTAATTAAGTTTTCTAAAAAGATTAACTTCAAAGTTGGTTAAAATTAATTTACTTTTCACAATTTGATTAAGTATTTTTCCATTTTCACAAGATTTAGTGAGGTATTTTGTCATGTATGCTCTTTCCTTACATCTTAGGATGATCTAGGAAATCAAAAATAACATTTTATCTCCTTTATATGATGTTTTGATCACTTGGAAAATTAATAATATTTGTTTGAAGGAAAAAAAAATCGCTTGCAAAATAATCGGAGTATAAATGAAGGCTAACTCATTTCTTGTAGGTTTTCAAATGGTGTGCGACGAAAACCACATTAAGTTTCAAAGATAAAACAAACACCATATTCAACACACTTGATTTGCAGGTTTGGATAAGGGTACGCCCCATCTTCTTTAAACTAGGAAAATTCTCTTTGGCATAAGCCTTAAGCTACAACAAAAGAGATGGTCCTAGGAACCCCAAAGTAGTCCACCACTAAGTAACCTTGTGGATGAAATGGGAAGTGCTCCACTTACCCACTTGACTATTTTTACATTTGTGAGTTAGAGTCAAAGTTATCCATATCATGACCCCAGTGAGAATATACATGAATGCATTCATTGCTCATTGTATTTGAAGGGGGTAAAGTAAAGCTGAGATAATCCAAGACTAGTCAGTGCCACTTTCTTGGTAAATTGAGCTTGCAATAGATAAACGTGTGACACCTAGTTGAGGGAACCACCTAGGAAATCCATATTGTCTTGGATCCCACTGTTCCATATCAAGCCATCTTGTTTCATAGAGCTATCATGAAGCACTAACTTTTTGGAGTCATAACATTATTTTCCGAACAAGGGAGGGAGTTTGTCTAATTTGGGGCTTATTGTATTTCATTATGAAGCTTACGACGTATCACTTTTCCTTAGTTTTTACTTGTCTTAAGACAAGGAAAAACTTTGACGAAGCTATACTTACTTTCTTTCATCACCACTTTGATCTAATATTTTTTTATTGTTTCCCATTTGGGAAAAAAAGAGAAACAATATGCGTGGATACGCTAGAATAAGCGTGTCCACCACTTTTGTAGTCTACTTGCATGACTAGGTTGTAATTCTAGAATACAAGTGTTGAAAGTGTGAATGGTATGTCCTCATATTCTAGTAGGCCTTTTTGTCTCACACCCAAATTGAGAATTATCATCCTCATAGTTAATATTGTCTCACCATTGACTTCCTTTGAGTTTTTACGTTGCTCGTGTCATATCCATACAATTTGATACTTACATCTTGTTTCCTTTATGAAACTTGGTCTAAGTCTCGTATCATTACAATGTTCACATACATAGAAAACTTCTTGATGTACTTGACTTAGTTTTTTATACCAACATTGCCTTAGGTTTCTTGAGAGTGATTATATTATGGTGTTCACATCGCAATAACATCATTTTGATACTAAAAATATTGCTTTCATCGCAAGGCTTGGTTCACATATCTCGAATGGTGTTGTTATTATGCTCACATTAGTAACTTCCACTTTCAAAAGACTTGGACTTTGTTTGTTTCTAGAAACTTACTTTAGTATACCTTGTTGGGAGAGTGCGTCAACATGTTCTTAGTACTTAGGTATTGTTTATTTCAAACTTGACCTAAGTGGTGATATCATGTTGTCACGGTTTATGCCTAACCTACTATTTGATAGTGCATTTTGCATAAGGAGTAGGTTCTTTTACTTTCGATTGGTTTACAAAATTACATGATTGTGCCTTATGTTCATTGTATTGATCTATTTTTGCAGCAATCCATATTTACAAAATGTCTAGTTGGTCGTCGTTATGCTACCCAAATTGACGGGGAACCTTCTTCAATTTGAAGAAAGTCAATCATATTATCTAGGTCTTAGCATTTGGACCCAACAATGCCTACGATTACGAACTATCGCATGGTTCCTTGTGGTAGTGACAATAAGGAACCTAGATTTATCCATTCACATCAAAAGAGACCCATCACGACTAAACCCCGGTTGGTTCTTCATCTATAGAAACCACTTGGGTACCCTATTCCCCACATTCATCTCATATTCGGTGGTATGGTTTGGATGCTTCGATCAAATCTATTATTTGGGTTCGCCCCATTATTCTTCTAATTCCAATCCCAATTATTTTTTAGATTCATCTCAATCTTTTGAATAATCCAATCCAAACTATTATGCAGATTTGACTCCTAAGTAAAGGTCCACCCTTTCTTCTTAGGACTCTCTCTCTCGATCACCTCAATGAACCTTTCCTCTGTCGAAGAGATCTTTGAACCGAAATTCCTCTAATTAATCATCTAAGTCGACCCATATGTCTTCTTTCGCTAACTGGATGTGTGATCCTCTTTGGCTACCGGCACTATACCTTCGATAGGTAATCCCATAGCATCTTATTCCACTTGCAAGACATCTCTATTGAAGTCTACTTTGTCCCTTGATTCATCTTCTTCTATCAATTGGAATCCAATTCCTCTTTTGCCCCTGAGTCATTTTGATCATTCCTTATTATATATTCATCCATATTCTAAAGATCAATGTTTGCGTCCATGTCTAAACATTCATAATAAATAATGTGCTAAGATATTTTTTTACACACTATTGATTCCTTTGTGGATGCAGTAGTGTCCCTTTCATCTACATCATCAAACATCTTCTAGAGCTCCCACACCTATTGGACCTCTTTCTTCCGATCAACCTCCTATGGTTGAATAACAACAACCTCTATTAATTGATTTCTCTCGGGAGGAAGGAACAATCAGATTACACAATGAAATTCCTTTATAGGATTGCAAAACAAGTATTATTTATAGAACTCGATACACTTACTTATTGGGAGGAATAAATTGATTCTTTTTGTCACAAAAAGAGGAATACCCTAGTACCATCGAGCTTGATCCTCCTCTTTTTCTTCCATCTTCTCATTCTTCATCACATGATGAAATGTTTGGGTGTGTCATTGACCCATGGCCTATCTTCTCATCACCCAATCCTTTTTAGCTATCATAATTCCTCAATCATAATCTTACCTTGGATCACCTCCTTGTAGCTCATCATCTTCTCTTATGTGTGGGCCACCACATGGTAGCCCTCCATTTTCTACTTGTGGGTCATCTCCAGGTAGCCCATTATCCTTTATTCTTGGGCCATGTCCTAGTATCCCTTCACTATCATCTATATGTGGCTCACCTCCTGGTAGACCATCTTATTCTATGTTAGGGCCACATCCTAATAGCCCACCATCTTCTATTGGTGGCTCTTCTCTGAGTAGCCCCTCATCATCTATACTAGGGGCACATCCTAGTACCCCTTGTATTTGATTCTTGGGCCACATCCTAGTAGCCCTTAATAATACTCTATGTATGAGAAACCTCTTAGTACTCCCTCATCTTCAATTCTTGGGCCATACCCTAGTATGCCTTCATCTTATGTCTATGGAACACCTCACAGTAGCCCATCCTCTTCAATTCTTGGATCGTATCCTTTTCGTCCATCACATTATACTTCTATCAATGAATTTGGCAAGCCTATCATCATTTCTCACATCAATCCTATTCATCCACTTTCCTCTCCCACTTCTTGAGATCGACGAGTCATTCCTTAGTGTATACAAAACCCAAACAATTTCATTGTCAAACTAAGATTAAAAATTCCAAGATCTTCAAAGCTCCCAACAATTTAAACAGTCATAAAGTTTAGAATTAGACGTGATTCAAGAATGCACATCAACACAACCATCAAATATGGCACAAAGTGCATAAACCTTTGGATAGGGAACTCAATCTTTCACATTTGAAATCCATGTTTCAAGATAAATTTTATTCATTTTTTGAATATGAGCTCACCACGATCATCGAGATCTAGGATAATATGACTCTTGATAAGAAAACGCGCGCTTAATCTTCCTTATAAGGAAATCGTGAACATTGTTGTTGAATCTTATCATGAAATTGTTGGTCCCAACCTTCCCAAAACTATCAAAAATCTAAAAAGTCAAATAAACTTCAAAATACAAAAAAAATGAGAAAAAATTAAAAATCAAAGGTATAAAGATCAAACATTGCAATCATGTATTGCATACGCATGGATGTTATTTCTTCCCCTTCTTTTCACTCTACAAATCCGCCATTTTCATCCCTTCAATGATCTTTTGGTTATCATATTCACATGCATTTTGTGATAGTTATCTCTATGGTATGTGTTTGGCCTTGATATTTCATCACCTTGGTAAATTAAAGAACAGTGACCTCATAGAGATCCTATCACAATCTCCATCTAATAAACTTGTTGTGAAGAACTTTTGGACATATTTTTTTTTACACTAGCCAATGTCATCATCAAAATCACTTCCATATCCTTCCATCAAGCCATCAATAGTTCTTAACCCCTTATCAAATCAATAGGGCTGAAATAAGTTTTTAGAAAGAAAAGAAAATCAATCAAATCAAAATCAAAAGAAAAAAACAATTGATATATAACTCTTTCTAGGGTATTTCCAATAATCTCCACTGGGGCTATGGACATTTGACTAGTAGTTAGAGAAATGTTGTGATTAGAATCAGATACATCTCCATCGGGGCTATGGACACTTGGCGGGCAGCGAATCAATGTACGGTTCTTCTTCCACCCTTCATTCATAAATCCACTTTCAAAATAAATCGTTCCTACACATTGGCTAGTGTTTCTTCACTTGTTGTCTATTAAGAATTCCCTCCAAGAAGTAATTTAATTCCACATGCACACTTTGGATATCTATGAGAAAATAGGATTAGTATGTTACCTAGTGTCTTTTTTGGACCTTTTCAAGCTCTTAATCTAGTCCATAGTCTCATGATTTGTTCCTTTAGCTAATCACTTATCTTCTCACTACATTTTCCATATCCATTCATAACATTTGGTGTTCTTTTGCTTCATTTAAAACATCCATGTGTATAGAATTTCCTTTTTACTATGTTTTTGGACACCTTTGTCCATTCTTGCAATAAACAATCTTCGCTTCATTCTATCAAATGTTTCTTGGTCAAACTACGCTAGGGGCATCCTTGCTCCTTCTTAGCTCTTCATTGACTTATGTTAATCATTACGATTGAACCTATCTATCTTGGGCTAGATCTTATCTTATTCTATGCTTGAAGAGTCTGCCTTTTGAATACTCCCACCTAACGTTGGGGCACATTCGCATCTTCACTTTCTTATGCACACCCATGGTATTCTGCCATTGTACATCCCATCTATCACTAGGGGCATCCACATTCTACTTATTTTTCTTCATGTACATAGTTTCAGAAAACTTTCAAAATCACAAAAACATTCAAATATGTTAGAACAATCAAAACATTCAAATATATTTCAAAAAACTTCTAAAAAAATTGAAAATCATCCTATAAAACGCGTCTCTTTCGAGGTTCTTGCTTGTTCTCATCATAACAACTCACGGATCCTTTGAATCTACCTCCATTAACAACATATGGTCTACTTACTATGTTTGTACTACGGGGACGCAATGGGTTGCTTGGTATTGTTTCATAGTGCATGATTTATTTTCATAGGACCCAAGTGTCCTTTGTTATTCCCCTTGCATGTATCCTTGCTTGGGGCACCATCATTAACCCTTTTTTCAATTCACATAGTTCAAAATTGAAACTTGATAACAAAAACATTGGTACAACTATATTAGACATTATTTGTTTAAGTATGTGTGTTTTTACTTGTTTCTTTGTTAGGTTAGCTTGTTTACTTTCTCGTATTGCCTTTGTATTATGTATGTTACATGGAGTTAGGCATCGTCTTACTTTCTTGTATCACATTCCATTTTTTATGTTGCATAGAGTTGGTGTTTTTAGTAATGAAAAATTGTTCATGTATGGCTTTTCATGTCATATTACACTTTTGTTGTATGTGTTTTTCATAAGGACCGATGATGAAGATCACTAGTAATATGATGAAAATTAAGTTGTTTAAAAGGGCTGGATGGATGTTAGCTCATTCCTCCTTCCTCATACTCATTTTATTTTATATTCCCTTTCTTCTCTTTACACTATTCTTCCCTTTACTTGGGGTATTTTTCCCCCTGCGTATTCTTCTATCTCTATCCTTTAGCTTTTCGATCGTCGATCGACCTCTTTCATCACCCCATCGACACTCGAGGGGGAGTCCTTCACTCTATTAATTTTTTTTCTACCCATATCAAAATTTTTACTTGTTTCTACTTGTCTACTATCTTTGAAGTGGCGTATCTTATGCCACCCTAAAGAGGGGAAAATGTAGACACCTATAATTTGATCAAAGCAATCTTATTACTAACATTACACTGACTATTCTACTCTATGCAAATTGATGACACTTCGTCAATTAGCCTCCTTCTCCCCTCAAAATCATCTTAATTGACCATTATATGTTGATTAAGCCTCCTACCATGTAGTTGACTAATAAATCTTCTTATTGGCTAACTCTCGCTTCCAAAACTTCAAAAATCTATCGAAAACCTCTTCTAGGTGCTCCAGAAAGCTTCCTAAATCTTAATTGGGAATCCTAATTCATCCAAAGAGATTAATTAGCCTCTAAACCTAGTAAAATATTGATTTGACTTGTTAAAAGTGATTTTCAAACTTACCTTTTGTCCTACATGCACCAAAACATCCCTTTCTTGAAATAAAAAAACTATAAATAAACCCCTCCTCCTTATCATTTCTAAGAACACTTTCCCTCCTCTAGTATGAACTATAGGCATTTAGGATTAGAGCATTTCTTCATTTGTATTGAGCTATCATCTTTACCATTGCATCCCCAACTCTTTCTTCCTCCATTAATGGTGAAACTCCATTCTTGAAAGCTTGAGAACCATATCAAACAATCATATTTGATTGTTAGGATCTTCATAGGTTCATGTTTTGTAGCATTCAAAGAGTAGAGAGTAGTATATACATGTTAGTTTGATGTTATTTCAAAGTTATAATGCATGCATAGGATTAGCTCTTGTTTATCTCTTATCTTGATGGTTCATAGTTGAGTTGGTAAAATATTTTGAGGTTTATTTAGTGTTCTAGCCTCATTTATATAGCTTTTCCAATTTATACATGTTCACATTCATACACTATGAAATTCCATTTGGAGTGAACAACGAAAGTACTTGAGTTTTCATCTACTCTTATGATTCTTGATTCTAGCTCACATTATTGGGCACATGATAGCACTAATTCCATACTCTAAAAATACATGGGATAACCTTCTACATAGCATATAGTCCACTCGTGAAAACCTTATCTTCAACCAGCTCCCGAGGGCCTCTAAGCATTCTATTCTTCAGATCTTTTCAGTCCATATGAGCAACATCGTTGTTACCAACACATGGATATTATAATACTGGGGTTGAAATAAGTTATAGAGCGATAAAATTGAACTTCATGTTTTCAAAAATCAACAAGATGAGAGAAAATGAAGACAATAGAAACTTTCTGCAACTTAATCTGAAACTTTCTATTTTTAGTAGGTTGGGTTTAGGAGTTGCTTTTTTAGGAAAATGTGATGTTTCCTCGAATTAAGTTTCATGGATTAGCTCACATGATAAGATTACCTTCATTGATATTGTTTTATTGTTTTTTTAATTTTTCTATTTTTAATAAGTTGCTTTTTTACTTTTTTGGAAAAACTACTTTTTGCTCAAATTGTGTGATTTGCCTTGTTTTTAATCTTCATTATTTTTGAATGTTATGATCTAAGAGAAATTACTATTCTTAGAATTTTGCTATTTTTAGTACATTTCAGCACTAGATTCTTACTCTTTTAGAATTGGCAATTACCCATGTTCGTTTGTAATAAAAATTCCCTCATCGATTCTTCTCGTCTCCGGGATCACGTGCTCCAAATTTCGTAGTGATCCATCCGCCATAACTCTTGTAAATTGAAAAAACATATTCTAGCAAAAAAAAAACAGGGATTTCTATAGTTAAAAATATAGGGCATCATCCATATTATAATGATAATCTTCTTGAAGGCACTTGGAATGAGGATCAATCGATAAAATTTCACCACAATCTGCTTTGAGAGTTAGAATTTATGAATATTTCTTCCTTTTTTCATTCATGGCTACCCTAGAAATATTTATAAAATATTCCTAGTGTTTTTATAGATATTTGGAGGTTTAAAACATCACTAATGGTAGAAAGAGTCGAACTAGACAAAGAAATGGAGTCGAAGGCAGTTATTTTGAGTTTTTACATTTGACAGGTGTTTTTCACACACAGATGAAGTAAAGAACATGTAATTTTAAAACTAGGGTTTTTATGCTTGGATTGATGCACATATTTTATATCCCAATTTTCCCCTTTATAATTAGGACAATGGGGGTAATAAAATGCGCCTCAAGAGGATCTTGCCACTTGTCACCATAGGATGTAATATTGAGGAGATGGATAAAATAGGTCATAGCACTGTGGGGCTACAAGTGAGGTCATATGGAAAAAAATTGAGAAGGGATATAGTGGGGAACATTTTTTGTTCCCTTGTGAATGGGGAAAATAGCTACAAAAAAATATACACTCACTAGATGAGGACAAGTGGCAGCACGAGATGCAATGAGGGGAATGGAGAAAGACTAGTTTTAGCACTAAGGGGCTGAAAGTTGGTCACAATGAAAACCAGAGGGGTTGCTAAAGAGGGGAAATTTTTTTGTCCCCTATATCCCCTTGGGAATAGGTAAAATAGGGACATAACATTGTTCCCTCACCAGATCTACCAAGTGTTTCCTTCAGGATGCAAGATGGAGGAGGTGAGCCAAGTCAAAGAAGCCCTTTAGAGTGTTGAACTTGGTCATGAGGAGAACTAGATGGAAGGGATAAGGTGTGGAATTTTTTGTTTCCCCTCTGTCCCCTTGGGAATGGGTAAAACAGGGACACATAAATATGCCCTCACTAGGAGGTGACATGTATCCACCTCAAAAATGACTAAGTATGAGAAACGTACCTCGCAAGAGAGAGAACTTGATGACTTAATTTTTGGAGCTCCATGTGGTATTTTTGATGAAGTATTATATTATTTTGAATCCCAAAAGAATTAGAAGGAAAATGGGATGGATTTTAGACCTTAATTATTCTTTCATCATCAAAATTTGGCCCCTTTTTCTTTAGGACAGCAGGGTGTGTTTGCCAAAACTGAGCTTTCATGAGAATCCATCGAGTTGTGTGAAATATTTAATGATTCCATCATGTAGAGGATTAGTTAATATTTACAATGAATATTTTTTTCTTTCCAATTCATTAAGGAACTCCTATAATCCTCTACAAAATTTCAGGTACCGATTTTGACAAAGATGCTCCTCACCCCCCGAAAAACCTGCTTTCACTACAATTGTTCCCAAACCTACAATTTTTTTGTAAATCCTCCTAAATCAGCTTAAAATTTTTAAAAACTCTCCAATACCACCTCTAGATGATTTTGGGCTTTCAGATCAGTCCCATAGGATGCACACATGTCCTAAAAAGGCCAAAATTAGCCTTTCTAGGCCTACTCGGAGAATTCACCTTTGAAAGCACTTCACTGAATGAGATGAATGATCTTGTCTCAACATTTCAAACACTAGGGAAAGTTTGTAAAACAAATTTTTAGGAATTGTAATGTGAGGATTAACATGATACAGATGGAAAAATGATCCGAAGAGGGGTTGAGGGGATTTTCAAGTAAATTTTTGACATTTGGGCTTGGATGTCATGGTTCAAAATTGAATTTTTGGCCTTGCAAATATATATGATAATGAACACCGATTTAATGATTTATAGTGTTCCCACATCTCATAAAAGAAGGATATTATAAATAAAATGTTTCGGTTCAACAAGAGGTCAAAATAAAATAATTCCATTCAAGAATAATTCCTTCTATCTAGAGGAGAATGACTATTTCAATAAGGAGTAGATGAGAAAAGTGTTTAGGCATCCTGACGAGTATGATTCCATTAAAAAAGGAGACATTATTTTCATGTAGTTTAATTTTTAAGCCAAGGGAAGTAAGGTGATGACCTCTGTGTTTTGACTTCGACCTTATGTTCAAAAGTATCTTCATGATTCCATGATTGAGCAACCATATCGAGCTCACATGGTGCAATTCACTTAGTAGTGTTTTTGACCGCTCATTCAATACTTTAAAATGTGTCTACATCTCACATGAGGAATAATTTTAAATTATAATGTTTCAATTCAATGGGTGGTCCGAGGCCAAGAATATCATTCAGGAAGTATTCCTTTAAAGCTCCATCAAAAGTAGATTCTTCGTCAACAAGAGCTTTCCCATCTCCATATTTTACATTCTCTCTCTTTTTCTCTCTACCCCTCCCGCTCTCTCTAAGTTTCTATTTCTTCATTAGGAATTTAATTTTTCACTCTTTTATCTTATTGACTTAAGTGACTTGATGTTAAATTGTAAAATTCCCTTTTTAAAAATAAGAAAAGGAATTATTTTTATTCCTAGGGAATTTGAAAAGTCACATGGTGGTGAGATGAAAAGTCACATGGGGAGAGGAAGAGACAATTTATAAGTTATAAATTGGAATGGATTCTCCATTCCAAAGGGGTTGGAAATTATTGATTGTTTTTAGTTGTTGGGCTTTGTATCACTAATATTACAAACAACAAAGCTACATTTCTTTATCTCCTTTCCTATGTTCTTGTACTCTCTCTCTCT
The DNA here is from genome assembly GCA_018340775.1 of Taxus wallichiana var. yunnanensis. Classification (NCBI taxonomy): domain Eukaryota; kingdom Viridiplantae; phylum Streptophyta; class Pinopsida; order Cupressales; family Taxaceae; genus Taxus; species Taxus wallichiana. The sequence continues at coordinate 811,012,484 of CM031240.1, read as the reverse complement.
CTACTCTCCAACTTTGTAAGAATTGTAATCTTGTAAAACCAAGAAAGAAATTTGTGTCTTTGATTAATGAATTTATAGAACTTTGTGTCTTTAATTTATTAGTCTTTTTATTTCTTACATGGTTGATTTATTCCTATTGAATGTGGACCTACTCTGGTTTGTGTGTGTGAAATTTGTAAGTCTACTCACAACATTAACCCTCTCTCTCTATTTCCCCATCTCCTCTTTACCTCTTCCCAATCAAATTCCTCCCTTGTATGTTGTAAAAACACATTTCCACAGGTTTAGTGGAGTATTTTTGTGTGATCCCGGAATAACGACCACCCTAGAGTTATAATTAGTTTACATTAATTAAATGGAATCCTCCCATACCTAAGAAGGAAGGGCCTAGCCTAATGACCATCAGTGGAAACCATCAATTTTTCCTACAAAAATTATTTCACCAATAGTGAGGATACCCTTGACTTGGTCATATTACTGATTCACATCATTCATCTTTTATCATTCATTCATACATATCTCTAATAACTAATTGAATCCATTAATTTTGGTTTTCTATTGGGTACCCTCCCATACTAGATAAGAGGTGTCAAATAATACAAAGTTTATAACCTCTCATAAGTGGTATTTAGTTTGTATGTCAATTCCTCATTTATGTATTCTCACTCATACATGGTTTAATTACATAAATTTAGTGATCATGAATCATGATGTTTCATCATACCTTTCTTCACATCCTCAAATTGTGTAATCTCAAAAAAGGTTTTGTAATTAAGATATTATTTCAAAAAAATATAATGATATTAAAGTAAAAACATAGTAACTACAACAAATATTATATACTAAATCATGTCATAATATAATATTCAATCAACACGTGAGATACAAATGTTGAACAAATCTCCTCGTTCATGTTTCATATTCATGAAATAGTAATAAAGGAAACAAGTAACACCAATTATGAGAGGGTTTAAGGTACCTCTAAATGTGATGATGATGGATATGGGTGGAAAAGTGAATTCCTCCTTGCAGCGAACTAGATGATTTACACAATAAAGAAGATTCAATAGAAAAATGGATTAGTAGATAAATGGAGGGCTGCCCAAAATTCTGGTCTGAGAAGTGAAAACTTCTTAGGATGGATGTCAACCCTCATTTAGATAAAGATAAAGAATTAAATGGAAGATGGATTTATTATAATGCAGAATCTAAAATAAAACAGAAATAGAAATGCTAGAGATAAGATAGAATTTCATATTTGATCTAAATGCATGCAAAGTAAATCAAACATGGGTGGGTCGACGAAGACCTAAGACTATAGGGCATGGTCAACGGCGATCGAGACAAGATGAGAAGAAATTACGGAAAAACGAGCTGCAAGATCTTCGAAGTTGGATTTGAATTTGATATGGGCTAGAAGTGATGTTGAGCTAAAGATAGAGCATCGCATGATGATGTTCATCTGGATCTAACAGAAATGATGCATGAAAATTAAGAAAACTAATAATTGATACAACAATTACCGATCCGGTCGATGGTGACCAGACTAAATCTGCGGTGACCAGGGGTGGCATAATATATTTGAAGTGACAAAGGGGGAATGATAGGATTTGGTGATCGGGAGATTCAATAACACATAGATCAGACAACTGACAGGGTGAATAACATAAAAGAAAATAGAAATAGGTCAGGTCAACGATGATCAGACAGGGTCAATGGATACTAGGACTGATTTAGGGTTTGATGGAAAAAGGATTGACAAAAACAATAATTTGCAGATGGAAATGGAGATAGTGAATGTGGGAACATGGCTTTGTGATGATTGTAGAACCTATAAAATCTGATGGTGATGGTTGAGAGGATGTTAATGGTTAGAAAAGTAGATCCAAGAATGCAAGAGAGAAAAAAAGACTTAAAAGCTCCAAAGATGGACATAAGATCTTCAAAATTTTCTCCAAGACGGTGATAGAACTGCAAAGACACATAAGAGACAAGAAAAATCGCAAGAGAGATGAGAGTCTTCAAAGTTGCATCTTAAGAAAACGAGGGGTAGGGGTGGATTTATAGGGTCAATGATGACCGGATGGGTCATTGCCGACTATGGAGAGTCATCCATTTAGGTGATGGAAGGGTGACGAGTTTGAGGCAATGAGACCTTAGGTGAGATTAGGGTTTTGAAGGGTGAGAACAAGTTAGGGTTGCTTAGAATGGATGAATGGGTAGTTGGAGGGTGAAAATATTAAATAAAGGCAAAGGGGAGGTGAATTTATTAAATGAGAGCCTAGGAAGGATAAAAATGGAGGATTTAGGGAGAATAAATGAATTAAATGGGGATTTAGAATTAATTAAATATGATTAGGGATGATTAATGGATGATTAATTAAGGGTGATAATGATAATCATTAAGATGGAAAATAATAATTAAAGGGATTAATAAACTTTAGGAGGAAAGAGGGATTTAAATGGGGATAAGGTGAGTATGTTCATGATAAGGATAAAGAGAGTGAGCGGGGTGAGGGACAAGGGATACCAAAATTGGCATCTATAATAAAGAAATATTGTTAGAATTTAGAAATATGTCATCTTCTCGTGATGTTTAGAGATGTGACAATGATATATAATTGTGTTGATAAGGCTATGAAGAGTTTCTTAAATGTTCCTATAATTTATAGGGACCTAAAGATAAGCTCAAAAAATAATATTTTGTGTTAAACAATATCTTTGAGAGTTTTTTCCTAAGGCATATGATTCTTACCGATACGATTATGACCTAAAATAGAACTATGACATCTCTAGAACTAGGATATGTTCTTAATATTTCATAATTGCTCTTCTATACCTGTAAATGTATTTTCCTAGACTTCAAACTCTAGCTCCCCTCTTAAGACCATTGAATTGAGATATCTCAAGACACTTCATATGTAACACTACTCCAAAGAGACATCATTCCCATGTATATTTCCCTCTCAGTAGGTGTGTGATAATGCAGATAAACAATGTAAATAGGAAATATCTAATAAGTCCTTCAACACTTGGAAATGAACTTTATATCAATCTAAATTCCATTATAGCATCACCTTAGTAAGAGGGTCATTTTCATTGTATTTCGAGGCATTTGGATGATATTTACTTATTTGATTTTAAATCCATAAAATAGAAAAGGGGAAGACAATCTAGCATACTCATTCCAAAATCAATCCTCCTTAATGCATAAGATAAGTAATTAATCAAATATAGTCATTCCTTAACCAATCGTCCTTATTGTGATTTCTATAAGAATATAATTAGTTACACTCTACAAGTACATTTATAGACATAATTTTCATGAATAATATGTACATATTTACTCACTCAACTTATTCTATAATTTTGGTTTTGATAGTAGAGAGGATGGATTATATTTAGAACAAAATGGTATGCCTTCATCTATGATAGCTCTTGAGATTGTAGTTCAAGATTTATAAAAACCCATATGCCTCGTCAACATTCATAAAGCTCTATACACCCACAAAAAGGTATATGTTTATAGATTATTGTGTAATTTAACAATATTCTTTCATGTTTAAAACTTATAATTATACATCTTCATAATGATGGGTCTAGTACTTATAGATACCTAAATGAGCCATCTAATAAAGATCATCACATTTCTATGAGTGGACATACCTCGACCTCTAGGTACTTGGCATAGAGGCCTATATTTATAATTAATTTTTAATTACAAAATTATTTAATTTCACTAAATAATTGTTATACCACTTGTGTATCATATGTCTACTTGTGATATAGACTAACAAGAGGATGACAAAGGTGGAATAAGAACGTGTCCATCATCTTCTCGCGGGCGCCCTCTCGCATGGACATATAAATTTACTACTTATTTGTTAATATACTTTTTCTCTTATTTTTTTATATTTGGTAAAAGGAGGGTTTTGCAAGGGCCCTACCCTGTTACAATAAGGATCTACAATCCAGATATGACCATATACATTTCATGAGTCAAAACTAAACCAAGCATCAAAAATAAATGGAGCATACAATATAAAACAACCCAAAACCAGTCAAAATACGGATAAAAACAATCCAAAACCAGCAAAAATCAGTACAAATTTCAAAAACAAAGATAAAAAGGAAAAACCAAAACAAAGATCAGCTATGATTGAAAAGATGAGTAGAGATATGGATAATATCCTTAATCTATTTGTCCCTCTTCTCTATTTCCTTCTTCATGTCAGTCTCCATGCCTTTTCCTTTGCTATCTTTGTTCTTGAGATCATTGACAATGGAGTTGAGCAACCCATTTTTGCGTTCTTTTCTTAAATGTAGTGTTGAGGCCTTTAACATTCTAAGTAGTGATGTTAATTTAAACTCTAGTATGTTTCCTTGGTCCTTTATGGTCCAATGTTGATTTCCTCCCTATTTTTATTTCTTTTCCAGTGATTCTTTTTTTGTCCTCTTTGTTTGATTTTTTTCCTCTAGTGGGACAACCTCCTACATCTGCTCTAGAGTTCTTAGCAATCCTGGAGGATGAGGCTTCTTGATTCTTATTTTTCTCTTGATAGGAGTCACCAAGATTTTGATTTCCTCATCTTTCTTCTGGGTTGATTCTCATTGTGTCTCTTATTCTTTTCCTGGGGTTGTTTCCTTTTATTCCTTGGTCTCTCTCGAGTCTTCCTTCTCATGTTGAATTTATTCTTTCCTATCTTCTATAACTTCTTTTGTTTCATCTTGAGACATTTATTTTGAATATTTATCTTCCTTTTGAGTTTCATCTTCCTTCTATTCTCCCCAATCATTGGTTTTCTTGTGTGTCATTTCATTTTCCTTCTCCTTTTCTTCCATTTCTATGTATGGAATTAGAAGTTCCTCTAGTTGAGTTTGTTCAAAAAAAATCTCCTTCAGGATCCAAAGTGACTTGGTCATATTTCTCCATGTTTACAAGAGGAGTATTTTCCTTTTCTTCATGTTTTTTTGTTCATGGATTATTACTGCCTTTCTCGGAATCTTTTCCTTTCTCCACTATCTCTATTGATTTTTCTTGCCATTCCATTTTTCTTTTGGGCTCTCTTATATTTCCACTTCTAGGAAATCTTTCATGTCATGACCAAATTTATTACGAGTTATTACATCTTATCTTGGTAGTTTCATATTCCACTAATTGTCTCCATATACCTAGCTTAGAGTGAAGATTGATTATATCTGGTAAATCTCTTTCTAGGTCCACATTTACACATATTCTTACATAAGTTAGTCTTGTTCTTACCTTAGTAGCACTATCAAAAACAACTAGAGAACAAAAATACCGTGTTATACCTATCAAACATCTTCATCCGAAAATTCTAATAGCATATTAAGTAGTATAATCCATAAGGGAATCACCTTTATGTTTTCTTTGTCTAAATCAAAAGATGATGACCATATCTTTAAAAATAGGCCCATGTTCCCTAGGAACCACGGTCCTTTAACCAAAGCATGGGTGCAGTATTCCAGTGTATTGAACTAGATGATAAAAAAACCCCTTTAGTCATAAGGGAAATCTCCATATTTCCTCTAGGTTTCCATTTCCTAAAATCCCATATTCTAATAACATCCACATTAGGTCTTGGCCCATGAAACTTTCCTATTAGGACTAGTTTATTTATTTGCATAGCTTTCACAATAACCGGGTCGGTATGCTAAAGTGATGATCGTTAATAGAGATGTGGTGCTTGATATATTTCTTCTCAATTTCCTTTTCAGAGCTTGAATTTTTCATGAGAACCACTCCTACCCATGTGGCCTTGGACTCTCATCGCTTTGTTCCTTTGTAGTCTCACATGATTCATTCTTGTATCCATCTTTGTCCCCTTCCTTGTGATCGATGCAAGATTCAAAAGAATTCTCTCGGGAAGTTCTCCCACTCAGTCCTAAGTTTTTTCTCTTATTTAAAAAATTATAATATGACTAGGGAAAGTTTTAAGGAACCCGCTTGAAAAAACTTATAGAAATCATGGTGAATATGGTCGGAACCAGATTTACTGGGTTGGCAAATTATCTAAAATCAGCATTTGTGGCATTGGTGAAATATAATATATTTTTTGAAGGAAATTGTAGATGGAGTGGTGAATGAAGGATAATTCATTGGCATGAAGGATATTTCTTGCAAAAATGCATTTTAAGTCCAAATGGAGGTCTACCATGTGTTCTCTTGACTATCACTCTACCTTTCCTAACCGCAAACCTGAAATTTTATTGAATAGGTTCATTGCGCGGGCTTGGAGTCCATGAAATTCCTTTTCCTTGAGGATTCCCAGAATCTCACCACATGTCCGCCCGATATTCAATTCTAGGTGTTAGGGATCCTTTTGCATACCTTTACGCTCAGGTGCCCAGAATGGGTGACACTTGGTCGCTCCTCATGTGTCGAGGCTTATCAAAAGTTTTAGCACTTCCTAGGTAGTTAGTGGAGTCTTTTAAATTTGGCAGGTCTTATAAAGGTTTAATGTCTTCCAATCTAGATCTCTCTCTCTCTCTCTCTCTCTCTCTCTCTCTCTCTCTCTCTCTCTCTCTCTCTCTCTCTCTCGTGTGTGTGTGTGTGTGTGTGTGTGTGTGTGTGTGTGTGTGTGTGTGTGTGTGTGGTGAATTTAATCAAATTTCAAAAAAAATCCTAAACATGTCGGTGAATGAGACCAAATGAATAGGAAGGTTCCATAGATTTCTTGGCAATCCAAGAATGTTTTAAAACCCCGACCCATCTATCATGTGATTCAATAAAAAATATATGTTGGGATTGGAGATCCATTAGCTATTCACATGGGAAAAATTATTTTTGTGGAATTTTTGGGAAAAATATGGTCACTACCATGGTCGTAAAAATAACCAAATTCATATTCTAGAATTCCTATTTCTAGCCAAATTACGAATATTCGTTGTTAAATTTTTCCCTAAATATGACTTAATTATTACATGTTTGCACTCCATATCAATATGAGGATGAGGGAAGTCATAGGATGAGGGAGTCATCTACACGAAGGTATAAATTCTTCATTTATTATTTAAAGTGATTTTAATTATTTTTATAATGAGTTGATGTTCTTTGTAGATTCTTGTCGAGGTATGTCCCACTCATCCTGTTAACAATAATACATTTAAATTTTTAAACAATGACGAGATGATCCCAAAAAGTATGAATTACCTACTCCTAGGTGGATTAAGGGGGCATGGAAATACACTCTTTCCCCTCTAGCAAAAATATTGATAGACCCTCTCATCTTGTTCGTAGTAATTATAAACATTGGGTGTAAGGGGACCTCAAAATGGACCTCTATGTAAATGATGACATGATGATATTAATGGATATTCAGGGCAAGTAAGTATTTTAATATATTTTATTTGAGCTAGAATATTATTTATTTATTTCAATTTATCATTGTATTAGTTTAAGTTATTTTCAATTTATTTTATATGTCATTTTTAATTATTTCAATTTTTTTGGTTATAGGTATTAAAAAAGAATAGTTAACCAAACATGAAAATTGATTCATTCATATTTTCATCTAGAGTGGCTATAAATCCCACTTGAGAGATGGAGAAGGTTGGTTGATGTAACTTTTTCCAAGTTCGGGAGGACCCATTACAACCCAAAGCTAATTGGAAAATTTACATCATAAGGGTTTAGGAGAATAAAGAGGAATTTGAGGTAATTACATTGCATAGATATAATTTTTAATAAAATAGTATATAGTTTTAAAATATATTTTTATATTTAAAATTTGTAGGTTCACTACCAAGGAAACATAGATGATGAGAGGAGATGCATTCGATCTCCTAGAACAAAGAAATATATTTTTCTCGGTTTGTGTGACAAGTGGTTAGTAGAGAAGACTAGTATGTTTTTATATATGGATCTTGCGTAAGAAAAATATTCATTGATGGCCCACTTTCTAGTCTATCTATTTGTCTTGCTTGTTTCTATTGTTTTATATTTCACACTTGTCACTCATGCACCAAGTTCTAGTTAGATCACAGGGATCCATGTCTTTTAGTATTCACTCATTTATCTTCATTTATCTCTAAACACTAACACCCCTGGACTAGACATTAGTGCCTGTGTGCTTCTATCCATTCTCTGGATGCTCTGTCCTCTTTATGTTTGATCTTATTTTTGACACTTGAGGTCGGTCTTTTTAGTTTTTCCCACTCATATCTCAAGGTACTAGTTGGCATGTCGGGTCATTAGTGTCGAAATTCAAGCAAGAGATCCCTATATAAACACAACATACATACCATTATAATGGAAAGAAATTTCTATCAAGGGCTATCTATCTACATATCTCAAGGGACTACATTTGGGTGCATTACTCTGTATAGACACTACATAGGAGGGGAGTTCATTCTATTCCATCCACACATTTACATTTTATCTAGCTAAGCACTCCACTATCTTAGCGCTATCATTGGTGCGAGGGTGACCTAGGAGCACTATTACACACACAATCACATAGAACTACGTTGGGTCTAAGATGTAGTGGTCACTACGGTCATAAGTTCAAGCATTGTGACAACTAAGGATAGTCGAACCCTCATTTTGCATCTTTATATTTTAGGATTTGATGTCTTTTTGAGAATTTTACAGGAGGATATTTTTGTGTAGGTTTATAGGTACCTTTGTGATCCAAGTGTGACATATAGGCAACCAAAGGTGAAAAAGTGTGAAACCCTAGCGATAGTATCAAAACTAGGTTCCAACCTTTGCAGACTCCAGACTCCAGCGCCCCCATAGAGGTCTTGGGTGCCCACAGGAACCCCTATCATTTCACATGCACACCGTGTCTCGAGAATTATGAGCATCTCTACATTTTTCTAAGCCTGATTGCGAAGGTCCATGCTCATGTTCCATCATATTCTCCAGTCTAGACTCACTTTAGGATAAGCAAAATTAAGGTAAGTGCCCTATCTCTTGCATTTTATTTCATATAAAGATCAAATAAATTGCCAAGAACTTGTATTTCATTTTATATCAGTTATAGAAAATATTTTCCTTCATATTTTAATAAAATAAATCAGATTTTATTAAATAATTTTGGTGAACCCATAGCTTAGAACTCCTTGCCCTAGGATCCACTAAAACCCTAATGGATAAGGATAACTCTTCTCCTCCTATGCTATGCATGCCTCATGTGATTATTAATCCTATTGATGACAAAGAAACCATAGTTAAAATGAGCGCTCTATATAGTAACACTATTCTTCCGGATAATACTCAAAGGAAATTTTTAGTTCATGTTCTGCTAGCTTTGATAATTCTACTATTAGCAAAGATATCTCGACCAGTAAATATTGTCTAGTTGTTGACCTTGTTATTCAGTTAGCCACACTCCACCTTCTTCTATTTCTATGAAGACTTTAGATGATGTTATTATCATTTTTATGCTTAATCTTGATGATGATGCTTTAGCTAAAAACAGGATGAAAATAAACATGTGCATGATGTTGTTTATCATACTAGTCAGGATGATTCTATAGTTACATCTCATACTCCTTGCATTTCTAAAAATGTTTCTCATAATGCATCACATACAAGCTCTCCTTCTCCTTTAGTATATATTGATGATACTCTTAATGAAATCCTTGCATATAAATCTTTGTCTAATATTGATGATAAACATATCTGGTAATAATTCTACTTCTTTACATATTGTTGAATGTGAATTTTCTACTCGCTTTCATCTTCTTCTAATATTTTCTCTAATAACATGCATGATTCATATCCTTATATTAATTCATCTCTTAGTCACTCTTATGATGTTATTCCTACTACTTCACCGCATATTACTTCTTCGACACCTATATCTAGTGTGCCCTTAACATAAAAATCTTCTACTTCTTTTCTTGACATCCCTATGATCACTCATAATGGAAAAATTCAACCACTCAATACACCATTCACATCTTCTACCATTCCTTCACATGACATCTTATCACTCATGCATGTTGTTGGCCAATTACAATCTCAGGTCCAATCTCTCACGCTTGAAAGAAAATCATATTATGCTTCTATCAATAACAATTCTTTACATGGAAACCCTATTTTGAAAAAGATTCACAATTCAACATTCCCTAAGGATTTCATTATGCCTACATTTTCATGCTTTGATGGTACTAGAAATCCATATTTACATCTTAAGCATTATCATCTAGCTATGGCTTCTTATTCTAATGATTGATTATTGCTAAAATATTTTTTCCATAGTCTTATTAATGACACTCTCCAATGGTACACACATCTACCCTTTGGATCTATTAGTACCTATTGTGAGATGGAAGAGGCCTTCCTTCAACACTTTATACTTAACATTGGTTTACATCAAGGTAAGATTACATGAACCTATTATTGATTACATTTTACGTTTCAATGTTTGCATGCATCAATTAGTTTTTCAGCCCATTGACTTAGAAAAGTAATTTATCTTTTGTCGTGGCTTGATTCCTACTTTAAAACAATGCTTGCAATATGACACATGTGAATCATTCACACTCTTATGTTATAAGGTCATCAATCTAGAACAGGATCTCATTGTTGCACATGTCATAGATCCTCCTCCTAGTTATCCTACTATTGCACCATCTAGCTCTTCTCCTCTTCCATCTATTGAGCATCCTCCTAGGTCTCCATATCCTCCACCTCACAAGAAATTTCAGTCTTCTCCATTGCATAAAAATCATTCATCTCCTCCACCGCATCGGGATCCACCTCATACTTTTACATCTCCTTCACGGGAGCCATTAAAATTTTCTCATAACGCTAGACCTCATGATGTGTTGCGTTCCTTGCTTAACAAGTGTTTGATTCACTTACCTTCTAATCAACATCATCCACCTCATCACTTGCAACGGTAGTGTGATCAACCTTATTGCAACTATCATCGTATCAATGGCCATCACGACAATGATTGTTACACCCTTCATGATAGATTGCAAAAATTAGAAGATACATTTTTGTTTCCTTTGGCTCTCACTCTCATGAGCAATCTATGTCTCCACTTCCGCAAAAGCATGCCATTAATCTAGTTGACTTATCTCCTTCGTCTAGTTCTAAGGTCATTATTCATCCACCACCATAGGTTGTTGTTCATGCACGCTCTCCATCTCATTCATCCACCGCTACACCATCTCATTCGCTGCACCATGCTCCTACTACACATTGGATGCCTAATTCATCGACATCGCACTTCTCACCGTTACATCACCCATCATAGAAATCATCTCATCTCGACATTTAGTTTGATTCATAAACTTGTGCTACTTATGCCCCATATATTTCCACCGCTCCATGCCTTTGCTTGGTATTTAGTAGGTGATTTTTCTCACCTTACCCCCGATGACGCGCTCGTGTTCTTACATGATTGTTGAGGGATATGTTATAATAAGAACCTCACTCCACTTTTATGTTACTCGCTTCATCAATCTATTTATCTAGTGCACACTATCCAATCATTTCCCAATGATGCACTCTTGTTTTACGGTTCATTCTTTATTGTTAAGGGGTCTTATATAAATGAACCTTGTCATCTACACATTGGGGCCATCATTATTCTTCCCCCTCTCTTCATCATACTAACACACACTCAAGTACACTTTTACGATCATCTCATTCATATACTCTCTTACATCATTCATGTTATACATACTTTACCATTCATCACAACTCTATTCGCACATATAATACACTATCTCATAATTTATCTATCCATAATCACATTAATCATCAATTATTCATTAGTCAACATCAACAACTATGCATTGCAAATCAAATCAACAAAACAATTATCAAAACATCACGCATCACATATAATGACAATAATCAACGTATCACATACATTAGGATACAAGTCCCAATCATTACATCATTACATCAATAAATATAAACTACAATGAATATACGCCAATAGTCCATATATATATCATTCACAATCATAGTTACAAAAATGTCAATATTGGGGGAAGTTCCCCATATATCGTTATATCACTACATATCATATCTCATCATCACTATCACTCTCTACAACTATGGGAGATCTATAATTAGATGTTTCACTGCTCCATCTCGCACCACCGATCATGGCACCTATATCTCTACCCGCCAACACAATAACATAACATCGATCGCATTGCTCCAAAAATGACCATGTAGCTCCATGAACCTTACAAATACATCTTGTGTTAAGGGACCTCCACCCGCAGCCTCTCTATCTCATTGTGTCTCCTCTCGTGCCTCATCCTTGTCACTCAATAACATGGTACACGTAGCTGCCACTAGTACCACTAGATCAAATAATTGTGCATGTTCACCCATAATACCATCTACATGCTCTAAAGATACCATCACCTATGAGTACATCGGTAAGCACCTTCTACATCAATGTGTAGATGAATGTGTCCACAATCAGCAACCAATATGCATCACCTGCATCCATATATCAACGCATTAGAAAACAACAATAATCAAATAACCAAATAACAAATCACAAATATCATTATACAAATACTCATGCTCTGTTATCGTTGTCATTACATTGTCGGGGTATGTGCTTTCCCTATAATCCTCCACCTGGTGGTGCTCTCGCCGCATCCAAAAAAATTAGAAACAAAAATACCCATTGATGTGATGCCCACCATACATGGTATGCCTCTCTACACCCCACGTCATCCACATCTATCGACTCCATTGTTGTATTTGCCTCATCTTCCCTAGGGGTACTAGTTGCACTCATGTGGGCCCTGGTCTAGCTCTATCCCTCCTTGGTGCCCTAATGGCTCTCTCCCATATGTATAGCTCGGGGCACATCCGGGGCATGTCAAACTATTGTGAAACACGCTGTCTGCGGAATAGCTCAATCACCCCTAGAAATTGATCCTCTAACCACATAGTCTTTCGAATACATCGTAGCTCTACTGCATCCTCTGGTCATCCTCCATAAGCTCAGTATGGCCTCTATATCATGGCACTGGACCCATATGATATAACATCACTCTATAGGCATCAATATCCATCTTTCATTGTAAACACCTACCCATCTCCTAGTAAATATATCTGGCCTCACTCACTCTCCTCGAGGTCCACCCACCAGCCTCAATATTACAATATACTCGTAGGCCCATAAATGTAGCAATGTGGTAGCTCCAATCCAACCCCTGTGTTCCTTTTGCGTAAATCTGTATAGATATTTGTACAAATGGGCTAATATACATTATTCCCAAGTATATCTCGTCCCATCCTCCTCTATCCGATGATAAATGGCATGCATCTTATACAAGATGCCTACACCACCACCCCTCCATGAATCGATAAAGCAATCCTAATAGTAATAAACTTCCACAATTACAGAACCCTTAACCTCATAATAGCATCCAAGATTATATAGACCTCAGCTTGAACTTGGGTCCCTGTAAAACACCTCCTAATGGCCATCATCTATCTTTGTGCATCATCAACGTGACCATCATGAAACTCCCATGAATGAATATCCTCTACACATCACAATTAAAATTTGTGGCATGTGATTATAGATCATTGTAATGGTGTGCTAGCAAGAGTAACATATAATTGTATACACAAAAGTATGCACATATCACTATTACACCATGTCATCAATATGTTGTTATATGTACGGATCTTAAGTAAGAAACATATTCACTGGTGACACTGTCTCTTGTCCATCTATGACTTTGATTGATTTTTATTATAACTCTCTTCTACACCTCTCATACTTGTATCCATTTCTTGTCAGGTCATAGGGATCCCTGTCTATCTGTCTTTTCATATCTCTGTCATCATTTGTCTCGGACACTAGCACCCACTCGGACACTAAAGACCCATGAGCTTATGTCTATTCTAGGTTCTTTTGTCCTATTTGTTCTTTTACACATTTTAACAGATTAAAGTCAACCTTGTTACTTTTCTCGTCCTTATCATGTGTTCCTAGTCGACCTTTTGTGTCACTAGTGTCAAAATTCAAGCAAAAGATTCATATATAAACAACATACTCATTATTATTCGAATGGAAATTCAAGGGGGATCTCACATCTACATACTATCACTATTATTAAAGGGACCTCGCTTTTGGGTTGTATACACTTTGCATAAGAAGGGGAAGTGGTGAATTCCATATCACACTTTTACATCAAAGCTAGCTATAACACACTATCTTGGCATCATTTGCGTGAGGTTAAACCTAAGGAAACTATTTCACACACAAGCACACAAAACTACATAGATTCTAAAATGTAGTGCAGTGCATGGTACTAAGTTCACTCATCGGGTGACTGTTGGGGTCATTTTGAATTCACATATTGCATATTTTATTCATATCTAATGTGTTTGTGAGTTTGTGCAGATAGCTAGGGTTTTTTTATAGGTTATATATATAACAATGAATTTGGAGAGATAAAGTAGATATTGGAGCGAAGATCCTCAAACCTAGAAAAAGAGAATCTTATGAATATTCATAAAAACACTAGCGACCATATCAAACACTAAAGCACCTGTGCGCTCCTATCCTCCTGTGGGTGCTCCTATTTAACACAGCTTTAGAGTCCAAAAAATGTTTGCAAGCCATTGTGATATTATTTCCAACCAGATCTAGTAGATACACGGTCCCGACTTCCTCCAAGTTTACGTAAATCAGCTAAGTCATCTATCCTTCTCATTTTCTTAGAATTTTACACTGTTGAATACTTAACACTTATATATTACTATATATTATCACTTGTATATCATTAGTGCACTAGTTACTCAAATTAAGGTTTAATTTAATTTAGATTAAATCAATAATGAATACAATTTCCAAACAAGTGAATCAAACATGAAGTTACAGATCCAGATCGCCAAAGGTTCGAAGACTATACAATACAAGGTCAATATCATACATATTAGGTATGTACCAAACAATAGTTATATTGGTATATCCTTGTTGAGTTTGTAGCTCCAATACTTTCATTAGATAACTTATAGTTTTTGATCAACCTATTACACTATCATGCACATCTAAATCATCCATGGTTCACTCTATACAATTTATTTTCTCTCTCCTCTTGTGTATTTGAGAAAATAATTATCCTTTACCATTTTTACTTGTATAAATGAATTTTTTTTGTGAGTGATTAATGTTGGAAGTTAATTAGATTGGAATAGTCTACATCTACAAACCCTTACATATTTCTTATTTATTATGCATGTCCATAATTCCTATAAAAATTAATTAGGGTGTAAAAATTTTGTGAACCCAACTATTGAATCAAATTAATTTATCAAAATCTTAGTGTATTATTCATTTATGACTCCAAATATCATGAATCGTTATTGTCATTTATATCTCCTTTCTAATGGTTTCCACCCTTTCTCTAATGGAAACTGCTATTAGCTCATACCCTATGATGATACCCTTTCTAGATTTCATCAACATACACATTTTATTGATGATATATTTTCTCATGTTGTGTTCGTGGTCTTTACTAGACTGCATAAGGTGAAGGGTATCATAACATGTCTAATTCTCATGTTCTATCATATGATGAGGCACAACAACTTGTGTGTTTTTGAAATTAAATATTGATAATATTGACATTATTGTTTATACTACCCATGATCAACTAAAAAATAATATTATATCTTCCAAACTTGATCTTAACCATGTACACATCCAACATCCCTACATTGGCAATACATAATTGATTGGGGGCATCTAATCCTCGACTTTTACAATGTAGCTATGAATATTCCTATGACTACAACTATTCCTACATCTCCTCTTTATACTCATAATACTTCACATACTTCTTCTTATAACACATGATTTGGAATCCCTTGTTCATACTTTAAACAAGATTATATTTTAGAATTACAACAAATAACATTTTCTTCTTCTCATGCTATGGATTTTACCCAATTTATTCATAATACACTTGTACATAAAGTGACATTTTACCCTTTGCCCACTATTTTTGTTACTTCTTATTTATGATAAAAATGGTGATCCTTAAGATTATTTCTACACATTCCATGTTTCTTGCTTGACTGTTTCTTCCAATGATACATTTCTTACCAAGATATTCCTTAGAGTCTCAAATATTTTGCATCACAATGATTTTATAATCTACCCATGCATTTTAATCTAACCTTCACTCTTTTAAACAATCAATTTGTTGCACAATTTCATCAATATTCATGACAAGGTATCTTACTCTCAAATGGATAAAATGAGACAATGTTCCAATGTGATTTAATAAAATATGATTTATTTTATTAAAATTTGAATGCAAAGATCTTCTATAACTAATATACAATGAAATACAAGTGCTTGACAATTTATTTGATCTTTATATGAAAGAAAATGCAAGAGATAGGGAACTTACCTTAATTTCACTTATCTCAAGTGAGTCTAGACTGGAGAATGTGATGGAATAGGAGCACATACCATTGCAATCAGGCTCAAAAAAAATGCATATATGCTCACAATGCTTGGACACAGGCACTGGGAAATGATAGGGGTACCCGCGAGTGCCCAAGACCTCTGTGGGGGTGCTTTGAGTCTCGCATAAAAGATCATAACTTGGTTCCAATACTATCCCTAGGGTTTCACACTTGTTCTCTTTTGGTCACCTGTATATCACACTTGGATCGCCGAGGTACTTGTAAACCTACACAAAAATATCCTCATGCAAAACCCTCAAAAATACATCAAATCCTAAAAAGAAAGATGTAAAATGAGGGGTCTAGACTATCCTCAGTTGTCACAATGGTGAACTTATGATTGAGTGTTGCACTACATCTTAGACCCAATGTAGTTCTATGTGCTTGTGTGTGCAATAGTGATCCTAGGTCACCCTCACACCAATGATGCCAAAATAGCGAGCGATAGTTAGATATAATGCAAATATGTGGATGGTATAAAATGAACTCCCTATCCTATACAAAGCCAGATGCGAGTAATGCACCCAAATACAATCCCTTGAGATATGTAGATAGATAGCCCTTGATAGAAAATTCCCACCATTAGAATGGTATGTATGTTGTGTTTATATAGAGATATCTTGCTTGAATTTCGACACTAATGACCCGAAATTTTCAACTAGTACCTTGGGATATGAGTGGGAAAAATTCAAAAAGACCAACCTCAAGTGCAAAAAATAAGATCAAACATAAAGAGGACACTGACACCCAGGACGGACATAAGTGCCCGGGTGCTAGTTTCCATAGATGAATGAAAAAAATTGAGTAGAGAATGGATGACATGGATCCTTGTGATCTAACCAAAACTAGGTGTATGAGTGACAAGTTTGAAAGATAAAACAATAGAAACAAGCAAGACAAACATACAGACTAGATAGTGGGCCATCAATGAATACTTTTCTTACGCAATATCCATATATCAAATAACATACTTTGTGGCATAGTAAATAGTAGTACGTGTATGATTTTGTGTCTACATTCCCCCTTTATGCTATTTGAATGAAATTCAAGTAGTGTAAAGGAAGTAAGGAACATACCTAAAAGAAGTCCGGAGAAGCCTATGTTGCAGAAGTACACACAAATATTACAAAAGTATGTGTTGAATGAGAACATATAACGTGGTTAACCATGGGTCAATGTGTTAATCCATGCGGTGTAACGAGATACGTTACACCGTTATGAGGAACAATAAGTGAGATTGATGATTTTAATATTGAGTGATTAGTGATTTCAATTTCGTCGATGTTTTGGGGTAAGGAGTGATTAGTTCCCAACCTAATTTTGTGTGTGTGAAAAATTGAGGATTTGGGCATCCTGCCGCTAGAGGAAGAGTGTAGGGAGAGAGATATAGTTTTACTCTCCAACTTTCACAACATTCTCAAAAGGTCTAGCTGCTGCAGACGGACAAAGACCATATTTTTCTTACTTGGATCCATTTTGATTTATTTCGATCAAACGTGAATAACCCATATAGGAGCAGTATAGGAAAGGCAATGACGTCTCATTTCCCCTACTCTAATGGTGTCGCCACAATGTGTATGATATGGCTTCCATGTTAGGTCATTTGGAAGCAGTAGAAAATGTAGAATAACTTCCCATGTTAGGTCATCTAGGAAGTGGTGATATAACTCCCAAGTTAGATCATCTGGGAGGATAAATGCACCTTTGTGTTGTGTCAATTTATTGATGTGATTTCAGATAGTAGAAGGTTTGTGTTGTCGATATTAGAATGTGTGTGATTGATTGATCGATTACTCATGGAAATATTTTTCACTTGTTGCCCACATATTAGGTCACTAGGGGGAATTGCTAGAAAGTGGTGTGAAATATCATGTAATGTATGAGCAAATTTTCAATAATGAGAGAGTTAGAAATGTAAAATGATCGCGTAACGGTGTGAGGGGGATTATAGGATTCCCCGATTGTATGCCCCCTTTCGGAGAAAGGGGAGTGATGATGAGAACAAAAAGTGAGTCGAAAGTAAGTGTATAATGATGTAATAGTGAATGTATGATAGGTATCACAAAAGTGTGTGTATACTAAGTTGAAACAATGTCAAGGAGGAATATAGTGTTTGTGGAATGTGTACGATATGATAGTAGTCAAAATTCAGGCGAATGATGCAAATAAGACAAGAATCGATCAAGGATGCTCCATATATGATTGAAACTGTGTGATGTTGATTAGTTCAGAGGATAGGTGTAAATAATGACGATAGCGTGGTAGGTAATCGAGAGTTACTATAAATAGTAATATGAAAAAGTGAATAGGAAATTCATTTGATTATTGCGTGAGTGTGATTTTGAGCTCTGGGTGCGTAAAGATGCCTCAAGTGAGAGCACCATGATTGAGTCGGTTTGAGATGGTGGCGGAAATGTGGCATCATGAATGACAACGAAGCTAGTAAGTGTGATTTTTTTAAAATTATGTTGAATTGGTTTTTTTCATGAATTATTGTGAAATTTTAGTTTTTTAATTTTCTTGTCTTTTTACCTAGGAAAGAGCGGTGAAGGCACTAATGACCTTCGGGACACGAACGCCTAAGAATGGGTGCTAGTGACCTATTTCGAGGCACCCTGAGTCTAGATCCTGGTGTTGGTGACCCGAAGGGTAGTTCTTAGCCCAAAGTGTGAGAAATGTTATAGATAGGTGTATTTGCATATGTATGATATTATAAGATCATTTTTGTTGCCGTTATAAAACCCTTCATCATATCATTAAAACACCAAAAGGTGGAAACATGTATGCGTGGTTTAGGTTAGACTACCTTTGGTGGTCAATCATAGTTGTTGAGCCAATCCTCGTGTAGTTCTCATAGCCAAAGTGTAAGTGTGAATAACTAACCAACCCCCTGGGGTGTCCTCATGTCACTTGA
Organism: Taxus wallichiana var. yunnanensis; assembly: GCA_018340775.1. Classification (NCBI taxonomy): domain Eukaryota; kingdom Viridiplantae; phylum Streptophyta; class Pinopsida; order Cupressales; family Taxaceae; genus Taxus; species Taxus wallichiana. The sequence goes on along the minus strand of CM031240.1, from coordinate 810,993,120 downwards.
AACTAAGATAGGAAGCTAACTACATAGTATATAATGTACTAAGTGTAGTAGTAGTGATATATTATGTGCCTCAACTATGTGACGTAACCCTTTGTTTTCTTAAAACCCTCAACAATGTTTTCTCTTGCTAAGACATGGATCTATGACCTTTACATGCTTGGAAATGGAGGAAAATAAACTCTTTAACTGGTTGATTGCTTCAAACATTTGGTAAGTACTATTTTAGATTATGTGCAATCTGATTTAAGTATATATAGGAACCCTTTAAGTGCTTTTGGAATTATATTTATAATATGAGCTTGTAAAAGTGTTATGTGAGTTATAAAGTGATAATGACTTGCTTATATAGCCTTCCATAGGTGAAATATTCTAATAAGGCCGACCCTAGGAAGATGAAATGACCCACATAATATTTTTAAATTGAAATATGACTCACATAATGTAAAGGGGAGAGATTGTATAGGTCGGTCAAGACTAGACCTCACATCTCAACCCTTCCCTATTTTTTTGAATTGAGAGAGATGAAAATATAGACATAAGTTGTGTTGTGTATAACTAAGGTTTTATATTGCTTTGATTAGATAATATTCTAATTATTCATGATAGAATAGGGTGTAAAGATAAGAAATTTATAAAAGAGCTAGAGGAATGAGGTGATTAGATTCCAAATGTGAGAATTTGTCTTGGCAAGGGAGCATGGTCAAACTTGACATTGCACAAAGGAAAGTTACCAAATTTTAGTGTTTACACATGCCTTGATACCTTAACTAGGAACTGCGTGCTCATATGGAAAATATTTCAAATATTTACATTTTCCTTGGGTCCTCTCATGATATTAAGCCATGAAACTTTTCACCGCTAACGCCACTGTATTACCACAATATAAACGAGTTTAATGTACAACGAGTTTCATTGTTAATTTATTAATTCTTATTCGGGATTTTATTTTAAAGTGTTTTTTCATCTAAATAATTTTTCCCCTTTATAATTTTTATAATTATCATAAGAAACATAGACCCACTTAACACAAATGCAATTAAAAATGTTAAGTATAATGAAAGAAAATGTACTACATTTAATCGATTATTATAAAATATAATGATAATGAAATTAGTTAATAAAATGGAATAGATTTAGGAAATACAAAGGATAAAAATGGCATATGTTATCAGAGACTATCAGTAGAAGATATGTAACCAAAATTTAAATTTGGAGATTTTCACTTAGTAGTGCATATATTGTTGTCTTAAAAGTTGAATCTAATCAAAGTAGGTTTCAGGAGTAGAAAGTTCTCTCACGGTAAACATCTTCAAAATAATATATGAATTTGTGGATTTGTTTTCCTACTCTTCGTATCGTCATTGTTCTTAAATTATGTCTTTTCCCCTTTGTTATAGCAATAAGACATGCATATTTCATATTTAGAGAATCAAGGAAAGCTTTGTATGGATCTACATTAATGTTTGGGTGATTAGTGTCTACTAATTAACTCTCTCAAAGAGTCATAAGTACACTTAATGAACAATGAACTTGCTATAATTTTTTTAATAATAAAATATTCCTCTCACGTATCAATAATATGCTCAATGCTAGATGTGTAATCGATGATCAAATGAAGCGCAACACTTATTTATTTATAAGTGACTCGATTTCATTTTTTTCCAATTTCGATGCCCATGTTGTGTTCCAACATTTAGAAACAATTGAAGAAGAAAGGAATAAATATAATTATCCATTTGGAAGTGATAAAATAAACAATATTTAAAGAACATACAAAATGGTTTTAGAACGCAATCAAGACTAGAGTATCAACTTTACTCAATTTGAAACAAACTAATTAAATATAGAGAAAATTGAAACAATATTTAAAATATTAACATACATCATATATAAAGATGACACATATATCTAAACATATTCCATATCAACTCACAAAAATAAAATAATAATATCATAGATAAAAATGCAAAACATGCATTCATCAACATAAAATCAAAGACCACAAGTCCATTTTTAAAATACTCCTCGATAATCGTTTTTAAATTAAAAATATCTCAAAACTTAACTTGAAGTTACCTCTAAACCAATTTATTTACTTTTAGCAAGGCATTCTAGCTTGGTAGTGTTTTGTAAGTCAAACATCCCTAACCCCCGTCAACATAGTAGCTTTGGACCACATGTTCTCATTAGACATTTTTGACTTTCGAGTCCATTGAGTGCATTTATGTTTGATGGGCTTTGTTCCATCCAGTGCACCTACTTCAGCATTGTGGTTAGTCTTTGAGTTGTACTTCTTAGGATGCCTTATGAAATAAGTTCTTGCACTACTTTAGTTGTTGTTTACTAGCTTTTAGGTACTTTGCAGTGACACTTTTCATCCATGATAACTCTTTATTTCCAGTTGTTTGTAAATGGGTACCTGATCAAGCTTAGTTTTTGAGACCCATTAGTCTCTTTGTTTCCTCTTTTCTCACTCCCTATTTTGCTCTTAAGGGAGGGTGTTGGAGTGTTCATGTTCACATTGACTAATGGTTTGAGTTATTTCAAACCAGTTTTGTGTTAGCCATGTTCACATCCACTATAGGAATTAAGCTTGATTCAAGAGTTGTTCAATAATTAGTTTTTGTGTTTGCATGTACTATTTGATGAGTGCAAATATTCCTCACAACTAATATTGGTTTTATGCAACAAAATTATTGTTGCATCAAATGAACTCATATACCTATTTATGAGGCACTCATTTAATATCTCTTTTACTTGTGAGGGGATGCTACAAATTGTATATTGATCATTGAGTCAATAATGAGACTTTACTTGTGCATGATTGATATTGTTGTTTGTGCAAAGTATTGCTTAACAATCTAGTAATGGTGTGGAGGAGAGATCTTGGTGCATGAAAGTTTTAACTTCTTCGATATGATTTTCCTTTAAATGTTACCTTTAAACCAATTTAATTTCTTTTAATAAGAAATTAACTTAAATTTTATTTACGAAACAACTCTAAGTCAAGGAGTTCACAATTATTCATAAACTCATCGATGGTATAATTGTTTTTAATTTAAAATACTATTCAATACTAATTTTTAAATAAAAAACATTTCTAAAAACTTAACTTGAATTTTCTTTTAAAATTTACCTTCTAACCAAAAATATATATCAAATAAATTGTAGTCTTGTATATGACTCGGCTATCTATCAAACTATAAATTAAAAAAACAAATACTAAAAAAATAAAATCAATCGAAGGGAACTCAACTCCTCAATCCTTACAAACTAATTTTAAAAATTACATATATATATATATATATAATAAATTTTCCTTTTCAAAACAACTCCAAATCAAGGAGACCACAATTATTCATAAACTAATATATGGCATAATTATTTTTAAATACATATTTTTTAAGGATACATACCAAAAGAGCAAAATCATTTTTTTACCACAAGTCTTCCTATGTGCACGCCTATGGATACGGTCAAATACTTTTAAATAGCAATCACCTTTCGAGACCAACATTTCGTACACACAGTAGGAAAATATTTTCCAAGACATTAGTGAGACTTTTTCTGCATGGATGAATGGAATTAGTTTATGAATAAGAATGAAAGTTTCTACATTAGTTTCTAGAATCATGTGTTCCTCCCTAGGTAGGAGAGACCACCTACAACAATGCAAAATTAATTAATTAACAAAAACTTGCCAATAAATTATTGTTTATTTAAGTGCTTTATAAAATTGATGGATTTGGGAAAAAACTACCTGCTTTGCATGATCATGCAATAACATGGTTTTTTCCATCATCTACTCATCATATTTTTCTTTTTCCAAAATTAACAATGTTTTTTTCAGTTGTTTCAGTCTATCTACTCACAACAATAATTTCATATATATTTTTCTAAAATTAACAATGTATTTTTTATTATTATTTTAGTCTATCTACTCACAACCATAATTTCTTTTTCCAAAAATAAATACTAGTATATTCTATTTTCATTATTTTGGGTACAACTCAAATTGACCTCATTTTATTGGTAGAATTCTGAATATTTATAGTTTTTAAAGATTTATTATTCTTTTAACAATTAATTATATGTAATAAAATGGAATAATAATTTTTATAATAATTTATATTATTAATTCATTATAAGTAGATAAAGTAAATCTATAAACAATCCAAATTTCTAATAACTAATTCTTTTAATAGTAGAATTAAATTTTTAATGGTATATGATTTATATATATTATCATATACCTAATATATTTAATATTTAATATTTTATTTTTTAAATTTTAAATTATAATATTTTATAAAAAGACCATATCAATGATAAAATTAAATTATATTGAAAGATGATTTTTTAAGTATAATAATTATTTCTTCAAAAATTAAATTCATAAAAATAATCACAATAATATAATTAAATATTTGAAATATATTGATAAATTAAGACCTACACTTTCAAAATAATCTTGTTTTTCTAAAAAAATCTCAATACACATCATAATTATTATTTCTTGTTATCACTCAATCACGTGTAGACATCAACTCTATACTATTATCATGATTATCTTATATTTCTATAAAATAGATTACTTTTAATAATTACAAAATAATGATTACATATTTGAATTAAACCATTAAACTCCAAAACGTTGAGTAAATAATTCCATATGAACACATTCAATTAAGATTGAACCTAGGAAAATCCCATTAAGTTTAACCATAGATCTAGTCTTAAAAACAATCACTATTACTTGGGTGTCTCTCTTACCTAAGGATGAACCGTCACCTCGTTCTCATGTATTGTTTTATGTGTTTGGTCATGTGAGTTTTGGTGTTTGTTAGTTGTTACCTCCTCCTCCCACACTATTTTATGTGTTTGGTTATCTTTGCTTTTGGTGTTTGTTAGTTGTTATAGGAGAGGGCCCTATAACCATGCACCTAACTTTAGGGGCATGTAGATATATGTAGGTATCTTGGTAGCGTAAAAAAGTTATATCATTGTGTAGCGTACCATCGTGCCACATCAACATTTTCATTTCACATGTTTATTTGGAGGGAAAAATAGTTTTGAATTGATTTAAAATGAAGAAAATTAATATAAAGCATTTGAAAGAGGGACCAATGACCGAGCGCCCTATGTGTCACATTGTCATTGACTCTTAAAAAGTGTCATTAATAAAAAAGTGAACTATTGGTCCCTTTTTCAACAACCTATGGTGAAAACAAATGTACATGTTTTGGTGCATGCACAACTATAGGGTCCTTTCCCCTATGTATCTTTTGACCTCCAAGAGTATTTCTTACCCTTCTTTACTCTCATTTAATATTTCTGACTATAAGTATTTCGTGTTTAGTTTTCTTTCTTTTTTATGTTTGTTAGTTGTTATTTTATCGTCGAAGTTTTTATCCTTTCTTGCTTTCATTTAATATTTTGGACTATAAACGTCGAGACCACTTTTTTAAAATTGTAGACCATTTATATACTTTTAGTTCTTTATATGTCTATTATTAAAACAGAACAATCACAATATACATTACAATCATAATATACATTACTCTTAAATATTACCACTCTTTCATAGACCACATCTCCAAATAAAATAGGAGTCTTTAACCCTCCATAAGAACAAATTGCAAAACTATAATTAGGCATGGTCCCATGGATGGGTTACACTCCTATTTTTAGGAGTTCCGTGATTATTTTTGCAACCAACTACAGGAAAAAGCAAAATCTAAGCTTGAAGGCCGACAATTCCCCCTACAATTTAGGTTGTTTGTTTCCATCTAGCAACAAACATGCATTCCCGCCACTATTTTTAGGTCAATTTGGGAGGAAAATAATCATTATATACCTGCAAATTGTCATTATTTCTCAGTAGGAATTGTTGAGGAAAATAATCAAATTCATGGGACCCTAAAACAACTAAAATGCTCCTAAATTCTCTCAACAACACCCGCTGAGATATTTATGGAGCCCCCACTCCATGGGACCATGCCCTTAAAAATTAAGAGTTATACACAACTACCATCTCCAATCACTTCATGAATAAAATGATCACTCTTTCATGTACATAAAATGATCACTCTCACATGTACCACCCCTAGGAAATAGGAGCCCTAACACCTCCATGAGACCACATTCTACAACCTAAGTTAACTATTATGTTTTATATACAAAAGCATAGGGACTTCTTTAACTCAGAGTGAGTTAGTTAACTCGAGTGGAAAAGGAAACATGAGAGCGATGGATCATGGGCCCCCATCCACATGCATGCATGTGTTAGAATTGAGATAAAAAAATTTAAAAAAATCTTTATAATAAATACTAAAGATATGTTTAAAATTTGTCCGCATGTTATGCAAAACCTATTATTCCCTTGGGAAATATAATTAATACACGCGATTGAGGGAACACCACACCAAACGCCACAACCACCCAAAAAAACAACGTTGTCGCCGTGGGTCCGTTATTCGTCGGTTTCATCTCGCCGTCCGAATCTCCACGCGTACGGCCGCGATGTGAAAATAGGTCAATCCCGTTCGTTTTTAATTTATTTATTTTTCCAAAGGTCCCACTGCGCACTGAGTCGTAGATTAGATTAGATGTAAATGCATTGTTGGCCATTTTATTTTCTGTCACGCGGTGTGCAATTCACGAGGCGTTCGGCGCCCTCAACGGCAATCTGTCGTTAAAAAAAGCAAAAAAAAAAAAAAAAAAAAAAAAAACTGTTTATCTTTTACGCTCTGTTTACTGTCGCTAAACTCCATATCTCGGTGTGTGTTTGGAGTCGTGTTGTATATTTTTTATTTCCGATCTCAGTTGTTTCTGTATTTTCGCAGCCCACTAGGGTTTTGTGAGAGTTTTTTTGTCCCGAGATTTGCTGTAGAAAGTTGAGGAAAAGTCTTGGATCTCACGACGTTCTGGTCACCTGAGATTAGACCGGCGTAGTTTTCATGGAAATAAAAATGGGTTGTTGTGTGTATATATATCCCAAGAAGAATTAGGAGAGCTGTGCTTCTTTGGGATAGATCCGGCATATCTGCATGGTTTTAATGGCACCCTGCGGTGTGGTATATACAGAAACTTCATCGCTGTGCAGTGTGGTATATATACAGAAACTGCACCTGTGTGTCTATCGCTAATGCCGAGAATCTTCTCTTCTCTTTTGTTAATGACGAATCCTTGTCATGCTTTTCCACGGCTTTCTTGAACTTTACGTGTGCAGGATGAGAAAAGTTCTGCTCAAAGATTTGTTCTCTTCTCTAACTTTGTATAAAGTTCAAGAAAGCTGTGGGAAAAACGGAAGGATTCTGCAATTTTGTCACAGGTGCTGCTCCTCCTGCTACGATCTTCGATATAGGGTAACTTTTAATGACCGTCTCTCTCTCTTTATTTTGTTTTTCCTAAAAAAAAATAAAATGTTGTACTCCATGATTTTGGAATTCATGGAGGAAAGATCTGTGGTTTTATGACGAACTTCATAAAAAAAATTAAAAATAAAGAAAACTGTCGCCATCAGGATCAGATTTGGTGCTTTGATTCATAGCCATGGATAATCCATGGACAGCCTTGAATCCTTGTTACTTTTTAACCTTTTTACTACCCTTTTCTCTTTGAACTTTCCTTCTCTCTCTTTTGAATTTTCTAATCATTCTTAACACTGTACAATACTAACCATTAAACACCAACATGATAGTGACATTAACATAATAATTGCATAATCCATTGGCTTGATGTGGCACCACATCCCTTTGGCTTTCGGTTTATATAGCCATTTTAGTTTTTTGTTCAACTATTTTTTTTTTTTTTTTGGGTTCAATGCCTTTCCAATCTCATTTGATTGTTATCATAAGTATGGAGAGCTACCAAAAACTGTAATTGTGGCAATGGCAATTCTGTACGGAACAATAGATTCAAGTAGATTCAGGGGGCTTTGCAGTTCAAATTCTATGTTTATGCCATCCTGGGACTTTTTCAGATTCTTTGGTATGTTTGTAAAACTCTTAATAAATTGAGTATATATTTCTGTTTACCACATGCTTAGGATTATATTCTATTCTATTTGTTGGGTATATATTTCTATTCACCACATGTTTGGGGGTTGTATTCTATTTGTGTAAAAACCTTCTAAACTGTTTGTGTAATTTTTTCCCTAAATTTAGTTTCATATTTTTTTGTTTAGCATTGGTTTGGTTCTATGTATGGATATATATTGATGAGATTCAGCCCCCACATTCTCTGGAGAGGGGGACCATTTTGCATTTATGTGTGCAGACATGCTTACAGGTTTCTCGGTGCTCACTAAACATAGTGTCTAATTCTATATTGGAGCTGCAGTCTGCCACTGTATTTTGATGCTTTAGAAAACCTGACCAGTGATCAAGCAATACCAATCCAGCCCAATGATGTTTGATCTAATGTCATGAGGGTAATAATTATTTTCACAGTCCATATGATTAGAGATAAGGTTTCTGCAAGTTTTCTTTATAAGGTTTTGGATCACACTATTTAAATTCCTTAAACGTGTGGTTCTGTGGCTGTTTCATCATTGATGCTCGCCTTTAATAATATCTTAAGCATTTTCAGTTTAGTTATGATCTCCCAAATAGTTATGATCTCCCTAAACACAGTGCCTATGTTGGAGGAGAAGTCTGCCACTGTATGTTATTGTTTCACAGGGTCTGACCAATAATCAAGAACTGTGAAATAAAGTTAGATTCAATGGTATGATGATCACAAGCATAATTCTAAGTTTTGTTTTGTTCACCTTTTTGCTACCCATCAGGAACCGATCTGACAAGATCCAGCTCTTGTTGATCTGAAATTAGGCTAGAAAATTGTCTACATTTCTTTCTTTGTTGGTCTGAAATTAGGTCTGGGCTACAAAATTGAATGCATGGCCTTCTTTGTACGCTATACGTTAAGGTAGCAACTTTTGTATGGAGAATGGTCTTCAAATATGGAAAAAGATGGTCTGTCAACAATAAATACAGAAAAAAATACAGTCTTATTAATTTTCCCAGGACTGCTGAAAGCCTTCTAAACAATATGAGAAATGAAAATCCTTTTATCTCTTAACTATTAAATCCTGGAAGTGTTCATAATTTAAAGATTTATTTTATAAAATAATAATAAATAATATGTATTTTCTAGATCTTATATTTTAAGATTTTGCAGTAGAAAATTACAAAACTTGCTTAAGTTCAATAAAATATAAAAAAATTCTTTATGGTTTTACCATATTTGATAACTATGCTACACATAGGTGCACGTCAATTCTTTCAAAGATCCTTAGTTCCATGGTTATTTTATTAAGGTTCTTCTTTCATGAATAATTGAATCAGATATTTGTTCTTTTGGGTTTGTGCATGAAGATGGCTTTTATATGTTTTGGGTTTTTGTATGGATTCATTGATTTCGGTTTTTTTCCTGATCAAGAACTGTTTCTGCTATTCGAAACTCCGATTCATAAGATTCATGGATACTTAATGAGATAGCAACTTTTGTACATTGAGTATAAGCGATGGTCTTTAAATATGGAAAAAAGATGGTCTATCAAAAAAATACGGTCTCACTAATCTTCTAGGAACTGCTGAAAACGTTATAAACAATACTTAAAAAATGAAAAATGAAAATCCTTTTAGCTACTGATTATAAAATGTTGGAGGTATTCATAATTTAAATATGTATAGTATAAATTGAAAATAAATAACATAACTTTTCTAGATCCTACATTCTAATATTTTACTACTGAAAATACTAAATTTTAAATTTTATAGAGTAAATGAAAAAAACTGAAAAATACAGAAAAATCTTTAAGATTTTATCATATTTAGTAACTATGATACCTATGATACTTAATTACTGTTTTACTCTCACAGAATTGCTTGTGAAACTCAGATTCATGGATACTTTATTACTGTTCTGCTGTCACAGAATTGCTTTTGAAATTCAGACTCATGCATACTTTATTACTGTTCTACTGTCACAAAATTGCTTGTGAAATTGAGATTCATTCTACTGTCACAGAAATTCTGTCTTCACGCAGTGGTATTATATAGATTTCTTCTTGTCTTTTTCGACAGATTACACAAAAAGCAGCAGTGCAAGTAGATGCTTCTTAATTCTCAAGTACTTTCTTAGAGAATAAAATACAGCAATGGATGACTTCATTGTGTAGCTTTTTCAAAAGTGGGACAAATAATATAACGTGAAAACAATGGAGTTCTGGCAACGCATGGGGTTCTCTTTTTCCTTATATGTAAAGAAAGGTATCCTGATTCATTTATAGTTTTAGGAAATGGCAGAAAAACTGTGTCGTGAAGGGCTGACTAGATTCAGGCCTTACTTATTTTGCTTTTCTGTTCTTTTTAGTCCCAATGTGCACATGTTGGTGGCATATCCGTACTGCCGGAAAAAGAAGACAGAAGCTTCGGCACGAAACCATCAAACGGAAAAAATATAAAATGGAGAGGACATCCCATCGGCCGCCTTTCTTGACTGCAGATAACAGTAGTACATGGTCCCAGAAACAGTGAATCTAAATATAAATCCGGGAAGAAGTAGATAAAAAGTGTGAACGTGCCATGGCTACATTTTCTTCTGTACAACTATTTTTATTGGGTTTCACTGATCTGTGTCCTATGTTTTGCAAATTACAGTCCGTGTCTTGTGTTTTGCAAATCACTGTACATCTAAATTAATGATTATAATTTGAGTATGCACATATCTAAATCAGGTAATATATAACGAATTACAATATTAAGTATACATACATCTAAATCAAAAAAATCTTCAAATAAATAGCTTGGAGAAAGAGGAATCCACTACACTATTTTTTTATTTAATCAACTAAGGATCTCATTGTCATCCAAAGCTCTATTTCCATGAATATCTCTGAAAGTTTGCATTATTAAGTCGTTCCAAGTCGTAAATTAATTGGAATATCGTTCGATTGAGTTCTCAACGAAGAAAAGGTGACGCTGATTGCCGACGTTATTATATCAATGGAGGACGTAATGTCTTCATTAATGGTATTTGTATTTTCTTGAACTGTATAATTGGGAATATTCGTGTTTATTGGCTGCATTTTTAAAATAATTTATGTGCTATGGATGGTTGTCTATTACACGAATTAAAAACAAGTTACAAATCAGGACAAGTTTCAGTGTGGGGAGGATATTACAATAATTCCATAAAATATTCTTGTGTTTATTCCTTTTGGCCCAACCCATTATTTGATGTTGAGTATTGTATAAAACTCAAACCCCACATTATTTGATTTTCTGTATTGTATAAAACCCAAACCCCACTCATATTTGACTGATTATGAAACCACATCTTTCTAAATAAACCTTTGAAATGCATTCCACACTCTCTCCAAAGTTTCTCGGTTTCAATATCTTCGTATTCTATAATAGAAGTGGTCCTCTTATTAATGTAATGGTTGTTTTGGTGTGGGACGAGTCTTGTTTGTTCGCTTAATCTTCCCTATTTATATGTGGCTTCATAATGAAAACATATCATTCAATATCTTTGCATTCAAGTTAGTATGATATGATTTTGATACTTATTCGATAATAGAAGTAGCCCTCTTACTAATACAACCCAAAAAAATATCATTCAATTGTCGCATGATACATATCAAAAGATACATAATATATTGGTTTTTCCCGTGCATTTAAAAACTTAACCCCACACTGGTTTGTAAGCTTGGTATGTAACAACACATAAACATCAATATATCATGATTTCTTATGTCAATGGAGGTGACACCACAATAGAAGTGGCCCTCCTAATACAATGTTTGACTAGTTGCATAGTACTACTATATAATTATTACATAAAATGTTTTAGGCCTTTATATTCTTTCCATATAATTATTACATAAAATATTCACGTTTTTATTCTTTTTGGGATATAGGCTTAATAAAAACTCTACAATGATATTATCGACCCAACCCATTATTTTACATCCAATTATGGAATGGTAATAATATTAAGGATTATAACAAACCAAGTATCACTAATATTGACTAATTATGCAACCCCCACTTGTCAAATAGTCCTTCAAAATGCATTTCACACCATCCCAAGACATCTTCAATTAACAATGTAAAAATATATTCACATCTAAAATATTATAACATGATTTTTTTGATTACTTCATAATAAAAGTGGTCTTGTTACTAATATAATGGTTGTTTGGTGTGGATGAGTGTGTTTTCTTGCTCAATCTTCCCCTCTCTTTCTACGTGGCTTTATAACGCGAAAAATATCATTCATTTCCTTTAAATACATATTTGACTACTTCAAGTTGGATATTCCTATTCGATGCATCTTGGAATTGTGTTAATAAGTCTATAGATACTCATTCATTCAAAAAATAAATCCTACATTGCTCTGTCTTCATGCATTCAAAAACAAAATCCCACATCGATTTGTTGGCTTGGTTTATAACAACATATAAACAATAATATATCATGATCTTTATGTCAATGGATGTGACAACACAATAGAAGTGGTTGATTAGTTGCATGGTACTTAAATTCTCCAAAGTTTTGGGCATTTATAGTCTTTCCATAGAATCCACCGTCTACCCATCACTAGGTCTATAACATATAATTACAAAGTTCATTAATGTGTTTTTTAAAGATGACCACATAAAACTTATATTCTCGGATGATATATTGTGTGGATGATACTATACTTATTACATAAAACATTCATTTTTTTATTCCTTTTGGAATACAAGTTTAATGAAAACTCTAAGGTGAGTTTATTGTCCCAACTCATTATTTTATATCTAATCATGGAATGGTAACAATATTAAGGAATATATCAAACCAAAGATCACTTATATTTACTAATTATGAAACCCCACTTGTCAAATAGACCTTCAAAATGTATTTCACAACCTCCCAAGACTTCTTTAATAAAAATGTAAAACTATATTCAAATCTAAGTTAGTATAACATGTTTTTATGTTTACTTCATAATAAAAGTGACCCTCTTACTAATATAATGGTTGTTTAGTGTGGATGAGTATGTTTTCTTGCTTGATCTTCCCCTTTCTTTCTACATGACTTCATAACCCAAAATATATTACTCAATTTCCTCTAAATATATATCTTATTGCCTAAAGTTGGGTATTCCTATCTGATACATCTTGAAATTGTGTTTATAAGTCTATAGATCCATAAGCATTCAAAAAATTAATCCTATATTGGTTTGTCTTCACACATTAAAAAACTAAATCGCACATTGATTTGTTGGCTTGGTTTGTAATAACATATAAACACCAATATATCAAGATCCTCTTACTAATACAATGGTTGACTAGTTGCATAGTACTTCTATTCTCCAATGTTTTGGGACTTTACAGTCTTTCCATAAAATCTATCATCCACTCATAACTAAGTCTATAACATATAATTACAAGGTTCATTAATGCGTTTTTTAAAGACCGTTGCATAAAACTTATATTTTTCGATGTTTTATTGTTTGGATGATAATATAATTATTACATAAAATATTCATGTTTTTATTCCTTTTGGGATACAAGTTTGATAAAAATCTAAGATGATATTATTGGCCCAATTCATTATTTTATATCCTATCATGTGATGGTAACAATATTAAGGAATATATCAAACCAAGGATCACTAATATTGACAAATTATGAAACCCCCACTTGTTAAATAGACCTTCAAAATGCATTGCATACCCTTCCAAAACTTCTTTAATCAACAATGTAAAAATATATTCACATCTAAGTTAGTACAACATGATTTTTGTTTAATTCATAATAAAAGTGTCCCTAGATTACTAATATAATTGTTGTTTGGTGCGGATGAGTATGTTTTCTTGCTCAATCTTCCCCTCTCTTTCTACGTGGCTTCATAACCCAAAAATATAATTGAATTTCCTCTAAATACATATCTTACTACCTCAAGTTGGATATTCCTACATGACACATCTTGGAATTGTGTTTATAAGTCTACAAATCCTCATGGACTCAAAAATAAATCCTACATTGGTTTGTCTTCATGCATTCAAAAACTATATCCCACATTGATTTGTTGGCTTGGTCTATAGCAACATATAAACACCAATATATCATGATCCTTATGTCAATGGGGTGACACCATAATGGAAGTGGTCCTCCTACTAACACAATGGTTGATTAATTGCATATAACTTATATTCTCCATTGTTTTGGGCCCTTACACATATTTTTAATGAATCCATCTTCCACCCATCACTTTGTATATAACACATTAATACAAGTTATATTGATGTGTTAGTTTTTGGACATGACTGCATAGATCTTATATTCTCCAATGTTTTGGGCCTTTATGTGTCTAACTATTGGATCCATCATCCACCCAAAGACTAGGTCTTTACAATGTTCACTTAGTGGCACCCAAAAAACCTCTATATATCAATGTGTTGTAAGATAAAACTCAAATATAAATTAGAAATGATATATGTATTAAGTACATCAATACTAAGACTACGTGTGAAACTCCCTCTTATCACATTGAAGAAATTTTTTTACATCTTTGCAAATGATATAATTCAAAGAATTTTTATTAGTAATTTTTGTAAAAAGATAGATACAATTGACCTTTATATCAACATAAACAATTAGAAATAATTGTATATGATATTTTATGGAAAAGATTGCAAAGAAATTATACTCCAATGTTTTAAGATAGTACACACCTTTATATTGGTTCCATCATACACCCATCACTATATCTATACAAGGTCCACACAATGGCACCTAACAAACTCCTATATAACACTCAAATCTAAATTATAATTGTTATATGTATTAAATAAATCAATATCAAGGCAACTTGTGAACCTCCCATTAATAACTATTACTAAAAATAAGATAAGAAGATGGCTAGATAAACAATAGATCATGAGTTAAAATCCTAGTTGCCAAGCTAGCCTCGGGAGAAAATATTCAAAAATTTATCGATTCTCACTTATATAATACTTGTTGTAAAGATCAATATCTATGTGTTTATTTGGTTGATTTCAGAAAAGTGGTTGTCATCCCTAGGGAATATTTTAATATTTATGGTAGACTTAGGATTGTGGTATATAGCCTTTACAAGCAAGTCATTTCAAAACTAAAAAAACAAGGTTATGTTTGAAGATTATAACTTCAATATTAGAGTAAACTAATTTTTCATTTCTAGATAAATAGAAACTAATCTTATCAAGTAAACAACAAAAAAATGATAATATATGTTGGTGCAACATTATCCTCCTAGCCAAACATATTGCCCTAGGAGAACAACTAAACGTCCTTCAAGTAATTCGCTAAAACACAAATCAAGATCATCAAATCCAAAAAAAAAAAAAAGTACCTTATGTAATTACATTCAATTATCAATCTCTACCTTCTAAGATGGTTCATACTTATTAACAATCATGTATTGATCTTAAAAATAAACTAAACATGAACCTCATTATTGTTTTCTATTTTATATTGAAACAAAATGCCTATTATTGTATGGAAATTTGCTACAAGGATGTTGAACTTTGGAATTGGGATAAAAATAAAACACTACTCTCGTCCTTATAGTACTATGTGTAAATAAGGAAAATATTTTCCCCTAATTATGCATTACAATAAATTTTAATTTAATATAAAATAGTTAATATGGCATGATAAAATAAATAAAGTGATAATCTAGAATATATGACACTATAAATACTTATAGGCATAATTGAAATGCTTGGATAAACTAGATAATTAGTGTTATGATGTTTCTTCATGACGATGGAATAAACACTCAAAGAGGGGATGGAGGGGAATGGGTGGGGATATATAAATCAAATTAAATAAGGATATTAATTCAATAATAATATTTGTGGTGATTTGGGATATCCTTTCTCATCGATATTTATATACATAAATACGAAGGGTCAAACCCTTTGATCCTAACTTGGTTGGTCTAATTAATTATTAACAACTAATAAATGAAAGGAAAATACTATGCACTCCATTCCATGACCTTAGTACTCATAAGCCAATATAATGTTATGGATATAACATGCCCTTCCCCTACAAATAAGTGTTCCCTCAACACTTAATAACTCAAGATGTTGTAATGTGATTTTTTCATCTTCCCATGTTTTAACTTTAGTGAGCATGTTATTCCATTTGGTGATAAATTAAAGAATGGTTTATTTTTGCAATTGCTTCAATTTTTTCTTAATGAATTCCTCAAGTTCCATAATGAAATTCCCTTCTTCATCTAACTCAAGCAACTCTAGTCGAGGGGAAGCTTGGTACTAATTAATTTATTTAAAAATAAGACATGATATATGGGATGAATTTTGAAAGAGGTTGGAAGTTTTAACTTAGAAGATACAATTTGCATCTAGTTGAGAACCTTATAAGGCCCATAAAATTTTAGTGTGAGATTAATGTTCTTACGTTGTTAAAGTGACATTTTTTTAGATAGTTGCGATTGAAGGAATTATGAATTTCCTTTCTCAAAATTCCTCTCACTTTTGTGTTGATCTACTTGTTGTTCCATCCTATTCTGAGCCAAAACCAAATTCTCCTTATGGATTTGAAGTATTTCTTACTAGATTTGAATATGTTTCTTAAATAAAAGGGATTTGGGAAGACCCTATAAGATAGATGTGGTAGAAGGTGGATACTAATTTCCTTCACATGTGCTTCGAGAAATTATTTGTGCCACTATTCCATAAGATCCTTTCTTTAAAAACTCTATGAGAGTTGATAATTTTTATTTTTGGTGATTACATTTTTGCTAAGTTTTTACCTATTCCCATTCATATTAACCACCATGAATAAGTCTATAAAAGATAAAGACACTATTCCAAAATGTTTAAGCCATTTAACTCCCAAAAGTACGTTTTATACCCTAAGAAGGATAGAGTGCTTGTTTGAATCTAGCTAATAGTTCCATACTAAGAGATTACTATGATGATATTTACCACCAAAAGAGGGACACCTCCCATCGACAATCATGACTTGAAAATTTGAGACTAGATACACAAAGTAGTTGAGCTCATTAATAAACTTTATGTCAATGAAGTTATAAATACTCTCTATATATAAAACAATTAACTTCTTCTCAATACTACCAACTATTTTACATTTTTGTGGTGTGCTTATCCCATTTAATGCATGTAGTGAGATAGTATGGATTTATTCCTCCTTAGAATGTGCATGCTCATTTTCTATTGTTGGTGCCTCTATAAATAATTCTATTTCATCCAAAACCTCAAATTCCCAATAACCATTAGTCTTTCCTCTCCACTAACACACTTATGACCTCTAGACCATTTATTATCACAATGCCAACATAAGCCCTTTTCTCTTTTCTCTACCTTCTATTGAGAAGATAGTTTAGTAATTTTATTTGGGTTAAAAGAGTTGACCACATTTATATTATTAATCACATTTATATCTCTCCATTTCCTAGTTTTACCTTTCATTAATCTCTTAGTAGCAAATATTTGTTGTTCATTATATACCTCTTTGCATATATTTTCGACCATACACAGCCCAAAACAACCATTATTCATGAATTGATCATTTATTCTATTGATGTAAAAATGTAGTCTTTGCTAAGATTTCTCTTATAAAGTTTAGATTAGACATCTCATATGCTTAGAATTATTTAGTTAGGGATCCTATTTGTTTCAAAGATAAGGTTCAAATTTTAGATGTAGTGAGGCTATACCAACCATTACATTGTCTAGTATATAATGAATCTTGAAATAATTTTGCCTCGAGATTGATTCCATACCATCAAACTTGCAGATGGCAATATTTGGTATATTAAATTTTGGTCCTTATAATAGTTTCCCTATGTTTGGTTTGTTGTGACCTCTAAGGTAGTTTGGATATGTATTTTTGGTTGAACATGAGGCAAAATAATTAGGATCTTCAATTCAAATAGTAGTCTATTTTCAAACCTATGTACACTATTTGGTTATTTTTATATATCTATATTTATGCTAAGACTGGGTAGGAAAGTATTTAGAGTGAGTGGTAACCATAAACATTCAAAACATGTGCTAAAACTGAATCATATGCTCCATTGTTGAATTAAATGTTACTAGTGGATTTCCATATTTAGCATGGTTAATATATGAAAATGAAAAAATAGACCATATCTATTTTTGGCTTCTTAGAAATTTAAAGAACTCAAAAAAATTATGAAAATTGTGGCCTATGGAACAAATTTATGAGAAAAACCTAAAATTACAATAACTTAGGAAAGATTGATACGAGAAATCTATATTTTGGAATGAAGCTTCCTTGGCACGATTCCCAACATCAATGAAAAAATTTCGATAAAAATCACTTTAGGTTGTAAGATATATTGGAAAAACATTCGTTTCCAAAATTAATACATTGTTTTTTTTTTATTATTGGTAAATAGTTTTTTGAAAGGGACTATACCCTTGTATACAAAGAGGGCCTAAAAGCCAGAATAGGAATTAAAAAGCACCACAAAAAGGATCAAGATCCAGATAAGTCATAAGAACCAAAGGTAACCAAAGAGAAGTTACCACAAAACAGCTAACCAGTTTGAACACTGCAGAAAAGTAGCCAAAAATAGCTAAAAAACAACAAAAAACACAGAAGGCAACATCAGCAACGAAGCTCCACATTTACTTCTTGGCGGCTTTGGCAATTCTGGATTTGATAGTTTGCCAAGAGGTAAACAAAGCCAATGTCGTCATGTGAGTAAGGTCTGAAGCATCCAGCTTTTCAATGGTCTGTTTGCTTTCTTTTTCCATGCCCCATAGAGTTGCTGGGATTTCACTGAGAGCAGAGACGCTGCGGACATGCTGCTCAAGGAAGTCTCCGATTGCACTAAAAATAGCCATATTATGGTCATGATGATTCTTGGCTTTCCCTAGACGGTTGTCCAGGGAGTTCAGTTTTTTATAAATATCCTCAACTTGTTTATTGTCAAGATCAACCTCCTCCTCCTTCTTCCTCTTACCTTTTTGCTTAGCCAAGTTTTTAACTTCATCTTTCAACAACAACATGTCTTTTTCTAAGGCTTCCAGCCTTTGTGTGGAACTCTCGGTGTGCAAAGCCTCATGCAAGCCAACACTGCTAATATGGAGAAGATTTTGAGCATCCTCCAAGTCCTGAGGAATGTTCCCCAAAACAGGGGTATCCAGTTTCAGTTTCTTAGAAGACCTAGTTATAGGTCTGGTCAAAGTGGAGGCGAAGGGGGTGGGAGCAGAGGTGGAGGGGATGGTGGTGGGAGCCGAGGTGGGAACAAAAAAATTAATACGTTGTTAGGTCACTTGTTCGGATGTTTATTATTTGGTAATATAAAAAAACACTCAAATATAATCCACTTCGAGGGGTTAATATCCATAAATTAAAATAAATAAGGAAATGAATTCAATAATATAACTTGTGATGATTTGAGAGAAACCTCCTCATCCATATTTAAATACTTAAGTTTGATCTAGCCCACACCTTTTCGTCCTTATCAAGCCATCTAGACTAATTATTAAAAATAATTAACAAAAGGCAAAGGTTATGCACTCAATTCCATAACCTCGGTACTCGTATGAAGATATAACGTTAGAGGATATACAATTATAGTTTCTAGGATAATATGAAATTTATCTTGACTATAGAGACAATTTTCAAAAACATAACAAATGACAAGTCTATGTACAATTATACAAATCAAACCCAAAATGTGACGCTGTGATCCACACGAAAAGTTATGTAAAATTCCAAACATGGCTATGCTAGAACTATAGGAGTACAATAATGGCTCCCTCGATAAACATGAAAGTGATGTGACAAATTCAAAACTGGATCTAGAAAATATAAACCTCTCTTGCTTCTCTTGTTTTCATTGCAGATCGTTGATAAACTATTCTCTTTCCTCGAAATAATAACCCAATATCATCACCTTAAAGATTTCATAAAAATGAAAGGTTTTAATGGGTATATGTGTTATCCTTTAATTATAATTAGTCCCCTCATTTTTAAATTCTTTTTGGTAATCCTCATTTGATGCAAGACAACAAACAATCCGATCTATGCAAGTTTAATAACCATCATCTTTCAATGTATTGAGAACAACTAACAAATGCTAGAATGCTTTCTAAATTATTGAATTATTCTTTTAGCATAGGGATGCCATTACAAATTAAAAATTATTCTATATAACTTTAATAACAATTTTGTGTCAAACTAATTTATGTTTCTTGATTATTCTAAATACATTAATGTAATTATAGACTTATTGAATTTAAAATAAGCACCCCTTTTTTTTGTAAGATAACATGCAACATGAAAGAAAAGATTAAAAATATACACAAAACTACTGGGAAAATGTAATAAAATGAATAAGAGCTCATGAAGGCAAGAACAATAGCCACACATGTATGGTTATTACATATAGTCCAACTATAAAAAGTACATAATGGAAAACTTCTTTAAACTATAACAAAAGCACGAGAAGAGAGAAATGGAAAAAATAGATTAAAATGTTTCAATAAGAGAGAAAAAGTCACAAAGATCAAATAAAAATGTAAATATGTTGAAACTCATCAAGACAAAAAAGAAATAAGTAAAATATTGAACAACAGGCTAATAAGCTCCTAACATAGACCGATAGTCAATAAATACATAAACACACTAACATCATTTACATTAAATAATCCCATTGAAAAAATTATGTGAGAAATTATCCAACCTCAAATCTCTCCTATTAATTTTTTTACTACAAATGTTATTCTATATTATTTTATTGCATATTTAATTATTAATTTTCTTAATAACTTTCAACCAAAAATCTCCATTAACCCATCCTAACTCAAGCATTAAATATTTAGATGCAGAATAAGTGGTCCATTTTTATAAAAGTCAACCATTCCTTTATTTAAAAAATTATAAATTAACAAAACCAAAATTTAACAAAAAAATACCCATAACAAATTTACATAAAAACACCAAACCCAATATAATTTTTCATATTCGAAGTAAAAAAATAGGTATGTTGTGACAATGTTTTCTATGTTCTCAATTTTGAATGGAAATATTAATTTTGAAAATCCCAAAAAAAAATTAATTTTTTTGTTGGTTTAAGGTCCATTGCTAGCTTTATTGTTGTATCTATTTTTGTGGTAGCTATATCAAATAAACATAAAAAAGCATACCCAAAATATATTTTCACAAGAGATTTATCAATGTTGTTTGTATTTTAATTATATCTCTACATTTAATCATATTGTAATGCATTCCATTTTTTTATTTTCAATCAAAACTCTAATAAATGGGTATATGAAATAGATAGAAAATTTTGTAGACACTTTTGTGAATTTTCACTTAAGTCCATATGCCCTTTGTAAAATGCTGGATGAACCTATTTTGAATAGGTTTAAAAATACATACAAAAAAACATTTACCCTATGTAATATAAAGGGCTTATGCCCTTTGTAATCTATTACCATTGTTTATTGTTATAAAGGGCCTACCTCTTTTGAAATCCATTAAAGAAGAAAAAGTACTTTCACTAAGGACATACACCCTTTGAGAAGGGTATATATATATTCTTCCCTCCCAAATAGTTGGGCTTTGACCTAGTTATATAAACCTGAGCCTTGCATTCTTTACATATATATTTTAATAAGCTATATGGGTTTTTAGAGGAGAGAGTTTTTGAAAATTTATTATTTTTAAAATCATTAAAATATTGTTTTTAATTATTACATGGTTTTTACATAATATAACTCATTATGTCTCATGAATGTAGTGTTACTAATAGTTTAATAACTCTTTTATTGTTAATGAACTTATTACAAAACTTATATATTAACAATCTACATGTCATTGGCTACTCTTTAAGATAAAAAATAAATTGATGATGTTAAGCTCAAAAAGTCATGTTCTTACACTTGCAATTTCATTTTTCTTATTTTATTATCTTGTAAAATTATTAAAAAATTATATTATATCAAAATTATGAAAAATTAAACAATCTTCAACATTTTCTACATCATTGTATGCAATTTCATATGTGTACTTCAATTTTTTTCTCCAAGAAAAGTTTCCATACACATCCAATTTTGTTCTATTTTCACAAAAACTTACTATGTCACTATTAGAAATGCATAAATTTTACATACTTATGACATTCAAGTATTTCAAAAATAATAATTTAGCAATAGATTAAAATTTTCAAAATATATCTTTATACAATGTTACAAAATTCTGTCTAGATGCCCCTAAAATTCTCACCGAGTTCATGTATTACTTTTTCAGAAAAATGTGGCTAGTAACCCCTTTTTTTCTATAATGATTCTACATTTACCTAAATATTTTAATAAAATTACCATTTTTAAATCATTTTTTGTTTGATATGATTTTTATAAATCCAATATTATATCCCCTTGATGTATTTTTATTTGTTTTCATAATCTTTTTATTTTTTAAATTTGTTTTTAAAAAAGAATAATGATTGTATTTTAACCTAATCCTTAATTTAATGCTTTCATATTCTTTATGATTGATCATAGGTAATATTTCAAAAGTTGTAGAAGAAAAACTTAAGAGTTGGTACATAACATTATCCTAGTACTTATGATAAAGTTGACAATAACGAGATTCCATAGAATGCTAATTTTTGGGAGTTTTATCAACAATAAAATAAATCACATAAATTTGACATTGTTGTTAAATATGCAATAGTAAAATAATCATTATCTATGACTACTAATGAGATTAAATATGATGTTACTCTTTTAGAGTATTTTCAACAAAGAAATAAGTTAATAATATTATAGGTAGACCATAAAAATCTTTTGATGTCAATAACATCACATCTTCTTCTATCCATGATAACAAATACAATGAAATGAGAAGAAAACCACCAACTATTATGTCAAGGGTGCTATACTAACATTAAATATTATTTCTCTTCTTAATGATGGTGAATATGGTTCATATGACATAGTTATCTATAGATTTATTCACAAATCTCACACAAAACATATTGAGTTGATGCAATTGGAATGAACATTCTAATGAAAATCGTAACCTTAACATCTTTCGTATGAATAATTCATCGATAAAAATTTCCAAATAATATTAAATTTCCATATGGATAATGAAGAAGATGGAAACCTCATGCTACATTTTCCATCATATTGTGAAATCAAAACTCTATTAAATTTGACTAATTTGGAAGAATTTGACGAAAAAACATATAAGTACATTAGAGTAACTAAGAAATGTTAGTACATGGTATCCAATTTAAACATTCACCCACTAGAGAAAGTAGGTGAAAGGAACGATAAGAAGATTGTTCCAAGCCGTAATCTCAGATGATAATATCACACCACATTAGATTTGTAAAACAGAAGAGCTAAAATACCATATATGGAAATCCATCATAATCCATAATGCTCAATACATTACAATACAATGACTTGAATTACTCAATAAGAAAGATGTACATATAGGAGGAGGGAAATGCAACTACTACCTAAATTAGTGGTGAAGAACTCCCACTAACTGATACTTGGTAGTTAAGTTAACTCTAGAAGACTAGTAAGCTAACTCCACATAATTGAGAAGCTAACTCAACACAACTAGTAAGCTAATTCCACACAACTAGTACACCTAAGCAAGCTAACCCAACAAGTGTAGCGTTAACATAAGTGTAAGAATTATTCTAATAAATAAATAAAAGGATAAATAATAACCTACATTAACACCCTCCGTAAGCATAGCTTAGGTGAGCGAAAAAGAAGGTGGGTCCCTGTGAATAATGCCCGATGAGGTACCCACGTACAATAACTAGGAAAATTGGACACCGCAAGGTACCCAAAACTAGTAATAACAAAGTAGAGAGAGAAAAATTCTATTGCAAGATATCCTCGAAGCTCGGCTCCAAAAAAATCATACATTCTGAAGAAGTGTGGTGTACAATGTGCTCTGAATCCACTGCTCGATCATATAACTCAAAAATAGTTGACACCGGTCTTCACCAGAATAGCTGCATGCAAGGAGACTATTAATGAAGTGATGCCAAAAATCCAAAAAAATACCAAACATAAATTTATCAACTGCTACAAATAGGTGTGCCACGATCCAAGAACAACCAAGGCAACAAGGTAAGGACACGAGATCCAAATAAATAGGAGTGCCACGATCCAAGAAAAGCCAAGGTAACAAGGCAAGGACACGAAACCTGAAGAAACAGTATCAACACCACAACCTGCCATATTGTTGAATGAGTAGAATGATACTACAGATCTGTATGAGTTGTCAAAATCAACTACTCATACTGTGGACATGCCACTTCTATTTTGGCCCCTAGCTTCACTTGAGGGGGTGTTAGAGTAGGTATTTACCTTAGGTGATGTTCACCTAGGTACTTTATTTACCTTTATTGTATTTATCCTCACTCACTTATGTGTGTGAATATTTATTTCATCTTATTTAGATATTAGGAGATATTATCTAGTTGTTAGGTATAGTTCTTTCCTTGATCTATGGTATTGACTAGATCTTTGATGTCTAGTTCTTTCTTAAATATATGGTCGTGACTAGTTCTTTGATGACTAGTTATTTCTTGATTTATGGCTTAATCTACGACCTTAAATGGTTCTTAGATTGTTATTCTTTTCCTATATAAGCAAGGCCCATTCTCATTGTATTTAATCGAGTTCCATAATAATATATGATATTGCTGCTAAAAAAATACCAAACATAATTTGATCAACTGCTACAAATAGGTGTGCCACGATCCAAGAACAACCAAGGCAACAAGGAAAGGACACGAAATCCAAATAAATAGGAGTTCCACAATCCAAGAAAAGCCAAGGTAACAAGGCAAGGACACAAAACCCAAAGAAGCAATATCAACACCACACCCTCCCATACTGCTAAATGAGTAGAGTGATACCACATATCTGTATGAGTTGCCAAAATCAACTACTCGAACACTGACAAAATAACACTGGGCTTCACTAGAATAGCTCCCCCATAAGAGAGATTGTCAACATGCCAAAAAAAGTGTCAAAAATACAGATCCAAAATATCTCAACAAACAAGAGAGATATAAATGTATACACTCATAGATACAAGAATGCAACACCTAAAAGTTTAGGACGTTGGGCTCAACCGAAATTACATCCACAAGTGATCACAACACCCTCCCAAATTTGACACTTTATAATTGAGTGCATGTAAATATTAAAATGAGTAACAATACCTTTTACATTTGAAATATGTGTATAAAAATGTCACCAATGCGTAGATCTCGAAAAAATACACAATTTTAAAACAAATATCACCTTAATCCGAGCTACAGATCAAAAGTTATGAGCTCTAGAAGGTTTTGTTATTAAAATAATATTTTAATGCTGATTTTTTTTTAAAAGGTACACATGACACCCAAATGTCCAAAGGGTAAAAGAGTGCATCCACATGATACAAAGCTTACGACCAAAGGATAAAAGCTTGCACCCAAAACCTAAAATGTCTAGAGGGTAAATCATTGCATCCAAAGGGTACACGTCAATATCCAATGGATAAAAGAATGCACCCAGAGGGTATAGATCTATGTCCAGTGGATAAAAGACTGCATCCAAAACAAAAATATCTAGAGGGTAAAAGAATGCATCCGGAAGGTACATGCTTATATCCAATGGATAAAAGAATTCACCCAGAGGGTGTAGATCTCGCGCCTAGTGGATAAAGACTACATCAAAATCGAAATATCTAGAGGGTAAAAGAATGCATCTAGAAGGTACATGATTATATCCAATGGATAAAGAATGCACTGCAGGGTACAATCTGTGTCAAGTGGATAAAAATCGCATCAAAAACCGAAATATCTAGACGGTAAAGAATGCATCTAGAAGGTACACACTTATATCAATGGATAAAAGAATGCACCCATAAGGCAGGATGATCTGTGTCCAGTGGATAAAGACTACATTCAAAACAGAAATATCGAGACGGATGCATTCTTTTAAGAATGCCTCGATATTTCTGTTTTGAATGTAGTCTTTATCCACTGACACGATCCTGACTCCTATGGGTGCATTCTTTATCCATCGATATAAGTGTGTACCTTCTAGATGCATTCTTTTATCTAGATATTTCATTTTGATGAAAGATTTTATCCATCTGGACAATTCTGCACTTTCCGGTGCATTCTTTTATCCATTGGATATAATCATGTACCTTCTAGATGCATTCTTTACCCTCTAGATATTTCATTTTGATGTAGTCTTTTATCCACTAGGCACAGATTCGTGTCCAGTGGATAAAAATGCATGCTACAAAAATTTCTAACAAATTTCAAATACATGAAAATAATAAACCCTTGCTTGCAAAGAAAAACTTACATATGGATGTCTACATCATCTATAGCTCTGATACCATGAAAGGAACGATAAGAAGATTGTTCCAAGCCACGATCTCAAATGATAATAGCACACCACATTAGATTTGTAAAACAAAAGAGCTAAAATACCATATATGGAAATCCATCATAATCCATAATGCTCAATACATTACAATACAATGACTTGAATTACTCAATAAGAAAGATGTACATATAGGAGGAGGAAGTGCAACTACTACCTAAATTAGTGGTGAAGAACTCCCACTAACTAATATTGGTAGTTAAGTTAACTCCAAAAGACTAGTAAGATAACTCCACATAATTGAGAAGCTAACTCAACACAACTAGTAAGCTAACTCCACACAACTAGTACACCTAAGCAAGCTAACCCAACAAGTGTAGCATTAACATAAGTGTAAGAATTATTCTAATAAATAAATAAAAGGATAAATAATAACCTACACTAACAGAGGTTGTTTTTTCACCAATAATAGGAATAATTTCATTTGTTTAGAGGGGCGTATGATATTGACCTCAAATCTATTCAATTATACCATCACTTATGGAATGTATGTTTGAATTTATTATAATAAAATGTTTGGTTTATCTAAAGAAACCTCATTGACCATTCCATATCATGTAAATTATTTGTGGTGTTTAGAAAATGTTTCCATTAATCCTTCCCTTAAACCCTCAAAATATGGGCATCTATAGTAAGCTCTAAGTTTTATAGTTTTTATTCAATTTGTCTCCTCCCGAGGGTTGATTCATCTTCTATGCACCACATTCATCCTTTTCACATCTCAAACTCCCTAATTAACACCTTGTACCAAGTTTAAGGGTATCTTTTGTAATGCACACAATGTTAACTAAACATGGTACTTGTAAGTAAGGAGGGTTTTGTGATGTAGTCGATCACCTATTTTTCATGAATTCATTTAATGGAGAGAATCTAATCATTAACTTTCTCAAGATTCTATAAAAGGAGGTCCATTCCAAACCTAAAAGTTTTAATTCTTGTTATATTTGTTCACACCTTTCTTTTTATGTCACAATATCATCTTGCATGGTTTAGATTCACCTTACCATTCTTTCAACACTCCTCACCACATCATTCAATTTATGAAATAGCTCATTCATCAATCAAAATACCTTTGCACTTACTTATCCTTATTTGACCTCTCTAGCTTCACTAGCTATTAGACCCAAATATGCACTTTTTGCTTCCTTAGTCTACTTCACTCCCTTCACCTCTCTTTTCTCTATACATACATTTGGAAAAACCTACAACCACGAAAAACTTTAATCACAAGCCCTAACCACCCAACTTCTCTTCTTTGGAAAAATAGTCTATCTAGTCATCTTAAGACCATATGTTTGGTACAACAATGGAGAATAAAATCTAAGAAAACTCAAGAGGAGTTGTAAATTACATTATTATTCTTATATAACCTCTGATATGTATACCAAAACTTAGACTCAAATTGTCATTGAACTCCTTTTATTACACTTTTGCAATCTTGCTCCTAGAACTAGCCCTCGTGTATAAATGTTGTCAAGCATAGATTCATGTTCCTAGGGTTATAAATCTCAAACCCAACCATTTTGGGAACCCATTAGTGTATTTTAACTATATGTAAAATTTCAAGCTATAACTCCACCTTTAACTCTTAGTCTCTTTGTAAAATAGCTTCTTGAATTAGGTCTTAGACTGTGAATGAATTTCCATCTCCCAACTGTCATGAATAACTAAATTTATACTTGTGGAAACTTTAAAATTTAATTTAAATCCCTTTATATATATCCCCAATGTCATTACTTCAAAATTTTAGGCTAAAATTCCTTAGTTTGAGTGTTCATTCTCCTTGTCCTAGTAAAACCCTCACGTGCATCTCAGAGTAACCCGAGAAGTGAGTTTTGATCACAAAATTCATTGTTTTTCGTTTCAAGGCCTCAAATTTTACAAGAGGACCTATAGAAATAAGAAGAAATTGATTCTTTTACCAGTAGGATGAAGGAAGCACGTGAAGACACTTTTTATTTTGATATCTCCATAGTTTTGCCTCATGTAATGAGATCGTTATGCACTTCTTGTGTTTACTGACCCCCTTTGTTACTTCCAACCTTCCCAATAATCTCCAATCCCTATGTAGATGATATTTATACAACTTTAAGATCTAAATTTTTCCAAATCCCCTTCAACTTCAATTGCTTCCATTAACTCTTTATCAAAATTGTAGTCTATGTGGCTTTGATGAATTGTGAAGCTAAACCCGGTCTTGTATTGATATAAAAGCTATAATATTCTTCAAACATGTAAGAAATAATGTATAGACCATACATTACCATTTCCAAGGCTTGATTTCATATACTTTTTTCCATCAAACAAATTCCTTCACTTAAACCCTAAGAGGGTTTCTAAAAAAACTTGTGATTAGGATAACACTTCCTTTGGACAACTTCAATTTCCTTTTAACCTTCCACCAGGTCTATATATGTGTATTTAAACATATTATCTTCACAAGTGTGGCTTATCTCTTCATCTAGAGGTGAAATCACCTCATAACCAACCTCCACTATTTTCTCAAAACAGAGTTTATTCAACTTTAAGAATTACTCAAGAAAATATTGATTTCTTGGTATTGTGCAGACTCTTATAGTTTCTCTAAGACGTATTTGTCTTGACAAATTCCTCTTGAACTATTTACACCCCAATCTTACTCCTTAACACATTTTTTCTTTGCTTATGGCCTCATTGTTATCATTACACAGAATTTTACAAACCATTACACCAAAATAATCCCAACCTAAGTTTGCAATGTATTTAGGGTAAATACAATACTTTCTCACTGTACTCTTATCTCTCCTTCAGTCAAATTCTCACTTTTCATAGTCTTGCACTTTCAAACCTCAAGACCTTATTGATCATACAACTACATAGACTGTAATAGGGATAAGTGAAGAATTCAAGCTCACACACAAGATTATGAAACCTCACAAAACAATGTAATTACAATATTAAACCTCTTACCAGTCATGGATTCATAGAAGTCAATAGCATAACTAAAGATTCAACAAAATATGTACAAGGATCCTTTCCAAACTATCTTGCAAATATTTATTCAACTAATACAATGTGTATACATAGAAAAATGCTTTTCTTCCAGAGATTTCTCTCTCTTTTCCTTGACCATTCGAATGATGAATGGTAAGTAGTTACAAAGGAGATTTTATACCACAAAAAGTTGGTTTTTTACCGAATAGAGCTTTCTTAGACCTTAATCATGCAATATTTTCCCTTTATTTCAACACTTTAAGCCTAATGTTAGACTAGAACTTAGGAATTTCATGACCTAAGTCATAAGCCCATTTTTAACCCTTAATAAAACTTTCCAACCACTTGACATTTCCTAATTGATCTCAAGAAAAGACTAAAAACTCCTAAACAATCCAAAATGGTCTCCAAATTTGAATTTTGCCTTTTGGAGGGAAAGTACAATTTTCAAATTTTGAAGAGTTTAAACACAAAATAACACATCTAGCTAACACCTAAGGGCCTTAAAGACCTAGGACCATACCTAAAAACCAAAATTTGATACCTTCATGGATTATTCATGTACACGGAGTGATGCCCCTGCATCATTTTGATATTTAATTCACTTATGAAAAATTGATAGCCTTTTAGATTATTCACAAAGATTCCACTTACGTTAATTTCCTCAGTCACATTATTTTAGTTCTTGACATATCGAAAAAAATCCTACAAGGGTCTTTAACCTTTCAAAAAAACCTTACCTTAAACCTCCACATAGTCCTCTTATTGTTCAAGCTTTCTCATCAATCTCACACCTTTAGACTTATTCTTTGTTCTTCTCAACCTACACACACTTTTAAACATGTAGCAACATTCTCAATCAATGCATTAAAAACATGAGAATCAACCCCAACATCATCAATATTCAATACATATATCATGAAATATCTAAAAAACAAATTTACAACTAGAAGCCTTCTATTTGATAAACCATGAAGCATATAAAGCTTCAAGAGCCTTTTAGGCTGCGGTATATAGATATTCTCCTTATACTCTCTCACTAAGTTTTTCCAACCTTCTTGAATGTATTTCTTATTCAAATACATCCTCTTTTAGATCAAGATAGGTTGTTACATTTAGTTACTTAACCCAACTAGGGTCAATAGGTGAGTTAATACAATAAACCCTCACATTATGAATGAGAGTGTGTTACACATATTGACTTGAGGTCATAGGGGACCCTTACATCACCGTATTTCATCAAACCTATGCTAAGACAGGTAGACATCTATTAACCCAATTCAAATATTTAAACTAAGGTTTTGGAGGTAAACCTCACAAAACCATTATTACAAAATTAAAGAGTCCAAATGGACAAGTAACACAAAAATAACTCATAAATGGATCTCTCAACACCCACTCAACTATAGAAATTCAAAATTTGACTAAATACAATGATGGTCCTGCATCATACTCCCAATATTGAGAGATTTAAGCTATATACAAAATGGCCTTTTTCTTCCTTATCTTCCAATTGTGCTCCACTAATAAGATTATTTTCTTTACTACTGAATTCTCTTCATATTCTTTAACTTCATGATTTTTTTGCTCTTGCCTTATTTATCTTCATCTTCTTCATCTTTTCTTGATCTTCAAAATGAGGTCTTCATGTCTTTGTCTCTTCATTTGATCTCTTTCTAGAGTTGTATTTTCTATGTTTTTCACTTCTTCATCAAGATTACCTACAAAAACACATGAGAAAAATACCTTAGATGAAAAATAGTGAGACTCTTGAGTCTCTTCACAATATTCCTCTTCACTTTCTTATTTCTTTTCATTATTTTATTCCATTATAACAACTTCCTCTTCATCATTCTTCATTTCACCGTGCAAAGTACATTAAAGTGCTAACAACTCAACCTCCAACTACTCCTTAATTTCATAAAAAAATGAAAATCATTTTTCTCACATTATTCTTCAATTTATTATTCACAAATGCATTCATATTTCTTCATTTCTCCTATTTATTCCCTCTCTTGTTTGTTTTCCTTCTTTTCCATCATCCTTAGCTTTCTTTCTTCCTCTTTCTCATCTGCATTTTCTTTCTTTTCTCCATGAGTGACTTTATGGGCCACTTCACCACATTCCTTATCACTATTTTTATGCCTTGTATTTACATTTATCATGCTCTCATCATCAATAATTCTATCTCGCTCCATATCTTCTCTCAATTTTCTTATTTCTTCCTCCATCCACACTCTTTTCTTTTCCTCTAACTCTCTCTTTTTCTCTTCTTTCCTCTTTTTCTCTCTCATATCTTTCTATTTCCTCTCATTTCTCATAACCTCAAAAATTCCTTCACAATATTCACTCTATATTCATCCATTTTCACTAAACAAGTCTGTTTCACCTTGTTCTCAAGCCTCGAGTTTTCTCTCTTACCTAGTCTTTTGACTCATTTTTTTCACTATCTCTTCTCTACTTTCTTCACTTTTCTCACTCTTAATTCTTATCTTTCTCAAGGAGAAACCTATAAATTAATATAAAAAAAAAAAAGATAAATTTCAATTTCAAAAAATTCAATCAAGACATCCACAACTCAAAACACCACAGCCAACTTATACAAATTCATCAAAACAACTAGATACAAATGCTTCTCAACAAAAAAAAAAATTACCTTAAAATTAATCATTTAAAATTCTTGATTTTCTCACATCTAATACCAAATGATGCATATCCCTGCATACACACTTTCAAGTCACCAAAAAATTTATTTAGAAGTCAAAATCCACTATTTAATCACCCAAAATCATCAAACTGTCGCTTTGCTCAAGAAGGCAAAAATGTCTTAAATGCACTAAATTGCATAAAACATTGAAACAAAGAACATAATCACTTTATACATGCTCCATATCAACATTAAAACCCGATAAAACCACTCAAGAATTTTCACAACACCATTTATCATACTTTTCCCTTTTAGCCCTTCATATGGCCTCAGTAAATGTAGTAGAAACCCTATTTTTATGACAAAAGTAATTAATTTTTCATCTTCATACTTTATTGGTAAACTTTAAGGATACCATTTTGGCTCATTAATATGCATGTAAAATTTCAATGCTTATCTCTCTTCCCTTAAAAGGTTATCCTCCTTTTGTAATTTTTCATTAGTTCTCAATTAGACCTCCAAAGGTACAAATCTAGAAACTAGGAGAATTCTACAAAAAAACAAATCAACACAAAATAATTTTCCAAATACCATTTTGGAAAATATTTATTTTTTCCAATTTTTACCCTCCAACTCCTTGTCTATCACTCCCAACTCCATTTTTCACCTTTTAGGTTTGTTTACTAGGCTTAGCTAACTTTTTATGAGCTAAAACGTAGGGCTTGTTTTCTCTTCACTCGCACCAAATTCATAGAAACCTTAGGTGCTATCAACACACTTATTCAAAGATTTACCAAATCCCACACATATCTCTTATCCCTAACTTGCTCTTTTCATGGTTTTAGGATTAACTAGGCTTGTTTTTGTTCTTGATTCAAGCACTTCTTCTCTCTATTCGTTATATCCTTTTATTTTGTGATTTGGATTTGATAATCAATATCTCATATCATGATCATTTTAATATAATTATTCTTAAAACCTCTCAATCAAATGCATTGATCTTTACTCAATCTTCTCACTAACTAATACTCTCTTATTCCTCTAATCTTCACCATAGCCCTACATAGGACAATCATGTCATTGCCAAATTGAATGACCCTAATAGAATCCTTCCACATTTTCAAGACTTGATATGTCATTACATACCTTATACAACCATTCCTCATTGGTTTGAAAACTCCTTCTTTGTAGCTTTGATACCTAGACCACGAGTTTCAAGAGTCGCATATTCATTAATCCACTATGTACCTACATTTTGAGTCTTAATCATGGATTCCTCTGATCTTTCTTCACCTGAAACCTTATTTTAACTTTACAAGAATTATTCATGACCTTATATGTATGCATTATACCTAGTTACATGAAATTTTTCCTTTATGTACCTCTAAAATTAATCTTCCATAGTTTTAAAGCGTACATGCAAATTATCTATATCCCCTTACTCGTATTTTGACTTGAGTTAATGTTCTTGTTGACTCTAGACCCACATAGTTTTATTTTCATACCTGACATAAGATTATTTTTCTCTCAAATTGTAATGAATAAGTCTTACTTTCTCAAAATGTCTCCATTAACACTCTTTACTAGGCATAATCGATTAACACCGGGTTTTTACAACTTATTGTCTCAAAAATATATTATGCCATGTTTTGAACATTCCATCAACTCGAGTCACCCTAATTACACTATAAAACAACATGTATCTTTCTTTATTTACAAGTTAACCCTTTTATTCCCTTCAAGACATCAAGGTCTTCTAATCTTGATTGATACAATTTTCCTTCTAAGAATGTGTTTTTGGTATTTTATTGTTCCATAACTATGTGGATACCATAAACTAGTGTCCATCAACATATTGTCCTCATGTTAATCCTCTAACAATATATGAAATATATCACTGACTCTTTATGAGGTTATATTAATTTATTTGTACACAAAAATCCTTCCCTTAAACCCTCAAAATCATGACATCTACAATAAGCTCACGAGTTTTATAGTTTTTATTCAATTTGTCTCCCTCTTAAAGGTTGATTAAACTTCTACACACCAAATTAATCATTTTTACACCCAAAAATCCGTGATTAGTACCATGTACCAAGTTTAAGGGTCTCTTTTGTAATACACACAATGTTGATGAGTAACAAAGTACTACAAGTAAGGAGGGTTTTGATGTTTAATTCACTTATGTAAACTTTATAGATTTCTATATTGTTCACAAAGATTCCATAGATATTGATTTTCTAAGTCACATTATTTTAGTTATTGACATACCCAAAAAAACTACAAGGGTATTTAACCTTTCAACTACAAACCTTACCTTAAACCTCCACACGGTCCTCTTATTATTCAAGCTTTATCATCAATCTCATACCTTCAAAATTCTTCTTTATTCTTGTTAACCTAGACACAATTTTAAACATGTAGCAACATTCTTAATCAACATATTAACAAACATGAGATTCAAACCCAACATCATCAATATTCAATACATAGATCATGATAGATCTAAAAAAACACATATTTACAACTAGAAGCCTTATATTTGATAAACCATGAATCATGAAAAGCTTCAAGATCCTTTTAGGCCCTGGTAAAAAGACATTCTCCCTTAAACCCTCTCACTAAAATTTTCCAACCTTCTTGAATGTCTTTCTTATTCGAATACATCCTCTTTTAGATCAATATAGGTGGTTACATTTAGTCACTTAACCCAACTAGGGTCAATAGGTGAGTTAATACAATAAAACCTCACATTATGATTGAGCATATGCTACACATATTGAGAAGAGGTCAGATGAGACCCTTACATCACCTTATTTCACCAAACCTATGCTAAGACACCTAGACATCTATTAACCCAATTCAAATATTTAAACTAAGGTTTTGAAGGGAAACCTCACAAAACCATTATTACAAACTTAAAGAGTCCAAATGGACTAGTAACACAACAAGAACTCACAAATGGATCTCTCAAAACCTACTTAACTATAGAAAGGAAAAATTGGACTAATTACAATGATGCTCCTACATCAAAAAAACACCTAAATGTCCTTCAAGTAATTATCTAAAATAAAAATCAAGATCATCAAATCAATAATAAAAGTACCTTATCTAGTTACATTCAATTATCAATCTCTACCTTATGAGATTCTTCGTACTTATTAACAATCATTCTTTGATCTTAAACATTAACTAAACTTGAAGATCAATATTTTTTATTGAAATAAAATTCCTAATATGGTATGAAAAATTGCTACAAGGATGTTAAA
This sequence comes from Taxus wallichiana var. yunnanensis, assembly GCA_018340775.1. Taxonomy (NCBI): domain Eukaryota; kingdom Viridiplantae; phylum Streptophyta; class Pinopsida; order Cupressales; family Taxaceae; genus Taxus; species Taxus wallichiana. Next base: position 810,957,732 of record CM031240.1, on the reverse strand, counting down.
CTTTGGAATTGGGATAATAATAAAGCACTACTCTCTATCCTTATGGTACCTATGTGTAAATAAGCAAAAATATTTTCTCCTAATTATGTAGTACAATAAAGTTTAATTTAATACAAATAGTAAATATGGAACAATAAAATAAATAAGGGTATAATCTAGAATATTTGTTGGTATAAAATTTTATGAATATAGTTAAAATGCTTGGAGAAATTAGAGAATTAGTGTTATGACGCTTCTTCATGATGATGGAATAAACACATGATGATTTGGGAGATCATTTCTCATCAATATTTATATACATAAATACAAAGGGTCAAAGCCTAATTAATTATTAACTAATAAATGAAAGGAAAATTTTGTGCACTCCATTCCATAATCTTATTACTAATAAAATGATATAATGTTAGGGATATAACACGCCCTTCCTCTTCAAAGAAGTGTTTTCCTCAACACTTAATAACTCAAGATGTTGTGTGAATTGTTCATCTTCCCATGTTTTAACTATAGTTAGTATGTTCTTCCATTTGGTGAGAAATTAAAGAATGGTTCTATTTTTCAATTGCTTCACTTTTTTCTCAACTAATTCCTAAAGTTCCATAATGAAATCACATTCTTCATCTAACTCAAACAACTCTAGTTGGAGGGAATCATGGTACCAATTACTTTCTTTAGAAATAAGACACGATATATATGATGTATTTTGAAAGAGGTTGGAAGTTTTAACTTAGAAGATACATTTTTCATCTAGTTGAGAACATTATAAGGCCCATAAAATTTTAGTGTGAGATTAATGTTATTACGTTGTTAAAGTGACATATTTTAAGAAGGTTTTAATTGAAGGAATTCTCAATCTCCTTCCTCAAAATTCCTCTCACTTTGGTGTTGAACTATCCAATTTTGAGCCAAAACCAAATTATCCTTATGGTGTTGAATTATTTCTTACTATATTGGAATATGTTCTTAACTAAACGGGACTTGGGAAGACCCTATAAATAAGATGTGGTAGAAGGTGGATACTATTTCCTTCATCATATGCTTCGAGAAATAATTTGTGCCACTATTCCATAAGATCATTTCTTAAAAAAATATATGAGAGGTGCTAATTTTTATTTCTGGTGATTGAATTTTCCGAAGTTTGTACCTTTTCCCATTCATATTGAAAACCATGAATAAGTCTATCAAATTTAAAGAAAGTATTCCAAAATGTTTTAGCCATTTAACTCTTAAAAGTTAATTTGCTACCCCAATCCTAGGATGGAATTTGTTTTGAATCCAACTAATATTTCCATATTGAGAGTTTAAAATGATGAAATTTACCACCACAAGAGAGACATATCCCATTGAAAATAACAACTTGAAAATTTGAGACTGGATGCACAAAGTAGTTGAGTTCATTAACAAAATTTATGTTAATTAAGTTATATATACTCCATATATAGAAAAAATATCAACTTCTTCTTATTAATACTACCAACTATTTTGAATTTTTATGGTGTGCTTATCCCATTTAATGTATGTAGTGAGATAGTATGGATTTATTCCTCCTTAGAATGTGTATGATCATGTTATATTGTTGGTTCCTATATAGCTGATTCTATTTCATCCAAAACCTCGATTATCAATAACATTAGTCTTTCCTCTTCATTAGCACACTTATGAAATCTAGACCATTTATCGTCACAATTCCAATATATATTTTTATTATTGGCAAATAGTTTTTGAAAGGGACTATACCCTTGTTTACAAAAGAAGGCCTAGAAGCGAACAAGCAAGAGAACCGGAGAGAAAAGGATCGAGAATCCAAATGTGACAATGAAGTTCAAAGTAGCCAAAAACAACTACCAAGACGAGACAAAATAAAAAATTACTGCAAAAAAAAGCAAGAAAGGGTCCATGTAAAAAATAGCAAAAAAATATACAAGGAGGACCGAAGCATTTACAACTACTTTTTAGTAGCTTTGTCAATGATGGTTTTGATATTCTTCCAGGATTTAAACATACCCAAAGTTGTCATGTGGGCAGCGTCATTATAATCCAGCTGCTCCAAGGTCTTCTTGCTTTCCTTATCATTACCCCAAAGTGTTGCCGGAACTCCGCTTAGGTTGGAGACACTTTTGACGTGTTGCTCAATGAACTCCTCAATCACCCTAAAGATGGCTATGTTGTAATCATGTCGAGTTTTGGCCTTCCCTAAACGGGAGTCTAAGGAGTGCAGTTTCTTGTAGATATCATCAATTTGGCTGCTATCAACATCCTCCTCCTCCTCCTTCCTCTTTCCTTTCTGTTTTGCCAAGTTTTTAACTTCATCCTTCATTAGTTTCATATTAGCTTCGTGAAGAGCTTTCCAAGTGCACTTCCTGGGGGCTGGCACTGCTGATATTCAGGAGGTCATGAGCAATTTCAAATTCATGAGAACCCTTCTCCACAGCAAGAGTCTCAAGGTTAAGCTTCCTAGAAGCCCAGTAACCTGATCTCCATGAGGTAGAGGATAAGTGGGGGTGGGAGCAACTGAAGGGGGATGGGAAAAGAATCCGAACGGCCTGGCAGGGGGGTGACAACGGTGGTGGCGAGGCAGAGAAAGGAGAAATGTAAGGGCAGCAGCAGAGCCCGGTGGAGGGGGAATCGAGCTAGGGGAGGATGGGAGACCAGGAAACTTGAGGAGACAACATTTGTGCAACAACAAAATGAGCCCTTGGTGTAAAGGAACCACTCAGAATGCTTTTGAAACTCTAGAATGGAGCGTTCAAGAGAGTTCAACAAGTAATGGGGGAAACAAACCAAACGATCCCTACGAAAGTGATTAAGAAAAATAAGGTGTTTCGCAGGAACAGTGACAAACCTTCCTTCCAAGGAGATGAACCGTATCATCATGTGGGTTACTTCATCATATGGTAGAGGGATCGAGCTAACAAGCAGGCCCACTGTTATGTAGGTCAGCTTCTCCTCTCCCTCAACAAATCTCCTCTCTTCAACATCTCTATCGACCCTTTTGTTGAAGAATCGGAAGCCCTCCAAGCCAAGGCCGGTCGCTTCAGCAATAAGTTCTTCATTGACTAAGACCTTCTACCCCCCATATTCCACTGTCCTCTCCTTCCAATCCTTTGCAAAACACACAGAGATGCTCTGATCATGCCCCTGAACCTTTTCCATGAAGTTTGTTATGCCACCCTTGCTAAGAATGCTCCACAGCTCAATATTATCTTTCCAGTCTGGGTCCACACTAGGCTCAATTTGACAAGGAGGACCCCCCATCTTCTCTGCTCTGAACTGATTGCAACAAATTCCTAACTGATCGCTAAAGCCAGTCCACTTTTTGCTATAGTAATCCGCACAATATTGGAAATGAGAGCCATTGCTTTTCCCACAATCAATTTGCATGTCTACTAATGCGAGCTTGCTGAAAAATGCATGTGAGAATAGCCCGCTCCCTGTCATCAATCACTTTATCACCGCCTTCGGTTTCGTGGAGGTTTGAATCCACCTTTTAACAGTCACAATGCAGCCCGCATGCACGATTTTCAAAACCGTGTATCTCCACTTGAAATTCCCCATATGATTCACACTATCTTGATTATTAGACGTGATTTGCATAAACCAATACTTTAAATCAACACGTGTGGGAGTATTTTTGAAGTTGATCCACACCCAAAAATCATAACTCATTTCTAGATATTGCTTGCGTATGGAGATCCGCCTGAATGTTGTTTTGAAGCTGTTTAGGGATGCTATTATTGTCCCAAACTGTAAGGTTAACATTAATGCCATAATTTTCCAGCACATCCGCCAATTTATTACCCTCCCTGTAGGTATGCATGATCCTGATGTTATTGAAAGTATGACTAATACTTATGGACTCTGCAATAAAATCCTTGATGCTCCAACTTGGAGATGAGCACTGTTTAAGAAGATTAATGATATTTAGGGAGTCTCCTTCAATAATGAGGTTCTGAATATTTTGTGTCTGGGAAATTCTCAGACCCCAAAGAGCAGATAAAGCTTCGGCAAAATGATTAGTTTGAATTCCCATTTTACCAGCATACGCAGCAATCAGATTGCCTTTATGATCCCGTATCGCTCCTCCCCCTGCCGCAATCCCAGGGTTTCCTTTAGAAGCCCCATCAAAGTTCAACTTATACCAATTTAGATCAGGAGGATGCCATTTAATCAAAGATCTATCAATGCTATTCCTGGGATTGCTCCAACTATTAATTGATCCTATCTCGCGAGCCCAATATTATATAAGCCTTTTTTAATCTTTTCTCTACCTACTATTAAGGAGATAGTTTGGTAATTTTCCTTAGGTTAAAAGAGTTGACCACATTTCTATTATTAATCACATATGTAGTTCTCCATTACCTAGATTTACCTTGAATTAATTTCTTAGTAGCGGATATTTGTTTCTCATTGTATAACTCTTTGTATAATTTTTTGACCATATATAGTTCTTAAAAAACATTGATTTTTATTAGATAAGGTAAAAATAGGGATCGGCTCCCAAAGGCCTTACAAAGGAGGAAAAAACAAAAAGGAGTAGAAAATAACCAACAAAAAAGAGACAGAAAGGTCCATAAGGAGTTAAACAAGCTTAACTCTTACAATGAAAAGTTAGACCATGAGAAAAAATAGCGCACTAAATGAAACAACTTGAAAAAAACTAGGTGAGATAGTGCGCAAAAAGCCCTGTGATCCAAGACTAGAAAATCATTTAACTTTTAGGGGAAGCTTCCTATTGTCAACATGACTATCTTTGTTGAGTTCCTCCTCTTTTCTCATCTCAGTCATATCTTCTTCCAAATCTTCCTCAGAGCTATTATACACAAATTGAAATTTCTCTTTTTCATGCCCTCCTCCATCACATCCATCCCATTGCTCAAATATTTGACCTATTTCTCCAACACAATAATCTTCTACTTGGAATTCACTTGGGCTGAACATATTTGTTTGGAAGCTCGAATGACTTCCATCATGGTTTCTTGATAGCCGACATTTGTCTCCTCCATATCCTGTATAACCCTATCCAAATATTGAACCTTGTTGATCAACCCCTCAAGATCCTTGTCACCACCATCTATACCCTTGTTCTAGAAGTGCTAGCTTCACCTCTTGCCTTCCACCCCTTTATCAATCCTTCATCCTCCACAACATTCCTATACACAGACATTTTACTAGCCCTCATCTTGGTGAGGCACTCCGCCAGGTGATGTCCTCCTCCTCTTCCTTATCTTTCAGGAAATGGTAGGGATGGGTTTCCCATTCTCATACATCAGAAGGATGAGCCCTTCATGGAGAGGCATCTCTACCTTGTCATTCTAGAAGAAATCCTTCAAAGAAGTAGTCAACGACATGAAAAGGAAAAATGGAATGCTCACCATGATTTTATGTCTAAACATGTTAAGGAAAGACAGATGATGTGTGTAAATTTTATGATATTTTCCCTCCAAAGTAATGTACTTCATAATTTGGAGACACACCTCCTTCCAAATGCCTAGAATACAAGATCTAGTAATGCCATTAGTGAAAAATAACACCTTTCCTTACCCACAAAAAATCTCAATTTCGTGCTCCCATGCGGGTTCTATCTTTAAAAATCTTGAGCCCTTCCATTTGCATCTCCGTAGCTTGAGAAATGGTGCTCTCTTGTGACTTCAATTTCCATACCTCTCACCATAAACTTTCCCTCATTCCAAGCCATACCAAAATCCTTTGACAACGAAGGATCGTAACCATGCAATTTAGAGATAAAATTGTGAAAACCCCCAATCTGAGATTTTTCCACAAAGGCCTGATTGAAAGCCTTGATACCTATGACTCACCGGCTTGACCTTGATTTTGTCACCACCCATATTTGCAATGCAAAACCTATCACACCTGCTCACACTTCTAATGCTCAAAAATTTTTTTAGAAACATTGAGACATAAATTGAAACTACTCCCCTTAAGTAAATTGTCTCAACTCAAGTGACACCAATGCTCACTCATGCAAGAATCATCAATTTTAGTGCATTTATCTCTACCAATTGCTTCATTAATTGTTGAGGGAAAATCATCACCTTTACTCTATTTTGTAATCATATTTTCATGACGCCTAAAATTTTCCAACTTATCCACACACGTATTACCTTGGTATAGGGTATGATTAATTGAAACCTTGTCAAAAAAATTTAAAATTTCCATGACATCACTAAGAACATTTCTTAAGGTCCAATTAATAGTGTTATTATTGTTAAGAGCATTAACAATAATGAGGGAATCCCCCTCAATCTGGATATTTTTGATCCCTCTATCCTTAGCCAAGTTGACACCCCACAGAAGAGCTCTAGCCTCCGCCATATTGTTAGTTTGTCTCCCTAACGGACCAGCATAGGCATATAGCCAATCACCATCACTACTTCTAATGATCCCTCCCCCCAAGTAGGACCCGAGATTCCCTTTTGATGCACCATCAAAATTTAGCTTAAACACATTGTTTCTCGGCCTGGTCCATCTGGTGTGAATTCTTGGTCTTTTGATCTCCACCGAATGAGGGAAAAACTTTTAAGAACTTCTTCCTCCCATCTCGGACAAGGTTTTTAGCCTTACCTTTAAATATTTGGTATTTTCTTTGATGGCCACTATGAATCTACTTTATACTTTCTTGAGATTAGCTTTTTGGTCACAAAAGATACAATCATTCCTAGCTTTCCATAAACCCCAAAAGAGATGTGGGAGGGAAATTTTCTAGGCCATCACCAAAATGGGGAACTTGAAGGGCTCTCCCATTGTATGAAAAAATCCTCAATAGTCTTTGGCATGATCCATTGAAATTTGAACAGTTCTGGATAGTCACAAAACCTTTTGAGAGAAGGGGAAATGAAGGAGAAGATGATTGACATTTTCCTCCTCTTTCCTACAAAGTGAACATCTATTGGGAGATTCATACCACGTTTCCTGAGATTATCCACCATAAGGATCTATTTTGGACATGCCAACCAATAGAATATATTTACTTTAGGAGTAAGATCCTTCACCCAGAGTCTACCCCAATACTCTTTTTGAATAGAATCTTTAAAATTTAGTCTATAGGCTGATTTAACCGAATAATTCCTAGATTCTTCCTCTTTCCATTTAATGGAATCTTCCTTGTTTTGTAAATTGGGTATGTAGAAATTCCTTAATTTTTGTTGAGCTCCCAAAAAGGATGGAGGTCCCCATTATAATCTGGAGGGGGAAAATGACCTCCCAACTGATGGCTCCCCGAATCCAAAGTCCCGTATCAAATTTTTCCCCTATCTTCGTAGTGTTGTGCTACCATTTTCCAAGACTCCATGCTATCTAGAGGATAATCTTCAAGCCAACTATCATTCCAGAAACTGATTCTGTTACCTTTTCCAATCTCCCAGATGAACCCTTGTTCAGTATGTCCTTAGAAGCCATAAAGGAATTCTAGAATAAGGATCCTCTAGGAAAATCATTTTGGTTGAAAAAGGAGTCCAATCTACCTATATTCCACAAGTATTTCTTCTTGATGATGTCCACCCAAAGACCCTCTTCTCTAACAATCCTCCAACCAACTTTAGCTATCAAGTGCCTCATTCATGAGATTGATGTTTTTAATCCTAGGCCACCACATAATTTGGGTTTAGTAACTTTTTCCCAAGCCACAAGTGGAAACTTGAACTTATCCTCTACTCCCACCCATAGGAATATTTTTTGAATTTTTTTCTAGGGACCCAATGATTTTGGAAGGAAGCTTAAAGAGGGACATGACATAAATAGGAATTCCTTGAAGGGAAATTTGAAGTAATTGAATCTTACCTACCTGAGAGAGAAGGATACCCTTCCAAGAAGACAATTTTCTATTCACTCTCTCCAATAGGGTATTCCAGATAGATACATCAAGATTTTTTTTTTGGACAAGGGGAATTCCCAAATAGGAGTCAAGAAATTGCTTAATCGACACCCCAAAATGTGAGCTAATCTGACTTGGATCAGATGCTCCACATTAATGAAAAAAATAACACTTTTATGAAAATTAACCAACTGTCCCAAGACCAATTCATAGTCATTTAGAACAACCTTAAAGTTAGAGCTTCTCTGGATAGATGCTTTACCCAACAGGAAATTATCATCAACAAATTGATTAAGAAAAAATTTGGAAGGCCATTAGAGATTTTAATACCCTAAATACTATTGGAAGAAAAATTGTTGAAAAATCCTACTTAAAGACTCAACCACAATAACATAAAGAAAGGGAGAGAGGGTCTCCTTGTCTCAAACCTCGACCCACTTGGAAGAAACCTTCTAGTTTTCCATTCACCAGAACCAAAAAGCTAGTTGTGGAGATACAGGTCATGATCATGTTAACAAAGGAGATATTGAAGCCCACCTTGATCAAAATGGCCCGAAGGAAGGACCAAGAAATCCTATCATATGCTTTATGCATATCCAACTTGAAAAACATAGCAGATCTTCCTAAGTTTTCAATAGAATGAATAGATTCTTGGATCACAATGATACTATCCATAATTTTCCTTCCCTAGAACAAAATATCCTTGATTATTTGAGATGAAATTGGCCAAAACATTTCTGATCCTGCCAACAATGATTTTGGTAATCAGTTTTATAACTGGTATTACAGAGACTTATTGGTCTAAAGTCCTTAACTTCTTTGGCTCCAACTACTTTAGGAATGAGGACCAAGAAAGTGTTATTCATTTGTCTTAGGAGGTGGCCATTGTTGAAGAAGTCTTGAACCATCTCAATAACCTCTTGCTTGATCACCTCCCATATTTTTGAAAGAAAAAAGTAGGGAAACCATCAGGACTAGGAGATTTATCTAGTTCCATATCAAAGACAACAAATCAAATTTCCTCCTCCATGGGTATCTTTAAGAGATCTCTATTTTCAAGAGGGGAAATCACATTCTGAAAAAGATCAAGAACTTTATTTTGAGCATTCTCCTCCGTAGCCTGCCCCACATGGAAGATCTCCTTGAAGTAATTTATTATTGTATCATTGATTTCCTTACTATTTTGAATAGATCACCCCATTCTCTCTTCTGATTTCATTAATCTTCAGGAGGTTGGCTTTTGAAGTAGCTGTGAAGTGGAAAAATTTAGTATTCCTATCACCCTCCTTTAGCCATTTCACCCTTGATTTTTGTCTCCAGTAAACCTCTTCCTTAGCCAAAATATCATGGTATTCAATCAACAAGTTTATGTTCCTGATCTTTGAGAACAAGGTTAAGGCCATCATCCTCCATTAGTTCCTCAATAGTTCTTAAATCCTCTGCAATCCTACTTTTTTCTTGGAAAATATTCCCAAAGGTTTCCTTATTCCATCTTTTGAGATTACTTTTAACATTCTTTAGTTTAAAACTCAATCTAAAACTAGCCACACCATGAACTTGGATACCCCACCATTCCTGAATTCTATTGAAAATATCTAGATGATCCAACCACATCTTTTCAAACCTAAAAGGTCTTGCTTTCTTGGGATGATTCATCCCCAAATTTAGGAGTAAAGGATTATGATCCAAACCGATTCTAGGAGAGGGTTTTTAGAGAATAAAGTTGATTGATCATGCACAAATGGCTAACCAAAAATTTTTCCAGTCTAATCTGAATGAGCTTAGACCCCATCCTTCTATTCACCCAAGTATATTTTGGACCCTCCAACTCCAAGTCAAACAAATCATTTCTGGCTAAAAATTTAGCTAAATCTTCCATGCTATCAGAATAAGAAATGAAGCCACCCTTCTTCTCTCCAAGGGAGAGGGGGGTATTGAAATCCCCACCAATGATCCAGTATTTTTCCTTGAAAATTTGTCTAAATTTAGACAGATCCTCCCATAATTTCCTTCTTTCACAAGTCTTATTCGGGGCATATATATTTGATACATACCATGTTTTCTTTGACTCAATCTCAGTAAAACTTATAACCACATGCCATGGGGAAGTGAGAATCACTTCACCCTTCACTACTTTAGGATTCCACATAGTAACTATACCTCCCGAGGCTCCAGAGGAGCTACTTCCATCCCAACAACCTTCTTTCCAAATAATATTACTCACCTCTTTAAATCTATCCCGTATATTGAATTTTGGTCCTTGGAATGGTTTCCCTATATTTGGTTTGTTGTGACCTCTACGGTAGTTTGGATATGTATGTTTGGGTGTATGGGGAAGATTAATTAGGGTCTTCAATTCAAATAGTAGTCTATGTTCAAACCTATATACACCCTTGTTCAAATATGTTGCAAATGGGGAAACTTTCTCCTAGATAAGAGTTACAATTGTTTCAAATCCCACAAAAAGTCAACCTCATTTTTAGGTGGTGGAAAATAAAGGGAGTCATTGGGATCAATGATCAAGGAAAATGAATATGTTTCAAAAGGAATGGATATTGATTTGGTTTTTTATATATCAATATTTATGCTAACATTCAAAAAATGTGTTATAATCTGAATCATATGCTCCATTTTTCACCAACTATTACTAGTGTATTTCAAAATTTAGCATGCTTACAATATGATAATGCAAAGAATGGAACCTATCTAATTTTTTTGAGCTTCTTAGAAATATAAAGAACTAAAAAAATATGAAAGTTGTGGCATATGGAACAAATTTATGAGAAAAAAATAAAATTACAATAACTCGAGAAAAATTGAAAAGAGAAATCTATATTTTGGAATCAATCTTCCTTGGCACGTTTCCCAACATAAATGAAAAAATGCTATAAAATTTGCTTTAGGTTATAAGTTATATTAGAAAACATTAATTTCCAAAATAAATGTTTTTTTACAACTTGTTATGATATTTATTTTTGGTAATATACAAAACACTCAAATATAATCCACATCAAGGGGGAAATATCCATAAATTAGAATAAATAAGGAAATGAATTCAATAATATTACTTGTGATGATTTAGTAGAAAATTCATGATACATATTTATATACTTAGGTATGATCTCGAGCCACGCCTTTTAATCTTATTAAGTCACTCACACTAACTATTAACTAATTAATGAAAGGTAAAGATTATTGTTATCTCTCAGAAGCGCACCCTAGTTAAGGGATAACAACAGGGGTTCTAATATTTCTTTATTCCCTCACTTTTGTAGATATAATGGAAACACCTCAGGTCTGTGGGTATACCTATTATTGAGGTGAGTCTCTGGTATCAAGGTCGGTTCCTTATTGATGTATCCTAAACTAATTTTTTGGGGTTTTTTAGAGTTTTAAGGGTAAAATATTGTTGTAACTAAATTTAAAATGGGGTGATACACCAAAATGATTGAGGGATTTTTACCGAGTACATACACAATAAATTGAGAACAAATTGCAAGAGCATGGACCAATGGGTTTTAGCTAAATCCTAAGGCAAAACACTTTGAATTTGGAATATTCAGGACGATCATGACCAATTGGTTTGATGGAGGTGGTTTTTTTAACTAGTTCATAGGTAGCTCATACTCCGAATGAACCCCTAGTTTCTTTTTGAGATTTTCTAAGTGAAGATCGAAAGGTTTAGGATCCCCCTGAGCAACAAATACCTTCCCCAAATGGAGAAATCTAACCTCTTGAAACAAATTTGAAGGGATGGCCTTCATCCAGGTGAATCCATGGTCTACCAAGGATCATGTTGTAACTCGTTTCCTCTGTCAATGATGTAGAACTCGTTAAGATTTTTTTGGCCCGAGGGTGACAGGAAGAACTATGGTTCCAATTGAATTTTCCTTTAAACTATCATACCCTTGCAACATGTTTCTTGTAGAGGATAAATTAGTCTCCCGTATCCCAACTTCTATAATAAAGAGAAAGGAATGACATTCACCATAGCCCCTGTCATCAATCATGGCTCTCTTAATGCAATTTTTATAAACCTAGACTTATAGATATAAATCAGATCTCCTCTTCAGGATATTTCAACATTAGTAGGAATCTTGCTTATGTCAAAGACAAACTCGATATCCTTATCACCCTACCCTAGAGGATGAACATCAAAATCAATATGATTTATTTGAGCTCCAGGAGGAGGCATGACATGAACTAGATGACCAAGACCCAATGCATCCAATAATGTAGCACGATGTGAAGGATAATTCTTCAATAAATCTAAAAATGATATGTGTGAGAAGGTCTTGTTCAAATCTGAAATCAAATCATAAGATCCTATAAGTTTTGAAACTATAGGAGTGTCATCCTATGAGAGAGAATGAGAGAGAGGAGGTTTTGGAACATATTCCCTTGTTCAGGTTGTTACGTTAACTTTTGGTTCAACCTCCAGCTCAACTAATCCCATAATATTTGTATTTTCATTAGAGCCAAGGTTGGGGGCAACTTGAGAGTTTTCAGAAGTTGAGGCTTCATGATCATTGTTTGTAACAGGAATGCCCTTGTTTATGTTCTAAGGATTTACCTTGACATTTTTAGGATGCATAGGGAATGGATCTCAAAATATGCTTAGGTTTGCGTTCTGAGGAGCTATGGGTCATGTATAATTTGGCTATGAATTTGTTTCAGGATTTACTAAGAACATATCCACAAAGAGCTGCCTTTGGTTTTGGAGTCTTTGTAGGAACTTGTTACAATCTCTACAATTCCTAACATCATGACCGACGATGTGATGGAAACCACAATATAGGTTAGGATCGTAATTTCTTGGTCTTTGATAAGCATCTTGTTGTTGTTGATTATAACCTCGATTGTAGTTTTGAGATTGATTGTTATAACCATGATTCATTTCCCCTTGGCCGAAGTTTTGGTACTGGTTCGGGCCTTGGGTTTGATTTTTCCGAGGAGGGGGATGGTTCACATCAACCGTGTTGACCGAGGAAATAGTGTTAGGGCCTCTTTGATTTCCCGTATTGTTGTTGTTATGGTTGTTAGTGTTACTATTGTTCGTAAAACTAGTGTTCTTTGCTTGATCAGTAACACCATTCGTGGTAGCACCATGATTACAATTCAAAGCCTTAGGTCCTTGGTTGTTGGATCTATTGTTTTGATGGTTTGCATTGTTTTGGTTAAAGGATACCAATTTCCCATTAAGACCATAAGTCTTATGCCCACTATTAATAATGGCTTGGTTGATTTGAAGCACACCTTCCAATACTTCCTCATAACTATGGAAAGGAAAATTTTGGACTTCTTCCTTGGTCTCTTGATTGAGCAAGTGAAGGAAAATATTGTAAAGTTCCATCTGGTCCATATTGGGTGCACTTGCAGAGGAGTAAAGAAATTGACGCCATATTTGGATAAAATGAGCAGTAATATTCGTTCTACTCCCACCTTATATGGAGAAATTCCCGAATCCATGTTCGCAACAACTTGTTCATGTCAAATTCTCTAATAAATTCTGAAACAAGTTATTTAAAGGAATGTATAGAAGCTTATGGAATCTGATAGTACCAATCTAAAATGATTCCCTTAAGGGTTTTTGGAAATATTTTAGCTACTACAACATCCCAAGGAGTAACTCTCAAATAGCCATAGCGTGGGCCTTGATATAAGATTTTGGGTCTCCTTCTCCCTTAAATTTAGGAAGATCGGGAAATGGGCATGGAAGCATGACACCTCATCTAGTAAAGTCAAGGGGTTATTTTAAGTACTTGGCATAAGTACTCATTGCATAGAATTCCGCCATTGAATATCCTTGATGAGGAGGTGGAGGAGGAGTCAGATAAGTTGCATTATAAGCATTGAATGGGATGTATGAAGCTCCTTGATATGGCGTATAAGGAGTAGGGAGGGTATACAAATCCATCTGGGGAGACTTTTAATACATATGCAAATAGGGTGGGATGATACCAATATATAGACTAGTGGGCGTGGAACCAGAGAATGCCACATTTCCTGAAGGAGTGACATTCGAGAATGCACTTCCAGCTATCCCTTGTATAGGATAATCTTGAGAAGGACGAGGACCCATCCCTAATGTGTCAGACCCTGTGAGAAGATCATCTTGAATCGGTTAAACTGGATAACCCTTTTATACGAGATGTTTCATTGGTTGTTCATTGGTAGGGATGTATCCCTTGTTATCAACTGGATACCCCATGTTTTTCCCTACTACATGAGTTGGTTGTGATGGTTCAACACTCTCTAGCTCTCTAATCCTTCCCACTAAGGTAGAAATGACATCATTAGGAGAATATTGAGTTCCATGTGTAATAATCACGTTATTTTCATTGGGATGAATGTATTGCATGTTCAAAGGTTGATCAACCTCCTCTATTCTCTCATAACTGATGGGGTTTGAGGTATAACTAGGGGAGGCCTACATTTTTTTCATGTAATTATTAGCCCATCTGGAAAAGGAAGGGGATTTTTGTGGTTGAACGTTGGTGTAATATATGTCAAAGCCAAATGGCCCACTCAACTCTCTACCAGACATATTTTAGGAAGTATAAAATACCTACCAAAATAGAAGAAGAAATGGAAAGGTGAAATAATAAAAATGAAAGAAAAGGGGTAAGAAGGAACTAGTCCTTCACGTTGGGTTCACCAATTTGTACGATGGAAAATATACACATGACCTTCAGTCACACTCGACCTCCCAAGGTCATGCTGGGACAACCAATGTGGAATGAACGAATGACTTTGGGTAATGAAATATATTGAATATGTGATATGTGGACGAAATATGTGGAAATGGGATTAACAAGTTATCAAGGAAAACTAATGTCCTTGATGCGCAATATCGGGCTCTACTCGTTAAGGGCAAGAAAGGCCCTTTAAAATTGATTGGGTCTAATGGATGGGTCGAAAGAATAGCCTCACAAAGACTCAATCAATGTCAAGCTCCACGGAAATCCTCTCTCAAGTAGTTGTGGGATACGTGGAAAACCAATCGCGCCTCATAATGATGTCCAGACAAGGTCATAGAGTAAATGATAGAAGTGTGGTTTCATTAGATCTATGGGTGGTTGGCTAGTTCACCAAGAACATGAAAGCTCTATAAGCATCTTCGTTTAGAACATTCGGTTGTCGATAATATCTGGCAGATGTGGGGATGTTCTAAAGACCAGTGAACGTAATCTAATGTCTAAGTCTATTTGGTGTTTGGGACCGTTCGGTTGGGGGACCATTGGATCGCAATTGTAAAATCTCTCTGGTAGTGGTTTGATGATGGTCATGTGTGCATTTGTGAAATTTAATCTATGAAAGTAAATAACAAGCTAATATAAATAAATGAAAGCTACACTATGTTTTTGTATTTTCCAATATAGAAGAAATAAAGCAATAAACAACAATCTAATCTACTTTAAACTAATATTTTTGTATTTTCTATCTTTCTGGAATTAACAAAGGAAAATAAAGAAATGAAGAAATAAATTTCCTCTAATTTAATTAAAAATCCTATACAAATAAATAGCCGGATGTAGCTATTTATCTGTGCAATAGTGTATTAAATCTATTCTAATTTAAATGAAGATTTTTCCAATTAATAATTGTGGATTATCAAATCCTCTTCCTATCTCAGAGACATGGGAAGATTTGAAGCTTCTGAGAATATTTTCTTCCCCTGCAACTTCCTGGATAGAATGTGAGAAGATTCAATAGAAACCACAATTTGCAATAGATTTGTTATTATCTATGGTGATATAACAAGCTTCCTCCAAATATTCTTCCCTCACAAATCCATAGGGATAGGAAGGGAAGGATCTATCACCAGAAACTTCTATAGAAGATGTGAAAGCTTCTTGGAAATGATCTAACTATTTGCAATAAATAAAATGATTTCTTCTACTCTAGTTGATAAGTGTGCATACGTTTAGAAATAAATGAAGAAATGAAGAAACTCAATAACAACCCCAACCTGGAATTACAGTGCAGAGGAAATGCTAGTTTTGGTATCACTTTGTCCCCTCAATTATCTTTACTAATCTTTTGTGTCCACACAAGTCTAGGGAACTTGGAATGCAGAGGAAGAAGCAAGAAGAAAGCGTTGGAGCAATGATAGCTTGATAACAGTCTAGTTACAATGTAGGCAAAAGAAAGGAAGCACAAGAGAACAAAGCTTGGCTATGCAGTTTCTAGCAAGATTGTGGCAGCTCAACTAAGAAAGATACACAAATAATCTCCAACCATTTTCTTTAGAAGAAGTGATGGTTTTATAGAACACAAGCTAGGAAATGGTCTAAGCCATTTGGCAGCAATGGGATGCCACATCACAATAAGAAGAGGGATTTAAACACTCAATCAACAATTAGAAGTGGAAGAGGAGGTTGATATGAATCAGTCAAGCTTAAAATCAGCCAAATTGATCAAGAAACGTGCACTAGAGGTGAACTGGAGTGAGAAAACACGCATCCAATTCATGCTGGGAAAGTTTTAAATAATTCACGGAACCTCCGCCCTATGCAGAGTGGGAGTTACGAAAGCACCGCCTAGGTAGGGCGGTGGTTACACAACTGCCACCCGTGCAGGCGGTAATTTTGTAGCTAAAGGCCAAAACTAAACGGAAAACACTACGGAAAGTCGTGGGAAAGAAGGAAATGGCTAAGTAAGGTAACCTAAGATACAAATATGAACTGTAAAAAGGAAAAGGGGCCCGAACACCTTTGAAAAATACATGAATTATCATTGGGGACTTTTGAACCATTTTCGACAATGTAGCACATGTAAATTTGGGTGCGTACAGAGACATATCTTTAGAATAGAATTATTAGACATAAAAAGATGATATTGACCTGAAAACATATACATGTGCTTAAAATGATAAAATATAACAATAATAATTGGGGATTCAAATAGAATAGTGGTGAATCGAAAGAATGATTTTCAATTGCTGATGAAATAATTAATTCATTAATAGTATGTGAATTTATTCCAAATTGGTTGTTTAAAAGATTGAATCCAACTTATAGGTGATGCTTGAAGAATCAAAGATATGAATAAATATGGATAGCTTACATTTGCTATACAAAATAGATTGTGAGCTTCAAGGGGTCTTACAAAAGTTTGTGGAGATTTTGGTGGCTTGACAGGATGCTAGGGATTTCCAAGTGTTGGTATTGATGTATCCTTGGTATTGAACACAACAGAGCTTTGTTGTGGGTCATATAGGATCCCTTGGAAGATGTTTGGCGATCTTTTTAAAATCACTAGTGATTATGTTAAAATCATTGGTGACCAAAGAAAAGTGGGAAAACATGCTTGCTAGTGGTTTCAACCACTTCCAAATGGATATTTTCACATTTGGGTTTGTTTTTAAAATGCTTGTGAGGTTTTTTGGGAGGTTAGGAGGTTGAGTGATGAGGGAAAAATGGGTTAGATGGGTTAAGGGTGGTTAGGGAGGTTTAGGATAGGTAAATAGGTTTTATGAGGGTAAAATATGATTTTATGGGGGTGGAAGAAATGGTTTTGTGAGATAGGTTTTAGGATTTTTGAATGAGAGTGTGAGGGGTATAGTCGGAAACATGTTTCTAGAGTTACAATCATGTAACGATGGGAAAAACATCACAACTTATGAAATTCATAGATTATGAAATATTAAAGAGGGAAAAGAATGAAGTCTCAAATATGAGTAAGGTATGTTATATTGTTCTTGAAATGTTATTTTAGATCTTTTACTCAGGATTTAAAATTTCCACCTATACCTATACATGATGGATATTTCAAAACATTTCAAGTATTTTATGGTTAAAATCATGAAAAAATGTGTAAATGGCCATTTGCTAGGATTGTTACAGTAAATAATTAGAATTACCTTTTCCATCATAGTATATTGGAGCATAAGATATTTTTGGCACATGGGTTAAATTTGAAAGCCACCTATGCTTGTCAAATAATTTTTAGGTGATGATGATTTTACAATATTACCCTTGAGAAAATCATAAAAACACATTATTTATACACTATCAATAAAATATATAAGTAATCAATATTTGTTTATTTAAATTTCTAAATGTATATTTATATAACTTGAATATAAATATATATACAAATGATTTTCATATTTTACATATGTAATTCATACTTGACAATTATTATAAAAATTGTGATCAGTCAATAAACAACATAAATTCAACAATTTCACACCCAAATGTTATACAAGAAATATACAATAAGGAAGAGGGAGAGCTTAGCCTAGTCCCAACTAAAGTGATTATAGATTACATAATGACTCGAATAATGGATTCTCCGAAGTCAAGTCCAAGAAACAAATAATGAAAGGTTTTGAGGGGGTTCCTGATGAGCTATACAATGATAAAAAAATAAAATTGGCAACTGGGAAGCTTCCACCTCAAGGGTTACTAGATCCTATGTTAAGAAGCTAGCGGATATTGGTATTAGTGCCAAAAAAGGTAGGCCATCCAATTTTGAAGTTAGAAAGAAGAAGCTAAGAGAGATATTGCAGATGGGACCCAAAGACAAGCTGGGCCATCTGGCAACTACTTCCCCCATATTTTTAAGATGAATATTATCTCTTGGAATGTCCAAGGACTAAATGGCAGTCCTAAACAGAGAGTTCTTAAGGAGCTTAGAAGATATTGTAGACCTGAAATATTAGTTATTCAAGAGACCAAAATTAAAAACGATTCTTTGGCTGAATGCAAAAAGAACTTCTGGAACAAATATGATTTTATTGGCTTTGATTCTCAAGGTACATCTGGAGGTGTAGCAGTCTTTTGGGATTCTAGAATCCTATTTGGTAATATGATCTTGACTTCTCACAATCATTTAGCTATTAAATTTCGTGCTTTGGATAATGATATGGTTTTGATCCTCTCTAATTTCTATGCACCTAATTTTATTGCTAGAAGAAGGAAGCTTTGGGAGGAGTTGAGGGATTTTAGAAGTAGATATGTTAATGTTAATTAGCCAATTATGGGGGAATTTAACACCCACCTCAACCCTATTGAAAAACAAGTAGGTAAGTCCGATTACACTATTGGGATGGAAGATTTTTCTAAATTTGTCTCTTATCTTATTCTTATGGACATTGAGCTATATGGGAACCCATTCACTTGGTCAAATACGAGAGTTAGATAAGACTCGATTTAGGTAATACTTGACAAAGCTCTGATTTTTCATAGTTGGATTTTAAATCAGGATTTTCATCTTTCATCTTTGCCTAGGATTGGTTCAAACCATAATCCAATTGTGTTAAGTTTATTCAATTGGTCCAAACCATAACATAACTCTTTCAAATTTGAGAAAATGTGGTTTGATCATGCGGAAATCATTGATAGAGTTAAGGAATGGTGGCAATGGGATGGTGAAGGAACTGCTCAATACCGCTTGGTTCAAAAATTGAAAAATGTAAAGAAAAAAGTGAGAGTTTGGAACAAGGAAGTTTTTGGCAATATTTTTGAAAAGAAAAAGGATCTTAAACAACAACTAGAGGATCTTGAGAAAAGAGTAGCTGCTAAGGGTATGGATACTAATGACTACCATCTTGAAAATATTTTTCTCTCTGATTTTCATAATATCTATAATAGAGAAGAATATTTTTAGAGGTAGAAATCTCGAGCTCTTTGGTTAAAAGAAGGTGATAGAAACACTAAGTTTTTTCACATGACCACCCTTAAACATAGGGCTTGCAATAGGATTACTTGAGGTATCCATTAGAAATGGCATGGTGACTAAGGATCAAAATGATATCAAGGAGGAAGCATTGAGATATTATAATAATCGCTCACCGAGACTAGTCCATATAATGAAGAATCGAGACTCTATTTGTTCGATGCCATCCTGGGAGATCTCATTCATAATGAGGGGTTTAAAAACCTCACAAAAATAGTAGATTGAAGAGCTAAAATGATCATTTTTTTCTTTAGAAGGGGACAAGGCCCCTGGTCCTGATGGATTCTTAACAAATTTCTTTCAAAAGTTTTGGGATATTTTCTCTAAAGATCTACTCAAAGCAGTAAATGAGTTCTACATGACTGGAGATTTTCTCAAAGAAATCTGAATAACACTCATATAGTGTTAGTTCCTAAAAATATGGATGCTAAATATTTTAAGGACTTTCAGCCCATCAGTTTGGTAAATGTTATATACAAAATTTTTACTAAGATTCTTGCCACTAGAATTTAGTCTATACTTTTTGTTCGGATTTCAAAGCAACAGATTGGTTTTATTAAAGGGAGAATCATTCAATATGGTGTGATTATGGTTCATGAAACCATTCACTCCATGGATAAAAGTAAGAAATCTAGGATGGCCATTAAACTAGATATGAATAAGGCCTTTGATAGAGTTTCTTGGAAATTCTTGGACAAGGTAATGATGAAGTTTGGTTTTCACAATAAATTTAGAAAAATCATTCAAGCTTGTATTTCTACCTCCATATTTTCTATTGTGGTTAATGGAGTTTCAAAGTGGGATTTTTCACTAAAGTAGGGGCATAAGGTAGGGGGATCCAATATCCCCCCTTATTTTTATTATCATGGCTGACAGTCTTAGTAGATCTATCACTAGGGTTGTTAATGTAGGTTTTCTCAAAGGATTCAGGCCCACTTCTTCAAATCAGACAACTTCTCATCAACAATTTTTGATGACACCATATTGTTATTAATGGCCTCTATTCTTGAGGAAAAAGCAATTAAAACCATCCTCAAGTTTTATGAAGCAACTTCTGGACAACAAATTAACTTTGATAAGAGCTATGTATACTTTTTTAATACTCCATTGGAAAGAAAAAAGAGCATTTCTCTTATATTAGGATGCAAAATAAATTCTCTTCTTCCTCCCATTTGAACCAAATGGGATGGGTAGTATTCTCGTCTCAGCATCTTTTCCCTCTGACAACCTAGGTCTAGGTGTAAACATGATAAAATTAACAAACGAAGAAGGGAAATTTGAGATTGAAACGATGCCCATCAAAACCATCTCTAAGGGTTGTTCTATTCTAAACCCCGGTTTCAACCCATGTGTGTCTGAAACTAATATTTCCATATCCATGGGGCAAGGCCTCATCATTCAGCAAGTGTCACAAGTAAACACAACACTCTACATATGAAACAAGGCCGAGCAACATAGTCATGCTCACCCACACACCATGTCTCAAGAACATGACAAAGAGGTTCATGAACACCTCTTTCAAACAAATGATTTTAATGATTGGACATATACACTTATGAGAAAGGGTTGTAAGTTTAAACCCATAATGACAGTCCTTGTTAAGAGAATGTTTCAATGTTTTAGATGTTTTTGGTGTTATTGTGATGATGTTGATGTTATGTATCTTTGATATGTTTTTGATGTTTTTATTGATGATATTAATGTTAATTTGTTTATTGTTTGCAGGTGGATGTGAAGTTATCTATTTGTGATCGCATCCCTGTTGATTTTGGAGCAGATGAGGGAGGTCATGATTGATGATGATTGGGATCATGTAGAGGTTGTTGGATTTGGTGCCATGAGATATTACAGATGGATTCATAGATGTCCGAGTTTGATATTAGCATTATTAGAGAGGTGGAACCCTTCCACCAACACTTTCTGGTTTCCCACAAGAGAGATCACGATCACGTTAGAGGATGTTCACCACATCCTGAGATTGCCAATCCATGGAGAGGGGGTGTATATCATTACTGAGGTAGAGAGAGATGATGTGATGACTAGATTATATGGGGAGGATGCCGTAGATATCATATATGAGTCGGGGCTTTTACTTATGGCCATGTATATTCACCTAGAGAGAGAGGTTGTGTACAAATGACCATGATGATGATGGCCATCATTTTTATGCATTAACAGATCTCGGATGTGGACAATTCCCATGGATGATGACTGGGGTAGTAGCCGAGATGATGGATAAGTGCACTATTTTTGAGTGGGGCCTACCCTACTTACTCGAGACATTCAGATAATTATGGGCTTGGAAGTCCCACAAGTGTTACAAGATTGATGTTGCTTTTCTCCTATAGGTGTTTCGCTCGGAATGTTTCGACTTCTGGGAATAGAGTTGCTTCTATCCTTTCATTCCTTTTAGAAACAGATAAGGGTTAGGGCTAGGAGGAATACCTGTTGAATGTCGAGATGGTGTGCGCGTACCGTAGAGAAAGATCAGGCTGACTGTGAAGAACTCCTTTTTGTCTTGGAAGGACTACCTGCAAATAAGAACACAAGACCACAAGATTTTGATTAGACAATAAATGAGGAAACTGCCTTGGGCCCAGGAAATATAAAACTTCCTTTCGAAGGTGGTCAGTTTCCCTACTAATATGAATTAACACCAAAGACTGTAAAATATCAATTAAGTTGCTTTGTTGAAACAGGTAGGGGAAAGGCTGATTTCTGGTTTTGAACCACAATAACCGATGCCTTAGGATTCTTGATAACCGATATCGGTAGGGTCCAGAGATCCGTGGGTTAGTTGTGTTATGGGGTGGTTGTTGTTGTAGGGTAGCTGTGTTGTTTGTAAGGCTAGTATATGGGTGATATTAGGTAATGAGGTGATGAGAAGTAAATGAAGGATAGTTAGATGCAATATGTTGCCGGGTAGTGGATCTAGGAATGGATTTGTGAGGACTGTGATTCAAAATTCTAAGAAGTATTATTAAAAGGACATGCAAGATGTAACTTACTGGTTATTGATGAAGATGCAGGTCCAAGAACTCTGATGACAAAGGCAGAACTGAGGTAGGATGGCCTGACACACAGAAGATGAGATATCTCCCTCCCGATGATCAGCTGAGTATCACAGGGCTCTGGTATCCAGTTGTAGTCTTGGGCTTGATCTCCTTTGCTGCAAACTCTTCTTGTCTCTTCACTTGTCTCTGCTCAGCCAAGTAAAGATCTGGATTCTCTTGATCGCTCCTGATGCTCTCTCTCGATCCAAAAATCCTTCGACCTCTGTTTTGGTTTGGGGAGCCCATTTACAGGGAACCGATGGCGGTTACGTAACCGACGGCGGTCGAGTAGGAACCAGTATCGGTAAGGAAAAAGTAGGCTATTTTTAGTAAAATAGCCCACTTTCCCTGCTTTTCTCCCGAGAGATTAGTTGCGGGCTTGGTCAAGTGACTAGAAGGTCGGTTTTGGGTGCGAGAAAGGGGTCATTAGTCATGGGTGTAGGTGTGGACCAAGTTATAGGTCTTAATTAGGTTAGTTTAGGGTTAGGACTAGGTCATGATGAGGTGGCAAAATGAGGTGGCAGGTAAGGTGATGTGGATTTATCAATTACAAGGTAATTAATAAATAATTGTGTAAGGTTTAGGTGATGAGGTTAGGTTGTGAAATGAGATGCGGGTCACAAGGGGTCGTAAGACACAAATTTGGTGTCTACATTAGCCCCTTATTGTCATGTAGCTTGTTTTGTAAAGCTGCACGGACAATAATATGAAGTGGTTTCCCCTGTTAAGGGTATAGGTAATCCCCCTCAAATCTATCACAGATTGAGAGAACTTGAAATCAGGGATAGGGTTGATAAAGGGTAAATGGTGTAGAGATGATGGGGAAAAGGTGGGGTAAGTCCAAGGAAGCAGACGCACGTTGAAATGCAATAGTGCGACTAGGGTACATGATTTGACGAGAAAACCAGCAATGCATAGGCAAAGGTCGATAGTTTATCCAAACAAGGGTGATATAATCCCGGTATCAAGGCATGGAAGTAGCTCCGGGGTATATAACGGTAAGGTACAGAACGTTTAGGCATGTTTGGCAAGCACTCAAATGGTTGGTTTGGTTGAGATAAACGTCACGGTCTAGGTCTAGGCAAAGTTGGTCGACAGATCAAGTCAGGGACCCTAATCATGCTAAAACACGAACAGGTGAGCTCGATGGAACAAAAAGCTACATGATGGGTGGATAAAAGTTTATGTTGTTGATGTTGGGTAAGGTATTGAAGTGATACGGCCGTGGGTCGGGCCAAGTTGTTGGGTTCGCAGCCTTGGGTCGGGTTGGATGGTTAGGGTTAGGCCTTGGGTCATTTGGATAGGTAGGGTGAGGCTTTGGGTCGGGCCGGATAGGTAGGTTAAGGCCTTGGGTCGGGCCGGATAGGTAGGTTGAGGCCTTGGGTCGGGCCGGATAGGTAGGTTGAGGCCGTGGGTCGGGCCGGATAGGTAGGTTGAGGCCTTGGGTCGGGCCAAAATGGTTGCGGCCTTAGGTCGGGCCGAATAAGTGGTTAGCCTTGGTCGGGCCGAATAGGTTGGTTGTGGGTGGGTCGGGCCAAATAGGTTGGTTGCGGCCTTGGGTCGGGCCGAATAGGTTGGTTGTGGCCGTGGGTCGGGCCGAATAGGTTGGTTGCGGCCTTGGGTCGGGCCGAATAGGTTGGTTGTGGCCTTGGGTCGGGCCGAATAGGTTGGTTGCGGCCTTGGGTCGGGCCAATGAAGTTAACAAGGGGTTGTCAACGAAGGTGGATATAGGCGATGTTGGTAGAAAGGGCTATTAGTAAATAAGGGCCGAAATTGGGGTAGAGGTGAGATAAAACCGATGTCGATTATCTATGACCGATATCGGTTAGGGGACCGATACCGGTTTCTTAGGGCACAATAAAACCGATATCGGTTATGGGCGAAAAACCTATAAAAAGAAAAATACGGCCTGTCATTGTCACTTTTGCAATTTGGAAACCAATTTGAGTTGTCTGACGTGGAGAGTTAAGATTGGAGCATTAGTTACGAGTGGAGAGACTGGAGGCAAGATTCCTTCACACGAGAGGACGTATTCAAATGTTACAGGAGATGTTGGCGGATCAATGGGAGGAACCAATGGAAGTGGCACCTTTGAGGATGGAGAGGCCTGGCGAAAGGTGTCAGCGATCATGATCATCACCGGTTCGGGATGAGGCTTGAGGGTCTAAATAAATGTTAGCAAGGTATAAGAATAAATAAGGATGCCGACCTGCGTGTCGATGATAGAGAAGATGTATTTGTTTAACATCTAAATAAGACTGAATGTGTATGTTGATTTGAGTTATGATAATAATAAGAATGTTTGCGTTTTGACTTTGGGTGTTTTTTTTGAAAAAAGGAGAAAGAGGAATGTGATTAAATAGAAATACACAAAAATATTTATATTTACCACACATGCTAGGTTATGGTAGGGGATGGTCGAGCTAACCTTGGGAGACCCCATGTCTCCTAAGTGCTGCCTACATAGCCCATTGCACAAAGCAAGGAAGGGCCTCAGACCGATGTAGTTCTCCCTTAGGACCAAGGAGAGGTGAATTTAGGCAATTTGGTACGGTTTAGGCAATTGGTTGGTTTGGTAAAAATATTGATATTAATATTGGTAAGGTAAGGTTGTTGGTGTTGGTAATGAATTGGTGATGTTGTAAAAGGTATAAGGGAAGTGAAAGTTAGCCTACCCAAGTAGAAGGGAACCATGTCCTGATTAACACACAATCCTAGATGCGAGGCAAAGAGGAAAGAGTGCTCCGTAGGTGAAAAGAGTTAAACAAACCACACAACATAGAACGAGCTTGAAGCCCTAAGTACCGTGCATAGACGAGAAGTCAATAGGTGAAAAGAGTTGTATGATCACAATATATCGGGTGTACGTCACGTCCCTTGAGTTGAAACAAATGGTGAGGTGAGGTGGATGATATAACGGAGGTACAGAGAACTTGTTACAAAGCAAGTGTTCTGACGAAAGAGAACCTACCCTAAATAGACAAGTCCATGACTCAAAAGTTATTTTGAATGAGGCTTTTATTTTACTGAATATAGACTGATCGATGCGGGAAGTCTACAAGGGATATTGATTGTACTATTCTTGAGGTCTTCACAAAGCTGATCAATGCGAGAAGCTTCTGATAAAGGCTGACTGTGTATAGTTGTCCTTCGAGGGAGCAAGATCTATTTATAGTAGCGAGATATGATTTTAGTGCATAGCTGTCCTTCTGGGAGCAATCTATATATAATAGCTTAAAGCAATAGTTTGGCATATAGCTATCCTTCGAGGGAGCAGTCTATATATAAGGTAGATAGCTAGATGTCCTTTTGATGTGAAGCATCTAGGTTTGTAGGAAGTTTGACTCAAGAAAATCCCATAAGAATACGGCTTATTTTAATACTTTGAAGTCATGGACTAGACTAAAAAGGGAAGGCATTGCTGAGGTGAAGTGAGAATCAAACTATGTGAGCTTGATTTTTATTATGAGGTGTAGGAAACAAAGTGTATGTGGTGGTAAGTGAGCTCAAGGGACGAGCGCAGGTAGATAAGAAGTGATATAACACTAAATTCAACAGTAGAATGGTCGAAGATGCAAGGCATTAAGGGGTTCAGGCTCAGGTTTACCATTAAGTGAAGCTAAACGATAAGTGCCTGATCCATAAGTGTGAGTGATTATATAAGGCCCAATCCAATTGGGAGAAAATTTTCCACGTTTGCTCTTTTCTAGTTTGGTTACATGTTGATTCTCTTTGAGGACAAGATCACCAACCTTAAAGGTACGCTCATGAAGTCGCTTATCATAAGCATGCTTGATACGTTTTTGATAGATTTGGAGGTGATCAAGAGCTGTAAGACGACGCTCGTCAAGAAGCTCCAATTGGGCTAACCGCTCTTGGCGGAAATCATCGTTGGTGAGAATATCCTGAAGAGATATTCTAAGGGAGGGTATTTGTACTTCGAGAGGCAGGACAGCCTCGGTACCATATACCAAAGAAAAAGGTGTGGCATTAGTGGAGGTACGAATGCTAGTACGATAAGCCCAAAGGGAAAAGGGGATGTGATCGTGCCAATTTCTTCCGAATTCATTGACAACTTTCATGAGGATTTTGGTTAGGGTTTTATTAGAGGATTCAGCTTGTCCATTTGCTTGTGGATAGTAGGGTGATGAGAAGCTGAGTTTGATACCAAAGTTGTCGCAAAGGTCCTGCAACAACTTGTTTTTGAAAGATTTTCCATTATCTGTTATCAGGCGATGAGGAACACCAAAACGACAGATAATGTGGTGGTTAATGAACTCTACAATTTTTTCTTTTTTAGTTGAAATGAGCGGAATAGCCTCCACCCATTTGTAATATTCGGTTCTTTGTGATAATCCATCGGTGACGTTGCGAAGAGGATGGATGAATATCACTAATAAGGTCTAAACCCCATTGTGAGAAAGGCCAAAGATCTCGGGCGACCTGTAGCGGGTGGCTAGGAGTATGTTGAAGGTTGGCATGTTGTTGACACATAACACAACGCTTAACATATTGTAGCAATCGTTATTGAGAGTAGGCCAATAATAACCTAGGCAAAGGATTCGTTTGGCCACCGGCAAGGCCGCTAAAATGTCCACCACAAATACTATCATGGACTTATTGGATGGTATGGGTGACCTCCGCACCGGTGAGACATCAAAGGAGGATGCCATCAAAGCCACATTTATAAAGGAGTCCCCCCATAACAACATAACGAGAAACGCATTTAAGAAATGCGCGTTTGCCGGTACTAGTAAGGTCAGATGGGAGAACAGAGGTTGTAAGGTAGTTGTGGAATTGGTGATACCAAGTATCGCGAAGTAAAGTGACACATTATTTATCGTACAAACAACCGGGGCTGAATAAGATGGGGCAAAGAGTTGTTGGACCAAGACGAAAATGTCAGAGTCAGTTGATGAAGCTGGAATTTGCGAGGCCAAGCAAGCCATAGTATCCACAAATTTGTTAGTGGAGCGGGGAATGGTTTGGATAGAATAGTGAGTAAATAAGGCTAGAAGTGAATCCACATAGTGTTTGTACTTTTGAAGTTCCTCATTTTTGCATTGGTAGATGCCCATAACTTGATTGACTACCAATTGAGAGTCGCCAAAAATATCGATAGATTTGATACCTAAGTGTAACGTAACTTGGAGACCTAGAACAAGGGCCTCGTATTCCGCTGTATTATTAGTGCAAGGGAAATCAAGTCGGAATGAGAGAGGCATAGGCTCAGCATCGAGAGGAATGAGAACAACGCCGGATCCTCTGCCGCGCTGGCATTTGGATCCATCAAAGAAGAGGGTCATTGGATACGACCCCTCCCTGAGTGAAAGAGTGGCGATGAGTTCGTCGGGGAATGTAAAATTGGTAAATTGTTCCCCTGGTAAAGGGGCTTCCGTAAGTTGGTCTGCGATGGTTTGTCCTTTGATTGATTTCTGGTGGACAAACTCAAGGTCGAGGTTGGCGAGGAGCATGAGCCATCTGACGATGCGTTGGTTTAGATGAGGTTTGGCATACATGTAATGGATGGGGTCCGTGTTGGTGATGACGAAAGTTTTGTGATTCAGAAGGTAGTGTCAGAGTTTGGTGGCCATGAATGATAGGGCTAGGCACAACTTTTCTACATGTGTATACCTAGTCTCATAGTCCACCAAAGTATGAATTATATAATAAACGGCTTGTTCTCGATTCTCGAGTCACGATGTGCAAGCATGGCCCCTACTGATGTGGTGGCGGAAAGATAAAGGTAGAAAGGGCGGTCGTCCTAGGGTGGGATAAGCACGGGTGGCTGCAAGAGATAAGCTTTGAGAGCCTCAAAGGCTTGGTGGCACTCTTCACTCCATTGAAAGTCAATGTCTTTTTTAAGGAGGTGATGGAAAGGTTGACATCGATCCGAGAGTTGGGAGATGAAACGTCGGATAGATTGGAGCTTACCTTGTAAACTACGCAATTGTTTAAGATTGGTAGGTGGGGGCATTTCTAGAATAGCTTTGACTTTAGATGGGTCAACCTCAATGCCACGCAGAGAGACAATAAAGCCGAGAAGTTTTCCCAAAAGGACACCAAAGACACATTTCTTTGGTTGAAGACGGACAGAATATTGTAACAGGTGATCAAAAATAATGGTTAAAACATCGAGATGTTCACTGCGATGTTTAGATTTGCCAAGAAGATCATCGACGTAATCTTCAAGGATAGTGTGCATAATGTCATGAAAAATGTAGGTCATAGCCCCTGATAGGTTGCGCCAAAGATTCTTAAGGCCAAATGGCATTACACGGTAATGAAGGTTCCCAAGGAGTTATGAAGGTAGTTTTATGTTGATCAAATGGTGCAACCAAAATTTGGTCAGATCTGAAAAGCCATCCATGAGAGAGAGCATCTCATGGCCTGCAGTGAGATCAACAAGTTGGTCAATACTAGGTAGGGGGAAGTCATCCTTAGGGCAAGCGAGGTTGAGATCCCGGAAATCCGTGCATATCCGAAGTCCCCCCGTCGCTTTAGTAACAGGTACGATGTTAGAAATCCATTGAGGATAGTCAATAGGCAGAATGAAGGAAACAAAAAGAAGTCGTTGAAGCTCCTCTTTGACCAAGAGGGCAATGTGTGGATGCATTTTTCTCAATTTCTGTTTAATTGGTTTGGAATCGGGTTTCAGTGTAATGTTATGGACGGCAATGTCAGGATCAATTCCTGGCATGTCAGCGTAGGACCAAGCGAAAGCTTGGTTGCGAGCACAGAGAAAGGTAGTAAAGGCGACTTGTTCTGATGCGTTAAGGGATTGTCTCGATCTTCACAATGTGAGGATCCTCCTCCGTGTGGATGTTGATTTCAATAGTAGATTCGTTCAGCATGGTTTGAGTTTCAGATGGTAAGGCGCGTTGAATATAAGAGTCATCCGCGCCAAGGTAAGTGAGGATGGAGTCATCATCCTGGCATTCAACAACGTTAATTGAAGGTGAGTCCTCTTCAATCATGTCTGGATACAGAAGGGGGATAGAAGAGGTGTCCTCATTATCGCGTTGATAAGTGAGAGGACCTAGGAAGATAGCATTTATGAAAAAAAAAGTTAGGAGGGATAGATTCAGGATCTATCGACTCTGTGGGTGACAAAGGCAAAATGGGTGATGATGGTTTGGTAGGGGTGACGTCGTTGTCTTCTAGAAGACAACTGACACGAGGTTCCTTCGGTGTAAGTGTTCCCGGAAATCCGAGACCACTACGATCATTGTGCTTGCGTGTAGTTACGGGGATGATTGTATGTCGGCCTTGTTCATAAAGACCAAAACCAAAGCCTTTCCAAGCACAGCGAGTCAAGAAGGTGAGGGCGAAATGATGATTTTTCAGGTATTGAAAATCAGATTGGAAAGGAACCACACCAAGAGGGGGCTCAGGGGCAATGGAAGATGCGTCGACACCCCCATATGTTAGGTTAGTGCGGCAGTGAGGTGGTCCGTAGGGGATTACTTCCCCCACACGACGGTCATAGGTAGGATGTGCATGTACTGTGCACGTCTCACTCTGTGGGGTATGGAAAGAACTAACGTTATATAGGCGATACTCCCCCAGCGTAAGGCGTTGAAAAACATCTACTAAGGGGTCTGCGGTTGGGATATTAGCTGCAGGAAGGGAAGTGGTTTTTGCGACAGTGGTTTCATTTGAAGGTGTAGGTGCGGTTGAGGTGGATGGTTGAGGCACATTTGAAGAGGATGGTTGGGTTGAATGAATGGGTGTCTTGATTGGTACAAGCACATCATTAGGGTGGTATAACATATTGCAGGTTTTAAAGGGGGGAGGATCAGCTTTTACGGTGTAGGACTTCCCCTCGTATTCAAATTTTATGCATCTATGTAAGGTTGAGGGAACGCATCCCATAGCCCGGATCCAAGGGCGACCTAGCAATATATTGTATTAGAACTCTCCCTCAAGGACATAGAAGAGTTCGGGTAAAGTACGTGGTCCTACACGAATGTTAAGGATCACGGTGCCTAAGGTAGAGGTAATAGCATCATTGAATGACCGCAACATGATGGGATTGGCACACATGTAGCTAGAAGGGATATTCATTTGTTGGAAGGCTTTTGAAGAGATGATGTTTAGGCTAGCGCCCCCGTCAATCATAACACGACGTACCGAATGTCCCGGACGTAAGCTGAGATGAAAAGAGCAGGGTCAGGATCTTCTATACCAAAGTCAACAATTTCGTCTTCGGAGAAACTGACTGCAGCAGCTTGTTGTACAGAGACAGAAGAAGTTGGGGCAGTGGATTGTTTGGTGAGAGAAGCAACGTGATTGGGTGTAAGAATGGAGGTATGACGGTGGTTTCATTAGGTAAGACCTCGATCCCTTGAAGAATTTCAACAAGAGCTTGTCGATGAGATTCAGAAGTCTGAATTAGATCATATAGTGTCATTTTTACGGGTGATTGGTGAAGCTGTTTGATCATGGCTCGATGGGTAACTCCATTAGAGACGGGGTAAGTGGGTCCATGAACAACCACTTTGGGTGGTGGTGCGATCGGGATGGTTCAAGGAGAAAGAGAGGACGCAGTGTGATTTCTTTTGCTTTCGTTGTTTTTCTCGCGCTCGAGTAGCAACACTAATCATATTAATCTCGTAGAACTGAGATGAGGAAGATGGTTGGGATAAATCATGGTCTTCAAGAGGTGGGGTTGTAATAATGATAGATCTTGGTGAGGCGGGGACAGATGGTATAGGAGAGGGAATTGAAGCTAAAGGTCTCTCCTTCGTAAGTTGTCTTTCTTAACTTTTCTATCCGAGAGAGGTGATTGATGAAGGATGGTTTTAAAGCTTTCTTTGCATCCCTCCACATCATGTCTGGTGTGCAAAGTGATAAGCGCAGATTTTAGACTCATCATAACCTATAGGTCGAGGTTTAGATGGGTCATAAGGTCTAAGTGGGGGTAGGGAAATGGTCACATTCTCCACCAACATAGCAAGGATTTTGGCGTAAGATCCTTTGAGTGGGTCAAAATCGGAGGAGGATGAGGGCATTGGTTGTGCGGGTTTTGGTAATGTTTGGGTATGGTTGGTTAAATGACGGGTGGTGGTTTAGCCAAGGGGTGTTGACATGTGGTTTCACTAAATGTGGTTTCTTTGGCGCGAAGCTACGTTTAATTTGGCTAGATGATGAGGCTACAAATGACGTGGTAGCGGGGAACAACCACGGAGAAAGGGGAGTGACAGAAAATAAATCCTTTGATGATGGAGTTTGTTTAGGGTTGATGGGTGGACAGGATACGTGGGGTGACAATGTTGATATATCCTTTGATCTCTGTATGGGTGTAGGAGGCGTAGGTTGTTTTGAAGAAAACGCAGGAGGTATGATATATTGATGCAAGGTGGAGGGATGAGGTCCCAATATGGAAGGTAGGTGTGACGATGATGGTTTTGATTGTGATAGAGGCACGGATGGAGTTTGTCTCCTAAGTGGCGGGGCGGCTTTATTTTTGGATAAATCTAGTCGCTTAGGCGGGTGTGTTAGGCTGGGTATTGGTGAGGTCCCAAGTGTAGGGGAAGATTTGGTTAGGTTAATAGAGGTGGATGAGATACTTGGTAGAGATTCGGGGGATGAAGATGAGGACATAGGCATTTTGAGTTTCTGTAAACACTTCGGGTATATGGTAGAGGTATCTGGATCGGTCATCTGCATTTGAGTAGAATAGGGGGTACTCAAACGTTCC
Source organism: Taxus wallichiana var. yunnanensis (assembly GCA_018340775.1). NCBI lineage: Eukaryota > Viridiplantae > Streptophyta > Pinopsida > Cupressales > Taxaceae > Taxus > Taxus wallichiana. The sequence goes on along the minus strand of CM031240.1, from coordinate 810,925,463 downwards.
CATAGGACTCGTCTATCTTCTGGAGAATAACAGTCTTCAGGCGTGAATTGTAAATTTTGTACGGAAGAAAGATGGGTTGTGATTCCAGTCCACTGTGGGTGTGATACAGGGGGTAGATGAGGCACTGTATCAATAGATGTTAAGAGGTCGACTGGTCATTGAAAAGATTTAGGTGATGAAGAACTAATAGGCAGGAGGGCATGTTTGAGAGGGTCTGTTATGGTTAAAGAATTCGGTGATGTCGGTGCGAGAGATTTCTCGTCTAAGGATGACAAAAGGAGTGGCGAGCCTTCCTCTTGTGCAGCAAGAGTGGTAGGAGGAGACGTTTGGGAAATAGATAAGTTAGATAACATCCGTTCGTAGTCTTGTAGGGATGTGGTATAAGAAGACTCATCGATGAGAAGAAAAATCGAGGCGAGTTAACTCCTTTATGGGTAAAGGAATGATTTCGCCTTGGTTTGATGGTGGTGAAGGAGGTTTGGGCCCCTGCGTTAGTGAATAGGCTTGATTCAAAATTTTATCAATAGAGGCTTTTGGTGGGAGTCGAAGACTGCATGGATCTCATGAACACTTTCCTCGGCTAAGATATCCTGGTTTATATTCTTGTTAGAAGAGTGATTTGTGAATGGTTTGTTGAATATTTTAGATTTCGGTTGGCAGGGGCATTTGGGTTATCGAGGGTTATATCACCTACGTCAACCATTTCCTGCACTATGTTTTTCAACATCTTGCAGTTTTCATGACTATGTCCTTTACGCGGTGAAAGTTCTGAAGGCATTTTCTTTGTACCGGGGAAGGTATAACGCGGGTGGAATCAAACCCGGAGTGGGGTTTAACAGAGGCAAGGTGATAGCTCCGGCTTTGAGCAATTTTTCCAAGATGACACCATAAGTTTCTCCCAAGGGAGTGTAATTGATGGGCTCGGCTTTGTACTTATAGGTGGTTTTTGGTGGGGTATTAGACGGTGTTTGAGATTTGACCATCACCGCGTGGACAACTCCTTTTGATTTCAAAGAAGTGGATGTGTGAGGAGTGGTAGTGTTTGGCTTATTGGTAGAATCTGGAGTTCAGAAATTGGGGTTTTTGTTGCGCAACCGCAATTTCTCTTCTTCTAAGGCTCGAATTTCTAATTTCCGAGCCATGGTAAAGGCCTCATCAAATGTACGGAAAGTTTGAATTTGGAGGGTAGGAGAGATGTGCTTAGCGCAGGCCCGCGTAAAAATTTCAATAAGTTCAGCCTGAGGCAAGGCATATGTAAGTTGGTTGATAAGGCCACGCCATCGTCCAACGAAATCGTGATAGATTCGTCTTGAATGTCGGATGGCATAAAGGTCGGTGATAGATACTTTTGGCAATGTTAATGGAGAAATGATCCAAGAAAGATTGGGCTAGTTGGTTAAAAGAGAAGATTGAGTCTTTGGGTTAAAGCACTTTACCACTCAAGGTGGGTCCTGATAAGGACATGGGAAAGGTGCGGAGTAACAAGGCATCATCATGAGCAATCAAATAACAAGCATGTCTAAATGATCGCAAGTGTTGTTGAGGATCCTCTTTACTATTAAAACGAGTAAATTTCAGCAACTCCCATTGAGGAGGATATGAATGAAGGGGGACAGAAGGGTGAATAGGCTCCTGAAAAACTTTCTCGTATGTCAAGGCGCTATGACTTCCTGAAACAGAAGCCTCCAGATTATGCATTTTTTCCATCATTTGTTTGATAAAATATGTGGTTGGATGAGATGATGGTGCGGTTGTGGTAAATGGAGGAAAATTGGGCCAAGGGCCTCCGCTAGACAATGGTGGGGTTAAGTGTTGATAAGGTATGGAGGATGAATATGTTGAGGTGACCGAATAGGGATGTCCCATATAGGATGTTGAGGTCACTGGATACGTGTATGGGAATGAAAAGGTAGGCGGAGCTTGAGAAGGAAAGCTCGTGTGGATAGGTGGTAGAGAGCAAGTCATGAATGGAGCGGTCTGTAAGAGAGATGAGGTAGGGCAGTCGGTGGTAGTGATATGTGGGGTCCAAGATTAACCAAAGGAAAGCTAATCGTGTCGGATGAACCTCTGAAGCCATCGGATTGGGAGACGGGGCTAAAGATGTGGGAAGCAAGGCGGTGTCATCAGGCGGAGTGGGAGCTAAATGAGCAGCTATACTAATAGGCATACCAACAAGGAGCTAACCATTGGGCGTACGGTCAGGGGCATGAGACAAATAGTATTGTACAGCACTAGGATTAGCATCCAGAAACTTGGTAAAGTCCTTATCTCCCACAGAATTTTAGGAACCTCATTTGGTATCCGTAGGATTCCCACGAGAATGTGAAGGGGGTGATTCAGGCAAAGAAACAGAGAAAGCATGTGAAACCATGGCGGCAGCTTGCTTTCGAGTGATAACAACCATGGACAGGAGTTCACAGCAGGGTTTCAATCTGTCAGGAACAGAAACAAACTCAGACTGGTAAAATTGGTAGGTTGCTGGTTTGTTAGGAACTGGAAAAGACAGTAACCAATATCGGTCTGATAACCGATTTCGGTTATACTATAGCCGACGTCGGTCAGGTAACCGATGTTGGTGTAATAAGACTGGTATAAGAAAATATAAGAAGCTGCTGATTTGCTCAGTATATTTATCAAATTGTTCTAAGGTAATCACAGAAGACAGTGTATAACAGAGAAAACAGAACTGAAAAACAAACAAGATGCACACGCAAATCCAGAGACTAACCCTAGGGTCAATTTTAATTATTGTGGGCTTATGCCTTTAGACACGGAATGATGTCAATCCTAAACAAAAGACTTAGGGGAAATGTCAAGTTGTTTTGGCTTATAAGGTTACCTCAATCGGGCGGAGGAATACCGCGGAAAAGGGGGATGTTTGAGCTGTTGAGTTAATTGTGAAGTGATTCGGTATGTGTTGTGCAGTGAAAGTAAGATTAATTTCTTGTCAATACCGTGGATATCACCCCCATGTGTATGACCTGTTACTTAATCTACGTTCACTAGAATTGAAAACAGCAAGCAGGAATGCAATGCACGTGTTTTAAACCCAAATCGAAAATGATGTTCGATGAAGCAAAAGAGATGACTTTCACTAATGCAAGATGTAAAAGCAAAGCAAGTTCTTTTACCAAAATTATACAAAGCCTTGTGAATATCTTTAGAAGAATAAAACAACAAGTATGCTCCCTATATGAAAGCAAGCAAGAAATAAAGAAACCCAAAATGGTCCCACCGGGCATGCCAAAATGTTTCGCTCGGAATGTTTCGGCTTCTGGGAATAGAGTTGCTTCTATCCTTTCATTCCTTTTAGAAATAGATAAGGGTTAGGGCTAGGAGGAATACCTGTTGAATGTCGAGATGGTGTGCGCGTACCGTAGAGAAAGATCAGGCTGACTGTGAAGAACTACCTGCAAATAAGAACACAAGAACACAAGATTTTGATTAGACAATAAATGAGGAAACTGCCTTGGGCCCAGGAAATATAAAACTTCCTTTCGAAGGTGGTCAGTTTCCCTGCTAATATGAATTAACACCAAAGATTGTAAAATATCAATTAAATTGCTTTGTTGAAACAGGTAGGGGAAAGGCTGATTTCTGGTTTTGAACCACAATAACCGATGCCGGTTGTTGATAACCGATATCGGTAGGGTCCAGGATCTGTGGGTTAGTTGTGTTATGGGGTGGTTGTTGTGGTAGGGTAGCTGTGTTGTTTGTAAGGCTAGTATATGGGTGATATTAGGTAATGAGGTGATGAGAAGTAAATGAAGGATAGTTAGATGCAATATGTTGCCGGGTAGTGGATCTAGGAATGGATTTGTGAGGACTGTGATTCAAAAGTCTAAGAAGTATTATTAAAAGGACATGCAAGATGTAACTTACTGGTTATTGACGAAGATGCAGGTCCAAGAACTCTGATGACAAAGGCAGAACTGAGGTAGGATGGCCTGACACACAGAAGATGAGATATCTCCCTCCCGATGATCAGCTGAGTATCACAGGGCTCTGGTATCCAGTTGCAGTCTTGGGCTTGATCTCCTTTGCTGCAAACTCTTCTTGTCTCTTCACTTGTCTCTGCTCAGCCAAGTAAAGATCCGGATTCTCTTGATCGCTCCTGATGCTCTCTCTCGATCCAAAAATCCTTCGACCTCTGTTTTTGGTTTGGGGAGCCCATTTACAGGGAACCGATGGCGGTTACGTAACCGACGGCGGTCGAGTAGGAACCGGTATCGGTAAGGAAAAAGCAGGCTATTTTTAGTAAAATAGCCCACTTTCCCTGCTTTTCTCCGAGAGATTAGTTGCGGGCTTGGTCAAGTGACTAGAAGGTCGGTTTTGGGTGCGAGAAAGGGGTCATTAGTCATGGGTGTAGGTGTGGACCAAGTTATAGGTCTTAATTAGGTTAGTTTAGGGTTAGGACTAGGTCATGATGAGGTGGCAAAATGAGGTGGCAGGTAAGGTGATGTGGATTTATCAATTACAAGGTAATTAATAAATAATTGTGTAAGGTTTAGGTGATGAGGTTAGGTTACGAAATGAGATGCGGGTCACAAGGGGTCGTAAGACACAAATTTGGTGTCTACAATAGGCTCGGGCCTTAGAGAATATTGTTATTACTCGACTAGTGGATCTGCCATGGGGCATTGGTGATCACCACCCTAGTTTTATGAGATGGAGATCAGATAGGGGTCATGTGGAGAAGAGGAGGAGGACATGGTTTTATAAAGATTTTTATCTAGATTATAGGTGGGGGATGTTATATGGAGGCCTTATTTGGATTAACATGCATTTCTTGAGTATCATTAAGATTTACTTAGTTTATAATAACTTATGTGGCTTCGAGGAATGTATGGAAGGTGAGCATGAGTTACTTCATTTTGACCATGTTCAGAGGTAGTTTAAATTGGTTGGGGGTACTGATGAGCCCATTCAGTATAGATGGGAGGATATAGATATAGAGACTCTACTGTGCAATGGTAACGAGACCCACCGTATTGAGAAGCTGCAGGGGCCTATAGGCCCAAATGAGGAGGGAGAGATAGTACAGATTGATGATGTGTGGGTTACCCCAAAGTATACTGCATGGTAGGTTCCAACATTGAGGATTTTTGATAGAGACCTTGTATCATAGAGGACTACATAGAGGGTGATATAAGTATGTACTCGAGACAAAGGGAGGAGCACAAGAAGTGCCAAAGGCGGAGGATGAGGGAGATGATGACATATCTACGGCTATTACGGTAGTGATGGCCAAGAAGGATGTAGTGGAGGGGAGAGGGATGTATCTTGGAAGGAGCGAGATGACCTTCTTGGTGTGTGGGATGCCCTTATTACAGAGAGGGATGGGTTGATTTTTGAGAGGGATATAGTTGTGGTAAAGAGAGATGGTCTTCGATATATAACTTGCACAGGTCTCTACAAATAGAGACAAGTACAAGGGCCATAAGGATTCATTGAGGAAGGCCTTGGGGATTACAGGGCCTTCTATATCTAGAGAAAATTTATCAATGATGGATTAATCTAGTAGGTAGAGAGTGACACCTATAACATCTCCTTCATATGGCATGATTTTGGTGGCTCATTATGAGGTTATGCGAGCTGAGAAAAATTATTATGTTGATTTTATCATCAAGAACTATCATGACGCCACCTTATATGTAGATTACTTGGCTGCCAAAGGGGAAACTACAGTAGTAACAAGGCCTAGTGTGAGTGCAGCGAGCATGGGTTAACCACCTTGGAGTACAAAGAGATTAGTGGTGGCAAGGGGGAGCAGAGAGGTGAGGTTATGGCTATGAGTTCTCCTAGAGGGGTTGGAGATATATGTGTTGTTGGAGGCACACATGCTCCATGAGGAGAGGGGAACATGACTTAGGCTAGTGTGGTGCTCAAGGATGTGGAGTTTACTAGTTGATATTGATGTATTTGATGACATAGGCTCATGGAAGCCCAATTTTGTATGATGATGATATATATTGATTTTTTAGGACATTGATCATGATGTATATCAAAATTTGATTTATATATATGATGATGATGAGTTTTTATGGCTTATATTGTATTTTAATTTTCATGTGTTATATGTTGTATGTTTTTAAATTGGAATGTGTTAGTGTTAGATGGATGTATGTGATGTGAAGTTAAGAAACACGGTTTACAAATACAAATGGTTACATATGATTGAGTGTGGTTGAATGTTTTATTGATTCAAATGAATTTAAAATGTGATCTTAAAATATGGTGTATAAAAATGTGACTAAATAAAATGAGGTAAAAATGAAATGATTTCCCCACTATGGATTTGATAAATACGTGATAGGGTTTGAAAAGTGTGAAAACACTTGCACTTATAGCCTTAAAAATGTTAAATAAGATTATCAATAGGCAGTCACAAAATCTTAATAAGATATGGAGTAAATGTATTTCTTTAGGATATAGAAGGGGTCTCATATGTATAGCTCAACGTGGGAGAAAGGGATCTCCTTTTCAATGGGCTTATAGAGAAATGCCCCAACTTTTACATTTTTGAAGCAAACTGATCGATGCGGGAAGTCTTACTTAATGGGAAAGTTGATCAATGTGGGAAGCTTTCCTAGGATGCTTTTGATATTGATGTATTTTTGAAGGTTGATCAATGTGGGAAGCATTTTACATGAGTAGCCATCCTTTGAGGGTATGGTCTACATTTTGATTTTGTCCTTTTACAAAATGGTCGTCCTTCGAGGGATAGGTTCATAATTTTGACTAGTAGTTGTCCTTCGAGGGATCAGTCTACTATATTTTCAATATTTTGATAAGAAGCATCCAATTAACTTTACATAAATTTTTGAGCTGAGGGAAAAACCCTAATAGATCGTATCAAGGAGGGGATAAGATGTATATATGACCTATACATATATGCCCCATGTTATTATTTTTAAATGGTACATGGTACATGGATGTAATGATTAAGGGGCTCCTACAAAGGAGGAACTTTTCCATAGTGAAAGATGCAATGAAAAGAGTCGTGGTGCTCATCTTTAAGGTGTATTTAGGATGTTGATAGATAACCACATACTTTCAAATCATTACTATAGAAAAATGGATGGTTTAATGAAGTGATAAGATTTAAAACGAAAATATTGTAATAACAATCAATAATTTAACAATATAAAGGCCATAAGTGAAAGGCATTCAAAGGTTCCTTTTCAAGTTCATCATCAAGGAAGCGAGGCGATAGGCTCCTGAACCATACTTGTGAGTAATGACATATGGATCAATCTAATTGGGGGAAAAATTTCCACATTTACTCCATTCTAATGTAGTGAAATTTTGATTTTCTTTAAGCACAAGATCACCAATTTTAAATTCACACTCTTTGACATGTTTGTTATAGGCTCTATTAACACGTTCTTGATAGACTTGATGATGTTCAAGGGTTGTTAGATGTTTTTCATCTAACAATTCAAGTTGTGTTAAGCGGTCTTGGTGATATTCTTCATCAGGGATGAAATCTTTAAGAGATACACGAAGTGATGGAATTTAGACCTCGAGAGGTAGGACAACCTCTGAGCCATAGATGAGTGAATAGGGCGTAGCACATGTAGGTGTGTGGATGTTATTTTGATAACCTCGAGAGAAAACAAAATTTGGAGATGCCAATTCTGCCGCATCGTCTACTATTTTCATAAGGATTTTATTAAGTGTTTTATTAGAGGCCTTAGCCTTTCCATTTTCTTGAGGATAATATGGTGACGAGAAGCTGAGTTTGATGTTGAATGTATCAAATATTTTTAACCTCTTTATTTTTAAAGGATTTTCCATTATCCGTGATGAGTTTATGAGGGATACCAAAACAACATATGATATATTTATATATGAAGTTAGTGATAGGCCATGATTTTTTGAGGTTAAAATGATGGCTTAAATCCACTTGGTGAATTATTTGGTGGTTGTGATATGGAATGATGTTGTTGGGATGGTTTAGGATTGATATCACAATTGAGGTCTAACCCCCATCAAGAGAAATGCCATAAGTCTTGAGTAGGTTGTAATGATTGACTAGGGACATAGATGAAATCTAAGTGGAGTTGGCATTTAACGCATTTCTTTACATATTCACAACAATATTTAGTGATGGTAGGCCAATAGTACCCTAGCTGTATGACACGTTTAGTAATGGAATTTCCCTTTGAAATGACCACCAAAAATGCCATCATGGAATTATTCAATTGCTTTGATTGATTCATGTGATTTAAGGCATTATAATAATATACCGTCAAAGATATGTTTATAAAGGATACCACCTATAATGACAAAGCGAGTGATGCATTGAAGAAATAATCATTTAACACCATGTGATAAATCTGATGGAAGTTTATTTTTGGTGAGATATTCATTTATTTGAGTGTACCATAGGTCAGGGGGGTTATTGTCAATGCCATTAATAGGAGGAAGCTCATTTTGATGTGAAGGATTGTCCAAGCATTGAATAACTATGAACATTTTAGTGTTATCCTTTGATTTTTCTATTTCTAAAGTGATGAGGGATCCAAGTGATACCATAATGTTTGAAAATATTTTAGAAGATAATGGAATAGTTTTAATGGTATAATGATCAAATGCATTAATGAGAAAGTAAAAAAAACTTTACTTTTTTAGATGATTTCATTTTTACGTTGAAATTCTCCTTTAACTTGATTGATGACAAGTTGTGAATCTCCATAGATTTCTAGAATGTGGACACCTAAGAGAATGGCGGTAGTTAGACCCATGATTAAGGATTCATATTCTTCCATGTTATTAGTACATTGAAGTTAAGTTTGAATGATAATGTAAGTGGAATGTTCTAGGGAGATATGATAATGAATATGGATCCTTCTTTTTGGCATTTAGAACCATCGAAGAAGAGAGTCATTTTAATGGGGATAAATCAGATTCATCAATGTTATTGATGGATTTGTCAAGAAAGTATTTATGAGGGAGTCGATTATCTGGAAGGGGTGCATCAATGAGTTGATTTGCAATGGCCTGACCTTTAATAGATTTTGAGATATGATTTCGAGGTCAAATTCAGTCATGAGCATAAGCCATCAAGTTATGTGATCATTATGATAAGGTTTAGAGTACATGGTTTTAAGTGGATTAAAAATGGTAACAACATATGTCTTGTGATTGAGGAGATAATGTTAGAGTTTGGAGGTGGCAAAATATAACACACAACATAAATGTTTAGCTTCGGTGTAGCGTGTTTCATACTCATGGAATGTGCAACTAATATAGTATACAACCTATTCATGACCTTGATTATCACGGTGGGAAAACATAGCTCCTAGAGCATGTTCTGAAGTGGATATGTATAGATAAAATGGTTCCCCTTCACGAGGTGGAGTAAGCACAGGAGGTGATAATATATACTTTTTTATTTTGTTAAAGTATTTCTAACAATCAGAATCCTAATGAAAGTCTACATCCTTACGGAGGAGATGGTGAGATGGGAGCGATGTTAGAGACCCATTGTGGGTAGTTAATGGGTATGATAAAGTTAGAAAATAAGAGGTGTTGTAACTCTTCCTTAACAAGGAGAGGAATACAAGGATGTATTTTATGGAGTTTTTTTTTAACTAGCTTAGCATAAAGATAAGTGACAATGTTGTGTATGAAGATGTTAGGATCACTTTCGGGCATATCACTATATGACTAGGTGAAGGCTTGGTAATATTTTGATAAGAACAAAGTGAAATAGTCTAGTTCTTCTTGATTTAAAGATCGAACGACTTTAATTATGTGAGGATACTGAGGGGTTCCTAAGTTAATGTTGATGATTATCCTTGTGGATGAACTATTATATTTGTAGGAAGCGTTAGGTTAGTGGGATGTGGGCCCTAAGGTGACCTCCATATTTTAAAGAAGCTAGTTCTTCTCTGCAGTGTGAGATGAGGGTCAGAAAAGTGAAACAAAACATAAAAATTTAAATGGGGGTGATGCGCCAAACAAGCCTCTTAAGAAATCAATCAAGAACGCAACTGTCTGAAGAAGGGAAATGATGAACGACTGAAAAGGGTGGGTAAAATTACACCACAAGCCTAGAGAAGATCACACAAAACACTACCTCAAACTACTTAAGCACATATTCAAAGATAGTAATAACATTATAGAGATGCACAATTTCTATGTGAAAATAAAGGTGATCAAAGACAACAAAGATATGTGAAGGATGGAAAAAATGCACCACAGGGCATATTATATTACTCCAAAAATTGTGCACAATATTACAATAGAAAAGAGGCAAGATTGCTATTACAAAACCAGGAAGAAGGATAGAGCTCCGGGCCCTGCCTTTTATAGAAGAGGACTAAGACAAAAGAAAACTGATTGATGCCCCTTAGATATGAGACCTAGATTACAATATATAGAATGAGGAAGAGAGAAGATTCCAATCCGAAATTACTTTTCCAACCACTTGTAAGATGCAATAAATGAGTGCAATCAATGACACCTTACTTGTAAAAGAATCCTCCTTTTGTCCCATGACCTGTAGCAATGAAATAATGATGGCCATACTCATTAAATGCATTCCTAACCACTTTCCAACTATCTCTTTGAAGTGGGATATTTTCCTTAAAAATAACCATCAATGCTTCATTAATTTCTACATTTCTTGATTGTTGTGCATCGTGTTTGGTTTATTAGAGTTATATATTTTTATTTTATTTTAACCCACCTATCATTACTAAAAATATGAAATCCTCTTTTTTTGGCGTAGAGGATGTCGAGAGATTTCAAAAAGTCCAATTTTGTGAAAATCGGAGTTGTGGGTCAAACGTTATGCTCATTTTAACCCGGGGTCACACGTTCCACGCAGCTCTCACAATATTTCAAAAGATCCGAGAATTTAAAACTCCTGATGGGCTTCATGATTAATCCTATATTGAATCAACCTACTGCTAATATTTTGCAACCTACTTTGGGTTTGGAGTCTATCCGTGCTTTGAGCTCCACATGGAGGCCAAACGCATCTCTAGGGTCTCGCTTTTCTTGCACCTTTTGAAAGTGCACCAGCTAACATTGGCACCTTCCGTGACTCCTTTAATTTTCCTTTGAGTTTGTAATGGGACTCATTGTAGATTAATACAAGGATCCTTTCCTTGGTGGGCCCCTCATTATTGAATCCACATGGAAGTCCCACGGGAGTTTGGAGTTTCACTTTTCCCTCTCACTTTTTGGAATTGTGCCGAGATGACATGTGGTGCCTTCCCGAATCCTTTACTTTTCTTGAGTTTACTTGTTCGGGATTCACTTTTTTCTATGATTTTTCCAAGTCCTTACAAAAATGCCAAAGGCTTGACTCATCTCGCATTAGTCTGAGACTCTCAGAGCTATCTTGATTAACCAATAGGAATTTGCTTGTTATCTAATTTCAGGTGGGCGGTGGGAAATTAGATAATAGTTAACATCAAGGGTGGATTCGTTAAGGAGATTTGGTGTGTCAAATGGTAGGGATTTATGAAGAAAGTGGTCTTCAGCTCCCATATGGGAAAGGATATCCTAGTCATCCTGACATTGGAGGATATCTACAGTAGGTGAATCTTCCTCAACCATTTCTGGCCAAACAAGGGGTAATGATTTAGTGGAGTGACTGGATTGATAAGCGACACTAAAGATATAACATTGATTTAAAAAAATAGGTGGGATGGATATAGTGTCATCTATATCCACAATATATTCATATTTTACTAGTGATGACGATTACGGTTCGGGAATTAACATGAATGTAGCAAGTTCGGATGTAGTGGCTTCAAATATTTCAGAGCTAGATTTTTATAACCTAAACCATATTTCTCATAGGATTTAAGATAATATTGGATGGTCAAGTTGTGGGTTCCTTGTTCATAATGATCGAGGCCAAAACCTCTCCATGCACAATGGTGAAGATACATATGAGTGAAGTTTGGATTGTCAAGGGATTTGAAGTCTAATGTGAATGGCATGGCATGGTGCAGATTGATGACATGGGATGAAGGATTATCGAGTCCTCCATAGACGAGGTCTTTTTGAGATAAGCAGGACCGTAAGAGATAATATCTCCTATGTTTGGCTCATACATGGGTTGCTTGTTAGGGTTATTGATGACAATTTCACCTTCATAATTTGGTTTGTTTTTTCAAGGAGGTAAAATAGGATCAACCTCAATTACGACGGGTTTCTAAGGTACCCACGAATGATCGTGTTGGATGTTTATTTCTGCACTCCATGAAGAATGAATTAAGATCCTTTCCTATGACTAAATCTGTAAGCACAAACACTTCAAAAGATGGAGTTAATAAAATGGGTGTGCGGGTTACTTGATAAAGGCCACTTCACTAGAAGCCAAAGGACTTCCTTACATGGACATCGATCCAATTTTTAGAAACACTTAAGTCTATTCATGAGAAATGGCTACAATATAAAATATATGAAAATATGATAAAATTTTTATGACTTATTTATTCTATAACATATATCGGTGATAATAATGATATGGAAAAGCAACAAGTCTAGAATCCAAAATTAGAATCTAGGTCAGTATCTAAATTCTCAAAAAAGTTAGAGCCCATTGAACAAGATAGGTCATTATCCTTAGTTAAGTATGAGTTAAGTTTTGTGATGTAATTGTCAACAAAGAAGTCATAAAACTACTCCTCCATGTCCTCTTCGACGAGAAAATTCAAAATCAAAATCCACAAGGTTGATCACACTCCCGATTTCGACTTGGATGAGGTGTTTATGTCTTCGGGTATGTCAAATATTGCTTCGTATTGGTACTTGAACTATAAAAAATCAGATTGGATTCATTGTACTTCATATTAGGCTTCCCATAAATCTTGATGACTTCTCGGATCTTCTAGGTTGATGCAAAGATAGTTTCAAGTCAATCAATGGGGGCTGCGTGGATGACACAACAACTCGAAGTCATGCAATAACTCGTATTGTTCCCGAGTGTAAAGGGTGTTAGGCGATCATAAGTGAGTTGATATTGGTGATCGGATTGTTAATTCCTACTATGGCCATCTACAAGATCCATTCTTGGAAAAAGGATTAGTAACACAAAAGTATAAATCAATCGATAATAGCTTCTAAATGAGATCTAATTACTAAGAAGACAAAAAACATATAAATTGCAAGTGATTAGGCTAATCACAGGAGATTCGAAAAATACTAATAGGCTCTTTAAAATAAATGATTTGATTGTCTAATAAGAAGCTATGATCCTCTTGAGAGAAAAAGTGAGACTAGAGATGATTAAATAGATAAGATTAAGGTGAAAAATAGAATTAGAGGATAAGGCGAACTTTATAATTTTAATGGTTGATAATAAAGTGATTGTAGTGTGGCGAGTGATGAAGCGAGCACTTCGAATTTCTCCTGAAAATCTTGACGAACATGAGTGAGATCTTAATGGATGCAAGAGCGACAACGATGAGACATGGTAATGTTTGAGAAAACTTGATAATGCTCCTAATTTTGATTGGATGGTAGTGAATAGTCCCGAAGGGAGGCATGAAAATTGGTATTTATAGATCTACGATGGTTAAGGGAATCACTAACATTTTGAGGAAATTGGAGTTAGGGTGAGAGATCAAAGGATAAACTTCTATTTCGAACTTAGGTGTGGGGATTTAGGGTAATTATGGCACGATAACTAAGAGAGGTCAGTGTGAGCGTTCATAAGTAGTTAGGATAATTAAGGGATAAATTAGAAGGTTTCCTAATTTAATCTAGTCCTAACTAGGGAGAAGTGAATTTGTTATAGGGATAAATTAGAGGTGGTTAGAATAATATTTGGAAGGTTTCTAATTTAGACTAGTTGTAACTAGTGAGTTAGGGTGAGTGAGGTGTAGAGGTGGATATGTGAATAATTAATTAATTAGCTATGAAAAGGGGGATTAGAAAATGTGGGTTTATTTGATTAATTAAAGAGGTGTAGGGATAATGTCCTAGGTTTAGGGGTGTCATTAAAATGGTGTGATGGTGAGCTTAATTGAATTGATCAAATAGATGACTTAGGTCATGAAATGGTGCGAGGATGCGAGACAAATGTATTCATTTGACTATTTGTGTGAGAACAGGGTGTGTAGATTTTGGTGTTTACATTTTCCCCTTTTGTCTGATGTTTTAGCAAGGCATTAGACAAAAATGATTGAGAGTGTTTGTTTGTATGGGTGATTGTGTTGTAGCGCAATACTAAAAACACCATTTTTTTAATATGTTTTATTTTTCAAAGGTTTCCCTGTCCAAGGGGGTATCAAAAGAGAGTGTACTACCAAGGGATGAGCTTGATAGGGAAACCAAGAGGTTTGCACCTATAGATGTGTGATCCGAATAGGTAGGATATTTTAATGGGAAAGCTAAGCGATGGAGGGCCAATGGGAGCTTGTTCCATAGACATATGACCAATCCCGAAAGTTGATGATTGTTTGTTTGAATTAGGTGTTTGGGTCATTTGAAAGTGAGAGACTTATCCAAATGGTGTTTTTGTCATGCTTAAGGGTGAAAATGATAACGGTTTGTTAAAGCAGGTGAATCACGGCATTTAGATGAATCACCCATGATTTACAAAAATTGTTAGTGATTGAATCATGGTGAAAATTGGGGCATATAAATACCCAACATACCCTACAATAATTTCTATTTAAACCACAGAGTAAACGGATTTGAGAGGAGTTTTGACAAAAATCAAGTGGCACAGTAGGGCTACTCGGCGTGTGAGATAGGTACATGCTCGAGCAGAGGAGGAGCACATGGAGGAGATGCAGAGCCTAATTCTCATGAAGTGGAGGAGGGGGATGATGATTTATCTACTTGCATTGTAGTGATGATGGATGAGAAGGTCGTAGTGGAGGAGAGAGAGAGAGATGTGACTTGGAGGAGCAAAATTATATGATTGGTGTTTGGGATACCCTCATTAGAGAGAGAGAGATGGAATTTGTGCACATCTTGTATAGGTCTCTATAGATAGAGACAAGTACAAGGGACATAGGGATTTGTTGAGGAAGGTCTTGGGGATCACATGACCTTCTTTATCTATTGCAGATCTATCAGCGATGGCTCGTTCTCGTAGGAAGAGGGGAGAATCTACAATACCTCCTCCTCCTGGGATGATTTCATTGGAACATTATGATGTTGTGAGGGCAGAGAGGATTATTATGTTGATTTGGTCATCAAGAACTACCCCAATTCCGTTTTTTATGTATATCTCTTGGCTACCAAAGAGGTAGCTACAACAATAGTGAAACCTAGTGCGAGTGTGGTGAGCATGGGGAAGCCACCTAGGAGGTGAGAGAGAGTAGAGGATGGAGATGGGGGAGCTATTGGTGAGCTTGTGGTTACAGGGGATCCTAGAGGGGGTGGAGACACAAGTGTTGTTGGAGGAACACATGCTCCTAGAGGAGAGGGAGGTGCCAGTACTATTATTAGAGATGTGAATTTTACCACTTGATTGTATATGATGTCATAAGCTCTTAGAAGCCCATTTTGCTATGATGACCTATATTGATTTGTTTTATGATGACCTATATTATGATGTATCTTTGGAATTTGATATATACATATATATGATGATGTTGATGATGGATTATGGTTTATATTGTACTTTAATTTGCATGTGGTATATGTTGTATGTTTTTATTTGAAAATGTGTTAATGTTTTAGATGGGTTTTGATGAATGTGATATGTTAAATTTTTTGGGTTACATATGTTTTAGATGTGATTAAATGCTTCATTGATTTAATCAAAATTTCCAAATAAAAAAAGGTAAACAAAATGAGATAAAATTAGAGTTATTTCCCCACTATGAATTTGATATATATATATATGTGATGGGTTTTGAAAAACACTTGCACTTGTGGCCTTTTCATATGCTAAATAAGATCATCAATAGGTAGTTTACACAAAATCACAATAATGATGTGGGTTTGAATGAATGTATTTTTCTAGGATGACAGAAGGGATTTTGTGTATGTAGGCTGATGTGGGAGAAAGGGATTTCCTTTTCAAAGGTTTCAAAGGGATGATGCCCCAACTTTTTATTTTGAAGCAAATTGATCGATGCGGGAAGCTTGCTATGATGGGAAAGTGGATCGATGTGGGAATCTTGCTATGATGGGAAAGTTGATTAATGTGAGAAGCTTTCTTGGATGATTTTTGATGTATTTTTAAAGGTTGATCGATGCGGGAAGCCTTTTCACATGAGTAACCATCCTTCAAGATTATGGTCTATTTTTTTCATTTTTGACAAGATGTCCATCCTTTGAGGGATCGGTCCATAATTTTGATTGGTAGTTGTCCTTTGAGGGAGTAGTCTACTTTTTGATATTTTGATAATGATTTAGACTTTGTGAATAGTTTTCCTTCAAGGATCAGTCTATTATATTTTATTTTGATAAGAGGTACATCCAAATGATATATTTTTATATTTTTGAGTTGAGGAAAAACCCTAATAAAATTTTTCAAGAAGGGGATTAAATGTGCATCCATCCTACACATACATGCCCCATTTCATGTTTTGATTGGTATGGGATGGATGAGTGTAATGATTTAAAGGGGTTTATGCAAAGGAAGGAACTTCTCTAGAATGAAACATGCGATGAGTCATGGTGCTCATATTTTAAGGTGTATTTAGGATACTTGATGGATAGCCACATCATTGCAATGGTATGATGAGGTGATAGGATTTGGAGGTAACTAGTGTCATGACAATAAATTATTTAACAATAGAAAGGCTACATGTGTGAGGCATTTAGAGGTTTCCTTTTAGATTCTCCATTAAGAGAAGTGAGATAAAATGCTCCTGACCCATACTTGTAAGTAATAACATATGGAACAATCCAATTGGGGGAAAAATTTCCACGTTTACTCCATTCTAATGTAGTGACATTTTGATTTTCTTTAAGTACAAGATCACTAATTTTAAAGTCACATTCTTTAACATGTTTGTTATATGCTCTACTAATACATTGTTGATAGACTTGATGATGTTCGAAAGATGTTAGATGTTTTTCATCTAAAAATTCAAGTTGTGTTAAATGGTCTTGGTGACATTCTTCATCAAAGATGAAATATTTGAGAGATACACAAAGTTATGGAATAAAGGATTTTGAGAGGTAAGAAACCTCTAAACCATAGATGAGTGAATAAGGTGTAACAACTGTAGGTGTGTGGATGCTAGTCTGATAAGACAAGGAGTAAACAAGATTTGGAGGTTCCAATTTTTACCTGCGTCGTCTCTATTTTCATAAGGATTTTGTTGAGTGTTTTATTAGAGGCCTCATCCTATCCATTTTCTTGAGGATATTATGGTGATGAGAAACTGAATTTGATGTTGAATGTATCACATAGTTGTTTTAATTCTTTATTTTGAAGGATTTTCCATTATCTATGATGAGCTTATGTGGGATACCAAAAGCGACATATGATATTTTGGTATATAAAATTAATGATAAGATCTTAATTTTTGAGGTTAAAGGGATGGCTTCAACCCACTTAGTAAAATATTCAGTTGTTGTGATAATGGAATGATGTTGTTGGGATGATTTAGGATTGATTGCACCAATGAGGTCTAACCCCCATTGAGAGAAAGGCCATAAGTCTTGAGTGGGTTATAGTGCTTAACTAGGGACGTGGATGAGATTTGAGTGGAGTTGGCATTTAACACATTTATTTACATATGCACAATAGTCTTTAGTGATGGTAGGCCAGTAATACCCTATCATGTATGATGCATTTAGTGATGAAATTTCCATTGAAGTGACCACCACAAATGCCATCATGGACTTCTTGATTTCTTTGGTTGATTCATGTGATTTAAGACATTGTAATAGTATACTATCAAAGCTATGTTTATAAAGGATACCACCTATGATGATGAAGTGAGTGACACGTTGAAGAAATGATCATTTAACACTATGTGATAAGTCTAATGGAATTTTACATTTAGCAAGATAGTCATATATCTGAGTATACCATAGATCAGGTGGATTATTGTCAATGATATTAATGGAAGGTAGCTCATTTGATGTGAAGGATGATCCAAGTGTTGAACGAATACAAACATTTTGGTGTTATCTTTTTATTTCTCTATTTCAAAAGTAATGATGGATTCAAGAGATGCCATAGTGTCTGAAAACTTATTAGAAGATCATGGAATAGATTGAATGGTATAATGATCAAATGCATTGAGGAGAAATTTGAAAAACATCTTTATATTTTTGAAGGATTTCATTTTTACATTGATATTCTCCTTGACTTGATTGATGACAAGTTATGAATCTCCATAGATTTCTAAGATGTGGACACCTAAGAGAATAGTGGTATTTAGACCCATGATTAAGGCTTCATATTCTACCATGTTGTTAGTACATTCAAAGTTAAGTTTGAATGATAATGGAAGTGGAATGTTCTAGGGAGGTATGATAATAACTCCAGCTCCTCCCCCCTTCTTGGCATTTAGAACCATCAAAGAAGAGGGTCATTTTAATGGGGATGAAATTCAGATTCATCGATGTTGTTGATGGATTCATAGGGGAAAAATCATTCATGAGGTGGTTGATTATCTAGAAGGGGTGCATCAATGAGTTGATCTGCAATGGATTGACCTTTAATAGATTTTTGAGATATGATTTTGAGGTCAAATTTAGTCATGAGCATAATCCATTGAGTTATGTGATCATTATGATAAGGTTTAGCATGCATGGATTTAAGTGGATTAAAGCTAGTGATGACATATGTCTTGTGATTGAGGAGATAATGTCAAAGTTTAGAGGTGGAAAAGTATAACACACAACACAATTTTTAGCTTTAGTGTAGCATGTTTCATACTCATGGAGTGTGTGACTAATGTAGTATACGACTGCTTTTCATGACCTTGATTATCACGGGGGCAAGCATAGCTCCTAGAGCATGCTCGAAGTGGATATGTATAGATAAAATGGATCCCCTTCATGAGGTGGAGTAAGAACAGGTGGTGATAATAGATATTTTTTGATTTCATCGAAGGCTTTCTAGAAATTAGAATCCCAATGAAATTCTATGTCTTTTGGAGAAGATGGTGAAAATGGTTGACAATGGTCGAAAGTTGTGATATGAAACATCAAATTGACTATAATTTACCTTGGAGGCTATGATATTTGTTTAAGATTAGATGGTGGAGGCATTTCAATGATTTTCTAACCTTTTCTAGGTAAACTTCAATACCTCGGATGGATATGATAAATCCTAAAAGTTTTCCGGTGAGAACACCAAAACACACTTTGCAGGATTAAGATGAAGAAAAATTAGATGAGATGAGTGAAGATTGATTCAAGGATGTCAAGATGGTATTTTTCATGATTTGGATTTTCCTAAAAGGTCATCGACGTAGTCTTGACAATTTTGTGGATGAGGTCATGAAAAATGTATGTCATGGTGTTGATAAGTAGCCCCTACATTTTTAAGACCAAATGGCATGACATGGTAGTAGAAGGTTCCCCAAGGGGTGATGAAAGAAGTTTTGTGTTGATCATCGGGGTAATGAGGATTTGGTTATAACTGAAAAACCATCCATAAGGGAGAGCATTTTGTGGCCATTTGTTAGGTCAATGAGCTGATCTATGTTTGGAAGAGGGAAATCATCTTTGGATAGGTGAGGTTGAGATCCTGAAGTCTGTGTAAATGCGTATTTTCCTGAAGCTTTGGTTATGGGGATGATGTTAGAGACCCATTGTGGATAGTCAATGGGTATGATGAAATTAGTAGATAAAAGGTGTTGCAACTCTTCCTTAACAAGGAGAGCTATATGGGGATGCATTTTATGGAGTTTTTGTTTAACTAGCTTAGCATTGAGATATGTGACTATGTTGTGTATGAAAATGTTAGGATCAATTCAAGCATATCACTGTATGACCAGAGAAGGCTTGATGATATTTTGTTAAGAAATGAAGTGAAATCATTTAGTTCTTATGGATCTAGAGATTGACCAACCTTAACTATGTGAGGATCTGTGAGGGTGCCTAAGTTAATGTCGAGGGTGGATTCGTTAAGGAGAGTTGTGTGTCAGATGGTAGGGATTTTGAAGAAAATGGTCTTCAGCTCCCATATGGGAAAGGATATCCTGGTCATCCTGACATTGGAGGATATCTATGGTAGGTGAATCCTCATCAACCATTTCTAGCCAAACAAGGGGTAATGATTTAGTGGAGTGATTGGATTGATAAGTGAGTGGCCCTAAAGATATAACATTGATTAAAAAAATTTTAGGTGGGATGGGTACAATTTGTCTGTGTCCATAAGGATCTTTAGGGTTTGCTTTGGTGATGATGATTCTAGTTTGGAAATAGTTATGGATGTGGCAAGTTCGGATGTAGTGGCTTCACACATTCCAAAGTGAATTTTTATAACCTAAACCACTTTTCTCATAGGCTTTAAGGGAACATGCAGGATGGGTTGATCATGGGTTCCTTGTTCATAATGTCCGAGGCCAAAACCTCTCCATGTGCAGTGATGAAGATACATATGAGAAAAGTTTGGATTGTCAAGGGATTTGAAATTTAATGTGAATGGCATGGCATGGTGTGGATTGACAACATGGGATGGAGGATTATTGAGTCCCCATATACAAGGTTTATTTTGAGATAAGTAGGACCGTAGAGATAACATCTCCTATGTTTGGGTCATACATGGGTTGTTTGTTAGGGTGACCATATGTTTTGGGTGAAGGGATGGAGTTAAGCATGAGGAGATGATATTCCCCAAGCGTAAGATGTTTTACAACCTCACTAAGAGAGGAATCATCTAGTAACTTGGAAGAAGGGATAGATGTGCTAGTAGATGCTTCATTAGATGACTTAGGTATGGATTTAGGTACAAGGACATCATTTGGGTGATACATCATGTAACAATCAACAAATGGATTTGGATCAAGTGGGGATAGTGAAAGTTTGACCCTCATGTTCATATTTGAGACAATGATGGAGGGTGGAGGAACACAATGCATGGTGCATATCCAAGGGCATCCTAACAACATGTTGTATTGAAACTCTCCTTCTATAATGTAGAAGATCTCTGGTAGGGTTTTGACGCCAACTTTAAGTGGTAAAATGATGGTGCCTAATGTGGGTGTGATAGTGTCATTGAAGGATCGTAATAAGACTGGTGTTTGAGTGATAATAGTGTTGGGTAGTTTGAGTTAGTCAAAGGTGAGGGATGATATGATGTTAATGGTAGCACCACTATCAATCATGACCCTCTTGATAGAGATGTCATTAATTTGAGTGGTAATGAAGAGTGGTAGGTCATGGTCCTCTGGTTTGAGAGAGGGAATTTCAGATGGTTCAAATGATATAGTAGGTGGATGTTTTAAGGGCACCTACAAAGTTTGTGAAAGGAACTGGATCATTGTTGCAGTATGGTTATGGATTGGAGGGCTTCTATCATAGCATTCTTATTTGTGAAAAGGTGATGTTTGAACTAGTTCATAAAGTGACATCCTGATGGGGGATTGGTGTAATTTTTGATAACAACCTTTATACCATAGTGAAAGGGGGTGTTGCTGCTTGTATTGAATTTTGGCTTTGGATGATGGTGTTTGATTAGATTCCTTAGGAGCTAAGGAAATAGATATCTTAGGTTTATCAAATGAAGTTGATAATTTGGGAGGTGGAGGTATAACGATGAAGTTTTTACTTTTCTTAGGCTCAGATGTTCTTTATCATAATTTTTGAATGAGTGTGTAGTGATGTGTATACGACATCGACTCGATGATAGACAAATGTTTTAGGGATGGATTTTTCAAGGTTTTTGATGATGATGATGTTGATGTTGGTGTTGTGTTTGATTGAGAAGGAAGGAAAAAAGACTACCAATTTCTTGAACTTTTAAGTGAAAGGCCCTACAATCCTCTATGGAATGGCCTGTGTTCTGTGGTAATCATAGAAAACATTGAAGTCATACCAGTAGGTTTCCATCCATGATGATTAGATGACTTAGGAGGTGGTAATGTAATAAGTGACCACTAAAGGAGGTCATCTAAGATGGTGGCATAATGCCCCTTAGGGTGTAGACGTGGATGGAGAAATTTTGAATCTATATTTTCGGGAGGAAGTAAAGATGGGTTTGTTTAGTTGTAGTTGTTGTTTGTTTTTGGTCATGGAGGCTTTCTAGGTGTGATGGATGGAGGATGAGGAATTTGTGTGGGTGGTCATTGGTGGGATAGTTAGACTGTGTGATAGGTAAAGGGTGAGGACCAATATGATGCCTATTGTGGACTAGTAGGTGTAGGATAGTTGGATTGTGTGAAGGTGTAGGATATGGACTTAATGTAGGGGTTTGGTAGGTGGATTTTGATCCTGAAATAATAGGGTGATTAACAGGTATAAGGGAGTGAGGTCCACATAAAGGATTTGATATGGAAAAACATATTGAGGGATTTTGAAGACCTGAACAACACCTTGTTTATGAGGTCCTTTTGTGGTTTTAGATGAACTAGGTGTGGTTGATGAGGATGCAACAAGGGTTAGATTTCCTGAGGTAGAAGGTGTTTTGGGTTGTTTTTATCGGATGTGGTTTTGGGTGTAGTTTTGGGAGGTGTAGAGGATACATAGATATGGATTCGGTAATGGCATGTGATGGATGTGGGAATATAGTTTTAGTAATATTCTCAATAGGTGAAGATTGATAGTTTGTTTTTAGGCTTGTTGGATACTGGTGTTGACTCTGTAGGTTTTGATTCGATAGGTAATGAGGTGGATTTAGGGATAGGCTCTATTTTGTTATTGTATTGATGGTGTGGACAAACATTTGTTTTTGGTTGATCTGAAGATGAGGATGATTTGGAAAAGGTTTCTTAAATATGTCAAGATTTTGATTTGGGGGTGCATTTGGATTATCTAAGTGAAGTTCACCTTTGTCGATCAAATCTTGAAGTACGTTATGGAATATGTGACACCTTTGATGTCATGTCCATTAACCCTATGGTATTTACAATAGTCATTATCTTGGTACCAAATAGGTTTAGATATTGATATGTTGATGGGTCAAATAGGTGGGAGAGATATCATGTTGGAGGCAAGTAGTTTTCAAAAAATGCACTATAAGTCTCTCCTATAGGTGTATAGCTACATTGTTGATGGGAGCACTTGAAGTGGGTTTTTCCTTGGGAGAAGATTTAACTATGATGATGTTGGTAGATGTTTTAGACTTATCGGGGGTGGATGATGATTTAGATGGAAACTCAACTTTTGGTTTCTTAGGACAAAGCTTAACCGACCATCTTCTAAAGCTCACAATTCCAATTTACGGGCCATGGTGAAAGCCTCATCAAAAGTTTGAAATGATTGGATTTGTAATGTGGATGAGATATGTTTAGTGCATGCATGGACAGAAGACTTTGATTGATTTTTTTGTGGTAATGAAAAGGATAGTTGATTAACTACACCTCTCCAGTGGGTGATGAAATCAGAAATAGATTCATCTTCAAATTGTTTGATGGCATATAGGTCATTGATAGTGACTTTTGTGGGCTATGTTTATGGAAAAGTGTTCTAAGAAGAGTGAGGAAAGTTGTGTAAAGGAGAATAAGGAATGTTGTGGAATGTTATTTATACCAATCAAGGTAGGACCAAGCAAGAGACATGGGAAAGGTCCTCAACATAAGGTCTTGATCATGAGCTATTAGATAACATGTGTGATGGAAGGCATGGATGTGTTGTTGGGGATCTTCCTTGTTGTAAAATTTGATGAACTTTGGAAGTTCCTAGTGAGGTGGATAGGCTTTATATGGCATTGAAGGGTGAATGGGCTCATTTGAAAATTTAGTCATAGGAGAGCACATTCTTGGATGAAGATGAAGTGGCTTTGAGACTGGATATGATGGTTGGGAAAGGGCTTGAGAGAGGATCAAGTTGTTTTTTGTTGTGAGGATGAGCCAAGTTGAATAAAGACTAGCTAGGTTATGAGTATGCCTAATACTGTTGAGGAATGCCTTATTGGTAGGAATGTTTTGTTGGGGAATCATTTTTTTGTTGAGGAACATTTGTTGGTAAAGGGCATTTTTTATTGTGAGATGTTATATTATGGAATATTTTGTTGAGGTATGTATTGTTGAGGTATGTATGGTATTGAGGGATGTTTTGTTGTGGTATATTTTGTTGAGGGACACTTTGATGATAAGGGATGTTTTGTTGTGGGATGTTTTGATGAGATGGAAAACTTTTTGGGAGGTTATAAGATGTGAGGTTTGTATGTATTGGTATTATAATGGCATTGATGTATGAGTGAGTGGTTGTGAATATATAAGTGACTTCTTGAAGAAAAAGGTAGAGAGAGGTGAGAGGAGGTGTATGTTGTGGAATGTTTTGTTGTGGGATATTGTATTGTGGAATGTTTTGAAAGAGGTGTAGATTGTGGCATGGAGATTAGTGGTTGGGATAGTTATGGTATGTGTTGTGAAATAGGGTGAGTGCTAGCAATGGACACTAGTATTGACTAGTGGTGTGGTTGTAGGATAGACATGGTTATGTTTTGAATGGGACTAGTAATGGTTATGAAGATATGATGATAGAGAAGGCCATGAGACTCAATGAGAGGTGTTTGTACCTATGAAGAGACTAGTGGAGTGGATGAGGAAGTAACGACATATTGGCAGAGGAGGTGTGGAACCTATAGAAGGGCTTGGTGAAGATGTAGATTTGGGAAGATGTGTTTTGTGATGAAATCATGTGAAGGTCATAAATAGGGACTAAAGAGACATCAATGATATCTCAGGTTGAATGATGGAAGATTGTTCATTCAATGTTTCAAATGGATTAATAGGGATGGAAGATATTTTAGGTTGACTAATGTTTTGTGTTTTAGATTGATTTTTGAAGTGTATGGGTATAATTGTTGGATGATGGGTCTTGATTTTGATCAATGAGATGTGCAATGGAAGATGAAGGATTGTAAGTGTATGGAATGTGTTGGGGTGTAAATGGTTGCATTTGAACATTTCTAGCTGCTAGATAAGCATTGAGAGAAATAGGGTTTGAATCTAACATTTTTTCAAAGACATGGTCTCCCTATTATAGAAAGGAGGTTTAGATGCTTCTAGTTGAGGACTAGAGAAAGGGGTGTTTGTTTCTTGTAGTCTAGATGTATGAGGATTTGACCATGATATTGATGTGGGGAATGAAAGAGTTGTTGTCCCATTTCTTCATTATAGTTGGCCCCTAATTCATTCCAAGTCTGTTGGGTGTTAGAAAAGGGATTGGATGTAATTGTTTGATAATATGGGATTTGTTGTTGCGTTGGTGGAGAAAGTGTTTAGGAAATGATGTAGTATAAAATGGAACATGTTGTTGAAATGTAGGTGGTGGAGTGGACATGTTTTTTAGAAGTTTTGTTATGAGCTTGTTGTTTGGTAAGTACCATGGAAAAAAACACACAAACACCTAGAAAATGCAAAATAACTAATGGGGTTGATTTACAAACAACAAAAAAAAGTAAGAAAAATTGTTGTTTTATATTTATCTTGATTGATTATGAAAAAGTGAAATGTGTAAGATGGTTAATGAGGGTCCTAGGAAATGGTCATCTATGGTTGGTTTCAAGAATGTTTAAGGGTGGAGTCCTCGATATACCCGAAGGTACGTGAGGCCCAACTCTATATACTTTTGAGTATGTATGGGTGTGTATATTGGGGCCTACCCCTCACTTCATGGTCCCGTACTATGATAAGGGAGTCGGGTGTTGAGCTAATATATATCGACAAACAAGAGATTATACTCGGCCAAAACACCAAAGTCAGTTTCCCTGTTGGGTGATGAAATCCCAATCAGTTTCACTAGGTGGGAATTGTTTGAATGTGTTTTTTATTTTAAGTGATTTGGTTGTGTGTGTGGGGAGGATAAGTGAATGTGCAAATTTTTTATCCTCCTAATTAGACTATATGATCAAGAAGGATGCAAATGTTTATTTTAAGATCCAAAACAAGAAATGTTTGATTTTGATGAAGACAAACCAAATAAAATGCAAAATTGAAATAAAAAGAAAGGTTTTAGGACTTACCTGTGAGAGTGCTCCTTTTTTTTATTTTAGATTTTTAGCAAATTTTTAAAGTGAGAAATCAGAAAATTCAGTAAACAAGCCTCTCAAAAACAATACCCTGCAACCAGATTAGAAAATAGAAGGATAGAAAGCAAGAATTAAAAATAAAACTGTGAGATTATATATAAGAAAAACACACAGAAAAATGTAGGTGATTGGCCCAAATGCAAGGTGATTAGGCTAATCACAGGTGATTATCACATAATGAAAAAAAACTAGTATTTTATTGATAAAATGAAATAAAAGAACAAGGGACAAGGTCCCACCGGGCATGCCAAAATGTTGATGAAAATTTCACCTTCACAATTTGGTTTGATATTTCAAGGAGGTAAAACTGGATCAACCTCGATTATGATGGGGTTTCAAGGTACCCACGGGTGATGATGTTGATGGATGTTGATTGTTGCACTCCATGAAAATGGAATTAAGCTATTTTCCCTGTGACTAAATCTATAAGCACAAACACTACACAAGATGGAATTAATAAAATGGGTAGGTGGGTTTCCTGGAAAAGGCTAGTTCTAGAATCCAAAGGACTTCCTTATGTGGATGTCAACCCACTTTTAAAAACACTTAAGTTTATTTATGAAAATGGGATACAATATAAGATATATGAAAATGTGATCAAATGTTTATCACTTATTTAGTCTATTACATATATCAATTGATAATGATATGGAAAAGAAATGCAAGTCTAGAATCCAAAATCAAAATCTAGGTCGTATATCAAATTCTTAGAAAAAAGTTAGAGCCCACTAAACAGGATAGGTCATCATCCTTAGTAAAGTATGAGTATAGGTTCTTGTTAATCGATGAAGAATTGAAAGCTCCTCCTCTCAGTGTCATCGTTGTGCATGAGAAAAGTTGGAATTAGAATCCACAAGGCTGATCTCACTCCAATTTTGACTTAGATTTGTGTTTGTGTCTTTAAGTATGTCAAATCCTTCTTGCTTATTGGTACTTGAATTGTATAAGATTAGCTTGGATTATTTTTACTTCGTAGTAGGCTTCCCAGAACTCTTCAGTGGCTTCTCGGATCTTCTAGGTTGATGTAAAGATAGTTTCTAATTGATCAATGGGGGCTACATGGATGACACACAACTCCAAGTCATGTGCAATAAGTTGTATTGTTCCCAGTGCAAAGGATGTTGGACAATTGGTAGTGAGTTGATATTGGTGATCGGATGGTTAATTCCTCCTATGGCCATCTACAAGATCCATCTTGACCAAAGGATTAGTAACAAAAAAAAGTATAAATAATCAATAATTCTAAATGAAAATGATTACTAATCCCTAAGAAGAAAGAAATCACAGGTGATTAGGCTAATCACGCAAGTGATTTAAGAAATATTAACAGACTACTAAAATAAATGATTTGATTATCTAATAAGAAATTATGATCTTCTTGAGAGAAAAAGTGAGACTAGAGATGATTAAACAGATAAGTTTAAGGTGAAAGAATGGAATTAGAGGATAAGATGAACCTTTCAAATGAATGGTTGATAATAAGTAAATTGTGATTTGACAAACGATGACAAGCTCTTGAATTTCTCCCAAAAGATTGATGGACATGAGTGAGATCTGAATGGATGCAAGACGACAACAACTGAAAACTTGGTAATGTTTTGAGAAATATTGATAATGCTCCGATTTTAGATGGATTACCGTGAATGGTCCCAAAGAGAGGTAAGAAAATAGTATTTATAGATCACCGGTGTTTGAGGGAATCACCAACATTTTCAAGTAGTTAGAGTTAGGGTGAGATACAGAGGGATAAAACTTCTATTTGAACTTAGGTGTGGGGGATTTAGGGGAATTATGGCTTGATAACTTAGAGAGGTCGAGTGTGAGGTTTAGAAGATAGAAGTAGTTAGGATATTGAGAGATAAATTAGAAGGTTTCCTAATTTAATCTAGTCCTAACTAGTGAGAAGTGAGAATTTGTTATAGGGATAAGTTAGAGGTGGTTAGGATAATATTTGGAAGGTTTCTAAGAATTGATCAAATAGACAACTTAGGTCGTGAATTTGTGTGAGGATGTGGATGAGTGTATTCATTTGAATATTTGTGGGAATAGGGCATGTAGATTTTTGGTGTCTACAAGTTCAATCATATGTTTTGGGTGAAGGGATGGAGTTGAGCATGAGGAGACGGTATTCCCTGAGTATAAGATGTTTTATAGCTTCACTAAGAGAGGAGTCATCTAGTAGCTTGGAAGAGGGGATAGATGTGCTAGTAGACACTTCATCAAATGATTCAGATGTGGATTTAGGTACAATTACATTGTTTGGGTGGTATTTCATGTACTACTCGGTGAATGGATTTAGATCAGCGGGGAAAGTGAAATTTTGACTCTTGTGTTCATATTTGAGACAATGATGGAGGGTGGAAGGAATGCAACACATGGTGCATATCCAAGGGATTCCTAACAACATGTTGTATTAAAACTCTCCTTCTATAATGTATAAGAGCTTAGGTAGGGTTTTGACGCCGACTTTGAGTGGTAGAATAATAGTGCCTATCATAGGTGTAATAGTGTCATTAAAAGCTCTTAGTAAAATTGGAGTTTGAGTGATAACGGTGTTGGGTAGTTTAAGTTGGTAAAAGGTGAGGGAAGATATAATGTTAATGGTGGCACCACTATCAATCATGACCCTCTTGATGGAGATGTCATTGATCTAAGTAGTGATGAAGAGTGGTAGGTCATGGTCCTCCGAGTGTAAGAGAGGGATTTCGGATGGTTTGAATGATATAGTGGTGGATGCTTTAAGGGAACCTACTAAGTGTTTGAAAGGAACATGATCATTGGAAGGCACGGTTATGGATTGAAGGGCTTCTATCATAGCTTTTTGTGAGAAGGTGATGTTTGAACTAGTTCATAAAGTGACATCCTAATGGGGGATTGGTGTAATTGCTTGATAACAACCTTTTTTATTGTAGTGAAAGGGGGTTATTGATTTTATCAAAATTTTGTCTTTGGGTGATAGTGTTTTATTAGACGCTTCGAGAGCTAAGGAAATAGATACCTTAGGTTTATCGGATGAAGTAGATAATTTGGGAGGTGGAGGTATAACAACAAAAGTTTTACTTTTCTTAGGCTCAGATGGCTCTTTGTCATAATTTTGTGAATGAGTAGTGATGTGCACGATGTCAACTTGATGAGAAGGTATTTCAGGAATGAATTATTTAGGTTTTAATGACAATGATGTTGATGTTAGCGTTGTGTTTGATTGAGAAGGAAGGAAGAGTGGACTACCAATTTCCTAAACTTTTAAGTGAAAGGCCCTATAGTATTCTATGGAATGGCCTCGTGTTCTATGGTAATCACATAAAACATTGAAGTCATACCAAGAAGGTTTCCATCCTCAATGATTAGACATCTTGGGAGGTGGTAACATAATAAGTGACCACTAAGAATCTCATCTAAGATGGTGGCATAATGCCCCTTAGGTTTAGACATGGATGGTGATGAGGTTCTTTCTATATTATCCTTTGGAGGAAGTAGGATTTTAGTTATAGTTTGTTTATTTGTTGGTTACTGAGAGGATTTATATGTGCCATAACGGATGGAGGAAGAGGACCCCTGTATGGGTTTTTGTTCTTTGAGGTAGTTGTACTATACTGAGGGTGAGGGCGAGGACCCAATATAGATGTTTTTTGTGGAGTGATGGGTGTAGGATATAGACTTAATGTAGGAGTTCGATAGGTGGAATGTGACCTTGAAATAATGGGGTGATTAACATGTATAAGGGAGTGAGGCCCATGCAAAGGGTTTTTATACGGAAAAACATCTTGAGGATTTTAAGACTGAACAACACCTTGTTTATGATGTACTTTTTGGTTTTAGATGAGGATGCAGAAGAGCTAGATTTCCCTGAGGTAAAGGGAGTTTTGGGTTGTTTGTCGGATGTGGATTTAGGTGTAGTTTTGGGAGGCATAGAGGATATAGGTATGGATTCGGTAATGGCATGTGATGAGGATGTGGGAATAGTTTTAGTAATATTCTCAAAATATGAAGATTCAGTAGTCATAGTTTCAGGATTGTTGGGTACTAGTGTTAATTTTGTAGGTTTTGATTCGGTAGGTAACAAGGTAGATCCAAGGATAGAATTTTTCTTTGTTATTATATTGATGGTATGGAAAAAATTTGTTTATGGTTGATTTGAAGATGAGGGGTGATTCGGAAAATGTTTCTTAAATATGTCAAGATTTTGATTTGGGGGTGCGTTTGGATTGTCTAAGTGGAGTTCACCCTTGTCAATCAAGTCTTGAAGTACGTTATGAAACATGTAACACATCTTAATGTCATGTCCCTTAACCATATGATATTTTTAATAGTCATTATCTCGATACCAAATGGGTTTAGATATTGATGTGTCGATGGGTTGAATAGGTGGGAGAGATATCATGTTGGCGGTAAGTAGTTTGTCAAAAACTACACTGTAAGTCTCTCCTATAAGTGTATAGCTACGTTGTTGACAGGAAAGATCGGTAGTGGGTTTTTACTTGGGAGGAGATTTAAAAATGACAACATTGGTAGATGTTTTAGAATTATCGGGATTAGTTGATGAATTATATGAAAACTCGACTTTCGGTTTATTAGGACAAAGCTTAACCCGACCATCTTCCGAGTTTGTAATTCCAATTTACCGGTCATGATAAAATATTCATAAAAAGTTTGAAATGATTGGATTTGTAATGTGTATGAGATGTGTTTTGCACATGAATGGTAGAAAAGAAGCGATTAATTCTATTTGTGGTAGTGAAAATGATAGTTTATTAATTACACCTCTCCGGTAGAGACAAAATCGGCAATATATTTTCCCTCAAATTGTTTGATGGAATACATGTAATTGATAGTGACTTTACAAGCTATGTTTATGGAAAAGTGTTCTAAGAAGAGACTGAGCGAGTTGTGCAAAGGAGAATATGGAATATTGTGGAATACTATTATACCAATCCAAGGTAGGACCAGTTAGGGACATGGGAAAATTCCTTAGCATAAGGTCATGTTCGTGAACTATTAGACAAAAAGTGTGACAGAAGGAACTTAGATGTGTTATTCGAGAATCTTCCTTGCTATAAAATTTAATAAAATTTGGAAGTTCCTCGTGAGGAGGATATGATTTATACGGTACTGAAGGGTGAATGAGATCATTAAAAATTTGGTCATAGAAGAGAAAATTCTTGGGTGTAGATGAAACAACTTCGAGATTGGATATGCGGTTCATAAGGGCTTGGAGAGGATCGGGTTGAGCTTGTTGCTGCGAGGATGAGCTAGGTTGAAATGAAAATTGGCTAGGTTGTGAGTATGCCTAATAATGCTAAGAATATTTTCTTTGGTAGGGAATATTTTGTTGTGGGAAATTGTATTGGGAAATGTTCTATTGAGGAACATTCTACTAGTGAGGAATTTTGTTGTGGGATATAATATTGTGGAATGTTTTATTGAGGTATGTTGTACTACGATGGATGTTGTCTTGTGGCATGTTTTGTTGTGGGATATTTTATTGAGATGGAATACTTTGTTGAGATGCTAAAGGTTGTGAGGGTTGTATGTATTGGTACTGGAATGAAATTGATGTATAGGTGAGTGGTTGTGAATAGGTAAGTATCTGTTTGGAAGGATCTAGAAAAAAAAATTGAGGATGGTGCTTGTTATGGAATGTTTTGCTGCGGGATATTGTATTGTGGAATGTTTTGTTGAGGTGTAGATTGTGGCATGGAGATTAGTGGATGTAATGGTTGTGGTATGTGTAGACACCAAAAATGGGACATAATTCCATTAAAACCTTGTCAATTAACTTAACCATATCCTACCCATTCATATCCCCTAGTGAACATGCTAATTAAATTAATTTTCTTAATTAAATTAATAAATATCCTCACTTAACCACCTCACCCAACTAACTCACCTAGTCACCTCACTCAAATGACCTAATCAAACCTCATTAATGACTTAAGACCAAGTCTAAGCTTATCCTAACCAACTAGGACTTAGTCTAAACCTATATTTAACTCTTATTAACAAACCTAAAAGGAATCTTACTAATCCTTTTGTGATCTATCACTCAAGACTCAGATGAAGATTGGAGACCATGCCAAAAATAGTAAAAATTCAGGCTATTTTTGGCCGGACTAGATATTCCCACCTTGACCGACACCGAGTCACCTAACCATCGCCGGTTAGGTTAAATATATTTCCAAAATCCTTTTCCTAGGTTGGTCATTAGATTCAAGATCTCATACAAAAAGAGACTTGGAGCACTTGAAATTTCTAAAGCACTCAAGAAAAGGAAAATATATGGAAGCACTACTAACAACCATTGGTATTCATCATCTTCTTCATGATCACAGATTCACATAGAGAAGAATGAAGGTTCAAAATTTTCAGTGGCACGAACATAACTTATCTTCTCTCCGGATCTCTGTCATCACCATCCTCATCACCTGCATTCTTAAAACCTACTCTTCAGTAAGTACCTAATATCTCTTCATTTATCTCTGTTTTCTTTTAGTAAGATTTATTATTCATCTCAGTAATTTATCTTTCTTCATGTCCGTATACACCCTTCTTCCCACAAACTTATCACCTTACCATACCTGGACCTTCCACCTATCTTCCCCATATCCTAATCATCTCTAAACCTTTTAGACCATTTCACGACCTCACCCTCACCATTTCCAACCTCTGTGTAATCACAGAGAGTTTGAAAGATCATTTCTAGGAAGTTTCTGCAAATTTCCCCTCCCGATAATGGTTAGCCAACCAACATCGGTCATTTTTCCTAACCGACATCGGTCACACAAACCGATGTTGGTTACTGTGTCTAGTAATATAACCCAAGCTAGCGAGCTAATACCTATTTTCCAACAACCCAAGAATCACTTGTAACCTTTACCGGACACTGCAACCCAATACCAACCCTTCAACCGATCCATTTTGGCCTCAAACAACCTTTTGAACAACCTTTCTTATTGTTTTTTATGAGATACCTAAATCATTTCAATTACAATAGGATCTTTATTTCATGCATATTTTGAATAAAATTAATACTATTATATAAAAGTGGATTGATATCATGTTCAGGAAGCATCACACTTCCCAGATCTAGCTTCCACTAGGTAGTACACTCATTGTTTTGTTTAACTCTATCTGGTGGTATTGTTTAGCATTTTATAGGTAGTTCCTTCTAGACAAAAGGGAGCTCTCACAATAAACTTGTATCAGGAAATCATAACACGCACACAACCTTCGACCGAAATCACAAATAGGTATTCCTCCTTAGCCTTCAACCTTTATTTGTTTCATTACTTTGTTAAGAATCTGGTGAAACATTTTAGCACTCCGGTGGGACCCATATGGGGTTCCTTGAATTTATTCATTCTTAGGGAACTGTTGTATGTTTGTTTCTTTTCAAAAGGAAGTTAACATTAAATTCTCTCCCTAGGAATCTTCTCTCTCTTCTATTTGTCTAAGTGACATTTGTATTTTGGGACTAAAAAGAATCATTATTTTTCTTCTTACATTTGCATTAGTGAAAGTCATTCTCTTTCCTATTCACTCTTTTTTACATTGAATATCACATTTCGATTTGGGTTCTAAAATAATTACATTTCATACTTCTATGTTTGCATTTTTAGCTCACATTAAAACTGAGGGCAACCTATACGCTGGAAGTCATGCCTAGCTAGTTGACATAATTGAATCGTAGAGCACTTTATCTTCTCTCTCTTTGCCAAACTGCACAAATATAAATTTACACATCTTCTTAAACAACACCTTACCTGGAAGAAGTTGTCAACGATCACACAATTAGAGGATTGACAGTGGGCACCCAATTGGTTTCTCTATCCAGTCATTAACTCAGAGAAAGGACTACCCCGCCAAAACATAACCTAAAACCACCCTTAGATCTTGCCTCTTCATAGGATACCTTTCCAACCAAAAAAATATGTTATGTTCACAATTCAGTCTTAAATAGCATAAGCTAAAAACATAAAATTCACTTATAGGATTTTGTGTTTTTCTTAGCTTTTTCTTGAGTTGTGTTTTGAGTTGTGAGTCACGTTCTTCATTTTATTCTTCCTTTCACACTCCGCCATCATAGTTGGTGTATTACAACTATTTCTGAGTGTGTTAGGGTCCATTACTATCATAGTCATATTTCTGTGTTGATATTTCATTTGACTTAATTCACAATATATATTTTTCTTCATTTTTTTCAAATTTCACAGGACTGTGGCCGTCGTCGGTTTACATCGATCATCAGTTTAACTAACCATTGTTGTTTTTATATTTTTGATTAATTTAACCAAAAATAACACTCATCACATCTTCTATTATTTTTGAAGTTCTTAGGACATCATCATACCCCAAGAATTTTAAAATCATAGTCAAATATAACTTCTTTATTTCATTTTCATTAGTTTTTGCCTCATTTGCAAAACTGTTGATTTCCCAAGAAGCGATATTAGTTACTCTAACCGTCATCGGTCACCATGTCACCATCATCGGTTAACTTAACCTTCGTCGGTTCTGTGTTTTAATTTTTAATTAAAACACCGACCAGTTTCACCTCCCGGATTTTTCTCCATTTCTATTGTTTTTCTGTGTCATTTACAAAGAAAAGATTACTGTGTTTTTCTTACTCACATGGTTTTGACTCGTAGCCAAGCCAATGCCCTTGTGTTTCATGCTAGCCTTTAGCTACTTCCACCTAGCCCATCACTACCTTCCATCCTATCACCTATGGATCCAACTCAACCCATTACTATTAGTACTGGAAACAACGAGTTTACAAGACTCCTTGAGAAGAATCCTGCTGCCCTACAACATTATCTCACCCACTCATCTACCCAAGACTCATCAGAACAATTGGTATACCACATGCTTGTGTCTATCCCTTCCTACCCTCAACCCCACATCCTCATCATCTACCACTATTTTGACATTACCTTCATCCGCCTTACCACCTCTATAACCGCGCATCTATGGTATCTGTCACACCTATGGTGTCAACTATTCCTTCGTCATCCACCTTTTTCACAGCCCCATCCGCACCCTTTACCTCATATGTACCAATTGCATCGCAACCACCCATGGTGTTGGAAACTCATACCCCATTCCAAAACCTCATCATTTCCATCCTGCAATCCCTACCCCCAATTACCACAAGAGTCATTACAACTACCCCACCTACTTATACATATCACCAACAACCCCCAATCTCGTCTATTGCCTATTCGAGATACCTTCCACCTACATCTATTCCCCCTTCACAATTCTCATACTCAACACCACCATATACTGGGATGCCATCCACATCATACATTCATCATCAACCTCCTTATACTGCAGGGGTGCCCAATCATCACAACCCACCAACGAACTTATTAAAATGATGATGGAAAAGATGCAAACATTGGAAGCATCAGTTTTTGGCTCTCACAACTCCTTAACCTATGATGAAATATGCAATGAGCCCATCCATCCATCTATTCCCATTCACCCATACCTGCGCATTGGGAAATTCCTAAATTTAACCGGTTCAATAGTAAAGAAGACCCGTAACAACACTTGCGGTCTTTCAAACATGGGTGTTATCTAATCACCCACGATGATGCTTTACTCCTACGAACATTCCCCATGTCCTTAACGGGACCGCGTTAGACTGGTATAGTGGTTTGCCTCAACATTCCATTTACTCATTTAATCAAGTGGCTCAAGCCTTCTTAGACCATTTTTCAATCAATATCATCAAGAAGGTCACTATGACCGACTTGTACTCAACTCGACAATACGACAATGAGTCTATCACTGATTTTGTCACTTGTTGGCGGAGCCTCATCAACCAACTAACATTTTAATTGCCAAAAATTGAGCTTATAGAATTTTTCACTAGAGCTTGTACGAGGAACATCTCACCAAATCTACAAGTACAAAACTTTCGTACCTTTGACAAAGCATTTACCATGGCGCGAAAATTGGAAATTTGTGCCATTGAAGAGAAGAAAATTCAATTGTGTAACAAAAATGCCGCATTTAAATAAAATGATGATTCTTCCTCTTCAAAACCCCAAAATAATTATTCAAAATCCAAAGGATCTTCCAACGTGGTAGTTTTAAAGGATGGCCCATCTCACCCCTCTAATCAATTGAAACCTACCTCTAACCTTTCTCCCGTTCAAAATTTTCAGTTTAGATGGGAGCAATGAAAATACACTCCAATCGGGGAGCCTTATTCTTCAATATTAGAAAAACTTCTTAAGGCCAGAGCCATTGCTCTTCCACCCATAAAACCACATACTAGTTTTGACCTGCTCGTCATATGCCAACATGGTACAAGGAACATGACTATTATAACTATCATCACATAAAAGGCCATAGCGATGGTAATTGTATAACCTTTAAGAACATTATCCAGGAAATGTTAGATAATGGAGATCTCATCCTAGACAACTCAAATGCACCCTCAAATCAGAATTTGCATATATTCAAGAATTCATTCCCTAACCATACCCCATTATCAAACCAAACCGGTGAACCTTCAATTAATGATAGTAATATCCACGAGGTCCATGCTGTGTTTGACACCGTACCAACCCTTCTAAAATTTCTTCCCATCCACTCTATCGAGGAGATTATAGCACAAGATCTTCTACCCATGAAGGAACCTGCTTCCTCTACTCCTTCACCCATAGAGAAGTCCCCTTCATCTCCCCTTCACCCATGGAGGAGTCCACAATTTCTACCAATGCCGGTTCACCACTTACCTCACAACCTAATGAACAACCAACAGTATTAACTCTCCTACCCATGGGAGAGTCATCCTCGCTTTCTTCTCCACTGAAAAGGAAACTATCTCATCCCAATTGTCATCTCCCCTACCTATAGGGGATCCTTTAGACACATCATTTCATATTGAGGAAAATTACCCATTAGCATTCCAAGATCCCATTAATATGCTCTCGTATCTCTTACCCTGATTCGAAGCCAACTATTTCCCTATCTCACAGACATATATTACAGGGATTAATACTAAGCCAATGTCATCCTCTCTTACAACAGTGTCATTTTCACATCTGGCTGAACACTTGGATTACGTTGATAATTTCATGCTTTGGGGACGTATTTGGCTACCCTTTTCACCCCAAATGCAAATGTCACCTACGGATACTGCCACAATCTATCCAAAGGTATTTCAAGGAACCCAATCAACTATAACCATGGCTATTGAAAGGAATTATTCTTCATCACCCTCGCTTACATCCAAACCTTTACCAATAACTAAAATTATTCCTATGCCTAGGAACCTATTTGTATCCACACCCTTTCCTACATCCAAACCTTTACCAACAACTAAACCTGTTCATATGCCTAGGGACCTACCCGTATCTATACCTTCCCCTATAGCTAGACCCATCACTACCTTAGGTGTCATACCGACATCAAGCCTAGTCCACCGCCCGTCAAGTTGGATTTAGCCACATCTTCCCAAGCTCACACAAAAACCAATCCTCCACCTAAAAGGAAGATCCAACATTTTAGGCTACACACACTAGTTTCACCCACCATGCCTTTTTCACCTTTTCCCCTTCCATCTATCCTAGGGCCTCACCCATTGACCTTTGCCAAACAACCATCTATCAAGGAAAATGAAAAGTGCGGCAGCCTTTGCCTCTTCATCACAATCCTTTATTACACCCAACCTACCAGCAAAATGTACACCTTCACCATTACCCACATCTTTCTTACCACCTATACCCCCACCAACTATAATAACCTCATCACTACCTATGAGACTTCCTTCTCTTCAACCTATACCTTCAACCTCACCTCTGCCAAAGATCCTTTACCACACCTTTATTATCACCATGACTAACCCATCCTCTTCCACCACTTGCTTTCCCTTCTACATCATGTACTCCTTCACCTTTACCCAAGAAGGTGCAACCAAAATTGAAAAACCCACTATCCTCTAAAGAGGTAGTAAAGCCTACAACGCCTTCCATCACTAGTTTATCTACCACACCTTTACCCAGAAAGGTACAACCCAAGTCTAAAATAGTACCACCTACAAAACTTGTGGTCAAACCTATCCCACCTCCAATTCCACCTCCTGTAGCACCTCTCCCACCACAATCACCCACCATTCAACCCAAACCCACACTCACTTCACACTGTGATCCATTGGTAGGGTCGTACACCATCATTTTAGCCAACCTTTTAGAGACCTCTGTCATCACATTACCACTTCTTAGACCTTATGACCCACTCAAACCCAACCAAAAAGGTTTGATGAGACCAAAATTTGCACCTACCATGTGTGTCGGGACATGATGTAGATAATCAGTAAGGCTCTAAAAACCATTCTTCTCCAACTATGTCTTCCGAAGAAAATTTTAATGATGATAATATTCTAGATGAGGACCCTATACCACCTTCACCAATAACCACATGTCCTCGCCCACTACCTATTCAGCGACCTACATCTCCACCTCCACAACCTTTTTATCTACCTCCAACATTCAAGATCAACATGGTCCGTATAAGAGAGTT
The DNA here is from genome assembly GCA_018340775.1 of Taxus wallichiana var. yunnanensis. Classification (NCBI taxonomy): domain Eukaryota; kingdom Viridiplantae; phylum Streptophyta; class Pinopsida; order Cupressales; family Taxaceae; genus Taxus; species Taxus wallichiana. The sequence continues at coordinate 810,886,831 of CM031240.1, read as the reverse complement.
AGCCAAACCTCCACCTAAATGTTAGTGTGCCCAACTTCTTTCTCAAAAATATTGTCCTTCATTTTATTACCCATCATGTTCTTTACACTTATCACGGCTAAGCTACTCCTTCACCCCATATCAATATGGTTAACATTGCCACTCACACCCAAAAAGACAAAGGAAAGGAGAAAGAAACCATCCCATCCACCAATCCTATGCCCAACATACCCTCTGCACCGCACCAAAAATCACCATTCAGGGACCCACATATCCTATTTCTGACGGGGTCTCCCATCATACAATGATAAAACAATTGCAATCCCCTCTAAAAATGTCTTTGTATGACCTCGTCCAAACTTCGAATACTATCGACGAGGCCCTCATAGAGGTTTGTAATCCATTGAGGTTTTACCTAATGACCCAACACCTGTGGCCTCCATTATCACCCCTCACCATGTGGCTTCTCTCACCAATTCATCCCCTTCCTCTACACCTGCCACTACTCACCAAGTAGCCTCCTCAGTTTCTCTGATGACAAGATTATACCTCTCCAATCAAATGATCTTGATCCCACCCTTTTCATTTCCATTTATATTAATAATATACGCGTTAGACACATTATGATTGATAAGCGGTGCTAGCATCAAAATCATATCCTCCCATATGTATAATCAAACGTGCATCCCTTCAAATTGCATGCATAATAACCCAGTTATGCTGCATTCATTCAATGATGCCATCACTTCCACTCTCAGCACCATCATCCTCCACATTCGTGTGTGGGCCCCCATACCATTCTGGAACTATTCTATATCTTAGAGAGGGAGTTCCGGTAGAACTTGTTCCTTGGCCAACCTTGGATATGCATCATGGGTTGTGTTCCTTCAACCTCACATCACGTGTAAAATTTGAACATGAAGGACATAACTATGCCATCCGCACCGACTCTTCACCATTCAAAACTTGTAACATGTTGTACCAACCGAATGATGTCCTTGTACCAGTTAAGGCATCTACCACTGTCATCACTTCTCCTTTACCCATAGCCCCATCCGGCCGATCTTTGTTGCTACCTTTTCCATACCTACCTCCTCTATTGCCCACTTTGCCGTCATAGCCTCTACTGATTGACCCATCCACTAACCCATCTACTTCCCAATCGCATCATGATACCATCCCTACAGATCCTTATCCATTCAAAACCTATAACATGTTGTACCGACCAAATGATGTCCTTGTACCAGTTAAGGCACCTAACACCGTTGTCACTTCTCCTTCACCCACATCCCCATCCACCAATGTTGCTACTACCTTTTCTATACCTACCTCATCTATTCCCACTGCTGCCATAGCCTCTATAGCTGACCCATCTGCTAACCCATCTACTTCTCAACTGACCAATACTTCTTCTTCCCAATCACCTAGTGATTCATCTATTCCCGCTACCTATATACCAACTATCGATCCCTTAGAAGGTGTTTTTCAACATATCACTCTGGGGAGTACCACCTTTACAACATCAACACATTTCTTACTCCTCAATAGTATGGTAACCTTCACCAAAATCCTTGTTATGATCACCATGTAGGTGAGGTTTTCCCTTATGGTCCTCCTCACCTTCATACAAACTTAACCTATGGGGGACTTGATACTTATACCTACTCGCCCGAGCTACCTTCCCAAATGTGACCATTTTTTTGACCTTTAATCCATCACCAACCACTACTTTTCCCACACTTTCCTCCTTTGTTGTGCATGGAAATGATTTGGCTTTGGGTTCTATGAACAAGGACACCATATTGTCATCCTATGTACCACACGTAAACACGACCACAATGGTATTGGCTTTTCCAAACCATCTTCCAAGAAAGCCCATGTCAAACTCATTGAGGATGACAAACCTTCTTCACCCCATCTATTAACTTCACCACCTTCACCCACGATCCATGGATCAAGAATTCATTCCTCCTATTTTTTTGTAAACACCATTTCCACGGGACCTCGACTTATCAACGTGATGGAGAGGCTCCCTCTTCCCTTCCCTTCCGTATCTTGACATGATCGATGACGATCTTTGTTGGTGTGTATTTATTTTCCACATCATTAGGTGAGTCATCTCACTTAGGTGAGATTCGTAAGTCCATGTTTCATTTAGGGGTCATTATGAGATTCTCTTATGCATCAGTGCGTCAAGGTCGTCATATGCGTCATTGGGAGTTACAATTTTATTACGGGAATGTAACTCCCCCTCTCTACTCGAGTTGTCATGATTGGCAAAGATCGGGGTTACTCAACACCTCCTATATGTACACCCCATTTGATCTATGATATAGAGGAGAGTTTTGTGGCTTAACCGTGAGTTACGCCCATGTTTCAAATCTTTGCATGCACATTTGGTTAATGCTCGCTCCTCCTGAGATCTCTTCACACTACCATTCGCACGTCTGTTGATGTGCACGTCATCCCTCGTGATCCTCACTTGTGGGTTTTAAACCCTCTTTCATGGTATCAGAGCAGATCTTGTGGATCCATGCACTCATCGGTGTTTCTGTGTGTGTTTTCCGACTTCCAAACATGATATCCAGTTCTCGTTGCGTGTGTCGTAATGGCGATTCCGACCGTGTGCTTCTTGCATTGATTTGGGCATTTATACCTCTCTTTGGGTTATTTGTGGTTCATTTGGTTGTGTTTGAGTTTTGGTGTTTTTTGAGTTTAGTGTCTTTGACCACTCGATTCTCTGGGTTTACATGTGTGTTTAGAGGTGTTTTCCTGAGGTCTAATGCATTCCGAATTACAAATCTACGTATTTTGTGCTACTTTACATTGGTTCTCCGTTCTTGCATTAGCTTGACCAACAACTTGCTGGTGACTCAGCTCTTGCTTCCTACAACTCATTTCTATGACTATGCTCATGTTTGGCTTGTGGTTCAGCCTTGCCCTTTACTATTTGGCCTGTGTTTTCGATTATTGGATGACTTGTGTCATCCCTGGTTTGTGGATTGTGAAGTTTTGAATCCTTGTGTTCATTGTTCATTCTTGGAGCTCCCATAGCCCTCCAACACTCTGCATGTGGTGTTTCACGCTCCCACAGCCATTCAACACTCCACTTCTGCTCGAACCGAACTCCTCAGGCTCAACATTTCACTTATGCTCGAACCAAACTCCTCAGGCTCAACGTTCAAACTGCTCCATCTCCACAGACAGCTCAAGCATGTGGTGTTTCAGACCTACAACATTGGAAAATGCCTTAGCTCCAAACCAGCTCCCACCTGCTCATAGAAACTTCCCAACATCACGTGGAATCAACTACTCCATCTACACGTAGGCTATCTATTCAACATTTTTTTTCTACAGATTACGGTTACCAAAAACATTTTTTTAATACTCTAGTGGTTTTTACACCTCCACGTGGATCTCTAGCCTTCTTCTCAACCATTACCAACCCTGCAGCATTTCCCAGTCTAGCACGTAGCTCTAAAACCTGCTCCACGCACCTGCAGCCAGCCACGTGGTCTCCTTGGCGGTTTGGGTCTTCATGCTGACCTTCTCACTCTCCAAACGTGGGCCCACCTCTTCCACCTTTTTTTTTAATGTTTTAGGGTGTTAAAAAAATAAAACATTCATTTTCATGGCATGTAATAAGTTTTAGACTGCTGTTTTGGCTTGTATTATGCCCTTCCTATGCTTGTCGAAGATAGAGGATGAGGTTCTAGGGGGGTTGGCAGGAGGCTAATCCACCCTTGCAAGTAAAACAAACTATACCTAAAATTCTATGCCATTTCCAATGAGTACCCACACGATACCCTTTGCACCCATTTCGGGCACTTTTTTAATGCGTTTGCAGCATTTATTGCATTTTCTCATCAGTTGCGGGAATTATTTTGTGCTATAAATTTTGACTCGTTGCTCAGATTTGAGCACTTATTTAGTCAAAGTTGCATGTTTTTTCGCATTCTACATGATGGAATTATCAATTTTGTAAATTCACTACTTTTATAAAGTACCACATTCTGGGGGGTTGCTTGTACTCTTGGGCTTTCACACGTAGACGCATTATCGGCCGAGTCCGACATCTTGCTTTTGTGCATCTTGCATTCTACATCATGGAGAGTGCTCTTTCCAGAATTGAGCATCGTAGGATCACTTTATAGCCTCGCCACTTCTCACCCAAGCAGAGGGAACTATTCAACTTGGTGTGCTTCCATGGAATGTTACTTCACCCACGAGGGTCTTTTACCCTTCTTGCTTGGGCCAGTTCCTACACCCACTGATCATCATCATCTAGAGGAATTTATCGACACTTGTGACCATGTCTTTGGTCACATGATGATGCATGTCTCTCATTCCCTTTGGTTTCACATGGAAAACTCGAGATCCACATCACCGTGTCTAGAGCATTCTTCAGTCCCTCTATGGAGACCCTTCACATACTGCAGCCATTATTGCTATTGTTGATTCAGTTGTCTCCTCCATTTCTTCGTGTGATGGCAGTTCCGTTGACATAGAATCATTTGGTTCTACTTCTAGTGATAAGGATTGTGCACCCAGTTCTGATGTCGAGAGTACTACAGATGACTCTTCTCCTCTTTCTCTCACTATTCTAGAGAGTGTTGACACTTCCCACATCTCATCAGATATTGAGAAGTCTCCTTCTTAGTCTCATATATTCATCACACCCACCTCCTTTCCACTTCTAGTGTGCGAGGCCCCTTCCACTCCTTTACCTTCATTGGATGACTCATACCTATCTGACATCGCTCTTTATTTTTTGAGCCCCCTCATTAGGACAGTATCTGCCTGACCTTAGTCATATTTTTACAGAGTCTACTTGTGATGCACTATAGGTCCCTCATCCATCTATAGGTGTTTCAGAGGATTTCATCATCTCTGTTGTTAGGAGTGCCCCTTCCAGGAATCATGTCACTTCCACATTTCCAGAGACCTCCATTGATCCACCCTCAGCTGTGGATCCCTTTTCTATTGTGGAGGATGTTTTGTTCCCTTCACATCACTTGGAGTTTCTCTCTGCGGTTGTTCCTCTTTTTCACTCTAATAATTCTACACACGTGGCATTACCTTCGGTTCCTTGGCACTCACTCACTAGACCTATGTCACACTTCAGTGCACTAGACTCAGAGTTCTTTGTGTTACTGCCTTCAGTTTCCTTTGTGGAGTGGGTGGACTTCTAGCACCTCATTTTTTTCCTTCCTAAGGGAAGGCACACAGTTCAGTGCGGGAGGCTCTTCTTTAGTCCAGAGGCAGAGGATCTCGTGATCGACATTCTTCTGGGAGACCTCCTAGAGCTGAAGAGTTTAGATCCGTCCATGGCATCTTCTACAATCCTCTCGTCTCCCTCTTCTTCTCTCTTCTTCTTTCCAGAGATTGCCTCCTTATACATGGGTACCCTTTCGGGCTCATCTATGGATAGGACCCATATTTGGCATCTTTCTTAGATTAGAGAGTGTGTTTTCTCTTGTGGTGGATGTTTTTCCCCTTTGGGTTTCCTTCATTTCTTGGGTTCTTCTTTCTTGTACATGGGTACCTCATCGGACTTTCTACCGTGACCCATTTCTCATTTCTGACTTACTGCCTCATCCTAAGTTACAATGAAGGGGGGTGTTGGTGTGTATTTATTTTCCACATCATTAGGTGAGTCATCTCACTTAGGTGAGATCGTAGGTCCATGTGTCATTTAGGGGTCATTATGAGATTCTCTTACGCGTCAGTGCATCAGTGTGTCATATGCATAATTGGGAGTTACACTTCTATTTTGGGAATGTAACTCCCCCTCTCTACTCAAGTTGTCATGATTGCAGCACTGGGGGTTACTCAGCACCTCCTATATGTACACCCCATTTGATCTATGAGATAGAGGAGATTTTTGTGGCTTAACTAGGTTCTGCCCGTGTTTCAAATCTTTGCATACACATTCGGTTGATGCTCGCTCCTCCCGAGATATCTTCACATTGCCGTTCACATGTCTGTTGATGTGCACGTCGTCCCTCGTGATCCTCGCTTGCGGGTTTTAAACCCTCTTTCGAGATACACCTTCTATTAATGTCATTCAATTTCAGGATAATGAGTCTATTCTCACCTACCTTGGTGTAGAAGATTTTTATATTCACCGATCATTTCCTTCTGAGATGTAAACCATGTTAAATGAATCAACCATCAAAATGAATATTAACACTCAGGATGACCCGCACATTCTAAAGATAGGACAATCTTTAGATGCTGCCAAACAGGAAGATTTTACCTCATTCCTCTGAGATCATAGTAATGATTTTGCTTAGTCCTACACTGATATGCCTGGTATTGACCCCAACATTATGGTCCACAATATCGTAACTATTAAAGAAAGCCAAACCCGTAAAGCAGATGCGACAAAAATGCATCCTCACATTGCCCTTCTTGTCAAAATATAACTTTAGCACATTCTCTTGGTTTCCTTCATCCTACCCATTGATTATACCCAATGCATCTCTAACATCTTTCTTGTCACAAAAGCGACAGGAGGACTCCACATATTTACTGATTCCCGTGACCTTAATTTATCTTTCCCTAAATACGACTTTCCTCTACCTATTATAGACTAAATAGTTGATCTCACCACAAGCCATGAGATGTTATCACTCATGGATGGTTTCTTAGGTTATAACCAAATATTACTCACCCCAAAATATTAACACAAAACCACCTTCATCACTCCTTAGGGTACCTTCTGCTATCAAGTCATGCCCTTTGGCCTTAAAAATGCTGGCACTACATATCAACGGGCTATGATTTATATCTTTCATGACATTATGCATTGCATATTGGAATATTACATAGATGACCTTCTTGCCAAATCCAAACATTGGGCTAAACACCTTATAGTCCTTAAGGTCATATTTGACCATCTCATCAAGTATTGTGTTCGCCTTCAACCTAAGAAGTGTGTCTTCGTTGTGCTCTCTGGAAAGCTCCTTGGATTTATCATTTCTTTACATGGCATAGAGGTCCATCCCACTAAAATCAAGGCTATTCTCAAAATGCCTCCACATACTAAGCGTTGATGGTGAATCGCAGCACCCACAGGACTCGCAGTATTTGGATGGGTTGAGACTCTCAGTGTGATTGCATAACATGGAGCTTTTCCCAAGTGTGGGACCTTACGAAATCGGAAAAGCTCTCCGGATGAAGGCCGGTTCCTATTCCTCTATTCAGATGCACACGTAAAATGCAGAGGGTTTACTAAAAACCTAATCTAACTTGCCAAGGAGACACGGGGTAAGAGAATGCATAAAATAAAACCTAAACTACAAAGGCGATGCACCAAGGAATGAAGAACACTGTCTTGCCAATGAATACGAGACCATTAAAATGCAATGCAAGATCATGCACTGAGATAGCGATTCACGGTGAAATATCGGGAGGATGCAAATGAACACAAAGAGGGTTAAGAATCATCCATAGAAATGTATTAATTTTCTCCAAAGATTGATACAACACACTACAAAATGCTAAGAGGCAAGGTTGCATTACGGTTTCAAATGGGAGGTTTTAAATCCACAAGTTCACTTGCCAAAGAGAAGGGAGGGGCAAAACAAAAATGTCCAACCTTGAGAAAGAATCCCCTCCTTACAATTTATAGGAGGAAAAAGAGAGGGAGAAGAGAGGAATTCGAAATCTGCCCCAACCACCTCCAGACTACACCTAACTCATCTCATTATGGTGGTAGGTGAGATCCCCAACAAACTCAAAATATGGCAAACTGTATTTTGCATTTTTAAGAACTTGTTCTCACCCAATTAAATATATCCAGTCATAGTTGGGCAGAGGACCTTGTAAGCTTTCCAAAAATTCCAACCTTGCGTGAATCCGAGCTCCCTCTGAAAAGTTATGGTGATCTAAATATTTCCCACGTCAGGGTCTTCTGCCTGTCCGGTTCGGGGTTCTCCTCTGCATTTGCATCGAGTTTGGAGGATGCCTCGACATATGTTTGATGCTTGTGTTTTCCCAAAACCCGCTCCGCTTGATATCTCCAAGATTTTCCTTTGTTTCAGGGTCAGAAAATGGACCTACATGTGCATCGGGTTTGGAAGGTGGCTCGACATGTTTCCACCCCATGCTTTCCCGACATGTTTTCCGACTCCAAGACCCGATTTTCCTAGGAAGTGTTTTCGGGTTTGCAGAACTCTCAAGCATCGGGACATCCCTTGTGATCTGCATGCTTCATGTCTCATGTTTCCCGAAACCCGAAACCCGAATTTCCTTTTGTGTCAGGTTTTTTAACCTCCCCGACATATTTTCCTTTTGTGTCGGGTTTTTGAACCTCCCCAACATATTTCCCTTGTGTTGGGATTTTTGACCCTCCGACATGCTTTCTTTTTGTGTGTCAGTTTTCTATATTTACCCGGGGGTAGATATATTCAACAATTTGGTGACTCAACGGGATTACTCGCCTGCTTTAGGTAGAAGATTAGTAGCCTTTTAACAATCCATTGGGAATGGAGTCATAAGTAATAACTGAAACCAACCGATATCGATCCGAGCACGATATCGCAACCCCTTCTCCGACAAAGACTCGAACTATAGGAAAACAAACGAGAGCAACAAAACTTGTCTTTGGAGCACTTAGGGAATTGAAACCTAACTACAACAAGACAATGTGCATCCGCACTTAGAGGAAATGAAATCTAATCTAATATTTACAAGGGTAAACCATTTCCCTTTCAAGAAGAATGTTTAAGATAGATTCCATTGACCAGAATCGGGAGTTCTTCTCTATCCAATGTAGACAATTGGAAGGCATTGCTATTCTTACATTCCATGACCATGTAGGGGCCACTCCAAATGGCATCAAACTTGGAATGCCTTCCTGGTTTTTCCCGATATGCATCCCATTTCAGAACTAAGTCCCCTTCCTAGAAGGTCCTTGCTCTTGCTTTCTTATCAAACCATCTTTTCACTAAGGCCTGATCTTTCTCAATTTTTTGAACTGCATGTTCTCTAATTTCTTCCAATTCCATCAACTCTGCATACCTAGCCTCCATTGGTTCGAACTCAGCCAATTCCAACTGCTTCATGAGCTCCAATGCAGGCAGTTCTAATGATATAGGCAATACTGCCTCTTTTCCATAGACCAACTCGTAAGGGGAATTACTGTAGACCTCTTTGGTGTTATTCTATCAGCCCATAATGCTGATTTTAACTTGGTATGCCATGTTCTTTGATTTTCATCCGAGTCCTCCCGATGATTCTTAGCAAATTTTTGTTCGTGGACTCTACTATTCCATTACCCCTGTGGGTAATAATTGGAAGAGGTGCTCAAGTAGATTCCATTCTTGACATGCCCATTCGTAATCTTGGAAACTACGAATGCAAATGCATTATGCGATATGATAGTGGTGGCACACCAAACCTAGTCACTATTCCTTCATAAAATTCTAGTATATTAGACTCGTTTGCCTCTTTGAGTGCTTTTGCTTGATCCACTTGGTGAAGTAATCCATTGCCGTGAGAATCCACTTATGGCCTTGGCTTGAGTTTGGATTGATGACCCCAAAAAAGTCCAATCCCCATTGCATAAATGGTTGGTCAACCAAAATTGGGTGTAATGGAAGTGTTGCTAGTCTTTCTTTTCCTGTGAAGAGTGCACATTTCTTACACTTTCTTATCCATGTATAGCAGTCATTGAACATCATGGGCCAATAATACCCTGCCTTCATTATCTTGAGAGCTATTACTCGAGGGGAAAAATGTCCACGAGAATCTCCATCATGAAAATGTCGTAACACCCTCTCAATTTGACCTGTTCCAATGCACCTCAATAGAAATCCATTGATGTCTTTCTTGAAAAAAACACCATCAACAAGCACATATGGAATATCTTGTAATCTAAAGTATCTCCTCTTTGCTTTGCTCATTTCTGGAGGGCATAGGCCTACTTGTAGGAAGTGTATCATCTTCTGAGTCCAACAAGGAGCGGCTACATCATCATTTTCTTGTTCTTGACCATCCTGCAATACCAAGGTAGTCTCTTTTTCATCACCTGCTTCAACTTGTTGACTCAAGGCTAGCTGCTCACATAGTCCCTTTCCACGTACTAGTTTGGTGACCTTGATCTCGATGTCATATTCCATGACACGAGTGATCCACCCTGCATGCTTCTCATTCAGATCCTTGTTTAGAAGGAAGTCCTTGACTCCCACATGAGAGACCAATAATTGGATCTTATTGTTTGAGACTAGGTGCTTGAATTTCTTTAAGCTCCTGATTACTGCAAGGACATGCTTTTCAATGAAAGAGTACCTAGTTTCGTATTCCTCCAAGCCTTGACTGAAGAAAGCAACTGGTTGTTCTAATCCTTCTTTGTTTTGTTGTACCAAGATTGCAGAAATTGTGTCTCCACCGCCAAAGGCATATAACATGAAGCCCTTGGAGAAGTCTGGATTGACGAGAGTTGGAGCTTGAGATATAGCCTCTTTTATTGCCTCAAAACTTTCCTTGCCTTCAGATGTCCACTTAAATACCATGCTCTTCTTCAACATCAGCGTTATTGGCTTCACAAGAGCAGCAAAATTTGGCACAAATCTGCGGACAAAATTGATCCTTCCTAAGAAGCTTTGAAGAGCCTTCTTGTGACTTGGCAATGGCAATGCTTGAATTACTTCAACTCTTTTTGGGTCAATCGTCAACCCTTCCTTTAAAACAATATGACCTAAAAGTTTTCCCTTGTGAGCCAAGAATATGCATTTTTTGGGATTCAATGATACCCCAAATCTTCTACATCTCTGAAATACTTTCCTCAAATGACGAGAGGTGATCCACTACATTTTTGAGAATACGGTGATGTCTTCAAGATATATCGAACTATTTTATTGATCAACCCCTTAAATGCCATATCCATTGCCCTTTGGAAAGTGGCTCCAACATTTGATAGCCCAAATGGCATCTTCTTCTAGGCATAGGTCCCCCATTTGGTGGTGAAAGCCGTCTTGAGCTGGTCATCTTCTTTCACCATCACCCGATTATACCCCGAGTAGCCATCTAGGAGAGAGAATCTCTCTGAACCGGATACTACTTGCAATATTTGTTCCATTGAAGGAAGCGGGTAATGGTCTTTGAGGGATGCCCTATTGAGGTCTTGGAAGTCCACACATAACCTGATTTCTCCGCTCTTCTTCCCGACCAGGAACCAAGTTTTGCAACCCACTTGAGTGCATGATTGGAAATATAATGCTTGCCTCTATTAGCTTGTTTAACTCTTTCTTCATTAGAGGCTCAATGTGAGGGTTGACGGTCTCTACTTCGCCCGATGGGCTTAGTATCGGATCCAATTCTATGGTATGTTGTGCCAACTTTGGATTGAATCCCTCAAGTATTCATAGCTCCAAGCGAAGACATCTAGAAATTCTTGGCAAAGCTGTGTGAAATCTGATTTCTCTGCTCGGTGGCCACTTTACCAATTTGAAGTGGTTTGCCTTCCCCAACTAGAATTGGCCCCTGAATCTTCTCTCTTAACTCGAATGTTAGCCTTTTCCTTACGGCGGGTCGTTAGGGTTGAAGATAGAATCCAACATTACTAAACCCTTGGGAAGCTTGTTTTTCTGTAGCTGCACTACTTGATCCCCATCACGCTGCTCTAACTGTCTTGATTTCTAGCTAAGAATTCAGCCTCTTCTTGTAAACAATTGACGATCTATTGATCATTCTCAAACACTTGCCAGCTTCATGTTATTATCTGGAGCTGCTGGCCTCACAATCACATGGATATGTGGTTGTGTTTGTTCCCTTTTGATGTTTTCAACCACATTGAACGTTGCTCAAAGCTGCTGCGTGAGCCTATCTGTGGCTTCATTTTTCTTCCTGGGTATGGACACAATGTTGAAAGCTTCGAAATCCTCAATGAGGTCCCATACCCTATTCTTGTAGCTCTTCAGCAAGTCGTTCTTTGTAGCATGTTGTCCCCTAACTTGGTTGATGATTAGCTCGCTATCTCCAAACACCTGTAAGTTCTTTATGCCCTTTTTCCTAGCCCAATGAAGTCCATGAATCAATGCCTCATATTCAGCCGTGTTGTTTGAACAAGAAAACTAGAAACGAAAAGCTGAAAAATATTTGATGTCTCGTGGTGAAATCAACATTGCACCACCTCCAAAGACCTTATCGCTTCTCGAACCATCAAAAATAATTTCCAAACTTTGTTTTCATCCTTTTTTAATTTGAATGATGCCGGGAATGGGTGAATTTTCTTCGTGTACACAATATACGCCCAATTCAGATTCTTCAACTTCCTTGTATGGGTCAAATTCATGACTCTTGTTTGCCCATTCATCCAAAGTTAAATCAGGAATTCCCTCGACCTTAGTACCTATTTCTAGATCATTTGAACACTCCTCCTGATCAAAAGTGAGCAATTTGCATTGATAGGATTTGGTACATGAGGCTCAATATGGAAATTGGCAATTGGTTCTGACCTGATTGTTGCTTTGGCCCCATACCTTGTCTGAAAATCATGTGTGACCAATCTGCAGATAAATATCCACGATTTTTACGGTGAAGTCCTTGATAGACACAACACAAAGAGTGGTGGAAGGTCAATCACAGACACATCTTGTAGAACTGTAACATTAGGACAGGAATGTAGTGTTAGGCTTAACCCCTTGATGACCCCAACAGTTCCTACTGCTGTTCCATCTAGTTGCACTACTCCTTTCAAAGATCTTGGCTCATACTTGAGACCGGTTGATCCGCTTATTTGCTTGGCATCACCGAACTACTTGCCCCTGAATCTATCATGTAGTTGTGTACCAAGTGGTTTCCAACAATCAATGAAACATAGAATGGTGGAGGCTTCAATTTTTTTCTTGTCTGGCCCCCATCATGTTGCACCACATTAGTGAGAACTTTCTCATGTCCCTGGTTTGATACATTTGTGGCAGACCAATTAGCCATTGCAGCTTGCAATAAATCTTGTTGCCCTGGGATCGCAAGTGATTCCCACATGGAAATGTTCACATGTGTCTTCTTCATTTGATCGATGATGTTGAAAGGGGATGAATTGTCCTTTTGTTGTCCCTTACTTGGCGTAACCTTTTCTAGAGCTTGAATAGGTGCATGTGTTGCTACAACAGGTACCTTAGGCTGATTTTGCACATTTGGAGCTATGTTTGGTCTACTGACCCCTTGTTGTGTAGGAGTGGACTGAGAAACAACTGGATTACATGGTTGTCCCTCTCCTATATTTCTCTTCTTTGACCGTGTGTTGGCAGCCACGCCTTGAAAAGGCTATTGGTTAACTCCACAAAAGTCTTGTTTGCCAATTGGCTAATGTGGTTTCTGTTGGAGGTCCTTCTTGTTACATTTCTTGCTGCTGATTCTCTTCCTAGCTTGGTTCTTGAGGAACACCAATGGTTTTCACCATCAAGGCTTGATTTAGTGCACCATTGAAAATGATGACTAATTGTGAGGTAGATTGCAAGGGTAACACCGGTTGTACTCCTGTGCCATGTTGTTTTGCATTGGAACCAAGGCTCTTGAGGATGTCATTGCATTTGGATCATATGGTTGAAATGGCCTGGAAACTTGAGGTTGTCCTTGGTTTTGGTTTTGATTTGTAGCTTGAGGTGATGGTCTATTTTGTTGGTATGGGGGCCTAGCTTCTGCATGCGTGCTTGAGGCGATATGATCTAGCACTTTGAGCTTACTATCTTTTGATAGTCACAAGCTCATTTCAAGGTTCTGCAGTTGTTTCATGACCTCCTACAATTCCTTTGAAGTATTTGAAGAAGTCGATGCCTCATTATTGCTTTGATTTCTAAGAGTTAGAATGGGATTCAACTCTGGTGCTTGACTAGTTGTAGGATTTCCCATATCTGGATAGAGAGGCATTGACGGCCTTGGTGCAAGCTTACCAGCTTGGATCAAACAATTCTCTACTCTGATTGCTGTGTCATAGGCCCCTGACAATGTTGTTCCTCCCATTGATTGGATCATCATGGCTATATCTGAATTTATAGCCTTTAAGAAATAGAGGAATGCTCCTTCGGCAGTTGGCCTAACAGCTATTGGAATCTTGTCCCATGTCCGTTGGAATATGAAGTTGAAATCTGTCATTTGTTCATTAGGATCCCTTTTGATTGTTGTCAATTGTTCCAATAAGGACAAATTGTCGCCCTCTCCCGGTGGTTGCGAAAAGAGTGAACAAAGTTGGTTTCAATTCGTAATAGACCCGCTGCTAGGCTCCTAAACCATTGTAAGGCCTTGCCTTTGAAAGATGAAGCCAACGGCTTGACCGCAACATCCATTTCATTTATTTCGCGGATTGCACATGCATTATCAATATCTGGATGTGATCAATAGGAGTAGTATGATTTTCTCTGTGAAATAGGGTATATTCTTTAGTGCTGCAAGCTGGAATTTGGTTACGAGCATTTAGGGCAAGTGGACTACCGCCGGTGAAATTGAGCAAAGGGATTCTATGGTAGATGCGCCATTATGATTGGCCTAAGAACCTTGGTTGATGCGAGAAAAGGTCTACCGGGTGGAAGCGTAGACAAAGTCTGTTAGGTGGAGATGGTGATCTTTGTGGTCTTCTTCCTCTCCTTCCTCTGCTGGTGAAAGTTGCAAGTGGAAAAATAGCCCCTCTTCTCGAGTATTAGACTGGTTTGAATTCTTCGCATGTGCTGGGCAACTTGTGCCATTACACCATTGAATATTATCCCTTGAGTCACGGATGTGTTAGATAACAAGCCTTAAAAGACTAGATTTTTCCAAGTTACACACCAAACTTGACAATATTGAAAATGGAATTAAACTTTGAAAGACCCAGAGGATACAGTCTTCAATTCGGAACTTGGGTCTTGTTGTGCAGCTGTGAATCCCCAAAAGGTACAGGTGGATCTCTGGTCATGCAATGCAACTCACAAAACCTGAATTACCATGTGTCGAGAACTTGGGACATGTTTGACAACCCTCAAAACCCGAAATGACTGTTGTCAGGAATAGGACCATGCAATGCATCCCCAAAACCTGAAATGACTGTTGTGTTTGCTTTGATGTTCTCGGACCTCGAAAACCTGAAACCCAAAAAAACCACGAAATTTTGAAAATCAAAATCTCAAAAAACTAAGGATACCCTTTTGAAGATTACCTCGATCTATCAACTGGTGAAATTTTGACTTGTTTTGAGCAAGTTAAGCCCTTGAAAATTGATTTCAGAGTTCAGCCTGGAAGATGCAAAATCTGAAAATGAAAAAACTACAATTTTTTAGGCCAAATTTCATGAAAACTCCTTCAAATCTTGTGGAATGACCTCTTGGTCCCACCGGGCATGCCAAAATTGTTGATGTCAAATCACAGCACCCCTAAATTTCTGTAACTCGATGGGTTGAGACTCTCAGTGCGATTGCATAACATGGAGCTTTTCCCAAGTGTGGGACCTTGCGAAATCGGAAAAGCTCTCCGGATGAAGGCCGGTTCCTATTCCTCTGTTTAGATGCACACGTAAAAATGCAGAGGATTTACTCAAAAACATAATCTAACCTGCCAAGGGGACAGGGTAAGAAGATGCATAAAATAAAACCTAAACTACAAAGGTGATGCACCGAGGAATGAAGAACACATGTCTTGCCAATGAACACAAACTATAAAAAACGAAATGTAAGATCATGCACAGATAACCATATTTACAATGAAGTATTAGGAGGATGCAAATGAACATAGAGAGGGCTGAGAATCATCCACAGACATGTATTAATTTGCTCCAAAGATGATACAACACACTGCAAAATGCCAAGAGGCAAGGTTGCATTACAGTTTTAAATAGGAGGTTTGAACTCCACAGATTCACCTGCCAAAGAGAAGAAGGGAGGGGCAAAACAAGAATGTCCAACCTTTAGAAAGAAGCCCCTCCTTACAATTTATAGGAGGAAAAAGAGAGGGAGAAGAGAGGAATTCGAAATCTGCCCCAACCACCTCCAGACTGCACCTAACTCATCTCATTATGGCGGTAGGTGAGATCCCCAACAAACTCAAAATATGGTGAACTGTATTTTGCATTTTTAAGAACTTGTTCTCACCCAATTAAATATATCCAGTCGTAGTTGGGTAGAGGACCTTGTAAGCTTTCCAAAAAGTTCAACCTTGCGTGAATCGAGCTCCCTGTGAAAAGTTATGGTGATCTGAATATTTCCCGCGTCAGGGTCTCTCGCTGTCAGGTTCGGGGTTCTCCTCTGCATTTGCATCGGGTTTGGAGGATGCCTCGACATGTGTTTGATGCTTGTGTTTTCCCGAAACCCACTTCCGCCAGTATTTCCAAGATTTTCCTTTGTTTCGGGGTCGAAAATGGACTTGCATGTGCATCGGGTTTGGAAGGTGGCTCGACATGTTTCCGCCCCATGCTTTCCCGACATGTTTTCCCGACTCCAAGACCCGATTTGCCTAGGAAGTGTTTTCGGGTTTGCGGAACTCTCAAGCATCGGGACATCCCTTGCGATCTGCATGCTTCATGTCTCATGTTTCCCGAAACCCGAAACCCGAATTTCCTTGTGTGTCGGGTTTTTTAACCTCCCGACATATTTTCCTTGTGTCGGGTTTTTGAACCTCCCGACATATTTCCCTTGTGTCGGGTTTTTTGACCCCTCCGATATGCTTTCTTTTGTGTCAGTTTTTCTATATTTACTCGGGGGGTAGATATATTCAACACTAACCTCGGCCAACTTTGTAGTTTTCAAGGCAAGTTGTAATCTATCCAACGTTTCATTTTGTAGCTTTCTGACTGTTGCCACCCATTTCATCATCTCCTCAAAAAGGATGCATCCTTCAAATGGGATGATGAATGCTGCAAAGCCTTTTAGGCCTTAAAACAATACCTCCTCCAACCACCTATACTCATTCCTCCTAAGGATGACCAACCATTTTACCTTTACATTTTTGCTATGGATCATTCCTTGGGAGCCATGCTCACTCATCGTGATGAGAAACACATGGAGCAAGTGGTTTATTATATAAGCCATATGCTTTTGGATTAGGAAACCTGATACACCCACACCAAAAAAATCTACTTAGCCTTAGTTTTTTTCCACTAAACTTTTCCATTACCTACTTAACCACAAAACCTTCATTGTCACCAATACTAACCCCTTAAATTACATGTACACCAAGCCCTATAAACATCAACGTGTTACACATTGGCTCATGCTTCTTGTAGACGTAAAACTCGAATTCATCCATCAGAAATATGTCAAAGGACAAACCATCACCAAAAAATTTGCAGACGCACCTCTCTCCCGTTGATCAATCCTCTAATTTCAATTTCCTGGATGAATCCATCACTACCCTCTCTTTGGAAAATGCCATTTACCAGATGACATTATTCTTTGATGGTTCCAAATGTCGGTGTGGTGGTGGAAATACGACATTATCCTCATTCCTCTTGATGGTGAGCCTATGCCATTATATTTCAAACTAGATTTTGAATGTACTAACAATATTATCGAATATGAAGCACTTGTATTAGGCCTTCAAACCACCATCACCTTAGAAGTTAAATCAATTAATATATTTGGTGACTCTCAACTAGTTGTAAATCAAGTCAATGGTATATACCAGTGTCATAACGAAATACTTCAAAATTACAAGCATCATGTAGACATAATTTTGACTACCTTTGACCATCATGAATTTCAAACCACTCTACATTCCACTAACAAATTTACGGATACCATGGCCTCGCCTTACTTCTTAGATACCTTCGCCCTTCGACTTGAAAATATTTATCACAGTACAAAGGCTGAAATAACCTTCCTATATATTTCGAGACGTCAACCTCTTTGGAACCATTCAACTGACCCATGTGACCTTTTGTATAATCCATTTGCTAATTACCTTTCCCTTTCAATTCTATCTCTAGACGTTACTTGCAATGGAAAACCTGCCTTTCTCAAAGGTGTCTCTCGGTATGTCATCATGGGAGGCATTCTTTATAAATGTGGCTTTGATGGTATCCTCTTGTGATGCCTTATAAGTTTTGAAATTCCCTACACCATCAAGGAAGTTCATGATGGAATTTGTGGAGGTCACTTTAGTGGTTTAGCTGTTGCTAAACACATTCTCTGCCTAGGTTATTATTGACCAACCTTAAACCACGATTTTTATGATTATGTCAAATGTTGTGTGAAGTGCCAACAACATGCTAATCTTCATCACACACCTAGTCACACCTTACATGTCACACGAGATATTTGGCCTTTTTCTAAATGGGGTTTAGATCTTGTTGGAGAAATCAATCCCCATTCTTCATAATGCCATCAATGGATTATTACCACTACTGAATACTACACTAAATGGGTAGAAGCCATACCTCTTATTTCTACAAAAGCTGAGAAAATATGTGAATTCATCAACCATCACATCATTTGTCACTTTGGTGTTCCCCACCGTCTCATCACTGATAACATAAAACAATTCAAAAAAATACCATAAAGAAGATTTGTGATTCCTTTGGCATTCAACTTAGTTTTTCTTCACCCTACTACCCTCAAACAAATGGCCAAGCAAAATCAACCAATAAAACCTTGAAAAAAATTCTTATGAAAGTTGTGGATGATACTAGAAAGGATTGGCATACGCACATTCCTTTTGCCTTATGGGCTTATCACACTAGTATTCATACATCAACTACTGCCACACCTTTCTCTTTGGTCTACAATATAGAGGTTGTTCTACCTCTTGAAGTACAAATTCTGTCTCTTCATATCTCACTTAAAGAGATGCTCAACGATGATGACTTTCACCAAGACCATTTGGCACAACTTGAGTTATTGGATGAATGTCGTCTCAATGCTCTTAACCATCTCCAAATCTACAAAAAGTGTATCAAATGTGCTTAGGATAAATATGTCCATGAACTAACCTTCCAAGTCGTGAATTTTTCCTCAAGGAAAATCAACATGTAACAAAAGAGGAGAAAAGTAAACGGGGAAAATTTCCTCCTAATTGTCTTGGACCCTATATTGTTACTCATGTCTATGGATCAGGTGCTTCTCGTTTGTCTTCACTCGAAGGTAAATCCAAACTTAAGCCCCTTAATGCCTTGCATCTTCAACCATTCTATTGTTGAATCATGTCCTATATCACATTTTTTCTATTTAAACACCCGTCCCTTAAGCACCGTTCACCTTCCATTTTACCTATTTTAAGGATCAATGACTAACACAAGAATCATATGATTACCCATTACTTTTCCAACCTTATCTTCAATGTGAGTACCACGGCTCTACTCATGGAATGATTCTCATGGATAATTTTTGTATTTTTCAAGATGGAATCCCATGGTCGTTCATCACTTAAAACCTCTCTATCATAGTTAACCTCTGTGTGCTATAGTTTTGTCTTAAAAAACAAGAGCCTATTTTTCTCTATAGTCTTGTCCATGACTTAAAAGTCCAAAAGAAAAACAATTTCAAAATTAAAATGGGATTCAACTCCTTGAGTCAAACTTATAGCAAAAAGATGACTCCCTCAAAAGGACATCTACGATTTCTATCTCACTGCTTATAAATAGACTACTCCCTCAAAGGAAAGCTATACAAAGCTAGTGTATTATACTTAGTCTATCATCAAAAGAAGACTATTCTTGCAAAAACTAAAATAAAAATATTTTGAAGCTTCCTGCATCGATCAACTTCATGAAGACCTCAAGGAGAAAATATACTCATCCCACATAGACTTCCCGCATTGATCAGTCTATCAAAACAAAAAAAAAAAGCAAAAGAAAAAAGAAAAAGATTAACTTTTTCATCATGGACTTGCCTATTGTGATCTTGGGTCTCTTTCCAAGTCGGCATGCTGTCTCACACTAGGTTATGCTAAAACCAACCATTTTTACCTCATCCCCTTTTCACCCTAATTTCCTACCCGCTCAAGGGATGTGCCGCAAATGCGACATTTCATGATCATGTGACTTTCTTCTACCTTAGAATAGTCCATTATGCAATGCCTTTAGGGTCTTACGCTCATAAGCCCATCTTTGGTATGATTGAATCGTTATGGTTCTTATCAATTAGGTGCTTCTTTTTGTCACCTCTTACCATTCACCTTTTTCATTATTTGTTGATTATCCTATACAGGACCAAGCTTTCAAAATTACATTCCACCACACCTATATGACCTAAAAACTCAACCACACCTATATGACCTAAAAACTCAACCAAACCTATATGACTTAAAACTCAACCACACCTACATGACCTAAAAAATCAACCATGCCTAAAACCTACCAATCCATTTCTCTATCTCATCATATTCTTCCCTAGCTTATGGGAGAACTACATCGGCCTGAGGTCCCTTTTCAATGGGGCTATGTAGGGGACACTACGAGGGCGTGGGGCCCTTGGAGGTTAGCTTGGCCACTCTTTACCCTAACCAATATCCCCCATTTTTCTATTCACATTCTACCTTAGTTAGTTTCCATCTTATACACTACTTGGAAATTAAACACACATTCAAGTATATAAACATGTATACTTACCTATTTCTTACATCATCATATCATACATTAATCATTTCACATTTCCATAATATCAAATATTTTGGAAATTTACACCATAACATACATATTCATCATCATTTATTTTTCCATGTTACCAATAACTTGGAAATTAAATCAAAACCAAAAACCTAACTCCACCATGCCTAACTGATCTTGACTCAATCATGCCTAAATCACCTAAACTCAACCATGCCTAACTGACCTAACTCCACCATGCCTAATTGACCTAGAATCAACCATGTCTAACTCACCTAGAGCCCACCATGCCTAAGTGACCTAAACTCTACCATGCTTAATTAGCTAAACTCAACCATGCTTAACTGACCTCTACTAAATCATGCCTATACCTAACTCCACCATGCCTAACTACCTAACTCAAACACGCCTATACCTGACTCCATCATGCCTACATGACCTCGACTCAATCATGCCTAATTCACCTAGTTTCCATCACATACACAATAACAATGAAAATTCAAACACAAGTACATCATCCATACCATAAATATCATCCTCTCTAACAAATGAAAGTTTGTGTATCCATAAAAATGTACACCGATAAAAATACATACAAGTATCTCAAAGCTCTCATATACATCCTCACTATCATTGACACGTAGGCCGATATAAACCAAAAATCAATACACTGGTCATATCAGGTGACTAATCATCACCCCACCGATATCCATGCCTATCTCATCTCGTACCCCCACCTCATCTTGGTACAATGCCTTGTATTTTCTCCAAGAAAAATTCACAAGTCACTCAGCTCTGTCGTTTTCTCAAAGTCAAAAGACAACAATGATTCCGTAAAATATGGAATTTTAACTTTATAACCCTAACCCGACATGACCAACGTTGGTCATACCAAACCGACGTCGGTAACCTTATAACCAACATTGATCACCTATCAGTACCATTTTACCTACCTTTTCCCATTTTGAACAAAACTCATTACTGCCAAATACCTCGTAACCTCACCAATACCTCTTACACCTTACCCACAAGCCTAAATTACCCATACATTTCCTTAATTGTGTTTAGGGACTTGTTATTTACCCACACCTTGGCCTTACCCATGCCATGACCTATATACCCTACCCTGACCCACATTTTTATGACCTTTGAACTTGTGTCCTCACTATAGCTTGTGATACTATTACCTATGTTGTTTTAGCCTGATGACCTTACCTTACCTATTGCCCTTTTGTTTATCCCGACAAAACCTTTAGTGTATCAGATCATACCTATATGTTCCTACACCTAACCTAAGTTGTGTTTCTGGACCATATCTTGTATATTGGATACCGAATCACATCAACCTTGTTTAGATAAACCTATCGACCTTGGACGATGTAAAGTTTGCATGCTCTTCAACCTCTTACTGTCAACATTAAAATTTTCCTCTGTAATTTCTATTTTATTAATGTATGTATTATGAATAGGATGTTGTTAAGTATAATTAGTAGTGGCATCCAATAGAAGATAACGGCGCACAAGATCGGTGCAGGCGCCAATAATGTAGAATATGGTAACAGTCAAAGTACAATAGGAATGTTGTAAAAAGTAAATATTTGTCGTAAGTGGTCCGGTAATGTTAAAATGTCAAAGTTGGGATAAGTAGAGAAGTAGGGTCTACATGATTAGGAATTAGAAATATTATATTTATAATAAGGACAAAGAGTGATGTCATAAATATTTTGTATATTTTATTTGTGGAAAATCCTAAAAAGGTGGAACCCATGTGAGATGATAAGGTTTATCTTATCTTAGAAGATAAGCCTACATGTAAAGGTAAGAGTTTAGGCATGGAATATGATTGGCTGGAAGAGATTTCTTATCCTATCTTAGAGATAAGGTGGATAAGCACGAATTCCTATAAATAAAGGCCACCCCCTCATTTAGCATAGAGAGTAGTGCGAAATATTGTATGAATAAGTGTGTAAAGGAAGCCATCATTTTTGAAGGTGTGTTAAATAAGCCATTAAGAGGTGTAATTGTGAAGTTTCTCCCATAGTTATTGTTTGAAGGCAAGTGAAGTTAATAACACTTGAAGAACCTCATGGGTGAGATTGTAACAATTTCATGTTAATATTATAATTTACACTGATATTTCAGATTTATCATTATTCCTTCTTATCATAGTCTATGGTATTCTTGTGTTATGTTTGTTGTTGTGTTTCCAGATTACATCCACCAAACTAAGAGCTATGCATTAGTTAATAATCATAGCACGAGGAGTTCCGGTGAAGAATTATCATAGTGCCGGATTGGTGTTGACATTTTGGTTCCATTGCTGGGACCATTCCTCGTTGGTGGATTTTCTGGAGAAATATTCCCACTTAGTCAGAAAACATTTGGAGGGTAACCTTGTTTTTACTGTGCATAGTAGTTACCATGGTAAAGTCACTTTTTGCCGTGAATAGTATTTACCACAGTAAAGTCACTTTTTACCGTGAATAGTATTTACTACAGTAACTTCACTTTTTACTATGAATAGTGTTTACCATAGTAAAGTCATTTTTTACTGCAGTAACTTCACTTTTTACTGTGAATAGTGTTTACCACAGTAAAGTCAATTTTTACCGCAGTAACTTCACTTTTTACTGTGAATAGTGTTTACCATAGTAAAGTTAGTTTTTACCGGTAAGTCAAGTTTTACCATAGTTTACCGTGGTCATTTCTATTTTCTATTATAGTGATTCCAATTATTTTTGCACATAAGTCTTGTTGATTGCACTTGTGGGTTGGTATTTCACTGTGGTTACTTTTGGAAATGGGGAAGATTCCTATTTTTTCAGCCCAATTTAATGAAGATTCTTCCTCTTTCATTTAAGAGTTTAAACGATCTTGTATTTGTAATGGCCTTATAAGAAGGGAACAATGGATTGAATTTGTTCCTACCTTTTTAGATGGTTCATCCCTTAGGTGGTTTGAAACACTAGGTGATAATGTGAAAAACTCATGGGATCTATTAACTGAAAGTTTTCTTGAAGAATTTGATGAACAACAAAAATATGCAGATCTCATGATCGATATCACAAAGCTAGCCCAAGGAGAGAAGGAGAAGATAAGGGATTATCATGCTCATGTTCTAGAGCTAAGGAGGAAGCTTGATTCCCAGATCCGGAAGGAAGGATTAGCAGATGGGTTAATGAATGGCATGGATAATATCCTCTATAAGCACTTCATTCTTGGGATGAAGCCAGAGATCAGACAACGAGTGAAGTATGACCACCTAGCTACCATTGAACAAGCAAAGGAGATTACAAGAAGGCAAGAAGAAAGCATGGAAGAGGATCCCAAAGAAATTATTGCTAAAGTAGAGCCTACACGGCACCTTTGGTCGAGAATCCACAACCACTCTCGGTGAGCACAAATTCTTCTCTTAATACATCTACTTGAGTATGAAGATCTCGCTCGAGAAAGATGGGTCGATTAACTATTAATCTTCTTGAGGGAAAAAATTTAGTTCTCGGGGAGGAGATAGAGGTCAAAAAGAAATATTTTTGAAGTTGTATGTTATGGTTGTTATAAAAAGGGTCATTATAAGTATAATTGTCTAGATAGAGCTTCTACATCTGGTACAAGAGATAATGATAAAGGGAAAGCACCTGTGAATTCTTTTGATGTAGTAGATAAAAGCATAAATAATGAAGTAGATGTGTTTGTAACAAAAAGAAAGAAAGAAAAAGATAACCAAGATGGAAATGATCCTAAGAAGATGAAAGGAGAAACTAGTAAGAAACATAGGAGAAGAAAGTTGGGTGTGTAGGATTTTCTGAATTCACAGGGACAAGGACCATACTCCATCTTAGACGATCTGTCCAAAAGGCCTGCAAATATTACATAAGGTCAACTCTTGGCTATGTCTTCTGAGAAGAGGTGGGAGCTGCGAAGTGGAAACAATGCTCAACGAAGGAAGGATGTTGAGGTCCCTATTTTGGAGAAGAAGGCGGAGATCCCTATGCTCCACAAGCTGAGGTATTATGTAATGGTATTTCAATTCATGATGTCTTAGTTGATGGAGGTGTTGTAGTTAATGTAATGACCGAGTCTGTAATGAATATGTTGGGTTTAAAAATTGATCGCCCTCAACACTTATGTTAAGGTCATTAAATAAAGGAAAAACTAAACCAGAAGGTGTAGTTTCAAATGTGGCAATATCTGTTATGGGTGTTGTATGTGTGGTATATTTTCAGGTGATAAAAATGATATCTTGTTGCATACCCAATGTTGTTGGGAAGACCATGGCTAAGGAGAGTTCATGCGAAAGAAACTACCTGGAATGAAGGCTTCATGACACTTGGACGTGGTAGAGAGAGGGTGAAGATAAACATGATCCTTGGCATCATAAGGCGTAACTCGTGGATTTAAGTGATGAAATTGATGATTAGACATCTCTCGATTACTCGAGTACTAGTGAAGTGGACACTAAAGATGAAGAAAGTGAGGTTGATGTTTGGTCATGGATATCCTTCTAATCACATCGACTCATGATCCCATAAAATTATACGAAGAAAAATTTGATGATCGTCTCCAACAAATAAAGATTTTTGATCTTTGTGATGGCTCTTTGAGAAGGAATCCTACCTCCAGCTCTTTCAAGGTACATACACATATTCACTTTTGATTACAAGGAACTCCGTCAAGTAAGTTGGGTAGAACATTCTATTGATTTGGTAGATGGTGCTAAGCCCATAAAGCAAATGCCATAAAGAATGAATCCTAATTTTTCCAAGACTGTAAAAGAAGAAATAGATAAGTTGCTTGATGCAGGATTTATATTTGCTATGGAGAATTCAGAATGGGTTTCTCCCATTGTGATCTCAATAAAAAATAATGGGAAGCTATGCATTTGTGTGGATTATAGGAAGCTCAATAAGGTAACAAAGAAGGATCATTACCCTCTTCCATTCTCAGATCAGATTTTGGATGAAGTAGTTGGCCAGGAGTGCTATAGTTTTGCTGATGGATATAGCGGATACAACCAAGTTCGTATAGTAGAGAAAGATCAGCTGAAGACCACGTTCACCACTCCTTGGGGAACATTTGCTTATAAAGTTATGTCTTTTGGGTTGTGTAATGCTCCAACAATGTTCCAGCACTTGATGAATAGGGTGTTTGAACCCTACATTGGGAACTTCATCAGAGTATTTCTGGATGATTTTTGCATCTATGGGAGCAAGATGGACCACCTGCACTAGATGGAGACAATATTTCAAAGGTTAGATGAAGCACAAGCCTCACTAAACCCTACAAAAGTGTGTCTTTGGATGTTCTAAAGGCATTTTGTTAGGGCATGTTGTATCTAGAGATGGTATTGGTACTGATCCTGATAAAGTTTCAAAAATCAAAGAGTTACCATTTCCTATGAATAGAAGTAAGTTGAGATCATTTTTAGGCCATGTGGGTTACTATAGAAGGTTCATCAAGAATTTCTCAAAGATTTCACAGCCACTAACCCAGTTCTTGAAGAAGAATGTTACTTATGAACCAGGAAATAAGGTGCATGAAGCTTTTGAACAACTGAAGGAAGCCCTGGTGTCTTCACCTGTTTTAAAGAATCCATATTGGAGCAAGCCATTCATTATGTATATTGATGCTTCGATGCAGCACTAGGAAGTATCTGAGCCAAAAGGATGAAAATGGGAATGATCATCCAATTTACTTTGGGAGCAGACAAATGAGCAGTGCTGAGGTAAATTATATTGTAACTAAAAAAGATGCTCTAGCTATCATTTTTGTTGTAAAGAAGTTTAGAAATTACTTGCTAGGGTAGAAATTTATAGTCAGAATACAGATCATCGAGCTCTAAAATATATTTTCAATAAGCCTAACCCATCATGGAGGATAGCAAGATGGATCATTTTACTACAAGAATTTGAATTTGATATTATAGATAGGCCAGGAAAGAAGCATGTCAATGCAGATGCACTCTCTCGAGCCTATGATGGTTTAGGTTCACCTTGTGATGATGATGATTTCCCAGATGTAACATTGTTATCTCTTGACACAATCCCTAGTGAATACATAGATATTTGGAATTATCTAAATGAATTCAAGTTTCCTGATGGTGCCAATGCAAAGACTAAGAGGAAGATTACTCAAGTCAGTCGTCCATATTCTATTCTGCATGGAGTATTATTTCGAATAGGACCTGATGGATAGTACAAGAGGGCAATTGGATGTGATCAAGGGAAGGAGCTGATAGAATAATTCCACAATGGTACATGTGGAGGACACTTCTCTGGACAACTTACAGCAAGAAGGATCTTGGATGCAGGTTATCACTGGCCCACTCTTTTTAGAGATTGTTATAATTATTGTAATACATGTGATATTTGTTAAACACATGGTAACCGTAAGACTTCATCAGCTCCATTATGCCCTATTCTTCCACTTGGTCCCTTTGAAAAGTGGGGAATAGACATTGTAGGTCCACTTCCAACTACCCCACACCAAAATAAGTATATTGTAGTTGCCATGATTATTTAACCAAGTGGGTTGAAGCTAGGCCATTGAAAACAACTTCCATGGATGAAGTGGCAAGGTTCATATATGAACGCATTGTCACCAGATTTGGTTGCCCATTAGAAATTGTAACAGATCAAGGAAGCCACTTCATTAATGAGGTGGTAAAATCCCTAGTCAACAAGTTTTCTATTAAGCACAGGAAGGCAACAACATACAAGCCAAGCACAAATGGATAGGTGGAATGAACAAATTTTGTGTTGTGTCAAATTCTAGCAAAAGATGCAGCCTTGCAGGTACATAAGTGGGATAAAAGGATTCATGCAGCATTGTGGGCATATAGGGCAACATCAAAGTCAAGCAACATGATACTCCCCATTTCAGTTGGCTTATGGCATTGATCCAGTTCTTCCTATTGAGTTTGATATTCCCACTGTGAGAGTTATGAAAAATGAAAGGATGGATGAAAGTGATTCAATAAAAGAAAGGTTGGTACATCTTCATTTGCTAGAGGAAATGAGGGAAATAGTGAAGGATACAAGCTATAAGAAGAAAATGAAGCAGAAGGAATACTTTGATCAAAAGATCCATTGGTCTCCATTTCATGTGAATGACTTGGTTCTAGTATATGATTCTAGATAAAAAAAAGAAGACAGAGAAAATTTCTTCCAAAGTGGATGGGGCCCTACAAAATAGCAGCTATGCATGAAAATGGTACATATCGACTGGAGGAATTGGATGGTACTCCCATTACAAAATGGGTCAACCATGACAAGTTAAAGATTTTCCAAGCACCAGCTTCAGAATGTCCATAAGAGTCTACTCGAGGACGGAGTAGAAGTTAGGAAGGGGGAAAATGTCAACATTAAAATTTTCCTCCGTAATTTCTATTTTATTAATGTATGTATTAGGAATAGGATGTTGTTAAGTATAATTAGTAGTGGCGTCCAATAGAAGATAACGGCACCGTCAGTACGGTGCCGCCAATAATGTAGAATACGGTAATAGTCAAAGTATAATAGGAATGTTGTAAAAAGTAAATATTTGTCGTAAGTGGTCCGGTAATGTTAAAATGTCAAAGTTAGGATAAGTAGAGAAGTAGGGTCTACATGATTAGGAATTAGAAATATTATATTTGTAATAAGGACAAAGAGTGATGTCATAAATATTTTGTATATTTTATTTGTGGAAAAGTCTAAAAAGGTGGAACCCATGTGAGATGATAAGGTTTATCTTATCTTAGAAGATAAGCCTAATTGTACGGCAAGAGTTTAGGCATGGAATATGATTGGCTAGAAGAGATTTCCTATCCTATCTTAGAGATAAGGTGGATAAGCCTAAATTCCTATAAATAAAGAGGCCACCCCCCCTCATTTAGCATAGAGAGAAGTAGTGAGAAATATTGTATGAGTAAGTGTGTAAAGGAAGCCATCATTTTTGAAGGTGTGTTAAAGAAGCCATTAAGAGGTGTAATTGTGAAGTTTCTCCCATAGTTATTATTTGAAGGCAAGTGAAGTTAATAGCACGTGAAGAACCTCATGGGTGAGATTGTAACAATTTCATGTTAATATTATAATTTACACTGATATTTCAGATTTATCATTATTCCTTCTTATCATAGTCTATGGTATTCTTGTGTTATGTTTGTTGTTGTGTTTCCAGATTACATCCACCAAATTAAGAGCTATGCATTAGTTAATAATCATAGCATGAGGAGTTCCCGGTGAAGAATTATCATAGTTCCGGATTACATCCACCAAACTAAGTACTCATGAAAAGGAAAATATACGGAAGCACTACCAACAACCATTGGCATTTGTCATCTTATTCATGATCATAGATTCACATAGAGAAGTACAAAGGTTCAAACTTCCATGGAACGAACACAACTTATCTCCTCTCCAGATTTTACGCCATCACCATCCTCATCACTGCATTCTTAAAACCTACTCTTCAATAAGTACTTAATATATCTTCATTTATCTCGATTTTCTACAAATTACCCCTATTGACACCGGTTAGCCAACTGATGTCGGTCATTCTACCTAACCAAAGCATCGGTCACACAACTGACGCTAGTTACTTTGTCTAGCAATATAGTTTAGGCCAGTGAGATAATACCTATTTCCCAACAGCCCATAATCACTTGTAACCTTTACCAGACCTATCTAGAACTGTGCATACTAGACCTACAATGCAATACCACCCGTCACCGATCCATTTTTGCCTCAAACAAACTTTTTAACAACATTTATTATTGTTTTGTATGAGATACCTAAATCATTTCAATTATAATAGGATCTTTATTTCATGCATATTTTGAATAGCATTAATATTATTTTATAAAAGTGGATTGACATCCTGTTCAAGAAGCATCATGTTTCTCGGAACTAGCTTCCACTAGGTAGTCCACTCATTATTTTGTTTAACTCTATTT
This sequence comes from Taxus wallichiana var. yunnanensis, assembly GCA_018340775.1. Lineage (NCBI taxonomy): Eukaryota > Viridiplantae > Streptophyta > Pinopsida > Cupressales > Taxaceae > Taxus > Taxus wallichiana. The sequence goes on along the minus strand of CM031240.1, from coordinate 810,857,402 downwards.
GGTGGTATTGTTTTTCATTTTATAGGTAGTTCTCGCCTAGACAAAGGGAGCTCTCACAATCAACTTGTATCGGGAAATCGGAATGCACGCACAACCTTTGGTGACATCAAAAACATATATTCCTCCTTGGCCTTCAACCTTTATCTATTTCAATAATTTATTAAGAATCGGTGAAACAATATGTGTTGTGAAACAGGGTGAGTGCTATCAATGGCACTAGTATTGATTAGTGGGGTATTTGTGGGAATAGACATGGTGATGCTTTGAACGGGGCTAGTAATCGGTTGTGAAGATATGTAAGTGGAAAATGATATATAACTTATGAAGGTTTTGAACTACTAAAGATACCAGAGGGTAGACGAGGAAGTAGCGGTATTACTTAGGAAGGTGTGTAACCTATATAAGAGTTTGGTTAAGATGTAAGTTGTTTGAAAGATGTGTTTTGTGATGAAATCATATGAATTTGGTAAATAAGAACCAAAGAGACATCGATCAGATGTCTCGGGTTGGTAGTAGAAGATTGATCATTTGGTGTTTCAAATTGGTTAATAGTTTTGGAAGATTCGATGTTTGACATTTCCTCTTCACTAACATTTAATGTTTTAGATTGACTTATTGAAGTGTATGAGTACACTTGTTGGATGACCTATTTGATATTTTGATCGATGAGACGTGTAATGGTAGATGAAGGATTATAGGTGTATGGAATTGGTTGGGGTGTGAATGGATGTAGTTGAACACTCCTAGCTACTAAATAAGCATTGAGAGAAATGGGGTTTGAATCTAACATTTCTTTGAAAATAGGGTCTCCCCTATTATAGAAAGGAGGTTCAGATGCCTCTGATTGAGAACTAGGAGAGAAGGGTTGTTCTGTTTCTTCTAGTCCAGATGTATGAAGGATTTGACTATGATATTGACATGTGGAATTTAAAATTTGCCGTCTCATTTCTTCATTATATCTTTCCTCTAATTCATTCCAAGTTTTTGGGCATTAGAAAGGGGAGTGGATGTAATTATTTGATAAAATGGGATTTGTTGTTGTATTGGTGTAGAAAATGTTGTAGGAAATGGCGTAGATAATGTAATATAAAGTGGAACATGTTGCTAAAATGATATAGGTAGTGGGGTGGAAATGTTTTCAAACGTTTGGTTTTGAGCTTGTTTTATGGTAAGTATCATGGTAAAAAAACACATAAACACCTAGAAGATGAAAAATAACTAATTGGGTTGATTTACAAACAACAAGCAAAAATAAGCAAAATATCATGAAATGTGTAATGTTATCTTGATTAATTATGAAAGAGTGAAATGTGTAAGATGGTTAACAAAGGTCCTAGGAAATGGTAGTCTATGGTTGGTTTTAGGAATGTTTAAGGGTGGAGTCCTCGATATACCCGAAGGTACGTGAGGCCCAACTTTGTCTGATTACCTATACGAGGCATGGTATTGGGGCCTACCCCTCACTTCATGGTCCCCTTGCAGTTGATAAGGGTGTTGGGTGCTTTGCCAATATCTTGTGACGGACATGTGATTATACTCGTCTAGAACACTGAGTCAACTTCTCCTCTTAGGGATCAAATCCAAGTAGGTATCCACTTGGGTAGGGATTGTTTAAATGTGTTTTGGTATTGAAGTGATTTGGTTATGTGTGGGGAAATAAATAAGTGCATGCAACCAATTTACCTTCCTAATTAGACTATGTGAAGCAATCCAAATGCATTTTGTTTATTTTTAGAACCCAAAATGAAATGTTTCTTTTGATGAGGAAAAACAAACAAGGATGCAATACGAGAAAGGAAAAAGGAAAGCTTTAGGACTCACCTTGAAATAAATCCTTTTAATAAAATTTATTTTAGAAAGTTTTTATGCTCAAGGAAATCCAAAAAATCAATAATCTAGAGGCAACAACCTGCAACTAGGTTAGGCTAGAAAACAAAGACAAAAACCTAAAAAATAGAGATTAAAAAGGCCAACTATAGAGTAATAAAATGCAATCACAAAAATTTCTAGCGATTGCAAGAAACCCCAATGATTTCACTAATCACAAGCGATTACTTAACATATGTCCCGAGAAAAATAAAAATGAGATAAACTATTCATGAATTAATAGAGACAATGCATCCCACCAAGTGTGCCACAATTTTTAAGATAAATCTTACCTCTTCAACCTAACTCAATAAGCAAGACAATAAGACTTACCAAACCTCAATATGGCGGGGTTTCAATGATACCCACGAGATGTGATGGAAGATGATTAGATTGTTGCGCTCCGTGGAAGAAATGAAACCAGCTCCTCTACCGCGAGAAGACATGCAGATAACAAACACTAAACAAAGGAGAATTAGTAATATAGATAGGTGGGTTTCCTAGCAAAGGCTAGTTCCCAGAAGTCAAAGGAATTCCTTGTATGGATGTCAACCTGCTTTGAAACACTTAATTTTATTTATGGAAACAAAATACAACATATGATATATGAAATTCATGATAAAATGTTTATGATTTATTTAGATTATTACAGACACACAGTTGATGATGATAACATAGAAATAAATATGACTAAGGCTCAAATTCAGAATCAAGATCGGTGTCAGATTCTTAGATAAGTTTGAATCAATGGAGTACTTTAGTCCGTCCTCCTTAGAGAAGTATAAATTGGGCTCCTTGATATAGTCGTCCTTGAAGAAGTCCAAGTATTCTTCTTCGGTGTCATATTGTCATGAAAAGTCTGGGTTGGAGTCTTCAAAACTGGCCTCACTTTCAAATTATACTTTAGATTCAGTGTTGGAGCCTTCAGAATGTCTAATCCAGCCTCGTAATGATGCTCAAACCAAGCGAGGTCAGCTCAGATTTGTTGCACCTCGTAGTAAACCTCCCAAAAAAATTTAGTAGCTTTGCGAATATTTTGGGTGAATTCAAAAATGCTTCCTAATCTTTCGACAGGGGATGAATGGATAACACATAACTCAAGGTCGTGAAAATATCATACTTCTCCCAATGAAGTGGATGAAAGATGATTGGTAAGGATTTGATGCTCATGATTGGATGATTGGGTCCACCTATGGCCATCTAACAGAAGCCATTCTTGACAAAATATTAGCAACATAAGAGATAAAAATGATTGATAGGAATTATTGAATGAAATATGACTGTAGGAAAAACATAATGCACAGGGAATCGCAGTGATTTTGCAAGATTTTTGAAAAACTGAAAAAATAAATAATCGACTATTTAATACAAAATCATTGTCATGCAAAGGTAAACATGAAATAAGAAATGATCAGATAAGGATACTAAGATGAAAAAATAGAGTTATAAGATGATAACAAACCTTGGTTGATGATGAGAGATGAGAGGTTGATATGGATTGCAGTTGAATGATGAACAAGATTCAAAATGAATCCAAGGTTCTTGATGATTATGAATGAGAATGCTAGATGATAACATGCTATCCTTGATGCGAATGACATTGATGGACTTGAATAGAAGACTAAAAATGTGAGAATGCTCATGGATTATCATGGATGATCCCTAAGAGAGGTAGAGAAGCTAGTTTATATAGATCACTGGCGACCGAAGGAATCACTGGTGATTCCAGTCAGTTTGAGCTTAGGAGTGATAAGGGAGATTATCTTGCTAATTCAAACTTGATTTTATTGGGGATTGTTGGTGATTATCCTTGCAGATGAACCATCAAGTTCGTTGGATACCTTTGGTTAGTAGGACATGCGCCCTAAGGTAACCTCCATATTTTAAAGAATTTGGATCTTCTCTGGTGTGGGATAGGGTTAGGAGAAATCTTAAAATAAACATAAAACTAACTAAGGTGATGCGCTAGAATAGATCCTAAAGAGATGGAGAGATACCTAGGGAGATTATCTAAAATAGTTTGAAGAGCATTAAAGCATGATCCACCTATTTTTAGAAACACCTTATATTTATCAGAATCCAAGGAGACAAAACACATAACAAACACTAGATAATAGATAAGTTAAAACCCAAGGGCACATAACACGATAGATTTCTTAAATTATCTAGAACTACTTAGTAGAAAAGAAAGACTTAGAATATGAAAGCCAAAGTGCACAGAACAAGGACTCTTATTTATAGAGAAAATGATACATAAGGATGAAGTGGCACATATTACAATTTCCTTCTATAACGAAGTCTTTCTAAGGTTAGCTATTACAAAAATTAACCTTGAATCTATTTTGTAACTTTTGTCTACTTTTATTAAAAGGCTTCTTCTTCTTCCTTCCTAGATTAGACATCCTTTTATAGATATTCATGGCTCTTGATTCAATGTATGGAATCAACGCTTCTACTGGCAACATTCAAATTTCTTACATGATCTTCTCTTTTGGGGTTAATATCTCAACTACATGTTGAGATATTTGTGTTTTCCTTTAATTCACCCAACCGTCCCTCCTTGAGTCGGTGATGATATTTTTCTGCCATGTGGAGAGTGGACACTTGTTTGAGGGTATTTTCTAGAACTTGATCCCCCAAACTGCATCCGAGAGATATGTGGTGGGAACATTCGAGTTTGGGGAGGCTTCCTCTTTTTCTCTATTTGAAAGTGCGCTCGGGAGACATGTGGAGGCCTTGTGCATCCTTGCTATGATTTTGAATTTTCAACCCATCGGGAAACCTTTATCGGGCCTAGGACATGTGGATAGTGCAATGTAAGTTTGAGAGCCTTTCTTCTTTTTCTTTATGCCCCGACTGTGCTAGCAAGACACGTGGACACCTTCCACATTCAACTTCATACTTAGCTAATTTTGAGCTGAGCGAACAAAAGAAGCTAGGCCGAGGGAAAAAAAGATGGTGATTAATGAAAGAGTCTTATAAAAATAACTCTACAGTTATGGTGACTCACCAAGGGACTCCGTATCAGCCATGGAAGAATCTGACAATCTCATTGGCCTCAAAATATCAAAATGTGGCTTCAAAATGCCACTCAGAGTTGTTGTAAGGCAGCTTGATATCCAAGTCATTCCACTTATGTTGGATAGGTCCTTCTCTATAAGGCCTGGAAGGCTTGATCTAGCTTGATTATCTCCTTATGTGAGAAATTTTGGAGATTCTGCACTACTACATGTAAGTGGAACTCCAACTGCATGATTGGGTTTAAAATGGCTTCCACCTCAGCAACACTAGAGATCTCCTTTAAAGACTGAAAGACAGTCTTGTCTTGGTGTTTGGAAACTAGGAGTTGTTGAATTTGGTCCTTTGTGAGGACTGTAGAATCATCGGGGAAGGGGGAAGGGAAGCCTAACTGAACTAGTTCATTGATGCTTTGCTTCCTCTCTTTGATTCCCTGGTGGAGATGTGCCAAGAGATTCTGGAATTTGATGGAGGCCTTGTTGCAGCTTAGAATCTCATTGATTTTTGCAGCAATCAATTTCTTATCGAGTGATCCCTTCCCCCAAAAGGGCGGAGTCTAAAGCATCATAATTTTTTTGAATCAATAGTTTTGATTTAGGGACCTTGGAGACACTTAATTGGTGATAGTGGAGGCTATAATTTCCACATTAGAACACAATCCTTGTGCATTGGATATAAATCCAAGTGTGGGGGCTAAATCCATTTCCACAGTAGCAATTCTGTCACAGTAGGAAGCATACAGCTCCTGCACCAATGTTACAATTCCCCCTTCTAGGATTGTTTCCCCAATTTACAAGTCAAGTCTTTGACCATGTCCTCAAATGATTTAAATTTTGTTTGGAGGCTTCCCTTTTCTACGTCAATGGCACACAACTTATCTTGGATTGTCACCACCTCCACCTTTCTTGAATCAGCTATCTTTTAGAATGATCCCTTTTCCTGCGTTAGTGAATTGACCGAGGCCTTAGATGTGGCGAGTTTGGCTACTAGATTCTTAGCCTCTGCCTAAGAAGCCACAAGGGCCTCTTGTGATGGGGATCCCTTCAACTCCTTATGGAGTTGGTCAATTTCTTTTCCTTTGGCCTTTATCTCGGCCTCATGGTTAGCTCTGATCTCCTCTCTTGCGCCTCTGAAGGCTAGATTGTGCCTTCTTCAACTGATTGTCAAGCTTTAGGTAGTTAGTAGTGATTACCGCCACTATCTCATTCATTAATTCGACCTTATCCTGAGGTTGGAACTCAGAAAGGTCAACCACTACAACACTGATAGAATAATCATCTGGCTGCATCTATTCCACGGGTTTGGATGTTTGAGGGATGAGTCAAGCGATTGTTAAGGAGATCTACTGATGGTCATATAATGACCACATATGCTTCATTGCTCATGCTGCTAGTTCCTTCTTCTTTTATTTTTCCCTTTGTCTATCTCGGGTGGCCTTGGTGGACTCGTATTGACTCATAAATTTAGAGGAAAAAAATACCATTCCTCCCGTAAATGAGAACCAGTGTCAAGCCATAATGAATTGTAACTTGTGGTTGGGGCATTAAAGACATTAGGGTTGTAGAAGATCCTGTCACCACATGGGGTAGAAGGTTGGGATGGTTAAGGGAAGTTGAGGAAACAGGGGGGCTCCGAGAGGAGGGAGAGTCTGTGACAGAGCCACGAGATAAGGAAATACCCCTAGAAGGGGAAAATGGAAGTGAAGGGGGAGATTGAAATGGAGCCCATGGAGAAGGGATGGGAGGAGGAAAAGTAGGAGCTGTGACTAATTTCAACTTCTTGCATAGTGGGCTTGAGGATGATTCCTCCGCATGTTTCACACCTGAGGGGATGATTATTGGCTATGGTATGGGAACCTAGACTAGAAGATCCTCCTAAGAAGTGGAAGGTGGAGGAAGAATACGTAATGGTTTTTTTGGGGACTGGAGGATTTTGCGGTTGATTTTGTAGACCTCTCTAAAGTGATTGTGACCATATCCTCACTCTGTATTAAAAACATGATCAATGTCAAAAAAATATTACCGCATCTCATCACTGGAGATGAACTCAAAATTCAAGGTGGTCTAGCTAATCTTCTACCTATATTTCCAATAGGCTTCAATTTTCTCTGCACTCCAATCTCTCTTCTTTAGGGTTGTTTAGAGTCCCTTAGTCATGGTGAGAGTGGGGTCATATTTGTACTTGACCTGGTGGAATGCCTCCCACCCTAAGATCAGTATGTCTTTGAGTTAGAATAATATGTTGGGAAACTCTGCCTGGGGGTTCCACCTCACTTCAAAAAATAACAAATAAGTTGTCTTCCTATAGGTTTTCCTTAATTCAAGACTCATGGAGGTACAACCTAGATGGGACAATGGCCACAACTTTAGTTCATAACAAGGTCTCAGACTTCTACAAGCATGAGCCAAGAGAAATTTTTGAAGTGAGGCAGAACCCCAAGGCAGAGTTTCCCAACATATTATTCTAACTCAAAGACATACTGATCTTAGGGTGGGAGGCATTCCACCAGGTCAAGTACAAATATGACCCCACTCTCACCATGACTAAGGGACTCTAAACAACCCTAAAGAAGAGAGATTGGAGTGCGAGAAAATTGAATCCTATTGGAAATATAGGTAGAAGATTGGCTAGACCACCTTGAATTTTGAGTTCATCTCGGTGATGATGAGATGCGGTAATATTTTTGGACATTGATCATGTTTTTAATACAAAGAGTGAGGATATGGTCACAATCACTTTAGAGAGGTCTACAAAATCAACCGCAAAATCCTCCATCCCCCAAAAACCATTACGTATTCTTTCTCCACCTTCCACTTCTTAGGAGGATATTCTAGTCTAGGTTCCCATACCATAGCCAATAATCATCCCCTCAGTGTCAAAAAGTGTCCTCCCTTGCTCAAGGGGATATCAAAAAGTGCCTTCTTCTTTTGGCCTGAGCCAAACTCAATGTCTAGGAGCACTAGCTGCTTGGCTATTTCAAGGCCCACCACCCGACCCGTGAGGACCCTAGGGAGCATAAAGGATTCTTCTCTAAAACCATGCAAGTGAATCATGGAATGTCCTTTGGTGAAGAAGTAATCACAGGGTACAGGGGGTCTACAAGGATAGATTGTACCGATTCATTCATCATGTTGTTGATCCCTTCAGGATCAATCTCGAGCAAGAGGGGATCCATAAAAGAATTAAAGAATTCATATATGTCCAATGAGCGAGACAATATATGGGTCCATGCGGACATTGGAATGATTTTTGAGGATCCACCTCCATGTCCCATAGAGTCAGAGTCATAAATTGATTGAAATATTGGGCATTCTGATACTAGAATGAGATGGAATAGATAGGATGAATACCTAAAAGTTAAGGTCATCGAGAATTGGTCAAGTTATTTACAAATAGATTTCACAATGACTTCAGTGAAATCAAAGTCGTAGGTCTACTCTTTAGTGACAAACCTCATTCAAAATAAGGTTTCCATATGCCAATCCTCAACGCCTCTGTCTGAATATTTCTGAAGATGAATTCCAACATGGAACAAGCATCCTAAGAATCTACTAAAAGTGATTTCAATGGAATGGGAAATCCCACGGTCCCTCGAATCACACTTGTATATGCCTGTCTCAGCTCCCTATTAAGGAATAAAGATTTATTTTGGCATTGTGCCTAGAAACTTTGGAGTTTGGCCATATCATAGAAACTGGTCATTGGGTCATGAGTCAGAGCCAACATGTCCCTGATAGCTTGTGGTGTAATCACCACCATTAAGTTTCTACCCTGAATGGTATGGGTTCTTGAATCGAAACAATCCGCACACATCTGTATGATTTCTAGGTATGGGTGCACAAGAGGCACCATATATTGAGTGAGTTTCATACTCTAGATTCTAGAGCTGAAAGATTCAAAATTTCCCAAGTTGAGAAACCTAGTGAAGGTTGCCTCTCGCAAATCCTTGGGCTTCTTATTGAGGATTGGGTTGGAGACATTGTCAGCAGGGTCAAAAATCATAGTAGGGCCACTGAACTGAGACCGTTTATCTAGGAACCTCAAATTTGGTTATAGAGGATGAGGGGGAATGGGTTTTCCTGTGTAATATTTTTTTGGTGGTGGTGCAGAGCTGGAGGTTGCCATGGAATTTTCTCTGAATTTGGAGAAGGCTAGGATTCCTTTAGTTTTGCCACTTAACGGTTGATTAGAAGACTCTGGTGTTTGGAATGAGCTTGTTGAATGCTCCCAATGTCTTAAATAGCCACCCTTACTTGGAGAGTAATGGATTACACGTAAACAGGGTCACTTCACACAATGGCCCCTTTCTAATTAATGACCTTAAGCACTGAATTCTATGTTCTTCGAGATATTTTGTACCGATTCAAAATATTTTCTCTTAAGTGTCAAGGAAGTTGTTGGGTCATTAATTTTGGGGAGAAATAGGAAGGTACACTCCTTACAAAAATTTAAAAGTGGGAATGGGGATCTAAAAAGGAAACGTGTTTGAGAAACTTATTAAAAGGGACAAAACAGACAAAGTAAAGAACAAATAAAAGAAAAATATACATATGATACAACCCTTTTACGAAGGGACTTACAGAAAAAGGTTTCAAGTGAATTTGTTCACTAGAATTATTAAGGGATCTCCTTCCATAGTTTCAAGCTCAAACACATTGTGATTCTTGCATGCAAGTGACCTTAAAAGGTCCCATCCATAGTGGGTCAAACTTTTCATGATTTCCTAGCTTGGCAGCCCTTGTGTCCCATTTCAGAACCATAGTCCCAACTTGGAATTCCGGTTCGATGTCTTCTAATCAAACCAAGTCTTGACCACCTATTGGCGGCTAATCATGGCCTCATGAGTGGATTCAAGTTTCTCCTAGAGATCTACTAGCTCGATGGGTATCACTTGAATCACTCCATTCTATTCTATCTCAGCCTGTTTTAATAGTTGTAATGCAGGGATTTACAGGAAATCAGTATTACAGCACTTTTCCCATAGACTATCTCATACAAAGAAGTTTTCAAGATCTGCTTTGGAGTGATCAATTAGCCCATAAATTTGTCTTTATATGATCATGTCTTAATCTCTTAGACTCATAACCCATTCACTTTATAATTTGATTAAGTTTTTATTGGTAGATTCCGCCAGACCATTTCCCTGTGGGTAATAATTGGAGGACAGTTTAGGTAGATCTCATGCTTTGCAACAAATTCAGATACTTTAGCTCCCATAAAGGCCTTAGCATTATCTGATATGATAGTGTGGGGAGGGGAGACATGTAGTTATATCTTGTAGGAGTCCTAGGATTACATTCTTAGTGGCCTCTTTAAGAGGTGTTGCCTCCACCCATTGGGTGAAGTAATTAGTTGTTGTGAGGATCCATTTGTGGTGGTGCTTGAAGTTGGATTAACCATTCTAATGAAGTCCAAACCCCATTATGTGAAGGGTTCCTCAACTAGGATGGGGTTGAGAGGAAAGGGATTTTCATGGCTGTAGTCTGGGTGGAAAAGTGGCCTCCCGATATCCCGTGATGTAATTATTGTAATAATCTTTTGACTTCTTCATTATCCAGGCATCTCAACAGATTCCATTAAAATTCCTCTTAAAAAGGAAATTGTTGATCATAGTAAAATTGCCCCCTTGTTGCCTATAATACCTCCTTTTTTGAAGGGGAGATGGCTTGGATAATCCCCAATCTCTATAAAATGGATGTTTTCTGAGACCCATCTATCTGAATTACTTTCCTGAAGATATAGTATCTCCTCATGTTCGTCTTCAATTAAGGGCATGGAGTCCTGTGTTAAATATTGACATAGACCCCTACCCCTTACAAGCTTTGTGGGATTTACCTCAATTTCATACTTAAGGATCTTAGTAATCTAATTGGATCTTTTATTGGTTATCTCACCCTCCATTATGTATTCTTTGACATTGGAGTGAGCCACCATGACTTGGATACTATTATGAGTGACAAGGTGTCATAATTTCTTTAGGCCTTTAACTATGGCATAAGCCTATCTTTCTACAAAATTGTACCTTATTTCATAGTCATGGAGGGTCTTTGAAAATAAGGTGATCGGATGTTCCTCTCCTTATGACTCTCCTTTCTGCGTCAATATAGATGCTACGCTATGCTTACCCCCATATACATACATAATGAAATCCTTTGAGAAGTCTAGATTATACAACACCGGGGTGGATGCAACAACCTCTTTTATCACCTTGAAGGCCAAATGACCTTTAGAGGTCCACTTGAAACTGAGGTCCTTTTTCAGCATGAGAGTGATCGAATGGATCATCCCGGAAAAGTCCAAAATGAACTTGCTGACAAAGTTGATTTTTCCTAGGAAAGATTGGACCATTTTTTATTGACTGGCAAGGGTAGCTCCAGAATGGCCTTAATTCTCTCAGGATCAATGGATATTCCTTCCTTTGACACAATATGTCCTAGGAGTTTTCCTTAGGGCACTCCGAAGACACATTTCATTACATCTAGGAGATTCGAATTCTTGACATTTTTGAATACAACCTCTAAGGCGTCAAAGTGCTCCTCCGTTGTTTTGGTGAACACTGTGAGATTGTTGAGATATATAAGGATCACTTTGTTTATCAGTGATCCAAACGTGAAATCCATGGCCCTTTGAAAGGTAGCCCCAACATTTGTGAGTCCAAAAGGCATTTTTGCATAAGAAAAATTTCCCCATTTGGTTGTGAACATCATCTTGTGTTGATCCCTTTCTATGAGCCATATTTGATTATAGCCCAAAAAACCATCCAATAGAGAAAACATCTCGAGCCTGCGACTGTCTATAGTATTTTTTCCATAGAGGGAAAAGGGTAGTGATCCTTTAGGGAGGCCCTATTTAGATCTTTGAAATCCACGCAGAGCCTGATTTCACCATTTTTCTTTCTTACCGGGACTAAATTGGAGACCCATGTTGTGTGCTTGATAGGAAAGATTATGTGAGCCTCTAGTAGTTTCCTCAACTCCTCAGCCATGAGGGATTCTATCTTTGGATTCACGGGCCTCTATTTTTATGCACAGATTAGTCCCTTCTTTGAGGTCAATGGTGTGATGAATGATGTCTTTATTGTAACCATGTAAATCATCATATGTCTAAGCCATCACCTTATCATACTTATGACATAAGGCCACGAGTCTCTCTCTCTCCTTTTGAGTCACCAATTTCTCAACTTTTAGTCTTCTCTCCTTAGTTACTTCTAGTTTGATATAGTCCTCCTTTATTACTACAAACTTCCTTCAAATAACTATTGTTTGAATAAAAAAGAATCTCTAGGGTTATTAATGTTGTTAGAAGTTTATTTGTCTTCAATTGGATGATTTGATCTCCATATGCTTCCTCGATCTTGGACTGGAGTTGGTTTGTAAAATTATCAGAATGCTAAAGGAAGTGTATAATCTGTCAGTTAATATTGAAGACTTGTCAATGATCAAAGTTGTCAGGGATAGAAGGACGGATGATCAGTTTTATGGTGTTCTCATTTTCTATCAAATCCTAAATTGGGTCAAACTGTGACCCAATCAAGGCCATCCTATCAACCTCGTATTTTGATTCCAGGGAATCACTTTGATATTGAAAGCTTCAAAATAATCTATGAGATCCCATACCCGATGCCAATAGGATCTCATCCTAGGATTCTTTGTGGCAGCAGTGTTTCTTACTTGTGTTACTACCAATTTTGAGTCACCAAAGACTCTCAACTGTTTGATGCCTTCTTTTTAGGCCATAGTCAAACCATGCACCAAGGCCTCGTATTTTGCCTCATTACTGGTACAAGAGAATTGGAAACAAAATGAATGAAGTATCTTTCTTCCACTTGGGGACAATAAGCACACTCGGATCCTGATCCATTCTTGCTTTTGGCCCCGTTGAAATGTAGGGTCCATATCTGGGAATATTTGGAGGGATTCCCTTTCTTTTTATCATATCCTTTTTCCACCTTAGGGATCATGGAGTCCTCATCAAAAATGATATAAGTGCCCAAACTAGTGGAGTCAAAGTTCCCAAAAGGATCACCCAGAGGAAGGTTGGCTAAATGACCGTAGCTCAGAGGGTTTCCGTCTTCCGTGCATGATTCCTCTTCCCTAGTAATCATAGAATGGGAATATTTGAAGCCTAAAGCCACCTAGTTTGTTATGTGCTCCTTGGAAAGGGGTTCTGAAAATACCTTCATTTTAGACCCGTATTTGGTTCACATAATCAGATGAAACTAGTCTAAAGACATATAGCCTCTAATCTTAGTTGTAAAATCATGAGAGAGGAAAAGTTTAAAGACTAGCGAGATCGTTGATTACCACGATATCCTGTAGGATGGTTATATTTGGGTAGGAATAGAGCTGTAATGGGAGTCCCTTGATAGCTCCAATGGTTTGGACAGACTTCCCATCCATTTGCATGACTCCCCTCTTCAAGGGTTCATATTTAATGCCCAAGGTGTCTATAATTGCTTTGGGCATGACTGTAGTGCTAGCACCAGAGTCTATCATAGAATTATGCAGTAATTTTTTTCCTATGATAAGAGTCATAAAGAAGGGGTTGGGCCTTGGTTTACTCACCTCTACCTTTTGATTCAACAATATTGCCTCCATTGAGACTCGGGTGACTTTTACCCATTCCTTCTCCTTGCCGGAGGTGGTTGGATCATCATTTGGTTTGAGCACTTCTTGGAGCAATTCCTTCTACTCTAGGATGCTCAGAAGATCCCACAAGGATGCATTAGTTGGTGCTTTCTTGAGTTGTTGGACCACATTAATTGGTCTAGGTGGAAATAATTTAGATGATGACTGGTGTTTCATTCCCTCACTGGTGGGGTGGGGGACATCTTGGTTCTGAATAGTTCCTCTTGGATTTTTTACGGTGATAGGCGGTGATGTGGTTATGATGGTTGAAGGCTCTTTCGCATCTTGCCAGTCATGCTTGGGATCAGAACATCAACCTCTATGATCCTTTTCTTAAAGTGAGTGTTATAATTAAACTAAATTGAATTTGAAATAGATGCTTCATTCATAAATACAGATTCTTCTCCTTCTACTAAAGAGAAAAGAGTGTTATCTGGTACCATCTCTGCTTCATGGTACAGGGACATCCCTTGAACCCGTGTGACGAAAGAAGCATTTTGGATTCCGATGGACTAATAAGGTTTTTATGTATCCACATCATCGCCTTCTCTTGATTTTTGTTCAGAAAACTTTTGTTGCAAGTTTCCTTGGGGAAGTCTCTTGGTATGTGTTAATTATTACAAGGGAAGCACCACGCATTGGGTTCTTTAGCCAAATGATTTTGGCTAGGTACCATCTCTTCTCGCTATTAGGTGGAACAGTTTGGAGTGGCATCGATACAAGAACTAGCTAGTTAGACGGTTTGCAGGTTGTGGTCTCTGGGTATTCGGTATTGAGGGGAATAGGTGGGCCTACTACCTTGATAATTTTGATAATTTTTTCTTGGATAAGTGGCTTGATTCCTTTTAAGATTTACTATCTCGTTAGAAATGTTTCTCAGAATATTTTTCATTTCCTCCATTTCGGAGAAGAAGATGATGACGCGGTAGTGGGAGTTGGGGCCAAATGAGTGGATGGGTAGTTATACAAGGATGTAGGGGCTTGAGTGGGGCTTGGTACTGTGTTTGCGGAAGGGGGCTATCTCAGGGTACATTGGAAAAAGGGTCTTGGGGGTAAGTTTCCCGACATCTATTAAATTATTCTCAGCTTGGACAACAATATTATAGGCTTGCGGTAAGGAATCTCCTCCCAATGATTGAATCATTACAGAAATATCTGAATTTAGAGATTTTAAATAAAAACAATAGCCATACCTACGGGTGGCCTTGCCAAGGACCAGAATCCTTTGCCAAGTTTTATGGAACTCTGGTGTTGAAATCTATCATTAGCTCTATGGGCCCTTCTTGATGTTGATAAGTTGTTGTAGGAGCGATGATCTATCTCCTTTTTCACTGAATCTTGCTACCAACACATTTCCTAACTGGTCCCAAGTGCCGATAGTATTAGGAGTCAAGGATCGGTACCAATCCAAAGCCTTTCCTTTAAAGGAAGTAACTAACAACCAGTAAGGTGACATCTTGCTCCCTGATATAATGTACCACACATATTTCTGCTATGTCCTAGAGATGTTCCTCCGAAGTTTTAAATCTTCTCCACTAAATTTGGGCAACACCTTTAGCACATTAGCTGAGATAGGATTCCACACCACTGGGGGCATGGGAAAAATGAGTAGACTCCTGGTTCCATGAAATGAACTTCCTCGGAGGCTGAGCTTGAAGATGAGCCATAAAAATAGGTCTGAGGGTTCTAGTTGATTATGTGAAGGGCCTACCTAGTGGAGGTGTTGAGAGAGTCCAGTTTGGAGGAGATAAATATCTCTGGATCTATCTACCTCTTATGTTGCGAGGTGGGGATAGATGTAAATAGTAAAACACACCTTCTTCCCTAGTTCTCACCCTCATTTGTATTTGTCTTGTAGATTAGAGAAGACCAGCTAAATATTGCTAGAATCAATATATTTTGATGATGGAATATCTAGATGTGTAGATGTTCGAGTCCCATAAGGCATGCCAGGAAAACTGTTAACGATTATCCTTGCAGATGAACCGTCAAATTCATGGATACCTTAGGTTAGTAGGACATGCACCCTAAGGTAATATATAAATTTTAAAGAAGCTGGATCTTCTCTAGTGTGGGATAGGGTTAGGAGAAAGCTTAAAAGAAACATAAAACTAAATAAGGAGATGCACGATAATAGATCCTAAAGAGACAGAGAGATGCCCAAGGATATTATATAAAATAGTTTGAAGAGCATTAAAGCATGATCCACCTTTTTAGAAACACCTTAGATTTATCAAAATTTGAGGAGACAAAACACACGACAAACACAGATAATAGATAAGTTAAAACCCAAGGGCACATAACACGATAGATTTCTTAAATTATCTAGAACTACTTAGCAAAAAAGAAAGACTCAGAATATGAAATCCAAAGTGCATAGAATAAGGACTCTTATTTATGGAGAAAATGATACATAAGGCCGAAGTGGCACATATTACAATTTCCTTCTATAACGGAGTCTTGCTAAGGCTAGCTATTACAAAAATTGAACCTTGAATCTATTTTGCAACTTCTTTATACTTTTCTTAAAAGGCTCCTTCTTCCTTCCTAGATTAGACGTCCTTTTATAGATGTTTGTGGCTCTTGCTTCAACGTCTGGAATCAGAGCTTCTACTAGAAGCATTCAATTTTCTTACATGATCCTCTCTTTCGGGGTTAATATCTCAACTACATGTTGAGATATTTGTGTTTGCCTTTAATTCACCCAACTATCCCTCCTTGAGTCGGTGATGATCTTTTCGCCACGTGGAGAGTGGATGCTTGTTTGAGGGAATTTTCTAGAACTTGATCCCCCAAACTGCACCTGAGAGACACGTGGTGGGCACACGCTAGTTTGGGGAGGCTTCCTCTTTTTCTCTATTTGAAAGTGTGCTCGAGCGACATGTGGAGGCCTTGTGCGTCCTTGCTATGCTTTTGAATTTTCAACCCACCGAGGTAACCTTTATTGGGCCTGGGACACATGGACAACGTGGCACAAGTTTGAGAGCCTTTCTACTTTTTCTTTATACCCCGATCAGTGCTGGGAGACACGTGGACACCTTCCACATTCAATCTTCATATTTAGTTGATTTTGAGATGAGTGAACAAAAAAAGCTAGGCCGAGGCAAGAAAACATGGTAATTAATGAAAGAGTATTATAAAAAATAACTCTACAAGTATTTTGAGGGATACGATGTGGTAACTAGACTAAGGTCAAGATTAATTTAGTTATATAGGTTTAAGTTAGGAATGAGTTTGTTAGAATAATTATGGGATGATTTTAGAAAGTTTTCTTAATTGGTTTTAAACTAGACTTAACTAGTGTGAAAGAGGGATTTCACATGGGGATGAATGGAGATATAGGAAATAAGATTAATTAATTAATTGAATAAAATGGGGTGGGTTATGACTTAGGATAGGTGGGCATAATTGATTTAAATTAATTAATTGAAGTGTACGAGTGGTTTAACTAGGTCGAGGGCTGTTATGAAAGGGGATAAAATAATAATATGGTGTGTTTTTAATTTTCAATGGTTCTAAATGAACGTATTTAATTAGATAAATGAATGAGGATGAGAGGGTGTATATTTTTAGTGTTACATTTACCCTTTTTCATCCGATGGTTTCAAAATCATTAGAAAAAAAAAATGAATTTTTTTGTTCATATGGGTGATATGTAATATCTCTAACATGGTTGATATCTATGATGACTTATGTACTTGAAGTTGCAAACGTTGATATGTGATTCTTATCTGAAGATGGTGTACTCTTGAGAACTAAGTAATCATGTTTTTTATAGATAATATGTTATCTACTAGAAATAGATACAACTTTTCCATGTCTATGTTGAATTGAAAATGAAGTATTTCATTCCTTCTTATGTTGAATGATTCACTACATGTGGAAATAAGAAATTGATTCAGTTTAAACTAGTTCATAGTCTTTATTACACTTGAACTTGTGCTTCAATCTTCATAATCTCTGATGCATGATAGTTATACCTTGGATCAATTTCAGTGATCTAAGGCATGCTTTCAGTTTCATGACATTATGGTCGTCTGAACCGAGTTGGGAAGAATATGGGATCTTTGAACCCAAGTTGTCTTGGGATCACTAGTAAACTATGTTTCTCTCATACTTCGATGTGATCCTTGAACATCATTTTAATTCTTCCTTTGATAAGATTTAATTTGCAATTTTCTTAACAATTGCTAAAGGAACCTAAGTAAATCTATGTTCCTAAAATTGTAATCTTATCCTAAGTAATCATGTTCTTTTATTAATAATGGTTTTTTATTAAAGGGGAAACCTAAGACTAAACTATTAAGACCTTAACCTAAGGACCTAAGTTAGTTCTAAACTAATGTTATGAACCTAACCTAAGACTTGGAATAACCTAAGGGGATGGAATGGATGACACACATTGGGATGTCGGTGGCACTAACCCCTAAATATTTATGAGGGATTTAATGGGCATTAAAACTCTTGGTTCCAATAATTTTTTCAAGTGCATGAAATTTTATTGGATGGTTAGTTGGAATCTCTGCTAAAGTTTTAGATGCATGAAAATTTAAATTTGGTCATAGCCAAATATGAGTTGGTGGTGGCAAGAGATAAGGAAGGCTGTCATCGTCTGTTTAACATCTATTATTCTTGGAAATTATGATAAACCCACCTAGGAAGTAGGGGAGGTGGGAAGGAAAAATGGTTTTTAGTTTTGCATTGTTCATTTGGTTTTGGCGAGCTTGAAGTTCTACATGTGGTTTTTATTTTCGAACTTCCAATTTGAGTCTTTGCATGAATATTTTTCCTTTTACAAGCGGTGATGGAAAAAGAAATATTATTGATAATATATAAGGAGAAGAAGGTTTCTGAGTTGGTTGTTGGCATTTTCGTGGAAAGAATTTCTATCAAGTCTCTTTTGAATATTTACAACAAGAAATTGAAGACAAGAGCTCTATCAAGCATGATAGGCCCTATCTCTTTAAGTCTTCTTCTTTTATTTAAATGAATTCATTAAAATAACTCTTCTCTTTTTGAAACCTTCTGATTCTGATTTTTGTTTGCTTATTCTTGCTTCAATGGTGTTTTGACTTGATTCTTTTGGATGCAAATTGGTTCTTCGTTGTTGTGTGGAAAATGAAATCTGGAAGTGTTGATGTATTACTATTGTGTTAACTTGCTTGCATTTGAACCTCCTTGACATTGGAACAAATTTTTGTTTTATATCTATTGGAGGATTACCTAAGAAAAAGATTTTTATGCAAGAATAAAGAGCTCGGTTTTGTTGAAATCAGTAGACTTTAGCTTACATTATTATAGTGGTTATAAACTAGCTTTGAAGGAGACTTCGTTTGGTAGTTAAGACTTATGTCTATGACTTAGGAAAATCTTTTTGCTCTATGTTTGGTTTGATGAGATTATTGATGGTAGTGAGGACCCACTTTTTGTTTAACTTATTTTTGTGACTATATTTTTAGGAGAATATAGTTTGTTTAGATATGGGTTATACATATTTTGGGTTTTTCCCCAAATGGAAACTATTTGGTATCTTTGATTCATTTGTAGAACCTTTCCTCGATGGTATTTGAACAAGAAATAATGACCGAGAAATTTTTGGTTCTGCATTTGGGTTGTGTATATTTCATATTTTTGTACACCCAGCTTGGGATTGTGGGTTCCTTATCAAATCTTTTGATCTTGGAAAGTTTTCATGAATTTTTAACTATTGATGAACTCTTGTTGAAGGGAGGTTGTTCGAATGATCTATCTTCCCTTCATGTTTGGACGATTGTAAGTTCTTTTGGAGACTATTTTTGAACTTAGTCTATGTTGTTATCCTTTCTTTTCATCGTTGAGTTTTCTTGTAATTGAAACGATTCATCCGTTTAATCAAATAAACCGAGAATGGAGATAGTATCTTTCGTGGAGGAAAGACATATGGTAAACCTATTGAATGTTTTGTTTTTCTATTATTTTTTGATTGGTTCATTAATTTCTACCCGATTTTGGTCCATGTTGGTACCTCAGGTAAGATCTAGTGATCTTAAGTGGGCTTTCCAAGTTGTTAAGCACTAGAAGTGTGTTTCTTTTAAGAGAGTCTGCTTCTATTTCCTTTTCATCCATATTTTCATAGAGTAGTGATAAATATTCCTCGGGTGAATTTGGTTGTGGATAAGACTACAATCTTACTCATTTCCTTTTCATTCATGAGTTATGGAACTTGATTATTTGGGAATAGTTGTGGTTCCTTCTCTCGTTTTGCGTATCTTATTAAAATTTAATTTTGGTGTTTGGTCTTAGTGTTTTATAGACCTTGATGCAATTCGTGAGTTGTGGAACTTGATTATTTGGGAATAGTTGTTGTTCTTTCTCTAGTTTGCATATCTTATTACACTTTAACTTTTGTGTTTGGTCTTAGTGTTTTATAGACCTTGATGCAAATGGGTCTGAGTATATGATTTATCCGTGAGAATGTTTTGGGTCTTGAGTAGGTTCTGAACTTTAGTTCTCCTATCCCTTTCTAAATTAGAAGTGATTGGTTTAAAACTTGTGTGTAGTTCTAAATGGTAGCTCATTCTTCTTTTGGATTATGATAGCAATAAAAATGTAGTTGTTAGGGACTGCAGAGTGTTAGCTATAACTGTTTCTTTGAGTTGAATTCAAAAATGAACTCAAGAATTTTAGAGAACTTATACCGTGAGTTACCTTATTTTTTTATAATTGATTAAGCCTTCCTTACCTTTAGTGTTGAGACTTATTCTTTCTCAATATAATTCTTAGACACTATGTTGAGTTTGGGGTAGCATGATTTTTTTATTGAATGTAGTTCAAATTTGTGGTTAACCCTTTTATCTATTATTTAGGCTATTAACTAGGAATTAAAAACAATATACTTTTTTGAAAGGTAGTGTTGTATATCTTAGCATTACTTCTTTAAAATTTAGAATAGGTTGAGTTGAGGAACTTAATTTGGAAACTAGGCTGTGAGGATAAGGATAAATTGGGACATAGGAATTTCTCCTTTCTTTAGTACTATTGTTTTGAATTCTAGCATGCTGAAATGAGTTCATATGGATGTGAAATAGAATTAATTATGATGATTTAATTAGTTCTTGTTTATACATTATTTATAGATTCCATAATATTTCTCTCTCCTTCTTGGTTTGTAATCTTTAGGAAAAAGTCTATCTGTTTATCTTATTTTGTGATTCGAAATGTTTCATAAACAACAGGTTTCATTTTATGAAATAGTTAGATAAAAGCACAATGTTTTAATGTTATAGTGTTTATCATGCTCAGTTCATATGAACTGACTCGTGCTAACAATTTTGTAGATGGATTTCATAAAAGATGAAAGGAGAAAGACATAGAAAGTTACATTTGTTTTACTAAAGAAATTGTCTCTTTATTATGATGATTATGTAGCGTCATTACTTGAGATGTACTTTTGTCGAAAAGGAAGATGTAATAAAACTAGTTTTATATTGTTGTAATGACACTTTGTAATCCCTAAAATATTTCTGTATTCAAGTGAATGGATCACTCCCTTTTGATAAATAAATGGTTTGATGATTGTTGATTACTACTTTATTGTGATACCTTCATTGGCATAAATTGGGATGTATTATTAAGTAATATCATTAATGAAGGGGCAATAGATACTCTTAAATAGATCCTTAAACAATAGAAAGGAATTATGATTGAATTATATATAATTGTATGAATTCTTGGTTGCATTAAAACATATGTGATTTTTTTCATAAATTGGACATTAGTCCTTGATATAAGAAAAAGGATATTTTCCTTGAAATCAATCATAGAGACTTATTTGAAGATATTGTTAAAGTGTTATGAATATATTATGAGAATGGTTGACTGAATTATTACTTAGGAATATTCTTTAATCAAAATAATGAATCCTTAAAAAGGAACTAAAATGGATTTATACTTCATCTTTATGAAGTCTAAAATAAAGGTTTTAAATAATCTTGTTTAAGCTAAGGCTGAAATAAGAAAAGATCTAATGAACACACCTTCATAACATTAAGATCAATCATATCATTTTATGATATAATATTTTTCATTTAAAGATAAACTTAAACATGTAATTGGAATGGTTAGGAAAGTATATTTTACCTACATACCTACCTCTCATGTAATTACACCTTGTAACCTTTTTAGGTTAAATGATGCTTAGTTGAATCTTAAAGCATTGTTATCATTAATCTTTAAGACAACGATTAAATGGGTTGATAAAACTATAATTTTAAGTATGATAGTCCAGTCCAGTTGAGGAAACTTAGTTGGATGTTGGAACACATCAATTGCATCATAGTACCTTTGTAATGATAGGGGTCATTACGAGGATACTACGATGTAGTTGCTATGTCTCAAAACTCCACTTAGTTTTCTCAACTTGATTGACATAAGTATAAGAATGGATCATGGTTCCATCCTAAACAAGGATAAAAACATGATCTAGTGTTGAGGTCAACTCATGTTGAATTAGGGTAACTAGACACACCCAATCGACATAATTCGATTGAGTATGTATATGTATCCTTAGTCACCACGATTAGTCTTCCACACTAGTACATGTTATTGCCCTTGTTTAGTGTGAAACCTTGAATCAGATTGAATTGACAAAAGTTAGGAAAGACCATTCTAGATAACAGAACAAGTGTGGTGAGGGACATATTCCTTTCAACGAGTATGTCATCTAGGAATGTAAACATGATAAACATGTTTAGAAACTTTGGCCAAAGTATCACAATGGTTACGTTGTCCTATGTCACCTATTCTAATATGCAGGATTTCAGATGAATATTGGTAACAAATATTCATATAGGCCTCTTAGACAGAACAATGGGTACCCCTAAAAGGGTAAAAGAAACCAATTATACCTAGTATACACAATATTGGGTTAACATGAGAGATTAGTTTAATACCGAGTCATGGAATGAGAGATCGGTATTTCATTGAGTCATTTACAATCGCATATGATTTTTTGTTATGAGACGGAATGGAATAATAATGTGTGTATTAAATTGCATTAATTTAGGATAGAGAAAATTATGCAAGATAAAAAAATTCCCTTGTTTCTAAAGTCTTAAAATGGGAATGTTACATGACTCAACTACAACACAATATAATGAACACCAATTTGTAGTATTCCAAAAGTTTTCCCAGTCCGAGGGGATATTGAAATTGAATGTTCTACCCAAAAATCAAATGAAAGGGTGAGAAAAGCATATTGATCCTCCTAACAATTGAAAATAAAAAGATAAGATACTTGGATCCTCTTGATCAGCTCATTTTTTGAGATATGACATAGAGTCGACAATTTGACAATTTTGACACCACTTAATTACATAGAACTATCTAGTTGGTTCAATTTTTACATTCTTAAAATTCCTATATCACGAAGGTACATAGAGCTTACCTATTGAAGCACGTGTCGCATTGGTCGACATTGAAAAATTTGCAAAGGAATGTGGAACATCCCTATTAGATTATGTGTCACAATGGAAAGTAGAGTTAAGAAAATCTGACAAGTGTCGAGGAGTGAATTCTTCCTATTGGTTTAAGCTTCCTAATCTAACAAGCCTGAGACCAAAAAGCCACATGGGGTTGTTTGATTGGGTCAAGTATCACAATCTGACAAGTCTGACACCAAAAAGGCAAGTGGAGCTAGTTTATTGGTTCAAGCATCATATTTTGAAAAGGTCGACACCACAAATGTGTGTAGAGCTATTTTATTGGTTCAACCTTCACACTCAAAAATAATAACACCGAAGAGGTACATGGAGTTGTCTAATTGGTCTATAATTCACACATAGAAAATACCGACACCAAAGAGGTACGTGGAGCTATCTAATTGGTTCGTACTTCACACACAATGCAGAGAATGGTACTAAACTGGTGTGTGGAGCTATTTGATTAGTTTAAGATTGACATTTTTAACAAATTCCTTGTAATTTAAAGTGAATTGTCAAAGTAAACATGGAGATATTTCATTGGTTTTTGTTTCACTAAAAGGAATATATAGTCGGCATGTCGAGAGAAATATGGTGGAACAAATAGATGACATGTGGAAAAATATTAATGAAATGTAAGGCTAGAATAGGCCGAGACTATTTTGAAGTATGAAAATACCATCTATGACCATGGTGGTGACTGTGGAAGTTGAGAATGATCGAAACCTAAATTTTATTTGATGAAAATTTCAAATAAATATAGGTAATGTTCGTAAGGAAGTTGGAAAGGTGTTGCAAAATAAACTAGGTGGATTCATCTTGAAAAAGAGGAGAAATTCATGAAAAAAGTTTTTCTCGTTAGGCAATTTTATGAAGAATCTCAAAAGTCATGGAACATGAAACATAATTCTTTGAAGTGAAGGAGCTCATGGAGAAGCTCAAAAGTTAGTTGAATGAAGTAACTAAAGAATTTCCATTTGTCCACCTGCAAACCTAAAGTTGTGTGAAGGAAGATTACATCACACGAAGAGCCACAAACTTAAAACTTCCAAATTCATTTTTTCCTGTCCATTTAAGCTCAATTCTTAAGCATGTAAATGTTGTTGTTTAAATATGAGCTTATGTTGAAAGTACTTGTATGTAAGGAAAGTTAATGCAAAGAGAGCTATGTGAAAATTATGAGAAAGAAAATGTATTGAAAATCATGGAAAATTAACAGAGAAGAGGAGAAGGAGAAGTGAGATAATTTAGAGGTCATTATCATTTGTGTAAGACAACAAATTAAGTGTGAAAAAACTTTGTAAAAATTATAAGTTACAACTTAGCATATAGGGGTTGAAGCCTCCTTGTAAGTAGTAGCTTACAAAAGATCAATTGTTGCTAATTAAATTTGGGAGTTGAAGCTTCCAGACAAGTTGAAGCTTTTCAAATACTGAGTAACATCTTAGTTAAATTTTGGAGTTATAGCTCCAGATTGAGTTGAAGCTCAATCATGAAATAATGTAACATTTGTAGGACATTTTTTTCCTAATCCTAGTTCTTGGTTTTAGTGGGGTTTTGTCCTTGTGGTTTTCCCACGATAAATTTTCTCTTCTCATGTGTACATGTATGCTTGCTTCTCTTTCTTCTTTATGATTGGATGCTCATGTTATTTATGGTTAACATATTCAAGTTTGGTTAATTTAAGCATTCTAAACAACACAAAAGTGTTAATAAGAAATTATTCACCCCCTCTCAGTGCATATATTTCTAACAATTGGTATAAGAGAAATGACCTAGTGTAGTGAGTTTAATGAGCTTAAGGAAGATCCAAAAATTCAGCAATGGAAAGCAATTAGTCAATAAGTATTTTTTCTACCTCCAAATCTCCCCTATTCAATGGATCAAATTATGCCTTCTAGAGTGTTAGAATGAAGACTTATCTAATGTCACTTGGGTTTGACATATGGAAATCAGTTGATAGTGGTTACACTATTCTAGCTACACCTCCTACTGATGCAGCAGGAAAGAGAGAAAGTGAAAATAATTCTAAAGCCATGAATGCAATTCTCTATGGGCTAGCTGAGGTTGAGTTCATAAAGGTCATGTAGTGTACTACAAATAAGGAAATGTGGGACAAATTGAATATTATATATGAATAAGATGACAGTGTAAAATTGGCCAAGTTACAGACTTATCATGCTCAATTTGAAAGCATGAAAATGAAGGAAGGTGAAAATGTTGCATCATACTTGCAAAAATAATGGATGAAGTTATAAATCATATCAGAGGCTTAGGAGAGAAAATAGAAGAGAGTGTGGTTGTTCAAAAGGTTCTAAGATCACTATCCTCAAAATTTGATTCCAAAGTGTCAAAGCAATAGAGGAATCCAAGGATTTAACCACCTTGAAAATGGATGATATTTATGGAATTTTAATTGCATATGAGATGAGAATAAGTGACTCAAAGTTAGTAAAGAAAGAGGAGGCATTTAAGGATAATAAGTAATCATAGGTCAAGAAGAAAAAATTTGAGTCTAACATGGAGATAGATGATGAGAAGGTGGAAGCCATGTTTATGAGGAAGCTAAAAAGAGGATTAGGTAAGTACAAAGGAAAGATGCCATTTAAATGTTTCAATTGTGGCCAAGTTGGTCATTTTGCTACAAAATTTCCTAACAAACATAAGGAGGATCAAGATGATGAAGAATATTCTCAAAGGAAAAGAATAAATTCAAGAAACAAGGGGGAAAGAAGAAATATTTCAAAAACAAGAAGAATTTATACACACAAAAAGGTTCAAGCTCTTCTCATTCAAGTGACTCCAGTAGCTTTGAGAGTGATGATGAAAGGACTCAAGTTGAAACATTGTTCATGATTGTGGAAGTATATACTATAATAAATTCAAAAGGAAAAATTCAGACTGAATATGACAGTTCAGATGAAGAAGAGGTAGAGGTTAACCTTGAGGATGAATTAATCAGTGCTTTAGAAGAGTTGAAACATCAAAGAAAGAATAATCAAAACTGAAATTGATGGTGAAAGAATATGAAGGAAAAATCAGTCTTCTTGAAGAAAACAAAACAAATAAGCTCAAGAACATGAAGATATGGTCAAGGAATTTGAGGCACAAATCAAGATGATTGAATAATCTTTTAAAATCAAAGAAGAAGAGCATCTAAAGCTCAAATCTGAATTAGAGTTGCTGCAGACCCAATTGGATCAGACCTCCACCAAATTGAAGATGTATCACAAGTTTGAGAAGATCACAAATGAATTAGATGACCTGCTAGGAAATCAAAGAGATGTCAATGAAAAATCTAGTCTAGGATTTGAGAAGAAGAATGAGGATGACAAATCAGCAAGTAAGAAGATAACCAAGACAACTCCAGAACCTCCTAAAGCTAAGAGAGATGATTTCAGGAAGAGATATCATGCAAACAGAAAACATCATGCTATGAGGTATGCTCATTCATTTTATGGATATTGTTTTTCATGCAATGAATTTGTTCATAAAGCATCAAAATGTAGAAATCATGCTAAAGGTCATGGTAGACATTTTGGTTTTTATCATTTGAGAAGTAAGAATGAGCTGATTTGCTACAATTGTCAAAATTATGGGCATATAGCTAAGTTTTGTTATCAAATACCTCCAAAGAAAATTGATAATGTTTACAAGGTCAAAACAGATCCTACAAAGAAAAGGAACAAGGGTTAATATCCCAAACTACCTTCCATTCTTAGAGTGAAGACATGGAGTGGTATATTAACAATGGGTGTTTAAGCCACATGACAGGAAACAAAAATAAGTTCATCTCTCTGGAAGAAAATGCTCCAGGTACAATGAGGTTTAGAGATAATACCTCAACTAATATTGTGGGAAAAGGTAAATTAAGTCTTGACAATGGAAAAACCATCACTGAAAATGTATTGTATGTTGAGGGATTGAAGCACAATATTTTGAGTGTCAGTCAAATGTGCAAACAAGGATATATTGTATTGTTTCATGACAAAGGATGTGACATAAAGAAATAAAAATCAGGTAAGGTGGTTGGAAATGAGTCCATGAATTGACTTATTATAACATCCATATAACTATAAACTTGCTCCTAAATATGTTAATTAATGCATAGGAATGTTATAAATAGTTGTATCAAAAGTAGAAGTGATGCATTTCTCCTTATTTTGTCTCATGTAAACTAATGATAGATGGAAATCCCACTAACCGACTTTTTAGTGATTATATGACATGTGCAAGTTGATAAGTCACATTTTCTACCACTTTTGATCATTGCAGCTATGGATACCAAGTCCTTTTCCACTACGGAATTTTGGAAGATTCGCTCATAACAACCTACAAACAAGGACCCTTGTTTTAGAAAATTATAGGGTGTCATGAAATATTTATGAGGTTATTATTAGTTAGTATGTTACCTACATTCATGGCACTTTTTGTACTCATTTGTGTCTATAAGACACCTCCGAAACTACTACTAGATAGTTAGAGATTTTTGATACATTAATATATTAGTTGATAGTTATTTTTAGTTTCCGAAGTATGTGATGAACTTGTTTGGAGTAATATAATCTATGTCATTTTGACTACCTATTCGTGTTAAGAAACTCAATCCCAAAGGAGAGAAAGGGCCCACTCAACTAAGGAGATTAGAGTATTGGTATTTTATGCATGATATTTATATTTTCTGAGTTTAAGTTTCATTATCTTGGTTTGAATGGTTATTTAAATGCAATTGTGTGTTCCTTTTTCAGCAGAGACTTTCCTTATGTTATTTCCTTTGAGCAAGTGTTTAAATTTATTGAGCATTTCCTTTTAAAAGCATTTCATTCTAGCAATGTTGTTTTAGTAGATTAAACACACTTTCTATATTATGTTTTCCATTTCAAGAGTTTATAAGCGTGTTTGCTTTCCGTAGGTGAGTAGTGTAAAATAGAAACGAAAGCGAAAAGAAACCCCCAAAAGAGAGAACCACCCTAGAAATAATTTGCATACCCCTTCTCGCATACAGCCTTGACCAAAACCCTAGTTTTTAATGACATCAATGTTTGATCAAGTCGATTAAATTATTGGAATTTATAATGACCCATCATTTTTTGCGCCATTGCCAAGAATGCCATAAGAAAAACATGTCATTCTATTCACATTAATTATTATGGGTGTTAGTGAAGTTGAGCTATGCAACCAATAATAATCCCAAGCCTTATAGAATAAATATTGATGCACAGGCCACATGATGCTCAAGGGATATTTATACCTCGTAACATTCAAAGAATATCTCTACGGAGCATGTGTAGTAAACACTGAGAGTGAAACTGGATCTAATACAACACCTAGGAGTGATACTAAATAGTTTTCATCATCTTATTTAGAACTCGAGTAACTTTTAAAAATGGGAGAGAATGGAAATGATGATGCCAAACCCTTAGTTAGAACTTTTACATACCCCATTTTATTAAACGAGGATGATGAAGCACCCATGAAAAAAATTTCCCATTCATTCTCCCTATCTTTCAAGGAATGTCCATAGAATATCCAAACCAATTCTTGTTTGAATTTAAATTCCTCTTCCAAACATATGACTACAAAATAGATAACCAGAAACTCAAACTTTTTCCTTCCACCCTCAAAGACTCTATTATGAGGTGCTTTATGGGGTTTCCCTCTAACTCCATTCATTCATGGGAATAGATGGAGACTTCCTTTTTGGACAAATACCAAGAATACTATAGGGGAAGAGATAAGAGGGAATATTTATTTAAAATGAAGTAAAAATAAGATGAAAATATGGAAGATTACTTGGACATATTTATTTTTGTCCATAGGAGAAGTGGTTATGAGTTGAATGCATAAATAAATAAGACAATTTTCCTTAAAGTACTTGATGATGAAACCAAAGAATCCTTCCATCTCATAGGAGGAGGTGATGTACAAAAATCTCCATGACACATATTACTGACCTATGTAGGAGTTACTCTATAACAAAGGGAATCCTTAGAAGAAGGAAAACATCAAAACATGCCTTTGGTACCTCATAACTTCTAGAGGAGATGGCCAATATGAAAAAAACATCTTGACATAGTTAAATTCAACCATGGATGGGCTGAAAGCTAAGAACAATGTTGTAAAAGAACCTTTAGACATATATTGTCCCAGATGCAAGAAAAGACATCCTTTGAAAGAATGTCCTTTAGATATCATAAAAATGTGCCTAATTTATGATGTCCCTAACCATGATACCAACCATTGTACTCTCCTACCTCAGCTAAAAGAAATATTAAATTCCATAACTCAAGAAAATGTAGAGGTAAACTTCATTCCAATATCAAATAATCACCGCTTATGCCCTAGACCTACTCATAATCCCCTGGATGATGTCATGGCCCAATCAGACTCCTCCACCAACTTGGGGACAACCTGATTGGACACCACCAAACTAGATGGTTTACCCACAACCACCACCATGGATGCCTCCATACAATCAACAAGGTTGGGCACCACCAACCAATGCACATCCATGGCCAAACCAATAATGGGCACCCCAACAGAAGTATAATCAACCAAGGATGTTTACACAAAACAAAAAGCTTTAATGCCTCCACCACAACAAAATTATTAGCATGGGAAATCAAAAAAACTCAAATTCTAACCCATCCTGTCACAAACTAAAAATAAACAAATGCCTTCAATTAATGAAGTATGATAGGGTAAGTCAATGCACGTTAATGCCATTAATAACTTGCAACTAAGATCTAGAAAAATAGTGAACAATCCTCCTATAGTTATCACTAAAAAAATTGAGGAAAGTGAGAGGGTACTTGACATGTTCTACAAATATGAACACTCAGAATATCTAGGAAAAAGATAAGAATGTGTATGCAGCTCCTTTCCCAGAAAGACTAAAAGAAATATAGAATGAGGAAGAAACAACACTAGCTCAAGAATTCAAAAAGATTAATATTGAGGTCCCACTTTTGAGAGCAATAAGGGACATTCCCAAATTAAACTAGACCATAGAAACCATTGCATAAAGAAACTAGGAATGAAGAAGAAATACCCAAAATAGTCAAAGTAGAAGGAAATCTAACTGACCTTGTAGCTAGAAAACTTATTTCACCAAAATAGGGGATCATCATGGGAGTCCATTCATTACTATTGTTTTGAATGGTCAATCAATATATAACATTTTGGTGGATCTTGGTGCTGCCATCAATGTTATAACAACAAAATCATTCAATTTTTTATCCTTGATAGGATTACAACCAACCAATATTGTTCTCCAATTAGTAGATCAATCTATTATCACACCAGATGGAGTAATTGAGGATGTTATGGTCACGATTGTATCTTGGGAGTACCCTATAGATTTTATGGTGTTATAGCCTAAAGATCAAAATTTGGAATACCCAGTTATCTTAGGAAGAACTCAGTTAGCTCATTGTTGCATACATTTACTATAGGTTATGAAAAATGACTATTCCAAATGGGAAAAAAGAAAATAATATTTCCCTTTATCCTCATGTCCAGCCATATGTGGATGTTTTTGAACTAGTGTAGGTATATTTTTCGAATACTAACAAAACAATTTATGCTTATCGACCACCATTGCAGTGAAAAATCATATGGAAGAAATTGTTGAGCCATACCCAATGTTTGATGAAGATGATATTGTGGCTACAAAACCAGAACTATGGCTACGAAAACCCAAACTATGGCTACAAAAATGACTATTTTGAACTCAGAAGATAACATCACCTTGGTAAGTGACATTTCTATAGAAGATTATGAAGATACCTATGATTACCATGAAGGACACACAACCATTGATTTTCATTGTCCTTTAGCCAAGGTTGTATCACTTGAAAACATGACTATTTTTCACATGCTACAACCTCATGTTTGTTCCTTAAACTCTTTGATTTATGAAATAGAACTTTCTATTTTGAAAGATACTAAACAAGTAACTATTGAGGAAGGAAAATAACTGACCACTTGTAGCAATTTAGAAGACAACCAAGAGACTAGGGTTGTATATATCCTAAGGGATCATTCAAAAGATTTTGCTTGGGACTATACTGGCATGAAAGGGATTCATCCAAGCATCTGTACTCATCATATTTACATCGAGGATGTTAAACTAGCCAGATAGCCACAATGTAGGATTAATCCAACACTTAGAGACATTGTTAAGAATGAAATAGAAAAATTTTGAGGGTAGGATTTATCTATCCAATGTCTGATAGTCAATGGGTATCACCACTTGTTATAGTTCCCAATAAAAATGGTAAGTGGAGAATCTGTATAAATTATAGGGAGATTAATAAATCCACTAAGAAAGATTACTTTCCCTTCCCTTTATCAACTAGGTTTTGGAAAATTTGGTAGGTAATAAATACTTCTCCTTTTTGGATGGGTTCAGTGAATATAATCAAATTAGTATAGCACATGCTGACCAAGATAAGACCACCTTCACTTGTCCTTGGGGTACATTTGCATACAAAGTTCTACCATTTGGACTTTGTAATGCACCTTCCACCTTTCAAAGAGTAGTTTTAGCTATTTTTGAAGACCTCACAAATTAATGTGTTGATGTTTATATGGATTATTTTACTATCCATGGGTCTACTTTTGAAGAATCCTTAGTAATCTTGAAAAAAGTGTTAACCAAATGTGAGCAAAACCAAATATCCTTAAGTCCTAAAAAATGTTTGATAATGGTTGATCAAGGAGTTCTCTTGGGTCATCATATTTCTACTAAGGGTATCCAAGTTGATCCTAAAAAGATATAAGTCATTACTAAATTGCCTTCACCAAGAAATCAAATTGATATCAAAAGTTTCCTCAAACACACGGGATATTATAGATGGTTAATCAAATATTTCAGTAATATCATTGCACTGATGCTCTCTTTACTAGAAAAAGACTTCATTTTTTAATTGTCTCCTCAATATCAATAAGATTTTGAAATTATAAATTAGAAATTGACCACTGCCTCGGTTTTGAGAGGACCCAATTGGGGACAGCCTTTTCATATTCACACTGATACTTCTAACACAACAATGGGAGATGTTATTGGACAGAAGGATGAGGAAGACCAAATTTATGCCATCTATTTTATCAACAAAAATCTGACCCCCACAAAGAGAAACTACACCACTACGAAAAGGAATTTCTAGTTGTTGTTTACTCTCTAAATAAATTTAGACACTACATTATTGGATATAAAATCTTTGTGTATACTGACCATTCAGCCATAAGATATTTGATGAACAAACTAGTAGTAGGGGGCATAATTATTAGGTGGTTACTTATTTTGTAAGAATTTAACTTGACTATTATTGATAAGCCTGGAAAGGCCAATGTCGTTGCTAACTTCCTTTCAAGATTGAATGTTTCAGGAGAAGAGGAGGCAATCCAAGATCACTTTCTAGATGAGCACTTATTTTGCAATATCAGCACATCCTCCATGGTTTTCTGATCTTGTCAACTATCTAACTACAAGGAAGTTTCCAACTTACTTTACTAGTAAAGAACATAAAAGATTAGTCAAAAACAATGCTACATACAAATGGTGCAATAGAATTTTGTTTAAATGTTTTCCTGATATGATTCTTCACAGGTGTGTTCGAGAGGATGAAGTGTATGACATACTAAGAGCTTGTCATGATGAACCTGGAGGAGGACATTACTTAGTGAAGAGGATAATTCACAAGGTCCTTGGAGCTGGGTATTACTGGCCCTCTCTCCACAAATCTATCAAGAAATATGTATGGAAATGTGATGCATGTCAGAGAATGGGAAAGCCTACATTGTCTACTTGAAATGCCCCTCAATCCTCAGCTGGTCTTAGGGTCATTTGAGAAGTGGGGAATTGATTTCATTGGACCTCTTGACCCCCATCCTATGGAAAATATTACTTGGTTGTGTGCACCGATTATGTTACAAAATGGGCCAAGGTTTAAGCACTGACATCTACCAATGAGGATGTTGTAGCTCACTTTTTGTACAATAGGATTATGCTAAGGTTTGGAGCTCCCATAGCCATTGATATCGATCAAGGACCTCGTTCATGTCCAACCTGATTGAAGCCTTCCTAAATATCTACTAAATCAAGAATAGGAAATCATCACCATACCACCCCTAAGCCAATGGGCAAGTGTAGGTCATAAACAGAGAATTGCAAAAGATTTTGACTAAGGTTTCCAATGTAGATAAAAAGTTAGGTGCCAATACTTCCTGAAGAAGTTTAGGCATACAATAACACCTAGGAAACCACCACTAGTTTCTCCCCATATGAACTAGTATACAAGATGAAGCCATTGATCCTTGCGGAATTTGAGTTACAAACCTAGAGGACAACATTGAAGATTGGGATTGAGCTAGATGAAGCTCAATGTGAGAGAGTGATGCAATTGAATGAACTTGATGAAATGTGGATGGAGGCACAACAACAAAATGAAATCCTTCAACATTAGAGAAAATAAAGGGATGATGCTCATATCAATAATGAAGGTTCAATGAAGGATATTAGGTCTTACTATTTGACTCAAAGTATCAGTAATTCAAAGGAAAATTGAGAACAAGATGGTTGGGACCCTATCAAATTGAAAAAAATTATGATAATGGATCTATGAGACTATTACCAATTGATGGTGATAGGAGAACCTTGTTGGTGAACGACCATAGACTAAGGTTGTATCAACACCCCAGGATAAGGAATTTCACTAAGGACATGTTATTTTGCAAAGAATTTGATTCAATGGAAGACTCCAAATCTTCTTGCCATGAGTAGTTTGTTTGGAAAATTCAAATAAAGGAAGAAGATCATATTTTCGATCCTCTTCCCCTATATTTAAAAAATACAAAAATATCTTTTCTTTTTGCATGAAAATAAAGGATAGAGATGTCAATTATCAAAATGTGCATCGATCATGGTCACTTTTTCAATGCATGAGGTGGAGCACCAAAAATCAAAGGAATGTTGAGCTGGTAAGGTGATGTGTACTCACTTTTTGCTATGGATATTAACAATTTTAGAACTTCCCAATGCATTTATTAAAACATAAAACCAAATCTCATGGAGTTAAGTATGGGAATAAGGAGTAATAAGAAGAATAAAATCAAAAGGGATCCTACACCAGTTTCTTTAGAACCATCTCATAGTTCTCATCCTAAGCTTGAATCGACTCTCTGGCCTTCCAATGTGGTTGTAGAAGAATCTGCAAGTGAGGATGAACAGCGCTCTATGCCTCAATCTTCTAAAGAACAAATTACACAATCAGTCCCTACTGATATTTCATTGAGACCAATAAGGTCTTGTTCCTTAAGGAAAACTAAAGTTAATTGGTCTACGTATTTCCTAATGAGGGTTCAACCCCAATTTTGGAAGAGATTTCTGAAGCTGGTACTTCTTCTTCCTTGTAGGACAATTAAAAGATCATGAGTTCACATCAACCATTCCTTAAGAGAAAATTCATGCTACTGAGGTTCCAGAGGTTCATGTAGAAGTTTTGAAGATATTCCTACAGCTCCAAAAATTTGGAATGAAGCTACGGAAACAGCTCCACAGAAATTAAATGCATTGAATAAAAAAGGGATGAGGTCCGAGGCAATACCAAAATGAAATTGACACTTTGCGAGAGAAATTGAAAGGTATGGAAGAAACCCAAATGTCTATGCAAAATGAATTTGTACAAAGAAATGTGGATAACATTTAAGAAATAATTGTTTTAAAAGTAGAAGTTGATAGTTTAAAGAGGCAAAAGAATATTAGTTTGTAAGCATGGAATTATTTGTCCTCTCATTGTGCCCAACTTTCTCTTGAAATAAATAGTTGGTCAAGGAAAATAATAAACTTAAAGAAGAGGTTGAGTCAAGTTTGAATACTAAGAGGAAATTGGAATCAATTGTTGAATTTTTTGTCCTTTGTCTTGCAAACTTTTATCTTGTAGAAAACCATAATTTGTCTATAGCTTGTTTCTTCAAGAACATTTTTATTCTGGCGATTCAAAGGATTTGTTGTGGGGAACCTTAGGAGGCTCCAGATGGGAATTATTTTTGGAGATTTATTAAATTTGTACTCTAAAGTGCAAAATTTATTATGTGAATTTTATCTCCATAATATGTTGGTTACCAATGTTCTCGGTTTTTTTATAAACTTGTACTGAGGAGAGTTTCAATTGAAAACCTTCCAGTCATTAGTGAGGAATCAAATTGTGTGGGAACAAAAAATAGATATTTTTAATCAAAAGTCCAGGAATGACGGTTTTTATATCAGGCCTACCCACCATAATGATGTTTCCATGAAGAAATATTTTAGATATTTATATTATCAAGTTGGGATTGGTGAAAACACTTCAAAAATAATTGCATAGTGTGTATAGGAATTTGAAACTTATTTCCAGAAGAAATTTGGTAAGGCTATGACATCTGTGAAAAAATATGGGATACTTTGAGCTTACCATTCAAAAGGAGAGAATTGATTTCTCCACATAATATTAGTTGGAGTATGTGTAGAGGAGATGCACTAGTTAAGATCATTCAGAAATTAACATAAAAGGAAACAATGAGTATAAAAAGGAATGGGTTGATATGCAAGTTATCCATCCCTTGGTTTTGAGTCCCATGACCACTTGGAAAGAATAGTTCTCCACAATCACATGATAGTTTTAAGGCCTTGAATGAGGTTATGTTAGAAACCCAAGGGTGCAAGGGTATAAGAAAACAATATGCATACCAATTTGAGGAATATGATATCACACAACTTGGTTAGAGGTCATGAAAGAGATAAATTTGCAAGAGGACATGCAAAAGGTAAAGTACATGGGAGATGATGAGTCAATGAATTGACTTATTATAGCATCCATATAACTATAGAATATCTCATACATACATTAATTAATGCATGGGAATGTTCTAAATAGTTGTATCCAAAGTAGAAGTGATGCATTTCTCCTTATTTTATCTTATGTAAAATAATGATTGATGAAACTCCCAATAACTACCTTGTTTAGTGATTATATGACATGTGTAGGTTGATAAGTCACATTTTATACCACTTTTGATCATTATAGTTTTGGAGACTCGAGTCCTTTTCCACTACGGAATTTTGGAAGATTTTCTCGTAACAACCTACAAACAAGGACCCCTATTTTAGAAAAAATATAGGGTGTCATGGAATATTTATGAGGTTGTTATTGGTTAGTCTATTTCCTACATTCATGGAACTTTTTCTACTTAGTTATGTCTATAAGACACCTCCACAAATTGTTACTATATAGTTAGAGATTTTTTTATATAATAATATATAAATTGATATTTATTTTTAGTTTCCGTAAGTATGTGATGAACTTGTTTGGAGTAATATAATCTATGCCATTTTGAGTACCTATTCTTGTTAAGAACCTCAATCCCAAAGGAGAGAAAGGGCCCACTCAACTGAGGAGATTAGAGGATTGGTATTCTATGCATGATCTTTATATTTGATGAGTTTAAGTTTAAGTATCTTGGTTTGAATGGTTATTTGAATTCAATCATGTGTTTCCTTGTTTCAACATATTTCCTTACTTTTATTTCCTTTGAGCAAGTATTTCAATTGATTGAGCATTTTCTTTTAAAATCATTTCATTCTAGCAAGGTTGTTTTAGTAGATTAAATGCACTTTCTATATTTTGTTTTCCATTTAGTAGCTTAGAACTATATTTATTTCCATAGATGAGTAGTGTAGAATAGAAACGAAATTGAAAAAAACCCCAAAAGAGAGAAAAACCATAGAAGTCGAGTTGTATAGCCCTTCTCTGCATATGATTCAGCCTAGAATTCACTATAAACAACCCAAGCGTCGGCACATCACTCAGCCTGAGTTGAGCGCTCGCCCAAAGTGTGCAAAGGCACCAGGTCCCTCTTTAGAGTTGCTTGTACAAAATATTAACATGATAGTGCATATGTATATTCAAATTCATAACCAACAATAAACAGTCCACAGTGCATAAACCAGATCTAGATCTTAGAATATATAAAAGATGAACTAAACAATGACTATAACAAGATTTACCATACAAGAACCAATTTTAGTCATGTTCAACACCATTATCTAGCCAATATGATCCATTTTATTAAATATTGTAAAACACAGAAGCTTCATACATTATAAAGGTATCTTCATGAGTCATGTGCATGATAAAAAAACATAACTCTACAATAATTGACACTTACTTAACCATGAAAATAAATACATATATATAGGGGTGGGGAATTTCCTTCACCACCCATGCACTATCTCAAAATAGGCCACATGCTAATAATAGCCATGCACCTTTACAAAAGGATGCAAAACATGCAAGTGCTCTAACAATAGACTTCCTATAGTTAACTCTGAGTAGAAATCCTATTATTAGCCTAAACTATGCATGGTGCTCGGTTAATGCTTGTTTCTAAAATACCCTTACATGTAGACCGCAAGTATTCATGTCTTCTGTGTTCTTAGCACGTTAAATCTAAAAATAACCTTAACAACAGAAACTAATAAGTCCTTATCCTAGGTGCTTCAACCATATTGTAGTGCCACGTGCTCTTCCAATGCCCTACATTCACGCGCCCAACACTTAGCCCCTTTTTTCCATCCAACATTACCCCACACTAAAACAGATTTCTACCCCAAAAATGGGTAATCACCTTGTCATTCCAAAGAATATAGGATAATGAATGAAAGAATAAAGAATAAAGAATACATTGAGTCATCTTATTATGTACCCTTTTCTTCCTCTAGTAGAATGAATTTTGGATATTCACTTTGAATTTCCCCTTCAAACTCATATCAGTCCTTAAGCATTGCATTTGTCTTATCAGGATGTCCATGACTCCATGTAACTAATCTAGAGTCATGTTTCTGCCCTCACTCTTTAAAATTCTAAGGATGTTGGCCATACCTGAGACCATCCCTTCCATGACATCCATCTTTATGGCAATGAGCTTCCTAATGCTCTTGATTCAATCCATATGTTGTTTCCTTACAACATCTAGTGCGTCGTGCTTCATTTTACTACTAGGTAACTCGTTCTGTGTGACCGATTGTTTCATCTTTTGTTGCCTATAGAACTTCATTTTCCTCTTGCTTTTATTCTTGCATGTACTAAGTTATCAGGCATTGTACACATGGCCAACACCGAATCTTCCTTCTTCATTTCATCCTTTAAGGCTTGCAAAACAACCTCATAGCTAGATATCTTCCTTGCAATTGAAGCCTTGGCCCTTGATGCTTCTTCCAAACATCCTTTTGTTTAGGGAGGCATGCTAGTCCTTCCTCCAAAAGTAGATGAACTATTGTGCATGAGATAATGCAGTTCAGACTTAAAATCCTGTGGCACCTTCTCCTAAAAATCGGGCCTCTTCTGTAAGATCTCATCCGCTATCTATTTGGCCATCTTCTTAACATTTTGTGCCTTAGCCACTACATTATCCTACTCCTAGGTGAGTCATTTGATCTTTGTGTCATTATCCTTCTTATCATCCAACAATGCCCGTATTATTGCTTATCAATATTCTAGTGCACTACTTCTATTGACACTTTAACCAATGTGTTGCTCACCTGTTCATCTAAAAACTATGTGGGCTTGATGGTCATATGGCATGTATGTGGCACCTTCCTCATCTTCTTCAAACTACATGCCTCCTCACAGACATAAAAATAGGGCTCATCCATGTGAGTCTGCATACTCCATGATAGTTGCTTGTGAGTGCACATATTTTCCATCTCTAGGTCCATCCAATCCCAGCCATACAATTGCTTGTTGGGAAGAGTGCTCTAAAAGTAGGTGTGAAATTTTTTGATGGGTCATCCATATAGCCCAAATTCTGAGTACCTACTACCTCTTCATCTTCATGTTGACTTGTATGTTCCCTAACATCCTCATGAACATACGCACCCTTGTCTTGTTGTACCGCAATACCTACATCCTACTGCACAGTACCACCCACATTTTGGTCTACTTCTTCTTCATTCTCTCCTTCTTTAATCACATGGAATACTAATACTTTCGTGTCTCCACCGATGGTGCTTTCTCCTTCACCTAAGCATTGTTCATGGACACTCATGCTTTGGTCTATAGTCTCATAGACTACTCACTCTCCAATATCCTCATCCTCTTGCATTTCCACACTGGGGGTGGCCTCTACTCTACGCTCTCCCATACTTGGATTGGCCTCCTCATTCTTTGCACTTGGCTATGGGGAATCCTCCTCACTATCCTTTACTGGAACATATTTTATGCACTTTATCCTTTCTTCTTCCTCATTATTCATAGGAGTTACGCACGGTGATATTCTTACCAAATCGCAAAGTCCTGCACTCCGGTGTCTCTGGATGTGTGCCTTCTCCATAGAAATCTCCTTGTATGAATCATTCGACGTTGTCTTCTAGTTCCTCCTGCTCTAGGATGTTATCTAACCGGTAGGTACTATATCTTCCGAGTAGGGGCGTGATGCAACTTGCCTTGAGGTTCCTACTATCTCCCCTTCTTTGAGAGGTCCCAAAAGTGTCATATCCACGCCCTTCACCACCTTGCCATCCTTGAACCTTGGCCTCAGATAGATGTACACATGCATGTTGGTTCAATTTTTCCTATGGCCAAACTCTCGATGTAATGTCCACGTTGTCAAACTCCATTGTTTCAACATAGGCCTCTTTACCTAGCCATACATAGGTCTTGCACAGAATGTGAACATCTGCGTCTACTTTATCCACATCAAACTGGAGTTTGCACGCATCATGGAATCTATTCACAAAGTCTCTAAAGTACCTTGTAGTAAAGGTGAATGGAAACTTACACCATGGGATTTTCTCACCAGACTTCATATGGAGCTGACCTAAGTTGAAGTGTTGGTAAACCAAAAATTCAACTTCTCCATCCAGCACCTTGGGCAATTCACGTGGAATGCGCCATTCTCCCTCAAACGCCCTGTGCAGCCTCCTAAACCACTTCTCTAGGTGCTCCTTATATGTATTAGAAATATCCCCATGTAGAGTATACTTAGCATATTTCTTTTTTGGGGATTTTTTTTCAACGAAAACTCCCAGATGTTCTCCCTTGGTTCATTGGGTATGCCAATTTCACTAAATACAATCAACAATAGGATGACACCCCAAGTTATTTTCTCACCTTTATCTTCCTGGACACATGCCTCATTCACCAGGATTTTTGTAATGTACCCAACAATGTTGTAGTATGTCTTATTTACCATCTTGTGCGCTATATGAAACCAATGTATATTTACCTCATTATACTGCTTAAGAAAGCACCAACTTGATCCTTGCTAAGAATGTTACAACCACAGTGGCCATGTATGCAATGTTGGTTACTTTAAAATACTTGACCCCCTTCTTATATTGATGTATGGTGGTCATCACATCAATATCCTCATCGTCCGATAAATCTCCAAGTGATCTTTGAGCCCGAGTTCGCGCAAACCTGTCATCTTCCATATCCGCTTGGCGGCGATCCTCATTCTCCTATCCCGCAAAGTAGAAAATGTATTCATGCACACGTGACATGATCCATTTATACAACTACTCAAGATTCCCAAAATATGGTAATCCAGAATTTGCATGACCCCCACACTATCGAGTAACCTATTCACGGAGGTGTCTAAAACCCTAGTGCCATCCACCAACCATTGGTTAGTTTTTCTATAGACTTCTATTATAATGTCCTTCAGGAACTTCTCAGTTTGGTTGTTGATTTTGAAACCCTACACTGTGTTATTTTTTTCTTCCATGGCCACCCCTCAATCACCTCTTCCGGGTATAACATTTCAACCAGCCATTCTTCTATTGGGTCGTCAACCTCCTTCTCCATAATTGGAGCCCTCCGTGGTGCCATTTCTCCTTTCGATCCTGTAAGTGTGAATGAAACCCTAGCTATCATGTGAATAAAACCCAAGTCACCCCCTCATCATGCACATGCACCACCGCTTGAATCCTAATAATGTTCCTATATTCTCAACAATGTGCTTTGAATATTAATAGGTTTACTTGATCTACAGAGTGCTCGTCATCTCCAGCTCTTCTTCACACTTCTCAATTTTCTTTGAACTCACAAGGTAACAAATGATGTTGCAAACACCAAATTTATTACAAGTTTCAAAAATCCCCTTCCTTAATT
Source organism: Taxus wallichiana var. yunnanensis (assembly GCA_018340775.1). Classification (NCBI taxonomy): domain Eukaryota; kingdom Viridiplantae; phylum Streptophyta; class Pinopsida; order Cupressales; family Taxaceae; genus Taxus; species Taxus wallichiana. The sequence goes on along the minus strand of CM031240.1, from coordinate 810,816,281 downwards.
TCTCCACCTACCACCATACACAACATTAATTCCCATTGAGTATGTTTTGTGCTTCTTTTCCTATGCCCCAATCTCTCGTGCCTCAAAATTTTGTGCCTCAGTAATGAATTTCTAGCACACCACTACTTATCTATCACAGATCTCCTCTACCCATGCTTCCTTATGCCAAAGTATTTTATCCAATGTGACCCAACATATGTAGTCTCTAATGTTACAACCTCCTTGCTTTATATTGAGTGCTCATCACCTTACGCATGGTGTTAACTTTGAGAAATTTCTCCTAAAGTTTTCATTAATTTTGAAATCTTGTTCCCTTTATGGTCACTCATGAGTTTATTTATTTTTTGTACCAGACTAACCTTCTTTATCCACCCCACACTAAGGGTATGTGTAGTCCTTTGTGCATGAAAAAACTTTAGATTGCAACCAACTTTCGGTGCACAAGTGCACTTATTACACATAACACTGAACTAAATTGACAAAGCATAATGACGATGAAGGAAACACATCTAAAGGAAATACATTAAGGGAAATATAATCTAAATGGAAATACTACCTTATTACAAACACCAAGAAGGCTTATTTATAGTAGGGCTTTAGCCTACTCCCATTGAAGTAACTGGGAAACCATGTTCCATCAAGCACCTCTAACTGGCAAGCACCTGAGTCACGTATATGAGTGATAACATAAGGTCTCAACCAATGCACCTTAAGCTTGCTTGGGTGGTACATAAACTTTAAATATATAGAAGTAGCATCTACCTAACCTAAAGCTTCTTGTCCCGGATGTGCCTGTCATTTCATTTCATTCCTTCTACTTGACTTTTTCTTGCTTTGACTCCATCGTGTTATTACTCGCTTCTCATCTTGTTTTATCAACTTTTCAATTATCTCTTCCAATGTTTGCTCATCATCCAAACCTCCTGCACGTGTAATATGCAAAGAAGGTAACATGAATTCCATGGGTAAAATGCTCTATGCATCAAACACCAACTAAAATGGTGTTTCCTTATTCAACCCTTTTTGTAGGTTGTTCTATATTCGAAATCACAACAAAAACTTTATCATCCCAAGTCTTTCCTTCCAACATCACAATTTTTTGTCAAAGTATGGCTCAATATATTGTTGAAATCCTCAACAATCCCATTTTCTTGAGGGTGATAGGGTTTTTATTATGGTGTGCAACCATAAATTCATCCAATAATATCTTGATGGTATCATTAAGGAAATGAGTTCCTCTATCACTTGTCAAACTTAAAGGACATCTATACCTAGTAAGAATATTTTCCCAAAATAACCTTGTTGTTGTAGCCATTGTACAATCCTTTATAGGTGCCACTTCTTCCCACCTTGTAAGATAATCAGTACAAGTGATGATGTAGTGTGATCCAGTTCTATGCGCGGCTAGGGAAATAGGACCTGCAAAGTCAATTTCCCACTTCTCCAAAGGTTCTGCACTAGTAATAGGCCTCAAAGGCATTTCATCCCTCTACCTAGGTTTTCCAAGATACTAACAATCAACACATGCCTTACAATATTCTTTGTAATCCTTGTACAAGGTATCCCACCATAAACCATCTAGTAGAATCTTTTGGTGGTGATGTCACCTACAATACCATTGAGAGCCTCCTCCATGATTGTCATTCTCTCATGCTCTAGTACACACCGACGTAATACTTAATCTTGGAATAGTTTGTATAAGTCACTATTAATCAACATGAAAGGTGCGGCATGGATTACAAGTTGTTTCTTTTCCAAGTCCTTCATTCCTTTGGGTGCCATACCTATGAGTAAAAATATAACAATATCCTCTAATTCTGAGGGTACGCAATTTAACCTTTATAACTATGCATCCAAAATTGTATCTTCAATACTTTGTATGTCCTCTCCTGATTGAATCCTTGACAAATAATCTAGACCAAGAATTTTTTTACCTAGATTTACCACCATTGTAAAGTCAAACTCCTAGAATAATAGAACCCATTGACATATGTGCCCCTGTAAGATGGGCTTGTTCACCAAGTATCTCAATGCCATGTGATCTGTATAGAAAATAAAATTTATTTCTAGTAATTCTTTATCAAAACTTATGCAACACGTAGATCATTGACAAATCCCCATGCTCGTATTTTTATGATTATGTTCTACAGAGTCAACTTTCTACTAGCAAAGTAAATAGGATGATCTACAATACCTTCTCTAAGATGAGCTAGAACTGTGCTAATGGCCATGCCAAAGGCATCCACATGTACGTGAAAAGGTATATTCCATGAAGGAAAATAAAAATAGGCACCGTAGTAAGCCTTTCCTTCAACGCTTCGAATGCGCGCTGCTGCAGTTCTCCCCAATAGAACTTTCCTTTACCCTTTAATAACTCCTCCAAGGGTATGAAAATATTAGCATATCCTTTGATAAATTTTCTGTAATACCCTGTGTGGCCCAAGAATCCACACACCTCACTTTGACTAGCAAGCTCCTCCAAGCCTAATAAGATTACAACCTTAGCTGGATCTACTAACAAACACTCCTTACAAATGATATGCCCTAATAGAGTTTCAAAAGGTGTATCAAATATGCACTTCTTGATATTTAAAGAGATGCTTAGCTGCCTACACCTCTCAAACATTAACCTCAAATTGTTCACAATGATCCTTGACAAACCCATACACGGTCTAATCATCCAAGTAAACCTGTAAGAATTTGTGAATCAAATCCTTGAATTCTTGAACAATAATGTGTGAAAATATTACAGGTGTGTTATTCAATCCAAAGGGAATCACCATGTATGAAAAAATTCCCCATTTAGTGGTGAAAGTTGTCTTCTCGTGATCTTCTTTAGCAATTCTTACTTGATGATACCCAGAAAATATATCTGTAAAAGAGTAAATTTTGCACCCTGCAACACCTTATAATATTTTTTCAATGAATTGTGTAGGGAAAGGATCAATCACACATGCAACATTCAACTCCTGTAGTCCACAAATTATTATTATTCCATCTTTCTTTATGTTGATTACCATAGGGCTTACCCACTCTTATTCCTTTATGGACTCAATGATGCCGATTTCAACATCTTATCAATTTCTTCTTTATTTTTATGCATAAGTTAGGGTTCATCCTATAAGGTCTCTTCCTAACCGGGCACGCACCTTCCTTTAACTTAATTTTCATCTCACCCAAATATTCATGCACTCCTTTCAACTCATGGTAGCCTCTAGGAAATAGGTCTTGGAAATCATGTAGTAACTCAATTATCTTAGCCACTTCAAAGTCAAACTAGTAATCTCTAATTATGGCCTCCTTAGGTTCAACATCCATTCCAATGTTCACTTTATTCATCTTCATAGGTTCATGGTAGGTGCGTGCCTTCTCATCCGCACTATCTAAGACCTCACATGTACCCTCTGAATGATATATGTCCAAATTTTCCACTTCTTCATCATCCACCATGTACAATATCTTTCCTTTCTCCTTCTCTAGGAATCCATGCTCAAGTAGTTATGCATCTATCTCATTTACTTCTTCAAAAAACGCTTCTAGGTATGACTCACTACGTAAATCCTGAATGAGTTCTTCATCTTTTGCACTTTCTCCCATAGTCAGGCACTTCATAACCTGCAATGCCTCATTCACTAGAGGTTTAGTGGAGAATTAGTCAAAAGTCTGGATCATACCTGCAATAAAGTCTTGCCAATTTCTAGTCTCTCTATTCAACTCCGCATAAACATACCATACATGTGTAGCCTCACAAGGTGAAATAAAGTTTGTGCACCCACAACGAAGGTGGTAAAGCTTCCTGCCCCTATGTCCAGAGTCTCTCACACTGTTGAACGTGGTGTTGAACAAGATTATTACCATGATATTCATAGATTTGAGTAGGTGCATTACTTCTGAGAAACCTTGTTGATAGATAAATTCTCACCTCTCTCCATTCTATGATATTATCCCTATGAACCATCCACCAGTGAACTGCTATATCACACAGGGTATAAAATAACATGTTCCTTTTGTCCACCTGATCCTTCCACTATACTTCCATGGCTCACAGGAATACCTCAGGGTTTCCTTTGCCAGTGTACCGGGGTACATGGTTGTTGCCTAACCACCTAACATATAGTGACCTACTTACATGTGCAGTTGTGCTTCTTACCTCGTGCCCAACCATCTCATAAGTTCCATGTGCCCAATTTTCATAGGAAATACTTGTAGTATCACTGATGGACTATGCATCATCCCACTGGAGAACTCCTTCCTTAGATGGCTCAAGTACTTTTGGGTCTCGAATGGTGTGCACATAAATTTTGTTTAGATCTTCTTCACTTAAGGGATCAACATAAGGTGTAGATTTCCCATCTATCAAAGGGATAATAACTCATTATTCCTTATTCTTAAAACTAATATATCCCTTATTGAGCCATAGATCAACATTATTTGCATAGCACCAAGGGAACCCAAGTAGATCTGCGGGAAGTTTTCCGCTCGTAAGCGCTAAGACCTCAAAGTCCCTAGTGAACTTGGCCCCTATATAGTAATGGATGCATCCTTGAAGAATCCAATTGGCATGGCCTTAGTTCAATTTACCATATACAATAAATTGGAAGATGTCTATAATGGAGGTCTACCCATCTGAACCCATGCATCTAAAGTAATCACATTCACTTCCATGCCTATGTCAATAAGAATATTTCTCAAAATCTATCCATCCACAAAATCATTCAGAGTGATCTCCTTGTCATAATCCAAGCTATGAGGAGGGAGATTAGCATGCAAAATCTACCATCCATTCTTAATATAAGCGTGTAGAGTGTTTCCCTTTAACTAAATCCCTAGTAATGGAATAATTTCCTCCTAATGCAGCATCTTGCATACTTCCTTCAAATCATCAACATCCAACTTGAAAGTATCAACCGCCTTATTTTGTTCCAACCTCCACAATTTGTTCCTTTAAAAATTGTATTTCACCCTAAAGATTTCGAGTACCTCCATGGTTTCCGATAAACCTCCTTCGATGTGTAGGGTCTGGATATTTTGCATGCTCTTTAGTAATGGTAGGATTTTGTTGTAATGTTTCTCGGCATGTGTAGCCTTAGCACATGTAGTAATCTTCACAGGTACCATCTTAGGATCAGGTGCTAAATTTGGCATCCATTGGTTTTCCACAACATGATGTATTCTAACAACCCATGTGCACTTGTTCTCTTGTTTGTGCTTCTTTCTCAGATGTTCATATAAATATAAACACTCTTCATAGTTATGATTATTTCCATAAAAATAACAAGCAATGTTCTAAGGACACTCGCTCCTATAATGGTCAGGAGATTTACACATATAACATGTTCCATGAGGGAACTCACCTCATCCACCGCCATAGCCTCGACCTCTAAATCCACCATGGTATCCTTGACCTCTACCACGACCTCCCTCAAATTTCCCTTCATTATGATCATAGCACCCTTGAGTGTGATCATGATCATGTTGCTCACTTTTTTCCTTAGAGTTATTCGCAACTCCAGTCTGTCATACACCAATATCAATGGCATCATGGATCTGATCAATCAACCTACAATCTTCAGTATTGTGAGTTGTGGACCAGAAAATATTATAGTAGTAGGACACATTCTTCCTTATCGTGCATTGCAACAATGGGCATCATCTCACATCATGGTCTAAATGACATATCTCACAATCCAAGTAATAAGTAGTGCACCGATATGTGAGGAAAAATATCCTTAGTATGGCCCTCTACTTCACAATCTATGCACCAAATTCCAATGCATGTCTCATGTGCTTTATTGGCTAATAGTTTTTCCATTTCTGCAATATGAGCTTCCAAGAATGGGCTCACTCTAGTGTCATGTTCATGACTACCTCAAGCACACAAAGCTACTTCAAGCACCTCACATGGGTTTGTATAAGTCATGTGAGATCGCCCTCTAAAAGGTGTGATCATGCCTCGATGTGTTATGTTTGTGGAGCCTATTTTCATGTTAGAGTGTGGTACACCTTCTATGTGTTACACTCGAGTATTTTTACGGTGGTCCCGCTCACGGTGTGAGCGAGGTCATGGGGTTCGGGGCAAAGCCCTAAAGTAAATTTTCATGGGTGGTTTATTAACCCATGGGTAATGGGTAACCATTATGGGCTATTTTGGGCCCATGGTTTTTTGGTACCCATTATTTCGTAAAACCACCTCTTTGGCTACCCATAGGTTTATGGGACGGTTTTGTTTTTGCCCATTGTTTGATACCCATGGTTTTGTAAAATTGCTTAAGCAGTTGTCTATTTATATGGTCTTATGCATATGATAGAAATACAAGCAAATGTATTGCAGATGTGTTTTGAATTCAGGTGTGAATTCTGTAGAGTTTGTTGAGCATAGCTCTAAATGGATCTGGGTATTGTATTGAAAGAGTGGAGGCTTGTAATAAAATCGAGCAAGTGATTCTTGGTGGACGTAGCCCAAATTGGGTGAACCACGCTAAATCTTGTCTCTCATGTTGTGTTATTTATTCTACACTTTTATTTGAGATATGTAATATTTTACGCATATTAGTTTCTCTCATTGTTGCGATTCGTAAGGGATTATTCAACATATTTTATCTCTTATTTCCTAACACAATGAACCACTTGTGCATGTTGACTTGTATGGATATAATAAGATAGTTTAGAATCCACTAGCTCCCAAAGAAAAGCTCCAAGCTCTTGACTCCACTAGCTCCCAAATAAAATCCTCCAAAGACTCCTCTCCGAAGATACAAAATAAAAATCCCCCAAACATCCAAAATTAGGGAAGATATAGAAAAAAATCCCAAAATCACAAACCCATGGGAGGGTGACATGTGTCACCCTTCCAACTAAGCAATCCATCCAAGTCACCCATGTCATTTTCCAAGTTCCCTCCAAATAATAAATGCAAGGGGACAAAAATTCAAACTATCCCCCAAATCCCACAACACAATCCCAAGGTCACCCATGTAAGACAAGAGGAGAAGGATTTGATGGTGACTTGTGAGAGGGTGGAGTGAGAAAAGGATTTTTGGGTTCACAAAAAGCTTCCCCCACCCATGGGTTAGGTCCAAGGACCATTTTTAAGGTAAGGGAGACCCTTCCCTTTACATATATGCCTTCAAAAATGCCCTTTTTGATCAAATTCGGGATTTGAGAGTTGAGTGGGATAAACAAGGTGAGAAATGGTCCCCAAAAAAATGATTAGTAAATCCCAAGGCATCCCTAAACATGTTTAAGACAAATAAAACACCCCAAAAATCATCACAAATGACCACATTAGCACAAATCAATCCCAATTAAGTGAGCAATAAAGTAAAATTAATTTTACCATGGTGCTCAAGGGTAAGAGGGTAATAAAATGATTTAATACAAATTAAATACAATGATCAACCAAAATCCTCCAAATACAAATAATGACCAAAATACAACAAGGTGAGAAAAAGGGCTCGAGAAAGATGGCTTAGGAATCTTTTGTAGTGCTACCATTGAGTCATATGCTCGCCAAGTGGTGTAACATGTAATCTTGCACACTCAAGGAAAACCTCAAATCTTCTCAACATGATAAAATATCAATATAAATCATTATGAAAATCAACTATACTATATCAACTGAATAAGATTACACCACATCTATCTATCAACGATGCATAAAAACATGATCCAATATCAATAATATATAAATCATGATCAAGATCATCAGTAAAATCCATATAGAAAAAAAAATAATATATCAACATCATAATACCATCATCTCTAATCAACATGAAATGTCCAAAATCATGAATATCAAATAGTTTCTCAATAGTGCCTTGTCAAAATAAGAATTTCATATACCATATGATGATAATCGTAGCAATAACTAATCAAAATCTAACAAAATCAAGTATCAAATGTATCATATGCCATATCAAACTGATCACATTAGACAACATATCAAAGGAAGAGAGAAAAACTAGTGGGCACTACATGGGATTACTAACTGGTTTACAACCTTCCATTTTAAATTTATTTAACATCACTTTAACATAGTTTGTGAAATAAATATTCCTTTGTCGATTGAGAAATTTGCAAACCAAGAAAGAATGATAAATCACAAAGAATAGAAATTTCAACATCATTTTGCTTTTCCACAACAAATTATTGTCTCATTTTTCGTTACTTCCTCCAAAATTATATCATCAACATAAACAACAACGATCAGCTAATTCTCATCTTCGGTTTTTATGTAAAGATTATTATTAATAATAACATTCTTAAAAATTTGTTGTTGTAAATACTTGTCAATATCGAGTACCATGCTTTTGGGGATTTTTAATTCCATAAATATCTTTCTTGATCTTGCACACATAATCCTTATCATTGATAAAATAAATCCTTTTGGATGTACAATACACACTTCTTCTAAATTCCCATTTAGAAATGTTGATTTGAAATCCATTTGATATAATTTAAAAAATTATAACACGTGAATGCCAAAAGCATTCTAATGGATTCTAAACATGCAACTTGAGCAAAGGTCTCTTCAAAATAAATACCTTCTACTTGTACATACCATTTACACACTAACCTTTCTTTTCTTATTACAACTTGACCATCTTCATTCAAATTGTTTCTTAAAACCCACTTGGTGCCAATTACATTTTTGTCTTTTGGTCTTGGAATAAGTTCCCAAGTCTCATTCTTTTCAATCCAATTCAACTCTTCTTCCATAACACCAATCCAATGTTTTTCTTCAATTACTTCAATAAAAGTCTTAGATTCTATTTTAGATAACAAGAACAGATTTGCATGGTCAGATGTAGTTGTTAATATTCTTCTTTTCTATACTCCATCATCCTTATCTCCAATTATTTGATTCTTTGGATGATTCTTCTGAACTGATCTAGACGATGTCTTTGTATTTTTCCACTCGATCTCTTCTTCTTCAAATTTTTCTTCATCCCCCTTTTTTGTTTATTTCTTCTTCGTGTAGTCAATTTATTATACTTTTCCTTTTTATATTTTATTTCATCCACTCTCACATTTGTAATTTCAAAAAAATTGTGCGAGTTTTTATAAAAACATCTATAGGCTTTGCTTCTTGAAGAATGTATGTGAAACATTCCTTCATTTTATATAAAATCAAAATTTCTCGAGTCTTCATCACCTCTCTTTATGTAACACTTACTTCCGAATAATTTGAAGTATTTAACAATTGTTGGTCTTCCCTTCCATAACTCATAAGGTGTTTTGTTGTTATTTACTCTAATTTGGCATCTATTCATAATGTAAACTCTTTGTGATAATTAATTCTCTCCAAAATGTGTCAAATAGCTTACTTTAATTTAGCATTGTTTTTGAGATCTCTTGTACAGATTGATTTATTTGTTGTATAACTTCATTCTATTGTGGAGTCCTTGCAGCTAAGAAGTGCCTCTTTATTCCATGATGCTCACAGAAATCCTCAAATTCATTTGAGGTAAACTCACATCCACGATAAGATTTTAAGCACTTGATTTTTAAATCAGTTTCATTTTCAACCAAGGCTTTAAAGACTTTAAACTTCTCAAATGCCTCTAATTTTTATCTCAAGAAAGTGACCCATGTCATTCTATAGTAATCCTCTATAAACAACATAAAGTAACTCTCACCTTGTAGAGTAATATTTTTACGTAAAGTTTACCCTTGTCTATTTCCCATCGTGACACTACTTGCAAAAAAAGTGTTTGAAGGTTTAGTAATTTTATGCCTATATCTTACAACTTGTTTGTTGATTATTTTTACCAAATTATTGAAGTTCATATGGCCCATTATTCTATGCCATATCCATCTTTCTTCTGACTATCCCATGTAGCATTTTTCTCCCTTGATCTCACTTTGATCACATAAATATTATTAGTTGTTATGTGTGCATTTGCAATTAGTTTTCTTGAATCTTCCTTCCTAATATCATAACCATATGCATAAAATGTGAAAGTGTGTCTTTGATCACACATCTGACTAACATTGAAAAGATTATAATTTAGACCTTCAACATACAATACATATTCTATTTTTTGTTTTTTCATTATCAAGGCTAAGGGTTCCCTTTCCTGCTATTTACGTTGTGGAATTATCTCTAAATTTTATTGTGTTTGTACTTATTTCCTTCAAGGTGGGAAATTTTTCTCATCCCAAATAATTTTCCTTGGGCATCCACTTTGTCAATATACTATTTCTTTCCTTTGTCTTATGTATAAAACACAACATAGATTTTTCTTTCTTTTGATTATTTTTCCAAATTTTTACAAAAAAATTCTTTCTTCTTTTTCCAAAATTTTCTATATTTTTCTTTTTGTTTAGTAGTGGCATCCATCTTCTCATTCTTCCTGGGAGATTCTATAAAAATATTTTTGACAATGTCATGATATATGACCATAGTTATTGCATTTGTGAAACACTATATCATTCTCATTGTAATCTAATAGAGGGTAAACAAATTGTAATTTCTATTTACTAATTTATGACCAAAATGATTACATGAAAATAAGTAACCAAAGAAGTAGTTGTGAAACCTAGTCATGTAATGTTGTCTCAGAGGAAATGAGCTTTTACATTTTTATGAATTTTAATTTGGAAAAGTACTGATATTCTTAGTATCTTGATTTTCATTCTTTTCTTTGCCTTTATCTCTTCTAGGACCTTTTAGAGAATCTGCATAGCTCTTTGACTTGTCTGCATTTTTCTCCTTTGGTGGATCTTTGAGATCTTATTTTGTAGTCTTCTATTTTTCTTCATATCCAAGATCATTTTTGATAAATGGTGATCTCTCGGCTATTGATAATGTCATCTAATACTTCAGAGATATTCTAAAACTTGAGGTATATATTCAACGTATTAAATGTTTTTTGGAGTTCCTTTCTTAGGGAGATATTTTCATATTCTAGTATTTCACTATTTTCTTATTTTATTTTCAACTAGATTCTCACCACTTCCTTTGTTTTCATTCTTTTTCAATCTGAAATTTTAGGTTAATAACCATTTTTATGATTATTCTAGCTTTTGTAACATTTGTGTTTCCAAAGAACACTTTTCTTCTTCATATTCCTGAATCACTGTAATCTGAGTTTCAAAATGTTTTTCTTGAGAAATTTTAACTCACCCAAATCACATATGATTTATTCTTTAAGATCTACCTCTCCTTCATCTTCAACGTCTTCTTCTTATTCCAAAGTTTCTTTACATATAGCGGCATCATTTTTATTCCTATATCCATGAACAAAAGTTTTTCTTTTTAATTCTCGATATACCTTTATTTCTTTCCTTAACTAAGATACTATCCCTTTTTAGTTAGAGGCTTTTTTTTTCTTTCAAAACCTTTTCTTATATTCATTTTGTTTGAATCTCCTCTTGTTTTGAGGTTTTCTTTCCTTCTTATTCCCATCATGATTTTCCTCATCATCGATATCATCCTTATGTGGGAATTTGGCAGAAAAATGTCCTATTTTACCATAATTGAAACACTTGAAAGGTATATTACCTTTGTATTTTCTAGATCCCTTTTTAAGATTTCTAATAAACATGACCTCTTCCTCATCTTGTTCATCACTTGATTCAGACTCTTTATTTTTCTCTTTCTTTGAATATTTGAAAGTTGCTTCCCTTTTTATGGCTTCTTTGATTCTATCCTCATCTCATAGGCTATGAGAATTCCATGTAACTCATCCATCTTCAACCAAGTCTAGGTATTTCATTTCTTTAATAGTAGAAACTTTTACATCAAATATTAAAGGTAAAGATATTAGTACCTTTTGAACTATTGTGGATTCTTCAATTTTTTCACCAAGCCCTCTGATGATATTAACAATCTCATCCACATGTAGAAGATATGTTGCAACATTTTCTTCATCTTTCATTTTTAAGATTTCAAACTGTCTTATATGAGTCTAGAGATTTTCCTTTTTACTTTTCTATCATCCTCATAGATGGTTTGAAGTTTATCTTAGATTTCTTTTACTAAAGTTCATTACATTACCTTGATAAATTATGCTTTTGATGAGCCACACAAAGTTGCATTCATGGATTTTTCATTATTCTCACTGGCCTTATTTCTATCTGTATCCATTGGTAGAATTTTTGGAATTACATATCCAATTACTACTCTTTGTCACATATCAAAACCAAGATAGATTATGTTGGTTTTCAAATTGATCTCACCCTTGAATCCAGTGTATGTCTTTGAAATTTCTACTCTGACTGGTTTTCCCATGTTTTAAAATGTATGCTCAAAGATAGGACTATGTTAGAAATAGAAGTGAGTCATGTGTTTAGGGTGTGAATCCTATTTTTTGGTCAAGGAATGTAATAATTATGTTGCCCCTATAAATCCTATGAAAAATGGCCCCTTTTATCCTTCGATATTCTTTTGTGCTTCGCAGGACTCAAATTTACTTAAGGAGTAGAACCAAATGTGGAAGGTGTCCATGTGTCCCTTTGGCGCATTATTGGAAAGGTGAAAAGAATTAAAGACTCTCAAGGAGTGAGGATCCACCACGTGGCTAATGGCATGGCAAGGCATTCTAGACATACCGAAAAGTCAAAGAAAAGAGGGAGGGCTCGTGGGCCTCCATGTGTTGCTTAGGTGCAAATTCAAAAAGGAGAGAAAGAGATAAGACCCAAGGATGCACAAGGTCTCCACGTGTCATGCGAAGTAGCCACCACTGATGAAATAACCAAACGAATAGGAAGAGGACTCGGTGTTTAGAAAAATTTAATGTGGTTTTGGGTCTTGAGGCATGCAGATTGAAGGCATGGCTAAAATTAGATTTAAGGATCTTTAAATAGAGATAGAAAAGTAGTAGGTTAGCAAAAATCATGGGCACCATTGATGAAACTAGAGGAATTACAGAGTTACAATCAAATCCCTAGGAATGAAAAAAAATATGGGCTAGTGCGGGGTAATTTGAACATGCAAAATTCAAGTTTTCAAACATCATGTAGACTCATATAATGAAGATAAAGAAATAGTTTCAGATATAAATAAAAATGGGGTTCTATAGGGGCCCCAACCCATGATGAAGAAATTTGTATACATGTTTGGAAGTAAGGACACAAGAAGAGAAACAACGCTTAGTTGTCCCTTACTCCTTTGAAATTTCCTCCGAGCAGAGGAAGCTTGTTCAACAACTTGTTCTTCCTCAACATGAATTCATCTGAGCCCTGTGTCATCTGAACAAACACAATGGACCTCACTAGATCTTAGGACATCCCCATATCCATCAATGACTCAAGGGTCATTTTGGGATTGTCCATGATTTTCTCAGCTCGATCTTCTTCTGATAGGAAGATACCCAGTCTAGAAGATCGAACCACCCGTGAAAATTTTTTTCTTCCCTTTCCCCTTGTGAGGAGTAGACTATCAGGAATGGACTGAGGGGGAACATTTGGAGTGGTTGGAAGAGTAATAACTTCACCTGGGACCGGGTGGAATAAGAGATCTTGAGTTGGACTCACCCTTCCATCTCCTTGTGAAGGGTGGGAGCTCTCTTGGAGAAGGAATTAGTCAGGGCCCTAAAAATTCCTGGTCCATCTAAGGAGTATGATGCATTGAATGAGTGGAAGATCGAGATATTGAACCTTCCCTGTTGTCCTTGGAAAAATAAATTTCTTCTTTAGAGTGATGAGAAGATAAAGACATTTCTTCTTCTCCATCCAAAATGATAATTGGGGGTTGGGAGCTTGATTCCCCCTCTTCTTTCCTAAATATGATGTTGGTGTGGTGGATGGTTGTAATGGCATATGTCCTTCCTAAAATTTCTCTAGAGAAATGATTCTCCACTCTAGTTCATCCATTTTGTGAGAAATGGAAAGCATTGTAACAATGGAAGACTTGGCATACAACACGTAAGACTCATGAATCTCCTTTAGCACAAATTATTCATTGCATAAAAAGGGACACTAGTAATCAGTCTTCCCTATGACATGAAAGGCCTCCTTTCGATCCATAATTTCTTCAAGTATTTTGGAACTTTATGATGTTCCCACAAAAAATATGGAAATACATGGATTGGAAGTTGGAAAAGGAAGGATTAATATTGACCAATCTCACAAGGAGTGCGAGCCAAACTTGTCAATAGGTCAGGGGGCCTCTAGTATCCCCTCGAACTTTGATATCAAATAAAACTTTGAAAAAGGATTCATCTGAACCATGCAGTCAAAGATTTGGTTTAAATCTTCTGAAGAAATTTCTTTCAGACTATTTTCCATAATCACATTTGCCATTATACTGATAGAAGGTTTGTAAAAATTCTCCACTTTCAAGGAAGGAAAAGGGATGCATATTTATAAGAAAGTAGAATTGAGTTTAAAGTGAGGATGGTGCAAAATAGTTAAGTCAATTAAGATCGTTGCCATCAGATGAAAGAAGATTTTTCTCATCTCACATGAGCAGAATAAAATTGAGAGAAATTGGCACTATGTGATAGAAGGCATTTGATTGATGTGATATAATCCATGCAAGGAAAATCAGTTATGAGAGCAAGAATGCAGGTATGCATTACTCGAGGTATATTTTCAAATATGAAAAGGATTGCTTGTCACATCAAGCCATATGGAACTACCTGGGAATTATTAAAAAGGGGTTTCCTATATCCCAAGAGGAAATAAATGATTGAGACAATTGTCAAAAGGAAGCAACATGGTGCCCCAATCATATCGATGAAAGTAAGAAATGTGAATGGCTCACAAATTTTCCACTGGAAAAAATAGAGAAGAATATTCTCTTTAAAGATTCATGTTTTTGGGGAAAACGGAGGATGAGTGAGCGAGTGAAATTGTATAAATGTAATGAGAGTACTCTTGCATTGGTGGGGATTAAATTTTCTGAAATTTTAGAAGAGAAAGGAAAACTAAGAGAAAACCATTTTCCCAAGAACTCATCTGAGAAACCTATTAATTTATGTAATCTTTCATATTAAGTCGTGTCAATATGGTTGTAAGTGTACAACAATTGTCAATCATTTAGACTATAAATCAAACTTTCCCTTGCTGATAAATTTGATTGATTTTTAGTTAATTGTGTTTTGATCATGAGAATTTGTGTTTTCTTCTAAGATGAAATATTTCAAAATAGTTATTCATGTTCTGTTGTAGTCTTATATTAGGATCTCTTTGAATCACACAAAAATTTATCCTTTTGGTAGCATCATGGGAATTGCAATTATACTGTGAGAAGAGCTTTCATTTCATATGTGCAGTAAACAATTTTAAAATCATTATGTCTCCATTTTATTAAAGGTCATTTGTAAGTCTTTGAGTGCATCTTAGGTGTGAAAAATTATAGATCCCTGACATTTTATTGAGTTTTTAGCATGATATTTTGTGTTTAATTTCTCAAATATTGTGTGAAATCATGCATTCTTGGGCCTCCATGAATGTATATCTTCTAGTTGAAGGTGCATTGTGAGCTATTTGAGGTGTTTTTTTCTTTCACTGGGAAGATTTACCAACATTTGTTAAAAGTTCTCTGAAATTTGGTATAGTCAAATTTATCCTGCTTAATTCCCCAACCAAATATATCTAACACCAAAAAATCCCACCAGAAATACCCATGTTTGCATTGTTAAAGCCAAAATATACATAAGCATGTTGGTTCCATTGTTGTCTTTAGTAGTCTGAGCCTTGTTTTAGGAGACATCTACATTGTCTAAAGTGAAAACTCATCAAAGTTAGAATTTTTTGAATTTACCATTTATTCTCAAGGTTATTTCTCAATTTCCTTATAAGAAACTATAAAAAACTATTGATATATTCATTCCCCTTACAAATACAGACTACAAAACAGGTCCTTTCATCATGGCCAAAGGCAGAGCCTAAAGTAGGAGGGTAGGTCATAACCTCAACATGGTGTTACCTAACTTCTCCAAGCTCGAGTGATAAAAATATGATGATATCCATCCTTGGCTACAAAAAAACACAAATCTAGATCCATCATCCTCTAAGCATCCTTCTCATTCTATTGATGTTGCTCAGCCACAAAGGGAGAACCGATTCAAGTACCAACACCGCTCTAACAACTGTTGTAGGGAAATTTTGTGTAAATATTGATAAATATCAACCTCTGGTAACTTTCCAAACATGTTTAGAGTCAAATAAGTGGTCTAGATGTCATCCTTTATTGAGCTTTGTGAAAATTAAGCCGACAGAAGTTTTTACGTAATATGTCCTAGTTTATGTAAGCTTTGCACTAAATCCGCTTGACTGAAATAAATAATGACAAAGGATGCCAAGATTTGTCAAGATTTATTGAAATTAAGTACCCATTTTCATATGACAATTTATTTACAGTGTTATACACACCTAAGGTGTAAATCCTTAGTGGCGACTCCATATTTGTTCAGAATTTCTAGTAAATACCAATGTCTTAAGCTTTGAAAATTGATATTTGTTGTTGATATTTGCAAATATGGAAGGAAGAAGGTCCTTATTTAATAAATATCCTACTAGAATACTATTTCCGAGCTTGGAAGAACAAACCCAAATAAGAAACAAGTCTAGAAAGCTTTGGGGGATCAAAGGTCATGAGAGAAAGTAGTGCATGTGGTTAAGAGTGACTAGCCATGACAGAGGATTATTCTATTTCCTCCAGACAGTTCTAGATCAAGAAATACCTTGCCAATTTATATACTCCAACTGGTGAGGGTCCTTCATGTATGACTAATATAGGTATTCCTCATCTTCCTCCTTTATCACTTAGAGATAATCAAGTTTTTATGAGACCGAGTATTTAAAGGATCATTACTACGCTAGTACCTCAAAGGCCCCTTATCCCACACCATTTTAATCCTCCTATAGGATCACCTCCTCAGAATAACATGGCTCATCCTCCACCTAGACCTCCCTTTATTGTCAATGTGTTTAGACCAATAGATTTTAGAGGCATGGTTGGGTATCCTAATGTTGTACCACAAGATGTAAGAAATAGGTTGCCCAAATTTCAGGGAAATAATGCCATCAGTGATCAACACTTAAAACTCTTTGTTAATATGATGGAGGATTTCAAAATAGAACATGAAGATGTATATGTAAATTTATTCATTCACACTCTTGAAGAAGATGCATGTGACTGGTATAAATATTTACCAGACAACTCAATAGATTCATGGACTGAGATGAAGAATGCCTTCAGATTACAATATGGGGATAAGACTGACCCAAGGTTCCTCTTATTTGAGTTTGAGAATATAAAAATAATCCCAATGAGCCTGTTCAGGACTTCAATACCATATTTAATAAGACTTTGACTAGATTACCCATAATTTTGAGGCCTAGTGATGAGTCTTTCCTAATTAAATTTTCGATGCTTTTGACAAGAAATTTACTTATTATTTGAGGGATAAGAACCCTAGAAATTTAAGGCAAGCCTTCACCATGGCCTTGCAAATTGAAAAACAACATTAAGGCAACTGGAAAGCCTCCTAAGAGGGAGGGTGTCAAATTGATTAATCTTGAGAAACCTTAGTCATGCAAGGCAGTGGATCTGGAAGAAGTTATGAAAACTTTGACATGATAAGTTAAAGAAATATATTATAATCTTTCTAGAGAAGAAAAAGGAATAGGACAGAGCTCTCAAGGCCAACACCAACCTCAGGGCCAAAACAGATTTGGAAATCATCCTAAAGGTGATCACAGATCAGATGAGAGAGGAAAAGGGCCCATGGGATCGGAAATAAACAACCACAACCAAGAGAAAATAAGTTTGTCCTTGATCCTTTGAATGTTAGGGTTTCCATGGTAGAAGAAAACCATGTTATTAATTGGTGTGACAAGTTTTTCTTGTTGTATCCCCCCTGTGATCTAAATGAGGAAGTTCCTTGATAATCCACAATAAGGTGTCACTTCTATTGAATTGTTAAGTGCCGAACTATAGAGTGTTTTTAGGACTGTATTCACCGAGGTATCTCCTTTCCCTTCTAGTGATGATGTTGAAGTTGATATGGTGCATGATTTTGAATTACCCAATCATGAATTTGAGTATTTAAGAGCTTTAATGATTAAGAAGTATGATGGGGAACTCATTATGAATAAGACAAGAAGTTGCTTATGAATACAATGGTTGCTCAAGAAAAGGATTACAATTTTAGAAGTAGAGTTTTCAAAGGAGGAGGGCCACAACCCAAACCAAAACTCCTCTTCTCACTAACATCCCAAAGGACCCCCCTAAAAGGATACACCTAGAAAAGGTCCAGTCACTCCAAATAAATCTTATACCCCTTCTTATGCCCAAGTCATGAAGATTCTCATACTACAGGAAGGGGAAGTTACCATCCCTCCCAACACAGATTACCCAAATATATCCCTGTGATATTGCCCATATTTTGAGTCAAATAAAAATCAATGTACTTATTGTTGAATTGCTTAGAATTT
The DNA here is from genome assembly GCA_018340775.1 of Taxus wallichiana var. yunnanensis. Lineage (NCBI taxonomy): Eukaryota > Viridiplantae > Streptophyta > Pinopsida > Cupressales > Taxaceae > Taxus > Taxus wallichiana. The sequence continues at coordinate 810,797,891 of CM031240.1, read as the reverse complement.
TTGAGCATAGGAAAAGGGCATTTGAGTATTTAGGGTTCAAAGAGGAGGGAGTGCCCCCGAGAAAGGATGTAAATAGTGTGGATATTCCCCCTACAATTATAGAGTTGGAGGTGCCAGAAGCATTAGAAGACTTGGGTGAATCTCTTGAAGTATATTTGGGTATGTCCCTTGTTGAATCTCAGCTTGATGTTGATCTTTTTATACCACTTTAATCATTAAAGACAGACTCGTGCATAATTGTATGTTCGATTCAGGGGCTTCATGTAATGTGATGCCTCTTGAAGTAATGAATGAATTAAATATCAAGGTAACAACAACCTTTGGAAAATGCACCACTATGGATTCAAGGGAAGTACCAGTGATTGGGTATGTGAAAGGCTTAGTGGTGCAATTGGCATCTTATCCTGGTAAGTTTTTAACGATGAATGTATTCATTATGGATTTCCCTGCTAAATGGGGTATGTTACTATCAAGAAAGTGGGCTGCTAGTGTGGGTGGAAGTGTGTAGATGGATATGTCATATGCCACCATACCAGTAGAAGGGAACCTTGTCAAGTTGTATGGGGAGAAGAAGATGTTACACCTGATTGAAGATCCCAAAAATGCTTCTTATGAAGTGTTGTATGTTGATGTAGATGTTAATAATTTTATGGGGTTTACAGATTTTGAGGATCATGTCATTAATCAGAGTAGGTGCTTGGATCAAATTGGTGCCCCTTGGACTTTGTTGTTTGATGGTGCTTTCTCTAGTTTGAAATGGAGTTGGGATTATATTGATATCTCCAAACCAAGAAACCTTCAACTTCTCCTTTAGATTGAGGTTTGGATGTACAAATAATATCGTTGAGTATGAGGCATTGCTCTTAGGCCTAAGGATTTCTTGGAAGTATGGTATCAAGGATCTAATTGTTAAAGGAGACTCAGAGTTGGTAGTCAAACAAGTTAGAAGACTATATGCCACTAAGAATCAAAGGATGAAACAATATAAACATGCATTTTGGGATTTTATTGAAATGTTTTACTCCTTCAACATATTGTATCATGATAGAACCTAGAATGCTATAGTAGATAGGTTGGAGGTAATTGACTCTAGATTTGAAAATTACACTGTGTCTCCTTACTGTGATTATGATATTGAAGTGTTATCAAGACCATATATCCTTGATAATGTAAAACACTAGCAAGTATTTGATAATGATGCCTAGGTTCAGTAATTCTTGTAGAACAAAGGAGAATTTACTGATCAGTGCATTGACTAGGAACCAATGGTCACAATGTGTGATGGGAAAGAGACCATGTTTGGTAAGGACATAATCCAATTGAAGACAAACACAATCCCCAGAGGATTAGTGGCTTTAGAATCCAACTTTGATAATGTTGATAGGGTAGTTCATAGACATATCTCTGCTTCAAGAGATGTGGAAGAGCATAATCAGTAACTGAAGAAAAACCTAGGAAAGTATGGCTAGGTAGTAATTTGAGTAAGAAGGAGAAGTAGTCCTACATTGAGTTGCTGAAAAAGTACCAATATTGCTTGGCATGGTCTTACTCAGAATTGAAAGCATATAGGGAGGATCTTTTTCAACATGAGATACCACTGGAACCTAATGCAAATCCATTTAGGAAAAAGTAGAGGCTGATTAATCCACTCCTTTCCCTCAAAATGCAAGAATAATTGAAAAATTTAAGGGATGGAGGGATCATATAGTCAACAAGATATTCTTCATGGGTGGAAAACTTGGTTCCAGTTAGAAAGAAAATGGAGATATAGAGCTATATGTAGATTTTAGGAACTTGAATAAGGCCTCGATTAAAGATAATTATCCATTGCCTAATATGGATAACATGTTGTAGTTAGTCACTGGATCTAAATTACTTTTCAGGATATAACTAGGTGGTTATGAAGTAATCAAAGAGAATCAAGACTACCTTTACCACTCCATGGGGTACTTATGTTTATGTGAGAATTCATTTTGGTTTAATGAATGTTGGGGATACTTTTCAGAGAGAAATGGATGTTACATTCTCAGGTTACATCAATGATTTCATTGTAGTTTATCAGGATGATGTGACAATATTCTCCAAAAATAGAAGTGATCACTTGAGTCATGTAGAAAAAATGTTGATAAGATGTAGGGAATATGACATCTCGTTGAATCTGAAAAAGTTCCATTTCGGGGTTTAGAAGGAAAAATTTCTTGGGCATATTATGTCAAAAGAGGGGGTCATGATTGACCCTGAAAGAGTGGAAGCAATCGGTAAAGTTCCTATCCCAAAACCAGAAAGGGATTCAGTCTTTCTTTGGTCAGATAAATTTTATTAGGAGATTCATTTCTAATTTTTCTGAAATGACTATCCCTATTACAAGCATGTTAAAGAAGGATTAGATTATCAAATGGGAGGAGGGAGCTCTCTAAGCTTTCACTAGAATTAAAGAAGCATTGAAAAGTGCTCTAGTACTAAGACCCCTAATTACAAGAAGGATTTTGGATATTTTTCTTTACATCGAGAACACTATTACATCTGTACTTTTGTAAAAGGATGAAGAAGGAAATGAAAGGCCCATTTATTTTTTAGTAAAGCCTTGTAGAGGGGCTGAGTTGAAGTATACCATCATGGAAAAGAAGGCCTTCAATTTGGTAAGAGAAACTAAGATTTTTCAGGCCTTATATCTTGAGCTCTAAGATTGTCGCCTATGTTCCCCACACTATGGTCAAGGAAATTTTATCAGAAATGGAGGTTTCTAGTAAAATATGTCACTAGGTGAACAAGTTACAAGAATATGATATGGATATTCAGACCACAAAATTGGTAAGGGGTTTGGGTCTTGCAAGATTAATGGTAGAAATCAATCTACATGTCATGGAAATAAATGAAGTTGAAGGAGAAAAGAAGTGTTCAAGATAAACTAACAAATTCCATATGGTACAAAGATGTTATATTCTACCTCAAAAATTTGGAGTGTCTCAGGTCACTTGGATAAAAATCAAAGGAGGACACTCAAATTAAATTCCCAAAAATATGTTATGACAAAGTATGGGTTGGCTTGGAAAAACCTAGAGGGAGTTTTGTTGAGGTGTATAATAGAGGAAGAGGCCCCCAAGATTATTGATGAATTTCATGGGGGTGTATGTGGAGGTCACTTTGCAGGAAGAGTAACTGCTCATAAGATTCTAAGAGTAGGTTATTGGTGGCCTACAATTTTTAAAGATACAACATTATTGGTTAGAAAATGTGAAAAATGTCAAAGGTTTTCTGGAAGAATGAAATCATCTGGTGCTTTTCCTTTGTAACAATATCTGTTGAGGCTCCATTCAAATAATGGGGTATGTATTTCATAGGAGAAATGGAGGATTCCTCAAGTGCAGGGCATAAGTGGATTCTAGTAGCTATAGACTATTTTACTAAATGGGTGGAAGCCATACCTACTAAAAAAGCAACTCATCAAGTAGTGATGGATTTCATCCTAAATAACATCATCTGTAGATTTGGAGTACCCAGCAAAAATTGTGGCTGAAAATGTTATGAGATTTAGAGCTAAACCTTTAGTAAGTATGTGTCAGTAGTATGGCATCAACTTGACTTATGCTTCCAATTATAATCCACAAGGGAATGGTCAAGCTGAATCCAGTAACAAAAACCTACTCAAGATAATCAGAAGAACTTTGGAGGTCAACAAGAAGAAGTGGGGTGAGCAACTCAAGTTTTCCTTATGGGAAGACAAGGTTACAATTAAAAGAGTCACTGGAAAGATTCCTTTTGAGTTGGTATATGGAATTCAAGTTGTATTGCCCTTGCATCTGCAACTATCATCATATCAATTTTTGCAACAACTTGGGGAAGAAGGGATGATAGACCCATATGAGACAAGAATGAATCAGATATTGGCATTAGATGAAGAGAGAAGGGAATCTCATTAGAGGCACCTAAAGTTTAGAGAGAAACTTAAGAAATTTTTGATAAAAAGGTGACCCCTAGAGATTTCAACATTGGAGATTTGGTATTACTTTGGGATAATAGGCATGAAGAAAAAAGAAATCATGGAAAGTTTGATGCATTATGGATGGGCCCTTACTCCATTGACATAAGAATTGGTGAGCATACATTCTTCCTGAAGGATCTAGATGGGGATTTTCTTGAATTTCCTATTAATGGAAGGCACCTAAAACATTTCCTTGATTGATCTAGACAAGGTATGCATTCTGTATAGTGTATAGTCTTTTTCTTTGATTTTTTTTTTTTTTTGTGTGTTTTTGTTTCCCTTTTCATTTTCTTGGTCTACAGTGACCAGTTGCCTTGGTTTCTTGGTCTGTTTTTGTGGAAAGTTGTCTTTATTCGACCTTATGCATGTTTTAATTTGACTCCATAGCCAAATGGATTTTAGGCACTTGGTCTATTTGATTTGGGTTTGTGTGGTTCTTGTGGCACCCACGAAGTGCCCATACCCAATTCAAAGCTTGTGTTGGTTCTTGAATTTATCTCACCCTTGAATTTGGTGTATGCCTTTGAAAATTTTACTCTAATTGGTTTTCCCATGTTTTAAAATGTATGCTCAAAGATAAGACTGTGTTAGAAACAAAAGTGAGTTATGTGTTTAGGGTGTGAATCCTCTTTTTGGTTGAGGAATGTAATAGTTATGTTGCCCCTATAAATCTTATGAAAAATGGCCCCTTTTATCCTCCTGATATTATTTTGTGCTTCGTGGGACTCAAATTTACTTAAGGAGCAGAACCAAATGTGAAAATTTTCCATGTGTCGCTTCGCGCATTGTTGGAAAGGCATAAATAATTAAATACTCTCAAGGAGTGAGGATCCACCACGTGGCTAATGGCACGATAAGGTAGCCTAGAAAGACCAAAAATTCAAAGAAAAGAGGGAGGGCTCATGAGCCTCCACGTGTCACCCAGGAAAAGATTAATAAAAGAAGAGAAGTAGAGAAGACCCAAGGATGTGTGGGTTCTCCACATGTCATGTGAAGTGGCCACCACGGTGAAAAACCAAACGAATAGGAAAAGGACTTAGTGTTTGGAAAAATTTAATGTAGTTTTGGGTCTCGAGGCATGCAGATTGAAGGCGTGGCTAAAATTAGAGTCAAGGATATTTAAATGGAGAAAAAAGTGGTTAGTTAACAACAATCATGGGCACCGTTGATGAAACCAGAGGATTTTCAAAGTTGCAATCAAATCCTTGGGAATGCAAACAAAAGATGGGCCAGTGTGGGGTAATATGAACATGTAAACTTCAAGTTTTGAAACAAAATGAAAACTTGTATAATTAAGATAAAGAAACAGTTTTAGATATAAATAAAAAAATGGGGTTCTATAGGGGCCCTCATCCATGATGAATAAATTTTTATACATGTTTGGAAGTAAGGACACAAGAAGAGAAACAACGCTTAGTTGTCCCTTACTCCTTTGAAATTTCCGACTAGAGGAATCTTGTTCAACAGCATGTTCTTCCTCAACATGAATTCATCTAAGCCTTATGTTGTCTAAACAAACACAATGGACCCTACTAGATCTTGGGACATCCCCATATCCATCAATGACTCAAGGGTCATTTTGGGATTGTCCATGATTTTCTCCATCTTGATCTTCTTCTGATAGGAAGACACCTAGTCTAGAAGATCCAAACCACCCGTGAAAAATTTCATCTTCCCTTTCCCCTTGTGAGGAGTAAACTTATCGGAATGGGTGACAGGGAACATCTAGAGTGTCACGGAAGAGCAAGAATTACACCTTCTGGATCGGGTGGGATAAGAGATCTTGAGTTGGACTCACCCTTCCATCTCCTTGTGAAGGGTGGGCACTCTCTTGGAGAAGGAATTGGTCGAGCCTTGAAAATTCCTACTCTGTTGGAGGAGCATGATGCATTAAACGAGTGGAAGATTAGATAGCGAACCTACCCCTGTTGTCCCTAGCAAAAGAAATTTCCACTTTAGAGCAATAAGAAGATAAAGACATTTCTTCTTCTCCATCTAAAATGATAATTGGGTATGGGAACTTGATTCCCCTCTTCTTTCCTGAAGATAGTTTTAGTGTGCTGGTTGGTTCTAATGGCATATGTCATTCTTGACCTTTCTCTAGAGAAATGATTCTCTGCTCTAGTTCATCCATTTTGTGAGAAATGACAGGCATTGTATCAATGGAAGACTTTTCATACAACACGTAAGAATCCTTGGGAATCTCCTTTAGCACAAATTATTCATTGCATAAAAAGGGACATTGGTAATCATTCATCCCTAACACAAAAGGCCTCCTTTTGATCCATAATTTCTTCAATTATTCTAGAACTTTCTAATGTTCCCACCGAAAAATATGGAAATACATGGATTGGAAGGCTGAGAAGACATGATTGATCTTGATCAATCTCATGAGGAGTGCGAGCCGAACTTTTCGATAGGTCAGGGGCCCTCTAGTATCCCTTAGGACTACAATATCAAACAAAGCTCTGACAAAGGCTTCATCTAGACCATGCAGGTTGAAGATTTGGTTTAAATATTCTGAAGAAATTTCTTTCAGATTGTTTTCCACAATCACATTTTCCATTATACTTGATAGAAGCTCTATAAAAATTCTCCACTTTCAAGGATGGAAAATGGATGCATATTGGTAAGAAAGTAGAATTGAGTTTATAATGAGGATGGCGCAGACTAAGTTGAGTCAAGTAAAATCATTGCCATCAGATGAAAGAATATTTTTCTCAGCTCACACGAGAAAAATAAAATTGAGAGAAATTGACACTAAGCTGTGTGATAAAAGGCATTTGATTGATGTGATATAATCCATGCGAGGAAACTCAATTCTGAGAGGAATGAATGTAGGTATGCATTTCTCGAGGTATATTTTCAAAGATGAAAAGGATTGCTTGTCACATCAAGCCATATGGAACCACCTAGGAATTATTAAAAAGGGGTTTCTTGCATGCCAAGAGGAAAGAAATGATTGAGACAATTGTCAAAAGGCAACAACATGGTGCCCCAATCATATCTGATGAAAGTAAGAAATGTGAATGGCTCACAACTTTTCCACCTGACAAAAATAGAGAAGAATATTCTCTTTAAAGATTTATGTTTTGGGGAAACAAAGGATGAGTGAACAAGTGAAGTCGTATAAATGCAATGGGAGTACTCTTGCATTGGGGGCATTAAATGTTTTGAAATTTTAGAAGAGAAAGGAAAACTGAAAGAAAACCATTTTTCCCAAGAACTCGTTTGAGAAACCTATTAATTTATGTAAGCTTTTAAATTAAATCATGTCAAGATGGTTGTAAGTGTACAACCATTGACAAACATTGAGACTGTAAATCAAACTTTCCCTTACTGATAAATTTGATTGATCTTTGAGTTAATTTTGTTTTGATCATGAGCATTTGTGTTTTCTTTTAAGATGAAATATTTCAAAATAGTTATTCATGTTCCTATTGCAGTCTTATATTAGGGATCTCTCTGAATCACACAAAACTTTATCCTTCTGGTAGCATCATGGGAATTGCAATTATACTGTGAGAAGAGATTTCATTTCATATGTGCAGTAAACAATTTTAAAATCATTTTGTTAAAGGTCATTTGTAAGTCTTTAAGTGCATCTTGGGTATGAAAAATTGTATATCCCGACATTTTATTGAGTTTTCAGCATCAGCTTTTGTTGTTAATTTCTTAAAGATTGTGTCAAATTGTGCATTCTTGGGCGTCCATGAATTTACATCTTGTAGTTGAAGGTGCATTGTGAGCTATTTGAGGTGTTTTTGTCTTTCACTTTGGGTAGATTTCCTAGCATTTATTTAAATTTCTCTAAAATTTTATATAATCAGCTTTATCCCGCTTAATTCCCCAACCAAATACATATAAAACCAAAAATACCACTAAAACTACCCATGATTTCCTTATTAAATCCAAAATATGCATAAGAAAGCTGGTTCCATTACTATCTTTAGTAGTTTCGCCTTATTTTAGGAGACATATGCATTGTCTAAAGTGACAACTCATGAGAGTTAGAATTTGTTGAATTGACCATGTCTTCCCAAGGTTATTTCTCAATTTCCTTATAAAGGAGTATCAAATACTACTAATATATTCATTCCCCTTACAAATACAAACTGCAAAATGGGTCCTCTCACCTGGCCAAAGGAAGAGCCTAAAGTAGGAGGGTAGGTCATACCCTCAGCACGGTGCTACCTAACTTCTCCAAGATTGAGTGATAAAAAGATGATGAGATCCATCCTCAGCTACAAAATGACACAAATCTAGATCCATCATCCTCTAAGAATCCTTCTCATTTTATTGATGTTGCTCAACCACAAAGGGATAAACAATTTAGGTACCACAGATTAGATGTGTTCACATCCTTATACTCAGAATTCATAGTTTGTTCCATTGAATAATGGAGCCTTGTTTGTGAAGAAACCTTCTTGAACTTGATGACTAGCCATGTGTGTTTTTAGAACAACCTTCCAACAATTATATTGTTCTCAAGGAACCCGCTTAGATACCAATTGTAAAAAAACTCTTATATTTCAAGGGGGTGAATCATTATTAGATAAAATTCTAGTTATTGAAATATACCTCCACAATTTTAATATGAAAAACCATTCAAAATAACATAACACAGAGTAACAACATATTTACGTGGAAAACCCTCTCTTAGGAAAAACCACAAAATAAGACTATTTGGATCCACCATCCAAATCCAACCCAAATTAAATTCTTTACAATTGTTTGTAGGCACCAACCTACTAGAGACACCAATCTCCAAAGTTGAACACCGACTTAGCTAGTTTTGTGAGCTTTAATCCACCGGAGACACTAATCCCAATTTTTTGAGGCACCGACATAAACAAAATGATCTTCGACCTTCTATAGTTACGTCTTCAACCCGATGATGGTGATTATGCTTCTTATTCACTATTATTCCAAAAAATATATTATATATATTTTTCAAAAAATCATTCTCCCCTTCTTCTCTACTATGATGTACACTTTTTAACTATCTATTTTGAATAATCTTTTCCTTTCTCTTCTTCTACAACTTCAATCTTTCAACATAGATTCCATCATTCCATTTCCATCATGCACCTAATGAAATCATATTACTTTCATTTATAGATTCCACTTCCCTCGTTATGTTGTCTCTTCATCTTTATCTTCCTTTAAATATTCTCATGACTCTTCATATTACTTGGTACTAATGATTTGGAATAGTCAAAAATTGAATATATAATGCAAAAGTAATAGAACTTCCAATAGTCCATAATGATTATAAAATATCATTTCTTAGTTGTCTTTGGCCTTCCACGGTCGGATATAAAGTTAGTAAATAAATACCTTTGGATTTCCATCATCATACACATTCTCGCACACATGATGTGTATTTTTTCACATTCATTATGCATTTGTTGTGTATTTTTACACATTTGTTGCAAATTTGATGTGTATTTGCTTCACATTCACCGCAGATTTGTTGTGTTTCCTCTCTAATTCATCCTATCAAAAATATTTCTTTCCTCCACGTATTATTTGAGTTTTCTCTTTCTCTTCTTTAGATCCATTTCTCCACACTCACAGATCTTCTTGAGATTCAAACAATGGTCTTCTTTAATTGTTCTAATATTCTCTTTAGCAGATCACTCTTTCCTCTCTACTTATTCACTTTCTCCACCCAAAAAAACTATCCAAATTCATGTATTATCATCACTCTAGATCATTCAAGAAAATCCTCAAACCAATATGACATCTCATATTAATTTATCAATCAACATCTATATATTTCATGTTTCTTGATCCTCTACATTAAAGAAAACTCCAATTAGACTCGAAGCTACAGTGTACAAACTCTAAAGCTAAAGTATGAGACTTCAAAGATAAAATATGGGACTCTAAAGCTCTCTGGTTAGACTCCAAAGCTATATGAATATAATCGAAGCTAGAATAGGAGACTCCAAAGCTATAAACATTTATTAGTGAAAAATCTTTCAACAATCTTCTATTTCATCTAGATACTTTAGTAGCCTTTGACATCAATGAATCCAATAAATTTGTTATATTATATTGATTCACCCCCTCTCAATATAAGTATGTGTTTAATGAAGGATCATCTCAAATTATTAACAATTATATACAAAAAAATGTTAATGGTAAAACAAGTGAATACATCCTTTAGATAGTGGTTCATTTATTTGTGTAACAATATTTAAAATTACAATTATGATTATGATAATTATTAAATGGTAATTCTACCCGATCAAGATATATCCAATGGAGATGATGACATTAAATTGTCTGAATGAAGGTTTATTTAAAAAATTATAAATGATCCCCATGATTATGAACTATTTAAAATGCAATGTATGATTTCAGTAGGTAACACTCACCTTCTACTCACCATGTGATTGTGGAAACACAAGCGAAGCCATCCTTAGATAACGTTTATTGTTTTGTCTAAAAATAATATAAATATACTCAAACAAAGGAGTAAAATTGGGGTATTATTTTTCAATTAAGAAAATGATGATTCATGATTTTCTAAACTTACTCAATAATTGATTTCATGCCAAAAAAACATGTTTAACTCCAATGTATCATGATGGAAAAGGTAAGTCTAATTATTCATTATAACTAGCAATCATTCTCGAGAGGTGTAATGGAGACTATGAGCCTCACCAACAATCTTCAAGATTCAACAATATTTTGGGTAAGGAAAGTGATAATTTTAATACTACATTGACCACCAAAAGGGGAACTTATGTTTAGCTAAAGATGTGACTTAGAGTATATGATTCAGATATAAATTTCCAAAGAGATAATGATATAGATACTAAGAAGATTATTAAAAAAAGGTTATTATTTTTTACCTAAATGATAATGCAAAGTATTTTTAAAAGGAAATTAGACATCCTAATCCCTTAAAGTGATAATTTGTTATATCTAAATGAAAACATCATGGTCATGTTATATCTGAATATGGGATAGTTATATGGTCAAATACAATATCAACTATCCTCAAGTCATCTTTACCATTCAAAAAAAATATTTGTAGTCTTGTTTAATAACGATATATTTTGATAAAATAATAATGTGATCATTATTATTTCATAATTTAATGATACCTATTATTTTACCTATTCCTAACCTATTTAATCTATCAAGATATTTAAGAAAGGATGTTATAAATTTAAAACTTGAAGAGGAAGGCAGGAAAATATTCATTGCTTAGATATAATAAATCCTCATAAAAATCTTTTTGATTTCCCTTTTCTGATTGGTTTCCACCATCAAACCTTTACCTTATATGTCTCATTCTCAATGTCCTTAGAAGGGTATAAATTTCCTTCTATTATAACCATCCATATTGAGACTTTATTTGATCTTGTTCGTATTAAAACAAATTATCCCTATACCATATCTACCTTTAGATTGAATTCTTCTTTAAGTTGTTTACATTTAGGTCCCACATATATTTCCTCATTGGTATAAAATTCATAATTAGATGCATATAAGCTGGATTCATAATTTGAAGACCACTTAATCCTTGAAATTGAATATTTGTTGTATCTAAATGATAATATTATGTCCACATTATATCTAAATATGTGATAGCTATATATTTGTATGTGATGGAAAGGTCTGCAAGCTATGAAATGGAGTTAAAGAACCTTAAAGCTTGACTAAACTTAACCATGCACCATAAGATTAGAACTAAACAAGAAACTATCTATGCATGCATAAATTTGAAACAAACATTCAAACCCTAGTATATATACTACTCTCTACTCCATGAAAGCTTAATGAAAGTGAACCTAGTTAGATTCTAAGCAATCAAATTGTGTGTTGTTTACTCCTAAACATAGTGAAGAGATCTCTCCAAGTTGGCTACATGGCCAAGCTTTAGATATTCCCTTACTAACTATATTTGGAGTGGATGGATGCAAGATGGAGGAGCTCTTAATAATGGAGTATGGCCAAGATCCAAATGTTCTATAGCTTAAAGCTATCAAAAATGATTTCTAATGCCAAGATCTCCAAATATGAGAGATATTTTGTTATGTAAACAAGGTGTAAGGTTGAGAGGGAGGGGTGACCCTTCTATTTATAGTTTTTCACTTGGGAGAGTTTGGAATTTGGGTGCATGTGGGACTAAAGCTCAAAAATCACTTTTATATTAGATTAGGATAAACATGCTTTAGGCTAGTTAACTAGGATTTAGGCTAGTTAAACTTGATTAACAAGTGATTAGAGACTCATTGAGAGTTGGGAGGGGTCTGGATAACCAATTGTGACTGATAGATAGCCTACGAAGCCAATAGAAGTGGTCTAGAGAGAACTAGGGAGGTTCTGAATGGTCAAAAGGAGGAATGTTTAGCTAATAAGAGATATATTAGCCAAATAAGTTGAATATGGGAAGAATACGACTGAGAATGTGTCGTAAATGGGAATCTAAGAGTGGGGAAAAGAATGGGGAATTAACAAAGTGTCGTTAATTTGTTAAATGGGAAGAATGCTAAGTGTAAGCATATTTTAGGTGTCTACAATATTCATATAAAGTATCAACCATCTTCAAGTTATTTTTACCATCCAATAAAAATTATTTGTAGTCTTATTTACTAATAATATATTTAGATGAAATAATATTATGATCATTATTATTTCACAATAATGATACATATTGTTGTACCTAATTTATAACCTCTTGAATTTTTAATATTTTTGAGAAAGGATTTCATAAATGTTAAACTTAAAGAGGAAGGCAAGAGGATATTCATTATTTAGATACATAGCTTTAAGAACGACAATTACATGACAATTCACTTCTTATAGATTATCATATGTATTTTTTCTTGTAATTTTGTGATGGTGTGGTTTGAAGGATTGTCTCATGTCATTAACCATTATATAAAATAAATAAATTTTGATGGTGTAAGGCACTAATAGGTATAGTAATTAGTAAAGTACTAGTGGCTTAAATTAGGATTTTTTTGCAATCAAATTACGTATGAAATTTATCATTATTTTTGGGTGTACAACTAAATTATTAACACAAAAACACATGCGACTTGATCCTAATCACACTTTATCCTTCAATAAAAAAATGGACCTCTTAAAAATCCTTGTCTTTGACACACAACCATGAAAACACAAATTAATCAATTTTAAATAACTTACACTAATGTAGGTATGAAATCATTTCACAAATATTATATTTCAAAGTGATACTACTATTCTCCATATTACAATCGATGTATTTAGAGGTAGAATTTGTGTACTTCGATTCTCTTTATTAAATTGTTAACTTAAGATCTTAAGGGAACAAATCATGTTTCGTACATTAGATGCACATCAAGATTAAATATAATATAATTTGAAAAGAATATTGATAATATTGCATAAAAATTAGAATTTTCATTGATGCCAAATAGAACTACAAGGTTTTCTAAGTGAATATTATTTCAGGAATATACATCAAAGAAAATTGGTATTTATTTGTTCCACATCATCTTAATTGTAACAAAATATAATTTTTCATAAAAACCATTACTTGAGCCTAGATAAAATATCCCATATTGACTTTCACATTTTTTCATAACCTATAATATATCATTCAACATCATTATCACTTTGTCTTTCCTCAATTTGTTGAAGTGGTGCTTTATATTCTTTAATGGATGCATGCCCATTTTTTTATTATTATTCTTTCTCGATTTTTTCCTTCTTTTGTTGACAAATCCCATATGATAATATTCACATTAATGTCACTTGTTCCTTCATTTACTTATTTTTATTCATTTTTAATGTAAATAATCCTCATACAATTTATTTTTGGTTTCCTTTTCTAACAAATGTCCACCATAAAACCTTTACCGTATATGTTTATCTCTCAATTTCCTTACAAGGGTATATATTCACTTCTACTCTACCCATCCATATTGGGAATGTTTTTGATCTTGGTCATATTGAAACAAATTTTCCTTGTACCACATCTACCTTTGGATTGAATTCTTCTCTAGGTTGTTTACATTTAGTTCCCACATAAATTTCTTCATTGGTAAGGACATTTTGTCTCAAGTAATCATCCAAATTAAAAAAGAATTATTATTGGTATCTGAGTCATGTCTATTTTTTTTTCTAGAAAACACATTCTAATATATCACTATTGATGAAGGGATTATCTAAAAATTTAAAATATTTTCCCAAAGACCTTATCTTTAACACCCAGATTGCTTCCCCTCCATCTATATAACTTTTACCATATTAACTAATATAGGCTCTTATTCTTGTCTTTAGTTATTCCATATCTTTCAATGTGTTAAATGGCTCTAGTTGAGGTTTCCCTTTAGGCAAGTATGGGCTTCCATTAGGAAATGTACACCAAACATTGATAGGATTAGACCATGCAAGATCACTTTTGGTATCTTTCTATTGCATCATTTTGTATTCCATTTATGAAATGTAATTTAAAGTATTGAGGCTTACTAAGACCCATTATCCTTGACTCCCATCCAGTAAGTGCAGCCCCATAGTATTTTAAGCCATAGACATATTCAATCGGGTATGGTGTGAAGGAAATTTAATTATCCTAGCATTTTCTATATGTATCCATGATATGCGGTAGAGAATATGTATCTTATCTCCATAAAATAGTAGACAATATCCCAAATGTTCCATCAATATCTTCATGGGTGTGTCCCATCGCGAAACCTTACATACACCGCATTAAAAACCCCTGAATGTCAACATGGATATAAAACCAAAAAAAAAAATTACCATCACTTGAAGAATTTTCCAAGTACTAAGTAGAGTATTGGTGATAATAGTTTGAGTGAAAATAATGTTTCAAATACACTTATTGAAAGAGATTGCATTGTTGTAACCTTATACACTTGAAATTTTTCATATGAATCATTTAGTGTTTATTTTGAGGACCCATTATTGTATAATAGGTGCCCATATACATCAACCATGGGTAATTCAAGAATGCGAAGAAAAAAGGTTATTGATGTTACCGTGAAGTTTGAAACTCTTTCAAGAAATGGAAGACTAGAGTGACAAAAACCTATGTCTTGTGTCCATGAGTAATAATAATTGTTAAAGAGTTTGGGAGGTTCTAGACGTTACTAACTAACTTATATTTCTTCCAAAAACTTGGTATGTAAATCTTCACTTGTCCATCTTATCATACACAATACTTAATAATTTTTCAGGGTTTTCCTCATATTCGATCCTATGGGAATAATAATCTGCATGACAACTTGTAATCTAATCATTGTGACATTTTTGATACTAATGCAACTGTTTTAATATTTTTGGGTTTGATGTGTCTTTTTCATTTTTTCATAATATCCACACACTCATCACACTTTGCAAAGAAGTTTTTCTTTGCAATTGAAACATCTTGGAAATAGTGTGACCATATTTTTCTAAAGTTAGAATATGACACTAGAGGGAGATTTAACATTACAAGGTCTGCATTACACTTTTTAAGAATTAAACATTGAGGACAATTTACCGTAAACATCATTATAGGGACTCTGTTCCATCTTGACTTATGGAGTGAGTCAAATGAGGAGCCATAACTGAATTTTCATTAATTATTTTTCTAATACTAGAAATCATTGCCATAGTATTTGGCATTTATTTTTGTTATCCAACATTACCATTCACTTCCCTAATATCATCAATTCGAAATTCTTTCTTGTACTTAAAGAAGGTTCTTCTAGGTATTCCAAAAGTATTAAACCAAAAATTCTAACATACATCAAGGGTGTAAAAATTCATAGTAAGAATACATTTTTCCTTTTTATGTCATTTTTATTTATGGGTCCATTTTATCCCAATGTATTCAACCCAAAATCCCTTCTTGAAATCTCACTCATATATCTAAACTTTTGTCAATCACTAGTGATTGATCCACTAGGTTTTATAGAACTAAGACAATTATTTTGGTAACAAATCATATTTCTTACTTTATCCAAGAAACATAATTCATATTCATCTTGGTAGATATTATATTCGACACATTGAATTCCAAAGTGGATTGGGCCTCAAACGTTTATGATGTCTATATGGTATTTTTGTCAAAGGTTATGGATAAATGTAATTCAAGACATTAATAGGAACTGAGCATGCCAATTGAGGAAGTGATTCTTCTAATGCACTCCACATATTGACCTCTACTTCCTTTGTAAATTCCTTGATTTTTTCATCCATCGTTGAACCACTAAGGTATGCTAATCGATTTGAAGATGACTATATGAAAGAACCCTTTGATATGGTGCATTTGGAAACTTTAGGGTTGAATATGGTATTAATAAGGAGACCAAATGATTTCCATCTAACAATGTAAAATGAACCATATATCCTTCACGTACATTTATAATTTTCCCCTCTACAACATATTTTTTTCTCATTCAAACAAAGATGGATTAACTTTTCCTTAAGTCCTCTAAATTTTAAGTTGTAATCATAGGCATTTTATGAGGCTAAAAATTCAAATGTAGTGTCCTTTTAAACTTTATGTAGACACCTAAATTCAGTATCTCTACCCTTTTCTACCCACGTACGTGTATCTCACCATGGTCCTAGATAGACCCCCTTAATTTAATTAAATGCCTATCACCTTTAATATTTATTAATAAACATTAATTGATTAATCTTAATTAATTAATTAATATCCATTATGCCCTAATGGAATTTCCCTTTGGAATGATTTTATTCTAAATCTACATTCCTATGCTTTTTCTAGCTTTTATCCTACCTATATTTATCCCCTAACTACCCATGACACATCCCTAAACAACCTCTTCCCACCTACAAGCTTTAAAGTACTTTTCCCATCCTTAAAAACTTGAAATCTTGACTAAAACACAAAATCAACCTCATTGGGGAAAGTTTCCCCATAGTCGGTGTGCAACCCAACCCAGTGATCATCGACCCTATAAAATTATGTTATTCCTTTCCAAAAGAGACAGATGCATATAAACATCCAAGCTTTCTTGTGACTTGCAAACTCTCTCTCAGGCCTAAGCATCTCTGCAATAGTTACAGACCTCTTGGATCTCCTTCCAACATGCTTGCATCACTCTCTTCCATCCTTTGTGAGATTATTACCATTGTTTTTTATTGCTTCATTAAGTAATTTTCACATTATCGGTGTCTTTCTTACATCTAACGCTTTTTTAGGACCAAATCATCTTCAACAGCACTAAAAGCTCTATTACCACTTGTTCTTCTATCCTTTTTGCTTGCAGTTATTTTTTCCATCCATTTACCTTTCACCTTATTCTACGCTACTATGGTCATCATCACCCAAACCATGTCTCCATCGACCTAGCCTCATGTCACTACATTTCCTATCTCTACATCATTTCTCTGTCTATGTTTGGACTCTTTCATTCCTCTCGGGCTCCATATTTTTTGTCCTACTTCTTTGTTGCTTTGAATCAATCCTATCTCGCACCCTCGGTCTCCATTGACCTACGTCTTGTGTGTCAATTAATCTTTCCCTACCTTTATTTTCTTCTATCCTCTAGTTTCTTTTGCCTTATATCTCCTTCTTCAAGTTATTTCTAGAATTTTCATACTACCGAGATCTCCACATTTACACTCGAGATCCTTACAGATCTACATTTTCAGATTTTGTTCCACTCCATCAACTCAGTCAACGTCGACGTTCCCCTCTATAGCCTTGGTCACCATTGAACCCGTTAGGTACTTATTTTTATGTCGGTTTAGATCATATTTGTATGTTACTTACATTTCTACATTTTCATATTATTGTGTGCCTCATATTCTACATATTATCCTGTTATTATCATCGCTTTTATCATATCTTATCAAACACGAGGGTTAACATCCGCCAAGAAATTTAATGCTTCTTGGAGCCAAATTTTCAGGAAACCCTCATCTAACATCTAATCTATTTTATTTATATTCTTTGTTGTGTAGGTCATCAACTTGTAACAGTGAGGATCCTTCATCTACTTTGTGCCTGTATCATTTACATCATACTTCAAGTTACCATAAACCCTCCATGTTTTGAGTTATTTAGTACTAGACCATTAATTTTAAAAGGAACAAAAATTAGATCAACATTCCTAGCACGCTCTGGTAGGACCACCCTTTAGGTGATTCCTTGCATTTCTTGTTATTTTATGTGTTTCTTCTACATACAATGTAGGAAAAAGCTTCATTTTTTCCTTGATCGTGTTACGCTTGATTGCTTGGATTGCTCTTCGCTTGCACCTTCTCGAAAATCAGATAAATTGGAAAAGCATTCTATGGTATTCTCTTTTTATCTCATTTTCTCTTTTTACATCGTAACTTCCCTTTCCTATGTGTTTTCCTTTATCAAAATTCACATTTTGGATTTGTCTTAAAAAGAACCCTTTGCATTTTCACTTGAAAACATAGCTTAAGTAAGGGTTAGTTGGTTGCATCCCACTTCTATCACACAAAAATAAAATTCATGCATCAATCAACACATCTAGACATCTTCCTACCAAGTAAAATGATTAGGATTTGATCACCCAACAAAAAGCTGCTATAGCTACCGAAACCAACCTTAAACTACCATTTCTTAGGTACCTTCGTTATCCATCCCTTTCTTTTTCTCACATTTCCTAATTAATCATGTTAATCAAAACGTCATTTCTTGATTTGTTTGTTAAAAAATTCATTAAAAAAATATTTTCCCATTTCATGTCTATTAATATCTCTTTTCAAACCATGCATAAATATAATATATCTAACGAAACTTATTCCAATAATCTTGAGATTGCATATTAGATCTCTCGACCTTGTGAAGACCATGTCATCCAAATTGATCCCCCTTTTGAAACCAACTCTCCTATCTCTCTTCAACCAACCACACCACCATCTCCTACTCCTTTATAAACTCTTGGGCCTCCTTCTAGCCCCATTTATGAATTCATATTTTGTAGATCTCCCACAATCTCTCAATCTTATCAATCCACTCAATTGGTGGATCCTATTCCACCCCATCACCTCAAACCAACACTATCCCTACTTCATCCAATATTATCACTAGAATTCCTATCCAACCATCTCAATCTCCCAAAACTCAACAATCAAATATCCCTATTCAATCTCAACAATTACATCGCATTCCTATCTCTCAACAACAATCATTATCACAACCTATCCCATCTCATCACATTCCTATTCAATCTCCACCCTTTAATTATATCCCCTCTTATCAAACATTACATCCTTATCCATCCAATTCTCACGTTTTCAAACCATAACTATCTACCTCTTACATGAGGCCTTCACATGAAACTTTTAAACCATCTTCTAATTATACCCCCTTGGGGGAATCATACAGTTTGATCTTTGATAAGTTGATAGCAGCTTGCCTCCTCATACTTCCTCCCATCTGACCTGTTGACCACTTACACCCAAAACCCACTTGGTATCATGAGGTTCATTATTGTAAATATCATCAAGTCATAGGTCATGACATCGAAAAGTGTCATTATTTTAAATATTGTGTTCAACAACTTATAAATCAGGGGGATCTCTAGATAGAAAATCCTGCCTCATCTCACAATCAACCCCTTGACATCTTTAGACAACTTTTTCCTAATCCAACACCAAAAATCAATTTTACCTTCCACATCTTACACATCCAATCCTTATGTAATTAATACTATACATAAAACACCTCCATCCTTATCTATCTCATCTACCTCATCATTTATTCATACCCTAGACATTGTTCCTACAACTTCTACTACACCTATCACATTAACTTCCACCATTTTTCCTACATCTACATCTATTCCTACCTTTACCACATCCACATCAACCACATCTATCATAACCCAACCTATCATACCTAACCCCTTATCCATATCCAACATGCTTATCACTACACCATCAAACATCCCAATTGTACCTATCTCTCCATCAATACCAATTACTTCTATATCTACCATATCAAAAATTCACTTATGTCTACATTGACATCTTCATCACATATACCTACATATTTTCCCATGGCCACATCACCTATTTTATCTCAATATTCTACACTTAATCTTCCAACATCTACTATTTCCACATTAACTAATCCAAAACCTACACAATCCACATCTTGCATAGACCTCATCAATCACATCATACAAACACCCCTTTCCCCATCAATATCCACATCTACACCCACCATTAATCTTACACCTATATCTACTTCATCCCTTATCACATCCACTTCATCGGATTTGATCATACCTACTACTTCATCTACATCTATTCCACCCTTACCTATTATACCATCTATGGAATCAATCCCAGTTCCTCTTTCCACACTTTTTCCTATATCTACCACATCCACTATCGTAACTACATCAGCTTCATCTTATCCTCCTACATCTTTTTCATCATTTGAATAGTTTTGAAAGCATTCCAACTCACCTTGACTTCAAATGATCCTCCCATCTCATCCTCATAATAAAAACTTCCACATCTTCTTTAGATGTTATCAAACAAAAATTAATTCCTCCACCAATACCAACCACACAACCTTCAGATCCTCCAATAGAGATTATTGTCATCACTTCGAAGGGTAAATCCTCTCGATCAAAATATAAGAATCATGCTAAACATCCTCAAAGGTATCTTGTGTATCCTTGTAAGAATTTAGGTCTTCCTATTCTCAACAATCCTATTTTACAACATCCATCCCTGGAGCACCCCAACTATTTTAGGGCCAAGCCCTTCATCTAAGACATCTCCCAATATTCAATCCAAATCCAAATAATCTAATCCTCCTCCTAAATTTTATTCATCTTCCAAGACACCTAAATTACCCATCCAATCTACATCCACTTATTACCCTAAGTCCAAGTCAAAATATCCTACTATGCCTCACAAGAGAAAAATCTCCACTACTTCTATCAAATATTACACAGAGATTCTTAGACATTTAATTCAAATATCTTCCATCACGCTTCCACCTATCAAGGTTTTTAACCCAAATAGTAATAATTCATCTTGGTTTATATCAAATTTTGTTTGTGCTTATCACCACACCTCGGGTCATGACACTTTGAGAATTATAAGGCCCTCTAATCCATCATCCATGATCTCATTGAAGAAGATGACTTTATTATCTAAGAGGATATTACTTCTCCATCCATCTATTTATCTACAATCAATCCAAATTTTAATTCTACATCTTCATTCATCGAGTTGCCTCCACAAGAAGGTCCTCCTTTGTTCATTGATACTATTGACCTTATCAATCATCATTATTATCCCTAAACATCTATCCATTCCAAATCCAAATTTTTCATCCACATTCCTTCTAATGATCTCAAGAAATCTTCTTCCACATCCACACACTCATCTACATACTAGTTAACCAACATAGTTTCTTTCATTGGGGATAATTATCCCCTTTTTATTAATCCTTTCACACCTTATCCACACTAATTCATCCCCTATCTACCTTGATGTTGGGAGAATTCACTTTTGACATTATTTTATCTCATCCAATTTTATTTGACTAATCTCATCCGATCTTACCCAACCAATCTATCTATCATCTCATTTTTCAAAATCCCACTTTTCCGGCCATACATTTGCCTCTCTTCCGGTGCCATATTTTTATCTAAAATCCAATTTTGTGGCCATATTTTTCCCTCTTTTGGGGACCATTCATTTTCTCATCCTAAGTCCACCATTATGGTCATATGTTTCCCTCCTTTGGGGGACCATTCATCTCTATTTTCATCAGAGTCCACCTTTGTTGGCCATATTTGTGCCTCTTTTCGACACCATATTTCTCGTTCAAATTCCACATTTGTGGCCATATTTTTGCCTCTTGTGGGGCATCATATTTCCATGTTTTCATCAAATTCCAACTTTGTGGCCATATTTGTGCCTCCTCTGGGGAACCATCCTTTCAATACTAATTCCACCTTTGTGGCCATATTTGTGCCTCTTCCGAGGCACCATATTTCCATATTTTCATTGTAAGCCTACCTTTGTGGCCATCTCTTCTTCTCGTTAGAGATGTATTTTTCTCTCACTTCCTTAGATTTCAAAGGTAGTGCATAGTTTCCATATCCTCTCATCTTATATATCCCATCTGTTGGTATCCAAATTTAATATCCTTCATAACTTGAAAAACATCATGAACTTGCACAAGACACTCAAGGATAGATAGATGGTTTGTATGTCATTTGTAGCTAGGGAGCACACCTATCTGCTTGTTTGCATTCAATATTTGGGGAAGTGGATAGCACCTTCAAAAGGGTTTTGATCTAACCCTCACTATTTTAGGTTGTGCCTATCAACCAAGGCAAGAGAACCTATATTGCAACCCTTATATGGTAAAGGAGATGGAGATATCCTTGTGTTTTGCATATGGTATGGAAGGGGCCTTGTGAAAACAGAATCAAATATCCATTATCCAAACTCAAAGGAGTTGTCACTACTAAATGATGGAAATGTTTTCAGAACAAAGCTAGGGCTGCTAAAGACATGATAAAACCCCCGATATGCTTTGTGCATTTTTGTGAAAGGATGGAGTTCTTTTGTGGACACACAATACAAATGCAGGGGTAGTATAGGCAGGATGAGTTAGTTTAAATGATATTCTATGGGAGATGTTAGGACAAGAGTAGCTAGGAATCACCAACTTCTTTGAGAACCTTTGCAAGAAATTTGTAACACCTACACAACAAGAACACTTCCAGAGATTTTAAATGCTCCTTCAACTAGGATATGTGCACAAATGGAGGCCTAGATCTGCACTCTTCCACACAACCTTTGATAACCTGCCACAAAAGCTTGAAGCAAAATACCAACAAAGTATCCAGGAGTCCCTATTCAATCATGACCTGAGGTGCACCCAAAGGTTTACAAATAGTTTCATTATTCAAGGACAGTAAAATGATTTTAAATATGTTTATCTTGTATCAGATGAAAGCTCTTCTGAATATAAGATTACAAATGTCATTAAAACATCAACGAGAAATGAGACCTTGTATGATCAAAGAGATCCTAAATACAAGATTGCAACATGAGAAAGAAGCATAAACTGAAAACATTCTGAAACATAAGTATATGCAAACTTTTCCAAGAGAATGAACTAGATAATCTAGAAAATGATCAGATACATCAGCATGGGAAATTCATGAGAACAATCTCAGAGCTGTTGATGGCTTTACAACTGAAACCAACTCAACATGATGAAATATGATACAAAGATGGAATTGAAAATGACTCTCAGGTGGTTTTCTCCAGAGAAATGGATTTATTCCTATTTTTCCTTGTGAAAATTCTAAGTCTCTCCTCTATTTTTTCTCCCACCCTTTACAAATGCTTGAAAAATAAATTTTATACCTCATGCCAGCTTGGATCCTTGCATCCCAAGCAAATAATATGCTTAGGGATCAAATTTGTTACAAGAAACCTTATCCATTTCATGAAAATGACATTAAACTATAAAATAGCTCGTAAAATGTCAGGGATGCACAAATATTTTAAAATATTGCATGAATTTGGATCCTTATCCATCCCAGGGTCACATTTTTGGCATTCAAACATGCCAACATGCTTTTGTAATCATTTTCCACCTTTTACTTCATCATTTTTCACCTATGCAACTTTCAATTTCACCTTTCATGTTTTTTACATGGGCTTGAATAAAAATTTCATCAAAAACACCATAGGGCACCGAATCGATCATAAAAATGATGTCATTACATTCAGAAGGCCAAGGGGATGTGAAACCATATAAAATTTCATGTGATTTGGTGAAGAAATGACAATTCCAAGCCTCCTGGAGCTCCAATGGCAGCAAGAAATGAAAACACACAACAACCGTTGATTTAAAAATCAACTTTTAATGTTATCCCTCCACGTGTCAAAGATATTCCCCTTTTTCCCCTTTGGACTAGGTGGACACGTGTCCAAACATGATTGGGGTGGGTCCCCATCTTAAAAACACATTTTCAACCCTTTTTTACCTTTGGAAAATTTTGAAAATTTTCCCCGCTTGCCCCCTGGACCCGCCACGTGTCCACATGTGGCCCCTACCAAAACTACGAGCCAATTTGATGAATTTCTCCACCATTTTGAGAAAAGGAAAATTTCGTCAAAAACCTCTGCGGGCCCGAACACCCACTCTCTCCCCGCCACATGGCGGTCTCCCATTTGCTGCGGAGCCAACCCTCCAAGTTTGCCTTCAACCATCCATGAGCACAAAAACCTCTTACGGGCCCGTGCTCTCCTTTTTGCCCTTTGCAATGTGCCATGTGTCACCCCCTGATTAGATGCAGGGGCACACTTCCAAATTTTCCTGTCAGGGCTATGATCAATTTTTGACTTTGAGAAATTTTGCCAAAATTTGTAAGATTTTCAATATTTCCTCCGCGCTCGAAACCTCCGCCAAATTTTCGACACGTGTCCTCCTTTAATTAGACATGGGCCTTTGGGCAAAATTTTTTATTTATACCTCTGAGCCCAAAAACATTAAATTTTTCTAAGTTCCCGCTTCTCCGTTTGACCTTCCTGGACATGTGTCCACTTTTCATTGAAGGCGGGCCCATTTTTCATTTTTTACCTTGCAAACATAAAGGCAAAAATTCATAAAATTTTCCCTCGGCCCCTTCTTCCATCTCACCTCCTGGACACGTGTCTTCCTCTAATTGGTCGCGGGCTCTCGGGCAAATTTTAACTTTAACATTTTGAAGTTAAAAACTTCAAAATTTTCACAAACTCCACCCCTCCATGCTGACTTTCCTGGACACATGTCCAC
Source organism: Taxus wallichiana var. yunnanensis (assembly GCA_018340775.1). NCBI lineage: Eukaryota > Viridiplantae > Streptophyta > Pinopsida > Cupressales > Taxaceae > Taxus > Taxus wallichiana. Next base: position 810,773,115 of record CM031240.1, on the reverse strand, counting down.
TTCTTATTGGAGGCGGGCCTTTGGGTCAAAATTTTACCTTGGCATCCGAGCCAAAAACAATAAAATTTTCCAAGTCCTTCCTCCACCCGCCTGACCTTCCTGTGCCACGTGTCACCTTCCAATTCATTGCGGGCCTTCGGGAAAAAATTTGATTTTGAGAAATTTGCAAAAAATGAAGGAAAAATTTCAAGTGACCTCCGCCACCCGCCGATCCTCCAGCCAATCAAATTGTGCCATGTAGGCATTTCACTGTAGTAATGCGAGGCCGCGGGAAAATTTTTTTCTTGTGCCAAAAATTAAAAAGTGACAAGTTATAACATTTTCCTACATATCCTCGGCCAATAGGAGCTTGCCACGTCACCAAAAGTTTACGATGACTAATTTGACGGGAAAATGACACCCGTATGCCCGTCAAAATGTAAAAAATACATGGGATGCCCTAGAAATCAAATTTTTTCACAAGGAGGACAGATTTCTTGGTTTTAAACCAACTGAATCATGTTTTGACATTATTTTCAACCAAGGGATTGGGATTTCACTTGCACATAAATGGAATTTGATCAAATCCAAGTTTCTTGCATGTTTTGACAAAGGAGAAGCGACACAACCCGTATAAATGAAAAAATTAGGGCACAAATGGGGGAAGTTGAATTTTATTTCAACTTAGGGAAAAATAAGCACATCATGAGCATCTTGAAGGCATTCAACTAGAAAAAATGAGTTGTTGATCTCCCACTTAAGCAAATAAAACATTTTGACCAAAAATAGACATAGAAAATTAGGGCAAAGTGTGCAAACTCAGAATTTGCACCAACATTGGCTCTTGCTTGGGGATGGGCACTCCCAGCAAGTGCCACAAGATCACAACGTAGACCAAGTGCCAGAAATCCATTGGGCAAGGAGTCAAAATGCAAAGCAGCCCCAAAAACCAGAAATTTCACCAAAACAGCCGAGAAAACCAGACCAAAAATGGTTGCAAGGACAAAAGGGCAAACCACAAGCCAACAACAAGTAAAAAACAAAGCAAAACAAGAGGCTATACAAAATGTACAACTTGTGCATACCTCACATGGGGATTTAATCCAAGAAATGTTTTAAATTTCTGCCATTAACAGGTAGCTCCAAGAAATCCCCATCCAAATCCTTGAGAAAAAATGTATTTTCTCCAATCCTGATATCAATGGCATAAGGGCCCATCCATAGAGCATAAAACTTTTCATGCTTTCCCTTGTCTTCATGCCTACTATCCCACAACAAAACTAGCTCCCCAACATTAAGGCTCTAGGAGTGACCTTCTTATCAAACAACCTCTTCAATTTCTCTCTAAATCGATATGCATTTGATGAGAAGTGCTTCTTTCTTCATCTAACTCAATGATCTGATTGATTCTTGATTCATATGGGGCATGTTCTTTATCTTCCAACTATTGGGAAAACTGAAAAGTATGTAATTATAGATGTGAGGGCAAGTAATGTTTGAGTCCCGTACACTAATTCAAATGGAATTTTTCCAGTTGCTCTTTTTGAAGTTATTCTATCAGCCCAAACTACAAATTTCAATTGCTCTCCCCACTTCTTCTTGTTGATTTCCAAGGTCCTTTTGATGATCTTGAGCAAGTTCTTATTACTTGACTCAGCTTGTCCAGTTGCCTTGTGGATTGTAGTTTGAAGAATAAGTCAGATTTATCCCATATTCATTGCGCATTGCCATCAAAGGCTTGACTCTAAAACACATGGCATTATCAGATACAATCTTAACTGGAACTCCAAATCTACATATGATATGATTCAATAAGAAATCCATTACCACTTGGTGTGTTGCCTTTCTAGATGGAATTGCCTCAACCCATTTTGTAAAATAATCCATTCTACAAGGATCCATTTATATGACCAAAGACATGGAAGGATCTGAAATCTCACCAATGAAATCCATTCCCATTGTTTGAAAGGAGCTTCAATTGATACAGGCAAAGGAAGGGAGCCGAAGCTTTCAATCTTCTAGAGAAATGTTGGCAATCTGTCAGTACTTTCTAACCCGTTGGGTTGCAGATCTTTAAAAGAGTAGGTCACTAATAACCATCTCTTAAAATCTTGTGTTGTCACCCTACTAGCAAAATTTCCTCCACAAACTCCCCATGGAAATTAGCAATCAACTTAGGAGCTTCATCTTCAGTTATACATTTCAAGAGGACACCTTCGGGGTTCTTCCAGGCCAGCCCAAGGTGCATTATGATATATTTTTGAGAAGCCATCTTGAGGGCTCTTTTCTGATTTTTATTCAAGTGACTAGGACAGCATAGATGTCTGAGGTAGAAAATCACATCTTTTTACCACTTAGACCTCATCAATTTGTCAAGGATATCTGCCCTTTCTTCCCTAGCTAATTGACTTCTACATTTTACAAATTTCTCTCAGCCATGAGCTTGGCAAGACCCAAACCTCTTACCAACTTTGTTGTTTGGATATCCATATCATATTCTTGTAATTTGTTGACCCATCTACATCTCTTGCTTGATATCTCCATGTCTGATAAGATGTCCTTAACCATGGTGTGGGGAACATAAGCAACAACCTTTGAACTCAAAATGTAAGGCCTAAAAATCTTTGTTGCTTTCACTAATGCAAATGCTTATTTTTCCATGATTGTATACTTCAACTCAGCTACTTGTAAAGCCTTGCTAAAGAAGGCAATAGGCCTCTCAGCTCCATTCTCATCCTTTTGCAACAAAACTGAAGCAATAGTGAATTCAGAGGCAAAAGAAAAGATTTGGAAAGGCCTCTTATAGTTTGGAGCTGCCAAAATAGGTGCATGCTTAAGTGCATCCTTTATTCCTTCAAAATCTTGAATGGCAGCCTCCTCCCACTTGATAACTTGATCCTTTCTTAGCATGCTTGTGATTGGAAGAGTTAGCTCAGCAAAATTAGAAACAAACCTTCTAATGAAATTGATTTGGCCAAAGAAAGATTGGATACCTTTCTTGGTTCTTGGAATGGGCACTTTGCTGATTGCTTCCACTCTCTCAGGGTCTATCATAACACCTTCTTTGGACACAATATGTCCAGCAACTTGGCATTTGCATGCCAAAATGACACTTCTTTGGGTTAAGTGAAATGCCATACTCTCTACATCTGATCAACATCTTCTCTAGGTGTTGTAAATGGTCTCCTCGCTGCCTTGAAAAAACAATCACATCATCTTGGTAAACTACAATAAACTCATTGATATAACCAGCAAAGGCAACATCCATTGCCCTTTGAAAAGTAGCACCAGCATTCATCAATCCAAAAGGCATCCTTACAAAAACATAAGTCCCCCAAGGAGTAGTGAAGGCTGTCTTAAGTCTTTCTGATTCTTTGAAAACTACTTGATTGTATCCGAAGAAACCATCCAAAGTAGAAAGCATCTCTCGACCACCATTCAAGTTGTAACATATTCTCCATGTTTGGCAAGGGATAGTTGTCCTTCATATATGCTTTGTTTAGATTCCTAAAATCCACACAAAGTTTGATATCTTTGTTCTTCTTTCTGACCGTGAGAAGGTTTGTAACCCAAGATGAATACCTAGTAAATTTGAATGATGCCACCATCTCTCAATTTCTTCAACTCTTCTTGTATTTTCATGGAAAGAAGTGGGTTAATAGGCCTTTGTCTTTGTCTAAATGGCTTAGTCTTGGCCTCAAGAGGAATCTCATGCTGAAATAAATCTTCTCTATATGCCTTTAGCTCTGAATAAGACCAGGCAAGGCAATCTTGATACTTCTTTAAAAGTTGGGCATAGAACTGTTTTCCTCTTTGCTTAAATTGCTACCCAACCAAATCTTCCTTGGTTTATCCCTGGTTCCCAAGTTGTGCTCTTCCACATCCCTTGAAGTAGACATCTTTCTATTTATGATGCAATCAGCATTGTTAAAATTTGCCTCAAGTGCAATAAGACCTTTAGGAATGGTATTTGTTTTCAATTGGATAATATCCTTGTCAAATAAAGTTTCTCTACCTTCATTCATGCATACCATTGGTTCCCAATCAATGTTATGACCAGAAAACTCACCTTGGCATTGTAAGAATCTCAACACTTGTGCATCATCATCAAAAATCTTCCAATGTTTCACATTATCCGGGACAACTGGCCTTGTTAGCACTTCAATGTCATATTCACAAAAAGGTGAAATGGTGCAATTGTCAAATCTAGAACAAGGACAGCTTACAGCAGCAGTAGCATTAAGACTTCTATCATGGTAAACAATGTTAAAGGAATCAAACATTTCAATCAAGTCCCATAGACAACATGCTTATATTGTTTCATACGCTGATTTTTTGTAGCATACAGTTTTCTTATTTGTTTGACAACCAGCTCTGAATCCCCCTTGGCAACAATATCCTTCACTCCATACTTCCATGCAATCCTTAATCCCAATAACAATGCCTCATACTCAGCAACATTGTTAGTGCATTCAAAGTTAAGTTTGAAGGAAAAAGGAAACTCTTCCAAACTAGGAGAAAGCAAAACTACACCAGCACCATTTCCAACTTTGGAGCAAGCTCCATCAAATAACAAGGTCCAAGGAGAACCTATCATATCAAGGCATTCTGATTTATCCATCTTGTTCTCTTTTCCATCAGCAAAACCAATGAAGTTGTCAACATCCACATCAGCAAACAACACTTCATAAGAAGCATTGTTGGGATCTTCAATCAAGTGTAACATCTTCTTTTCACCATAGAGTTTGACAAGGCTTCCCTCAATGGGAATGGTGGAAAAATACATGTCCATTTGAACACTACCACCAACACCTACAGCCCATTTTCTTGATAAGAGCATACCCCATTTGACAAGGCAATCAACAATTACAACATCAAGTTTTAAATTCTTACCCGAGTATCTGCAAGTTGCACTACTAAACCCTTCACACAACCAACAACCAGAACTTCCCTTGAATCCATGGCTATACATTTCCCATATGCTGCTGTCACCTTGATATCCAACTCATTCATGACTTCTAGAGGCATGACATTACATGATGCACCGGAATCAAACATGTAATTGTGAAGCAACCTATATTTTATGAGAAAAGTTGTGAAGAATGGATCAACATTCAATTGGGAATCAACCAAGGATGTCCCCAAATATACTTCAGGTGCCTCTCCAAGATCTTCCATTGGTGGTGGTGTTTCAAGGCCAACAATGTTTTGAAGAGGAGTCTCAACAACATTTACATTTCTACTTGGGGTAATCTTTTCTTCTTTCAATCCCAAGTACTCAAATGCTCTCTTCTTATGCTCAGGAATTCTAAGCAATTCAATAATTGGAACACTCACTTTAATTTGGCTCAATACTTGGGAAATATCATATGGAACACTCTTTGGTAAAACAACATTGGAAGGGAAACAAGAAGGTTCATCAGATGGAGAAGTATTCTTGGCAGCTGGGCATGAAGAGGAATGATATTTTTGCATGGGATAGTAGGGTTCTTGGAAAATGTTTCTTTTCTAGGATTTTCTTTGGGAATGCTTGTGAGCAAGGGTGTCTTTAGCTTGGCTCGAGGACCAGCTCCTCTAACAAATTTACTTCTACTTTTGTACTCTTTCTCTTGACCAACCACATCATTCATTAACAATTTTCTATCTTCCTCGAAGGAATACCACCAAAGATACTTCCCGATCATTAAAGCCCTTAGGTATTGAAAGTCATTATTAGGAATTCTAAAGGCTTGAACAACATCAACCTCATGAGTTTGAGAGAAGGAAAAATTGGAACCCACTCTATGCAATCCAAAAAGGTTGCAACAGTTCTTGCACTTATCACATTTGTTGATTTTTCCACTTTTTGTGAGCCTGAAGGGCTACCCATCATACAAATTTCATCATCCATTTCATCCTCATTATCATCTTCAATAACTTGTTGGTCCATTTCACATGGAGGATGAGGAAGAAAACATCTATCACACCAATCCATATCAGTAATTTCTTGAACAACTCTTGTAGTTAAAGGGTCAGTACCACTCTATTTTCATGAGCTTGAGGTTGTCTATTTTCAGATCCAATGGCCCTTTACCTCTATCATCTTGTCTTTGATCACCCCTAGGATGATTGTAAAATCTATCATGGTTTTGAGTTCTTTTCTATCTTTATGAACTTTTCCCAATTCCTTTCTCGGCCTGGGCTAATTTGTAAGAAATTTCTTTGATGTACCCCGCCAAAGTCTTGAAAACATCTTCTAAATCATCACCCTTGCTAGCTTGAGGCTTCTCAGGGTTTATCAGCTTCACACCATCCCTCTTAAGTGGTTTACCAATAGCTTTAATATTATTTTCAATTTGAAGTGCCATGGTGAAAGCTTGCCTCAAGTTTGTAGGATTTTTGTCTCTCAAGTAATAGGCTACCTTTTATCAAATGCATCTGCATATTTGATCAAGCAAGATTCATCACAAGGCCTCAAAATGATAGGAATCCTTCTCAATGTTTTATTAAATCTTGTATTGAAGTCATGGACTATCTCATTTGGGTTCTTCTTGATATTTTCAAATTCAGACAAAATAAATCTAGGATCAGTCCTGTCACCATATTGCAACCTAAATGCATTTTTCATCTCATTCCATGAATCAATAGAGTTATTAGGTAGATCCTTGTACCAATCCCTAGCATCTTCTTCAAGTGTATGGATAAACAAATTGATATACACATCCTCAAATTCTATCTCAAAATATTCCATCATATTATCAAACAGTTTGAGATGCTGATCATCGGTAATGACATTGTTACCTTGGAATTTTGGTAACCTATTTCTCACATCTTGTGGGACAGCATTTGGATAACCATCCATTCCTCCAAAATTTATAGGACCAAAGGTGTTAACAAAAATGGAGGTCTAGGTTGAGCCATATTGTTTGGTGGGGGTGATCTTGGAGGTGAAACAATCTGGTGAGGAGTAGTAATGGGTCTGATTGGAATAGATGAGTGATATTTAAAATGACAACCCCCAAAGGCTCTCTCTCTTGATAAAATTTAGCAAACTTAGAAACCACAGGAGTAGATTTAGGAGCAAGTTTTTAAATACACAAGAAGGTCCCTCACCTAATGGAGAATGAAAATCAGTAAGAAGATTGCTTGAATCAGATCTACTTGAAGAAGAATTATAATCTTCAATAACAAGTTGCTCTCCTTCAAATTCAACTATGGGGATCTCTTTTCTTGCAAAAAAATCACCAACCACTTTCCACACTCTACTTCCTTCTATTTCTGAGCTTCTTGATTCGGTGAGAAACTTCTTATAAGATTCCTTGATGAAGAGGGATCTCCTTCCCTCTAGCTTGACAAATTTAAACAACAAGTTTCAAATGACAGAGATGTATAAGACAACTGGTATTTCAAGATCCAAACAACATGGAGTCGCCACTAAGGATTTCCACCTTAGTTATGCAAGAAAGCACTAAAATATTATATCAAATGTATACTATGACTGAAAACTTTGCAAGGGTATACAAATCAGATCTTCTTCTTCTTTATTCAAACAAAAACAATGCATCCAAAATATATAAACTACTGGTAAATGAGAAGAGCAGGTTGAGCTTTGAAACTTTTACCCAAAACATGCAGACCTGAAGTATAAAATGATATCTCAAGAATGTAACAGCTCAAATACTTGATCACACAAATTCTCAAACCTTTCAAACACTTCAAAACCACCAAGAAATTCCAAGAAGTCCCCGGTGGTGCCACTTGGGTGTTGGTATCCAGATTTAATCTCCTTCATAACTTGAACAACATCATGAACTTGCACAAGACACTCAAGGATAGATAGATGGTTTGTATGTCATTTTTAGCCAGGAGCACACCTATCTGCTTGTTTGCATTCAAGATTTGGGGGAGTGGATAGCACCTTCAAAAGGGTTTTGATCTAACCCTCACTATTTTAGGTTGTGCCTATCAACCAAGGCAAGAGAACCTATATTGCAGCCCTTATATGGTAAAGGAGATGGAGATATCCTTGTGTTTTGCATATGGTATGGAAGGGGCCTTGTGAAAAATGAGAATCAAATATCCATTATCCAAACTCAAAGGAGTTGTCACTACTAAATGATGGAAATGTTTTCAGAACAAAGCTAGGGCTGCTAAAGACATGATAAAACCCTGATATGCTTTGTGCATTTTTGTGAAAGGATGGAGTTCTTTTGTGGACACATAATGCAAATGCAGGGGTAGTATAGGTAGGATGAGTTAGTTTAAATGATATTCTATGGGAGATGTTAGGACAAGAGTAGCTAGGAATCACCAACTTCTTTGAGAACCTTTGCAAGAAATTTGTAACACCTACACAACAAGAACACTTCCAGAGATTTTAAATGCTCCTTCAACCAGGATATGTGCACAAATGGAGGCCCAAATCTACACTCTTCCACACAACCTTTGATAACCTGCCACAAAAGCTTGAAGCAAAATACCAACAAAGTATCTAGGAGTCCCTATTCAATCATGACCTGAGGTGCACCCAAAGGTTTACAAACAATCTCATTATTCAAGGACAGTAAAATGATTTTAAATCTGTTTATCTTCTATCAGATGAAAGCTCTTCTGAATATAATATTGCAAATGCCATTAAAACATCAACAAGAAATGAGACCCTGTATGATCAAAGAGATCCTAAATACAAGATTGCAACATGAGCAAGAAACATAAACTGAAAACATTCTGAAACATAAGTATATGCAAACTTTGCCAAGAGAATGAACCAGATAATCTAGAAAATGATCAGATACATCAGCAGGGGAAAGTCATGAGAACAATCTCAGAGCCTATTGATGGCTTTACAACTGAAACCAACTCAACATGATGAAATCTGATACAAAAATGGAATTGAAAATGACTCTCAGGTGGTTTTCTCCAGAGAAATGGATTTATTCCTATTTTTTCTTGTGAAAATTCTAAGTCTCTCCTCTATTTTTCTCCCATCCCTTTACAAATTCTTTAAAAATACATTTTATACCTCATGCTAGCTTGGATCCTTGCATCCCAAGCAAAGAATATGCTTAGGGATCAAATTTGTTACAAGAAACCTTATCCATTTCATGAAAATGACATTAAACTGTAAAACAGCTCGTAAAATGCTAGGGATGCACAAATATTTTAAAATATTGCATAAATTTGGATCCTTATCCATCCCAAGGTCATGTTTTTGGCATTCAGACATGCAGAATGATTTTGCAATCATTTTCCACCTTTTACTTCATCATTTTTCACCTCTGCAACTTTAATTTTCACCTTTCACGTTTTTTACACGGGCCTGAATAAAAATTTCATCAAAAACACCATAGGGCACTGAATTAGCTCATAAAAATGATGCCATTGCATTCAGAAGGCTGAGGGGATGTGAAACCATATAAAATTTCATGTGATTTGGTGAAGAAATGACAATTCCAAGCTTCCTGGAGCTCCAATGGCGGTAAGAAATGAAAACGCACAGCAACCGTTGATTTAAAAATCAACTTTTAATGTTAGCCCTCCATGTGTCAAAGATATTCCCTTTTTCCCCTTTGGACTAGGTGGACATGTGTCCAAACATGATTGGGGTGGGTCCCCATCTTAAAAACACATTTTCAACCCTTTTTTGACCTTTGGAAAATTTTGAAAATTTTCCCGCTTGCCCCCTGGACCTGCCACGTGTCCACATGTGGGCCCTACCAAAACTATGGGCCAATTTGATGAATTTTGCCACCATTTTGAGAAAAGGAAAATTTTCTCAAAAAACTCCGTGGGCCCGAACACCCGCTCTCTCCCCTGCCACATGGTGGTCTCCCATTCGCTGCGGAGCCGACCCTCCAAGTTTGCCTTCAAACATCCACAAGCACAAAAACCTCTTGCGGGCCCATGCTCTCCTTTTTGCCCTTTGCAATGTGCCACGTGTCACCCCCTGATTGGATACGAGGGGGCACACTTCCAAATTTTCCTGTCGGGGCTCTGATCATTTTTGACTTTGAGAAATTTTGCCAAAATTTGTAAGATTTTCAATATTTCCTCCGCGCCCCAAACCTCCGCCAAATTTTGGACACGTGTCCTCCTTCAATTGGACACGGGCCTTCGGGAAAAAAATTTCCTTTGTAACTTGAGCCCAAAACAACAAATTTTTCTAAGTTCCCGCTTCTCCATTTGACCTTCCTGGACACGTGTCCACTTTTCATTGGAGGCGGGCCCATTTTTCATTTTTTACCTTGCAAACATAAAGGAAAAAATTCATAAAATTTTCCTTCAGCCCCTTCTTCCATCTCACCTCCTAGACACGTGTCTTCCTCTAATTGGTCATGGGCTCTCGGGCCAAATTTTAACTTTAACATTTTGAAGTTAAAAACTTCAAAATTTTCACAAACTCCGCCCCTCCATGCTGACTTTCTTGGACACATGTCCACTTCTTATTGGAGGCGGGCCTTTGGGTCAAAATTTTACCTTGGCATCCGAGGCAAAAACAATAAAATTTTCCAAGTCCTTCCTCCACCCGCCTGACCTTCCTGTGCCATGTGTCACCTTCCAATTCATTACAGCCTTCGGGCAAAAAATTGATTTTGAGAAATTTGCAAAAATGAAGGCAAAATTTCCAAGTGACCTCCACCACCCGCCGATCCTCCAGCCAATCAAATTGTGCCACGTAGGCACTTCACTGTAGCAATGCGGGGCCGCGGGCAAAAAAATTCTTGTGCCAAAATTAAAAAGTGACAAGTTATAACATTTTCCGCATATCCTCGGCCAATAGGAGCTGCCACATCACCAAAAGTTTGTGATGACTAATTTGACGGGAAAATGACACCCGTATGCCCGTCAAAACATAAAAAATACATGGGATGCCCTAGAAATCAAATTTTTTCACAAGGAGGATAGATTTCTTGGTTTTAAACCAACTAAATCATGTTTTGACATTAGTTTCAACTAGGGGATTGGGATTTCACTTACACATAAATGGAATTCGATCAAATCCGAAGTTTCTTGCACGTTTTGACAAAGGAGAAGTGACACAACCCGTATAAATGAAAAAATTAGGGCACAAATGGGGGGAAACTTGGATTTTGTTTCAATTTAGGGCAAAATAACCACATCATGAGCATCTTGAAGGCATTCAACTGGAAAAAATGAGTTGCAGATCACCCACTCGAGCAAATAAAATGTTTTGACCAAAAATAGACAGAAAATTAGGGCAAAGTGTGCAAACTCAGAATTTGCACCAACACCATCTTCATCTCATTAGGGACACATACTTTTACCTCTCCCTCACTTCTGAAATGGTAGTGCATAGTTTACTCCTTCTCTCACCTATCTCATCCAATTTATCATCTCATCTCATCCTAAGTCCACTCTTATGGAAATTTCTTCATCTCATTAGGGATGTATATTTTCTTTTCTTCCTTAAAAGGTAGCGCATAGTTTTTTTATTTTTATCTCATCGTATCCCATATTTTGTAATTTGTCATCTTATCTTATCATGACTTTTACATCGTGACCTTGTCCTAATCTAGAAAGCATCCAACGTGAAAATCTTTCCCCTAACTAGAATGGACCATACATTATCATGCTTAAGTTAGGAGCCGTCATTTGGCCTCCTTGATGGTAAACCGAAAGTGGAACCATTTAACGCATTGCACTTGCAACCATTATACTATTAGCACATTACCAATGAGCTCTTAGTCATATCCTTAGATCACTCCTCCATCATTAGTCTCTTCCATCTATCTTTGTAATGATTTGGAACTATGTGGTCTATCATCACTTTTTCAGTGTGACCTTAAATATGGGCACCATGGATCTTCTCATAGCATTTTCCTTAAGGACGGGTTCTTCCTTCTTGGCGATAACTCCATGATCATTATATCCATCACCTCTTTGTTTACATCTTGAAACCATGTAGAGGGCTCACGGGTGTCTCTTGTATATTCATTATCCCCTCCTAAGTGGTCTACCTAGCTATTCCCAATTCTTCCCCTTTTTAAAATCAAAATTCATGGATGCTTGTCTCAAAATTCAAAGCTATATAAAAAAGACAGCTTCCTCAAAGGATAGTTGTTCATATTAAAAAAACAAATTCAAAATCAAATAAAAAGAAATAGACCAATCCCTCGAAGGATAGCTATCATCTATCATTCTTGCCATCTATATTATGTATAAATTAGACCATACCCTTGAAGGATGTATACTCTTTTTTATGGCATTTAAAGCTTCCTGCATTGATCAACCTTCCATTTTATTAGCATACTAAGAAAGTTTCTGCGTTGATCAACTTTCTTCTAGAAAACTTCCCACATTGATCAATTTTCTCTTTCCCCTTCTCAGAGCTAGGGCATAGATTTAAGGAACGCCACTTATGGAGAACACTCTTCCTGTGTATAAGTTACATCTCAATACCCTTTTTCATGTCGACACTAGGTTTATGAGTTCATTTCATCCATGATTCTGTATGATCTCTGGAATGACTAACTATTGTTGGTTATTTTCTAGCATTTTTTTGTCGCATGTGTCGTGCGTAACCTAGATACCCTTTTTTTTACCTCCAATGAGATTGGAGGAATCATTTTCCTCATGTATTCCTTGATATGATGTAGTTTCATTTGTACCTATAGGTCACTATCGTTAAGTTACATCTTATCCTACACCTCATCCGATCTTATCCAATCTCTCTCATCTTAAGTCCACCTTTGTGGCCATCTATATTCTCCCTTTAGGGAATTTTGTTTTTAGTATTTTGCATCTTCCCCTTTTCATCTCAAAGTCCACATTTGTGGCCATAATTATTTCTCTATTGGGGCATTTTACTTGACATTCCCTCTCTTCTGATTTTAAAGTCCACATTTGTGGCCATACCTATTTCCCCCTGGGGAATTTTACTTAGTTGTTTGTTTCCCTATTTTTCCTTTGTGGCCATATTTACCCCTCCTTCAGGCATTTTATTTCACAATCCTATCCAATCCAGAAAAAATCCACCTTTGTGCCATACTTTCTCCCCTTTGGGGCATATTATTTCACCACCACTTTTCCAATTTTCCTTCTTGGCCATTTTTTCGTGTCCTATGTTGGGGCACCATTATTTTCATCCTTGTCCTTGTGGATGCATACCTTTTCACTTGATTCCTCATGTACAAAGTATTTCACATACTTTTCACATTTGTTTATGCATACTTTGATGTTTTCCCATGACCCATTGGTCATCCCAACTTGCATTCATTTCCTAGTGATTTTCACCCACTCATTGGCCCGTAGAAAATTATCCTTGTCTCTCCGAGACCACAATTTTCCCTACCGAAGTGATATTGAAGTCACCACCATAGTTTTTATTGTTATTGTGATCACATTTCTTGGGGAATCTTGCCTTGGTTATGATTTTACCCATCTTTCTTCACCCACCCTCCCTTCATCATCTACCTTTTTCAAACACGTCATCAATTTCCGTAGTGGCATTGATCCCCCATTTGAGGGGGAGCTCATCATCAATCCTTCTTTATCCTTCATCTTACTCTCTCTCATTTTTTTGTCTCATGGATTGCTACCATAAACCACTCAACAAAAAGGGGCAAATGTAGACACCTAAATTTGGTATCTCTACCCTTATCTACCCATGTGCATGTATCTCACTATGGTCCTAACTAGACCTCCTTAACTTAATTAAATTCCCACTTAAATGCCCATCACCTTTAATCTTTATGAATAAAAATTAATTGATTAATCTTAATTAATTAATTAATTAATATCCGTTATTCCCTAATGGACTTTCCCTTTGGAATGATTTTATTCTAAATCTACATCCCTATGCTTTTTCTAGCTTTTATCCTACCCATCTTTATCCCCTAACTACCCATGACACCTCCTCAAACTACCTCTTCTCGCCTACAAGATTTAAAGATCTTTTCCCATCCTTAAAATCCTCGAAATCCCAACTAAAACAAAAAATCACCCCCTGTTGGGGAAAGTTTCCTTGTAATCGGCGGTGACCTAGCCTAGTCTTCGTTGACCCTATAAAATGGAGTTATTCATTTCTAAAAGAGACATGCATACGAAAAATCTGATATTTCTTATGACTTGCAAACTCTCTCTCTCTCTCTCGAGCTCGAGCATCTATGCAATAGTTACAAACCTCTTGGATCTCCTTCCAACTTACTTACATCACTCTCTTCCATCCTTTGTTATATTTTTACCATTTTTTTATATTGCTTCATTCAATTATTATCACATTATCATTGTTTTTCTTACATCTAACATTTTGCAGGACAGATCATCTTCAAAAGCACTTAACTTCATTACCATCCTGTTCTTCTAGCCTTTTTACTTGCAGTTTCCTTTTCCATCCATTTACCTTCGACCTTTTTATACCCTACTATGGTCACTGTCACCCACCCTAGGTCATCATCAACCCAAACCCCTTTCACTACATTTCCTATCTCCAAATCCTTTCTCTTTCTATGGGTTAACTATTTCATTCCTCTTAGGCTCCATATTTTCCATCTTGCTTCTTTTTTCACTAAATCAATCCTATCTACACTCCATTCATTATCAAATTGGGTCTATGTGCCAATTAATCCTTCATTACCTTTGTTTTCTGCCATCCTCTAGTTTCTTTTGCCTTATATCCCTTCGAACATTATTTCTAACATTCTTAGACTATTGGGATCTCTGTATTTATGTTCAAATCCTTACAAATTTACATTTTCGAGATAGTTTTCTGCTCCATCTACCCAGGTCATCATCAACTCGCCCTCTCGTAGCCCTAGTCATCATCGACCCTACTAGATAACGTATTTTTATGTCAGTTTAGATCATATTTGTATGTGCCTTATATTTATGCATTTTTAGATTATTGTGTGCCTCATATTCTACATATTATAATTTATTTTATCATATCTTATTAAACATGGGGGTTGATTTCAGCCAAGGAAGTTAACGCTTCTTGGATCTGACTTCGTTGGGAAACCCCCATCTATCATCTAATCCATTTTCTTTATAGTATTTGTTTTTCAGGTCATCATCTTGTAACAGCGAGGATCCTTCATCTACTTTACACCCGTATCCTTTACATCATACTTTGAGGTACCATAAACCCTCCATGTTTCAATTTATTTAGTTTTCAATAGTGCTAGACCATTAATTTGAAAAGGAATGAAAATTAGATCAATAATTTAGTGTAGGCATTATATTTTGATTCACCAATTTCTCTATTGGCCATGCTATTATCATTTTTGGTTCTTGTTTTCACTGAATAAGCGGAACCCTAGGATGTGATAATTAAAGATCAATACTTTATGCTAACAGGATTGTCTCCAAGTGTGGTACCTTGCATCTCAAGAAAAACCTCCATATAAGGTTGGTTCCTATACCTACAACTAATTCTAACACTACTCCTAAAGTATTAAACATAACTATGTAAGCGTAATCTAATCTTTCACAGTGACCAAGGTTAGGGAGATGTAAGAAATGAAATCATAAACTAATAAAGGAGGTGATATCACCAAGAAGAAGGGGATCAATCTCCATGAGGGATAAATGAGGAGGAAATGAAGGGGGAGAGGGAAGACAAGTGTTCCAAAAAGCAAAGACAAGAAAATCCACTCATTCCACACATTACAAAACACAAAGAAAATGAAAACCTACAAGTATAACTCATAAAAAACATAAAATGAGAGAAAAAAGAGGTAAAAGACACAACCAAGTGTAAAAAAGGGTAGATAAGATCCAAAATGTCTAGATTTAATTACTAAATAGTAAACATAGTCTATTGCATCCATTTGGGAGGCATTAATGGCATTACAAGCTCCAAAATGTAGGTTTACAACTCAACTTTGTTTGGGAATCCATTTTGTACGGTGCCTTTGCAAAAATGGAGAAGGATACATTATAATAAAAATGAGTTACATATATAGAAGAAGAAAAAGGGAGAGAGGAAATTCCAAATTATGAAAGCCACCCATTTCTTTAATCACCAAGGACCAATTAGCATTCAAGTTTGTAGACCCAACATGTGCATCATCAACTTTTGTAGAGCCCATACTTCAAAACTGGACATGAGTTAAGTTTTTGCATTTTCATCCCAAAATACACTTTATTGTGACTCAAAAATGCATCTATCATGTAGTAATCTTCAAGACCTTTCCAATGATATAAATTTTGTCTCATTTGGTGACTTAAATCAAAATTTATGACTAATATAAGATGGTATATTGATCAGCAGTGACTAAACTATAAGTTATAAATTATGAGTTGTAAATTATAAAATTACAAAATTGTGAATTGCAAAGTTATAAATTGTAAAAATGTGAACTAAACTCGAAACCCCAAAATATGTAAAATTTTAAGGATTTTTTTGAGTTCTTTGGGAAAAGAGGATTTTTCAATCAAGTGAATATGTTTTTGAAGATTCCTAAGTGCTTTGAAAAATATGCAAAAATAAAAACCTAAAGCATTCAAGGGAAATTATCACTAGTTTCCCAAAATAAAAAGTGAGCTCTTTTTGTTCAACATTTTGGCGATCTCCATGGGAAATCTACCTACTATATGATGAATACTATTAACTTTTAAGAATCCATTGGGCATGGATTCAAGCATAACCTCAAGAAAACTAATCTTAATCCTTTTAAATTTGTCTCCTAAATTCATATGGACTCAACACGATTAAAGTTGATATGTGGAGTTGGAAGAATATACATTGAAAATAGATCCAACTATCTTATTTACACTATGAAACCTTTTTGAAACTTGAACTATGCAACAAAAACAAGGGCCCACAAAAACTATGTACAAACTTGAAAATCATACATGTTCCAAGTGGAAACATGCAAAGTGTAAAAAAGCACTTGTTTTGTAATAAACAACCTAATATAATCATACTCTAATACGTGTTGAGTTGTGAAGCTTAATTACTTATGTTTAACATGCAATGGAAACTTGCTGGAAAATACAATAACCGACATTAGTCACAAGAGGACCGGAATCGGTCGGGTATGACCGACATCGATAAGAAAGTAAGGAACCGACAACAATTAAGAAGAACCGGTGTCGTTCGTGAGAGGATGTTTTAATTAACTCTTGGGAATTAGATCTATTTTTAGCATTAAATTATTTCTATTGATTGTAATTGCATGGCTAAGTGCCCTAAGTCTATAAACAACTATATAAGCATAAAAGCTAGGGTTTAGAAGTGTGAGAATTAACAAGAATTAGAGTGAACTTGAAAAAGGTTGGTGAGAGATAATTCTTGGTGATGGAGAAAAAGATTAGAGAAATAAAGTAATGAACATTTGAGAGGTGTGGAAGATTGTAAATATTCATTGTATATCTTGTCAAAGCTTTGGATAATAGATTGGCTTGTTTCTTAGTGGATGTAGCCCACACTGGGTGAACCATGTTAAATATGGTGTTGATTTATGTCTCTTGTTTTGTATATTTCTTCTGGTAGAATATCCTCTTTTATTTGCATGTATGCTTAGATCTGATATATTGTCTATAAAATCGGTGTGCTAACCCCAACAACTGGTATCACAACTTTATTTGAGGGTTTTTGTGTTGACATGATTTACTCACAAAGGGTTTTCTAATTGAGTGGGAGCTACAACAATGACAAAAGAAAATAAATACAAGGTAGAGAAATTTGACGGCCGAAATTATCAATTATGGAAGATGCAGATTGAGGATTATCTATATCAAAGAGATTTGTACTTACCATTGGATGAGAAGTCTAGACCTACGAAGATGACTGATGAAGAATGGAAGATTCTTGAAAAAAGGCTTTGGGATCTATAAGATTGAGCTTGGCAACATCTCGTGGCTTCCAATATTATAGAAGTAGCTTCTACGGTAGACTTAATGAAATCTCTTGCTAATTTATATGAAAAACCTAGTGCTTCAAATAAATTTTATTTGATGAAGAAACTATTTAGTTCTAAGATGCATGAAGGTGAATCTGCCTCTAGTCATTTGAATGATTTCGATCTATTGTAAATCAGTTAAAATCAGTTGCAATACCATTTGATGATGAAGTAAAAGCACTTTTATTCTTATGTTATTTGCCTGATAGTTGGGACAACTTGGTAATGGTTGTTAGTAATACAACATCTTCTAATAATATTTTGAAGTTTGATGATGTGGTTAGTATAATCTTGAATGAAGAAATTCATAGGAAGAGTATAGAGGAATCATCATCTGGAAATTATTTGAATGTAGAAAGCAGGGGTAGGCAGAAGGAGAGACCTAAGAGTAAGAGTAATGAGAAATCAAAGTCAAGGGATAGTAGATCTAAATCCGAGTAGTAAGGGAATTACTTGTTGGAAATGTGGAAAGAAAGGACATGCAAAGAAAGATTGTTGGTCAAAGGATAAAGAGAACCAACAACCAAATAAAGGTAAAATAGCATTTATCTTGCTACATCAGAGGTAATGCAAGATGCTCTTATTTTTTCTTTAGATTGTAGAATTGAATCATGAGTTTTAGATTCAAAATCTTCTCTCCATGCAACCCCTAATAAGATTTATTTCAGAAATTATGTCCAAGGCAATTTTGGGTATGTTTATTTGGGTGATGATGAACCTTGTAGTATTGTTGGTAAAGGGAAGTTCATATAAAATTGCAGAATGAATATACATGTGTATTGAAAGATGTGAGGCATGTGCCAAGCCTCGGGAGGAATCTTATTTCTGCAAGGTAGCTAGGTGAATCTAGTTACATGGTTACTTTTACAGGAGACTCTTGGAAATTCACCAAGGGTACTTTTGTTGTGGCAAGAGGTAAGAAGGTAGGAACGTTATATCTATCTACGTATATTCTGATTCCTTTTCTACATTATCTACTTCAGATTCAGATGCATGCATGTGGTATAACCGGTTAGGTCATATGAGTCAAAAAGGAATGAAAATCTCAAAGGCTAAGGGTAAGTTATCATATTTGAAAGATTTAGATAATGATTTTTGTGAGCATTGTATCTTTGGAAAGTAAAAGAGAGAGATTTCTCAAAGTTGGGGTAACTAAGAAGGAACAAAATTGAATTTTGTACACTCAAATGTGTGGGGACCATCTCAGGTAGCTTCTCATGGAGGATCCCAAGTATTATGTTACTTTCATTGATGATGCTATAAGAAAGGTATGGGTTTATTGTATTAAACATAAATCTGATTTTTTTGAGACTTTTAAAAGATGGAAATCCCTTGTTGAGAATGAATCAAATTCTAAGTTAAATTACCTTAGATCTGACAATGGCGGTGAATACTGTAGCAAGGATTTCAATGATTATTGTTCAGTGAATGGGATACATAGAGAAAGAATGGTTCCAAGAACACCACATGAGAATGGTGTTGCAGAAAGAATGAACAGGATAATCATGGAATGTGCTAGAAGTATGAAGATACATTCTAGATTGCCCTTGCAGTTTTGGGAAGAAGCAGTTGATATAACGGTTTATTTGATTAACCATGGGCCTTTAAGTTCACTAGATGGAGGAATACCAAAGGAAGCTTGGACCGGAAAAGAGGTATATCTTTATTTTCTTAATTTTTTTGGTTTAGAAGCTTTTGTGCATGTTGATAAGGAAAATAGGAAAAAGTTGGATGCAAAATCCAAGAGATGCACTTTCATTGGTTATGGATATGGTGATTTTGTTTTTCATTTTAGGGATTTAGATAATTCTAAAATTGTTAGGATTCGTGATGTTGAATGGAATGAAAAGAGAATGTATGGATCAAATTTTGGTACCCAAGGATGAGAAAATTAAGAAGTTTATTGATGAAATGAACTCTCGTGTTTTAAAGAAATACCTACAAAAAGTACATAGTAGCCGTGATCGGTTAGCCCATGACTGGCATTAGTTAAATGAACCACCGATGGTTACAGAGGATCCAAACTAGCATCGGTTAGCAAAACGGACGTCGGTTAGAGGTGAGTGGCATCGCTCACTATCAAATTTGGATAGGAATGTCCACGAGGCCTAGATTGAGCCTTCGGTACCCCAAAATCCTGTGAGAAGGTAAAAAAGGGTAAATAAACTTCCAGAAATATTTACATCTTCTTTATTTTATTTATTATTGACTGATAGTGGTGAACCAGAGAGCTTTGAAGAAGTAATGTAGGATAAGACTCATGTTCAGTGGGAGCATGACATGGATGAGGAGATGGACTCCTTGGAACAAAACCAGACTTGGATTTGGTTAAGTTGTCAGTAGGTAAGAGAACATTGCAAAACAAGTGGGTTTACAGGATTAAGGAAGAAGAGGGTGGACAAAAAGGTACAAGTAAAGTCTTGTAGTAAAGGGATTTACGCAGAAAGTAGGTATTGACTTTGGTGAAATATTTTCTCCTATTGTTAAGATGACTATTCTATTGTTAAGATGACTTCTATTATCTGTATTGAGTTTAGTTGTAGTAGAAGATTTACATTTAGAGCAACTAGATGTGAAGATATCTTTCCTTCATGGTGATTTGTATGAAGAGCTTTATATGCAACATCCGCTTGGGTATGAAGTAAAGGGTAAGGAGAAACTAGCGTGCGGAGTTGAAAAAGAGCCTATATGGGCTCAAACAAACTCTAATGCAATGGTACATGAGGTTTGATAGTTTTAAGCATGAGCATGGTTACTTGAGATATGAATCTGACCATTGTGTTTATTTCAAGAAGATTGAAAATGGGAGTTATATTATTTTGTTACTATATGTGGATGATATGCTTATTGCATGATCTAGTATGCAGGACATTGGTGAGCTTAAGAGAAAGCTAGCTCACACATTTGCTATGAAGGATTTAGGAGCTACAAAAAGAATCCTTGGCATGCAAATACAGAGACAGAAAAATAAGAAATTGTATTTGTCTCAAGAGGATTATATCTACAAGGTGTTAGAAAGGTTCAACATGTAGAATGCAAAGCCTATTAGCACAGCTATGGCTGAACACTTCAAATTGAGAAAAGATCAATTTCCATCATCACATGAGGAGGTCAAATACATGACACAAGTGCCATATGATTCAGTAGTTGGGAGTCTCATATATTCTATGGTTTGTATAAGACCGGACATTGCAAGGGAAGTGGGAGTTGTGAGTAGATATATGGCCAATCCAGGTAGAGAGCATTGGAAAGAACTCCAATGGATACTCACATATTTGAAAGGAACATCTAGCATGCAGTTATGCTATGGAGGTTTGGATATTTCGTTACGTTACTATGTTGATTCAGATATGGATGGAGATATGGATGGTAGGAGGAGCACTACCTGGATATATTTTCATAGTAGGTGGAATAATAGCTTAGCTAGATTTCAAGATTTCCAAAGGTTGTGGATTTTTCTACTACAGAGGAAGAGTATGTTACAGCTACTGGAGAGGCTAGCAAGGAGATGATATGGGTGAGTAGGTTCATGGAAGAGTTGGGAAAGGAGAAAAGTGATTGTAAACTATTTAGTGATAGTCAGAGTGCAATTCATTTGGCAAAGAAATTAGCATTTCATTCTAGAATGCAACACATTTAGTTGAGGTATCACTTCATACGGTAGGTATTGGAGGATGGACTATTGAATCTAGAAAAGATTCATACGAGCAAGAACCCTACAAATATGCTAATGAAACCATTATCAAAGGAGAATTCGGAGCTACACTCCACTTCTATTGGTCTTCAAGTTTGAGACTTGAAGAGGAAGAAAAAAATCCAAGGAAGTATTCAAGAATGACGTTATACGGTATGGTGCGTAATTAATCTCCAAGTGGGAGATTGCTTTGAGTTGTGAAGCTTAATTACTTAATTTTAGCATGCAATGGAAATTTGTTGGAAAATACATTAACCGACATCGGTCGGGGTAGACCAACATCGGTCGTATGACCGGCATTGGTTAAGAAAGTAAGGAATCGGTAGTGGTTAGGAAGAACCGGCGTCGGTTACCTATGCGAGGATGTTTTAATTAACTCTCGGGAATTAGAACTATTTTTAGCATTAAAGTATTTATATTGATTTTAATTACATGGCTAAGATTTTAATAACATGGCTAAGTTCCCTAAGTCTATAAATGACTATATAAGCATAAAATCTAGGGTTTAGAAGTGTGAGAATTAAAAATAATTAGAATGAACCTGAAAAAGGTTGGTGAGAGAGAATTCTTGGTGATGGAGCAAAAGCCTAGAGAAAGAAAGTACGAACATCCGAGAGGTGTGGAAAATTGTAAATCTTCATTGTATATCTTGTCAAAGCTTTGGATAATAGATTGGCTTGTTTCTTGGTGGATGTAGCCCACACTCGGGTGAACCACATTAAATCGGTGTTGATTTATGTCTCTTGTTTTGTATATTTTTTCCGGTAGAATATCCACTTTTATTTGCATGTCTGCATACATTTGATATATTGTTTGTACAACCGGCATGCTAACCCCAACAATAAGGATCCAAATAAGATAAACAAAATATGATACTAGTGGGAGAAAAAATCCCCTTCCTTAAAAAAATTAGACCGTGTGATCAATGTTGTAACAAACATGATTTTTTATGAGATTTGAAAACTATCATGCAACTAATTTTACTTCTCATACTTCAAAGTGTCGGATGAAAAAGTAAAGAATACCTCTTGATGTTTCTCTCGCATTTGGTTTTGGGAGGTATTAGAGATGAAATTATATGCTTTGATGATCCTTCTCATGATCTAAAGTGAGCATGACTGATGGCAACTCAGTTTTTGGCTCTAGAATAGCCAAATATCTGATTGGGAATACAACCTTCCGAGGTGAAAAGATGATACTTTATTATTTTCCCATCTCCATTGCACTCAATCCATAAATGTAGCCACCAAATACACTTTCCTCTTCATGATGGATGTTTGAAAGCTGATTAGAAATATGATTTTATTTCTCTTATGATACCAACTTTGTTTTCACCCTTGTTATCTCATTTTTCTCATTTCATCTTCTTCAAACAAGGAGTTTGAAAAATGAAACACATCCTCAAATTCATCATGAAGCTCAAACTGATCACAGATCTAATATCTCCTCTTGCATGCTCTTCTTCATGTTTTTCCAAATCTTATTTTTCTTCATCAAGGGTTTTCTCCAAATATGATTATGTGAAAAGATGCAAGGAGAGATCTGCTGACACTAAAATTTTCCTTTGTAATTTCTATTTCATTAATGTATGTATTAGGAATAGGATGTTGTTAAGTATAATTAGTAGTATCATCGATAGAAGATAACGGCGCTGCCGATACGATGCCACCAATAATGTATAGTATGGTAATAGTCAAAAGTACAATAGGAATGTTGTGGTAAAAAGTAAATATTTGTCGTAAGTGGTCCAGTAATGTTAAAATGTCAAAGTTAGGGTAAGTAGAGAAGTAGGGTCTACATGATTAGGAATTAGAAATATTATATTGGTAATAAGGACAAGGAGTGAGGTCATAAATATTTTGTGTATTTTATTTGTAAAAAGTCTAAAAATGTGGAACCCATGTGAAATGATAAGGTTTATCTTATCTTAAAAGATAAGCTTACATGTATAGATAAGAGTTAAGGTATGGGATATGATTCGTCAGAGTATATTTCTTGTCCTATCTTAGAGATAAGATGGATAAGCTTGGAAGTTCTATAAATAGAGAGGCCACCCCCTCATTTAGCATAGAAGGAAGTAGTAAGAAATATTGTATGAGTAAGTGTGTAAAGGAAGCCATCATTTTGAAGGTGTGTTAAAGAAGCCATTAAGAGGTGTAATTATGAAGTTTCTCCCATAGTTATTGTTGGAAGGCAAGTGAAGTCAATAACACTTGAAATACCTCATGGGTGAGATTGTAACAATTTCATGTTGATATTATAATTTACACTTATATTTCAGATTTATCATCATTCCTTCTTATCATAGTCTATGGTATTCTTGTGTTATGTTTGTTGTTTTGTTTCCAGATTACATCCACCAAACTAAAAGTTGTACATTAGTAAATAATCATAGCACGAGGAGTTCCCGGTGAAGAATTATCATAGTGCCGGATTGGTGTTGATGATCATCATTTATTTACATTTATTTCTTTAATCTAGGCTCAAAGGGAGATCCAACAACAAGAGATTCCTTGTGAATAAGATAAATGACGTGAATGGGATACATATAAGTTTGATTGTCTCTTCTTCATAATTCAAATCTTCTAGATCAGATAACACCTCTACCTCTTCACTTTCCATGCTTGGGTGAAACTCCATTTTGATCTCATTTTCTTGGTTGATTCTTTCCTCAACCATTTCCTCTTGAATGCTTGGTCCAATATGTTATATCTCAGACTAAAACATGGTGTTTCTTAGCCCCAAATATGTCTCCAAATATGATCCTATACATGAAGACAAATATTGATCAGAATATTCACCTTCAAATAAGATGGAGAAGCACTCCACGATCCCTTCTTCATTTATTAGATCTAGTTTCTCCTTTATTTGATCAAGAACACAACCCTTAGGTAAATCAAAAATATTTTGTTCACAATTTGATCATAAATGATCCTCCTTGGAATTAAGAAAATCTTCTCCTCCGCCTTATGTTCAAAAACTTTGGATTTTATTGTGAATTTATCAAAATAAAAATAGGGAGTTATTGAAATAAGAAAGCTATAATTTCATCCTCATTTTCAGAGTCAACACAATCTAAAATAGATAATTATTCAATCTCAATAATAATGGAGCTTACCCGATATGATTTTTATTTACTCAAAGGATATGGACTACTACATAACATTTGAGGGATCATTTTATTCTTAAATTATTTCTTCCAATCTCTGAGGCATTGTAGTTGATATTATTTGTTTAGTTCCTCCTTAGGTTTCCTATCCAAGCATGTTTGTCCATATCATTTCTCAAAATGATGGAGAACATCCTCACTAGCCACCAGAGGTTCATATTCATGTTTACTAAGGAATTGGAAATGGGATAACTAAGTGGTTGGCCACTTAAACTATTGACTAGTCTATAATTCATCATTCTTTGAACATGGTTTGTCATGATGTTTTTGTGGATTGGATAGAACTATTATTGAATATTGGAGAGTGTTGGATGATATGTGTAATTTATCAAGTGTCTAAACTTGAGGCTCATACACAAATGAATTTGATTCCATGAAATGGGGAAAGATGGATCTCTTGATTGAGTTTGCTGAGGTTCAAATGATGGAGGAGGTACAATATCTTGTTATAAGGAAGGATAATTGATGCAGGAGCATCAAGGAAATAATTTATATCAAAGAAAAAATATCCTCATAATCATGTGTATGGCATCAAGGAAGGTGAATATTAGTCCCTAAGTCATGAGTGAAGGTCAAGGATGCAATGTTAAGTGGCAAAGAGGAGTCAAGTTGCTCAAGAATTTAAAATACAAATTTCCCTCCATTTTGGAATTTAAACTTTTAAAACATGTAAAGGTGTCTAGTGAGTTTGTAAAATATATGTTAGTGGTTAGGTGATTAAACACATGTCTTGGGAGTGATTTGAAGTCTAAGTAATGCCAAATAATGAAAAATACCCTCTTTGTGTGTGTAAGGTCATGTGTTAAGGCCTTGAGCCAAGTTAGTTAGGGTTAAAACATGAAAGTGAATAAACTAAATGAAGAGAATTAGAATTTGGGAGATTAGTTATCATCCAAGAGAAAAAATGATGAGTACAGGAAGGTATTCGTCAAGGAGGAGGATCAGAGAAAAGGTTAAAAACCATGAATTTTGTATGAAGTAGCTTAATAAGTTGAGACTCTATTTTATATAGTTATGATTGTGTATGGGCCTGTACTAAGCAAGTTTGATATTGAAATATTCAAGGATATTTTTTATGTGAAGTCACATTCTTAGGAGCACAAGAGAAAGAACTTCCATTGTATTATTGTTAAGAAAAGATAGAATCTCTATTTTGTAAGTGTTATTCTCGAGTGTATGATTGACTATAGCTTTTGATTGAATATTTACAAGGATTCTTATGTTCATGGTTGTGAGATATTACTATGAACCATGCCATTTAATGAGTTTTTTTATTGCAAGGAATTGAAATTGGGAGGCATCATCCGGGAAGTTTATTATTGGACGCTTAAAGTTCTTGAAAACACCACACTCTATTTTGTTATGCCAAGATACTAATCAAACTGTGAAAAGCTATGAATGGGAGGTATATGTAAAATATTATTGTGATTTTTATTGATTAAAATGTTAATAAATTAATGAATTTGAGGTTATGACTTCATCATAAGGATGATATCCTTATGGTTAAAGGACATGCAATAAAAGCTTGAGAAAACTACCATCTACAGATTGAACACATAAGGAAAAGTGAATTACTTAGGTTTGATGACTTAAGAATCCCAATGCTAAAAGGAATAAGTTTTTGATGTTAAAATATACCTTTAACTAAAATAATATGTCTTGGAAGAAAATTTATAAGATTTTATATTCATTTATCTTTTACCAGATTTCTTGTAACCCTACCTATCCAGTGGTAAGATAGTAAGAAAAGTGTTGTTGGAGAAATATGAGCCCTAGATCATGTTGATTGGTAAGGTATAATTGTATAATATGTTTAGATCCACTTGTGTATCAATTTTCAAGTTTTAAATCGATGATTCAAGAAAGTTACGCTTAAACAAATTCTCTCGGGCTTCTAGGAGTGTTAATTCAAAAATCAACTAGGGGTTAGTGGTCAAGGTGCAAACCAATGAATTTCAAAGTGAAAATATTTAGAAATCATGCCAAGAATATCTAGAGAATTATTCAAGAAGAAATTTGAGAAACCAAGGGTGGAAATTTTCTAATTATTTACCATTTTGGAAGGTAACAAACTACACAATGTAAGACCTAGTCATTGGGGACATTTAAAAAAGGAACTATGTTATAACCCATGAGTTACATCTTGATAATTCTAGAATATATAGAAAGGGATAATGGGTTCCATAAAATGTCTTGATGAATTCTGAGGACCTCTTAAATAAAAATATAATCCTGACAGTTCCCTAAGAATGGGCTAATGGGGATTGTGAGAACCTTGTAGGAAAGAAAGTGAAGTGGAAAGGAATGGATAAGGAGCCTAGCTCTGAAATTGAGGGAACACATTGTTGAGGGAAATGGATATTGGAATGTAATTCTATTTTTTCTTGTAAATCTCTAGAATCTTCTATCCCTGACCCAAGCAAAGCATATGGAGCTTGAGAACCAAATCACAAAAGAAGACATATAAAGAGTTATACCAAGAATCAAACCATGAGATTTTGCAAGCATGTTGGGTAAGTGAAGAGCCAACTATAGAAGGTGATACAAATTTTTAGGTAGAAATATAAGTGTAAATGCAAGGTTGGAGTAGGGCACACCATTGATAGGCGTAGACACCTAAAATTTACCTATGCAGCTTTTAATACTTAAATTACACTGAAAATCTTCACTCCCCCTCACTTTGGTCAAATAATGACATTTTGTTATCTATCTATGCTTCTAATTCACTCAGGATGTCAATTAACAACATTTTTATTAGTGATAATCCTCTTAATTAGCTAATTATATGTTAATTAAGCCTCTAATCTTGTATTTAACCAATAAACCTTCTTATTGGCTAAATCCCACTTCCAGAACTTCCAAAATCTATCCAAAACCCTTTCAAATGCTCTCAGAAAGCTTCCTAAGCCTACTTAGGATCCTTAATTAATCCTAAAATATTAATTAGCTCCTAATCTAATCAAAAAGTGCATTGACTTGTAAAAGTCTATTTTGGGCTTACCTTTTGTCCCACATGCACTAGGATTCTAAAATTCCCAAATGGAAACCTATAAATACAAGCCTAAGGCATCCCTTTCAACTTTACACCTTACACCACACCTCATTTGCATTAGCTAAAGCTATAAAACATTTGAGCTTGATCCATTCTCCCTTGTTGGAAAATAGCTTCTCCACCTTGCATCCATTCCTTCAAGCTTGGTTAGTAAGAGAAGATCTAAACATGGCCTTGTAGCCATTTTAGAGAGATATCTTCACCATATTGAAGAAAAAACAAAATTTGATTATTATATGATCTAAATAGGTTCATGCTTAGTTAATAATATAAAGAGTAAAGAATAACTTAGTGTGTTAGTTTGATTTATTCAAAGTTCCATGCATTTGAAGAAGTTAGTTTTGTTAAGATCTTATCTTGATGTTCTTGTTTAGTGGACTTTGTTTTGGAACTATTAAGTGTTAGTTTCAATTCATAAGGTATAGTAAAACTTTACAATGCATACATATGGCATGCCCTGTGGTACTAATCCTAGTCCTTTGTCTTTTATTTCAAGATTTATTTCAAAGTTGTTTAAACTAACCCTCTTTTGCATTTTTGGTTAAACATAGGATTTCTTAACTAGTTTAGTTAGAATTTCTTGGGTTTTATGCTCTTTTCAGGATCGAAGGAGGCTAGGTTCTTTCAAAATTAAACAAAAGAAACAAAGCTTTGAGTTTTTGATAAGTTTTTGTCAAAAATCCCGTATTTTAGTGATCTACAGGAAGGGGTGCGCATACGCTCTAAGAGGCACACATACGCCATGTTTTTTTCCCAATTTTTCTTCGAATTAGAAATGTGCATACGTTGTTAGGGGGTTACACATTCTTTGTTAGTTGTACATACATTGCACTATTTTTAAGCTCTCTATGTTCTATTTCTAGGGGCTCTCTTATGCCATTAAGGGCACATTGGTGCTTCTAGGGGTGCACATATGCTGCCAAGGGCTTGTATACGTTGTTAGGGGTGCGCATGTGTGACATATTAATACTTTGCTCCATCTTAAAAGTTTTCATGATTTAATATTGAATATTTATAACATCTTGTAGGGTTTTTTAAGGATAACTATTGATTTGCAGGGTATATGAGATCATGCTTTGTGCTAACTTATTTGGATAAGTTAATGAATGTCACATTTTCATTTATAAGGATAAGATCATGTATGCTCTTCCCTCACACCTTCTAGGTGATCTTGGGAATCAAAAATGATTCTATACCTTTCTTATGCTTTCAAAAAACATTTCATTAAGCTTAAGGGAAAGAACAAACAACTTGGTTAAAAATAATTGCTTATGCACTTAGGTTATGAAGTTTTCCATTTCACAATATAGTAGGATTCCTCATTGTGTATGCTCTTCTCGTGCATCTTAGGATGATCTCAAGAATCAGAAACAATGTTTTATCCTCTTTTTATGATGTTTTGATCATTTGGAGAACTACTAATCTTTGCATGAAGGACCAAGAATATGCTTGTGAAAGAATCAAGATCTAAACAAAAACTAACATGTTTTTGTAGGTTTCCAACGGTGTGCAAAACCTCATTTCATAAATCCAAAAGATAAAAAACACACCACATTCATCAATCAACACACTGTATATGCAGGTTTCGGTTAAGAGCTACGGCTCATCCACTTTGAACTAGGAGAAACTCCCTTTGGCATAATCCTTAAGATAACAAGAGGGATGCTCCTAGGAACCCCAAAGTAGTCCATGTAAGAGGGAACCTTGTGGACGAAACGGGAAGTGCCTCACTTACTTGTTTAGTACACACTTGTGAGAATAGAATCAAAATTATCTTCATGCGACCCCAGTGAAAATACAACTGAATGCATTTATTTCTCATTATATCGAAGGGGGTAAAGTAAATCTAGGATACTGCAAGGTTTATTCATTGCGACTTCCTTGGAAAACCAAGCTCATAGAGATAGTTTGTGATGCCTAGTTGAGAGAAACAAATATGAAGCCATTTTGTCTTGAGGCCAACATGATCGACTAAAAGCCAATCATGTTCTAAAGAACTCTCTCGAAGCACTAACTTTATTGGATTCACAACCTTCTTATTCAAACAAGAGGGTGATTCCATCAAAGTTTGGGCCTAGTTTGTTTCATCATGAAGCATACAACGCGTCATTTTTCCTTAATTTTTCACTTGCCTTAATGCGAGGCAAAAATTTGACAAAGTTATGCTTAGTTTATTGCATCATCACTTGGAATACTCCTTTGTTTTCTTATTTCCCATTTGGGACAAAACAAAATGGCATATGCCGATAGCACTAGAAATAATCATGTCCACCACTTTTGTAGTCTACTTTCATGACTAGGTTGCAAATGTCGAATGCAAGTGTTGAAAGTTTGAGTGGTACATATTCATGTTCTATTAGTCCCTTTGTCTCACACCCATATTGAGACTCATTATCATCATAGTTAGGTTGTTTCATCATTGAATTCCTTTGAGTTATTATATTTCTTGTGTCATATCCATACAAATTTAATACTTACGTCTTGTCTCCTTTGTGAGACTTGATCTAAGTCTCTAACTTGTATTATTACAATGCTCACATAAATAGAAAAATTATTTATATAATTGACTTAGTTTTTAATCCCAACATTGTCTTGGGTCTTGGAAAATGTCGTTACATTGTTAGCATTGTGGTGACATAATTTTGATACTAAAAATATTTCCTTTGTCTACAAAGCTTGATTTATGTATCCAAATAGTTTTGTTGCACTGCTTGCATTGGTAGCCTCCTTTTTCATAACTTGGACTTTTTTTTTTTCTAGAAACTTGTTTTAGTATACCTTGTTGGAGGATCATGTCAACACCTTCTTAGTACTTAGGCCTTGTTTATATCAAATTTGACCTAAGTGGTGATATCATGCCGCCACTATTTGGGCCTAACCTACCATTTGAATACACTTTACATAGGGAGTAGTTTTTGATTGGTTTGTGTGTTTTTCCTTGTGATATTTCGTATTAAAGACATGTTTCCTAGAACAATCTTATTTAATCCTTTGATTCTTTACTATTCGTTATTTTTTTACTATTATTGACATTCTTTTGCAAACTTTAGGGCCGTCGCACTATAGGCTCTCACCTAGGTTTGTTGTTTCTTTAATCACATTAGAAAAAACCTTTGTGGAAATTTTCCTTCATGCCCCTATCACAAGGATGGCATCTAAGAGATTGGGGTCTAATCCTTTCATTGGTCGTGATTTAGGACCCCTCTTTTCTACGGTAAAATACATAGACGACTTAATTGATCATAGTGGTGATGAGGAAGACTCACCTCGGGATGATTTCGAGTTTGATCCCGCATGCTTAGATGACTTCCTTTATCTTAATAAGGATAGGGTGCTCACACGAGTGGTAGAATTAGGTGCCAAGATGACACCCGAATATGAATTTTTTCCACCTACCTATATCACCTACGAAGAATAAGAAGCACAACATCCTCTTATTAACTTCGATGATGAATTAAAACAAGGACATGCCTCTACTTCATATCACCAAAACAAAAACGCCGAAACTAAGGTACCCAAACACATGAGTGGTTATGAATTACCACCTCTTAAGATACCTCACAAAGTTAGGATAGAACATAAGTGCAAAGAACCACCTCCTATGCATGAAAATGAAGGACCTAAAGATGACGAAGTCACTATACAACAACAGATACTAACCCTTAGTAGAAAAATAGCTAGTCTAGCTTCCCATGTGTAAAATGATATGGATAAAAGTACACATCAAGAGAAACCTAAGGTTAAGAATAGTGAACTTCATACCAAAGATAAAGAAGAGTGAAAACATTGAAGTATAAGAAGGTGTATATGCTAGCTTCCCCTACCAAGGACCAACTCCTCACGCAAGAGTTACATTCCATGAAGATGATACTCACAAGCCTTCAGGAGAGTAATGTTGGACATAGCAAAAAGTATCAATTCAAAGAACTATGTCCTTATCCCTTTAATAAGGCTATGTTAAGCATGTCATTCCCTAAAAATTTTGATTTCCCAAAGTTTGATAAGTATAAAGGGAAGGGAGACCCATGATATCCTATCAAGGAATTCTACATGGTGTGTCAAGAAGTAGCTTACAGTGATAACTACCTCATATGCCTATTCCCACATAGCCGAGGAGGTCAAGCCTTGGAGTGGTTTCTCCACATCCCTAAGGGGTCTATCTTTACATGGCTTGAGTTAGCAGAGATATTTGTATGTCATTTCTCATTCAATGTCAAAAGTGACATCACTATGTTAGACTTATGTAGCATGAAACAAATACCTAATGAAACTTTTTCTAGTTTCTTGCAATGATGGCGGGGCTAGCTATTTGTTTCCCTTGTTCAATCCCTGAAAAGAAATTATTTAGTATTTTCATACCCAATTTAAACCTAGACATTGTATTTCATTTACAAATGCATTGTGTCACTAACTTCAAAGAATTTATAGAAAAGGGTACCCAAATTGAAAAGGCTTTGATTGTAAAATGGGAATTGAAACCCTTTTCAAAATACAATCAAACGTTCAAACCTACATACAAAACCAAGTTATTCAATAAAAATAAAAATGTCGTAGGAGATGGTATAACATAATCCAAGCATATACAGGTGGTTCAAATTGGTCCTCCTTTAAAAATTACTCAATGGTTCATTCAACCCGTAGTCAAACGACGAGTGTTCAATCCTCTCACAAACTCATTGTTGACAATTCTAAAATAGTTAGGCGTAGTGAACATGGTCTAGTACCCCATAATAGTACCATATGCCGATGATGCACCTAAACCATCATTGTATAAAGACCATGAATATTGTGAGTATCATTGTGTCAAGGGACACAAAACAAAAAAGTTCCTCAAGATAAGACACTTTGTCCAAGACCTTATTGAAAGCGGAGAAATTGAAGTCGATTCACCTGAGCCTCATCAAACACCCAATCAGAAGATGGGAATATTCAAATAACTATTTCTTAAACATAGCAAACATGAAAAAATATATCGATCGATCCCGATATTCTAATGATTACAGAGCCACCAATTACTTTTATGGTCAAACCAGTAACCCATTCGATTCACTTATCAGTTGTGTTCATTCTTCCAATGAGCATGTGAATGCCATAAGAATCAAGAGCAAAGATTATGTTGCGGTAACATGGAAGAATCGTCTAATGAATATGGAACCTCTTCGCCTACCCTCGGGATAATTAGTATGACCTCTTAGAACAACTTAATATTACCACCGCTAAGATTTCAATCTTAGGTCTTCTCAAAATATCAAATGTTCATAAAGGCATCCTCTATAAAACACTTCAGGGTTCAGGAGTGTTAACCAATATCGATCCCTTACACCTCGATCGGTGGTCACAAAATTTGCTTATATTAAACACCTTTCCTTCAACCAAAGTGAAATTCCACATGATAAACAAATGCATAACTTACCCCCGTACTCTACAAGAATTTGTTACTCGAAGAAAGATAAAGAGATTGCTTATGGAAAATGTGTCTGGTTTGAACATTTACACCTTGAAGATGTTTAGATAGTGGGATGAATAGAGGCATATTTAGATTCCCACGGCATCAAAGCATCACACCATATGAAAATCTAGAACGTGAATTAGCTAGTAAATTGATATTATTTCCTATGGAAGTAGGGCCAACATATCACGACACTAAGTTCCATGTCGTTGACTTAGATCTTCCCTATAATATGATCCTAGGCAACACATGGATACATGCCCTATAGGATGTACCCTCTACCTTTCATCAACGTATTAAGTTATATCATAACACGCAAACAATAACTATTCTGGGAGATCCAAAACCATTCATGCATTGGAAAGCCTTACATAGTTTTTCTCAATCAACATATGAATGTCCTTCCACAAATATAGTTGTATCACTACAAACCAAAACTCTAAAATATCATCTTGACCAGACATGCTAAGTAATAGTGATAAAAGAACTCCCATTTTGTTTCTCCCTTTGCTACATGGGAGATGAAAGTCCTATCAAATGGCCCAATTGAAGATTATAACCTCCAACAGGCCCTTCTGGTCTCTGACCTTTCATTATCACAAAAACGTGGGGCAGAACAAGTTTTTAATTTAAGAGCTCCCAAGATAGCTATGCTAGTCCTTTTGATAACGTATTTCCTCACGGCCTCTTATCAAATGAGAAAATGTTGGATTCACCTACAAAATGGATCCTGAAGGTAAAAAAGCTTCATGTCACCAAGCTCTAGAATATACCAAAGCTCACAGGATGATGTATGCCATGGGTTATAAAGGATACGGGTGTGACACAAATGGATAAGGCATGTTAGACCCTGTCCGATTTCTTGTTACAAACTATATACACATGAACTTGATATTAGGGTCTCATGGAATTTCACCCATAGAAATTGATACTACCTCTTCATAACATGAGGATAGCTTGTCTCATTCAGATAGCAACGCAAATTCCTATTGTATCTTATACGAAGATATTTCCTCCACAAACATTTTTCTGGATATAGTTGTCTTAACCTTATCCCCTTCGATTCCCAAATAAACCTTTTATATCATAATCTCATTGAATGGGACCAAAAACTTCATGTATCGATCAATCTCTTTGAAAATGATGAGGCAATTACAAAATTCATGGGTATTCATGACAACATTCCAATCGATGACCACAAAAAGGGTTTCTCCATCAATTTGGATGCATATGTGTACTTTGGGAGGAAGCTGAGATGTGTGGTTAGCAAAACATAAATGAAAGTGAGGGAAAAAGTTCTTCCAAAAAGCCTCGCAAAAATAAAATTCCAAAACGCATAGTGAAAACCTCTTTGAGGCACTAGCGGAAAAACAAATGGAAAAATTAAAGGACATAAAAAGTGACCACACCCAGGGTGAAAATATCATTAAAACAACCTTAGAAGAAGACCTCAATCTCCTTCTTGATCCTATGCATATGGAGGACACATCTAAAATGTTGGTAGAGGATACCATAGATATCAATATCAGGACAAAAGATAACCCTAGAATGGTAAAGCTGGGAGCTTCACTCTCAGTGTAGGAGTAGAAAATTTTGTGATACTACTGCGAGAATTTGTAGACATATTTGCATGGTCATATGTAGATATGCCAGGTTTGGACCCATCTTTAGTCGTGCATAACCTTGTGGTGCATCCAGATGCCAAACCTATCAAATAGAAGTTGAGGAAGATGCACCCACGTGTAGCACTTTTAGTCAAAGAAGAACTGGAGAAGTTATTGGTGGTAGGTTTTATCAGACCTATTGATTATTCAGAATGGATATCCAACATAGTGTCGGTACAGAAGAAACTAGTTGGTATCAAGATATGCACTGATTTTAGAGATATCAATAAGGCATGTCCTAAATATGATTTTCCCTTACCTAACATCAACATGATTGTCGATTCAACTATCTAGTGAGTTTGTGAAAGATATATTAGTGGTTAGGTGAATAAACAAATGTCTTAGGAGTGATTTTAAATATAATTAATGCCAAATAATGAAAAATACCCTCTTTGTGTGTGTAAGGTCATGTGTTAAGGCCTTAAGCCAAATTAGTTAGGGTCAAAACATGAAAGTGAATAAAATAAAGGAAGAGAATTTGAATTTGGGAGATTAGTTATCATCCAATGGAAAAAGGATGAATAAAGGAAGGTATTCCTCAAGGCGGTAAGATAAGAGAAAAGGTGAAAACCCATAAATTTTGTGTGAAGTAGCTTAATAAGTTGAGACTTTGTTTTATATAGCTATGATTGTGTATGGGCCTGTAATAAACAATTTTGATATTGAAATATTCAAAGGATCTTTTGTTTATGTGAAGTCATATTCTTAGGAGTACAAGAGGAAGAAATTCCATTATATTATTGTTAATAAAAGACAAAAATTTATTTTGTAAGTGTTATTATGAGTGTCTGATTGATCGTAGCTTTTGATTGCATATTTCTAAGGATTATTATGTTCATGGTTATGAGATATTGTTATGAAACATGTACTTTCATGATTTATCTGTTGCAAGGATTTGAAATTGGGAGCCATCATCCGGGAAGTTAATTCTTGCATGCTTAAATTTCTTGAAAAGAGCACACTTTGTTTTTTTATGCAAAGACACTAGTCAAACTATGAAAATTTATGAATGGGATGTCTGTGTAAAAGATTATTGTGAGTTTTATTGATTCCAATGTTAAGAAATGAATGAATTTGAGGTCGTGACTTCATCATAAGGGTGATATCCATATTGTTAAAGGACGTGCAATAAAATCATGAGAAAACAACCATCTACAAGTTGAACATAGAAGGAAAAGTGAATTACTTAGGTTTGATGACTTAAGAAACCCAATACTAAAAGGAACACATTTGTGATGTTAAAACAGACCTTTAATTAAAATATTGTGTCTTGGAAGATAGTGTAGAAGTTTTTATATTCATTTCTCCTTTACTAGATTTCTTCAGTAACCGTACCTATCCATGGTAAGATAGTAAGAAAAGTGTTATTGGAGAAATATGAGATCTAGATCATGTTGAATGGTAAGATAAACGTGTAGAGGAGGTTGATATCCACTTGTGTATCAATTTTAAAGTTTCAAATCAATGATTCAAGAAAGTTACAGCTAACAAACTTCTCTCGGGATTCTAAGAGTGTTAATTCAGAAATCAACTAGGGCTTAGTGATTGAAGATAAAAAGAAACAAATTTCAAAGTGATAACTAGTATAAATCATGCCAATAATGTCTAGAGAGAGATTCAAGAAGAAATTTGATAAACCAAGGGTGGAGATTTTCTAATTCTTTACTAGTCTTGGAAGGAGAAAACTACACGGTGCAAGACCTAGTCGTTGGGGGCATTTAACAAAGGAACTATTCTATAACCCATAAGTTACATCTTGATAATTATAGAATAGATAGAAAGGGATAATGGGTGACATAAATTTCTTGATCGAGTCTTATAACCTCTTAAATTAGAAGATAATCCCGACAATTCTCTAAGAATGGGCTAGTGGGGTTTTAAGAACCTAGTAGCGAAGAAAGTGAAGTGGAAAGGAAGGGATGAGGGGCCTAGATATGAAATTGAGGAAACACATTGTTGATGAAAATGGATACTAAAATGTAATTATAGTTTTTTTTTTTATAAATCTCTAGAAGCTTCTATCCCTAACCCAAGAAAGGCATATGGAACTTGAGAACTAAATCACAAAAGAAGACATATAAAGAGTTATACCAAGAGTCAAACCATGAGATTTTGGAAGCATGTTTGGGAAATCAAGAGCCAACTATATAAGGTGATGAGACTTTTGGGTAGAGATAGAAGTGTAAATTCAAGGTTGGAGTAGGGCACACCATTGAGAGGCATAGTGGGTAGTAGTGAACGAAGGAATGAATATAAGCTTTCTATAACTTCTTGAATGAATTTTATGAAGAGTATAACATTGCAAAGTGAGAGTGTGAATCGGGGTAAAGGTCAGGAAGCTTTGGAGATGGAAATAAGTTAATTTAAACAAGGGTTTAGTGGAGCATAGATGAGTATAAGGATCAAGGAGTACTAAGTAAAGTTTTGATGCAAAAGGAACTTATGGATGATCAAAACAGTGATGTATGAAGTATTACCAATATGGATCCAGTGTTGCATGTAGGAAATAGACAAGATAGATAAATTTAGGAAAGTCTTAGCCTTTGTAGGCTTGAAAAATAATCCCAAGTACAGGGCTTTTGGAGATGATTACTAAACTTTTCAAATAGACTAAGTTAGAGGTTAGGGTGCATCAATAATTAGCAGGAGGAGCTTTAAGAGAGATAGGTACATGAAATTTTGGATGAGGATATGTAGGTGGGAAGGAAGGAATGATATATCCACATAGTGGTAGTGAATAACTTCCCCATTGATATGGTTCCTCCACACCGTGTTCATAAGGTCCCATTTTTCAACCAATAACATCATTATATTCAAAGATTTAGCCATTACATATAAGGACTTAGTTAATACCTATAGCTTCTGTTGAGGAATGTACCAACTTGGAAAAGGACCTCCCTATGGATAGGGTTGATCAAAGGAAATAATTTTAGCCATCATGAGTTTTTATAAATTTCCCCTTTAGCAAGATTGCCTCTATTTATTGGGTTTTCATCCTAAAATCAAAATTTGCCATGATACTACCTCCATCATATGCATATCCCTATTCTTTAAAAAAACCATAGTTAATAATATAACTATATGGGTCAATGAGGGTTCATTCATATGCATATTCATTGTGATAATTTTTATAGGTATTATTTGGAGGAGGATTTTGTAAATCTGGAGGTTAAGGAGAATATAATTACTATTAAAACCGAGGATTCAAATGAGGGAAAGAAATCATGATTACAAATATTCATGAATGGGAAAGTGGAAGAAAGGAAAATGGAAATGGATGGAAAGATGAAGGGAAATGTTTGCAACTTAGAAAATGGGTTGTTGATTACTAGAGTCGCTAGATGTGTTTGGAAAATTCCTATGAAGAATAAATATCACCAAGATACACACAACTCTTATTAGAATGATTTAAATATCATTATTCTCTATCGCACTGAGACATGCCATAACCTGTTGTTTCTCAAAAGTATCACCCTAGGATTTGATCATGATAGATCAATACTTTTAGCTAACATGGGATTATCTCCAAGTATGGGACCTTGCATCTTGAGATAAACCTCTAGAGAAGGTTGGTTCTTATACTTACAAATAATGCTAACACTATATCTAATGTAACACTGGATGCTATAGAAAATCTATATTAAAGGGATTTTTAAAAAATAAACCCCTTAACCCCATTACATGCATTTAATGATTTTATAATGTAGAATTAAGAATCCAACAAGTAATATAGTTTACAATAAATATGATAACATCAAAACCATATGCAACTATAAAGGTCAATTAGATATACACGATCCCTTTTATCATTACTCTTTTGAGTATACACATCTTGTATGCAAGTCATCAACCTATTATTTTAGGTTTGTGAACTATTGCAGTTCATAAGTTTCTACTTGAAATTTAGCATGTTGAGTTTCATTCCCGCATCACACACCTCTATTTTGGAACTTGGTGAAATGACAATCTATTCATCTAATACACTACTTAGGCCAAATATTTCAAGCTATGCTTTGCATGCTTAGTTTTGTGATCGCACACAATTCAAAACAAAAATTATCCCATCACAACACAATTATCCCACACGGTTATGTGGATCACTTCTTATCAGTTAAATGTTTTACTCTCACATATTAAGGAGGCCTAAAATCTATGTCTCGCCTCTCAACTTGAATGCACACTAACAATACCATCTTAGGACCCGTATTAGAAAGATAATGATTAATTTTTACTCTCATCAAAAAGTAATCACTACCCTTCCCATAGCCATCCTAAGATGGTATGGTTAGAGTACATTAAACGTGAAGTGCAAGACTTAGATTCAATGCCTATTTGATACATAAAATAATTATAAGGTAAGTTCATCATGAGAGGTTCATCCAAGTTATACATTTAATGAGAATTCATTGGTAGCTCACTACTTAATTTAGTTCTAAGTTCCCAAACTCAAAGTGTCACTTTACGACATCCATCATTAGGACTAGGTTTAGTTTAATCATCTCATTAAGATTAGGTAATCAACCCAATCTTGATTAGATAATGTCGTATTTTCACCTTAACAATATCTAATGTTAAGTACCTCTTAAAAAGAGATATTCATACTAAGAATTTGAGTAAGTTTTAATATCATCAATAACATGAAATGCTTCATTCATATTTAATATTAATAATTTATTAAAGGTATCGTACTTTTGTAATTTGATATCAATGTTTTTAAGGAAATCCTCGCACAATGAATTTTGCTAAAGCCAAGAATCTGAAAAAAATTTTCAATTTTGGACTTCGGGTTTTTCCTTTCAGAGTTTTTAAAGCTAAATTTGGAATTGCATTTGAGATTTTTCAAGTCCAAAACTCCGAAAGTCCAAAATTTTAGACTTTCAAGTTTTTGAAATTTTGAAATTTTTGGCTCATTTTGTTTAAATCCAACTCGGACTTTCGAAGTTTGAATTTCCAAAAGTCCAAAAATTTAGACTTTCGGGTTTCAGGTTTTCGGAGTTCTCCAAGTCATTTTAGGATTTTCACTTGATTTTTTCCAAAGTCCAAAACTCTAAAAGTCCAAATTTTCAAACTTTTGGGTTTTTGGGTTTCGGACTTTTAGTTGCCAATTCATCTTTTTGCTTCCCATTTTTCCAAAGTCTAAAATCCTAAATTTTGGAATTTCAGGTTTTCAAGTTTTCGGAACTTGGAGGTTCTATGCGTGATTAATTCTCACCTACCTCCATACGGATCATATTTTTACCATTAATATCGGGATTTCTATATAAACATGGATTTTTACTTTTATTTTTACCTGACACATTCGCTCTGACATTTCACTCTCGTACTTTTTTCATCCTTTTCAAGGTATGTTTTTTGGTTTTATTTTCTTTTGGTTTAGGTTTTTTCCTCCTTTTCCCCATTTGGTTTTTTTTTTGTTTTCCCTCGTGTTTTCTTGTAATGTCTTTCTTTTTTTTTCACCATGTTTTGTTGTGGAAGTTTTTCCAGGTTTTCAAGTATGGGGATCTTTTAGGTCCCTCATACTTCCTCCTATTTCTCAAAATCCATCTTGGCTTCTTAACACTTCTTTTTTGCAGTTCCTCTAGAGACCATTCGAGATTTCTTTTAGAAAATTCATTTCGGAGAATTCCTTCAAAAGATCACAAGGCAGAAACTATTTCGAAGAAACTTTTTGTGAAAATCTTTAGAGTTTTCCAATTTTAGAATTTGGAGAAATACGGAGAACTTGAGATTTAGTTTTTTTGAGTTTTCACTTTGAAATTTTAGATAATTTTGGAGTTTTCAGTTTTGGAGATTTTTTGACTTTTTGACTTTGGGAAACTATTTTGGAGATTTTAGTTTTAGGTTTTTGAGAGATTTCAGATTTTGGGTTTTCAGAGATTTAGATTTGGGTTTTTAGAGAATCAAGAATTTCAGATTTTCAGGACCTCTGACTTGGAAAACCTTTTTGGAGATTTCTTTTGGTGATTCCTTTCAGAATTTTTTGGTTGGGATTTTAGAGTTTTCTTGCTTTCGGGTTTTTGGATTTTTGTAACATTCAAAAAACACATAGGTTTTGATGTCTACCTCCACTTCAAAGGGGAAAGAAAAGATGAAGTACACATTTCTTGGAGTTTCTCCCCAATCCTGCTTAACCTCTAATTTAGGAAATATCGGGGACACCGATCTAGGAAGATTGATCTTCCCAAGTTTTGGGAAAGATTAAAGGCCCCAAATAAAAAGCCATGGATGCAAGCCATCTTCGATAGTGGTCTTGCCCTTGCCACTAGTTTTCCCACATCCATGCAATGCCTAGAATTTGTCCTAGCTGCAAGTAGCCCACTACGACGAGGACTCTATGTCGATAAGAGATAGTGATGATAAGGTGGTAATCCGTCTGGACCCAATTTTTGAAGACTTGTTTAAACTTCCAAGATGTCAAGATTATGCCACTATCTCACCTAAAATAGTAGTTGAGCATTGGGATAAAAAGAGGAAGTATGCTCGAAAGTCATGATGAAGTCCTACCTGACTAAGAATTTTCCAAGTTGCCCAAGACTATACATCGATCAGATTTCATTCAGGAGGTCAACGATCTCATTATACTTTTAAGAAGAGTTTCAAGTCTTCCTTCTACAAAGGAATTCCAAGAATGGATGTTCTTGTACATAGCAACTATCAAGAAGAATGATGAGTTTATCCGATGGGGTGAACATATTAGTAGCAACATTCGCTATCAGTTGGGCAAGGTGGCAGAAACTAAATCCTTCTACATGACATCTTTCTAGTATATGTAAGTTGCTGCTATGGGGGATTTTGTAGGATTGAATACTAGGGGTGTTCGCAAAGCACATCCCAAATATATGAGTTTTATCCCCAACTTACTCTGGATGAGGGGAGCAAGCACTTTGAAGAATCAGTGATGCTTTCTTTCTTTTGTCCTCTATCACTTTGACAAGGAGCTATATAATCTAGTGGATTTTGATGAGGCTTTCCAAGAGGTGTGAGAATGGGGAGAAATCTACCTTTAGTTTCCCACATTCACCTACCTTTGGATTCTAGGTTTCATAGTGCACCCCAACAAGTTGCCAAGGTGCCCCACTGACAAGTGGGTTCTTCTAGAATTGGTTCGGCAGTTGTTGGATTACCACAAAATCCAAAATAAGTGTCACAAGGTGGGAATGCATTTCCCTATTACAATTGGTAGGTATTCTTTCCCAACTATCCACAAGGCAAGAAACATGGATGCTAAAATGGCTGAGGTAACCCTACGGA
Organism: Taxus wallichiana var. yunnanensis; assembly: GCA_018340775.1. NCBI lineage: Eukaryota > Viridiplantae > Streptophyta > Pinopsida > Cupressales > Taxaceae > Taxus > Taxus wallichiana. Next base: position 810,731,014 of record CM031240.1, on the reverse strand, counting down.
CCTTCCATCCATGAACTAACTTTGACTATTGGGGTAAGTTGGGAGAGAAAGAAAGTCCAATGCTCATATGCCCAATTAGAAGACATATGGATCCATTTTCGAGATGAAGTACATCATGCGGAAAAGGGATTATGAAAGGTTAACTCTTGATGAAGTGTGGCAGTTTGGATTGGTTGATGTGCCAAAGGACTTATAAGATAATGATGAGGTCCTAGATCCATCATATAGAGAATGATAATGTTGCCAATCAACCACTGCCATGGGTTGATTGGTATGTGGAAGAGTGCAGCAATACCAAAGAAAGGGTGGGACCCATTCTAAGGAGAACTTTCAGTTGGTTGGCCACCTTGGGAATCTCACCCAAAGGGAAAATCAACCTACAAATATAGGGTCTACATCAGCAATAAACCAACCAACACCCACAAAAGGAAAGAGGTCAACTCAAAGGGTTCCTACCATTCCAAAGAAGATCTCATTTGTGGTTGGTGGCTCATCTCTTTCTAGGTCTGCTGCTCCCAAGGATTACAACATCTACAGTACAATACAGGTCAAGGTAGTGGAAGTAAGTGATTCCCCTAGTGTCATTCAAGATCCATCCCATCTTCCCCTTCCTCCATTATCACTCCCAATATCAGTTCCTTCCACTTCTACCACCATTTCTTCCTTCCCATCTCCTTCTATGGCCCAGGTATTTTGTCACTTCCATTTTTATCAGCTGGGGAAAATATTGGGTCACCCATTTCCTCCTCACTTCCTTTGACACTCCCATTTTCTTCAATCTCAACCCCCAACATTACCTTTGTCAATTCCTATGGCTGTCCTCACACCCACACCTTCCATCATTTCCACCTCTTCTCAGATATCAGTTGGCATTTCTAGTGATCTTTCTCTAACTGGTACTTCAGGTATCGGATCTGCTACTCCATCTTCCTCAGCTCTAGCCATACTAGAGTGGTTGTTTAGAAAATCCTAAGAAAAAGAAAAAGGTTCCTCTGGGAGATGTGATAGATCTCAGTATATTGGAGTCCATGCCCAAAAGATAGGCCAAGAGACCGAGAACCATATCAAGTCTAATGGTTAATCCATCAGAGAGCATGTGATAGAAGTGGCTACCCCTATTGAGGGGAAAACTAAAGAAACCATCACAATAAAGAGACTACCGGATCTCAAAGTTCTCATTGGGGAAGGCTACTCATGAAGGAGCCAAGCAAGATGTACACACTACTCTTGGGGCCCTTTTGGAGAAATATGACAAAGACAAGGCCACCAAGGATGAGCTTAAGGCCAAGGTCGAGCAGCTCACTGCACTGCTGCGTAGAGTAACTCAACCCACTCCATCCACTGACATCTCAACTACTACGGCCATGACAATTTCATCTACAATCGATGATATCTCTTATCATGAGCTCGAGAAGCTAGGCCAAGAAAGGGAGAACAAGTGAATGGATGGATGGAAAGGATCTTGCAGGAGGCCAATCCTTTGATTAAGGAAGCCATGGAGATTTATATTGATTTACAGATTGTGAAAACCACCATTGCTAAGATGGATGAATATCTCTCGAAGATAATAATAACTTGAATTTAACTTTGGCAACATGGAGTGACATTAGAGAAGAAGATTTTGACTTACTTCTACAGGAAGAGGTAATTGATGATGCCTCTAAATTGTTTGAATATCAAAAGGCTATGGAATTCTGGTGTCAGGTGTTGTAAGATCTGATTAAGAAATTGGAGGATAAGTGGGTAGAGATTATGATGCCCTCAATGATATCTCTGAAGAGTTTGACAATGCCCACTACAAGTTTTTCAATGAGAATATCGATGCTCTTCCCGAGGACCAGATTAAAGAAAATTTCAAAGATTTAGTGAAGTGGGATGACGATGTTATGAAGACTTTCAATAGTGACTCCATTGATCGACTAGTTCTATGTCAGAATTTCATAGGAGACTAAAGAAAGTCATAAGTAAGCTTCAAGGTTTGGCCAGGATCACGAAAAGAGATCGAAACAAGTGGATGTAGTGAATCACTATGTGTGGACCTGGAGATGAAGAAACTTAGGGTATTGTCAAGTGTTTCTTCGAGTACAGACACCGAATGGCCATATGGGAGGAAGGAAACAAAAATTGCAGAGAAAGGAGATGAAGATGAACCAGGCCAAAGCTGAGTGGCCATGAAAGGACAAGTTCAAGCTCTGAAATGGTCAAAGTTGTAGGGTTGACTTGGTCAACCCTTTACAACAAATTTGCTATTTTTATGGGAGCATGTTCCCTTTTATTAATGACATTACTATTTTTAGTTAAATGTTAGTTAAAGGCCCAACTATAATGGCTCAACCTAGGAACTTATAAATAGTGGAGTGCTTCCATTATTTAAGATATACATATTTTTGAGAGATTTGGAGGAAAGTTGCTCTTCAAGCTTGGAAGAGTGCTTTAGAGTTTTGTTGAAACCTTTTAATTATATTCAAAGTTGTTCCTTGCACTTGAAAATATGTTTTATTGTGTTGAATGATTAATCATTACATGCCTTGTGAATGTGATTCCTTAGCATTATTTGATTAATTTACCTTTATTTCAGATTATCTGTTTCATATTGTGAAAAGAATAGTGTGATTACTTCCCATCAGTTGTGAGAAAATATTTTCCTTCTGTTGATCAAGAGTTACATTATTATTATCATTTAAGTGAATACTGGACATGTGCTTGTGATTATCATTTGATAAATTATCTATGTATCAAATCAAAGTTGATCTTATTGTGTATGTTTAAGGTTTAAAAGGAACGTGTGCTTCTAGTCTGTGATATTTTATATCCTTTCCAAGTTGCAATAGGTGAAGGTGGCTAATGATGCAATCATCATACCCACATTAACCCTTCCAGAAGTTAAACACCCCTTTTCTTGGTGCATCACCACTTCTAGAATAGATTTTATTTCCTTGTATTCTTCTTCCCTAAATCCCATGAAATGTTAGCATAGGACTAGTTAGCCATCTTTCTTACATCAAAAGTAGTGTTGTGTTTAGTCTAGGAACAGGAAGTTGGCCTTCTCTCAGAGGTTCACCTTGAGCCCAAGTCCCACAAGCTTGAGAGGTGATCCCATGTGTCCCAATCACACCGAATGTCATGATTCATTTCAGGCCATTCGGGGGTGTCAGTGATTTGGAGAAATATTTTTGGCATGCCCTGATGGGATAGAGTTGGTACCTCTCTTCTCATTTCATTGACACAAGGTACCTGGTGACTCCATCTCTCTAGATTTCAAAGTTTAGTACATCAACTCATGCAAAGGATTCACACAAGAGCTTCTTCAAGGTGGAGATAATTATTGTCATATAGAGCTTTCTTTGTCTCCCCAAGAAGAAGGGGAAGAAACCTTTCAGTACCATCAGCTAGCTTTACCTCATAGAGGACATTCAACTCCTCCTGAAGGACATTTCCCCCTACCAAGATACAACTAGTTTGTGAATGTCATGGCAGCCAATACTTGTCCTCCATTCAATACCAGTAGTCCTTTGTTGTTAGCACAAAGAGATGCCATACCAAGTAGCCGCCTTGAAAAGTTTACCATTTTTCACTGGGGAGACTAATGTTTCACCATGAGGAGCACATACTAGATGTGGCTAGCATCTGTATTGTATACATAGTACACATATTATAGAAGATAATGTGGTAGTTTGACTCCTTACTACTTCATTCAAGGGCAGGGCACTTCAATGGTTCCGGAGTCTAGCTGTTGGATCCATTACCAATTGGAATGATTTAGGCACAAAGTTGTGTAAACAGTTTGAAGATAAAAGTGATAATTTCACTTGTGGAGCAATTTCATACTATCAAGTGATCTCCCCAAGAGTATATGAGTGACTTCAACCTCCACTTTGACAGACTTGGAAATGGATCCCAACACTTGTAAGGCCATCCCTAGAAAGTGCATTTCTATATTACTTACGAGCATTGAATAGTGATGTCACTATCATGATTCAATCCATGGGGGGAACTGTGATCCCTGATGCTTACGAAGTGGTTGTACGAGCTGAAAATTTCCTGATTCAAGTAGGTAAAATTGCTCCTAGACCTCCCATTCCTATTTTTGTAGAGTTTACAGGACAACAACCAGTCATTGCCCCAATTCCGATAGCTTCTATTCCAAGTAGCCACGCATGTGTCCAATGATTTGGCTGAAGTAAAGTCACTATTACAAACCTTCAGGAATGAACTCGTAGCCATGAAGAGGTAGCAGTCCCAATATGCTCACCCCTTTCAACCCCAATATCAGATGAACCATCCTCCATTTCAAGGAAATGGTCAACCACATAGAGCCAAGCCATAACCCAAGCTACAAATGTGAAGCCTTTGAACTTCCAAAATCCCTCAGCTGCCAGCTCATCTAGAGCCATAGTCCCAATCCAAAACAACCTCATCCAAGACTATGAATGGTGTTACCCTTGTGCTCTACCCCATAATAGAACCTCTTCCCAAATGGAGTTTTGAGTCAAGCTCTCATGGTCAAGGAATTTCAACCCCAACCCCACTCACTCTCGGCTGAATGAACCATTGGCCCAAAGTCAAGACCTAGATCACTGAGGAAACCATGTTACTAAATTGGCAAGATGATGATTTTGTGGACTAAATACCGACACATCCATAGTAGCTACAAATACACGTTCTAAGAAGAGGGAAATAGATCCTCAAAATTCCACAACTGAGCAGCAAACCTCCAAAATTGAGCAGGCACTTCCTTCACATCCTCAAGCACAATCATTGGTGAGATAAAGATACAGGGAAGAAATTACTAGAAAATGCCTACCAATCGGCCTTCAAAGGGTGATGGACCTGCAGGTATTACAGTGCCCAATAAACACTTCCCAAAGGAGGATTCTAGTGCTCAAAAGGTTATCAAAAAAGTAGGGGCAATACCATTTAGTATTGTGGAGTAGATGAAAAAGACTAATTTGAGTGTTACCATGTGGGATGCGCTCTCAATTCCATCAAAGGAATTTGCTACGAGAAGCTTTGAATAGCTTAGCACTACTGATAAAACCTCAAGTCATGGAGCATCCATAAGCAACTAGTTTGTGTCAGCTAGAAGCAAAAAGGATTCCTAGGTCCAATAAACCACCACCATTTTATATCTCTCTAATCATTGGTGATCATTTGGTTCATAATTGTATGATCGATTCAGAGCTAGTAGTTTTGTCATGCCTAAACAGATTGCATAGATGTGTTGGGTATTTCATATACCCCAATTTCAAAAGGAGTTGTCTAGTTGGATGGTACTGTGGTCAAGATGGTTGGAATCATCAAGGATCTTCATCTTACTATTCATGCATGTCCTAGCTTGTCATTCACACAAGACATATCAGTTATTGATCTCCCTCCTCTTTTTGCAATTTTCTTATCATGAGATTTCACTGCCAAGATGGGCGGCTATTTATTGCAGAACTGGTCACATATGATCCTGAGAACTCGTTATGGGATGAAGGTAACTATAAGAGCAGAACCAATTTCTCTTACCCATGTGGAACCATACATGTCCAAACCCATAGATGGTAACTACGCCATTTGTGACCCAAAGGAAGAGGTTGTGGATCATGAACCAACTACTCTTGTAGAAGAGGTGCCTGATACAAGTGCTTGATGAGGTAAGTATAGACCATCAATATGACCCGTATGCTGATTTATTGGCTAATGAAGAATCTAGTCTAGTTGTTTTTGGATGAGACTGGCTTGGGAACTTATTATATACATGAAGAAGGTACAACCATACCTCAGTTGATTAAGCAGTGATTTCGAAGGACTATGGAAGCTCTTTCTTCGATGGTTCAAGGAGTAAAAATGGATCTGGTGCAAGAGTCATGTTAATTTCTCCAGGAGGGGATAAATATTTCTCATCTTTTCGATTGTAGTTCAGTTGTACTAATAATGTTGCTAAGTATGAGGCTCTTATACAAGGGTTGCAGCTGGCCCAACAAAGAGGAATCAAATCTCTGATCACTTTTGGTGATAGTGAATTGGTGGTTCATCAAGTAACAAGCCCGTAGTGCATCAAAGAATGATCTCTTAAGATCATATAAGAATTGAGTTTGGGACCTAATAGAGGACTTCAAAGCTTTTGGAATTCATGTGGTTCCTAGAAATCAAAATCAAGATGCTGATAGGCTTGCCACCATCGGATCTCAATATGATATACCTATGGATATCATGAAGGAAGGGCAGAAAATAGTCAAAATGGTTGTCCGTCCCGCAGTACCAGATAATGTAAGTAGTTGGCAAGTTTTTGATAGTGATGAGTAGATTGTTCTTTTTCTACAACAAGAAGTAAGAGTTTTCACCGCCAAACACCAAGGTAAATTGTAGGAATCCTATGGTGACCAAGTCATTCAGTTGAGAGGAAACAAATTTCCAAAAGGCTTGGTCACGCTTGAATCTATCTTCAATTGGATGACCAGGCCAAATGACAAAGCACAAATATGGTGGTAAAAGAAGAAGATTTTGAGGAAGTTGAGGTGGCCAGTGAGAAATGTTTAAAGATTGGTAAGGTATGCACTGCTCAGAAAAGGAAGCTTTCATTGAGTTGTGTCAGAATATCATGATATTTTTGCATGGAGCTACAAAGACTTGTGTGGTTTTGACCCAGGCCTAGCTCAACACATGATTGAACTGGATCCAAACTCTAAGCCAGTTCATCAAAAACAAAGGCCAATCAATCCCAAGGTTGAGCCGCTAATGAGGAAAGAGCTAACCAAGCTTATTGAAGCTTGCATAATTTTTCCCATCAAGCATTCATCATGGGTAGCTAATCTAGTGCCCATAAGAAAAAAGAATGGGGAGATCCGGCTTTGCGTAGATTTTAGGATCTTGAACCGTGCCTCATTAAAGGATCACTACCCTCTTCGTCAATGGAACAGATCCTCCAAAATAGTGGTAGGAGCTCAAAGGTTTTCTCTACTGGATGGCTATTTAGGGTACAATCAGATTTTGGTCCAAGAATCTGATCAATTCAAAATGGCTTTCACTACTAAGTGGGGCACATATGCATACAACAAAATGCCATTTGGATTGTCCAATGCAGGGGCTACTTTTCAAAGAGCCATGGACATGGCATTTAAAGGACTCATCAATGATATGATCTTGGTTTACCTCGATGATATAACTATCTATTCCAAACATGTTGAAGATCATATTGTGCATCTAAGGAAAGTTTTTCAAGGTGTAGAGAGTTTGGGATCTCACTAAACCCCAAAAATGCATTTTTCAGTTCAAGAAGGCAAGTTATTAGGGCATATTGTTTTCACTGAAGGACTCTCAATCGACCAGCCAAGATTCATTGATTTTGTCTCTATCCCTCCCAAGTCACAAGAAGGGTCTCCAGAGTTTCTGGGAACTATAAATTTTGTTCAGAGATTCATTCCCAATTTGCAGTACGTTAGCCAAGCCATTGATGACCATGCTTAAAAAGAACATTCCTTTCTCATGGAAAAAGGAAGGGAGAGAAAGCTTGAGGCTATCAAAACTACTATTTCCCAAGCTCCTATGTTGGTAAACCCCCGGTTTGACAAGGATTTTATTCTCTATATTTTATGGGTCATGAGAGTATTTTAGGTATCCTCACTCAAGTAAAACGATGATCTGATGGAGCAACTATTGCCTTCTTCATTTAGTCTCTCAAGGAATATGAGCTCAAGTATTATTTTGTTTGAAAAATAGGTCTTTGTGGTCATTCGAGCTCTAAAAAATTTTAGGCATATGTTGTCCAACAACAAGGTACACTTGATGGTTTCTCATCCGGTGTTAAAGAATTTTTTTTTGAATAAGGAGATGAATGAGAAACGTGTTGGGTGGATCACGAAAGTAATGGAGTATGATGTACACATTAAAGTCACTAAACTTGTCAGAGGCAAGGGGTTATGCTAGTAGTTGGCCATAGACATGGAGATTAAGAATGATAAGGATGTTGCACTCTTCAATATTGATGAAGGAAATGGTCAGATTGATTGGTTAACTAAAATGGAAAATTTCCTTCTCTCGGGAGTATATCCCCCAAATATGGATAAGATTCAATGATGTACTTTCCATCTCCGGTCTATTCCATATGTTGTGGTAGATGGCATTCTTTTCCAAAAGGATTTGAATGGTTTCTTTTACGCTGCATCAAACTAGAACAAGTGAACAAGATATTGGAGGAGTTCCACAATGGGCTGTCAGGAGGACATTACTCGGCATGAAATGACTGCTACCAAGATCATGCGGGCAGTTACTACTAGCCTAGACTTGTTCAAAGATGCCCATTTTTGGGTAAGGAAATGTAAGGAGTGTGCTCTTTTTGTAGGCAAACAGAAGCTGACAAGCTCTCCCATTGCATCCCATTTAGGTGGATCAACCCTTTGTTCAATGGGGGTTGGATTTTATTGGTATGATCAATCCTCCATCCAGTGAAGGACATAAATGGGTCCTTACTGTGATAGATTATTTCACCCACTTGGATAGAAGTGGTGGCCTTGAAGGAAAGCAATGAAAAAGTTGTCCTTGAATTCTTGGAGAGTATCATGACAAGGTTCGGTGTTCCATTTACTATTATCTCTGACAATGCAATGGCATTCCTCGGGATGAAAATAAGTGAATGGGCCATCAAGAATGGGGTCTATCTCAAGACTTCATCTAATTACTATCCACAGGGAAATGGGTTGGCCGAATCCAGCAATAAGAACCTGATAAGGATCATCAAGCGCACAATGGAGGCTCAACAAAAGGACCTGGCATACGCAACTTAAGGTTTCTCTATGGGAAGATCGAATAACACCTAAAAAGGCCATTGGGGTTTCACCTTTCATGCTTGTATATGGAAGGGAAGCAAATTTGCCACTTTCCTTGGAAATGCCTTCCCTGGATTTGGCTTATCGGCTAGAAGTTATGGAGGATGAGGCCTTAACAAAGTGAGGTTTTTAGAACTCATGGAGCTAGAGGAGATTCAAAACACTGCCATGAATATGTTGATGAGCATCAAGCTCAGGTTAAGAAATCCTTTGACAAGAAATCCTCTGATAGGTTGTTTAGGGAAGGGGATTTGGTTCTAAAATGGGATGAAGATCATGCCAAACCAGAAAGCACGCCAAGTTCGATGCTCTCTGGAGCGGGCCCTATGTTATTACAAGCTGCAAAGAGGCAAATTCATTTTTCCTATCCAGACTCAATGGAGAAGAATTTCCCATTCATGTGAATGGGATACACCTCAAAGCTTGCTTTTGAGGAGGTTCCACCCTGTATATTTTTTTCTATTTTCCTCCAAGTGCTCTGCACATAGTTTTGTTTTTCTTTTTTTTCTTTTTTTGCTTGTGTGTTTTTTCTATTTTGGTCTTGGTTTTTTAGACTCCTTTGCCCAATGTTTTCTTAAGGCTACTAGTCTAGAAGCTTAGCAGGCAAGCTTTCCTAGAGATCACCAAAAATGTTAACCATTTAACCTACCCGGAAGAAGGCTATATGTCAGACTTATGTTTTTAAGAAATCCTCACACAAGTGAATTTTGCTAAAGCCAAGAATTGAAAAATTTCAATTTTCGGACTTTGGGTTTTTCCCTTTCGAGTTTTTAAAGCTAAATTTTGGAATTGCATTTGAGATTTTTCAAGTCTGAAACTCCAAGTCCAAATTTTAGACTTTTAGGTTTTCAAAATTTGGAACTTTTGGCTCATTTTGTTTAAATCCAACTCGGACTTCCAAAGTCTAAATTTCGAAAGTCAAAAATTTAGACTTTTAGGTTTTGGGTTTTTAGAGTTCTCCGAGTCATTTTAGGATTTTCACTTGATTTTTTCCAAAGTCCAAAACTCCAAAAGTCTGAATTTTTAGACTTTCGGTTTTTGGGTTTCAGACTTTTAGTTGCCAATTCATCTTTTTGCTTTCCATTTTTTCCGAAGTCCAAAATCCCAAATTTTTAGAATTTGGGCTTTCGGGTTTTGGAACTTTGGAGGTTCTATGCATGATTAATTCTCACCTACCTCCATATGGATCAAATTTTTACCATTAATATCGGGATTTCTATATAAACGTGGATTTTTACTTTTATTTTTACCTGACACATTCACTCTGACATTTCACTCTTGTACTTTTTGTGCATCCTTTTCAAGGTATGTTTTTGGTTTTATTTTCTTTTGGTTTAGGTATTTTTCCTCCTCCTCTCCCATTTGGTTTTCTTTTTGTTTTCCCTCTGTGTTTTCTTGTAATGTCTTTCTTTTTCACCATGTTTTTTGTGGAAGTTTTTCTCTAGGTTTTCAAGTATGGGGATCTTTCTAAGTCCCTCATACTTCCTCCTATTTCTCAAAATCCATCTTGGCTTCTTAACACTTTTTTTTGTAGTTCCTCCAGAGACCATTTGGAGATTTTTTTTAGAAAATTCATTTGGAGAATTCCTTCAAAAGATCACAAGGTGGGAAACTATTTCGGAGAAACTTTTCGGTGAAAATCTTCATAGTTTTCCAATTTCAGAATTTAGAGAAATACTACTTTGAGATTTATTTCAGAATTTTCACTTGGAATTAGATTTTTAGAGATTTTTGATTTGGGAAACTATTTTAGAGATTTCAATTTTGGGTTTTCAGAGATTTTAGTTTTAGGTTTTTGGAGAAGTTTTCAGATTTTCATTTAGATTTTGGGTTTGAGAATCGGGAATTTTGGGATTTTTTGAGACTCTCGACTTGGAAAACCTTTTGAGATTTCTTTCAGTGATTCCTTTCAAACTTTTTCGGTTCGGGATTTTAGAGTTTCCTTACTTTCAAGTTTTTCATAATTTCTACAACAAACATAGGTTTTGATGTCTACCTCCACTTCAAAGGGGAAAGAAAAGATGAAGTACACATTTCTTGGAGTTTCTCCCAATCCTGCTTAACCTCTGATTTAGGAAATATCGGGGACACCGATCTAGGACAGATTGATCTTCCCAAGTTCTGGGAAAGATTAAAGGCCCCAAATAAAAATCCATGGATGCAAGCCATCTTGACAAAGTGGTCTTGCCCTTGCCACTAGTTTTCCACATCCGTGCAATGCCCAAAGTTTTCCTAGCTACAGCAAGCCCACTACGACGAGGACTCTATGTCGATAAGAGATAGCGATGATAAGGTGGTAATCCATCTGGACCCGAACTTCTTTGAAGACTTGTTTAAACTTCTAGACATGTTCAAGATTACGCCACTATCTCACCTAAAATAGCAAGTTGAGCACTGGGATAAAAAAGAGGAAGTATGCTCAAAGGTCATGATGAAGTCCTACCTGACTAAGAATTTTTCCAAGTTGCCCAAGACTATACATCGATCAGATTTCATTCAAGAAGTCAACGATCTCATTATACTTTTAAGTAGAGTTTCAGGTCTTCCTTCTGCAAAGGAATTCCAAGAATGGATGTTCTTATACATAGAAACTATCAAGAAGAATGATGAGTTTATCGATGGGGTGAACATATTAGTAGCAACATTCACTATCAGTTGGGAAAGGTGGCGTAAAACTAAATCTTTCTACATGACATCTTTTCTAGTATATGCAGCTTGCTTACTATGGGGGATTTTAGGATTGAACACCAGGGGTGTTTGCAACACATCCCAAATATATGAGTTTTATCCCCAACTTACTCTGGATGAGGGGAGCAAGCACTTCCAAAGAATCAATGATGCTTTCTTGTTGTTGTCCTCTATCACTTTGACAAGGAGCTATATAATCGGTGGATTTCGATGAGGCTTTCCAAGAGGTGTGAGAATGGGGAGAAATCTACCTTCAGTTTCCCACATTCACCTACCTTGATTTCTAGGTTTCATAGGCACCCCAAGCAAGTTGCCAAGGTGCCCCACTGACAAAGTGGGTTCTTTGGAATTGGTTTGCAATTGTTGGATTACCATAAAATCCAAAATAAGCATGTCACAAGGTGGGAATGCATTTCCCTATTACAATTGGTAGGTATTCTTGCCCAACTATCCATAAGGCAAGAAACGTGGATGTTGAAATGGCTGAGGTAACCCTATGGACTTTCCATCCACAAACTAACTTTGACTATTGGGGTAAGTTCGGGGAGATAGGAAAGTCCAGTGCTCATATGCCCCAATTAGAAGACATATGGATCCATTTTCGAGATGAGTACATCATGTGTGGAAAAGGGATTACGAAGGTTAACTCTTGATGAAGTGCGGCAGTTTGGATTGGCTGATGTGCCAAAGGACTTGCAAGACAATGATGAGGTCCTAGATCCATCATACAGAATGATAATGTTTCCAATCAACCACTACCATGGGTTGATTGGTATGTGGAAGAGTGCAACAATACCAAAGAAAGGGTGGGACCCATTCTAAGGAGAACTTTTAGTTGGTTGGCCACCTTGGGAATCTCACCCAAAGGGAAAATCAACCTACAAATACAGGGTCTACATCAGCAGTAAACCAACCAACACCCATAAAAGGAAAGAGGTCAACTCAAAGGGTTCTACCATTCCAAAGAAGATCTCATTTGTGGTTGGTGGCTCATCTCTTTCTAGGTCTGTTGCTCCCAAGATTACAACATCTATAGTACCAGTCACTGAGGTTAGTGGAAGTAAGTGATTCCCCTAGTGTCATTCAGGATCCATCCCATCTTCCCCTTCCTCCATTATCACTCCCAATATCAGTTCCTTCCACTTCTACCACCATTTCTTCTTTCCCATCTCCTTCTATGGCCCAGGTATTTTGTCACTTCTAGTTTTATTAGCTGGGGAAAATATTGGGTCACCCATTTCCTCCTCACTTCCTTTGACACTCCCATTTTCTTGATCTCAACCCCCAACATTGCCTTTTCAATTCCTATGGCTGTCCTCACACCCACACCTTCCATCATTTCCACCTCTACTCAGATATCAGCTGGCATTTCTAGTGATCTTTCTCTAACGGTACTTAGTATCGTATCTCGGATCTGCTACTGTCTTCCTCAGCTCTAGCCATACCAGAGTGGTTATTTAGATAGACTCCTAAGAAAAAGAAAAAGGTTCCTCTGGGAGATGTGATAGATCTCAGTATATTGGAGTCCATGCCAAAAGATAGGCCAAGAGACCAAGAACCATATCAAGTCTAATGGTTAATCCATCGAGAGAGAGCGTGTGATAGAAGTGGCTACCCCTATTGAGGGAAAACTAAAGAAACTATCACAGCAGCAAACTACCGGATCTCAAAGTTCTCATTGGGGAAGGCTACTCATGAAGGAGCCAAGTAGGATGTACACACTACTGCTCTTGGGGCCCTTTTGGAGAAATATGACAAAGACAAGGCCACCAAGGATGAGCTTAAGGCCAAGGTCGAGTAGCTCACTACATTGCTGTAGTAGAGTAACTCAACCCACTCCATCCACTGACATCTCAACTACTACGGCCATGAAAATTTCATCTACAATCGATGATATCTCTTATCATGAGCTTGAGAAGCTAGGCTAGAAAGGGAGAATAGTGAATGGATGGATGGAAAGGATCTTGCAGGAGGCCAATCCTTTGATTAAGGAAGTCATGGAGATTTATACTGATTTACATGATTGAAAAACCACCATTGCTAAGATGGACAAATCTCTCTCCGAAGATAATAATAACTTGAATTTAACTTTGGCAACATGGAGTGACATTAGAGAAGAAGATTTTGACTTACTTCTGTAGGAAGAGGTAATTGATGATGCCTCTAAATTGTTTGAATATCAAAAGGCTATGGAATTCCGGTGTCAGGTGCTACAAGATCTGATTAAGAAATTGGAGGATAAGTGGGTAGAGATTACGGATGCCCTCAATGATATCTCGAAGAGTTTGACAATGCCCACTGCAAGTTTTTCAATGAGAATATCGATGCTCTTCCCGAGGACCAGATTAAAGAAAATTTCAAAGATTTAGTGAAGTGGGACGATGATGTTACAAAGACTTTCAATAGTGACTCCATTGATCGATTGGTTCTATGTCATAATTTCATAGGGAGACTAAAGAAATTCATAAGTAAGCTTCAAAGGTTTCCCAAGATCACGAAAGAGATCGAAACAATGGACATAGTGAATCACTATGCGTGTGGACCTAGAGATGAAGAAACTAGGGTATTGTCAAGTGTTTCTTGAGTACAAACACCGAATGGCTTATGGGAGGAAGGAAACAAAAAATTGTAGAGAAAGGAGATGAAGATGAACCAGGCCAAAGCTGAGTGGCCATGAAAGGACAGGTTCAAGCTCTGGAAATGGTCAAAGTTACAGGGTTGACTTGGTCAACCTTTGTAACAAATTTGCTATTTTTATGGGAGCCTGTTCCCTTTTATTAATGACATTACTATTTTTAGTTAAATGTTAGTTAAAGGCCCAACTGTAATGGCTCAACCTAGGAACTTATAAATAGTGGAGTGCTTCCATTATTTAGATATACATATTTTTGAGAGATTTGGAGGAAAGTTGCTCTTCAAGCTTGGAAGAGTGCTTTCAGAGAGTTTTTTTGAAACCTTTTAATTATATTCAAAGTTGTTCCTTGCACTTGAAAATCTATTTTATTGTGTTGAATGATTAATCATTACATGCCTTGTGAATGTGATTCCTTAGCATTATTTGATTAATTTACCTTTATTTCAGATTATCTGTTTCATATTGTGAAAAGAATAGTGTGATTACTTCCCATCAGTTGTGAGAAACTATTTTCCTCTATTGATTAAGAGTTACATTATTATTATCATTTAAGTGAATACATGGACATGTGCTTGTGATTATCCCTTTGATAAATTATCTATGTATCAAATCAAAGTTGATCCCTCTATTGTGTATGTTTAAAGTTTAGCAAGAGGAACGTGTGCTTCTAGTCTGTGGTATTTTATATCCTTTCCAAGTTGCAATAGGTGAAGGTGGGCTTCATAGAAGATCGCATGGATTAACAACTCTTTTCCTAGTTGTTTTATTACAAAATAATTGAACCTCATTTTTCTTATTTAATAATGGTAGATCAATTTTCTTATAATCATTTCATGTACACTACAAAAATGATTTAATGAAATCAAACAAGTTACTATCATTAACAAATTAAGACATCATAATACTTTAAGTCATATTATGTTGATTTAACATAAAACTTAAATCACATTAATTAGAACATCTTTCCTCTTCTCAAAACTATTTAGGCAAGTAGTTTACATCCCATATTATATTCACAATAAAGTTTGATTTCCCTTTACAATTTAGAAAAGGTATTAAATATTTTTCTCTAAAATTACCATTATCTAATATCAACTTAAGCACTTCCACAAACTATTAAAAATTCATTTATATCTTCACAGCATCAATAGGTTCATCTATTAATATCCTAATTATTTGCATTAAGATAACATTCCAAAATGTAATACTTTACAAAATATACATTCAATCATATATCCTCATCATGTAGGTTTAACAACACATATTTCCAGTTTTTTTATTACGAAAATCACTTAGGCCATGTTAATCAACTCATATATTAACATTATATATGATTTCCTACATTCTATCCCTACCAAACAAGTTAATACATGAGAGAAATAATCACTCAAGAAGAATACTAACAAGAGAAACTTACTTAATTTTTAAATAATCAAATCAACCTTGGCCTTAGTTATGATTATGGGAATAATTAAGTCACTATTAAGTGATATCAAAGTTCATGTTTTTAGTAGGGATATTCAGGTAGGCATTATTTTCTAACACAAGATGAAGAAGAAAACTTGCATAATACAGGTCATTAATTAGAACATCATTCAAACATCTCGTATTTACAATTATAAGTGCAAGAAAAGAAACAACAATATGGATTTGAGCTCCACAAGATATACCTAGATTTAAAACCCATAAGCAAGTTCTTTAATAAAAAAAAATAATGAACTCATGTGTGGGCCAAAGATGGCCAAAATCAATAAGAAATCATGAAAAAAACACCCATGAAACCAAATAGGTTAGTAACATTTTTTTATCGAAGTTTAGTTCTTAAATAATCACCATCAACCTAATAATACTTAAACAAGGCAACAAACCTACTTTAAGTTTTATATCTATTAACATCTTCAAGATCATTAATCCACCTTAATATTATATATTATTTATTAATAAGATAAAATCAAAAAATTATACTTTAACAAACCCAAATACATTGAAAATCATATATTATCATCATGTAGGTTTTACACGCATATTTCCATTTTTGCATTAATACGAATTCAATCACTTGTTCTACCACTGTTATGCGGTTGTTTCGCTCGATTCGGATTTTCCGGATTGCACGGATATTTGCAACGCGCTGTTCGCCATATATTAACATTATATATGATTTGCTCTGGAGGTCCATATTATCTCAAACAAGTTAACCCTTTCCTCCATGGGATGATGAAATAATCACTGTGATTGAGAAGAATACTAACAAGAGATATACAAATAATTTTTAAATAATAACAAATCAAGTTGATGGCCTTAGTTCATGATTATGGGAATGAGACGGACGCTGCCTTGGATGTTTAGGTCATGGAAGCCGTGGGGTCTATTATCAAGAATTGCCCATTTGATATCAAAGTTCATGTTTTTGGGAGTAGGGATATTCAGGTAGGCATTCCTTTTTCTAACACAAGATGTAAGAGCAGACTATGTGTTAGCTTTAAAGGTAATTGTTCTCCCAAAGAAATCATTCTTTCTTCTGCCCACGTGTAGGTTATAACAGTTAGAACTATCCATTCAAACATGAGCTCGTATTTACAATTATAAGTGTGCAAGAAAATAGACAGAAAAACAACAGATATGGATTTGAGCTACCACGTGAAACAACGATATACCTAGATTTAAACCTCCATAAGCAAGTTCGGCATTAACGGGAAAAAAAATAATAGTGAATCATGTGTGGGGGCCAAAGATGGAGGCCAAAATCAATAAGAAATCATGAAAAAAACACCCATGAAGACCTTTAAATGCAGATTTGGTTAGTAAAAGTGAGGCATTTTTTTATTTTTAAATGGTTTAGAGGAGGTTCTTAACGAAAACATGGCGGGCATTTAACCTTGTAGAAAATCTTAAACAAGGCAACATAACTGGGCCACTTTAAGTTTTGCTGATCTCTTTGCGGGTTTTAACATCTTCAAGATCATTAATCCTTGTTGTTTTTGTCCTTTAAATATTTTATATCACATCGGCTTCGAGTCATCTTTAATAAGGATAAAATCAAAAAATTAGTTGCCAAGTTAATTAAAAAAAAAAACAACTTGTACCCAAAAACCCAGTTGCACATTCGTAAATTTGAATGCTATAAGCGAAATAAGATAGCTTAGTAGGACAAACAATCAAGCATGTAGATAAGAGCTTAACTTGATCTCGTATGTAACTATTTACACGTAAAAACTACAAAAAATCATAAATATAATCATTCATAAGCCATCCTACTATCTCAAAACGAAATAACCAAAAAGAGGGTGTGAATCCATGCCTAAAAATACAAATTCCCTTTAAAATATTCACAAAATTCCTTCAAAAACTCCCCAAAGTCCCACAAGTATTTCTTCCACAACATGTTCTCTTTTAGAAAAAAACAAATAATGTGACCCAGGCTCAATAACAAATAACCCAATAAACCAAGAAAAAATGAGACTATAAACCTGCTAAGTCCACCATTAATACCTCCAAAAATAAATCAACAGAATGAATCAAATAACCCCTGTGCAAAAGTTCTAGAGGAGGAAAGAGATCAAAACTTCAACATGAAACAATAAAAATAGAAAAAAAGTATGCATGATAGATTCCCCAAGTAAATTTAATGTAGTTTCATTGAGTAGGTTCCACATAATGGCCAACATTAAACCACCACTACCAATCAATGCTCCCTCCATAACCAACTGGAGGATTAACTCGAGAGGTCCAAGATTTAATAACACAACCATATTAATTTGCATGGGTCTTCAATTGATCTCATAATAAAATAATATAATTTCCATTCAAATATGATTAAAACCATATTACTATATATAATCAAAGCCAATGAATATGCTTAATCCATATTATTATTAACAATCAAAAACCAAGGAACATGGTTTATAACCTTAACACTATCGGTATTAACAACCCAAGTAAATTTCCTTACAACATTATCCATTTCATTGCTAAGCCAAAGGAGTATCAACAAATCTATTAAGCCAATCATATCATTAAATATAAACATTGTTTAACTCGATCACACACTAAAAATGGATTATTAATCATTCAAAGATGACTTACCAAACAAAAAAATCGATTCTCAAAGCATAGTGAAATTAACAAATCAACAAATAGAGCATTAAATAAGTTATGATAAAATTATAACAAGCTAAATAAACCAACAAATATTATATAAATGACTCAACATTTTTCTTGCAATATAAAAGATTGCATTTGGATTTTCGATAATTATTATTATTAACACAACCTTTACTTTTACCTTGATGATTAAAGCTTTATTTCCGATTGAAAGGCCCTCTAATTGATGTACGATCAATGATCGTCATAGTATCAAAAAGAGTTAGTGAATTTTATCATTTATAATTATTTTCACATAATTAAATAATATATTCGCAACTATGTATAAATCCATTCATACTTTACAAATCATTACTTTAGCAACAAAGGTGCACTACAATATCAATAATAGGTATTGCATTCTGGCAATATATCCAGCCATAAAAATCATCATACTTAGTAAGGTTAGTAAACTCAAACAACCAAACAAATAAAATTAGGCATTAATGTAAAATATCTCATGAGTGCAGCTGGAATATAAACTATGTGTAAGTATGTTTATCATTTTTTAGGGTAAATGTATGTACGTCTAAGCGTGACACTAGCCAAGTAACTCTTCCAATCCCTAAGTCCTTGTAATCTACTTCACATTGGTAACTCTATCTTGTGACAACATGAAACAAAAATGTGGAATTTGACATTGTTGGAAATAAAAGAGACTAAGATGAGAGGGATGAATCAGTCCTACAATGATTTTTCTTTCATTTATTAAACCATACATTCATCAATTAGATTGTTCATATAACATTCATAACCATGTGTGCTTATTAATATATGCAACATCAATCACAAGAGAAAGAAACAAAGTACTCAACACAAGAACACCATATGTAAGTGGGAAACCCTCATGGGGAAGAAAACCCACTAAAACTCTTCTTATATTACACAAAGAAAATATATTTAGTGAAGCACCAACTTCACAAGGAGCAACAACCCCTAGTTTAGTAGATCACCAACCCTATAAGGAGCACCAACCCTAGTTTAGTGAAGCACTAACTCCAAAAGGAGGATACAACCCCCTAGGATGACTAAGAACCAACTCATCCTCATGAAAGTGTTTTATCTCTAATATTTCTACTATTACAACTGATGGATATCACATATTCATCTCACAAACCCTATCTCATACCCTAGGTCTTCACACTTTCTCTTACTCCTTTCTCAACTTTTCTTGCCTCTAATATCTTGCACACATGCTGTCAAAATATCATAAAATTGAAACACATATGATCTAACTTCAAATCATTTTTTTTTACCTACAATTCACGCACCTATGGGTCACACTTTTCACCCATGCAAGACTAGCTCACCAAATGAGTTTAAACTCCACTTTTATATGCATTTCAACTCAAAAACCCAAAGGAGGTCAGTCCCTCATGATAAATTTGACCCATAAACCTTCATTAAATTCAAATACATCCATTAAAATGGTCACATATGACCCAAATAGGCCGGCCTAGCCAAAATCAACATTCCATGTACCAAAGTGCCTCAAAACTCTACCATTGGAATGTCAAAAATCCACTTATACTAAAACCATACTTGTTCAAGCTTACAAACTAACTATACATGAATAAAATATCATAACATAACCATACATGGTCACAAATTTACATTATCCAATCAAATTATTTCATTTAATAGGCTCAGTGGCTCATTACCTTCTCAAAATAGATGTTTCCATCACCTTGTTTGCAACTTTGGGTCTCAAGATCACAAAAAACAACTCAAATATGGAATTTTACCACTATATGGAAATTTAGAGAACATCAAAACACATTTAATCAAGTCAGATCTCATGAAACAACCACCTGCTCAAACCATAACCACTTTTGTCTTCACCAAAACAAGTTACCCAAAAATAGTTTTCCAAACTCAGTCGATAAACACAATTAATGTCACTTACAAGACATTAAAATGAATTCAATAGATTCCAAATTAATCCCTATTCACTTTATAGGTGATAAAAATCTTTAAATCATCCTTCTCATGCCTCAAATAACTCAAAACTTCAAGAAATACAATTACTGTCTGGGTAGCCAAAAATATTCTTGTCCACAAATTGACTTAGAAAACATATTAAAAACTAATCATCGTGAAAAAAAAATTATATCATTGTAAATATATCTTAATCCTATTTCCCACACAACTTTAATCACCTCCTATATCCACATGTATCTCATGTTATGCTCATTTCACTGAAGACTACTTTTTACTACCTCAAAACGCCCTTTGACCAGTCAACCTAAATGAAGCATACTTTACCATGTAGTTACATCACCATGTCTTGAAACCTCTTTGAACATAAATAATAACTCATATACATCACACAATGGAAATTTAGTTTATAACTCCTTTAGACAACCTTGTCCCAAAACAAACTTATTTAGAAACAAGCAAATTTAGGTGGGGTTCACCTATGACCACATGCTCTAACATACCTTTTTGGAAATATGGAAGAGTACTCTACAATATCCAATCATAAATTTTAAATAATAAATTAAAAAAATCTCACTATCTCTCTTCTTCTGCAAGCTACTCCTAGCTAGGGTTTCAAACCACTTTATCTTCTTAACAATCATTCATAAAAACATGATAATAAAACCACCTCATTATTTTTGTGAAAGCCATAACTAACCTAAGAATATATTCCAAGAACATCAGATCCCCATGCAAAGAATAAAATTCACAACAAGCATTTGAAAGTCCAACTTTGCTTGAAAATCACACTGCAACTTACCCGGTTTTACCAAAACTTGCATAACTTCAAAGATCTTCAGCACTTTGACCTAACACTTGTCATGAAGCATCATGAAAAAATCCTCTAACTATCCATAGTCAACATATAACCCAGATATTTCTCAAAATCTCTATTAGGAAATAAGAGATAAAATATGTGGAATAATCCCTTACAAAATCGCAACAATAGAAACTAATATGCAGAAAATATTACAGATCTCAAATAAAAGTGTAAAATAAATAACACAACACAGAGAGATAAGATTTAATGTGGTTCACCCAATTTGGGCTACGTCCACCAAGAATCACTTGCTCATATTTTATTACAAGCCTCCACTCTCTCAATACAATACCTAGATCCATTTAGAGCTATGCTCAACAAACTCTACAGAATTCACACCCGAATTCAAAACACATCTTGCAATACATTTGCTTGTCTATCTATCATATGCATAAAACCATATAAATAAACAATTGCTTAAGTAGTTTGATACAAAACTATGGGTATCAAAACCGTGGGTATCAAAACCATGGGCAAAAACCATGGGTATCAAAACAATGGGTACTGAAAAACCATGGGCCCAAAAACAGCCCATAACCCATGGGTTAATAAACCACCCATGAAAATTTTCTTTGGGGGCTTCACCCCGAGCCCTCATCCATCGGGGGGGCTTCACCCCCGAACCCCCGATCCACTCACCGGTGAGTGAGCGGGACCGCCGTAAAAATACCCGAGTGTAACACATGAAGGTGTACCATACTCTAACATGAAAACAAGCTCCACAAACATAACAATCTCCCACTTGGAGACTAATTTTCACTGAGAAATCTTCTCAACCCTTCATTTTCATCCGCGAAGGCCAACTAAAGCTAAACATAGCTTTATTTTATCCCTTATGACCACCTTGGTCATCATGTCTCGCATGATTTCGATTTGTATGAATATTCTCCAACTTCAACTTATCTTCCTCCAAAGCTATCCTGATGAAGTGATATCTCAACTGTATATGCTTCATCCTAGAGTGGAAAGCAGAGTTCTTAGATAGGTGTATAGCACTCTGACTATCACTATGCAGCTTACATTCCTCCTACTTATGCCCCAACTCCTCAAGCAATTGTTGTAACCAAATCATCTCTTTGCTTGCCTCTGTGGCAGAAACATACTCAGCCTCCGTGGTTGATAAAGCCACCAGCTTCTGTAGTCATGAAATCCAACTTACTACTATCCCACCTACAGTGTAAATATAACCTGTTGTGCTCCTCATGTTGTCTACATCTCTAGCCATGTCTGAATCTACATAACCACGTAAAGTGGTGTCTGATCCACTGTAGCATAAAACTATCCCCATGGTCCCTCTCAAATACCAAAGGATCCACTTTATTGCTTGCCAATGCTCTTTACCTGGATCACTCATAAATCTACTCATAGCTCCTACTGCATGGGCAATATCAGGCCTAGTGCATACCATAGCATACATCAAACTGCCAACCGCTGATGAGTAAGGTACCTTGGACATATGGTTTCTTTCTTGCTCTATCTTGGGACACTACTCCTTTGATAACTTAAAATGGCCTGCCAAAGGAGTCCCAACCGGTTTAGCATCCTACATGTTAAACCTATCCAATACCTTCTTAATGTACTCTTCCTGAGATAAAGTCAGCTTCCGTTCCTTCCTATCCCGAGTTATCCTCATACCAAGGATTTTTTGGCTGCCCCCAAATCCTTCATATCAAAGGATTCACTTAGCTGTTTCTTGAGTACTTTTATTTCCTGCATGTTTTTACCTACAACCAACATGTCATCAACATACAAACATAGGATAATATAACTTCCATCCTCAAATTTCTTTGTATACATGCAATGGTCAGAATGACATCTGATATAACCTTGCTCCATCATGAAGCTATCAAACTTCTTATACCATTGACGTGGAGCTTGTTTCAGGCCATACAAGCTCTTCTTTAGTTTGCACACCATCTCCTCTTTACCTTTGACTTCATATCCTTTTGGCTGCTGCATATATAGCTCCTCCTCCAAATCACCATGGAGAAATGCAGTCTTTACATCTAATTGTTCTAAGTGCAAGTCTTCTACTGCCACTATTCCAAGAACAGTTCTAATAGAAGTCATTTTTACTACAGGAGAAAAGATCTCATCAAAATCTATACCTTTTTTTTGTGCAAACCCCTTGACCACCAACCAGGCCTTATATATTTTCTTTCCTCCTTCTTCATCTTTAACTCTATACACCCACTTGTTCTGCAATGCTCTTTTGCCTTCCGGTAGCTTCACCAAATCCCAAGTCTGGTTCTCCATGAGAGACTTATGCTCCTCATCCATGGCTTTCTCCCACTTCTTACTGGCATCTACCTGCATTGCTTCATCAAAGCTCTCTGGCTCTCCACTATCATTGAGTAATAAATAATAAAGAGAAGGAGAAAATGTTCAGGTTCTTTTCTTACCCTAGAAGACCTCCTCATTGTAGGAGTTTGGGGTTCCTATTGAGTAGGTTCCTGAACTAATTCATGGGTCACTTTCCCATCCGGAAGATCCTCTACCACTGCATATTCTTTCTTAGATTCTTCCCTATTTTCATGCAACTGTTGCTTATACATGACTTTCTCATTAAAGACCACATCCCTAGACCGAATGATTTTCTTGTCTTTAATACTCCAACATTTAAATCCAAAGTCATCACCACCATAACCAATAAAAGTGCATTTTTCTGATTTAGCCTCTAGCTTGGTCCTATCATCCTTGTCAATATGAACAAACACCTCACATCCAAAGACTCTAAGAAATGAGTAATCAAATTTCTTACCGTACCAAGCCTCCTCAGGTATGCCTCCATCCAAGGCACTTGAGGGTCCTCTATTTATCAAGTACACAAGCTGTGCTCACCGCTTCTACCCAAAAATAAAGAGGTAGTCTGCATGTATCCTCATGCTCCTAGCACATTCCATTATTGTTTTGTTCATCCTTTCTGACACCCCATTCTATGTGGGGTTCCTGGAACCATCTTTTGCCTATGGATTCCATTCTTAGAACAATAATCATCAAATTCATTACTGCAATACTCCCCTCCATTATCTAACCTGAGACATTTTAACTTAAGGCCTGTTTCATTCTCTACCAAGGCTTTCCATTTAACAAAAGTATCAAATACATCAGATTTGTTTCTAATACAATAAACCCAAACTTTCCTTGTTGCATCATCAATAAAAGTAACATAATAACTTGAACCCCAAGAGATGATACCTGAGTCGGCCCCCACACATCAGAATGTACCAGCTCTAACTTACTCTCTTTCTTCATAGGTCCAACCTTGAGAAACCTTACTCACTTCTGTTTCCCATATATGCAGTTCTCACATAAATCCAAACCTGTTTTTGTATATCCAGGAAAATTCTTCTTTATGATGTCCATGCCCTTATGGCTCATATGACCGAGCCTATAGTGCCATAATGTTGTATCTGCATCTGAAGCCACAAGATTACAATCATTAGTACTATCAATGGTTAAATACAAGGTTCTAACCTTCTTACCTCTTGCCACCACAAGAGCACCCTTGGTGACCTTCCAAGAGTCAGTTGTAAATATCACAGTACAACCATCACTTCCCAATTGCCCCGCCGATATCAAATTTCTCCTTAATGTAGGCACATGTCTAACATCCTTCAATAGCCATGTATTCCCATTCTGCATCTTAACCTAAATGAACCTTTTCCAACTATACTACAAGGCTCATCATCACCAAGAAAAACATGCCCAAAATCCCCTTGAACATAATCAACAAAATAATGCCTATGTGGAGTAGCATGAAAAGAAGCCCCTGAATCTAAAACCCAAGATTCATTAATATTATGCAAAGAAAGAATCAAAGCATCCTGACATACATTACCCGATGCCACATTTGCCTCCTTGTTTTCTTCCTATTGTTTCTTCTTGTCTCGAAGCTCCCAACAATCCTTCTTTACATGCCCAGACTTTCCACAGTTCCAACATACAATCTTGCTCTTGGATTTTGACCTTGCTCGATCTTTCGATTTTCCACGGTTTCCTCTATTCTTTCTGTCTCCCTCTAGTTTCCATTGTCAAAGCATTCCCTGAAGTAGAAGATTCCCAGAGCTTTTTCTTTGCATTTCCTCACTTAGAATCACCCCTACAACATCCTCAAACTTCAACTTCGAGTTAGCTGGAACCGAGTTGCTTACACCATTACGTGCTATTCCAACTTTCGGGTAAAGAGCATGTAATTAATAAAGCCCTAACTTCTTCATCAAATTCTATCAGAATCTAAAGCTAGCATATTCACAACCACATTGAAATCATTTAAATGATCTGGCTACTAAACTATTCTAAGACATCTTCATATTAAACAACTTTTTCATTAAAAATATCTTGTTAGAGGCAGAGGGTTTTTCATATAATTTCCTAATGCACCCATTAGATATTTTGTAGTCTTTTCCTTTTGAAACATTAAATAATACCAAAGATGCAAGACACAAATGATCATTCCAAGTTCCTTCCGATCCAACAAATCCCATTCCGCATCTGTCATACTCGAGGGTTTGTTCACCTTCTCAGACATGGAGTATAAAGATCCTTCTGATAAAGGTAATCTTCCATCTGCATCTTCCAAAGACTGAAATTCTACCCATTGAATTTATCAACCCTAGATCTTCCATCATCTGCCATAGCTCCCACTCAAGATAAAAATTTCCCTGTGATTCAACACTTCAAAAACCAAACCAGGCTTTGATACCAATTGTTAGGAAATAAGAGATAAAATATGCGGAATAATCCCTTACAAAATCGCAACAGTAGAAACTAATATGCAAAAATATTATAGATCTCAAATAAAAGTGCAGAATAAATAACACAACACAGAGAGACAAGATTTAACGTGGTTCACCCAATTTGGGCTACGTCCACCAAGAATCACTTGCTCATATTTTATTACAAGCCTCCACTCTCTCAATACAATACCCAGATCCATTTGGAGCTATGCTCAACAAACTCTACAGAATTCACACCCGAATTCAAAACACATCTGCAATACATTTGCTTGTCTATCTATCATATGCATAAGACCATATAAATAGACAATTGCTTAAGTAGTTTGATACAAAACCGTGGGTATCAAAACAATGGGTACCGAAAAACCATGGGCCCAAAAACAGCCCATAACGGTTACCCATTACCCATGGGTTAATAAACCACCCATGAAAATTTGCTTTGGGGCTTCACCCCGAACCCCCTTGACCGCTAGCCGGTGAGTGAGACCCTTTGTAAAATACCCGAGTGTAACACATAGAAGGTGTACCACACTCTAACATGAAAACAGGCTCCACAAACATAACAATCTCAATGATCTCATTTGCATGTGCTTTCTTGCATGTTTCCCACTACTTGCTTTGCAAAGACCTCATAGATGAATAAAACCACTTAATGTAGACCTAAAACTCACCATACATGCTATGTATATCATCACCATGCTAAAACCATGCTTGGAAAAGACTTATTTGGTTCTAAACTCACATGTCCACTTCATTCAAAGCATGTTCCAAGGCTAGAAACAAGCCTAGAATGACTTGACTCAACCATGAACTAACCATGATGACCATATGTAGATCCTTATACACCCATGACACATCATATGGAATATGAATTACCTCATGACACACTCCAACTAGCTTAGGATGACTCAAATCATGATTTTTCCTAGCAAACCAAACACTCAGGACCATACTGAACACACCAAAACTTGACACTACTAATCAACCTTCATCTTGACACATGAATAACATCACATAGGAACTAATACTACATCATGACACCCTTTTCCATAAATGGGGCTTGACATCAATGACAACAAAACCCACAATGGCCAACAATATCCCCCTTTTTCATTGATGCAACCATCTTTAGAAACATTGATGGAAACCAACAAGAAAAACACACACATGACCTTATTCCCATGTTTTTATGCTTCTCTCCCCCTTTTCCATCTATGAAAAGGATAAAATGAATCTATTACATGGAAAAATGACAACACAATGCTAGCAACAATGCAAAACATGACTTACTTGACCAAAAAGCTCCCTCTCGGGGACTCGTAAACTCTCCTTTTGACTCCAACAACAAAATAATGATCATATGGACATGTACAAAGCTCCTTCTGAACATGTGCACTCCATATTGTGTCTTCATTCATGCAACACATCACTTTTTAGGATTGTGTTATGCAAAAATCTCAATATTTTGACTCCAAACACAACATATCTTCACTTTAGGATTCATGTCCTGAATTACATCTTGAGCTTTGCAATTATAACAAATTGTACATGCTTATATAATCATCACAAACATGAAAAAAACTCCTCAAGTGGTCCCCCTAAGCTCAAACTATCTATCTCTAGTGAAAAACAATTTTTTTGCCTCGTTACCTTGAAATCATGTCATATAGATACACTATCACTTCATCATTGTTCCTAAAGGAACATTTCAATGTTCTTAACCTTCTTAGCATGAAATAAAACGTATTTAAATGGAAAAAGGTTGATCCTCCTTCAATTATGTTTTCTAGTCCTCATCTTTTTCCTTATACACCATCAAGACACTTTTCATACATGATCAAGCCCAAAATGAGATCCCCTATCTTAAAGAATGTTTTAGATTAGTATCATGATCTTAACAAACCTCTCTGTAGCACGATTACCATTATTAAATCCGCATGATACTTCTAGTTCATGTTATTTTGGTCTTAAGCCTTCATTTACCATGCACATCAAATTGAGAGTCTCGAGATAACTTTTATTCATACCCTAAACATGTTTTGACCAGCTAGAGATCTTGGTAACCCTCTTTAGATCTAATCGTGGGTCCAAAAACACTTCTGATACAAACATCATTCTATTGATAGTACCATTTCAAAGTGTTGGATTTTTCATTTCTATGAAACAAGATTAGTTTGCACACTTCTTTTAGGAGTCCTACACACACCTTTAGTGTATTTTTATAAGATTATCAAATCTCTATAGCTTCAACCTAAACATTTTTCTAATGAATTGATGCACACCTTTACCCTTAATGCATATACACCGACTATCATACATTCTCTAAACCCGTAGATGCTCAAATTGGAATTCTAAGAATTATTTTCTTTAAAACTTCATACCATTTTCACTTATGAATTCCTTATATGAATGAAGTGGAATAAGAGGAAGACTCTCCTTTAAATATCAAAAAAATCCTATATTATTATGTACCTAATCTCGAGAAAATAGTGAAAATAAGATTATGTCGTTTCAAAGGACTCTCAACAAATGTACTCAAGCCCACCTTTTGATATGAATATCCAAGAGGAAGGTCTTCTTCATACTGCAAATTTATCACTTTTGATCTTTATACTCTTGAATTTCAAACACCAAGATTTTGTCATAATACTATTAACCTAGACCTAGCATTACCTATAACAACACATTTGCACTCAAATCATAATTCAAAGTTCCTTGGAATTACTTAAAACCTCTATCATTGTCCTTATAAGCACTTCTTCCTTGCACACTTGGCATATGATCACAACACTTTACTGATAAAACCTTCTTATAATATTATAAGCATACCATGTTAGATGCTTATCAACTTTATTACATACCTCTTGTGACAAACTATACATTTCCTTACAAGGTTTGCAACATATTTACCTTCAAAGGATTTTTTAGTCCATGATACAATGAATTATCAAATAGGACCACCTTTCATACCAATCACCACCTTGATGCTCTTGTAAACATTGGGAGGAATTAAAATGCATACCTTCTCAACCTCATACTAACTTGAGATATAAAAACTAACTTCACAACATACCCTATTCACTACAAACAATCTCTTTTCTTGAGCCATATGGATGCATTCAAAAGATAATTTGGATGATTTTTTCTATGAATGAGATATAAACTCAATGTCCTTGAAAATATTAGCCTAATGCATGTATTCATTTGGGATTGATAGGTATTGTAGCCCTTATTTTAGCTTGAGATAGCTTGTCAATCCTTGACGATTCTTTGGTCAACTTCTTGCACAGTCTAATGATATATTTACCTCTACAATCTTTTCCTTCTAGAATAATGAAAATAGACTCTGGAATCCTTGAGACTCACCTTGGTACCTCTAGAAACCCTTTAGTTTGGTGAATAAGAATGATGAATGACATTCTAAGGATGATGAAGACCAACATTCCAACCTTATTTTGACTTGTCTGATAGATCTCACTAATCGGTGCATGATACAAAAAAATTCAAGCATACATCTTATTATGACATCTTATACTATGATTCAAACCTTATAAATCACACTATACACACTTTTGGCTCACTAATATTTCACCCTCAAACCTTAAATGCTTCAAAATACTTGCAAGTTCTCTTAATGTCCCTGTAGAAAACCATTTGGACCTTGTACCCTACAAAATGTGACTAATCCCATCTAATTTTCACTTCATTTAAGAACTAGAGTCATGTGCATAGTCATTCTTCAACATATTTTGCATACAAATGATTTTTAAGACTTTAGATCATACACACATTACACATAGTGATCGAGTTATCACTGTATAGTGAGAATAGCTTATCAACAAACACTTTTGACTCATGATGAGGGAGAAAAAAATTCTTTAAGAAACATCAATATGGGAGTAACATAATCATTTTACATAACTTTAGCACTTTGATGCTTCTTGACCATCACAATACACCATAAGCTTAGAAATAATAACACACAAGTTATACCACGACCTTTTAATGAAAATATGAACATAATCAAAGACATTTGAACCAATCATAGACCTTAAGAGCCATAAGAAGACATAAGATGATCATTGAATACATGACACAACTCGGAAAAACACTATAGATTCTAATCATATTGACAAGGCAAGGTATAAGGACACTATGATGACATAATATGTCATGGAGACAAAGACAACATGAAAATCATAGACACCTACACCTACCAAGGACTCAAGTACACATGAATGGATAACTTTGCATACCTTATCACTTTTGAAGTGTCCCATAATTTAAGTGACTTCAAATTCTCATGAACTAAAGAATGAATAACATTTAAGAACATGTGTTCTTATTCAATTATAAGCCCTCAATAAGAGAAAACAAGCCTCCTTGACCTGAATTGGACTTGAGAAATTTGTTTCCCACCTTGATTGAGCCAGATTCTTCCTTGAAATATTTCATATGATCAGAATTATTGTTGAGCTCCTCTAATTTTTCATCATCCTTCTTATCTTGACCTCCATGATTACGTCTTGTGACTACTTCTTTTTCTTGGACATATTTTGCAATGTGACCTGATCTTTGACAATTGAAACCAAAACGCTCCTCATACTTCTAAGCTCAAACAAACTTAAATTCCATCCACAATATTTTTCTTTATGCCCATACTCACAACATGAAAATCACTCACCTTTGAAGAGACCTATATCATCCTTTGGAGACTTCCTTTTGCAATCTCTAGCTCTATGACCAAAATTGTGACAAACATGGAAATATCCATTAAATTATGAACCATAACTCATAACATTAGGTTTTCTAATGGAGTAATACCTTCTTGGATCAGCCTTCTTAGTCACCTTCTCAACTAGCTTAGTGTTTGAACCAATTTTATCGTAATTATTTCCTAGAAATCCTACTCATATTTTTTCATTTGTGTCTCTTTGACCTTCTAAGCACTCATCAAGATCCTTGGATCTCTTCTCAAGCTTCTCATACATCCTTAACCTACTATATGCACTCTCCAAATCTGATTCAAGAGATTTCAATTTTTCTTCATACCTAGAACATGCTTCCTCTTTCTCCTTTAGGTAATAAGACATCTTATCCACTTGATATTTCAAATCCTTGATATCTAGATCATAATATTTCTTAATTTCACTCATATTCTCTTATAATCCAAAAACTATAGACTTATCAAAATCATATTGTTTCCTCCAAATATCAGCAGACTTACCCATTTGTGCTTCTAGGATCTCCTTCAAGATGTTAGACTTGCTTCTCAAGGACTTTCTATGATACCAATTGTTGAAAACATAAGATATTATGAGGGGGTGAATCAGTCCAAAATGATTTTTCTTTAATTTACCAAACCATATATTGATTAATTAGATTGTTCATATAACATTCATAACCATGTGTGCTTATTAAGATATGCAACATCAATCACAAGAGAAAGAAAAAAAGTAATTAACACAAGAACACAATACGTAAGTGGTAAACCCTCATGAGGAAGAAAACCGATTGAAACTCTTCTTATATTACATATATCAAATATATTTATTCATGCACCAACTTCACAAGGAGCACCAACCCCTAGTTTAGTAGATCACCAACACTACAAGGAAAACCAACCCCTAATTTAGTTAAGAAACAACTCCACAAGGAGGATAAACCCCCATAGGATGAATAAGCACCAACTCAGCCTCTTGAAATTGTTTGTTCTCTAATTTTTATAATGGCACAACTGATGGAGATCACATAATCAGCTCACAAACCCTAGGTCATACCCTAGGTCTTCAAACTTAATCTTTCTCAACTTTTTGCCTCTAATATCTTGAAAAAATTATGTCAAACTCTCCTTAACATGAATTAAATTTTATTTTCCTTTAAATAATTTCTTTGTACCTATAATTCACTCACCTATGGGTCACACTTTTCACCCATGCAAGACTAGCTCACCAAATGAGCTTAAACTCCACTTTTATATGCATTTCAACTCACAAACCCAAAGGATTTTAGTACCTCATGATAAATTCGACCCATAAAAATTTATTACATTCAAATACATCCATTACAATGGTCACATATGACCCAAATAGGTTATCCTAGCCAAAAACAACATTCCATGCACCAAAGTGTCTCAAAACCCTACCATTGGAATGCCAAAAATCCACTTATACCAAAACCATACTTGTTCAAGCTTCCAAATTCACCATACATGAGTAAAATATCATAAAATAACCATAAATGGTCACACATTTACATTATCCAATCAAATTATTTCTTTTAATGGACCCAGTGGCTCATTACCTTCTCAAAACACTTGTTTCTAGCACCTTGTTTACAACTTTGGGTCTTAAGCTCACCTAAAACAGCTAAACTATGTCATGTGACAAATATATGTAAATGGAATGACATGTAAAAATTATCTAATAAAGTTATAGCTCGTGAAACAATCACCTTCTCAAAGCACAAAAAATTTTGTCTTCACCAAAATAAGCTGCCAAATGATATGCTATTGAACTTATGATTTATGAAACTTCAAAAGGTCCAACATATCTTGGTGATAACTTGACAGACCTTGCCAAACATTATCGAACTCTTTTTGGGCTTAACCCTTAAGAAAAATTTATCTCCTATTTCAAATTTCCTATTTACACATTTTAGATTTATGTATCTCTTCTTCTTATCAAGTAACTTCTTTTCAATCGCTCACGAATGAGCTTCACTTGTTTTTCCATTTCCATTAACATTTTAGGGCCCACTAACACTCTATCTTTTATACTATCCTAGTTGATGGGTGTTCTACACCTTCTCCCATACAGGGATTCAAAAGGATTCATTATTAGTGAAGAATAGTAGGTGTTATTGTATGCAAACTCAATGAATGGAATGTATTCTTCCCATTTGTATTTCTAATCCATGTAGTACATTATAAGCATATCCTCCATAACTTGGTTAACCCATTTAGTTTGACCATTTATTTTTGGATGGTATGCTAAACTAAAATTTAGTTTCATTCCCAAGGATGAATTCAAAGTTTTCCAGAATCTAGATGTCATCCTTGGATCCCTATAAAAAAATTATTAACTCCGAAACTCCGTGTAATATAAAAATATCATGCACAAATCATTTTGAAAATACGGGAGAATCATCTTTCATATTTCTGAGCATAAAATTAGCTACTTTTGTTAACTTGTCAACAAAAAAGGTATCATGTCATGTTTATTTTTTGACATAGGCATTCCCTAGACAAAATCCATGCTAATAACTTACCATTTATAATGTGGAATGTTGTGTGGATACAATGAGAATAGTAGGGTGTAGGTTCTCATCTTGTATGCACCGACATTCTAAACAAAGTGAGAAATGTAGTTTATTATGTCCTTTTCAAAAATATTTTTGTTTTACATCAACAAGTATTTTAATTACTCTAGGATTCCCAAATTATGGTGATTCATGAAATTATTTCATAACTCTGATCCTTAAATAATTGCTCGAAGGTACATAGGCTATACCTTCATATTTCAAGATTCCCTCATTGTCAAATTTGAATCCTTCATACCTTTTATCATTAGAATCTGCTACAAACGTAGCCTTAACATGTTAATAGTATGAATCTACTAGAATTTATTTCTTTACCTCATCCTTGAATTGGGTTCTAAAGTTAACAATCGTAGAACCATGCTTCCGATGAATTAGTGTATCTTCCACTCTATTTTATTTTAATTTTATGTAACTTATATAAAAATCATATTGTGATAATAATTAAAACCACCTACGTTGTCTTGCATTTAAATTGGGTTGCATGAAGATATACTTCAGCCCCAAGTGGTCTATTTTCAATTAACAAGGTTTTACCAATAGGTAATTCCTTCAAACTTGAAGTGAGTGAACTATAGCAGAAGCTCTAGATTGTAGGGATCATATTTCAGCTCATGTACCTTTAATTTTATTCTCTCGTATGCTATCACATGGTCATTTTGAAGAAGAATTCCACCCAAACCTTCACCAAAGGAATCTGTTACCATTGTGAATCTTTCGTTGGGGTTAAGAACCTTCAAAATTGCTATTAGCAGTTAATTTTTATTTCACCAATTTAAATGTATTCTCACATTTTTCAAAACAACTGATTTTTATCCTTTTCGGAAGTGATGTTATTGGAGAAGTAACTCTAAAAAAATATTTAATGATTTTTCTATAGTAACCAACTAGCCCCATGAAGCTTCTTACTTCATGAACATTCTTTGGAGTTGGCCATTCTATTATTGCCTTGATTTTTGATGGATCTACAAATATTCCTTCCTTATTTATGATATGACCAAGGTATTGTACCTCATTTTGATAGAAGGAACACTTAGAAATTTTTCCATATAATTTCCTTTTTCTAAGTATGTCCAACACTATTCTCAAGTGCTCATTATGCTCATCAATGTTTTTGGAATAGATCAAAATTTCATCCAGAAAACTAACACAAACTTGTCTAAATATTCTTGGAATATGTTGTTCATTAAGTTCATGAATATAGCAGGTGCATTCATGAGTCCAAATGGTAAAACCATGAACTCATAGTGGCCATATCTTGTCCTAAAAGTAGTTTTGTGTATGTCTTCATATTTAATTATCAGTTGATGGTATCCTGATCTTAAATCAATTTTGGAATAAACTAATGCATCACACATATGATCAAAAATATCATCTATCCTTGGAAAAGGATACATATTATTTATTTTGGCCTTGTTAAGAATGTGGTAGTCAATGCATAACATTAGTGTGTCATCTTTCTTTTTGAAAAAATTATAGGGTGTTCCCAAGAAGGCACACTTGGTTTGATTAGTTATTTTGACAACAACTGATTTAGTTGTACCTTGAGTTCAATTAGTTTTGTTGTAGTCATGTGGTAAGGATATTTTGAGATAGTTTTTGTTCTAGGTTTGATGTATATTGTGAATTTAAATTCATGTCTTAGAGGGAGTCTAGGAAACTCCTCCGAGAAAGACATTGATGTACTCTTGTAATAGTGGGTAATAAACAAAAGAAGTATTACCTTCTTCGCTGAAATCAAAGATTTTGACTGCAAAAAGCATGTAGCCTTTATTTTTATCCTTCTTTAGCTACATTACAAAAAAATTCCTTACATCTATGTCTATTTTTAAGCCCCGAATGACTGCTATTTTCTACAGGTCATCCAAACACTTTGTTTTTTTCATAGCAATTTACAGTTGCCTTATGTTGTGATAACTAGTTCACACCTATTATGACATCGTATGAACCTAAAGGAGCTACATACATGTCTATTTCAGTTGTAAAATTGGGTAGTTTTGTGACCTAAAAAGACATTTGTTTTATGTGTGGACAACATTGTTCCCATATTGCACAGTCCATGATTTATTCATATAACCATATTTTCTTTTTAATTTTTCAACTAACTTATTGGAAATAAAACATTCAGTAGCACCAATATCAAAAAGAATAGTTACAAGTAATCTGTATAACTTACCCAATACTTCAACAATGTGTGGCTTGCTTTTCAACTTGCCTATTTTCCACTGCAACATGAATCCTATGTTGTTGGTTGTTATCCTTGTTTCATAGAGGACAATTTTTCACGTAGTGATCACCACCACACTTAAAACATCCTCCTATAGGACCTTTCCTCTCTATTTTATTTTCATTAACTGTTGCATTGTTTTATCTATTTTTCTTGTGATTTGTAACAAGAATTTTTGTTCTATTTTAATTTCCATTTTTGATTTTATTTCCCACCTTATTCAACTAAGTTTTATTTTGTGCCAATGGTGATGGTGAGTTGTAATTCTTCTTTATTTTCTCATCATGATGAGTAGATATAGCATGCAAATTCTACTCTTGATGGATGGATTTTTTGAAAAATGCCTCCATGGTTGAAAGTCCATGCACATCCACTTCCCCGCATATGACGTGATTAAGTCCCATGATGAAATTTCTTATGCATAAATTTTCATCAGTCTAGTATTGAGGAAATTATTTAGAAACTTAGTGAACCGTTCCCAATACTGCTACATATTATTTTCCCTGTCCTGGTGTCTAAATTTTAGACATCTTTTGGTCATAGTGAAGTTGTGGCAACTAGTACTTCCTAAAATAAAATTTGAACTGATTTTAGGTGATGTTAGCTACTTCAACCCCCAGTTCTACCTTCCGGTTATCCCTCCATGAGTAATCCTTATTTGAAAGTTGATACGCACCCCAAACTACCTTAGTTTCCTTTGAAAAATTATGATGGCAAAATACTTCTCCATATCACTGATTCAATTCTCAACTCCATCTCCTATCATTGTCCCATCAAATTTTGGGGGACTAATTTGATTAATATATTTCGATAGTTCTGTTTCCAAATGTGCCCTTTTGTTCTCGGAAATTTTTGATCTCGCAGCGTTAGGGTCTACAACATTAACATTGTGATTCCTAGTATTTGCATTGGTATTACTAACATTTACAATGTTCTTTGAAGCATTAGGATCGACGCATTTACATTGTTATTGGTAACATTATGAATTTTTGCATTCGAAGGTCCTTGAGGTTGTTCAATTTCATCCCCCTCGAGTCATCATCTTCAACTAGAATATGTTGTTCAATAATACCAATACAATTACAAATTTCTTGCATGACAAGAAGTATCTCATCCAATTTCGAATCGTGGCTACCTCAACCCCAATAGGTTTGTTATTTGTAACATTTCCTCTATTCCTAACCATTTTTTAGATAAGAATAAAGTTTAGTGTTAGCGTAAGGACCCATTGTGTCCAAGAGTTGTATTAACCTTCAGCTATGATACAAAAATGTAACACCCAATGGTATAACAACTCCAGACATTAAGGGAATTAAAAAAACATTAACCCCATTACATGCCTTCAATGATTTTATAATGTAGCAATAATAATCCAGCAAGTAATCTAGTTTAAAATCCATTTGATAACATTAAAACCATGTGTAGTTATAAAGGTCAATTAGATCTACTTGATCCCTTTATCATTACTCTTTTGAGTATGCATATCTTGTATGAAACTGATCAACCCATTTTTTAGGTTTGTGAATTATTGTAGTTCCTAAGTGTCTATCTCGAAATTTAGCTTGTTGAGTTTCATTCAGAATCACAGCTCTATTTAGGATCTCGGTGGTGACAATGTATTCATCTAGTTAAATCACTTCTTATTAGTTAAATGTTTTACACTCACGTACTAATGAGGCCTAAAATCTGTCTCACCTCTCGACTTGAGTGCACACTAACATTCCCAACTTAGGACCACTATGGAAAATATAATGATTAATTTTGACTCCCATCAAGAAGTAATCACTACCCTTCACGTTGTCATCCTAAGATGGTACAATTATAGTACATTAACCTCGAAGTGCGAGACTTAGATCACATGCTTATTGTTGGCATGTAGGCCTAATAGGTGTTGTCATTGATAAAAACAAAATTAATGAAAAATTTATGTTGTAGGATGATGTTATAATATTTTTCATGGTGTTAACATATTGGTTCAGATGTGTTGAAGCTACTACAATGAGATTTGGTGATGCATGCTTGCTCTAGTAAGCCCATAGAAGGGCTTATGAGTTGTAGTTTGACAAAGTGTGAGATTTTTGGTTTATTTGGTAGCATGTTGGAATGTTTTCTAGCATGATTTGAGATTGCTTGAGCACTCACGAAGTGGAATAGTGCAAATACATGTGGTTTTCTTGGTTACAGGTGTTCATTAGGAGCAGGTATGGCAGCATGGAGGTGTGATAGAGTACATTGGAGCTATTTGAGCTCATGAAATATTTCTATTAGGTATATCATAATGCATAAGGTATGTTTGGAACATTTTTAGAGGTTATATGTTTAGTTCTTGCTTTGTTTCAACTAGTACTAGTTACTACTATGAGAATCTAGCATGTAAGCATAGGTAAGTCTTAGTGAATGGAGAGATTGGGACATGGTATTGATGTTTTGATGATTGGAGATGTTATAGGGATGATTTATAGTGCTCTCATAAAAAAATTTAGGTGCCCATGTTGAGTATTTTGACAAATATGGTTGATGTTGTGAGATAGGATCAAGAACAGTGAAAATAGAGCTTCGAATATGAACTTGGATGCTCGGTGTGAATCATGTGATTTTCATGGGACCTCGAGGCCTTTAGGGATGTTCTTAAGGTGAGTATAAAATATTTTAGAATAATAATTAGGTTGTTTCATCGTCAGTATTTTATGAACAAATGCTAAGAAGGTAAAGAGGTCAAAAACCCTAGTTAAACCCTAGCTAGAAGCCATTTGCAAAACATAGAGTATAATGACCTAGTTTTGATTAAAAGTGAAAATGTGATGATTTTATGTTGTATAAGACTCTTCCATATTTCCAGAAAGGTATTTTTGAGCATGTGACCATATGTGAGCCCCACCTGAAAATGCTAGTTTCTAAAGAGTTTCAGTTTTAGGAGAAAGTTTCCAAATGAGGTGTTGGTCCCATTATTGAGTTTTCATAATGTGCCTTAAAATTTTCATGTCAAATTATGCTCTAAAATATTTCATTGGTCAATTGGATGGTCTGCAAGCTTGATTTCTCTAGTTGAAAACTTTCAAATGCTCATAATGTTGTTATTTTTCCCTGTTCTGAAATGATTTTCCAAATTTGCCCCCATTTGTGCCCTAATTTCTTCATTTTACAGTGTGTCATTTCTCCTTTGTCAAAGTCGTGAAAAACTCAAAATTGATCAAATCCCAAATTTTTGCAAGTGAAATCCCAATCCCCAGGTCGAAAACAATGTTAAATCATGTTTCAATTGGTTTAAGATCAAAAAATCTGCCTCCCTTGTCGAAAAATTTCAGTTTCTAAGGCATCCTCTATATTTTCCACGATTTGACGGTCATACGGGCATATTCTACCCATCAAATTCATCATCACAAAGTATTATTGCAACATGGCGGGCTCCTATTGGCCGGGGTGGTCAATTTTTTTTTCTAACTACTTGTTTTTAAAATTTTGGCTTAAGGGAGAAAATTTGGTCCATGGATCCACCTTTTATAAAGAGTGCCTACGTGGCACATGTTGATTGGTCGAGGAGTGGCAGATTTACCTTAAAAATTTTGGCTTGCATTTTTGCAAAAATTCTCAAAGTCAAGTTTTTGCCTGAAGGCCCGCGATGAATAGAAAGAGGACACGTGGAAAAGTGGGAATGCGGATGGTGAAGAGGTTGGTGAAATTTTGACATTTTTGACTCAAGGTGTCAAGGGGAAATTTTGACCCAAAGGCCCGTATCCAATAGCAGGTGGACACGTGTCAGGAGAAATTATATGAGGGGGTGGAGGTTTTGATGCATTTGAAGTTTTTTCTTTAAATTTCTAAAGTTTAGATTTGAGCTAAAGCTCTGCAACGAGTCATGAAGCGACACGTGTCCAAAAGGAAAGAATAGGTCCTCAACCAGTAAGAAGAGGACACATGTCCGAAAATTCAAAAGGGGAAGAAAGGGGCCTTGGGAGAGTTTGAGATGTTTGCTTTTTAAGGCAAAAATATCAAATGTGAAATTTCATCTGCCTTGCTGAATGAAGGAACATTTTTGGAGGGGCGGAGGTTCAGACTGGGGAGAAACTTTAAAACTTTACAAATTTGGCAGGGAGGTTCGATGGCAAGGTGGGAGGCTTGGACCCGTGGCGAATGGGAGAACGCCACGTGGTGAGGAGGAGAATGGGTGTTTGGGCCCACGGGAATTTTTAAGAAAAATTTTCTTTTTCAAAAAAGTGCCAAAATTCATAAAATGAGCCCACGTTTTTGGTGGGGGCCCACATGTGGACACGTGGCGGGTCCGAGGAGAAGCGGAGATTTTTTGTAAAATTTTCCAAAGGTAAAAAGGGTCACAAATGCATTTCTAAAGCATGGGAGTTCGATCCAATCACGTTGTGACACATGTCCCACCCCATCTAAAGGTTAGAAGGTTGTCTTTGAGCTTAATTTTTTAAATGGCATTATCCATGTGTAAGGTTGATATTAAAAGTTGATCAAAATCAATGGATATTGTGCATTTTCATTTTGGGCGCCATGGGAACTCCAAGGAGCTTGGAAATCACATTTCTTCATCAAAATTCATCGGACCTTATATGATTTTGAGTCCCCTTGGCCTTTTGAGAACAATGGAACCATTTTCATGAGCTAATTTGATGATATATGATGTTTTTGATGCATTTTTTTCTTTGGCTCGATGTAAAAAACATGAAAGGTGAAAATTAAAAATTGCAGAGGTAAAAATTGAAAGGGTAAAAGGTGAAGAATGATTGCTAAAGCATGTTGGCATGCCTGAATGCCAAAAACATGACCCTGGGATGGATAAGGATCTGAAATCATGTAATATTTTAAAATTCTTGTGCATCCCTGGCAATATGTGAGTTGTTTTATAGTTTGATGTCATTTTCATGAAATGATGAAGGGTTTTGTAACAAATTTGATCCCTTAAGCATATTATTTGCTTGGGAAGCAAGGTTCCAAGCTGGCATGAGATATAAAATGTATTTTTGAAGCATTTTTAAAGGGGGAGATAGAAGAGAGAAAAAGACTTAGAATTTTTAAGCAAAAAGTTGGAAGAAATCCATTTCTCTGGAGAAAACCGCCTGAGAGCCATTTTCAATTCCATTTTGTATCAGATTTCATCATGTTGAGTTGGTTTTAGTTGTAAAGCCATCAATAGGCTCTGAGATTGTTCTTATAGCATTCCCTACTGATGTATTTGATCAAATTTTGGATTATGTGGTGTTATCTCTTGGCAAAATTTGCATATGCTTATGTCTCAGAATGTTTTCAATTTGTGTTTCTTGCTCATGTTGCAATCTTGTGTTTAGGATCTCTTTGATCATACAGGGTCTCATTTCTTGTTGATGGTTTAATGGAATTTGCAATCTTATATTCAGAAGATCTTTCATCTGATAGAAGATAAATAGATTTAAAATCATTTTATTGTCCTTGAATATTGAGATTGTTTGTAAACCTTTGGGTGCACCTTAGGTCATGATTAAACAGGGATTCCTGGATACTTTGTTGGTATTTTTCTTCAAGATTTTGTGGCAGGTTATCAAAGGTTGTGTGGAAGAGTGTAGATCTGGGCCTCCATTTGGTGCACATATCCTAGTTAAAGGAGTATTTTAAACCCATTGAAACACCTCTGTTGTTTAGGTGTTGCAAATCTCTTGCAAAGGTTCTCAAAGAAGTTGGTAATCCCTGGCTAATCTTGTCTAAACATCTCCCAACAAAATTTCATTCAAACTAACTCATCCTACCCATACTACCCCTGCATTGCATTGTGTGTTAACAAAAGAATACAACCCACTCACAAAAATGCACAAAGCATATCAGGATTTTATTATGTCTCTAGCAGCCTTAGCCTTGTCTTGAAAGCATTTCCATCATTTAGTAGTGAAAACTCCTTTGAGTTTGAATAATGGATAATTGATCATGTTTTCCCAAGGCCATCTCCACACAATGTGCAAAATACAAGGATATCTCAATCTCCTTTACCATACAAGGGCTGCAATATAGGTTCTCTTGCCTTGGTTGATAGGCACAACCTAAAACAGTGAGGATCAGATCAAGATCCTTTTGAAGGTGCTATCCACTCCCTCAAATCTTGAGTGCCAACAAGCTAGATAGATGTGCTCCCGGCTACAAATGACATACAAATCATCTATCTACCCTTGAGTGTCTTGTGCAAATGCATGATGTTGTTCAAGTTGTGAAGGAGATTAAATCTGGATACCAACATGAGGTATGGACTAAAATTCCATTGTGGAATCCATGTGATTTTTTATTTATGTTGATATTATTTTCAGGACATGTTCATTTATTTTCATGAAGTTTTGTGGTCCAAATGGGTTGAATGGTCAAAGGGTAGTTTTGGGATCTCAAATAGCAGGGTTTAGTGTTTTGGCCATAACTTGAGCTACAAGTTTAATTTTGAGATGATTAAAATTGTGTTAGAAATTATCTTTAGATATATTTACATTATTATATTTATTTCTTCTTGATTAGGCTATTTTACATTGGGTTTTTAGGGAAAAATTTCAGAAATAAGGTTTTTGGCAATTGAGGACATCCGCTTTGGTGCAATTTTAGGGTTGTTTGAAGCATGTGATGGATTGGGTGATGCTTTGTATAACATAGAGAGTGAAAATGGATTAATTTTTCATCTAATGAATCTATTTTTAGGTCTTGAATATTTGTATTAATTATTTTACGAGCTAACCTTTGTAAACATTATTTTTGGAGATTGATTTGGTGAAGAAAAATATTGCTTTGGTTTTAATTAAAAGATGTATAAGGACTTATAACATGCTTATAAGTGTTATAAAGGATATTAAATTTATTTTTAGTGGTCACATGGCATGTTTTTATTCAGTAGAAGTCATTTGGGGGAATTAATATGTTTCCTGAGTGTTGAAAGGTGCAAGAAACAATTGTTTTGAGAATTATAAAGGGAATTGGGCCCAGTAAATGAAATAATTTGATTGGTTGATATTAATTGTGACCATGTATGAATTTTTTATGATATTTTAATCATGTATAAGGGTTCATGATTCATGAAAAATTATGGGACTCATGTTAGG
This sequence comes from Taxus wallichiana var. yunnanensis, assembly GCA_018340775.1. NCBI lineage: Eukaryota > Viridiplantae > Streptophyta > Pinopsida > Cupressales > Taxaceae > Taxus > Taxus wallichiana. The sequence continues at coordinate 810,688,591 of CM031240.1, read as the reverse complement.
GAATTTTTAAGAATGTGTCTATGGGGTTTTGAGTCATTTTTGGCATGTGTAATGAGGTTTTTGGTTAGGACGACCTACTTGGGTCATATGTAGATGTTGTATTTTAAATTTTAAATTTTTACTTGATGTATTTTCGAACCAAATGGAGGGAAAATTTTGGGCCTAAGTTTGAAAGATGAAATGCATATAAAAAGCATGTTTTGGGTGCTTTTATGAACTAGTTGAGCATGTGCATGATGTGTGTGAGAAGTGAGACCTAAGTGGGTGATATTTAAGGTTTTGAAGCATGAATTGAGGTCATAAATTTAGAGCTACATGTTTAGGAATATCAGTAAGCATGTTTGCAAGAGTTTGAAGCATTGAGAAGTTAAGAAAGAGCAAGATTGTGCAAGTTGAAGACCTAGGGTTTGAGAAAGGATTTAGAAGAGTTTGGAGCTGAATATTTGGATCACTATCAAATGTGGTATCAGCATAATTTTAGTGGTCATACTTCACCAAAATATTGTGTGATGAGTCATATTCATGCAAGTCTCTTGTTGTGTGTAATATCAACAAGGGTTTAGGGGTTGGTGCTCCTTGTGGGGTTGGTGCCTCACTAAATAAATATCTTGTGATGTGTAATATTCACTTGAGTATTTTTTGTGAGTAATATCAAAAAAAAATTTAGTGGGTTTTCTTCCCCTTGAGGTTTTCCCACTTATATCTTTTGTCTTGTGTTGATTCTCTTTCTCATGGTTTATAGCATGTATGGTATTTGATTGTGTGCACACATTAATGGATGGTTAAGTGATTATGTGTTTTGAATAAGTAATCTGAAATATGATTTGAATTTTTATAAGGAATAATTTACCCCCTCTAGTCCATTATTCTTCCAACAATTGGTATCGGAGCGAGGTTCTTTTTAAGGAGTTTAACAACTTGAAGGAGATCCTAAAGAAAAAAATGGTGAGTGTTATAGGAAAGGCACCACTATTTTATGGATAAAACTATGATTTTTGGAGTGTAAGGATGAGGTCCTAAATTATGGCACAAGGGTTTGATGTTTGGAAGATTGTGGTATATGGATACAATCCTCTTGGCACTCCTATTACCGACAAAGCAAACAAGGATGCATATGAACACAATTCTAAGGCCTTCAATGCTATCATTCAGGGTCTTGGAGAATCTAAGTTGGGAAAGGTAATGTACTGAAAATCAGTGAAGGAAGCATGGGATAAATTTCAAGTCTTATATGAAGGTGACTCAAAGGTAAGAATTTCTAAACTTCAAACCTTTAGAAATCAATTTGAGTCTCTTAAGATGAATGATGAAGAGTCCATTACTGCATATCTACTTAGAGTTGACAAAATTGTCAATAGTATGAAAGGATTAGGAGAAGAAGTAAAAGAATAAATGGTTGTTCAAAAGGTTCTAAGGTCACTAACTCCAAAGTTTGATTCCAAAGTATCTGCTATAGAAGAAGCAAAGTATTTGACTACTTTGAAGATGGATGATTTGCATGGTACTTTGATTACTTATGAGATGAGAGTAGGTGATCCCAAACCAGCCAAGAAAGAGGTTGCATTCAAATATGAAATGAATACTAAAAGAAAGAAAGTGAAGGATGATGAAGCTACTCTTGAGATTGAATATGAAGAGCTCTTTTCTATGATGGCTAGAAGATTGAAACTTGGATCTGGTAGGTACAAAGGTAATATTCCTTACAAATGTTTCAAATGTGGTAAGATAGGACATTTTTCTGTTAATTTTCCTCATAAGAATAAGAAGGAAGATCATGATGAACATGAACATGATAGTGATCATGACAACAAGCACAAAAATTATGATAAGAGAAAGAAAAGCTTTAAGAAGTTTGATTACAAAAGGATAAAAAAACTTTTATAAAATTGAAATGATGAACTATTTGATGCTAGTAGTGGAGTTTTATATTTTGAATCTGAATCAGATTGTGAGAACATTGGAAATGAGGCCTTATTCATGACTAAATAAGCCATGAGGTCTTCTAATGATGAATCTTCTTTGTTAGGAGATTTTATTTCAGTTATTGTAGCTCTTCTACTGAAGATGATGAGGAAGATAAAGTTGATGTTAAAGGAATTCAAGAGAAGTTAAAACATGTTGAGAAATAAAATCAAAATATAGTTTTCAGATCAAGGAATATGGGAATCACTTTCATGAGCTAGAATAATAGTATGTAGTTTAATCCTCTAAGAAAAGTGAGTCAATAAAATTTTAAGAAAAAGGTAAAGTATCTTATTTAAAATTTGCAAGATAAAGAGATTTTATGTTCAAAATATGAAGAGGATATAGATTTCATGAGGGCTGAGCTAATAAAGGCTAGCAAGAAGACTACGTCCTTTGAAAATTTTGAGAAAAGTGAAAAAGATCTAGATGACCTACTTGGAAAAAAAAGAACAAGACATGATAGGACTAGTTTGGGCTTCAAATAGGATTATAAAGAAGGAAGTGAAGTAAAAATACATTGTTTAAAGTAAATAATCAGGTGAAATTATCACCAAGGAAGATAATAAGGTGACACTTGTGAAGGACAATGTGAAACCAAGGCCTATTAAATGAACCTAATGCATCAAGGTATGAAAAATATTTTAATGGTTATTGTTTTACATGCAATGGATTTGGTAATAGGGAAAAGGAGTGTAGAAGTTATGTTAGAAATATTTATCCATGGAAGGATAGTATTTGTGAGCAATCTAAGAGTGTGGTATGTTGTAATTTCCACAAGAAAGGTCATGGATCTAGACATTTCTTGAATGATCCACCTAGACAAGATGAGAGTTACATGAGGATGGGTTATTTTGTATATTATAGTTGTAATAGATATTTCCATATTACAAAGAACTTATAGCATGACCTATCAAGGCATAATCACGAGTTCAAGGACCCACGGAATGCAAGGAGGTGGCCTTCAAAGGCATAAAATGAACAAAAATAGTCAAGGAAGAGTGTGGCATCCTAGGAGAGACAATAATGTCCTATCAAGAGCTTGTGATAATGGAAGAAGAGGTGTTTCTCAGTGGTTAGATCAGAAGAGAGAGGATGAAGGATTTTTACAGGTGCCCAAGAAAACTTGGGACCTTCTCAAGACCTTCTTTTAGGTCACTATGAGCCTATATACCTTCACTATGCTTCTTGAAGGTATACCATTGCAAATGAAGCATCTAGGTGAGGGAGTTTTCTATCAAATGTATTACATATCTAAAAATTAAGTTATGAGTGTACTTTCTCCTCTTATTATTATTTTGGTTCATTGTGATGATTCTTGTGCAACTATTTTGTCAATGTGTCTTGAATCTCTGAGTTACACTTGCAAATGGTCTATGTGGTATGTTCATGAGTTCTAATGGGGTATAAGTCATCTATTGTGAGTCTTATATGGTCTAATATCATCTTCACATATCCCTATGAAAAGTATAAAAGGTTTCTTTTGTCTTAAGTATATTTCTCATGTCATTTGAATTGATATGTTGGTCTTAGGTGTATCATTGAGTCTGTGTTGACCACCTTTGTCATGTATGAGTCATATTATTTTATTGAGGAGTTTCCATAAGCTATAATTTGTATTTATAAATTGTAAATTATTTCATTCATATGTATGGAGTCAGATGGTTTGTCATTACATTCAAAAGGTGTCTAGATTTCACAATGTGTGTGTAGTCAATCCTTAAGAGGTTTGTGTCTAACTCTAAGATTGTGAAGGTTCTTGTGCTACTATAATGTGTCTCTCAATATTATACATCAATATAACCAGCTATACTATCATTATGAAGATGATGAAGGTGATCAAGTTCCAACTTGATCAGTTTTTATGGTGAAAATGGATCACTGTGAGTAAAAGGTGCTCTAAATTAGGATTTTTGCAAGCAATATGAAGAGCTACATGTAGGCAAGGTGTATACTCATGATGAAATATCTTTGAATAAGGTGCATATTAAGGTCAAGTGAGTTATTTAAATGTGATAATGCTTTTGCAAAGATGAAATGAACTAGATTCAAAGAAAATTGTTACTTCACTGTCTTTCACTGGGTTCTCACAGTCATCCTAGGTAGTTTATACGGAAAATAACTTTTGGAGGCCAAATTGAAAGAGTTAGATCATGAAATTTTGTACTAATCATGTAGAATCATATAACTCAAGGATGGAAGTGGTTTGAAGTCTCATGTATGTTTAATTTATCATCTATGTCTGATAGAGTTGAAAACTTTTTTAAGCGCAAAGTGTTGAGGTTTGACTATAAAAACCTTACTTCCTTCTCAAGTTGTGACATGATATTGAAGATGTTTTGATGGTGTAAGAAGTACTCAAGTGATATATTATACATACCTCTATGTATTTGTATGTTTGTGAAGATGATTGGGTGTGGTTCACCAAGCTTTATGCCTAAACATGCATTCTACAAAGATATAGTAGTAGAGTTGAATGAGTTAAGGTATGATTGATGGATTCAATCACTATGGATGTGTTTCTTGAGGTATTAAATTTTGTGACATGATTTAGAGTGTCTTGGAAGATAATTGGTTGATGATCTCAATTGATGTGTATCTATATGAGCCTATAAATAAAGTTGGAGATCTACTGAGGTCTAGATGAAAGTTGTGATGGAGTCTCAGGTATGAATGATACTTTCCCTCAATCTTGACATGTTTTTGGAGATTCCTATATTGTTGAAGTGGTTTAATTTTCTGTCGGTAGTGATCTCGGTTGATATGAGCCAGTGTTAGTTTCTAAGCAATCTATCAAGGGAGATAAACACCTACAAGTAAGAGAGGCAGAGTGCATTATTATAGAGGTATTAAAAGTGATCTAAGGTTTATTATCATGAAGAAAGGTATGACTTGTCCATATTCTTATGTATTGCAAGCATTAGTATGTTGATTGGTGCATGATGAAGAAGGTATTATGTGTCTAAGAAGGAATGAAAATCATGTATTTTTCTCAAATTTTCACTACATGAGACCTATAAAGGATTATTCTTACATGGTGTTAGTTAAAATGAAGTGGAAATTTTCTTTCTCTGCCTCTGCTCAAATCTTCTCATGATGAATATGTATGGAGATGTGTGTTTACATGATGAAATGATATAGTTTTAGGTCAATATATTGACTTTGACCTCCTAGTAAAGAAAGAGACAAAGCTATAGTGCTCAGAAACAGGAAGTTTGATAGAGAGTAAGTTGCATGTTTTCTATTGATATCAGGGGAGCATGTTTTTTTCTCTTTAAGTCTCATGGTTCAAGTACTTGGGTGCTTTAAAGACCTTAATTACTCTTCTCGAGGAAGTTGTGAATTAAAGTGTTGTTGAATTCTTTCTAACAATTTTGAGTGTTGTAGTAGTAAAAAAATGTGTTGCTCAAAGTGTGTATGGACTCTCTAAGATAGGGGAGTGTTTTCTTGATCTTCCACGGGAGTGTAAAGATTCTCTCAAGATCATTCAAGGTGAGAAAGTTTTGTTTTCTTCCTTTTTCATACTTGTAAAGGTATGTAGTGTCCTAGCTCAACTGGAAATGATTATTATAGACTAAAGAAGTTGTTTAGGCCTTGGTGAAAGTGTCTCGGATGATTTCTAGCCATGATTGCATGATAAATGAATCAAATTTGTACTTTTGAGATAGAATTGGAACCCTTGAGCCCATAGGGAGTTATGGTTTGCATGTTCAAGTGATGTATGATGATCTAGGGCATGCCAAAGTTGGTTGAAAATGCTCTAAGAAGTCTCTTTAGGGACATATGTTCTTGAGAAAGTATGAAAGCAAGAAAAATGCATTTTTGAGCCAAGTCTTATCCTAGAAAAAGTGATGTAACGTTAAGAAAGATGGAATGAAATTTTTTACATTGACTATTGGAATTGTTGGCATGTTTTAGAGATTATATGGCGTAGATATCAGCTGCTACAATAGCCTCTTGAGAAGGCAAAACAAGGGTATATGTGAAAAGATGCTAGTTTGCATGCCTAAGAGGTTGGAATGATTTTTGCCCATAACAAGGTGATTTTTTCTTTTTCATGATGTAACGATGTTTTTCAAATTCCAAACATACTTTTTCTAGGGGAGCATGTATGAAGGTGAATGAGTGAATGATGTAAGATATATGTTAGATTTTGTCATTAATGTAAAAAGGGGGAGAATTTCAAGGTGTTTTCCATCAATGAAAAGGGGAGATTGTTGGCATGTAGGCCTAATAGGTGTTGTCATTGATGCAAAACCAAATTAATGAAAAAATGGATGTTGTAGGATGATGTTATGATGTTGTTCATAGTTCTAACATACTGGTTCAGATGTGTTTGAAAGCTGCTACAATGAGATTTAGTGATGCATGCTCACTCTAGCAAGCCCATAAAGGGGCTTATGAGGCATATATTAACAGTGTGAGATTCTTGCTTAGCATTATTTGAGAGTGCCTAAGTACTCACAACAGTGGCATAGTGCAGGTACATGTGGTTTGCTTCATTATAAGTGTTCATTAGGAGTAGGTATGGTAGCTTGGAGGTGTGATAGAAAACATTGGATCTATTTGAGCTCATGAAATATTTCTATCAAGTATATAATGATGCATAATTTATGTTTGGGCCATTTTCATAGGTTATATGTTTGAGTTCTTGCATTATTTGATTGGTACTAGTTGTTCTTATGAGAACCTAATATGCAAGCATAGGTAAGTCTTAGTGACTAGAGAGATTGGGCCATGGTATTGATGTTATAATGATTTAATATTTTATAGGGATGAGTCATAGTGATCTAATAAAAATTTTAGGTGTCCATGTTGAGTATTTTTTCAAATATGGTTGATTTTGTGAGATAGGGTCAAGAACAGGTGAAAATCAAGCTCGAATTTGAACTTCACATGCTCGTTGTGAATGATTTGATTTACATGTGACATTGAGGAATTTAGGGATGTTATTAAGGTTAGTATATAATATTTAATAAGAATAATTAGGGTTTTTCATTATCAATTTTTTATGAACGAATGTTAAGAAGGTAAAGAAGTCAAAAACCCTAGTTAAACCCTATCTAGGAGCAGTTTGCAAATGGTGGAGTATAGTGACCTAGTTTTGATTGCAAGTGAAAATATTATGATTGTATTTTGTAGAGGAATATTCCATATTTCCATAAATTTATTTTGAGCTTGTGACCATAGTGGGCCCCACCGAAAATTCCATTTTACGAAGAGTTTCAGTTTTAGGAGAAAGTTTCCAAATGTGGTATGGACTAAAATGCAATTGTGGAATACATGTGAGTTTTTATTAATTTCAATTGAAGTTTCAAGACATTTACATTCAATTTCATGAGGTTTTGAGGTCTAAATAGGTTGACTGGTCAAAGGGCAGTTTTGGGATCTCAAATAGCAGGGTTTAGTGTTTTGGCCATAACTTGAGCTACAGGTTGAATTTTGAGATGATTAAAGTTGTGTTGGAAATTATATTCAGATATATTTCAATTTGTATATTTTTTACTGTTGATTATGTGATATGAAATGGTTTCTAGGTAATTTTTTCAGCAAGAAGGATTTTACAATTCAAGACAACATTTTTTTTGTGTGCAAGTTTGAGGTTGTTTGAAGCATGAGATGGATTGGGTGATGCTTAGTATCACCTTGAGAGTGAAAAGGGATTAATTTTTAATCCAATGAATATATTTTTATGTATTTAATTTTTTTATAAATTATTTTATGAACTAACCTTTGGAATCATCATTTTTGGCAGGTTGATTTGGTGAAGGCAAAGCTTGTTGTAGTTTGAAGTGAAATATGTTTCATGAATTATAACATGATTAGAAGTGATCTAAATGTTCTTAATTTTTTTTGAGTGGTCACAAGGAATATTTGGGTTCAAGTATAAGTCATTTGGTGGCATTATGAATTTTCGAGTCTTTGAAGGGTGCAAGGAAACAAATTGATTGTGAGAATTATAAAGGGAACTGGGCCTAGTAAATGAAATAATTTGTTTGGTTGATATTAATTGTGAAAATTTATGAATTTTATATGATTTTTTAATCATGTATAATGGTTTATGGGTCATGAAAAATTATGGGACTCTATTAGGGATTTTTATGAATGTGCATATGGGGTTTTCAGTTATTTTTGGCACATGTAATGAGGTTTTTGGCTAGGCCGGCCTAATTGGGTCATATTTAGCTATTGTATTTAAAATTTTAAATGTTTACTTGATTTATTGGTAGGAAAAAATTGAGGTAAAAGCTTGGTCCTAAGTTTGAACGATGAAATGCATATAAAAGCATATTTTGGGTGTTTTTATGAACTAGTTGAGCATGTGCATGATGTGTGTGAGAAGAGTGACCTAGATGGGTGAGATTTGAAGGTGTTGAAGAATGAATTGAGGTAAGAAAAATATATTTACAGGTTGAGTAATATTAGAAAGAATGTGTGCAAGATTTTGAAGCATTGAGAAGTGAAGAAAGAGCTAGATTGTGCAAGTTGAAGACCTAGGGTTTGAGCAAGGATTTAGAAGAGTTTGGAGCTGAATATTTGGATCACTATCAGTTGTGGTATCAAAATAATTTCAGTGGTCATACTTCACCAAAATATTGTGTGATGATTCATATTCATACAAGTCTCTTGTTATGTGTAATATTGACAAAGGTTTAGGGGTTGGTGCTCTATGTGGGGTTGGTGCCTCACTAAAGAAATCTCTTGTGATTTGTAATATTCACTTGATTCTTTGTTGTGAGTAATATAATAAAAAAATTCATTTTGTTTTCTTCCCCTTGAGGTTTTCCCACTTATATCTTGTGTCTTGTGTTAATTCTCTTACTCATGGTTTATAGCATGTATGGCATTTGATTGTGTGCACACATTAATGGTTGGTTAAGTGATTATGTGTTTTTGAATAAGTAATATGAAATATGATTATAAATTTTATATGGAATGATTCATCCCCCTATCATTCCATTGTGCTTCCAACACCTACTTGATACATAAGACAATTATAAGGTAAGTTCATTGTGTAGAGATTTGGCCAAGTTATACGTTTAACAAAAATTCATTCGTACTTGACTAATAAATGGTGTTCTAAGTTCCTAAACTCAAAGTATCACTTTACGACATCCGTCGTTAGGACTAGGTTTAGTTTAATCATCTCATTAATACTAGGTAATCAACCAAATCTTGTTTAGATAATGTAATATTTTCACCTTAACAATATCCAACATTAATTACTTCTTAAAAAGAGATATATTTATATTAAGCATTTGAGTAAGTTTTGATATCAATAATAACACAAAATTCTTCATTCACATTTCATATTAATCATTGATTAAAGGTATTGTACTTTTGTACTTTGACATCATTATGTCATTAAACAAGTTATTTTCATGAAGGTACAACTAGACATCCACGTACTATTAGATTGTACATTATAATGATTTAATTATTTAATTTGTAACTTTACGATTGAGTCGGTAAATATACTTATTTCATGACTCTTTTACATAATCCAAATCAAGATATACATTAAATCAATGTTTACATTCAAATAAACAATTTATCACATGACAAGATCCACGTAATCAATCTAAATAAGTCCTCATAATAAATAATTTGTCATGTTATCTATAAGATGAAAAAAGTAATGTACATGTTTAGTTCATTGAACTGACATGGATTACCAACTCTCTTCCTAGTTGTTTCATTACGAAATAATTGAACCTCTTCTTTCGATTTAATAATGGTAGATCAAGGTTCTTATATTCATTACATGTACACTATACAAAAATGTTCTCATGAAATCAAACAAGTTGTTATACTTAATAACTTAAAACATCATAATACTTTAAGTCATATTCAAGTTGATTTAACATAAAACTTAAATCATATTAATTAGAACATATTTCCTTTCCTCCAAACTATTTAGGCAAGAATTTTACATCCTATATTATATTCACAATAACTAGTTTGATTGCCCTTTAGAATTTAGAATAGGTATCATGTATTTTTCTCTAAAATTACCATTATCCAATATCAACTTAAACACTTCCACAAATTATGAAACAATTGTTTATATCTTCATAGATTATTAGGTTCATCCATTAATATCCTAATTATTTGCATTAAGATAAAATTCCGAATGTATACTTTACAAAATCTACATTCAATAATATATTCTTGGAATGCAAGATGTACACAAATATTTCCATTTTCACATTAATATGAATTCATTCACTTAAGCCATGTTAATCAACAACATATATTATCATTATATATTATTTCCTAAATTCTCTTCCTTCCAGATATGTTAATCTAGGAGATAAATAATCACTTGAGAAGAATACTAATAAGAGAAACTTAATTAACCACGAAACACTAACAAATCAACCTTGGCCTTAGTTCATGATTAGGGGAATACGGTAATAGGTCACTACTAAGTGATCTTGAAGTTTATTTTTCTTAGTAAGGATCTTTAGGTAGGCCTTATTTTATAACAAAATATGAAGAAGAGAAAACTTCAACCCACACACTTACTTGCGGGTCTATAATGAGTTAGAAGTATCCATTCAAACGAGCTCATATTTACAATGATAAGTGTAACAAACTTGGAACAAAAATACAACTTTGAGTTCCATGATCTACACTGATATTTAAAACTCATGAGTGGGGTATTTAATAAATAATAATAACGAACTCATGTGAGGGCTAGAGATGGCCAAAATCAATGAGAAATCATGAAAAAAACACCCATGACACCAAATCGGTTAATACTGGTTTTTTTTTTAGCAAATTCCAATTCTTAAATAATCACCCATGCAATACTGACCTAGTAAGACTTAAACAAGGAAGCATACCCCACTTTAATTTTTTCAGATCTATATTAACATCTTTCATATCATTAAATGACCTAAAGGTTATACATCGATTTGTCTTAATAAGGATAAAATCAAATACCCACATCAAGTTAGCATATTGTACCCAAAAACCCAGTTGCATAGCCATAAATCTGAATGGTGTACATGAAATAAGATAGCTTAATAAGACAATAAATTGAGCATGTAGATAAGAGATTAACCTAGATCAAGTATCTAACTATTTTCATGTAAAAACTACAAATAGTCATAAAGATAATCATTTAGAAGCCATCCTACTATCTAAAAATGAAATAACTAGAAAGAGGGTGTGAATCCATGCTTGAAAAATATAAATTCCCTAAAAATATTTACAATGTTCCTTAAAAACTCCTAGCTAGTCCCATAGTATTTCTCCCACAAAATGTTCTCTTTCGAAAATAAAATATTGCGACCTAGGCTCAAGTAATAATAACCCAATAAACTAAGCAAAAATGAGACTATAAATTGCTAAGTCTGCCATTAATACCTCCAAAATAACTCAATGGAATGAATCCAATAACCCCATGCGAGAAGATCGATAGGACGAAAGAGCTTGAAACTTCAACATACAATAATAAAAATAGAATACAAAGTATGCATGATAGCATCCGAAGGAAGCTTCAAACTTCTGAGTAAAATCTAAAGAGGTTTTGTTCAAAGGTGCCACGTAGTAGTGGCCAACATTAAACTATCGCCACCAATCCAATTCTTCCCTTCAAAACCAATTGCAGGATTAACTCAAGTGGTCCAAGATTTAATAAAACACAACCATATTAATTTGCATGGGTCATCAATCAACCACACAATAAAATAATCTAATTGTCATTCGAATATGGTTAAAACCATATTGCTATCTATAATCAAAGCCAAAAATATGTTTAATCCATATTATTAATAATAATCAAAAGCCAAGGAACATGGTCTATAACCTTAACACTGTCATTATTAACAACCCTTTTAAATTTCCTTACAACATTATCCATTTCATTTCCCACCCAAAGGAGTATCAACAAATTATTAATCCAATCATGCCATTAAATCTAAACATTGTTAAACTCGATCACATACTACAAATGGAGTATCGATCGGTCAAAGATGATTTACCAAACCAAAAATAATTAAATTCCAAAATAGTGAAATTCACAAATCAACAAATAGAGCATTAAATAAGCTATGATCAAGTTATAAGAATCTAAATAAACCAAAAAGATCATAGAGCCAACTCAACGTTTTCTTGTAATATAAAAGATTACATTTACCTTTTTGATAATAATTGTTATTAAGACAACCTTTACTTTTATCTTGATGATCCAAATATTTGCATGTTCCAATTGAAAGGCCCTTTAATTGTTGTACGATCAATGATTGTCATAGTATCAAAAAGAGTTAGTGACTTTTATAATTCATCATTATTTTCACATAACGAAATAATATATTACAACTATGCATAAATCCAATCACAATTTGTAAGTCATTACTTCAGAAAGAAAGGTGCACTACAATATCAATAACATGTACTATATTTCTAGCAATATATCTAGCCATTAAAATCATCACACTCATCGAGGTAAGTAAACTCAAACAATCATTTACAAAAAAATAAGGCATTAACGTAAATTATCTCATGAGTGCTTGGTGATGAGCATCATTACATGGTTGTCTTATCAACTACGCGTAAGTATGTTTATCCTTTTTAGGATAAACATACATACGCCTAGCTGTGACACCAGCTAGGTAACAATTTTAATCGCCAAGTCCTTGTGATCCACTTTACGTTAATAAAAATATATTGTGACAATATGAAATGAAAATTTGGGATATGACACCTAAAGTAGAGAAACATAACTATCTAATTCTAATCTAAGTTGTCATAGGGACAAAGGTTGGGGAGATGTAAGAAATGAAACCATAAACAAAGAAAGGAGTTGATAAGACCAAGAAGAAGGGGATCAATCTCCATGAGCTAAAAATGAGGAGGAAATGAATGAAGGATAGGGAAGAAAAGTGTGCCCCTGAGACCCAAAAAAATTAAATCCACTCATTCCACACATTGTAAAACATAAAGAAAAGGAAAACCTGTAAGTATAACTCATACACCACATGAAATGAGATAACATAGAGGTAAGAGACACAACCAAATGTAAGAAAAGGGAAGATAATATACAAAATATCAAGATTTAATTTCTCAAGAGTATACACAGTTTCTTACATCCATTCAAGAGGCATTGTAAGCTCCAAAAAAGTAGGTCTCGAAACTCAAATTTGTTTTGCGACAACATTTTGGCATTGTGTTTTTACAAAAAATGGAGAAGAATACATTACAATAAAAAATAGTTACATATATAAAAGAAGAAGAGGAGAGAGAGAGGAAATTCAAAATTAAGAAGACCACCCACTTATTCAACCATCAAATACCAATTAGCATTCAATTTTGTAAACCCATCATGGGCATCATCAAATTTTGTAAAGTCCATACTTAAAAACAAACATGAGAACATTTTATGCATTTTAGGCCAAAAATAAACTTTATTGCAACCCACAAATGCATTTTTCATATATTTCTCTTCAATGCCTTTCTAAATATATAAATTGTCTCAATTGGTGACCTAGATGAAAATTTATGATTATTTGAAGATGGTACATTGATACGCACAGTGTGTGAAACCGCAAAATGCAAAGCGCAAAACTATGAACTGCAAAGCTTTAAATTAAAAAAATAAAACTAACAATTGTGAAGCTATAAATTGTAAAACTATAAAACCGCGAAATGTAAAGTCATTTGTAAATTACAAAATTACAAAAACTAAAAATTGCGAACTACCCTCGAAACCTAAAACTATGCAAATTTTGAAGGATTGTTTTTTCAGTTCTTTCATAAAATGATTTTTTTAATCAAGTGGAGATGTTTTGAAGCTTCCCAAGTGCTTAAAAATATGCAAAAAAATAAAATTTGAAGCATTCAAGGGGAAATCAGCACTAGTCTCCCAAAAGGAAGTGTGAGCTCATTTTGGTGAACAATTTCAATAATGATGAGTAAATATTGCAAGAAATTAATATCTTTTCCACCATCACACCAAAATTTAAAGGTCCTAACTTCTCACCTTGAACAATGTGGTCTATAATCACATTTGATATAAAAATCATGGCTATATTGTCTCCATGCTCATAACAATGGTGTTTAAGTATCACATTCTCGTAATAAAATTTGAGATGATATTTTCATATGTGCCATTAATTTTCTCATTGTCTTCAATTTCAACATAACATGAATCACTTACATCCATTTAATTACAATTCAATGTTTCATCTATATAATTGATATAGGGTATTGATAAATCATCATTCCCTAACATTTTCTTCTCATCCCTTGCAATATAGTACCCTTTATTTTCTATCTCGCTAATGTTTTTTCTTTTGTCAACTAAGTAAGGCAACCAAACTTTCCCATCCAAAACTTTTTCTACTCTAACAACATATAAAACTTCTCCCATTACTCTATAATGTAGAGTTTTTCTAACTTGATAAACTCTCCCCTTAACAACTTTTAATCCTTGAGAAAATAAGTCAACATGTTGTGATTCTTGAAATATAGGATTTATCGTAGGAAATCTATAAATTTATACGAAAAATTATAGATTAATAGACATAAAAATAACATATAGAAAAATAAATACTACTATAAGGAAAATTAAAAATCAAAGTGAGAAAGTAGATATATTTGTTTTTTAAAATTATAATTGCTATCAATGTGACATTTTCCATGTGTAACTAATATATACTAAAATATTGAATTCATGCTCTAAATTTAGTCTATATGTTGCTTATTTAAACATATTTTATGGTGTTTTCATGTTTTTTTATTGCAACATGCATTTTTAATTTTAATTTAAAAATATAATAAGGAAAATGGGAGGCCTCAAATTAACCATCCTTATTGATTTTAACTTTGAGAGGCCTCTATTCTACATCCTCAATGTTTCTTCACTTTGATGTAAAATGGAAGAGATTTAATTTTTCTTTTTTAACTATTTTTTCATTTGAAGTTAGAATGCGAGGCCTCCCATTCTAACTATTAATTGTTTTTTAATGTGATGGAGAATGTAAGGTATCTCATTCTCTTTGTTGATATTTGTTTACTTTGAGAGAATGATATCTCTATGTATCTCTTGTAAAAGGAACGATAACCAGATTATACCAAGCTAAGAACACAAATGCTAATCAAACACCACGATCAATAAGATGAAAGCAATTCACCAGAATAACTTAACATAAAACATTTGCAAACAAATGAGTAGCGATATCATATATTATTATTATGGAACTCAATGAAATACAATAAGAATGGGCCTTGCTTATAAAGGCAAGGAATAACAATCTAAGAACTAGTCAAGGTCATAGATCAAGCCATAAATCATGGAAAGAACTAGTTAAGACGATAGATTTAGGAGAGAACAAGACATCAAGGATCTAGTCAATATCATAGATCAAGGAAAGAACTAGTCAATACCATAGATTAAGGAAAGAACTATACCTAACAACTAGATAATATATCCTAATATCTAAATAAGATAAAAGAAATATCCACACATATAAATGGGTGAGGATAAATACAATAAAGGTAAATAATGTACCTAGGTGAACATGAGCTAAGGTAAATACCTACTCTAACACCCCCTTAAGTGAACCTAGGGGCCAAAATAGAAGTGGCATGTCAAAGTATGAGTCCCTACAGCCTAGCCTGTTGAGGTACTCATGTACAATAACTAGGAAAAAGGACACCGCATGAGGTACCCAAAACCAAGAATAAGAAAGTAAAGAGAGAAAAAACCCACTACAAGGCATCCCAAGAAGCTCGTCTCAAAAAACTTGTATAATGTTGAAGAAGTTTGGTGTGCACTGTGGTCTGAATCCATTGCTTGATCACAAAAATAAAAAAATAACTGACACTAGGCTTCGCTTAGAATAGCTCCATACAAGGAGATCAACAAAGTGATGTTAAAAGTGCAAAAAAATACCAAACATAATTGTATGAACTGCTTCAAATAGGTGTGCCACAATCTAAGAACAATAACCAAAGCAATAAGGCAAGGACAAAAACTCCGAGTTTCATGATCCAAGCAAAATCCAAGGTAACAAGGTAAGGACACAAAACCCAAAGAAGCAGGATCAACACCACACCCTCCCATACTACTAAATGGGTGGAGTGATGCTACAAATCTGTAAGAGTTTCCCAAAATCAACTACTCAAACACTAACAAAATAACACTAGACTTCGCTGAATACATCCCCAGAAGAGATATTATCAACATTCTTAAAGTGTTGAAAATTCAAATACAAAATCTCTCAACAAACAAGAGATATACACTACACTTGCTCAAAACAAGAAGCATTAAAATTTAGAATGTATAGAAAGTAGAGAAAGAGGCCGAATGGTGGAGGATCCACGCCTGTAGATTCCTCTCAACGAATGCCTATATTTCTGCCATGAGTGATCAGATATCCACCCCAAATCAACACGGATGGATGAAGAAGATGCCTATATATGACTTTGTACAAAATTCACAATGGGTACATGAAAAGGAACATCAGAATGTGTGTCAGGTTGATCATGTCGACAGCTGAAATCTTAGGTTTCTCAAGCCTGATTGAAGGTGTAGAACTCATGTGTTGCTTAAGATCCTTGGAAATATTCAAGCGAATAAAAATAGGAGCTCTGTCAATGTGTGATCCCAATGAAGTATCTTCACGAAAATCAATGTCATGGTGAGAATTCCATTGAACATGTGGAATAGGGGAAACAATACCCTATGAATGTTTTCCAATACCTCTGCCAGTGAAACCCATAGAATGGAGCATGCAAGAACTTAATGTATTGGTATGCTTCTCAAAATAGCCATGCATATGAGTAGAGTAGGATACACAACATGTGTTCTTTGGAATAGGCACGAGATGTGGAAGAGTGTGCGAGAACAAGCCTCACGAAGCTTAGGAGCATCAAGAGAAGTAATGAGCTCAAAGACCTACATATTAATGATAGTGGGTACAAGATGGGTACAAGAGAAACAACTGCAAGTGGACTAGGAGCATGGACATGGCTGTCCACAATATGATGGTGATGTTGTAGGATAGCAAGTTTTTCGTTGTAGGGAGTGTATTAGTGTATCTTTATCATGAATGAGTGATTGTAGAAGAGAATTTCACTTCTTGAGCGATCTATTTTCTTCCACAAATTTTACAATATCCTCTTGAAGTCCACACACTTTAGAGAAAATCATATCATTCTTAGAATCCATGATAGATACAAGAATGCAACTCCCAAAAGTTTAGGACATCGGGCTCAACCGAAATTACGTCCACAATTGATTACAACACTCCTCCATATTTGGCACTTTATAATGAGTGTGTGTTACAATATGACACTTTATAATTATAGTGAAATTCTCAAAATAAATATTTCCAATGGAAAGAGCACGAAAAAATAAGCACTTTTGCAAAAAATGACACTCAAAACCGAGTTATCGATCAAAAGATACAAGCTTTTCAATATTATGCTCTGTTATTTATTTTAGATGCCACTAAAACAAAATAAAATGCTTTTACCATCACCACACAAGTAAAATGGAAGGGGGTTGGAGTTAAGCACCTACTAGTAGGAATCATAAGCTTAAGCCCTCATATGACTAGGGGCTAAGAATTTTAATGGAAGTGTGCACGACTTACTATTTCGTTCTCGTGTGGATATCGACATGTATTGCTGAAAATAGCGAGGTGCAGAATTTCCCGAAATAGTAGAATACGTGCATGACCGTACTTGTGCCCTACCAAAAAAAAGAAAGATTTGTCCTTCTGAAAAAAACTCCTGTCGCATAAACCGAAAATGCTACGCCACAAAAAAATACCCAATTTAGATCTCGACAAACCCAACAAAACCCAGAAAAATAATTCTTGGTTTTCTTTCTTGCTAGCATGAATCCCTAGGTGAACCAATGTGTTTCTCTGCAACAACAAAAAAATGACTACCTCTAGAAATGGTCGAGTTTACAGTCGATCTTAGGGTTTTTCCACCTTCCGAGATCCAATGGAAGCCTTTATTTTACATAAAACCACATGCAACAACAAAATACAACCAAATCCCAAATATATGAATATACAAACAATTTATTTACAAAATAAAACTTGTAGACGGATGCCAATAGCAATCTCCAGCTCTGACACCATAAAAGGAACGATAACCAGATCATACCAAGCCAAGAACATAGATGCTAATCAAACACCACGATCAATAAGATGAAAGCAATTCACCAGAATAACTTTACATAAATCCTTTGCAAACAAATGAGTAGCAATATCATATATTATTATGAAACTCAATGAAATACAATGAGAATGGGCCTTGCTTATATAGGCAAGGAATAACAATCTAAGAACCAGTAAAGGTCGTAGATCAAGCCATAAATGATGGAAAGAACTAGTCATCAAAGAACTAGTTAAGACGATAGATTTAGGAGAGAACAAGACATCAAGGGTCTATTCAATACCATAGATCAAGGAAAGAACTAGTCAATACCATAAATAAAGGAAAGAACTATACCTAACAACTAGATAATATCTCCTAATATCTAAATAAGATAAAATAAATATCCACACACATAAGTGGGTGAGGATAAATACAATAAAGGTAAATAATGTACCTAGGTGAACACAAGCTAAGGTAAATACCTACTCTAACACTTGTGAATGATTGTTTGAACTATTTTTTCACTAAGGCAAAATGAGATGCCCAAAAATAGAACTTTCAATAATTTTTCACTTTTAGGTAGAATGGGACACCTCCCATTCTCCATATTGATATTTTTTTACTTTGAGGGATAATGAGAGGCCCCAAATATTCTTTTTAATAATTTTTCACTTTTAGGGAGAATGAGAGGCCTCACATTCATCATAGTGATTGTTGTTTTACTTTGAGGAATAATGATAGGCATTCCAATTCAAAATGAGGCAAGATACGATATAAGTTAAGATCCCCTTTCATAAAAATAAATGAGGCAAGATGAATTTGAAAATGAACATAGGTGGGATAACTATTTTTAAGAATAATTTTTTTACCTCATTCTTGAAAATAAAAATATAATGGATTTAAAAATATTATAAGCAAATCTTTCATATTTGAAAAATAAAATAGGCGAAAATGACTATTTTATAGTAGACAATTACCTTTTTTACTTTTGAATACAAAAATAAAAAGGAGGGTTACATTTGATGATACTAACAAAATGAGAGGGTTGAATTTGAAAGCTAACCTATATAAAATTGATATTAAAAGTTAAATAGTGGAAACCAATTAATTTTAGCTAGACAAAAAAATTCACCCCTTTTTATATGAAAATTAAAATAGGGAAATAAATTAATTTAATCTAGAAAATAAAATTTGACACAATATTAATGAAAATAAAAATAAGCATGATGAACTAAAAATAAAAATAGATAGATATAAATAATTAAATAGGTCAAATATAATAATTATAAGTGGCGAGAATGAATAATTCAAAAATAATAATAAAGAGAAATTATTAAAAGTGTGAATAAGCGATGTGTTACAAATACTTGAATTTAAGAATTATTTCGAATATTTTTAATGAATATTATTTAATGTATAGTTCTTTAGATAAAATTTAAAATTTAAAATGTTAAATTAAAGTTTTTGTTTTAGTGTAGTAATGTTAAAATAATGTATTTTTATTGAAATTGTAAATTATTTTAAATGTTATTGTTATACAATATTCCCTCCCCCTCCTTCACAATTTTGGAAAACTCATCAAGTCCTAGTTTGAAAATCTTACTCCGCATGATTGGTGCGAATCGCCTATACAAATGGTCCATATATGGTACAATTGGTCAAGAGCTGGCCATAAAATGGTCTAGAGCTAGAAACAAGGTGGCCATGTTAATCCTTCTCGGGTCATATTTGGTGTTTCAAGGGCCTTAATTGTATTTGGGAAGTGGAATAAGAGTTTTACAAGTGTAAAAATAGCTAAGGTGAAAGTCGTGGAAGACTGGTTCCAATGTTATTGTTCCATGGATTTTACATGTGAGATCCATGAAACCAAGGAGTTTAGCCTTCCATGAAAATGGAAAAATAGATGGTGCTTCACAAAAGGGGATGAAAGTCTACTTCGGATAGGCTGCAAAGGAAATGTAAAAGCATGTAAGAGGAAACCAAGGTTAAGAGCCATGAGACACTAACTTAGTGTCTTGTGGGTTCTCCAAGGATTAATGTCCCAAGAAATTTGAAGGTCCACGGAACAAAGGTGAAAAGGCCATGCGTAAAATTTCATGTGGAGGTATAAAAGACATATGTGGAATTTGGTGAGAACTTCCAAACCATAAAACAAACCAAGTCTGCAATGCGGGGAGTTTCCGCACATCAATGTAAAGTCATGCGGGTAATTTAAAATGTTGCATAAAAACAACAAGAGGTTCGTGGCATAGTGAGGGCTTAATATGTTAAGCATGGAATTTGAAATCTAAAAATGAGGATAATATGTGAAAGTTAATGTTAGGTTGTGGAGCTTGTTTTCATGTGAGAAAGTGTTGAAGATTGTACACTAAGAGTATTGTAAACTTTCCATAGTTGTCTCACTTTGAAGTTTAGGGCTAGGCTGGCCCCTGAGAGGGGGTTAGGTGACACACCCCTGAAAAAAACAATTTGGCCTTAAAACGTGCTCCGATATACCGGGAAACATGCTTTTCTCATATGGGTGGGATTTTTGACCCATAGGTTTATGGGACGGTTTTGGCCCATGGTTTTAATACCCATGGTTTTGTAAAACTGCTTAAACAATTGTCTACTTATGTGGTTTTGTGCATATGGTAGGGTTAATGTAACATTGCATATGTGTTTTGAATTTGGGTGTGAATTCTGTAGAGTTTGTTGAGCATAGCTCCAAACAGATCTGGGTATTGTATTGAGAGAGCGATGGCTTGTAATAAAATATAAGAAAGTGATTCTTGGTAGACATAGCCTAAATTGGGTGAACCACGTTAAATATTGTCTCTTTGTGTTGTGTTATTTTATTTTGCACTTTTATTTGAGATCTATAATATTTCATGCATATTAGTTTTCTTGTATACGATTCTCGTGAGGGATTATTCCGTATATTTTATCCCTTATTTCCTAACAATTGGTATTAGAGCCTGGTTTGGTTTGTTGAAGTGTTGAATCGTAGGAAAAATTTTATCTTGATTTGGAGCTATGGCAGATGATGGAATATCAAGGGTTGATAAATTCAATGGAAAGAATTTCGAGTCTTTGGAAGATGCAGATGGAAGATTACCTTTATATCAGACGGATCTTTCTATTTCGTTGTCTAAGAAGGTGAACAAACCCTCAATCATGATGAATATGGAATGGTATTTGCTGGATAGGAAGGCACTTGGGACAATTCGGTTGTGTTTTGCATCTTTGGTATTATTTAATGTTTTAAAGGAAAAGACTACAAAAAACTAATGGATTGATCGGGGATCATTTTTGAAAACATTCCCTAAACATCCCTAAATGGTGTCAGTGCAGAATATCATCTCGAGAGCTTTCCAACGACTGTAAGAACGTGAAAAACGGACATCGGGAGCTCTAGATATGTCTGGTCAAAGTTCGGTCAACGAGAAAGTCAACTCTAGTCAACTGGTCAATAATGGACCAATCGCACTGCGACACGTGGCGAAAAGGAAAAAGGGAGTTGTTTGTTGGTTTTCGACCACCGGTCTTCGATGAGCGTAAAAAAATAAAGGTGCTCGGGAACAAGAGGCTCAACTTTTATTACGGAGGGGAGCCCGGCCGCCGTGTGGACTAAGGTATTATCGCCGACGTGGTGGGTCCACAAGCCACCACGTGGCTTGCCACCACTCGTCGAATTCACTCGATTTGCCTATCGAGGGTCGACAAGTGGTATTTTATTGCCACATTTCATTTGGAATGTCATTATATTAATTGGGTCGAAATTATATGATCTTGATAAGACCACTTTTCATATTCTACGCCTTATTTCCAAATGCCACGCATATATTTAAAACTTCCCACGCCTTATTTTGAACTGTCCACCATTTAAGGGATTGGGCGCCTAAAAATATGCCATGCACCTCCCAAGAAATGTGCCCAAGTCAAAGCGCCTATTACATAGGCTTAGGTGGCTTCCATGCCACTTGAAATGCGCACCTACCTTCTAATTAAAACCCATATCCTAGTTTCCATGCGCCCAATGTGGGATTTTATTCCCAAAAGGATAAACCAAAAGACAAGGAGGGGAATGGAACTCGGGTGGGCCAAGTAAAAGGATAGGCACCCAGCCGTCATACCAGGAGGTGCCTAAACAATATAAAAGGAGCTATATTCTATTTGAATAGGAGGAGGTACAGGTCTGTGCAAGAAGCTTAAGGACCAGATTGCAGAGAACTCCATTTTTGAAGGCCGTACACTCAGATTGGGCATTCGGAGTAAAAAGATGAAATGTAGAGAATTCTGAGAAAATTCCAAAGATGTAAGGTTTGATCTTTTTTGATGACTTTTAACCTGTTTTTGGAAGCTTTGAATGCAGATTTTAACAGGGATCTTCAAGACAGCCAGTTGGAAAACACAAATTTCAATGCACTTCTAGTCCGAATTGTGACTTGGTGTAAACATGAAAATTGTTCAGAATTCAGATCTGATCTCAGAAATATGATTTTTTTCATATATTGTTTTTAAATCTCCATTTTTAGGTGTTTTTCTAACACAGTTGCAGGGAGATCACATTGTGAAAACACTGTAGGAGCCACGGATCGTTCTTGGGATAGTTTCTGCTATTTTTCAGAGTTCTGGGGACATTGATAAGCTCATTTGCAGGTTTTGATTCATTATTGATTGTTTGTAAGAGTTATTGTACTTTCATTTCAATATTATTAATGGATCGGTTCAATCTAAACCCGGGGACGTAGGAATTCCGAACCCCGTAAACAATCTCTTTTGTTATTTGAGTCTTTTCAGTTTTCTGATTATTTCTTTGCTACACAAGTTTTCCACACTTCTATGGATGTAAAATAATCAGAATTTAATCAATTTGTGGATTCAAGAATACTTAAAATTGGTTAAGAAAATCACGATCTTTGGAAACTTATAAAGTGATAAAAATACAACATCACGTTTTGGATCATGGATGTATTAGGAAGTTGTATGAAAAACCCTTTGCCTCTAATAAGATATTTTTAATGAAAAAGTTGTTTAATATGAAGATGTCTAAGAATGGTTTAAGAGCATAATTTAATTGATTTTAATACGGTTGTAAATATGCTAGCTTCGATTATAATAGAATTTGATGAAGAAGTTAGGGCTTTATTAATTTTGTGCTCTTTACCTGAGAGTTGGAATAGCCTAGTAATGGCGGTAAACAACTCGGTTCCAGCTAACTCAAAGTTGAAGTTTGAGGATGTTGTAGGGGTGATTCTAAGTGAGGAAATGTGAATAAAAATCTTTAGGGAATATTCTACTTCAGGGAATTCTTTGACAGTGGAAACTAGAGGGAGATAGAAGAATAGAGGAAGTCATGGAAAATCAAAGGATCGGGAAAGGTCAAAATCCAAAAGCAAGATAGTATGTTGGCACTGTGGAAAGTCTGGGCATGTAAAGAAGGACTGTTGGGAACTTTGGGACAAGAAGAAACAACATGAATGAAACAAGGAGGTAAATGTGGCAATGGGTAATGTATGTCAAGATGCTTTGATTCTTTCTTTGCATAATATTATTGAATCTTGGGTTTTAGATTTGGGGGCTTCTTTCCATGCTACTCCATAAAGAAATTATTTTGTTGATTATGTTCAAGGAGATTTTGGGAATGTTTTTCTTGGTGATGACGAGCCTTGCATCATAGTTGGAAAAGGTTTTGTTCGGGTTAAGATGCAAAATGGGAATACTTGGCTATTAAAGGATGTCAGACATGTGCCTATATTAAGACAAAATTTGATATCGACAGGGAAGTTGGGAAGTGATGGTTGTATTGTGATATTTACAATGAACTCTTGGAAGGTTACCAAGGGTGCTCTTGTGGTGGCAAGAGGTAAGAAGGTTGGAACCTTGTATTTAACCACTTATAGCACTAATGTTTGTAATATTTTGTCTTCAAAAGTAGATACAACATTGTGGCACTATAGGCTTGGTCATATGAGTCATAAGGGCATGGAGATCATAAATAAGGATTTTCCTAGATATACATAAACATGTTTGGAGTTATGTGAGGACTGCATATATGGGAAACATAATAGAGTAAGGTTTCTCAAGGTTGGACCTATAAAGAAAGAGAGTAAGTTAGAGTTGGTGCATTCTGATGTATGGGGGCGGCTCAGGTATCATCTCTTGGGGGTTCAAGTTATTATGTTACTTTTATTGATGATGCAACAAGAAAAGTTTGGGTTTATTGTATTAGAAACAAATATGATGTGTTTGACACTTTTGTTGAATGGAAATCCTTGGTAGAGAATGAAACCGGTCTTAAGGTAAAATGTCTCAGGTCAGATAATGGAGGGGAGTATTGCAGCAATGAATTTGATGATTATTGTTCTAAGAATGGAATCCATAGGAAAAATATGGTTCTAGGAACTCCATGAGTAGAATGGGGTGTCAGAAAGGATGAACAGAACAATAATGGAACGTGTTAGGAGCATGAGGTTACATGCAGGACTACCTCTTTCTTTTTGGGTAGAAGCGGTGAGCAAAGATGTGTAATTGATAAACAGAGGACCTGTACGATGGAAAAGTGACAAGCGAGCGTGGGAATCTACAAGTAACTCTTCCTCACACCCAACCTCTCGAGGTCATGCTGAGACAGCTGGTGGGGATGGAATATGCATGGGATGCAGACAAACTAGTTAGGTAATCTTATGTCTTCGACGTGCACTAGTGGAAACTACAAATCTAAGGCAAAGAAGGCCCTCCTAACCTGAACTGGTGTGATAGATCGATCGGTAAGGATGACTACTCGAAGGATCCAATCAATATCGAGCTCTGGCATGATTCGGTCTATGGGTTATGGAATTTATGGGTCACAACCGTAGATTCACGTTTTTGTGGTCTCTTTATGGTCATGTGTGGAATCAGTCCCTAATCCCTAGTATCCAATAGTCATATGCCTTCTCAGCCTCTATATTCAGAATTAACAGTTGTGTGATCTTTTCAGAGTATCTCATAGGTGTACGTGTAACCTGAATTCTTGAGCTGGTATCTATATCTGTGAGAGTGACTCCTGTGTCTGGCTGTTAGACCAAAGGATCACAACCGAACGTTTGCTCTCTTTCAAGCCCTTCCATAGTCATGTGGATATATATCTAGGGTAATCTGTAGTTTGGTTGATTTGACCAAAACGTGTGCACTTGGTCATCTTCTATGTTTAACCCACTTAACTGGAGGTTGATTTGTTGTAAGTTTGTCATTGTTTGGAAGACTTGGATCCTAAGATTCTGATCTATATCAGTTATTGCTGTGACGAGATTAGGTTGGGGCACGATTGGCTCGAATACGTATTCTCTGGGCTCTCTAGGTCCCGTGATTGTCATACAAAAGTAACAATGTAAACCCAATTGCAGCAAAGTAAAATTAAGTAAGTGAAGTATATTTATAGCATATATAACTTCTCTATTTTTGTATTTTTCTGATGAATTTATATGAATGAAATTGAAGGAGAAAATATTTTTAATATACCTAGAAATTGACAATTAATCTAATAACAAATTTAAAACAAACAAAGCAACCGAGTATAGCTACTTGCCTGTGCAGTTGTGAATCTATTGATAATAATGAAATAACTAATCTAATCTATTTGAAAGACTCTCGATCCTACCTCAGAAGTGAGGAATGAATCATATTTTCTCAGAAACTATCAATCCCCATAGCTTCCTTGGCAATATCGAAAGTAAAATTGACTAAAATAAAGTGATTGGCTACTCTATTTGATAAGCTTTTACTAGAACTTTGAAAGCTAGAACCTGGATTTTGCATAACAGTGGTGAATCTGATGGTATGTGTGGTTTTGTCCCCTCAGTGTGATCTTCTCATTCCTTCGTGCTCACGTGGATCTAGAAAAGCGTGTAATGCTAGCATCAACAGAAGTAGATTTTGGAACAAAGGCAACTCGGGATACTGATCGAATATAATGCGAGTAGGAGAGGGATAGCGCAAGAGTACAAAGATTGGCTTATGCAATTCCTAGTGGGATTTATTGTGAGTCATACAACATAAAACATCCGTAACCCGAAACTATCCTATTTGACAAGCAAAACTTGCAACTTTAATGACTTCCTACCGAGAATTAAACCGCTCTATTTCAATAGATCGCATGAAGTAATGACAACATTTACACAAGATGGATATGTGGCTTTTTAATAGAAAAATAACATTAACTAAGCATGTAATGAACTAAACTATGAATCCTAAGAAAATAAAAGACTGAACTATGAAGTGAGAAATTGAGAGGTAAATTTGAGGGGCCATTTGCTTGAGCACAAGCCAACTATTTATAGCATTTACATTCACCCAAAGGTAAAAACTAAATTGATCTCTTAAACCATAAACAAAGCCAAAACACTATTCAGGGAAGAATCATTAATGCAAGCCAAAGGCGGTGAAAAAGCTGGTAAATGTTGAAATTTACGTGAGTCACGTTAAAAGAACATTAGTAAACACGTGAAGGATCGTTGCCCAGAGCGGGGCGGCGGTTACTGAGACCACTTCTAGGCAGGCGGCGGTTACGTCATCGAAGAATAAAACACAAAGAAAAGAGGGGAAAAGAGAACAACAAAGCATGCAGGGGCTAAGCGGGCATGCGGGATGTTAACGCACACTTAGTGAGATTTTCCAGATCCCGAACACCTTACGAGGATACCTGTATCAACATTGGGGCACTTGTTACGTTGTTCGCGGCAAAGGCAAGACCTTACAATTTTGGGTACGTACATATTGCCCCCTCGAGAGAAGTGTTTTAGCCATGAAGAGGCATAAAACGGTGGGTCCGAGTATGGCGGTCCCGAAATGGGAAGTTGGAATTTATACCTGATATGTCCGTGTGTCGAAGTGACGCTATCCAAAATCCCTGCCACCTGTAAAATGAAAAGAGGAATCAAGTGCAAATAAACAAAATAGATCGGAAAATAAATGCTAAAATAATGGGAAATGAGGACGTACCATTTGTGCGGGGGTAAGAACTTACCTCCGTTGGTGCTCCAAACCTGTGAAAAGGGGATTCAAAATGAGTCAGTTGCTTATATATATGAAAGTGGGCCCATTTTCCTATTCATTTGTGCGTGTTGATTTGGTTGGTTTTGAGCTCTGGGACCCACGGTGATGGTTTCTTATGAGAGTAGAGTCAAAACGTTCATGACGAGATAGTGATCATGCCTCCGTGAGCAGATCATCGACCCATGAGATCACAGGTTAGTTTTTCTCAATTTATCGTTTTTACCCCCAAAATTTTAAAATGTTAAAATCTTTGTCGTGGGGGTTATTTTTGAAAATGTTAGGTTCAAAAGGTCTATCTAGGGGGTGCCTACTGGGTAGGCTTTGTTTTAGTTAAAATAGTCCCTTTTTTTTATGTTTTTAGGATTTTTTAAGGTATAGAACCTGTGTGGGTTTTCGGGACACGACCGCCACCCCTGAATAGGGTGGCGGTCACGTGACCACCGCTTGCCCTATTCAAGGCGGCGGTTATAAGACCGCCACCTTTAAGGAAATGGTTACTAAACCGCCGCTCTACTCAAGGCGGCGGTTCCTAACAGAAAGCCAAAGGAACACTTGTTTAAAATTGTTTTTGCATTTTTAGCATCTTTATGTGTTTTCATGATTTTTCTAATGTCATTCGGATGCTAACTTGCTCTATTTTGTGTGTTTTTGGGTGTATGCAGGCGAGGGAGGAGTACATTCGATGGAGTCAGGAGAGAGAGTGTGACTGGCTCCCAGCAGTGTTAGATGCCCTTTCACAGGATGAGGTGGACACTCTTCAGAGGGCCGGCATACTACGTATATCACGCGTCCCACATGTTGCTCCATCCAGTCACATACTTTGTGACTTATTTTCTTATTGGGATGCTGATCGGAACACCTTCCGGTTACCAGGGGTCCGAGGTGAGTGGACCATCACTTTGGAGGATGTTTACCATATTCTGGGGGTCCCGATCATCGGGAGATGACTTACTCTTGAGACGGCAGGTTCATGGGCCCAGATAGCATAGTGGGCTTCTTACATGGGAGATGCAGTTATCTCCACTAGCTCGAAGAAGGGGGTGAGGGTCCGATCTATTCCTAGCCTACCATCCCCTTGATTCACCAGGCCATTATGGGGATCCTTGCCTCGAGATTGATCGGGGACAAGGGAGGAGACACACTACTATATTGTTGGTCCCCCATCATTGCACAGATCGAGGGACATGGCCGGATTTATGCCTGGGGAGCCGATATACTTGGGACTACCTACCATGACTTATACAGGGTAGTCCGTTTATAGGGGCAATCTTTGAGCCACCCAACCCTGGTTATGAGCTAGGTCTATGAGCACTTCATCCCCTACGGCAGAGGTGTAGAGGTGGCAGATCCTGGAGCTGTGAGGGCAGCCAGATGGATAGACATGTCGGTGCTCAGAGCACCTCATCAGCTAGTTTGCTTCCCGACCACTGATGACATGGAGGCCACACCGTATCAGGCCATGGCAGGTTTATGGGGCGAGGAGGCTCTTACTTTGATCTCTTGCTCCACCACAGGCAGCTTGTTGACAGAGTAGGGAGAGTGGAGATACACCCCTTTAGCCGAGTTCCTCAGTAGTTTGGCCTACCTTATATGGGTATGCTTCCCCCGGTAGTGCCAGTATACAGGTCAATTCGAGAGGCCAAAGGGGGTCCTAGAGGCTAGGGTTGGACAGTTGTTACCCCTGGCGTTCCTATTGCAGCTAGGTGGGTAGTACGTGCTCGAGGGAGAACCAATGCTCCTCAGGCACCCTTACTTCAGATTGCCACTGGTCCCACTCACAGCAGTGACGACCCTATTGACATAGACACCGAGTCTGAGGAGTTCACAGGGGGAAGACAAAGGATGAGATTGAGGAGGACAGTGATCCTGAGTGGCATGACACTCAGGATATCATGCAGGCAAAGAGGGAAGAGCAGAGTGTAGAGAGGGTGACTCTGGTTTTAGAGGAGCCACTCTCCTAGGGCCATGGTGGGGAGGATGAGTCTGTTGCGGGATGCTACATTGCTCCAGCCACGGGAGGAGTACCTTAGTTAGTGGTGGCATCTATGGTAGGTGCTAACCCTAGAGATCCATCCTGGAGGCCCGGTGATCCGAGTAAGTTATCTTCCCTTTGCTTTGAGTTAGGATTTCTTTAATTTCCATCTCTCCTTTTGTTTACACTTGTGTTTATCTCTTGCTTTATTTCTAATTCATTTTCTCCTTTGTTTGTAGAGACCGCCGATGAGTGGCGAGACCTGATTCGTAGGGTATGCACCGATACCCTGATGATCCCTATGGAGAGGACCTATGCAGAGTTATCTGTGGATGTAGGGGAGCCCTCAGCAGCTGGCAGACATACCGACATCTTTTCCCCATCTGGCATGTGGCTAGGATGGTATCTACCCTCCGTACTGGGAAGGTTATAGGACAAAAGAGCGCCCGATGAGGAGTCATTCTCATGGTGAGACCAAGCTACCCCTTGGGATCGTGAGCCCTCGTGCACTCAGAGCGCCGGCGTAGCCGAAGTCCTAGGCATGGGCGTGCACCCTCAGAGGGATCTCATAGGGGTTGAGAAGCCACTTGGCTCTCTTTAGATTTTTGTATGATGTTTTTGTATTTCCTGGGCTCTTTGAGCATTTTGACCATGCTTAGCGCATGATGGCATTGTACAGGAATTTTGACCATTTTATATATATATATATATATATATTCTTTTTGGATCAGACTCTTGGCATCTATGACCTTGCTTCCATTTTCGTTTCGCATGTAAACTATGATGTTATGCTTATATGCTTTTTAGAATGTATGCAATGGAGAACAAATGATACAAGTGTTTACTTTCTTTCTGTATTTCATGATGTTGATATATGATAATGTAGATACAATGTGATTTTGAAATTTTAGTTTCTTTAAGCAATTTTGATACCTCATATCTATTTTGGCAAAGTGGTGAAGATAAGCCGGTATGATGAGCTAGATAAACTTGCCCCACTCCTAACTCCACGCAACTAGTAAGATGTGAGGGCTCGTCACCGAGAGCTAGAAAGGGCACAAGTTATGAAATGTATTGAAATGATGGCTATGAAAGATAGACAAATCTTTGGTGGAACCAAATTAGATGCTACAAGCCTACTCTACTCGAGTGACTCCATAGTTTGGGATGCAACTTGCTTTGCGGTTTATCTAGACTTAGATCCGTAGATGGCCACATGGTAGACAAAATCTGGTTTTTAGGATTTTTAACTCTCTTAAAATTTTGGACATCTGATTCATTTGTTTTTGACTCAAGACTTCAAGATTTGAATTGTTTGTTTATGACCTTTAACGTTTGTTTGTCAAGAGGACCCCCTACACCTTGCCCCATGCTACTAGTAAGAAGCGTGGGTTTATCACCATAGGCAAGGCATAGGTGAGTAAGGGCATTTCCATCCTTTCCCAACCCTACATCACTAGTAAGAGACACAAGCTCATCACCAAAGGTTGGTGGGGCAAGGAAATGTGTAAATTTAAAATTTTCTGTTTGATTTATATTTGACTTGTTTATTTGAGTAAAATGTCAGCATGCTCTTACTTCCAAAGAGATATTCATACGGGATAGATGTGACATGATGAAGCTTCTAGAACAGACCATAGGCAAGACACCTATCCTAAGAAGAAACCAAAAGTGAGAACAAGTATGCAGACCTTGGTATGGTTACCGTTAAGACTTTGTCATATCTAGCTTTATTTGATGAAATGATTCAAATAGTTGATGATATCATGGAAATGGAGAAGTATGATTAGAGTGTTTATGCCAATGCCATCAGAAGTTTGTAATGAATTGCTTTGAGAATAAATTCCTTGATCACAAAATTGTACGAAACAAGCGGACAAAATGATCCTAACTATATGAAGATGCAATATAGCTATAATTATACAAGTAGTGCTGGTTGCTTATGCATAAAATCATTTAAGGCGTAGGGAATTGACCGTTTCACCAAATTCTTCACCTTCTAGTGTGCATAAGAGATATGCACCATTTCCATAGTCCTTCATGACTCGGTATGGGCCCAACCATTTGGGCCGGAACTTCCTTCCTTCGCCGGTCTTTTTGTCGATCCGGCTATCTAGCCTTAGAACTAGATCACCTTCATATATGTCTCGTTCATAGACCTTCTTGTTATACTGCCAGCACATCTAGTCAACATAGACTTTGTGCCACTGTTCAACATCTAACCTAGCTTCATCTAGGCTTTCTAGTTGGGAGAGACGTGCTTCTCTATAAGCATCTTCATCCAGGATCCCTTGTAATGAGATACGGAGACTGGGTATTTCAACCTCAAGCGGGAGAACTGCTTCTACCCCAAATACTAGCGAGAAAGGAGTCACTCCTGTTGGTGTTCTTATTGAGGTTCGGTGGGCCCATAAGGCTGGATATAACTTCAAATGCCAATCTCGTTTGTTTTCTTTCACCGTTTTAAGGAGAATGGCTTTTAATGTTTTGTTTGTTACTTCAGCTTGTCCGTTGGCTTGAGGGTAATACAAGGAGGCCGTATGATGGCTTATTTTAAATTTATTACACAATTTGTGAACTTCTTCATTCTTAAAAGAAGTCCCATTATCTGAGATAATGATTTATGGGACACCGTACCTACAAATGATTTGGTTCAAAATGAACTTGGCGATTATGGAACCCAGTACAGTAGTAAGAGGCATAGCCTCTACCCACTTGGTAAAATATTCGGTGGCCGTGATTATGAAATTATGGTCATCTATAGATGAGGGAGAGAATTTCCCTATCAAATCGAGGCCCCACATAGAAAAGGGCCATGGAGTAGTGATTGGTTGTAGAGCTTGTGCTGGCATGTGGATCTCATGGGAGAATTCTTGGCATTTATGACACCTTCGTACAAACTCTACTGCGTTGTGTTCTAGAGTAGGCCAGAAATAGCCCATCTCGATGTATTTTACGAGTGGTGGCATGGCCACCGAAGTGGCCTCCACACATTCCACTATGAGATTCGTGGAGAATCTTCTTGATTCTTCTATGTCGACACATCTTAGAAGCATTCCATCAAATGCTTTTCGATAGAGCACTTGCTCTATAATGACGTATTTGGCTACGATAATGCGTAACCACCTTCTTTTTTGCAGTGTAGCACCTTCTGGGTATGTATGGTCCACAATATAGTTAATAATATGATCATACTAAGGACACTCAGAGATGGGAGGTCTGGTTTCGATGTAGTATACGCATTCATCAGGAAAGTCCAGATCTACTAGATCACCTCCGTCTAGTGGGTTATCAGCTAACCAATCTGTGATGATTTGTCCTTTAATGGACTTTTGATTTATGAATGTTAATTCAAATTCACCCATTAAGGTTATAAAGCATCCAACCTTTTTAGACAAGGACCCTTGCGTGAGGAAAGTTCGTAAATGCTTTGTCTTTACAATGACCTTTGTTTCTTGATTTAGCATATAATGTCTTAAGCGTTTGGTTGTAAATACTATGGCAAGGCATTCTCATTCTGCCTATGTATAACATGTTTCATAGTCGAGCAACGTTCGGCTAATGAAGTAGATTGCACATTCTCTCTTGTCATCATCTTCTTGAGCCAAAGCATACAAAGCAAGCGAGACATTGGTAGCTCGTGAATATAAAATTAACGGGTGGTCTGGCCTAGGTGGCCTTAGCATAGGTGGTGATAACAAGAAATGCTTAACTACGTTGAAAGCTTCATTGCAATCTTTGGTCCAATCAATACTATAATCTTTCTTGAGTAGATTGTTGATTGGATGAATGGCGAAGCTTAAATCTGGGATGAATCTCGGATTGCACCGAAGTTTTCGAGAAATGACCTGATTCCAGATTCATCCAAGGTGGGACCATTTCGAGAACAACCCTAATTTTGGTTGGGTCAACATCAATCCCGCGTGATGATACAATGTAACCTAGGAGCTTTCCTCCTGTTACACCAAAGACACATTTTTCTGGATTTAGGGTGACTCGTATTCTATCATATGTGAAAGAATGACGCGAAGCACTTCCGGATGGTCACAACACTTCTCGGCCTTGGCCAACAAGTCATCTACATAGGATTCCACAATTTTATGAATAAGGTCATGAAATATATATGTCATAGTGCACTGGTATGTAGTGCCAACATTCTTGAGACCAAATGGCATAACATCATAGCAATAGGTTCCCCAAGGAGTTATAAATGTGGTTTTAGCTTGATCTTGTTCGGATATTCTGATTTGATTGTATCCTGAGAATCCATCCATGAGAGACAAAATCTCAAATCTAGCTGTTGCATCAACAATGACGTCTATGGATGGTAACGGGAAGTCATCCTTAGGACATGCCTTGTTAATGTCTCAGAAGTCTATGCAAATGTGTATCTTCCCATTCTTTTTGAGAACGGGAATGATATTAGATACCCACTGAGAGTAATCGACTGGCTTGATGAATCCTACTTGGAGGAGTTTCATTACCTCCTCTTTCACCATGAGAGCTACCTTAGGTTTCATTGGTCTCAATTTTTGTTTAATCGGCTTTGCATCTGATTTAGTGACGAGGTTATGTACCGCAATGTGTGGTGCAACCCCTGTCATTTCCTTATAATTAAATGCAAAAGCCTTCCGATGTTCTTTGAGGATTTGAGTGTGTATTTCTACTTCCGATGGAGTTAACGAGGATCCTAACTTCAATATCCTTGGTTCATCCTCTGTTCGATGTTAATATCGATTGTTTCTTCGATTAGAGAAGCGTTACCTTCTTCAAACTCAGGCGGGGCTGGAGGTAGTTTCAGATCGTCTCCATTCTCGACTGTGTATATGCTAAGTTCCTTTTGTGGGGGAAGCTCTGTCATGGGATTTCCGAAGTAGGAAGAAGAATGTGGGATTAAGGATAAATCTACTGCATGATGGGTGAGATGTAACGCTGCATAGGTGTTTAAGTAATTCAGAGTGGTTGTATCACTATCAATGTGGTCTAGGATAGTAGATTTGTTTTCATTTCTATTTGTTAAAAGAGGATTTGACATTTTTTTACTAATGGTTTAGTACGAAGGGATACCATGAAACGGGTATCTTCCAACTCACTGTTTGGAGTGAAGCGTGACGCCGAGGTTGCTATTGAATCGGTGAGAAGATTTTTCTCTCGCGGGATTGCTTCAATTGATATGAAGTCAAACTCCTTGCTTAAATTCAATACAACTATTTTGTAGAGCTGTAAGTGCTCGGCTCTGGTTTCATACATCTCAGAGACTTGGTTTGCTACCAATTGTGAGTCTCCTAACACCCTGATATTATTGACACCGATCCTCTTAGCTAGGACAAGGCCAAGGAGGAGGGCTTCGTACTCAGTGCCATTGTTTGTACATTTGAAATTTAGTTTAAAGGTAAATGGTAGGAATTTTCCCTCGGGAGAAGTAAAGATTACACCTGCCCCAGCTCCGTAATGACATCTAGCTCCATCGAAATGGAGAGTCCAATACTTAGCTGGGAATATGGGCATTGGGATATTTGTTGTGTTAACATCTTCTACCTCTACCATGCAGAGATCCACTGCTGGAAGAGAACCAACACCTAGGGTGTACCCCATGCCTACAGAATCAAATGGTAGGAACATTGGTAGATCCTGCTCTAGCAATTCAACAATTTTTGCAGTAGTTCCTAATGATACTATTTCTACAATCTTAACCTCATCTTTGAGGGCTAGGATCATCTTGGCTAGGCTCATAGTCTCAAGATCTGTCATAGGTACCAAATTTTCTTCCGGTTTCGGGCCGGTAGGTTTATTAAGTTGGTTTGTTGGGAGTTTGAACTCCGAGTGCATGCCTGGTCTTTTCTTTAGGTCAGCCAAGTGTAAATAAAATGGTTTTGGATCACCTTTGGCTATGAACACCTTTCCTAAATGCAAGAATCTTACTTCTTGAAATAACGTAGAAGGGATTGCCTTCATATAGTGTATCCATGGTTGGCCGAGGATCATATTATAGTTAGTTTCCGATCTATAATATAAAACTTCAGTCAGGATTGTTTTGGGTCCTAAGGTGACCGGTAGTATTATAGTTCCAATTGAGGTGGCTTTAAGGCTATCATAGCCTCTTAGCGTATTTCGAGTTGTGGAACAATTCGTTTCTCCATACCCTAGCTTTTGAAGGAAAGAGAAGGGGACTATGTTAACTGCTGCCCCATCGTCAACCATCGCGTGTTTCACATAATTGTTATAAACCCATACTTGCAAATGTAAGGTTGGATCACCTCGGCGTGCAATCTCAGCATCTGTTGGCATTTTGTTTATTTTGAATATGAATTCAGTATCCCTATCCGGCTACCCCGGAGGGTGGATATCAAAGTCTATATGGTTTACCTGTGTTTCGGGAGGTGGAGTGATGTTAATTAGATGGCCTAAACCTAATGCCTCTAAAAGAGCAGCCCTGTGGGTAGGAGAATTCTTTAGTAAGTCCAAAAAAGAAATGTGCGAGAAGGTTTTTGTTAGATCACTAATTAAATCGTAGGCACCTACGGGTCTTACTAACATTTGTTGGATGTTATCTATCTCCGGTAGGTAACTTGGACTTGGCTGAGAGGAATACTCTCGTGTCCTTGTTACAGCCTCCATGGGTAGTTCGGTGTCTAACTCCACTAAACCGACTATCTTGGGTCACGGTTGACTTCCTAATTGTGGCACAACTAATGGATTTAGTGAAGTCAAGGCTTCATGATCGTGGTTTCCTGTCATTACACCCTTGTTTGTCCCATTCAAATTTAACCCATTGTTGTTGTGATTTGGGAGTGGATCATTGAAGATCTTAAGAGGTGCATTTTGAGGGGAAACTACCCCTGTACAAGTATTTGGCGCCGGTGACGTAGGATCTGCCAAGAACATATCTATAAAAAGTTGTCTTTGTTCCTTTGGAAAACGTTGCATGAATTTATTGTAGTCATGACATGTTCTGGTGTCATGGCCTCGGATTTTGTGAAAACCACAATACGAGTTAGGATCAGTAACTCCTAGTCTACTGGTTTTGTGCATATTGTGGCCCAAAACTTTAATCCAACCATTTCTGTTAGGATTAAAGTTTTACATTTCTATCTTTAGTTTTGGTTCTAGTTTTGATATCCAGTTGAGTTTTGGCTTGGACCCTGTGTAGGGTTTCGCCATTGTTGTTGTTGTTGTTGATGATGATTGAAATCCACTGCATTGATTGTTGGGGTAAAGTTGTTATTTCGTTGGTTGTTTACTAGTGGTGGAGTATTCACAACATTTACCCTTTTGGCCTGATCAGTTACTCCATTTGTTGTCACTCTGCGATTTTTATTAAGGATTTTAGGTCCTTGATTGGTATTTGTGGTGGTAGGATAAGCCGTAGTATTCTGGTTGGAGGTGATTAATCTCCCGCTTGTTCCATACGTCTTACGACCACTATCTATTGCCGCTTGATCTATTCAGAGAGCGCTCTCAAGTATTTCATCGTAAGTCCTTAGTGGGAACTTATAGACTTCTTCCTTCACTTCTCTGTTAAGAGAATGAAGGAATAAATCACATAGTTCCATTTGGTCTATATTTGGAGCACTGGCTAAAGAATAAAGAACTGTACGCCACCTCTGGATGAAATGAGCAATAGATTCATTGTGTTCCTGCTTAATGTGCAAGAATTCCCTGATTCCTGTTCTTAATAGTTTGTTTATGTCAAATGCCTTGATGAACTCTGAAACGATTTGTTTAAACGAATGGATGGAAGCCTCAGGTATTCTATAATACCAATCGAGAGTGATACCTTCTAAAGTTTTGGGGAATATTTTAGCAACATCCCCATCCCAAGGGAGTAGTTCTTGAATAGATGTGGCGTAAGCCTTGATATGTGCATTCGGATCTCCCTCACCTTTGTATTTGGGAAAATCAGAAGAGGTCTTGGAAGCATAACACTTCGTATGGTGAAGTCTAAGGGTTCTTTCAAATATTCTAAATAAGTCCCTATTGCATAGGTTTTGACCATTGATGGTGCCTACTGAGGGGGTGGCGGTGGAATGGGTTGTTGGTATGGCATAGCGTATGCATTGGCAGGGGCATAAGGAAGCCCCTGTGTTTGAGAAAACATGCTAGGAGAGGAGAACATGTCCCCTTGTGGTGATTTGGAGTACATGTTTAAGTATGAAGAGGTATTGTCTAGGAATGGATTATTTTGTACTAGACCGGGAGGTATCGGAACGGTGTTAGAAATGGTGGTTCTTATTGTAATTTGTTGTGAATACTGAGGAGTCATGCCTAACGTGCCTATTCTTGTGAGGAGGTCTACTTGGCTAGGATGATGTGGAGGATTAGAATTTCTTTCCTGTATGAATTGAGAATGGTGATTTTCCTGAGCAAGTTCCAACCCCCTAACTTTTTCTACTAGAGTTGAAATGACCTCATTTGGTGAAGTCATGATATTTTGCCTTAGTGGCATTTGTTGTATATCTTGATGTTGTATAGGCATGTGATATCCTGCTATGAATTGATCGCCACCCTGCCAAGTTTCCCCGAGGGCATTTCCTATATGTAGTGGCATGGAGGTATTTTCTTGAAAAGAGACCTCGGGTTGCATTTGTAAACTCCCTATGGGTGGGTACATACTCCGAGAGTGTTGTTCATTCCTGGCATGACGTACCGAATGTTCATCATCTAACACCAGGTATGGGTCAGATTGTCTACTAATTTTTGGTCTAAGCAGTATCTGAGGAGATGAACCAGATTCTCCTGTGAACGTCATATTGTTCGAGCCTGAAGGCTCTATTTGTTGTGTTTGAGTGAGCTGATCCAACTCCTCTATTTGGAAAGATGAGCTATATCTGATCCTTGGAGATGGAGTTTGTGTTGATAATTGGTTATTTGAATAGTTTTCACCCCATACTGAGAGCGAGGGCGATGACTATCTATTCAGTTGAGCGTAGTATGCTTCAAGACCTAGGAGAGGTCTACCATATGCATCGAATCCCGACATATTCGGGGGGTATATGAATACCCGCAGAATAATGGGTAAGAGTGAAGGTGGAAGGAAGAAGTGAAAATAAAAGAGGAAGAACTGTATTTCGTTCAAGTCGGGTTCACCAATTTTGTACAATGGAAAAGTGACAAGCGAGCGTGGGAATCTACAAGTAACTCTTCCTCACACCCGACCTCTCGAGGTCGTGGCCGAGATAATGGGTGGGGATAGAATATGCATGGGATGCAAACAAACTAGTTAGGTAATCTGATTTCTTCGACGCGCACACTAGTGGAAACTACAAATCTAAGGCAAAGAAGGCCCTCCTAACCTGAACTGGTGTGATAGATCGATCGAAAAGGATGACTGCTCAAAGGCTCCAATCAATATCGAGCTCTGGCGTGATTCAATCTATGGGTTGTGGAATTTGTGGGTCACAACCATAGATTCACATTTGTTGTGGTCTTGCTATGGTCATGTGGGTAGTGACTAGTCCCTAATCCTTAGTATCCAATAGTCATATACCTTCTCAGCCTCTATATTCGTAATTAATAGTTGTGTGATCTTTTAGAGAGTATCTCACAGCGCACGTGAAACCCGAATTCTTAAGCTGGTATCTATATATGTGAGAGTGTCTCCTATGTCTGGCTGTGGGACCAAAGGATCACAACCGAATGTTTTCTCTCTTTCAAGCCCTTCCACAGTCATGTGGATATATATCTAGGGTAATTTGTAGTTTGGTTGATTTGACCAAAACATGTGCACTTGGTCGTCTTCTATGTTTAACCCGCTTAACTGGAGGCTGATCTATTGTAAGTTTGTCATTGTTCGGAAGACTTGGATCCTAAGATTCTGATCTATATCAGTTATTGCTATGACAAGATTGGGTTGGGGCACGATTGGCTCGAATACGTATTCTCTGGGCTCTCTAGGTCCCATGATTTTCATACAAAAGCAACAATGTAAACCCAATTGCAGCAAAGTAAAATTGACTATGTGAAATATATCTATAACATATATAACTTCTCTATTTTTGTATTTTTCTGATGAATTTATATGAATGAAATTGAAGGAGAAACTATTTTTAATATACCTAGAAATTGACAATTAATCTAATAATGAATTTAAAACAAACAAAGCAACCGAGTATAGCTACTTGCATGTGCAGTTGTGAATCTATTGATAATAATGAAATAACTAATCTAATCTATTTGAAAGACTCTCGATCCTACCTCAGAAGTGAGGAATGAATCATAGTTTCTCATAAACTATCAATCCCCACAGCTTCCCTGGCAATATCGAAAGTAAAATTGACTGAAATAAAGTGATTGGATACTCTATTTGATAAGCTTCTAACTAGAAATTTGAAAGCTAGAACCTAGATTTTGCAGAACAGTGGTGAATCCGATGGTGTGTGTGGTTTTTTCCCCTCAGTGTGATCTTCTCATTCCTTCATGCTCACGTGGATCCAGAAAAGCATGTAATGCTAGCATCAACAGAAGTATATTTTGGAACAAAGACAACTTAGGATACAGATTGAATACAATGCGATTAGGAGAGGGATAGTGCAAGAGTACGGAGCTTGGCTTATGTAATTCCTAGCAAGATTTATTGTGAGTCATGCAACATAAAACATCCAGAACCTAAAACTATCCTATTTGATGAGAAAAACTTGCAACTTTAATGGCTTCCTACTGAGAATTAAACTGCTCTATTTCAATGGATTGCATGAAGTAATGACAACATTTACACAAGATGGATATGTGGCTTTCTAATAGAAAAATAACATTAACTAAGCATGCAATGAACTAAACTATGAATCCTAAGCAAAATAAAAGACTGAACTCTTGAAGTGAGAAATTGAGAGGTAAATTTGAGGGGCCATTTGCTTGAGCACAAGCCAACTATTTATAGCATTTGCATTCACCCAAAGGTAAAAACCAAATTGATCTCTTAAACCATAAACAAAGCCAAAAAAATTCCAGGAACCGAATCATTAATTCAAAGGTGGTGAAAAAACCGTTGAAATTTACATGAATCGCATTAGAAAGAACATTCTAGAAAACGCGTGAAGGACCGAAAGCAAGGCGGTGGTTATAGGACGTTTCCCTTCCTAGGCGGAAGTCACGAGACCGCGCCGAGGCAGGTGGTGGTTTCATCACCAAGAATAAAACACAAAGAAAAGAGGGGAAAAGAGAACAACAAAGCACACGAGGTGGCTAAGTAGGCGTGCGGGATGTTAACACACACTTGGGGAAATTTTCTCGATCCCACCTTGCGAGGAGACTGTATCATCATTGGGGCACGTGTTACCTATTTCTGGCAGTGCATTACCTTACAATTTTGGGTACGTACAGGACCCTCAAGTGCCTTAGATGGAGGCATACGAGGAACTTGTTATGGTAAGAGTTGATTATTCATTGCTTAGAGTCTTTGGATGTGTGGTGTTTTTCCATATAGACAATCGAAGAATAAAACTAGAGGTTAAATCAAAAAATGTAAGAGGGGAAAAGAGAACAACAAAGCATACGAGTAGGCTTGTTACCTATGGCAAGAAAGTTGCATTACCTTACAATTTACGCATGAGCCTTAGATGGAGGCATACCGAGGAGGGTTGATTATTCATTTCTTATGATGTGTGGTGTTTTTCCATATAGACAAGGATGATAGGACCAAATAGAGGTTAAATCAAAAAAATGTACTTTTATTGGTTATTGATTATGGTGGTGATGAATTTGCATATAAATGTTGGAGTATTAAGGACAAGAAAATCATTTGATCTAGGGATGTGATCTTTAATGAGAAAGTCATGTATAAGCAGCAATTGCATGAAAAAAGGGAAGAATCCAAGAAATAATATGTAGTAGTAGAGGATCTTTCGGATGGGAAAGTGACACATGAATCAGTTCAGGAACCTCCTCAATAGGAACCCCAAAATCCTATATTGAGGAGGTCTTTTAGGGTAAGAAGAGAACCGAACATTTTCTCCTTCTCTTCATTACTTATTACTCACCGGTGGAGAGGCAAAGAACTTTGATGAAGCAATGTAGGTAGATACCAGGAAGAAGTGAGAGCAAGCCATGGATGAGGAACATCAGGCTCTCATGGAGAACTAGACATGGGATTTGGTGAAGATACCCGAAGGAAAAATATCATTATAGAACAAGTGGGTGTTCAAAGTCAAAGAGGAAGAAGGAGGAAAGAAAAGATACAAGGCCCGATTGGTGGTCAAGGGGTTTGCACAGAAAAAATGTATAGATTTTGATGAAATTTTTTCTCTTGTAGTAAAAATGACTTCTATTAGAAGTGTTCTTGGAATAGTTACAAGAATACTTGCACTTAGAGCAGCTTGATGTAAAGAATGCATTTCACCATGATGATTTTAAGGAGGATCTATATATGCAGAACCAGAGGGCTACAAGGTCAAAAGTAAAGAGGAGATGGTGTGTGAACCGAAGAAGAGCTTGTATGGCTTAAAACAAGCTCCACGTCAATGGTATAAGAAATTTGATAGCTTCATGATGGGTTATATTAGATTCCATTCTAACCATTGCATGTATACAAAGAAATTTGAGGATGGAAGTTATATTGTCCTATGTTTGTATGTGGATGATATGTTGGTTGCAGGTAAAAACATGCAGGAAATAAAAGTACTCAAGAAGCAACTAAGTGAATCCTTTGCCATGAAGGATTTGGGGGCAGCCAAACAAATCCTTGGTATGAGGATATCTTGGGATAGGAAGGAATGGAAGATGAATTTATCTCAAAAAGATTACATTAAGAAGGTCTAAGAGAGGTTTAATATATAATATGCTAAACTGGTTAGGACTCCTTTGGTAGGCCATTTCAAGTTATCAAAGGAGTAGTGTCCCAAGACAGAGCAAGAGAGAAACTAGATGTCCAAGGTACCTTACTCATTAGTGGTTGGTAATTTGATGTATGCCATGGTGTGCACCAGGCCTAATATTTCCCATGCAATGGGAGCGGTGAGTAGATTTATGATTGATCCAGGTAGAGATCACTAGCAGGAAGTAAAGTGGATCCTTTGGTATTTGAGAGGGACCATGGGGACAATTTTGTGCTACAGTGGATCAGACACCACTTTGTGTGGTTATGTAGATTTAGATATGGCTGGAGATGTAGACAGCAGGAGGAGCACAACAAGTTATGTTTACACTGTAGGTGGGATAGTAGTGAGCTAGATTTCACGACTATAGAAGCTGGTGGCTTTGTCAACCACAGAGGTTGAGTATGTTGCTGCCACAAAGGCAAGCAAAGAAATGATTTGGTTACAACAATTGCTTGAGGAGTTAGGGCATAAGCAAGAGGAAGGAAAGTTACATAGTGATAGTTAAAGTGCTATACACCTAGCTAAGAACTCTGCTTTCCACTCTAGGATGAAGCATATATAATTAAGGTACCATTTCATCAAGACAACTTTGGAGGAAGAGAATTTGAAGTTGGAGAAGATTCATACCAGTCATAATCCTGCAGACATGATGACCAAGGTGGTCACAAGGAAAAACTAAAGTTGTGTTTAGCTTTGATTGGTCTTCATGGAAACTAGTGAAGGGTTGAGAAGCTTTCTCAGAGGAAAACTAGTCTCCAAGTGGGAGATTGTTAGGTTGTGGAGCATGTTTTCATGTGAGAAAGTGTTGAAGATTGTACACTTTCCACATTTGTCTCGCCTAGGTTCAAGGCTAGGTCGGGGCCCAAGCGGGGTCTGGGGGGTAGACCCCATTAGTGGGGTTGGGTCAAAGACAGCCCCGAGAAAAAAAAATTGGCCTTAAAACGTGCCCGATATATCAAGAAATGTGCTTTTCTCATATGGGTGGGATTTTTGACCCATATGTTTATGGGACGGTTTTGGACCATGGTTTTGATACCCACAATTTTGTAAAACTGCTTGCAAGCAGCTTGTCTACAGTTATGTGGTTTTGTGCATATGGTAGGGTTAATGTAACATTACAGATGTGTTTTGAATTAGGATGTGAATTTTGTAGAGTTTGTTGAGAATAGCTCCAAATAGATCTGGGTATTGTATTGAGAGAGTGGTGGCTTGTAATAAAATCTAAGCAAGTGATTCTTGGTGGACGTAGCCCAAATTGGGTGAGCCACGTTAAATACTGTCTCTTTGTGTTGTGTTATTTTATTCGCACTTCTATTCGAGATCTATAATATTTTCTCGCATATTAGTTTTCTACCGCTACGATTCCGTGAGGGATTATTCGCATATTTTATCCCTTATTTCCTAACAGATTAAAGTGTTTCCATGGGAGTTAGCTATAGGATCATGCATGTTAGTGAACATTAATATGCTACTGGATAAGGAGGAACTAGTTTTTAGTTCATATTTTACAACCTGGGAGCTCCAATTTGCACAAGAATTGTTGTGTTGCTCCATCTTCTCAAGGGATACATTTTGCAATGAATAAACATAAAAAGATGATGTTTCGGGAAGAACTATGTAAACATGGGGTTGTAGAGGAAACATGTAATTTACTCATTTCAAGTGCCCAACCACCTCATCTACTGCGCAGTAAATGTTTCAAAGTGTCCATGCTCTTACCCATGAAAAATGATGGCATGTGTCGGAAGAAATAACGATGTGTCTATAAAATTAATGGCGTCAAACGGTGGGTGATAGATTTCATTTCACTCATTTTCCAATTCAAATTTTCTCCCCTATCCTCCTTCT
This sequence comes from Taxus wallichiana var. yunnanensis, assembly GCA_018340775.1. Lineage (NCBI taxonomy): Eukaryota > Viridiplantae > Streptophyta > Pinopsida > Cupressales > Taxaceae > Taxus > Taxus wallichiana. The sequence continues at coordinate 810,644,854 of CM031240.1, read as the reverse complement.
ATGTATGTGAATAATTTTTATTTTAATGTATCCTTCTCCATTTTTACAAAAAAACCATACCCAAATAGTGGCCCCAAAAAAAATTGAGTTGCAGGCCTACATTTTGGATTTTACAATTGATGGGGAAATAATGTCAAGTGGGGATATCGTTTAGGTGGACCACCAATTTACAGCCCATGTTATTTTAAATTTTCTATATTAAACTTTATTATGTCAGTCTTCCATAGTGTAGAGTGAAACGGTGTGACTGATTCACCCATCCTATATAAATAGGGTGATCCCTCATGGGATTGGAAAAAGGTTAGAATCATGATTATCATGATCATTGTGAATAATGAACCGTAATTGAGATAATTTTTTTGCAATTGTTTTTTGTGTACCGAGGATTGAAGTGGAAGTGTTGGGTAAAAGTATTTGTGAAATTATTAATAAAGGAAGTGCTTTATTTTGAAGTGGGGTTTTTTCCTTCGGGTTTCCCCACTATAAATTTGGTGTTTGTGTCATTTACATTTTGGTTCATGTTCTGTAATATTCAATATAAACATATTAATCTATGTTCAATTTAACTACACTTCATAATCTATAATCTTTGATAATTTATTTGTGGATTTAGAATTCGTTAATAATACATTCCTTGTGATTTCCTAACATGGTATCGAGCGAGTGGTTATGCCTATGTAGGATAGATCGAATGTTTTTATTATGCAGAGTAAAGAACTTGAAGTTTTCTTTTGGATCTGTGAAACCCTAGTTGTTCCACTATTGAATTCAAGTTAATCAGGTGAAAAACTCCAATTTCCACCAAAATATTATGAATATTGGATGATTTGTTGATTAGATCTTTCTTATACATTTTGTGTGCATAGATCTATGTTTCTATGACCTTGTCTTTATGGTTTTGGTCCTTCGTAGTTTACCTATCTTTTGTAGTATTTTTAATATATATATATATATATTGCTATATTTATATATATATATAGTCTTTTAGCCGTTATAGTTGTGCGACTTATTTAAATAAGTTCTTTTATTTTCATGACATGCTTTAGATTTCTTGGGAATGATTCTATTCCCGAGAGGACTTCAAATTTATTTAATTTTTGCTTATTCTAGAGGTTTTAGGTCCATAGTTTTCTTTTCATTGGAAGAGTGATGAAATTGTGACACACGTTTGCGCTAACTTATGTTGAATCATGCCATGTATTTTCCTTCTATTTGATTCCAAAGGGAGGAGAGGACCTAAAATTCATTTTATTTTGTCTTTTTACATTGTGGACTAATTTTTTTCCTTGGATACGGTTAACTCGTGGTTCTAAGTTTGCTAGACACCAAATGAAATATATATTATTGTGAAGTTCTATATTGCAAATCTTTAGCAAATAATAAAAATCCATGTAGTTTCACCGTGTCAAAACTTTAATAGATCCTTATGTCAGTTTCGAAGTGTGAAACAATAAGGACATTCCACACTCTTCACAAAATCAGACTTTTGGTAACTTACTTTTGTCCCATGAAAAACTTGATCCAATAGAAAATATCTAAGTTTTTTTGCATTTCACAATGTCAGTCTTTTGTTAACCGTGATAGTGGTTAACCAATAAGATAAGCCACCGTTTTCACTACTTTATATTAAGACTTTGTTAAGTCTGAGGTAGTCAAAATCAAACCAATAGAATGTGTCCACGTTCTTTCTCATATTATTTTTCCTTTATCATAACCATGTCAAAGTGTGAAAAATGAGTCATTAAAATGACTACTCATATGTTCGGCTTTAAAAATCTTTTTTTACAATTAATTGTTCTTCTTGACTTGTATGTTGCACTACAAAGTGTGAACTAATAGCAAAGCACCACGTATATATTATTTTTCGTAGATTTAGACTTTTTATATATTTTTTCACATGGACTTTTGTTTGTTCACCGCATATTTTTGTTGACTTGTCAACCCTTAAGCGGAATCAATAAAATATTTATTTTGATTAAATTATGGGGACTTCACATCTACCATGGGGATCTACATTGGAATTTTCTCGGAACAATGACACATGTCCTCGTTGACCGTGTCTAATCTCTCGACATATGTCATATCTTACTTGGTCCTATATCTCTTAGTTTTATTATGTTTTTCAATTAAAATTGTTTTTTAAAGTTGTAGAGTGACTCGGTTCGAGCTCTATTGACTTAATGGCAAGTTAAATTTAATTTAGGTGAAACTATGTGTGTAGTGTTCCAAGTTGGGTCCGTAACCTATGTTTAGATAGCTCATTTTTTTGAGAGAGTTTATTTTATTTTAAGTTAAAGTTGTCTTCACAGTTGTGTGTGCATTTATAAAAAATGGCTAGTAATGCTATTTTTTCAATGGATAAATCACAATTATTAAATGGAACTAATTATATTATTTGGAGAGTTATGTTAAAATCCTACTTCATGGTAATAAAATTATGGGATCTTGTAACTGGTGTGGAGAAACAACCCACCGGAAGACATGCAAACCTTGAAAACCTTAGCTCATTCTCTCAAAGATCATAGGAAGCTCTATCAATCCTATTACAAAGCATAAGAGATGAATTTTTAATGCATATAGGTCATATGGATTCTCCTACTGATGCATGGAAACAATTAGAAACTATGCATGAAGGAAATCATCTTTCTAAGATAATTAAACTAATTTTGGAATTGTTTACAACTCCCATAAAGGGGGATGAGAAAATTGTTAATTATCTAGATAAAATTAAAAATATTAAAGCTTAGTTGAATAGATGTAATTTTTAATTGTTTTTGGGATAAGCTTCGTATTTTATAATTAACATAAATATTCATGAAAAATTCAGGAACTATATCTCCATCCTTAATTATAAATATTAGAATGAGAATAATTTAACCGATCTAGACACCCTTTCTTCACTACTAATTCAAGAATACCATGTAATGGAGAATTTTGATTCAAAAGAGACTTCCTCTTAAGAATTTTTCTCTCATAATCATAAACCTTCTCAAAATAAGAATAATATCAATCCTAATCAGAAATATAACATCAAATCAAAATTTAAACCCAATCCTAAATCTAATTTTGTTAGAAACAATCAGAATTTTAAAGTGAAATTCAATGGCACATGTAACAAATGTGGAAAATTTGGTCATAAAGAATCTAATTGTCATGTAAAAACTAATTTTTTTGTTAAAAATACTAAAATAGTAAATTTAACAATCAAAAGAAAGATCAAAATACAAATAATGCAAATAATGTTGAGCATTCTATTACCCTATATACGGCTCAACCTCAAATGACAATGAATGGATCCTAGATAGTGGTGCTTCTAGGAACATGACCTATATTTCTAGTATCCTCTCAGATGTTGTAAAATGTGAGGAAAATATATATCTAGGAGATAATTCCATCATTAGATCTATAGGTTGTGGAAATTTTAAACTAAAAAATGGAATAATTAGGAATGTCTTGTATGTTCCTCAATTGAAAAAGAACCTTTTATCTTTCTCTCAGTTAACTAAAGAAAACTATAAAGTTGTATTACTGCAAGATAAATGGTATGTAAAAGATGAACTTAGTAATGTTATTGCATCTAGTATATAGAAAAATGGTTTATATATTTTTGATGGATTTGTTTCTAAATCTTTCTTTTCTTCTTCATCTAGAAATGATCTTCAACTTTGGCATGAAATATTAGGTCATGTAAATTTTAGAATTTTGTATGAAATGTCTCACCTAAATCTTTTAACTGGTCTCCCTAAGATGAAATCTGATCATGAAACATGTGAAAGTTGTCTACGTGGTAAGAAACATGTTGAACCATTTCACAAACATCATGATCCAAATTCCTCTCATCTATTAGATTTGATTCACAATGATGTGAGAGGTCCACTTGAAGTTCCTTCTCTTAGTGGATATTTTTTTACCATATGCTTTATTGATGATTTCTCTAGGATGACCTGGTCTTATTTTATTAAGAAAAAGTCTGATGTCTTGTCTAAATTTCAAGAGTTTAAATCCCTTGTTGAAAATTCTTATAATATGAAAATAAAAATAATTAGAACTGATAATGGAGGTGAATATATTAGCAAAAAGTTTGATGAGTTCTATGTGTCATGTGGGATTCAGAGAGAGTTGACTACTCCATATTCCCCATACAAAAATGGATTTTTAGAAAGGAAAATAAGGAATATTTTAGATGTGGATAGGACTATGATTCATGCAAAAATGTGTCTAAGTTTTGATGGGCCGAAGAAATAAATAATTATTTCTATATCCTAAACATATTTTCTCTAAATCTCTTCATAAAAATACTCCTCATGAAGTATGGAAAAAGAAAAAACAAGATATCTCTCACTTAAGAATATTCGGTAGTCCTACTTTTATCTTCATTCCAAAAGTTAAAAGGAAGAAGCTTGACCCAACCTCATATTCTTGTATTTTTTTGTTATGGTTGTCAAACAAAAGGATTAAGAGTCTATGACCCTTTCAAGCATGACATAATAGAAAATATGAATGTTCATGTCTTAGAGAAAACATTATGTGATGCTTCTTATGAACCTTCCTTTGTTTCTCCTAAAATAGAGCCTAATAATCATTCTCCTAAAAATATGGAAACAAAAGTTCAAGGGGATGATTATCCTAATATAGATATGATGGATATTGAGGGGGAGTCATGCCAAAATGTGTTTCATCCAAAGATTCCCAAATGGGCTCAAAATCTTGTTAAGAATCGTCATCCTATTAACCTTAGAAAGGTAAATCATAGTCAACATACTTATCATGACTTGATGACCCTATATGAGGTTGAACAACAATATTTTAAAGAATCTAGTCAAGATAAAAAATGGATCAAATATATGAAAGATGAATACAATTCTCTAATTAAAAATAACACTTGGGAACTAGTCCCTCCTCCTAAACGAAGCATTGTAGGATCCAGGTGGTTGTATAAAATCAAGTATAACTCTGTAGGAGAAATAGATAAATTCAAGGAAAGATTAGTAGCTTGTGGTTTCACTCAAAACCTAGTCTTGACTATGTTGAAATTTTTTCTCATGTAGCTAAAATGAGCACTGTTAGGACTCTTCTAGCATTAACTGCTCAAAATGGCTGGGAGATTCACCAAATGGATGTTAAAAATGCATTTCTGAATTGTGACCTAAAAGAATAAATGTATATGCATTAACTTAAAGTTTTGAAGAACCTGGTAAGGAACTATATGTGTGTAAGCTGAAAAAATCTTTGTATGGTCTTAAACAAGCTCCTAGAGCTTGGTATGCTAAAATTAATAGTTTCTTTCAGGATCTTGGATTCTCAAATTGTTTTTATAATAATGATTTATTTGTTAAATTTGAAAATAATCATATTATCATTATTGTTTTATATGTTGATGATATTTTAATTACTAGTAGTGATAAAAATTTAATTGTTAGAATCAAATAAATATTAAAACAACGTTTTTAAATGACTAATTTAGGTTTGCTAAATAATTTTTAGGCATGGTTATATTTTAGGATCATAAATATATTGTTGCATCTCAATATTAGTATGTTACTAATTTACTTAGAATATTTAACATGATTGATTGTAAACTTGTTTCCATTCCTATTGAAGTTGGTGTGAAATTAGATCTTAAACCTACATGTGCTAAATTTGATCCTACTATGTATAGACAGCTAGTTGGTAGTCTAATTTATTTGACTATTACTAGGCCTAATATTTCATATGCAGTAGGATTTGTTTCTAGATTCATGCAAGATCCTTATGAGGATCATTGGAAAATGGAAAAAGAATTCGAATAGTTAATTATGGTTTGTTTTATTCTTCTTGTGATGATGCAAAATTATGTTGGATATTGTGATTTTGACCATGTTGGTGATGCTTTATAGATATAAAATCTACTTCTGGATATGTTTTCAAGTTGGGTGTAGGTGCCATCACTTTGAGTAGAAATAAACAACCAACAGTGACTTCTATCTCTTTGTTGAGGACATTTTTTCCTTCATGATTGGTTTGATATGACAATGAGGCAAAACCGACTCAACCTCAAGTATGATGGGGTTTCTAAGGTACCCACGGGATGTGATAGGTGTTTGGTTGTTTTTCACTCCATGACAGATGAATTATGTTCTTTTCCCTGTAAACAAACTTGTAATTCAAAGACACTGCACAAAATGGAATTAGTAAAATAGGTAGGTAGGTTACCTAATAAAGGCCAATTCCCAAAAGCCAAAAGACTTCCTTATGTGGACGTCAACCTACTTTTAAAACACTTAAGATTTTATTTATGAAATGGAGTATAATATGATCAAATGTTTTGTAACTTATTTATATTATTACATACATCGATGATAATGATAATGAAAAGTAACAAGCCTAGAATCCAAATTCAGAATCTAGGTTAGTATCTAAGTTTTTAGAAAATATGTTAGAGCCTACTGAGTAGGCTAAATCATCATCTTCAGTGAAGTATGAATCAGGTTTTGAGATGTAGTCTTCCATGAAGAATTCAAAGATCTCCTCCTCTCGTATCATATAGACGTGCAAGATCAGAATCAATGTCTAGAAGGCTGATGTTTCTCTCAATGTCAGATTCGGATATAGTGTTCGTGTCTTAGGGTATGTCCAGGACTGTTTCATAGTTGTATTCAAACCATGAAAGATCGGTCTAGATTCACTGCACCTCATAGTATGCTTCCAAAATTCCTTAGTGGCTTCTTGAATTTTTGGGTAGATGTAAATATGGTTTCTAGACGATCAATGGGGGTTGCATGGATGGCACATAGCTCCAAGTCATGTAGTAATTCATATTTCTCCCAGTGCAATGGGTGTTGGACAATTAGAAGGGAATTGATGTTGGTAATGGGATGATTAGTTCCTGATATGGCCATCTACAAGATCCATACTTGGCACAAAGATTAGTAACACAAAAATCCTAAAGTAATTAATAACAACTTCTAATGAAAACTAATTACTAAGTTGATAGAAAACACAAGAATCACATGCAATTAGGCTAATCACGGAGATTCGTGAAATGATAAGAGACTATTGGAACAAAATGATTTGATTTTCTAAAATGAAATTACAATCTATTAAACATAAAAGAGAAATAGATGATGATCTAACAAGTTTATTTCAGAATGAAAACAAAATAGAAACGATGGAGATGAACCTTTGAATGATAAGTGGTGATGATAAGCTGGTTGTGGTTGTGCTTGGATGATGAAAGAACCCTCTAACAACTCCCAAAACACTTGAGGGATGTATTAGATGTAGAATGATGTTGATAAGAGCTTGGTAACATTACTTGAATGCTTGAGAAAACTTGATAGTGTTATGGTTCATCTAGATGGTCGTAAACGGTCCCCAAGAGAGGCAGAAGAAGTGGTATTTATAGATCGTCGGCATTTTTGAGAATTTAGAGTTAGGGTGAGATATGAAGTGATAAACCTTATATTTCTAACTTAAATGTGGGGGATTCGGGGAATCATAGCTAGATAATATAGACGAGGTTGAGTTTGAGGCTTAGAGATGGATGGGAGTGGTTAGGATAGAGTAGGGATAGTTTAGAAGGTTTCAAATTTAAATTAGTCCTAACTAGTGATAAGTGAGAAGTGTTTATAGGGATAAGTTAGAGGTGGTTAGGGTAGTATTTATAGAAGGTTTCTAATTATAACTAGTTGCAATTAGTGAGTGAGGATGAGTTCAAATCGTGAGGTGTGAGGGTGAGTGGATTATCTAATCAATTTATTTATTTAATATGATATTAGGATATATGGGGTAAATTAATTAAATAAATGGGTGTGGTGGTAGCGACCTAGGTTTAGAGAGATCGTAATGATGCGACAATAAGCTTGATTAATTGAACATATGACTTAAGTCGTAGAAACGGTACGTGAATGGGAGTATTATTCAATTGTTTGTTTGGGAATGGGGTGTGCATATTTTTGGTGTCTAAATTTTCCACTTTTCATTCGATGTCTCAACAAGGCATTAGACAAAAATGATAGAGATTTTTTGATTGTATACATGATTTGACTATAGCACAACACAGAAACGCCGTTTCTTCCGGTGTTATATTTTTGCAAAGTTTTCCTAGTTCGAGGGGGTAACAAAAGAGAGTGTGTTACCAAGGGGTCACTTGATAAGGAAACCAAGGGGTTTACACCTATATATGTGTGATCTATAGGGGTAGGCTTAGTTTGATAGGAAAGTCAAGTGATGAGGGGCTAAAGGGCACGTGTCCCATAGACGTATGACAAGTCTTGAAAGTTGGTGTTTGTTTGTTGACTTAAGTATTTGGGTCCTTTGAAAGTGACCAAATTATGCAAAAGGATTTTTTTATTGATTTTATGGGTACAAATGAGAATGGTTACTAAAAATGGTGAATTACTAGTGTTTAGGGTAATCACCTACGATTAGTGACAGAAACATTGGTGATTAGATTGGTGTAAAAATAGGGATTTATATTTACCCAATTCTTTTGTTTGTTTATTTAATCTGTGGCATGAAAGAGAGTTTGGCGAGTGAAATCGATTGTTTTGAGGTGATGGCGTCTTTCCAAAGAGGGCAACGGAAACCACCAACAACTGAGGTAGGCCAAATTTTAACCTATTTTTGTATGTTTTTTTGGTATTTTTAGGATCCCATGGCCATGTTTGGGGCGTACGGGTTCCCTAGAAATAATCACTAGTGATTGATGTGATCATTGGTGATTCATAGAAAAATCATTGGCGTTTGGTATGGATTGCTGGCGATTCATGTGTATTTTTGATGTTTTTGTGAAGTATGAATGTTTAATTATTTTAGATGTTGTTGGTGTAAAAGATGGGTGTGATTTTTGTTGTTGACATATTGTTGCTATATTTTTCGATGATACTAATTGATGATTTGGTTTTTTTTTTTAGGTGGAGGCGAAGTTGAATATCCATGACCGTACTCACCGATTCTAGAGCAGTGAGAGAGGACATGTTGTATGATGATTGTGCACATGTGAAGGTGTGGGTTTTGGTGCCTTGAGGCATTATAGGTGGATTCATACATTTCTATATTTGATCTTGGAAATGTTAGAGAGGTGGAACTTTTCCACCAACACATTTTGGTTACCTTTTGGAGAAATTACCATCACTTTGGACAATGTGCACCACATCTTGAGACTACCAATCCGTGGAGCAATGGTATATACTATCACTGAGGCAGAGAGGGATGGTGTGATGGAAAGATTATATGGAGAGGATGTGGAAGACATCTGATATGAGTCAAGAGGTTTTTCCTATGGCCATGTATACCTTCGTGAGAGAGAGGGTCATGGTTAGATGAACATGATGATGATGGCCATAATGTGCTATGTTTTGCTAGATTCAGGGAGTGGTCATTTCCCATTGATGATGACAGGGGTTGTAGATGAGATGATGGAGCATCATACTATTTTTGAGTGGGGGCCTACCTTATTAGCACAGACATTTAGAGAGTTATGGGCTGGAGGGCTCACAAGTGGTATGGTATAGATGTTGGTTTTCTACTACATGCGTGGGCTATGGAGCATATAACTATTGCTCGACCAATAGGGTTACCATGGGCTATTAGTGATCAACACCCTAGATTTATGAGGTGGAGATCATAGAGAGTTCATGTGGAGAAAAGAAAGAGGACAAGGTCTTATAGAGACTTGTCTACTTGACCGTAGCTGGGGGATGTAGTATGAAGACCCTACTTGAATTTACCATCATGGCCTGAGTACCCTCATGAGTTACATGCCTTACAACAACCTATGTGGATACAGGCATAGAGATCAGAAGAGCATGGGCTACTAATTTTTTATCATATTAAGAGGTAGTTTCAATTACAATAGGGAGTGCTTAAGGATCTCTTTCAATATAGAAGGGAGGAGACGGGTATAGATACTCCGAGGGCGGTGGTAGTGGGTCCTTCGACATTGTTGAGTTAGCAAGGGCTACAGGATGTAATGAGGAGGGAGTTATTATGGATGTTGATGATGCGGGGTTTGCAGTACACTATATGGTGGGCTCCGGTTTGGAGAGGTTTTGATAGAGCCCGAGTAGCGCAGAGAGATGCACAATTATGTTGGAAGTGTGTTTCACTTACATTTTCATTGATGTTAATTCCATTGATGTCACATTGGATTAGGTGATATAGGTTTGTTGACTAGGTGATCTAGGCATGTCCTGGCTAGGTGATCTAGGAGTCTCAAAATGTGCATATGTGTGTTTGAGTCTCTCGAAGGTGGTATGAAGGTTAAAAAATTTCATGAGGTGAGTGAGATGTTTCAATGCATCTACAACATGTCCAAATGGTTTTGTCATGTAATGAATGGGTCAAGTAAAAACATTCTAGGCCTTGGACAAATGCAAGTACAAGGTGTAAATCAAGAAAACATGAAAATCCACTAAATCCACTTAGTCCATGTCATGTCCCCAAGCTAGAGCCAATTTTTGTCGTGTAAATGTGTAACAAGGAAATTTGAAGTTTCCAAGCATGACAACTATACCCATGTGCTGAAATTTTCATGTTTTATCATTCCTAGGCACCTCAGGTCAAGTTTTTCAATATTTTCACCCCTCATTTGATGTCAATTTGGTCCCCTAGATGATTTAGGAAATTCTATTCATTTCCCTAGGTTATTTTAGGTAGTTCTTAAAAGATGCTATATTTTGGCAATATTGGGAAAGGTTATCACCGACCTTCCCAGATCGAACCAACCACCCTGGAGTGGAATGGAAGGAACAAATTCAACATGGAGGTGAATTGAAGACCTTAAAACATCATGGAAATTATTTTGGAAGGTTTGGGGAAGTTTTGAAACACTTGGGGCGACCCGAGTAAAAATAGGGTTCACAAGCATAGGCGCAGTACACGGGCCTTAAATAGTTGTCGGGCTTGAGAAGAAGATTCCAGAGCTCTGGATGGAATTATAAGTTAAAAAAATCTTAGGAAATATAATTCCAAGACCTACATGATGGTGAAATAATATTTTTCACAACACCTTGGTGCATAGGATTTGCAGCGTTTTATCAGCACAAGTGGAGTCTCAAATCACAAATCTGATTTTTCAGGGATCATATGGATGCATCAAGACATGATAACCCCATCCATTTAAATTTAGGATCATATAAAATTTCACCAATAAATTCCACCAGGAGCTCAAGTTATCATCGTTCCAAGTTACCCTCTCAAAGGCAGTTCAGGACTTAGTCATTTTTCGGGAGGACATGTGTCAGCCACCAGAGCCTGGCGGGATTTCATGTCCCCAAAGTCCCTAAGGTTAGGTAAACCAACCATTGAAAAATTATCCCAGCCCCCATGTGACCTCTTGGACCCTCATGTGACCTCCAGACTTGATAATTCAACCCCTAGGTGCATTTTTGGAGCATCCATTCCCTGTCATTAGATCAAGTGCCACGTGTCAGCTCTAAGACCACCGTGAAATTGATGTCCCTTATGTCCCTAAGGTGAGGGACATAAGACATTTAAAAATTCTCCCATCCCCCTATGGGGAGCCTTTTGGACATCCATGTGACCAACTTTCAGCCCCCAAGTGCATTTTTGGAGCATCCACTCCCTGCCGTCGGATCAAGTGCCACATGTTAGCTCTAGGACCACCGTGGAAACTGATTTCCCTTATGTACCTGAGGTGAGGGACATAATACATTGAAAATTTCTCTCATCCCCATATGGGGAGCCTTTGGACATCCATGTGACCTGCTTTCAGCTCCCAGTGCTTTAAAGCAACTTTTCTCACCTTCATTCCCTGTCGTCGGATCACCGCCACGTGTCATCCTCTTGACCACCATGGAATTTGATGTCCCTCATGTCCATGAGGTTAGGGAAATCAAGCATGGAAAAATTCTCCCAAGCTTCTCCTCTCATAATTTCAAAAATTCAAAAAATCTAACTTTTTCTCGGTGCTTCAAGATGCTTCCACTCCTGTGCACAGACAAACTTCATCCTTCCTCTGCAAATTTCTTCCATCACTCCGCCATTGCAAAAAAATCAGAAAACATCAACCAAGGAACTTAAATACATTTCCCATGGTGATACACAGGTCTCAGAAGGAATTCTCATCAAGCTAAGAAGGAGAAATGAAGAACAACAAAGAAGAAAACAATACAATCTCCATAGCCAAAAATGAAAATATGAACAAATCTTGCAAACCAAAGTGCACGAATCAACGAACCATTTATTGCTTTTTGTTCCTCTATCCAAGACCATCAAAAAGATAATGTCAAACTCTCCTCTTGTGTGATAGAGCATCCACAATAAATAAATCTCCTTTCCAACTCAATGAAGAAAGAAGTGGGATTTCCTATCAAACCAGTTGCCGGATTGAATTAAGATCGCACGTGAAGCACCAGAAGAAAAAAACCACATAAAAATATAATTTTATTCACAAAAGGAGGAGAAAACCAAACCTTCAATTTTGAGGTCCATTAATGGTTGTCGCATCTAGAAGCACTGTCAAGTCCGAAAATTGAAACTTTAAAATCTCTGGACTATTAAGTGAGAGGCCCAAAATTTCGAGAGGGTGAGATTGAGCAAAAAACCATATCAAAAAAATTCGTTGTGTGTCAATCCGACCTCCAAAAGCCAACTTTCTAAAAATAGTAGGTCTACTACATAGGGACTGCTATTTTGGGAAAGCCATCGACATAAGGACCTGCGAAGGAGGCGAAGACATTAGGGGTGCACTACAGCTGAGAATTCACCAAAATGGGCATTTTGGAACTTACTAAAAATAGAAAGTGGGCCCATGAGCACCTTCTAAAAATAGAAAGTTGATCTGGAAGGAACAAGGAATACATGGAGAAAGAGGAATCAAGGTCACAACACTCAGTAGAAGTTCCAAGGACTTGATTTTTCACACTTACTAAAAATAGTAAGTTACTTTTTCTAAGGGAGACATGAAGCTGAAGTGGATGGGTTAGAAGTCGACACAACCCTTCACCTGCGAGTATGATGTGGAAGAAAATGATGTCTTGTACATGGACTTGAATGACCTTAAGACTTGCATGGCCTCCAAGGACCGAAGGAGGATTGAAGACCAGATATTCACAAGTGGCTTGTTCGCCGTTGCCGCAAGACACCCAGTGTCTGTGAAAAGTCTCAAGCTAGTCCTATCCTACTCTTTCCACTACGAGCCCGAGACATGAACCATCGAGCTGACAATGGTACAAAAATGGCGGTCATCAGCCCTAGGACCATTTCAATCTCTCTACAGATACCGACATCCCCCAACATGGTCATCATCTCAAAGGAAAGATTCGTGCATGATTGGGAAATAATGGATTCATATGTCTAAGGAGTAGCGCTTAGCTCATGGTTGAAAATGGGAAGAAATCCTTCAGGATGCCCAAGAATCTACCAAGGTGTGAGTTCGAGAAGGGTATTCCAATGTCATCACTCTCCTCAATAGAGTTATGGGCAAATAAAGCACAAGATATTTCTAGGACTGGATGGGCCTTTGCATCCTTACATTGACAGAAGGGAAGCAGATAATTGACTAAGGGCAGATCATCAATGATAATCTCCATCTGCAACTACTCCAAGTTCCCATGACAAAGAAGTTCCACATGAATTATTACCTAGTTTATCTCCTCACAAGCTTGAGATCATTCAAGGGATTGGCTCTCATGTAAAACATTGCTTCTAAGGTACCTGCATTCGAGAAACTTCCATAGTTGGTAATGGAGGAGAGAAACAAGCATTTCACCCATGTGAACATGTGTTCACCATATACATGGTCCAAAGCTTAGAAGGGGATCTTGAAGCTAGGATGTCACCAAAAGTGGCATCCCTGATTAAGGAATATGGCTTGTACTTCATACAATTCTCAACATTCTCCTACATACGAGTCATTGGCTTCAACCAAGCTCCACTAAAACTACCTAAGTACCTCAGTGACTAGATTGTATTGTTTGAACTCTGTAGGCAGATCACTTAGGTAAATAACAAGCTCAGAAGTAGGAGAAAGAAACTAATTTCATTCCCTATATCTCTAGGGAGTTCACGTGTAAAATTTCAAATGACACATCTCACTTGGAGGCCACTTTCGCACACCTAACTTTTCATTCCTACATTACCAGGCCCAAATTTGACATCTGAGAAGAGCCCGACTCATTCTATGTCCCATAATTACAACATGAGCTACAAGTCGAGGACTATTGGGAAAACTATATTGATGAGTTTGAAGTACATGAAAAGGACCACATGAGGATGACAATTGGTGAGATGAGGAAATTCAAGTTCTCTTGGTATGAAGACATCTTGCATGATGATGGGACAAAGATGTACGATCTTGAGTATGTAGAAGTCAAGATGTCTACAATTCCACAAATCAACTGGCATGTTCATGAATCAGGAGATATATTGGAGTGGACTAAAAAGGTGGTGAGGAGAATGAGGAACTAGTTTCAGAAGAAGAGGACTATGATCATTTAGTCATGAGGAATTTCTCCAAGCCAGAAGCAATCTTCACATCATTCATCTTCAAAAGTAGTAGAGGTGACTTCCATCTCTAAACACTCTAGAGCAAGATCAAAAAGGAAGGTCATGGAATCGAAGCTTCTCCCCATGAGAAGACACCCAAGAAATTCAGGGAAGGAGAAGGTTCATTGGCATTGCGCGAGGGAAGACGTGATCTCAGTGATGCAAATAGAAAATCCAGTAGCAAATGCACAGGTGAACAATGAATACATGGTTCATGATCTAGTCTTTGAACCATTGCAAGAGGTATCACCTCTTATTGACACCAATTCCCCTCTCATTCAAGACTTTCCCCCTCCTTCAGAACAAAGAATGGTTGGTGTACCCATCATCGAGCCTGAATCGATGAGATGTTTTTGTGGATGCGGGAAATGGTCACCCCGACACTCACACTATGCAACAAGTAGTGACCCCTGATCTATCAGTGATTGTCTCATTGGCTAAAGGAAAAAGGTCAAGAAAGATTACACATACAACATCACGATTCTACAGTGGGGAGATTGGTAATCAAGTACATCGAAGTAGCTTGGCCAAAAGTAATCAAGCCACTAGATGAGATGACACTAGCCAACTACGAGATGAGCACGATCCAATTGGGACCAGCTACTCATGAGGGAGACTTGCACATATATCAATAATCTTCTACTCACATGGTGGCAAGGAATAAAGAATATAAAGAGAAGATTGAGGTACTAGAGGAACAAGTACAAACTCTTTCAGCTTATGTGTAACACTTGGTGGAACCAAGCACTACAACACTTCCTATTGAGAAAGTGACACCCATCAGTAGCTTCGATCCAAAATCCATTAGAAGAACACAGGAGCTTGCGATGCAGGGGCGAGAAAAAAATGAATGGATCGACTCAATCTCCAAGAAAGGGAATTTAGCACTCTAAGACACAGTCAAGCTCTTTACGTACATATGCACCACGGCCAATGAGAATGTGAGCACTCAAAGAGGATTTGGGGAAAGAAAGAGATTACTGGGAACCTTTGGGACCGGTAGTGAGTGAGATGAGAAACACCCATCGCCAGGAGTTGATCAACAAAGAAGGTATTTGAAACTCCTATAGAAGACTTGACACGTGTATGGGCGAGGGCCTTGGCAATCATATTTGAAGTAATCAATAGGCCTTCACAGAGCTAGAGGAGAAAGAAGAACAAGCATACAAGCTACATGATAGTATAAATCAGAAAGTTCAAAAACTTGGAGTACCTGTAATGAGTGAACATATAACTATTGATGAGTTGATCAGCCCTTTCGAATAATATGTCAAGAAAGGGGTGGGAAACCCATTTTCCTTCACTAAGGATACTCTCGAATTATTCTCAAAGATTCGAGCCTCCATTGCACTTATCATAGAAAAGCATTCATTATGGTTCGGGAAGTGCAAGGACATCAACAGTGTGACTAATGGATGGACTGAAACCTTGAGCTGCATTCGCATCCCTCATGCTAACAAAGTAGAACCAGCAGTAGCTCATTTCAAACAAGAGCTTGGAAAGATATAATCCTTCTTAGGATCACAGAGTGGAGAGAAGTCAGAGAGCAGAGCCAAGTCCACTGCAGCAGCTCATCCTTCAACATAATTCTTCTTCTTCTTCTTCCTCTTCTTTCTCTCTCTCTTCTCTTCTCATACAACACTCTCTCTCCTCAATGTTATATTTTTGCATTGAGGGTTTCACTTTTTAATATGACTTAAGTGACTTTAGAAATATAATGTAACTTTAAGTCACCTTGCTATTATAAAAGGGACTTAAATATTTAAAGTGGAATATGAACAGTCTTAAGTCATATTAAGGTATTCAAAAAGTCACCAGGAAGATGAAGAGTTGCCTCCTCTTCTATAAATTGTAGCAAGCTCCTCATTTGAGATTCTTTTGAATTTTTTTCTTCTAAAATTCTTAGATGTTGGAGATATTTTTGTGAATTCATGAGAGAGATATCCTTGTGAAGAGAGCAAGAGATAGCAAGTTTCTTCCATTTCTCCCACTAAAAATGTCTTCTACTTCCCACACTATGTAAAAATTCTTCTTGAGCTTCAATAAAGGAAGAAGGAATTTTAGCCTCTTTGATTGAGGAGTTTATTGGTACTTTGTGTTCATTAAGCTCTATTTGGTCTTATTGTTATTTTGTATATTTGTTTTCTTCTGAAATATAAGTGCATGTTTTGAAACTTCTGGCTAGTGTGTGTAAGTCTCTGATTTTCTACTTGCAACATTAGTTACTCCTTTCTAAATATTCTCAATCCCCTTTCTCACCTTCGAAGAAAATCCTTCCCTTACAAATACTTGCAAGAATTTTCCGCCGGGTCGGTGGAGTGCCTTTATTGGTTCCTAGGCCGAAAGGTCACCAGGATAAAACTCATAATTTACTCATGCATGCATGTATGGTAGTTCAGACTTTGGTTAAGTAGAGGTACTTAGACTCCCATAGCGTTTGGCAAGATAACCACCAATTTGTCCACCCGAAAATTTTTCTCGCCAACACGTATTAAGAGGCGATTTTGAATACAATAAGGAGATGGATATAGATACTCGAGGGTAGTGGTAGGGGGTCCTTCGACATTATTGAGTTATCGGGGTTATATCTTGTAATGAGGAGGGAGTTATTATGGAGATTTATGATGTGGGGTTACCCTAGAGTACACTATATGGTGGGCACCAGCTTTAAGAGGTTTTGATAGAGCCGTAGCACAGAGAGCTTCACAATGATGTTGGAAGTGTGTTTCACTTATGTTTTCATTGCTGTCACATTGGGTTAGGTGATCTAGGTTTGTTGACTATGTGATCAAGGAATGTTGGCTAGGTGATCTAGGCATGTTAGCTAGGTGATCTAGGAGTCTCTAAATGTGCATATGTGTGTTTGAGTATCTCAAAGATGGTATGAAGGTTAAAAAAGTTCATGAGGTGAGTGAGATGTTTCAATGCATCTACAACATGTCCAAATGGTTTTGTCATGTAATGTATGGGTCAAGTCAAAACATTCTAGGCTTTGGCCAAATGTAAGTAAGTATAAGGTGTAAATAAAGAAAACATCAAAATCCACTAAATCCAAAGGATAAAAAGCATGGATATAGGATCATGAGATGTCACGGGGAGATATAGAATTTGATACACAAGTCAAACTAGGTGGTTGAAGGTGAAATAGGTCAGTATAGTGTTTTCTTAAGCTCTTCCACAAGAAAGCAAGGTGTGATATGATGATCCAAGGCATGAAGATGAAAACAAATCATGGTGTGAGAATGGAATGGTGTTTTCTGAGGTTTACAAGGCTTCATAGGTGGTCAATCATGTGTTTTGTGAACTCATACAGGTCAGACTAATAGAGCAACTAAGAATCAGAGACAAAAGGGTACCTAGATGAGATGGAATGGAAAGATGCAGGATGAACCGAGAAAAAAATCACTTAGAAGTGTTATAGGGATGTGTCCTTAAGGTGTGAGAAAATTTTCAGAAGTTGAGGATGAATATTTTGCAAGTTATGCAAGTATTTCCAAAACTAGGTTTTTCAAAGTATGCAAATTAAGCACCAAAATTCTTAGCAGTCAAGAAAAATTGTGAAGCCTCCTTTGGATAAGTCATAAGAGAAAAAAAAATGGAGTAAATTGGGATAAAATTATGGTGTAAAAATTATTTCGGTGATTGGTTGAGTATTTTAGAAGTTCTATCCATTTTGTAAGCATGTATGTAGCCTTCCAAACCCCAATTCGATCAGTTTTAGAGATTGAGTTGAGGTGGCAGAACTAAACATTTTTCTTGAAATTTTTTTGTAACACGTAGAGGACTCCTAAAATCACATTTCCATGGTGATTTGGCTTCTTGACACTTGGTGGGCCCCACTCAAAAATAGGCTTTTAAGAAGATTAATGTGTACAAGTAAAACTTGCAAAGGAACATATGCTCAAATCTAAGTTGTATTATGTCAAGGATATTTACATCAGCTTCATCAAGTTTACCGAGTAACTCGATTTGGAAAAAATGGAGTATTGGGTGCATTTTTGAGCTTACCAAGTAAAAGATGCTTGTTTTGAGAAGCTAGTGAAGGAGAATGAAGGTAACCATGTTGAAGTGCATTATATGAATTTTGTTTCTTATCTTTATCAATTATTTTTATGAGTAATATGATGTGTGGAAGTGCATACTTCAGTTTGGAAAGGTCATTTCTTTCTTAAAGGGAATTGAGCCAAAACTACCCTATTAGGCCTATTGAGAAGCATGACTAAATGGAAAAGAAGGTGAATGTTTCTCCATTTTACCTATGGGTATGAATGCTTGAAAATGTTTTATACATCCAAATTTAAGTGTTTGAGGTGATAGGGATCTCTGAAAATTTCCTTGGAGGTGTTTGACCACATTGTATGGAAGATTAGTTTTTGTGTTTTCAAGACTAGCCAGACCAATTGCAAATATCTAAGTTTTGGAAGCCATGTGACATGAATTTTAGTAGTATGATAGGTTGATGAGATATTATAATTAATTATCTTTCCATTTATAGGTTACTTTCCTCATGATGAAGAGATTTGAGGTATGTACTAGCTAAATTTTGAAGACCAAATTCAGAGATGTTGAAACCAACCAGACAAGTCTTGCAAAGTTGTGTTTCTTGGTGTGTTGAACCTTGATTTGGATATTGATGGTAAATTTTAATGAAATTAGACATCATAAGATTAATTTTTATATATTACTTGGGTCATGAAGATGAGTGGAAGTGGTCTAGTTAGATGATTTTTCAAGACTATTTTTATAGAAGTTGATTTAGGCACACCTATGAGCCTAAATGGATACATTGGCTAATGTGGAGAGTTTCTAAGCATAAAAGAAAATAATTTGACTTGGTGGGACCATGTACCACATGAAAAAAAAAAAAATTAATACTTGTGGACAAGTTTTAAGAGCTAGAAGACAAAAATATGAGTGATTTGAAGAGTCATGGTAAGTGGAAGGTCAAAATTCATGTCTAAGAGGTATATCTATTCATGTAAGATCATTTATGAGATGTTGTTGATAACCCCATTATATTCTATTGAATAACTCTTTTCTGCAAATAAAAACCTCTTGGGCATATCCCAAAATCCCCTGAAAGTTTTTTAGGATCCGTAGCTAGTTGTGGTTGTATGAAGATGTTGAAGTGCTTGTGATAGTTGGTTGATGAAAGAGAAAAAATTTGCAGCTGTGTGTTTGAATGCTAATCCTGATTGTATCTTGTAATCTGATGATATTGATCAAGCATCAAGTCTTTTGTTTTTAATGAATAATTTTTAGCATATCTTGTATTCATTTCTTGTATGTGTTCCATGACAAACTATATCTATTGATGTTTAAACATTCTTGACTGTAGTCTATGAGAGTGTATGTATATGAATGAATATTCATTGTTTGAAGTGAAAAGAAAAATTTTCTCATAGGATTGATTCACCCCCTCTTATTCCCTATCAATTCTAACAATTGGTATCAGAGCAGGCCCTTGGAAGTGGTCTTAATAGGCTAAAGGGAGATCTTTGGTGATAGGATGGCACCCCTGATTTGAATACTATTTAGATCAATACCTTCATGATAAGGAACATGGTAGGTATGCAAGGTGATGTGATCGAAAAGATATCAGAAACTCAAGATGAAATTATCAAAGTCATGAAAGTTCAAGTTGAAGAGGCCCAAGCTGAGCTGAGAATCAAGAGAGAATAATGTCTCAAACATGAAGTTGAAAGAGAAGAAATAGTCAAGGTCCTAATGAAGCAATTTGAGGAGACACAAGAAGAACTGAAGAAAAGAAAGAAGAACTGAAGAAAGAGAAATAATAACTAAAGAAGGAGTTAAGCATCATGACAAGTAAGTTATCATATTTTCAAGAGAGCTCAGAAAACCTGGATAAAATGTTAGGAAAATAAAAAGCATATGGTGATAGAATAGGCTTAGGTTTTTCATGCAGTATAGAAGGTGAATCAAGTCAAGGTTCTAATAGAAAAATGTTGTCAAGAAATGGAAATATTCTAAAGTATTCATCTCATGGAAAATCACCTGTTAGGCAGCCTAATGCATTTAGGCATGTTGTTTTTCATGGTAATTGCTACAAGTGTGGTGCTTATGGTCACATGGCTAGTTTGTGTAGTCCTAAGGTTGGAAAAAGATATGGAGCTGAGTGTTATCACTGTCATGAGAAGGGACATCTACAAAAGTATTGAAAATGAGCCATCAAACACAAGAAGGTATGTAAGAAAATTCAATGGCTATTGCTATTCTTGTAATGAATTTAGACACAGATCTTTTTAGTGTAAAATAAGACATGTTGAATGTTTTAGGTGCCACAAGGTTGGGAACATTGTAAGGTTCTATGATGCAAGTCAGCTAAATAAAGAAATTCAAATACCTACGCCAAAAGATCAAGCATACAAAAGAAAGGATGAAGCTAGTCAAATCTCTAAAAAGGACTCCAAGAATGTGATTGAGTACAAAAATGAGAAATAAAACAAATAGGAGATAGTCAAGGTCCAAGAAGAGGTTTTGAGACCTTATTTGGTCTCTCATCAAGCTCTTCATGGTGTATTGTTGCTAAAGAAGCATTGGAGTGAGGGGGAGTTGTCTTGGTATGTATGAGTAATTTTCATGGTGTTGAGGTCATAAGAAGGTAAATTTAACATGGGAGAAGCCTTGAGAGAGTATCTACAACATGTGTGAGAAAATTATAGGCTCAATTTAGCTCCAGAGTCGAGTTTGTATGTTGGTCAGAAATTGTGTTGAGAACAAGTAGTGTTCTAATATGCAAATGAGATGGGATAGAAAATTTAGACCTATTATTTTCAATAAATTTTGGGAGATAATATAGGAAGGTGTCTTGATGCTTCATGAAAAATTCAGGTCAAAGTTAGGTCATTTGTTCAAGTTATGTGAGTATTTTGTAAACTAGGATTTTTGAAAAGCACATTTGAGAGTTGCTTGATTCTTAGCCTTCAAGAAAAAATATAATGTATCCTTAAAATAAATCATATAAGGAATTTTTGAATTAAATTGGAATAAAATCATGTGCAAAAATAATTTTATCAAAAGGAGGTGTGGTTGAACATTATGAGCTTTTCTCGAGAGAGGTTACTTTTCTTCTCTCGGCATGTGTCTTGAGTACTCAAAATCAAGTGATTTTTGACTCAAAATGACTTGTGAAAGTTGTATAAACTCCCAAATTTATGGTAAGATCCTCCTATGATAACAAGATGGTATTCTTGCTAAGTTATGTAAAATGGTAGTGTACATGAAATACCTTATTTGACTTGTTCTCTATGTCTAATATGATTTTGAAGGTTTCGAGGTGAACTGTTAGGTGTGAAAGAGAAGAATTAATGTTTATTCATGTGATATATAAATTTTTCAGGAACTTATCTTAGTCATAAGGTATTAGGTCAATCCTTTTTTATCTTATCCACCAAGGCACGGTCATATATAGCTAGCTATGGAAGCTTGAAAAGTACTTAAAGTTCTTCACAGAGCTGTAGTGGGTTCATTGATAAATGAAGGTGTATTGTACCTTATAAACACCAAGGAAAGGGATATCTATATAAAATGGTGATTATTTTTTAAAATTGTGTAAGCATCTCTATAATATTTAGAATAGTGAGTTTAGACTTGTTTAATCTTAAAGCATGCTCAAGAAAAAATGCAAGACAAGCGGTTTGAGACTTTAGTTGAAACATATCTTGAAGATATAGTTCTAGAAGTGAATAATATTATAGACAAAAATTTTGAGCAAGTAATTGTTCAGGGCATAATTCACTAAAATTTAGGTATAAATCATGAAGATATCATAATATTCAATAAGACTTGAGACTTTGTATATCTCAATTATATTATGACCTTGAGAAGTCATGCTTTCATCTTGAAAGGTCATTGCAGTTGGTCTAACATCATAAAGAAACCTCAACATCCAATCTCACTCATTAAAATTCTCATAGACCATCTTCTTGAGTAGAACGAGACCATATACTAAAAAATTTTTGTCAAATCGATTTAGAACAAAGTTGTAAAGACCTCCCTTAAGGGATTTAGTGCTTGGAAAGATTGAAATATAGGTGCTTGTCATCATTGAGGAGCTTGTTGTTTTGGAAAAGATACAAAATTTAACAAGAAAATGCTTTTTAAGGTGTACTCGGGCCATCTCGTATTGTGAGAGGAAACCCTAGCTATAAGATTCAAAGGATAAAATTAATTGAATCAGAAGTTTAATCCAGTCATATTTGCTAAACCTTTATAGAAATATCTATCTAAGGGGTACAAGATCTTTGAAAAATAATCATTCATTTTCATGTTGAAATCAAGAAGAACTTAAAAATAGTTGTCTCCAAAAATGGCATCCATTTGTGTAGAGATAATTCAAAGATCTTGATGTAATTACTCCACTAAATGATCCATATTTTCATGCAAAACTTGAAATGGTTTAGGAGAACTTCTCTAATATAGGTATAGTCTGGTTTCATCTTGAAAACTCAAAATCCATGTGAGAGAGCTTTTGAATCTCTATAAAACACTATGCAGAGCTAACAACCTTCTCCCTTGCAATTTCTTATGTGTGAACATTCTAAAATCTCCATGCTCACTATGAAATGGTTATGATAACACTCAATTGTTTTTATTCTTATCTTGGAAGCTCGTGAAAATTTGAAATTACAAGAAGCTCAAAGGTTTTTTTTGGTTATATGATGAAAATAACACCATCCCGAATTGAACGAATTATGACAAGAAGTTGAAAAGTCTCATATTATAAAAACTTGTGCTCATTAGTCAAAGACATGTAGCTATGAGTTGAATGTGACTCGAGTTGAGTGTGATCTCGGGCATGGTAAGACTTTCTTTGTTTACATGATAACTCATAAGAAAAAACATCTAACTAAGGTATATGTGCATATGAAATTGGAAGAGTATGGTTTTTCCATAGGAATGTCGTGTTTTCTAAGACCATTTATGATGTGCTAAGATTCTTGGTGGAGATACTCATGTAATCTATAAAGTGTTGTGAAAAGTCTAGTTAGCTTGGTCAATGAAGAAGGAATGTTTTGACCTATGTTTGTGAAGACTAGGGAAAGGTATGTAGAAACCCTCACACTCAAGAGTGGGAAAAGGAAACACGCGTAGTGTGTCAATGACGTTGGCATAGTCACAATCTAATGGTAAGGTGGAATCATAAAAGAAGTGGAGGAAAGCACTAAGTATAAGTTTCAAGATAAATTAGTGTGGGAAGTGATTGGGTGAAAGAAAAATGGAAGATAGAAATTCCATATGACTACAATGATGTCAAGAAAATGATTAAGAAGCATGTATCTACATGCATGTTATCAACTTGTTTGGAATTGGTAATGTCTTGCCTCAGCTATGGACAAAGATCTAACTTTGTATCAAGAATGTAGTGATAAATGCTCAAGACTTTAGTATTGCTCAATTTTTTTTTCAATTTGCTACTAAGAATAATCTAGGGAGGAGAGAATGGTCATGACGCTCCCATGCATGTCAAAATAGTCTCATCAAATTTTCAAGACATCATCAAGTCTATAGATCTTTTTTTAAAGTGTGTTGAAGACCCAAAAGTTGTCTTTGTGAATGGATCCTCAGGAGAAAAATATGAAATGGATAGAGAAGCTATAGTTATACCTTGAAGTTAGTGAAGCGTAGGGGCAAGGCCAAAATCATTATGACTATACGAGAAAGTATGGAAGAGATCTTATCTATTGGTTGAGAATCATGGCTTGACAAGATATGTGAAGCTTGAGAATGCTATTGGATTTAAGACAAAAGCATATCTATCGAGAATGCAATATCAATGACTGTGTGATGCTCTCAGGTGTGTTAACTCTAAAGGTCCAATAGTGGATAAAACAAGAAAAAAAGGTTTTTGTAGGTCCATGTAGGTGTTTTCTCAAACTAAAAGATGTATGAATGTAATACCAAGACCTTGTATGCTTATCAAAATAAAGCTTGATTGAGAATATTGTATATGCTCAAGTGAAAAATAATGTTAAGAGATATATGGTGGCCAAATAAGTATATCAAAAGCTACTTGTTGGAGGTCTAAGTCATGGAGATCATGATTCACAACTTGAGGTTGATGAGCATAATACAATGTTCTATAGGGGTTTCTATCAAGACCTAGTTACCTAACTGTGAAATGAATATTTTAATTTAAAGCATATTCTCTCTTGTTCTAAATATAAAGGTACAATTTGATCGGGATCCTAAAGTTTCATATGTGGCAAAAGGTGTATGAAAATTATTTCAAGAAATGTATAGGTTCATGAAGCACTCTTGATGTCATTATAGCCATTAGGACCCTATATGTGATCTTGTTCTGAAGAAAATAATGACTCTTGAATGTGCAAGAATATGTACTAAGCTTAGTCAAGTTGGGGAGCTTAAATGCAAGCATGAGGATTGATCCCTTAAGGTCTAAGTCTTTGTCGAGTATGAGAAAGATCTTAGAAGCATATTGTAGCATGATCATTGGTTTGTATCGGTGACCTAAAAAATTGAGAAAGTATTGATATTGTAGGGGGAGCTTGAATGAACATTCTAAAATGTGAAAATGATCTTCTCAAGGCCAAGAATGGGTATCATGTGCCAGGGAAGTCTTTTTAGGTCCAAGAGGATCTTCATGTGCTTTCATTTCAAGGAGTCAAAGATGTGCAATCTCAGTCCCAAGGGGAGAAATTTGAGCAAGTAAGTCATGTTTTGTGCATCTTTTTGAAATTATTTGTCATTGTGAGGCACTTGTTCCTATGTAAATTCCATGAATTCCTTTGTCATAGATGTCAAAGGGGGAGAAGTGTCTCAAAAAATGTAAATGAGTAAATGAGGTCATGGTTGCCATCAATGTTTCTAGGAAGGTTGTCATCAATGAAAAAGGGGAGTTTGTTGGAAGTGTGTGTCACTTGTGTTTTCATTGATGTCAAGTCCATCTAGGTGATCTAGGTTTGTTGACTAGGTGATATAAGCATGTTGGCTAGGTGATCTAGGCATGTTGGCTAGGTGATATAGGAGTCTCCAAAGGTGCATATGTGTGTTTGAGTCTCTCAAAGGTGGTATGAAGGTCAAAAAGGTTCATGAGGTGAGTGAGATGTCAATGAGTCTGAAACATGTCCAAATGGTTCAGTCATGTAATGTATGGGTCAAGTCAAGTCATTCTAAGCCTTGGCCTAATGCAAGTACATGGTGTAAATCAAGAAAACATGAAAATCCACTAAAAAAATGATAAAAAAGCATGGATATAGCATCATGAGGTGGCACATGAGATATAGAAGGTGATACAAAAGTCAAACTAGGTGGTTGAAGGTGAAACAAGTTAGTATAGTGTTTTCTTAAGCTCTTCCACAAGAAAACAAGGTGTGATATGATGATCCAAGGCATGAAGATGAAAAAAATCATGGTGTGATCATGGAATGGTGTTTTTTGAGGTTTAAAAGGATTCATAGGTGGTCAATTAGGTGTTTTGAGCACTCATACAAGTTAGACTAGTAGAGAAGCTAAGAATCAGATATCAAAGGGTACCTAGATGAGATGGAATGGAAATATGCAGGATGAACTAGAGAAAACCATCACTTGGAAGTGTTAGAGAGATGTTTCCTTAAAGTGTGAAAAATTTCAGAAGCTGGGATGAATATTTTGCAAGTTATGTAAGTATTTCCAAAACCGGGTTTTTCAAAGTATGCAAATTGAGCACCAAACTTATTAGCAATCAATAAAAATTATGAATCCTCCTTTAGATAAGTCATAAGAGACAAAAATGGATTAAATTAGGATAAATTTATGTTTCAAAAATTATTTTGGTGATTTTTAAAATATTTTAGAAGTTGTATCCATTTTTGTAAGCATGTATGTAGCCTTCCAAACCCAGTTCTGACTAGTTTTTAGAGATTGAGTTGGTTAGGTGGCCAAAATAAACTATTTTTATTGAAAACATGTTGTAATATGTAGAGGAATCCTAACATCACATTTCCATGGTAATTTGGATTCTTGACACTTGGTGGGCCCCACTCAAAAATAGGATTTTTAAGAAGATTTTTGTACAAGTAAAACTTGAAAAGGAAAATATGCTCAAATATGAGGTGGATGATTTTAAGGATGTATAAATAATCTTCATCAAGTTACATGAGCAACTGATTTAGAGAAAATTGGAGTATTGGGTGCATTTTTGAAATTACCGACAAAAGATGCTTGTTTTGAGAAGCTAGTGAAGGAGAATGAAGGTAACCATGTTGAAGTGCATTATATTTTTTTCTTATCTTTATCATTATTTTTATTAGTAATATGATGTTTGTAAGTTCAAACTTCAGTTTGGAAAGGTAATTTCTTGCTTAAAGGGAATTGAGCCAAATTGCCTATTAGGCCTCTTGAGAAACATGACTAAATGACAACGAAGGTGAATGTTTATCCATTTGACCTATGGTTATGAATGATTTAAAATGTTTTATAAATCAAAATTGAAGTTTTGGAGGTGATACAAAGCTCTGAAAAATGTCCTTGGAGGTGTTTGACCACATTGTATGGAAGACTAGTTTTTATGTTTTTCAGGACCAACCAAACCAGTTACAAAGATCCAAGTTTTTGAAACATTATGCCATGAATTGGAGAATTATGATAGGTGGATGAGATATTAAAATTCATGATATTTACATTTATAGGTTAATTTCCTCATTATTAAGATATTTGAGGTATGTACCTGCTAAAGTTTTGAAGACCAAATTCAGAGATGTTGAAATCAGCCAAGAAAGTCTTGAAAAGTTGTATTTCTTGGTGTGTTGAGCCTTGATTTGGTTATTTCTGGTAAATTTTAATGAAATTATACATCATAAGATTCATTTTTATATAAAGCACAAGAATTGTTATTTATAGATCGTCGGTGTTCGAGGTAATTGCCAATGTTTTCGTGTAGTTGGAGTTAGGGTGAGATACGAAGTGATAAACCTTCTATTTCCAACTTAAATGCGGGTGATTTAGGGGAATCATAGCTAGATAACATAAAGAGGTTGAGTGTGAGGGTTAGAGGTGGATGGGAGTGGTTAGGATAGAGTAGGGATAATTTAGAAGGTTTCCAAATTTAAATTAGTCCTAACTAGTGATAAGTGAGAAGTGTTTATAGGGATAAGTTAGAGGTGGTTAGGGTAGTATTTTTAGAAGGTTTCTAGTAGTTACAACTAGTGAGTGAGGATGAGTTCACATGGTGAGGTGTGAGGATGATTGGATTATCTAATCAATTTATTTAATTTGTTTATTTAATTACAAGGAGGGTAATGTGACATTAGGATATATGGGATAAATTAATTAATTAAAGGGGTTTGGTGGTAGCGACCTAGGTTTAGGGAGATCATAATGATATGATGGTAAGCTTGATTAATCAAACATATGACTTAATTCGTAAAATGGTACACGGATGGGATTATTATTAAATTGTTTGTGTGGGAATGAGGTGTGCATATTTTTGGTTTCTCTGATCTTCTATGAAGTAGAGTATAGAAGTGTTATGGAAGTAATAAAGGAAGCTATGTGGCTGAAAATACTGTTGGATGAACTACATATGGGTGTCAAAGGAAACACTACTCTTTTATGTGACAACCAAATTTTAATTGATCTTGCAAACAATCTAGTTCATTATCAAAGGAAAAAGTGTATAGAAGTTCATATGCACTTTATTCGAGAGAAAGTCTTGAATGGTGATATTGATCTCATTCTACTGAAATTCAAGATCAAGTTGTAGATATCTTCACCAATCCATTGTGTCTTTGTGAAGTTTTTCAAGTTTTTTTCCTTACTTGTCCTTTTAGATTTTCCATTAAGGGGGAGTGTGCATGACAATGCCACATCTTAATGACCCATTGTAAACTTTTGATACTTCCTCCATTTTGTGATAAGTAAATGTTCACACTTTATCGATTTTACTTGTAAATCCCTTGAAGCATTAGTTATGGGAGGTTCCTTGTTTTATAAAAGGCTCCATAATATGATATAAGTCTTTATATATAAAGCACTTGTCATAAGAATTTCTCGTGGGAAGATCTGTATGATTTCCCTTGTTTATTTTTGTATGGGAAGATCTGTTTGATTTCCCTTGTTTACATGCTATCCTGAATCATTGTTGATGATTTATGGATCTATAAATATTTTTTTTAGAAAAAGGTAATTTTTAATGTTCTTCCCCACTTAAAATCAAGAGGGAGTGTTGGGGAAATAATATCAAGTGGGGATACCATTTAGGTGGACCACCACTTTACACCCCGTGTTATTTTAAAGCTTGTTTATTAAACTTTATTATGTAGGTATTCCACATTTTAGAGTGAAACGTGTAACTGATTCAACCATCCTATATAATTATGGTGATCCCTCACAAGATTGAAAAAAAGGTTAGAATCATGATTGTCATGATCATTTTGATCATCGAACATGTAATTGAGAATCTATCTACAATTGTTATCTTTGAGACTAGGGAGTAAAGTGGAAGTGTTGGGTAAAAGCATTTGTGAAATTATTAATACAGGAAGTGATTCATTTTGAAGTGGGGTTTTTCCTTCAGGTTTCTTCACTATAAATCTAGTGTTCTATTTCATTTACATTTCTTTTATTAATTCTATTCATGTGCTATAATATTCAAAATAAACATCTTAATCTATGTTTAATTAATTACACTTCATAATCTATAATCTTCAGAAATTTAATTGTGGATTTATAATTTTTAATTATACATTCCCTTTAATTTCCTAACATGGTATCAAAGCGAGTGGTTATGCTTGTGCATGATAGATTTGAATGTTTTTGATTTTGGGAGTAAAGAACTTGAAGCTTTTTTCAAATCTACGAAACCCTAGTTGTTAAAGTCGTTGACTTCAAGTTAATCAGGTGAAAAACTCCATATTCCACAAAAATATTATGAAAATTGGATGATTTGTTGATTAAATCTTATTTATAAATTTTTTGTGCATAGATATGTGTTTTTATGACCTTGTCTTTATGTTTTTGGTCCTTCGCAGTTTACCTATCTCATTTGTAGTATTATTTTTACAAACAATTATTCCACGCTCTTTATAGCCATTATAGTTATGTGACTTATTAAAATAAATTTGTTTATTTTGTGGCCTGCTTTGGATTTTTTGAGATTATTTCTATTCTCTAGTGAACTTCAAATTTCTTTAATTTCTACTTATTCGGAGGTTTTAGGTCCACAATTTGATTTTCCTTGGAAGAGTGATGGAATTGTGACATGTGTTCATGCTTTGACTTATGCTAACTCTGTGCCACGTATTTTACTTCTATTTGATTGCAAAGGGGAGTGGGCCTGAAATTCATTTTATTCTATCTTTTTGTTGCAAACCCAAAATTTTTCCTTGGGTACGCTTAATCCGGTGGTTCTAAGTGCCGGACACGGATGTAATATATATAATTGTGAAGCTTTAGCCAATCGAGAAAAGTCCTTGTAGTTTCACCATGTCGAACTTTAATATATCCTTATTTCAATTGTGAAGTGTGAACCAATAAGGACATTCCACACTCTTTACAAAATCTTACTTTTGTTTACTTACTTTTATCCCATGCAAAACCCGATCCAACATAAATGATCCAATTTTCTTCACATTTCATGATGTCAGTCTATTGTTGTCCGTGTGCAGTGGTTAACTAATAAGAATAAGTCATCGTTTCACTACTTTATATTAATACCTTTTCAAAGTTAGTCGATGCAAACCAATCTTGACAAATTTTGAGAGCATGTCCGCATTCTTCCACATATTCTTTGTCCTTTGTCATAGTCGTGTCGAGTGCGGAAAGAGATCCATTAAAATGACTACACGTATATTCGATTTAATAGTCTATTTTTACTATTAATTGGTCTTTTGAATTGTATGTTGCACTACGAAGTGCGACCTAATATAAAAGCACTACGTATATTTTTTTCACATTTTCGACTTTATATATCTTTTACTGCGTGGTTCTTTGTTTGTTCACCACGTATTTCTATTGACTTATTAACCCTGTTTCAAGCCCAATAAACTATTTATTTTTATCAAATTATGAGGACTTCATGTCCACTATCAAGGGGAATCTCTATTAGAATTTTTTCAAACAATGACATGTTTCCTTGTTGACCATGTCGATCTTCGACACGTGTCGTATCTTACTTGCCATGTATGTCTTAGCTTTGTTATGTTTTTAATTAAAATTGTTTTTGTAAAGTTGTAGCTTGACTCGGTTTGAGATCTTTTTACTTACTCGTGAGTTATAGTTAATTTAGGTCAAATTACATGTGTATTGTTTCGAGTTAGATGTGTAACATGTGTTCAAATAGCTCATTTTTAACTATTTTAGATCTCCCAGTGGGAAGTTTGTTTGTGTTTTATAGAAATTTTTCTTCATATTGTGTGTGCATTTATCAAAAATAGCTAGTAATTCTAGTTTTTCAATGGATAAATCATAGTTATTAAATGGAACTAATTACAATATTTGGAGAGTTAGGTTAAAATCTTATTTCATGGCTAGAAATTGTGGGATCTTGTAACTGGTGTGGAAAAATGACCCCTTTGGAAGACATGCAAACCTTGAAAAACTTAGCTCATTCTCTCAAAATTACAGGAAGCTCTATTAATCCCATTATAGAGTATAAGAGATGAATTTTTAATGCATATAGGTCATATGGATTCTCCTACTAATGCATGGAAATAATTAGAAACTATGCATGAAGGTAATTGTCTTTCCAAGATAATTAAACTAATTTTGGAATTGTTTACAACTCCCATGAAGGGGGATGAGAAAATTGTTAATTACCTAGCTAAAATTAAAAATATTAAAGCTCAGTTGGATGGATGTAATTGTGAATTATTTTAGGATAAGCTTATGTATTTTATCATTTAGATAAATATTCATGAAAATTTAGAACTATATCTCCATTCTTAACTCTAAATATCAGAATGAGAATGATTTACCTGATTTGGACACCCTTTCTTCACTACTAATTCAAGAAGAGTGTGTAATGGAGAATTTTGATTCAAAAGAGACTTCCTCTCAAGAATTATTCTCTCAGAATCATAAACCTTCTCAAAATAGGAATAATATCAATCCTAATCAGAAATCTAACATCAGATCAAAATTTAAACCCAATCCTAAATCTAATTCTATTAGAAACAATCAAAATTTTAAAGTGATATTCAATGACACACGTAACAAATTTTGTCATAAAGAATATGATTGTCATGTAAAAATCAACAAATTTGTTAAAAATTCTAAAAATAGTAAATTTAACAATCATAAGAAGATCATAATCAAAATCATGTAAATAATGTTGAGAATTCTATTATCATGTATACTACTATCTCAACCTCAAATGATAATGAATGGATCCTAGATAGTGGTGCCTCTAGGAACATGACATGTATTTTGGTATCCTCTTAGATGTTGTAAAATGTGAGGAAAATATATATCTAGGAGATAATTCCATCATTAGATCTGTAGGTTGTGGAAATGTTAAACTGAAAAATGGAATAATTAGGAATGTCTTGTATGTTCCTTAGTTGAAAAAGAACATTTTATCTTGCTCTTAGTTAACTAAATAAAACTATAAAGTTTTATTGTTGCAAGATAAATGGTATGTAAAAGATGAACTCAATAATGTTATTACATATGGTATATATATATATATATATATATATATATATATATATATATATATAATGGATTTGTTTCTGAATCTTGATTTTCTTCTTCATCTAGAAATGATCTTCAACTTTGGCATGAAAGATTAGGACATGTAAATTTTAGAATTTTTATGAAATGTCTCACCTAAATCTTGTAATTGGTCTCCCTAAGATGAAATATGATCATGAAACATGTGAAATTTTCCTACGTGGTAAGCAACATGTTGAACCATTTCACAAACATCATGATCCAAATTCCTCTCATCTATTAGAGTTGATTCACAGTGATGTGAGAGGTCCACTTGAAGTTCCTTCTCTCATTGGAGCTTTGTATACCATGCTTTAATGATGATTTCTCTAGGATAACCCGGTCTTACTTTATTGAGAAAAAGTATCATGTCTTATTTAATTTTTAAGAGTTTAAAGCCCTTTTTGAAAATGCTTATAATATGAAAATAAAAATAATTAAAACTGATAATGGAGGTGAATACATCAACAAAAAATTTGATGAGTTTTGTGTGTCATGTGGGATTCAGAGAGAGTTGACTACTCCATATTCCCCACAAAAAAATGGCATTTCAAAAAGTAAAATAAGACTATTTTAGATATGGCTAGGACTATGATTCATGAATAAAATGTGTTTAAGTTTTTATGGGAAGAAGAAATGAATATTGTTGTCTATATCCTAAATAGAGTTCCCTCTAAATCTCTTCATAAAAATACTCCTCATGAAGTATGGACATATAAAAAACCAAATATTTCTCATTTAAAAATATTCGGTAGTCCTTTTATCTTCATTCCAAAATTTAAAAAGAAGAATCTTGACCCAACCTCCTATTCCTATATTTTTGTTAGTTATGGTTTTCGAACAAAAGGATTAAGATTTTATGACCCTTTCTAACATGACATATTAGAAAAAGGAATGTTTATGTCTTAGAAAAAACATTCTATTATGCTTATTATGAACCTAACTCTATTAGATAAAACATTCTTTGATTCTTCGTTAATCATACATTCCCTTTAATTCCCTAAAAAAATCCCTCAATGCCTTCCGAATGAATGTGACAAACTATGTATACTTTAGAATGATTAAATCTATACATTGTGGCTCTTCTTTAAAAATTTCTTATATTTGGTTGTCTCTTACCTCTTTGTTCTCTCATTTTATGTTGTGTATGAGTTATACTTGCAGGTTTTCCTTTTCTTTGTGTTTTGCAATGTGTGGAATGAGTAGATTTTCTAGTCTTTATTTATGGAAAACTTTTCTCGCCCTCTCCTTCCTTCATTTCCTTCTCATTTATCCCTCATGGAGATTGATCCCCTTCTTCTTGGTGTTATCACCTCCTTTCTTAGTTTAGGATTTCATTTCTTGCATACTCTTTAACCCCGGTCCCTATGAATGACTAGTTTAGGCTTATATAGTTATGTTCTATGCTTTAGGATTAGTTTAAGAATTAGATTGTAGGTAGAGGAACCAAAATTATTTAGACGTTTGTCTCAAGATACAAGTCCCATACTTGGACACAATCCTAGGTTGGCCTATAATTATGGATTTTTCATGATCTAGATAAGGGTGTAATTCTAATCTCCAAACAATTTTGGCATGCCCACCGGGACAATATCAAGAGATTTATAACTTCATATCACCAAGATTGACATGTTCTCAATGGTATTAAACCTTTAGAGGCATTTCTCAGCACATATGGAAACTCCATTAATCCAAAAACCCATTTATCTCATCTACAAACCTTTTCCTTTCTTCCATTTTCCCTCTCATTCATGAATTTGGGCAATCATGAATTCATTTCCTCATTAAACCCCTTCGTTTTAAGAGTAGTATCATTCCCCTCCATCTCATTTTTTTCAAAAATAACCTTGAAATATGTTTTATTAGCCTTTTCATGGAAAATATATTTATGAATTGAGACCCACAAACCCATATGGTTATCGTTTTAACCATAATGTCACTCAAGAATAAGGGTATGCTGATTATGGAGAAAATTTTATAGTTGAAGATGATTTTTTAGATTAAGATCCAAAGGATGGATCCAAGTATGTTGTATATCAGGGATACATGTCAAGTGAAGGTGGTTCAATTTTGTTTTAGTGTACCATTTCCATGGGCTAGTCCTATGTTAACTTGATATAGCCTTCAATAAAAGCTAAACCTTATGGTTGAATTGTCTCCTCAAATATTAGAGTGGGATGTGTTATTAGAGGCTCATAAATCTATTGGTAGGAAAACCTGTCAATGGGGGAATTACTCACTACCATCATATGACTCTCCCATCCCTTATTTCCAACCTACAAAATCTCATACTAAGATCCATGTCAATAGTTTCCTCAAAGCTTCACTTGCTGGTCATCCTCATCTAAAAGAAAATTTTGCACCTCCTATATAATTTGAACCTCGGTAAAATGAGCCAAGATTTCAATCCTTTCCCCATTTTGGGAACCCAAATTCATGTGTCTAAACCTCTTGTTCAAACACCCGAGGAATTACGGCCATCACCTGTCACTCTTCTAACCTCTCTAATAATATCACAATTAGATGTAAAGTTTATGCAGATTGAAGACACAAGTAAAGGAGCTACAGATCTTGTTGTCTCCTGAAAACTACTCTGTGTTTTCATAGCCAAATTCAAATTTTTTGAGCTCATGCCCTCCATTGGTGTTTAATCCAAGTTAGAGATTTAAGAAATTAGCAAAAGTCGTGCCCTTGTGCTGTTTAAATCTCTGTTTTGCTCGTTTTGAGAAATTCTCCATTTCTCGATCTGTGCATGTAATATCCTCTTTGCAACCTCCATTTTTTATCGAAATTGTTCACTTGTTCTATGGCTCGGGTCATCAAATAATTTTTGCCTCCATGCCTCTGGTTCATGAAGGAAATTCAAAAATTAGACTCAAAACGATGAAGTTTTCTTCCTCTACGTATTTTCCACAGTCGGGATGACAAGCGTCTTTTCCCCATCAAATTTTGGCTCCAATGAATGTAGGTATGTGGTCAGATCCTATTGGATGGGGAGGAATGGGATTTTTGGTGAACTTAACACTTTTGGAAAAATGGTAAATTTTCCCGTGGCCTCGATCAGGCTATAAAGGAAAAATTCAAAGTTGAAGCCCGCAGGAAAAAGTCAAAGTTGAAGCCCATTGTTGAAAAGTAAAATCGACGAGCGGGCCATCGGGGCACTTTTGGAAATTTAACCAAATTCCCAAAAGTGAAGTAAAAGTTCTAGAATGCTCCGCGGCTCCGCCAAGGTCTCGGGCTCAAGTTGAAAAGTCAAAGTGGAAGAGCAGGCCGGCGGAGGAATTTGTGTTTTTGAGCCTTTTTGTAAAAAAAGTGAAAAGTTAAAAAATGATCTCGCAGCCCGATCAAGCTATAAAGGAAAAATTCAAAGGTGAAGCCCACCGTTGAAAATTCAAAGTGGGAGAGCGGGCCATGGCGGAGGAAATTGAGGTTTTGAGCCTTTTTCCCAAAAAGGTTAAAATGTTTAGAAAAGAGTCGTGACCCTGTCTCCAACCAGAATGTGCCATGTGTCCTAGTCAAATCGGAGCAGCGGGCTAGCGGAGGAAATTGAGTTTTTGAGCCTTTTTCCAAAAAAGGTTAAAATTTTGAGAAAAAGGCCGCGACCCCATTTCCAATCAGAAGCAACCACGTGTCTAAGTTGAAAAGTCAAAGCGGGGGTGTGGGCCAATTTGTTCCAAATTTCCAAATCTCTAAAAATCACAAAATGCAAAGGGCTTTCCCGTAACCACTCCAATCCCTTCCTGCCACATGGATGACCTGATTTCAGAGTTAGAGGAGAAAATCTAATGGTCTATATTTAAACTGGAAAATTGAATGTAATGATTTGCTTTGCAAGATCTAGTTTTTAACCCGCCATGAGCGTTTTCTTCACAACAGAGGAATTTGAAAAGGTGTTGAGGATTTGTGAAGTTGTAACGGTTTCTTGCAAAGAATATAATGGCTTCTTGATGTCATTCCAAGGGCTAGCGATTGATTTCAAAAAGACCAGAGTGCTATGTACCTGGAAAAGACAGAAAATGCCATATTTCTTCTATTTTCTCTTCTTCCTCGAATTTCTTCCATTCTCAAGCTATGTACAAACTCTACTCAAGATTCAATAAGAAAAGAAGGAATTTTTGCCTCTTTTATTGAGGAATTAATTGGTACTTTGTGACCAATGAGTTTCATTCGGTCTTGTAGCTTCTCTTATGATTTGTTTTTTCTTTTGACTATAAATGCATGTAAATGAAATTTATAATTAATGTGTGTGGGCATCTAATATTTTACTCGCAACATTAGTTTCTCCTACCTCCATTCTCACTCCTTTTCCCCTTCTCAGACAAATTTCTTCTCTAGTGAGAAATTTCTAGCTTTGCCACAGGGTCAATGGAGTGCCCCCTGTTGATCTCTCGGTCAAAAGGCCACCATTGAAATCCACATTTTCATGCATGCACATACAGAAGCTGCACCATTCAAGTAGAGGGACTTAGATTCCTATAGTGTTGGCTTGAAACCCACCAATTTTCCACAAGACAAATTTTCTCGCCAATAATTTTTGGCGCCCACCATGGGGCACATTTTGTAGCATCTCGCAACTAAAAATGGCCTCAAGGTCATAAAATACAAAAAAAAAATTCTAGAAGAAACGTTTCTTGAGATTGGATAATCACATAGACTATATGGACGTAAATCATGGCTATTATGGGAAATCCTCCTGTTGAGAGACCTGATTTACTCTTTCACATCCAAGAAGACATTTCTTCCGATCCGAGAGAAGTTATTTAGTATAAGAGAAAAAGTGTCAATCATTACGTCATTTCCATAAGGATTTTGGACTTGGAAGCGGAATGTCTTTGTCGAATTGGAAAGGCAGAGACAAATTTTAGCATCCCAGAGAAGAGCATAAACTTTCAAGTTGGCTGATAGAAGATACACCTAAGGAAAGAGACAAGAAGGAAAAACTAACCCCATTTTTGAAGAACTTCAATGAAGACAAGAGCTACTCAGAATTCAAGGGCCTCCCCTTTGTCAAGCAACCTGGTCACATTGAGAACCTGAGTGTTGTTAATCCTTTGGATGGTGAATTTCCATACATCAATGAGAACCTTGATGATTTCACTGACGTAGAAACCGAAGAAGAACTTAGAGAAAGAGAAGCGAGAGTGGAAGAGGAAATAAGGGCTCAACTTGAAGAAATTGAAAGACTTCAAGCCGAGGTAGACAAGAGAGCAATAGCAGAGGCTATAGCTTTAGAAAGGTGGGAAGATAGAAATAGAAATAGAATGGGGATCATGAGCGTGATCGTGATCGTGAGGCCCGTAGGCCTAATGTACCATGGGGAGGAAATAATGGTCCACTTGATCTTCCACAACCACTTCATGACCTCACAAGAGGCTCAAGAAATAACTTTCTAAAATTCAAAGGGGATGGTTCTCAGCTCCCTAAAGAACATGTAGTAGCATTCATCACTACTTGTGGAGTGTTGGGAGTTGAAGATGAAGATGTTTTAGTTAGGCTCTTTGTGGAGTCACTCCAAGAAAAAGTCTGTTGAATGGTTCTGCATGTTACCCCAAGATCTGTCACATGCTGACAAGATATAAGAAGTGATTTTGAACATAGGTTCAAGAGCACAAAATATTGTCAAGATCTATTGGTCTAATTGGTTCAGATGAAGAAGGAGACCTATGAATCAATGAGATACTTTGTAGCAAGGTATGATAGGTTGGCAAGAAGGATCCCAGAAGATG
Organism: Taxus wallichiana var. yunnanensis; assembly: GCA_018340775.1. Taxonomy (NCBI): domain Eukaryota; kingdom Viridiplantae; phylum Streptophyta; class Pinopsida; order Cupressales; family Taxaceae; genus Taxus; species Taxus wallichiana. Next base: position 810,606,968 of record CM031240.1, on the reverse strand, counting down.
TGGTACCCTCCGAAAATAACTTAAAAAGGTTCTTCATTAGTGCTTTTCCATCGAAGTTGGTTTCTTCCTCAGAAGAGCCCAACTGAGAACATTGAGGGAAGCTAAAGACTTTGCAATTGATACTGATGATGATCTAATTATTTCTGGAAAATTGAAAGGACCAAATGGGAAGCAAAAAAGTTAGAGTTCATATTCATTCTCCAGTGATCCAATGTTCCAAAAAATGGCAAATGACCTAGTTGCTTTGAAGAAGCAACTATCACAAATCACAATGAGGAATGCTCCAAGGAGACCAAATCCTCCTGATAGACCAAGAATTTCTCCACCTCCTCGTAGGATTTCTCTTGAAGCACCACCATTCAATGCCATCTATGACACTAGGGAATTAGAAGAAGGAATAGACATTAAGGAAAATGAATAAGAAAGCATGGATGACTATGAAAACTATCTTGAAATTGAAGAGGTTGGCATGCACAATGGCCTGATTGAATACATTGATGATGAGGAGGAAGGTGATGAAGAAGCTCCAAGTTTTTCATGTGTTGTTTTCACTCGTACATAGTCTAAGAATGGTGTCTCGGCCTCAGGCAGTTATGGCTAGCGAGTAGGAAGAACAAAGAAGATAGCTCTTCAAATCCTCTACTAAACAAGATCTTCGTGAGGGGATCACCATTACCACCTTCCATAGAATCAACTAGAGAGAAATCGAGACTCATTAGTTTTCAAGGATCACACTACTATGCCAAGTTAGTTATCGATTTTTCTCCCAACTCAAAATTTGTTAAGAGCAATTCTCTTCTAAATGTTGTTTCTGCAAGAGCATAGATTTCAATCAAAGGCTACACCCCCATCTCCTTCCAAGCCAATTGCTACATTTGAAAAGGATAACCCAGCACCAAAAGTAACAAAACCCCTATCATTTAAATCCTCTCCCACTACTGGAACCTCTTCCTCATCTACCATAACTCCATTTGACTTTGTGGAGCATGCAAGCAAAACCAAATTTCAGCTCTCTGAGATTGAATACCTACAAACACATCCTGCCCAACTTGATAGATTCATCAAGGAAATTTGTGGTAGTAACCCTTTTTCTTCAAGCCTAATCTCTAAAGGCCTATTACCCACACCATCCATACCACCTTCTCAAAACATGTTAGCCCTCAGTGCCTCCACCACCAACAGAGTTGAGCCTTTTTACCTGTCACTTCTCATCAAAGGTTTCCAGCTGAACAATTGCATTATAGATTATGGAGCCTCAGATAATGTGATTCCAGAAAAAGTTACAAATTCTCTTGGCCTCACTTTAACCCAGGTAAACGGTGCATGCTACTCAATGGAATCCAAAAAATTCCCATTGGTAGGAAGGATTAAGGATGCTCAGGTTGCACTAGCTGATTACCATGATAAGAAGGTACTCTTGACCATTTTGGTGGCAGACATCCCAACATCTTTTGGGATGTTGTTGAGTAGAAGTTTTTACAGAGATCTTGGTGAAGAAATAAAAATGGATTGGTCATCTGTAACTATCCCAGTGAAAGGAGAAATGAAGAAGCTACTGCTAGTCAGGAAAATGAAATTCACAGTAAGGAAATCTGATGATCCAAGAGCTAACATCCTCTTTCAAGATTGTGGGCTAGGAAACTACTTCCTCACATCACAAAAGGAAGATAAATTGCCACTCCTCATGGAAGAATAAGATCATATTTGGATGATGGAGTATAATGGCAGTCATTCTAGAGTAGGTTCAGGAGTTGGTGTAGTATTATACTCTCCCTCCAATGAGGTATATCCTTTTGCTTACAAGCTGCAATTTGATAATACAAACAATACTGCAGAGTATGAAGCATTTCTCTTAGGCATGAATGTAGTAGAGGACATGGGAATCAAGAAGATGAGATGCAAAGGTGATGCTGAGATTGTGGTGAAGCAGGTCCACCAACAATATCAGGTGAAAAATCCAAGGCTCGGGCACTATAGAAATAGAGTGTGGGACTGCATTGAATCCTTTGATGCATTCTCCATTGAAGCTATCCCTAGGGAGAAAAATGAAAAGGTTGATTCTCTAGCAGTGTTAGCTTCCTTAGTGACACCTCATCCTTCTTTTGGCAAGGATAAAGTGACCATTGAGATGGTGTTCAGACCCAACATACCAGATAATGCAAATCACTGGTAGGTCTTCAATGATGATAATCAAATCCTAACCTTCTTAGAACAAAGGGATAACTTCAATAATTTGTTCTTTGAAGGAAGTGAAAACCCACACCGTGAATCAATCCCCAAAGAAGAGAAGGAAGGAATTGAGGGAATTGATGAAGAGGGAGTAATCAAACTAAAAGGAAACAAAATCCCCAAAGGCCTAGTTTCTTTGGAAGACCTCTTTGACAAGCATGACAGGTTCATCCAAGAGAAATAAAAACAATCTTCTCGGTGTCCATCTGATTTTGATCAAGAAAACATTAGCACTTCAGAGAATCCAAGGATGGTTAACATTGGTAAATGTTGCTCACCATAAGAGAAGAGAAAGTTTGTTGCTCTGCTAAAAAAGTACTCAGATGTCTTGGCCTACTCCTATGATGAACTCAAATCTTTTCAGCCAAAGGAAATGCATCACTCCATTCCTTTGAAGCAAGGAGCCAAGCCCTTCAGGAAAAAACAAAGGCCCTACAATCTAAATATTGTTGATGTTATCAAAGAAGAGGTGACAAAGATTCTCAATGCTAGAATCATTTTCCCCATCCACCATTCAACATGGGTGGCTAACATTGTGCCAGTAAGGAAGAAGAATGGGGAAATAAGGATTTGTGTAGACTTCCAAAATCTGAATCAGGCATTTCTCAAGGACAAATACCCTCTTCCAATCATGGATCATATTTTTCAAGTAGTCATTGGATCTGAGATGCTCTCTTTTCTTGATGGATTCTCAGGGTACAACCAAATCAAGGTGGTAGAAGAGGATTGCAACAAAATAGCCTTCACAACACCTTGGGGCACTTTTTCCTACAACAAAATGCCTTTTGGCTTGATCAATGTTGGAGCCACTTTCCAGAGAGCAATGGACTTGGCCTTCAAAGATTTGAAACACTACATTGTCATTTACCTTGATGACCTCATGGTTTTTTCAAAGAGGAGGGGAGATCATATCAGTCATTTGGAGAAAGTCCTTGCAAGGTGTAGGAAACATGGCATTTCTCTAAATCCAAAGAAGTGCATTTTTGGAGTCACAGAAGGTAAGTTATTGGGACACATTGTGAACAAACATGGAGCACATATTGATCCTGAGAGGGTCAGAGCTATCCAAGCATTAGCCTTACCAACCAGCAAGAAGGGAGTTCATTCATTCTTTGGAAAGGTAAACTTCCTTCATCATTTTGTGCCTGAGTTTTCTAAACTAACTAAGCATATAACTTCCATGATGAAACCTCAAGCAAGTTTCAAGTGGAATAAGGAAGGAAAAACAACATTTGAGGAGATCAAGAAATCCATTGCCAAAGCTCCAACTCTTGTATCCCCAAATTTCAACAAGGAGTTCATCATGTATTACTATGCATCAAAACATACACTCTCTGTTGTCCTTGTTCAGAAAAATGATGAAGGTTTGGAAGCACCCATTACTTTCATGAGTTGTCCTTTGAAAAATCATGAGCTAAAGTACAACCAATTGGAGAAACATGCCTACATAGTGGTCAAAGCTATTAAAAGTTTTAGATTCTACATTCTCAATTCCCATATAGTGGTGATGGTCCCTGGAAGTGCAATCAAGTCCATTTTGACTCAACAAGATCCTGGGGCTAAGAGAGGAAGTTGGATTGCAAAGACCCAAGAGTATTACTTGGAGATTAGACCCTCTAACCTGGTAAGATGAAATGTTTTGTGTAATTTGATTGTTGAAGATGAGGCTCTCAAAGCTCAAGGAGGCTAAAAGATGATGTTTTATCAATCTACATTTTAGAGGACATCCACATGCGATCTTTGTCACCACTCTTGATGAGTGGTATGCTTTGACATTGCTTACTACCTCAATTATGAAGAATTCCCTCCTCATCTTAATTACAAAAAAATAAGAAACCTCAAGCTGAAAGTAGCCAAGTTTGTGATCCGGAATCATGCACTTTACAAGAGAGGCCTAGATGGTTGTTTCCTTAGGTGTGTAGATATGGATCAAGAAAAAAATGCTCGGGGCATTTCATGATCAAAATGTGGTGGACATTTCTCAGCAATGGTCACCACACATAATATCCTCGAGAGGGAGATATTATTTTCCATCCATCTTTGCAGACACTCAGGATTGGGTTTCTAAATGCAAATCATGACAACAATTTATTGGAAAGCTACAACTAGTTGTATTGCCATGCAGCTGTGGTGATTGAAGAACCATTTCAGCAATGGGGGCTAGATTTTATTGGTGTTCTCGAATCCTCATTCTAGTGCAAGGCATACTTATGTGTTCACTATAACTAATTACTTCACTAAATGGGTGGAATCTACCCTAACCAAGCAAGCCAACTCAAAAAGCAGTCTACAACTTCATCAAGGAGAATATCATTGTTTGTTTTGGGATACAAAGAAATTTTTGTAGACAATGCCACCTATTTCTCTTCCAAGGAGCTCACAGAGTTTTGTTATGGATTTGTAATCTCCCTATCTCACTCTTTTGATTACTACCCATAGGAAAATGGGCAAGTTGAGTCAAGAAATAAGAACATTGTGACCATTGTCCACAAGCTAGTAGATGAGAATCAAAGGAATTGGCACAAGAAGTTATATGATGCATTGTGGGCTGATAGGATCACTCCTAAGAAGGCAATAGGTATGTCACCTTTCCAAATGTTGTATGGAGTTGAGGCAGAGATTCCCCTCACAATTGAGATGCCAGCTCTCAAGTTGCTGCAAGAAATAGAAGATGGTCAATACAAAGACTCCATTGACAAGAGGATCCTCTTCTGGAGAAGCTAGAAGAAAGTAGATGCCAAGTGGTGGATAGAATCAAAGAACACCAATTGAAAGTGAAGAAGATATTTGACAAGAGGGAAAAGGCAAGAGAATTCAAGGTTGGATATTTTTTCCTATTGTGGGACAAGAGAAGAGAACCAAAAGGCAGCCATGGAAAGTTTGATTCATTATGGCTTGACCCATTCCAAATTCGGGAACTTGTGGTGAGAATTTTTTCTCCTCTCATACTTGGATGGAACACCATTGGAATTGCCTTGAAGTGGGAAATACTTGAAACTATATCATCAGTGAAAGTGGGTTGTCCCCCACCTTGTACCATAGGTGATTTCGTAGGTGTGTTTTTTTCCCTTTTCTGTTGTGTGGTTTTTGGTTTTGTTTTGTTTGGTTTTTGTTGTGTGTGGTTTGGCTTGTGTGTTTCCTCCTTCTTTCATTCTTTCTCAGAATTGTACATGACTCTACAAGGCCCAATGGATAAGGCACTGGTCAATGTAATATGTTTTGAAACTTGAGATTCTAGATCCTCATGTCATGCCCTAGCCATGCCTAGTTCACACCATGTCCCCAAGCTAGAGCCAATTGTTGTCTCCGAAAACTGCTCTACATTTTCATAGCCAAATTCAATTTTTTTGAACTCATGCCCTCTCGTTGGTGTTTAAGCCAAGTTAGATATTTAAGAAATGAGAAAAAGTCATGCCCTTGTGCTATTTAAATCTTTGTTTTGCTTGTTTTGAGAATTTCTCTATTTCTCGTCTCGTGCACGTAATATCCTCTTTGCAACCTCCATTTTTGATCGAAATTTCTCACTTGTTCTATGTCCCGAGTCATCAAATCATTTTTTTCCTCCATGCCTCTAGTTTGTGAAGGAAATTAAAAATTGGACTCAAAACGATGAAGTTTTCTTCCTCTGCGTATTTTCCACAATCGGGATGACGGGTGTCTTTTCCCCTGTCAAATTTTGGTTCCAATGAATGTAGGTGTATGGTCAGATCCTATTGGATGGGGAGGAATGGGATTTTGGTGAACTTAATACTTTTTGTCACTTTTGGCAAATTGGTAAATTTGCCCCGCGGCCCCGATCAGGCTATAAAGGAAAAGTCAAAGTTGAAGCCCATTGTTGAAAAGTCAAATCGACGAGTGGGCCATCGGGGCACTTTTGGAAATTTAACCAAATTCCCAAAAGTGAAGTAAAAGTTCTAAAATGCTCCACAGCTCGCCAAGGTCTCGGGCCCAAAGTTGAAAATTCAAAGTGGAAGAGCAGCCGATGGAGGAATTTGTGTTTTTGAGCCTTTTTGTAAAAAAGGTGAAAAGTTAAAAATGATCGCAGCCCGATCAGGCTATAAAGGAAAAATTCAAAGTTGAAGCCCATAAGGAAAAAGTCAAAGGTGAAGCCGTCGTTGAAAATTCAAAGTGGGAGAGTGGGCCGGCAGAGGAAATTGAGGTTTTGAGCCTTTTTCCCAAAAAGGTTAAAATGTTTAGAAAAGAGCCGTGACCCTGTCTCCAACCAGAATGTGCCACATGTCCTAGTCAAATCGGAGCAGCGGGCCGGTGGAGGAAATTGAGTTTTTGAGCCTTTTTCCAAAAAAGGTTAAAATTGAGAAAAAGGCTGCGACCCCATTTCCAATCAGAAGCAACCACGTGTCTAAGTTGAAAAGTCAAAGTAGGGGTGCCGCCAATTTGTTCCAAATTGCCAAATCTCTAAAAAATCACAAAATTCAAAGGGCTTTCCCATACTCTCTAATCCCTTCTTTCCATGTGGATGGCTTGATTTCAAAGTTAGAGGAGAAAATCTAATGGTCTATATTTAAACTGGAAAATTGAATGTAACGGTTGCTTTGCAAGATCTAGTTTTAACCCACCATGAGCGTTTTCTTCACAACAGAGGAATTTGAAAAGGCATTGAGGATTTGTGAAGTTATAACGGTTTCTTACAAAGAATATAATGGCTTCTCAATGTCATTCCAAGGGCTGATGATTGATTTCAAAAAAGACCAGTGTTATGTACCTGGAAAAGACAGAAAATGCCATTCTTCTTCTATTTTCTCTTCTTCCTTGAATTTCTTCCATTCTCAAGCTATGTACAAAATCTGCTTGAGATTCAATAAGAAAAGAAGGAATTTTTACCTCTTTTATTGAGGAATTAATTGGTACTTTGTGACCAATGAGTTTCATTCGGTCTTGTAGCTTCTCCTGTGGATTTGTTTTTCTTCTGACTATAAATGCATGTAAATGAAATTTCTAATTAATGTGTGTGGGAATATGATATTCTACTCGCAACATTAGTTTCTCCTACCTCCATTCTCACTCCCTTTCCCCTTCTCAGACAAATTTCTTCTCTAGTGAGAAATTTCTAGCTTTTCCACAGGGTCAGTGGAGTGCCCTGTTGGATCTCTGGTCAAAAGGCCACCATTGAAATCCACTTTTTCACGCATGTACATACGAAAGTTACACCATTTAAGTAGAGAGACTTAGATTCCTATAGCGTTGGCCTAAAATCCACCAATTTTTCCACAAGATAAATTTTCTCACCAACAAGTCTCTAAATAAATGGGCTAAGAATTTTTAGGTCAAGCGAAATCTTCATCAAGATCCTTGTGGAAAACATTATCTTGAAAATGCACCACAACTTATTGAGGTGACCATTTATCTTTGCAGGGCAAGAGATATCTATTTTATATTGGATGTAATTTAAGGATTTTTATGAATCTATGACTCAATTCATTCAAAAGCTTCATGTTCCTTACACTAATCAATCAGTAGGTGAAGCTGAAGTTGTTGAGCACAAAATAAAAGGGGTAGAGTTTTCAGTTATAAGAGGGATGAGTTTGAATCAAATGTAATCCGCGATAACCTAGAGGAAACAATTCAAAGTGAGGAAGACATATTTACTAGATATAGTGATCTACATTACTCCACATGCCTTGAACTTTCTACATTGTTGAAAAAAATAGATTAAGGAAAAGAATGAAGATGAAGGAAACCCACACGCTAAAGTGGAAACAAAGATGTTGGAGAAAGAGAAAACATACCAAATCCAAACTAGATTGTGGCCATATACAATGAAAAGGAAAGCATCTCTACAAGCTCCATTCTTGGATCCAAATGTGAAGAAGATGGGAAACCATACAAATCATCCAAATAGTTCAAAGGAACATTTTCCTAGTCATATATTTGGCTAGTTTAGAGTCAAATGTTGAGTTTCCACCAGTCATGTTCACTTCAAGGCATATGGAGGAGCTTCAAAGCATCAAAGGTCATCCCATGCACCCATCCAAACCAAATGTAGAGAAATTAAAGGATGTGAATTTTCATTTCTGGCCGATACTTTAAAGAACAACAAAGTGTGAGCCACACTTTCACTTCAACCATGTGATATAGTTGCAAAACTGATTACACGGTATAATTTTGTAAGAAAGGGAATCTATTTCTCCCAACCAATATCAGTTTTTGTTTATAATATTTTTCCTTTGGTTATAGTGGGATTAGATTAGGTATGTTTATTACAAATCAAGTGCATTGTGTAGACTTTGCATGTTTCCACTTTTAACATGTATGATTTCCATGTTTAGACATAGTTTTTGTGGGCTTTTGTCATTTTTGCATGGTCCAGGTTTAGAGTAGTTTTCACGGGAAAATTAGGATATTTTGGAGAATTTTCCAAGTTTTAATTATATCTCTAAAGGATCATCTTTCAATTCATTGTTAAGTTCACATGGATTCAGGAGACATGTTTTTAAGGTTTGAAGATCATTTTTTCTTCAAGGCATATGCTTGAATTCACGTCCAATGGATTGCTCAAGGCTAGTGATATTCATCATCTAGCAAGAAAATGTCCCTTTAAATTCACCAAACTATTATCCAAAACTCCACCTTTGTAATTTTGAATGACTCATCAAGTCCCATGTTGAAAGCTGTTACTCCATAATTGGTCCAAATATGGCCATACAAGTGGTCTAGAGATGGTAGAATTGGTTTGGAGTTCGCCATACAAATGTTCTAGAGCTAGAAACAAGATGGCCATGTTGATCCTTCTTCAGTCATATTTGGTATTTCAAGGGCCTTAAATGTCTTTAGGCGGTGGAATCGAGATATTTACATGTGAGATCCATGAATTTAAGGAGTTTAGCCTTATTTCTCCATTTTTATTCGGATAGGGACAATTTTGCCACCCACGTGGAGTGGTGGATTGGGAAAATGATTATTTCATTTAGAATTTACAAAACTTCCTCTCATATTTTTTTGACAATCTTAGAATCGTATCTCCTTTTCTTCCGTCGGAATGAATTTGCTTGAGGCTTAAGAGGTATTGAGTGTTTCATCTCTTTTGGTTTAAAATATTTCATCTCATCATATGAATATGCCAACACATCGAATACTTTTTCAACAATGAAACAAAGTTTCTCTTTTCCTTTGGTGAGAAACACTTTCCTATATTCACGAACTAAGGTTGCTTCTCTATTCCAATATTTACCTTCTCAAAATCGGCATTGCTACTAAAATATTCCTTAGCCTTATATTTCACAAATCTATCATGCCTATCAAATAATTCTTCAAGTAAAACTAGGCCCTTATGAATCTTATTACCTTTTAGCTTGAGCACTCCATCAGAATCAACCTCTTCAGCTTCACCTTTTCCTTCCTCTGAAGTTGAATCATGGGATGAAGAAGTACTTCCCTAAAGAAAATGTTGTTAAAATTGTCTTGCTACTCGAGGAAAGAGAGGATATGTTTATCATCATTGAACACTTTCCAATGGTTGACATTTTCAGAACACTTGGCTGCATATCATCTCAATAGAATATTTTTCCTTGTCAAAGGAAGGGTGTGGTATTAATAGAGAAGTTGACATAACAAGAGAATCAACTTTTTCATTTTTTCATGGGGAACAACTTGTATAGAGAAAGCATCAAAGGATTCAATGCAATCCCACACTTTGTTCCTATAATTTCTAAGTCGTGGATTCTTCACTTGGTATTGATTTCCAACTTTTTCATGATTACTTACACATCTCCCAGGAATTTTAATTACTTAATGCCCATGGACTTAGTTGTGTCCATGCCTAAGAGAAGAGCTTCATATTCTATAGTATTATTGGTATTTTCAAATTGAAGCTTAAAAGAAAAAGGAAACAACTCACCTAATGGGGAAATCAAAACCACACCAACTTTGAAGCCTTTTGTGCTACAATGGCTTCCATCAAATTCCATAGTCTAGATAGTATCTTCATCTTACTCTAAGATAAGGGGCACATGATCTTCTCCTTTAGAAGTCATAAATTAGTTCCCATGTCCATTGTCTTGATAAATAATATCAGCTCTAGGATCTTCTTATTTTTGCACTGTATATTTCATTTTCCTCGTCGGAAATAAATTTTTCATTTGGCCCTTGACTAGAATACTTGTTGAAGACTAGTAAATTTGAATTTATCCTTCCAAATATCTAAAAAATAATCTACTCAATAACATCCCATATGAGGCCGAGAATGTCCACCACTAAGATAGTCAATAAGACTTTCTTTTCAGGAAAATTAGCTAAAGTAACTTGGGCATATTTTATTCTTCCCACAAGTGAGACTTCTTTAGTTTCCATAGAATAAAACTAGCCTTTATCCCGTGTTAGGGTGAGACCAAGATTATTAGCTACTTTAATTGGTATCACATTGTTAGAAGCACCTAATTCTATGATACAATTGTTCAATTGGTATCCTCGACAAGAAGAGAAAGATAGAATGGTTCAATCTTGTCGGTCTTGGATGTAATTAATGCTATAATTTTTTGAGATGGCGGGGAAGGAGGAGTTGGTAGTAACCCTTTAGAAGAGGGTGTGAAAATATTGGGCTTTGGGTTACTACCTTTGATAAACCAAACTAGTTTATCAAATCAAATCAAAGTAATATGTGAATAAGTGTAAAAGTGTGTAAAAGGAAAGTGTGCAAAGTACAAGATAGAAAATTCTCTTGAATTTCTTAGAGATGTTGCTCAATTTGTTTCCGAATGGTGAGGTTTTTGGGTGATCTCACACCAAGAGTGAGTTTTGGCGATCTCATGCCAAGGACAAGGTTTTGGGTGATCTCACACCAAGAACAAGTTTGTTGGATGATCTCACGCCAAGATTGAGTTTTGGGAGACCTCGTGCCAAGAGAAGAGTGTTTGGCGAGAGATGCCTATTTTACTTTCCTTCCATGATTCTTCCTCAAAAGTGCCACTACAAATGACACGTCATTGTATGTAATCATTTGCAACTAAATGTAAAATGAATTTTAAAATTGGAGTCAAGTGATTATTCTTGTAGAAGCTGCGTTATGAATCGTAGGAAACTATGTTGAGATGAGAAACTATTTTTTTCCCTAGGACACAAGCATCCAATGCTCTTGTTTGATTTGAGTGCTAGTGTCTGCACTATTTTGTGACTCAAGTATGATTAAGGACATTCTCGTGTTGTGTTTTGTTGCCAATTATGTACTTTTTATGCTATGATATGTAACTATGTGTTGCTTGTAAGGGTGATTTTCTCACCCAAATGATGCCCCCTCATTTGGGGTGCATGCAATGGAAATAGGATATTTTTCCCAAATGATAGGACTAGATACTAATATGCATATCCGAGTGTGGATACTTGTAAGGAGTAGGGGATTTGAATGGTAGAAACCAAGGCACATCCAAAAAGAGAGGCTATTAATAAGTTTTAGTGTAAACAATAACTAGAATATAATAGAAAATAATGTAATAAGAAACAATGAATACAAAATGTACTGCAAAAATTGGGTTTCATACATGGGAAATCACTCACAATTTCACAAGACAATAAGGGCCGAGGTGGCCATATGTAAACAATGAGCAATCATAACATAGGGCATAGCCCACAAACAATAGATAGAAAAGAGTGACATATAATCATGGTTGTGTAGATTATTGCAAGGAAAATTCTACACATGAAACACCCATTAGCATGTTACAAAGATAAATAGTATGTCAAAGCATGTATATATCAATGAAAAGTAAGTGGTGGTAGAAATAAGTAATGAATAATGTAATAATAGAACTGTATTGTGTTGAGTGTGAGAGTAGTAAAGGGAGATGCCCCCAAGAGCCTCAACAGGATTGGTAAAGAGCAATGTCAAGAATCATGCATTGTGTAAGAATATGTAAGAGATCTCCCTTCACTTCTATAGACCAAGTGAATGTGCATATGTGTATATAAAAATATAATGACATACTAGGAATATGGCTAGAATATTAAGCAAGGTGTAACATGTAAGTAGTATAACCTAATAAGACTAAATGTAACCAAGATATGTAGATGATACGTGATCGTGATGGTGTGGTGTGATATGTGAGATATATAGGTTATGGGATTAGTGTTCCCCCTAGTGAGTGTGTGTGAGATGAAGTTCATTTAGAATTTTTCCCTCAATAGTCAATAATTAACCATAGAACAAGATTGCATCATCGGATAATGAAGAAGAATTATGCGAACTAGCGATGTGGTGATGCTCAGAAAGATAATCATGAAGCATGGAGCGGGAGAGAGTAGTAGATTCTAGGAAATAAGTATTGTGAAGCACTAAGCATGAATTGTAGAAACATTTGGTGATGTGAGGTTCATTTAATAATCAAACCTTCAATGGTCCATTATGAACCGTGGAACTAGAGTGCATCATTAGTTAATGAAGAATAAGTATGGGAACCATCGATGTGGTGATGCTCATAAATATGGTCATGAAACATGGAGAGAGAGAGAGAGAGAGAGAGTATTATATGTTAGGAAATAATTATTTTGAAGCACTGAGCATGAAGTGAAGAAAAATTATGTGATGTGAGGTTCATTTAGGAATCAGACCCTCAAAATCCAAGTATGAGCTGTGGAACTAGAGTACGTCATTAGGTAGTGATAATGGAATAAGTGTGTTGAGAATAGATGCTAGAAGAGTGTGATCATGAAGCATAGAATGGGAGATGTAGCAAGTGAACTAGGAGTAGAAAATGGAGACATCAAATGGTGACGTAGGGGGTAAGTGTAATGCCCCAAGTTTGCAAGTGACCAATCAAGTAAATTCATCTAAGAGATCATCAGTGTCAAGGTCATAACCGATGGGATTTGGATCAAATACTTAATAAGAAATAGTGAAATATTGATCATAGAAAGATCCATTGTGGCATAGATTATACATACCCATAGAATATTCTTCATTAGTAAAGGGGTTATGAGCAGGTCATACGCGTAAATGAGTTAGGTTTGAGGTGTATCCAAGGAAGGAATCATTACAAATGGTGATGTGGCAAAAAGGCATGGGAAAGGTAATATCAATATGGTTGGGGTCAAGAGTTCCCCCAATATAGTCGAGCCAAGATTTTCTAAGGGTGATTGGAGAGGAATGGGGTGTACGTGTAATAAAAGCGACAACCTGGAAGACACAGAGACCATAAGTAGTAGTAATGATAACATATCCATGATATAGGTGAGGGAGTGATATGGGGGGAGGAGATCATCGAGTGTGGAACCTAATTTTGTTAAGACTTAATGTGTGAAAATATGTTCAAGGAAAGTGGGATTGAATGGAATATGAGGCCAATAAGATTCATGTATGAATAAGGTGTATGTGAAGGGATCATGATACGATACGAGATGTAACCAAAGGAGATGGAATGAGGTCTAATGTATGTATAGTTTCTTGGAAAGGGATCATGGATGTAGTAGAGGGAAGAAGTTTCTTGAATTGATATTCATTGGGGCTAGTAGCAAACAAGGTGTCTTGGAAGTAGGAATCATCTACGTCATGTTCGGAAAAATTAAGGTTGTGAAAATTTTCATCGGTAAGTTCTAAGACATCAAATCCATCATCGGAATCATCGGTGTTAACATTATCATGTTGGGTAGCATTATCAAGGATGTTAAGAGGAGAAACAACGGATGTAGGACAAGGAGGATCAATAACAGGTGGATTAGTGGGAGTAGTAGAGGGGGTTATGGTAGGAGAAATGAGATCAGTGGTGTGTGTAGGGATGGAAGGGGTGGATGTGGAGGAAAAAGGAGAAGTAATGGGAGTGTTGGATTTTTTGACATCATATGTATCAATATTGTGGTATGGAATTGGATTAAGTGGGGGTATAGGCATGGTAGTGACTGGTTCTATTTGAAATTTTTGAATGGGTTAGGTTCGGTGGAAATGGTATGTTCGTATCCATCATGTAAGAATTTTACACACCGATGAAATGTAGAAGGGACAACATGCATATTATGGAGCCATTGGTGACCGAGTAAGTAATTGAACTAAAATGATATATCAATGATATAGAACAAAGTTGGAAGGGTTTTAGGCCCAACTTATAAAGGTAAGGTGATAGTTCCAATACATCCCAGGGTAGTAGAATCATAACCATAGACAATAGTAGATGATTTGGTGATCTGACTATGAAGAATTTGCAACTATGTGAGTAATGAGAGAGAACATAAATTGATAGCAGATTCATTCAACTAATATGTGCTTAATAAAATAGCAACTAATAATAGTGGTGATAAGCAAATTTTCTAAAGGATCACGAGTGTTGGTACGAGGGATGTCTTCATTACTAAATGATAGGGCATGTGGTAGCTTTTTTAGGGAGTGAATGAGGTGTGTGAAAGCAATAGAGGAATTATCACTGATGATGTGAATGAAACATAAGGCAGCCTCTAATGTATGATCAAAATTTGGTGTAGTGCATAAAAGATCATAAAGGGATATTTTGGTAGGTGTATTCTTTAGTTGTTCAATGATATCATAGCCTTTGGATGTGTCAGTAGGAACAGTAGAGGTAATGGGTGGTGGAATAGAAACATATAGGTTTGTGGGTTGTTTATTGCGGCAAGTGGAGACCACATTAATAGTTGGGTTAGTCATTGGAGGGTTGAAGTGGGGAAGGTGTTGGGTACATACCTACATAAAATTAGTAGGGATGTTAGTCATGTTAGGAACCCTAGTGGGTGCATTTGAAGGATAAGAGTATTGGTCCATAAATTTAGAAGAAGGAGAGAGAATCGAATGCATGTTAAGAAGGTAGGGTTCAAGCATATGGGTTCACCAAATTATTAAATCTTAATTTTATAGTAACTAATGTAATGAATGCTATGTAAATGATTAATGTCCAATAATGGAAAATCAATAAGAAAGAAACAATATGAAACCCTAAACAAGAGAGAGAGAGAAAGATAGGGTGACTTATCCGATTTCACACAATCTGGATATGATGTGGGCGAGAGGAAATGTTGAAATAGAATGTAAGCAATATCATCAAGGCTTAATGAATATTCTAGAACTCATAAATATGTAGGATAGAATATCCCAAGGGAGGACAAGAGAACACGGGTGCTAGTGACTAATCTGGGCACTAGTGTCAGTCAAGTGCTCAGGTTTTGTCCTTTTCTATGTAGGAGGAGATTCATTGCTAACTTCCTTTTATCACTCTGGTTTCTATATACGTTGATGATTATACCAGTAAAATTCAAAGAGAGATACCTAGTTGCACATGCCCACAAACCACATCAAATCTAAAAATAAAGATGTAAAATGTGGAGTCGAGTGACCACGGTGGTCACCCAGAAGAGTGAACTTCATCGAGAACTTAACTAAATTTTAGATTCCATGTATTTTTGTGTGAATGTGTGTGTAATGCTGCCCTAGGATGCCCTTGTGCAAATTTCACATTGATAGTGGGATAAATCTAGAATGTGTGTGATGGAATATAATTCAATTCCCCCTCCTATGATGTGTATGCAGAGTGATGAAGCCATTTTACCTTGTGTGAGTGTGATATGAATTCCTTTGAAGTGCTCTTGTTCCTTTGAATGCAATATTAGGTGGTGATAGGTAATGCTTAGTGCATGGCCCCTTATTTGAGAGCTATCTTTGTGTGTGTGTGTGTCCATATATATATATATAATTACCTTGTTTGAATTTCATAATTGATAGCTAAAAGTACGAACCAAAGTTGTAAAAGGTGACCCAAAAGTAAAAGAGACCCAAAAGAGTAAGAAGGAATAAAATAAGGTTAGGAGCACCCAAAAGGGATAGGATCACACTGGGTGCTAGTGTTTGAGGCCATAAAAGATAAATCATTCAAATACCAACAAGGCTCTAGGTTGTGTAAGGTCAATAAAAGTATAAAAAACAAAGAAAAGGGCCCAAAAGACATTTTCAATCACTAGTTTTCTTCTTTGAGGAATCATGTATATGTTAGTATGCTATAGGACGTAGAAATGTAACCAAGTGCATATATTTTGTGTCTACAATTATTAATCATTGGTCATTGTCAAGATATTTGGTTTTAAATAATGTCTTTGACCGCCATAGGAAAACACCATGCAAAACATAGAAAATTTGGTTATAATGTTTATTATTGTCTTCGATCGCTCGAGAACCTCCATGCAAGATTGGAGGGAAAAGAATGGTGGTGATTTGATCAATGCCACTACGTGGCACTTGCAAAAATTGAATGCATTCAATGCATGCATGACATTTTGGAATACGAGGAAGCTTCTTTGACAAGCTACTACACGTAAAAATCAAAGTCATTTTTAACATCCCCTTACATTGTTTGAATCCCTCCTTTTGGAAGTCGTGCATAAATAATTATGAAGCTATTAGTGGGTCGAACCGAGGTAAATATAGATGTCATATTTTTGGCGTTTAATTTGTATAAATCTGAAAAAGAATTTGGTGTTCTTGTGATTTGATTTAGGGAGATTTTTAAGGAAAAATTTGGGGAAACTCCAATCTATTCTTAGGCATGGAATATGTAACTCAAATTTGTTGTTTATTACGAGATATATATTATTATTGGTTTTTCTTTCTCTAGTTTGGATCTTGTAAACAAATACGATTCATAACAATAATATCCGATACGGAAACTAGATTGAAAGAATATTATCAATTGGGTATTTGATATTTTTATCCCTCCTTGTTGTATTTGATCTAGGTAAAAGATCGTTTTATCCTTGGCTTATTCGTTCTTCATTATTTTGATACATACCTACAATAAAAACATATACAATCGTGATTTCTTTTAATAGACTATATGCTTATTCAATGTTGATAAAAACCCATAGAGTAATTGGGTATAGATAATATAAACTATTCCGTTGTTTGTGTATTTGGTTTTAATAAATGTCTGATTTTGACATGTTGCATGTCATCTTTGCATTCATAAGGTAATATAAATCGACCACACATTCTCTCGAGCTCTATTGAATAATTAATGGTATTCACCTCGGTTGTGGGCAATTGTTCTCTTACTATGTTGATCTTTGTCGATGCTTGGTTTTTTATGGGTCGTACCTTTAGGGACATAGTTGTTGTTGCATTTCGGGTCAACTTCCTTTCATTTTATATAATTATTTTGTCTCTAAACCCCCATTTTATTTTATGATATCAATATTAGATTTCATGGGTAGGGTTCATTTTAAGAGACCTCTTGGAAATCGGAGGTGGAAAATACCTAGCGAATATCCCCGGAACCGGTTTCACGGGAAGGCAAATTTTTTGGGGGTTGTATGAAATTTTTTTGCCTAATTTTCAAGTGGTGTGATAGAAGGATGCAGACACGCGATGGGAGATTTGTTATCGCGCGTCAAAAAAATCATTGACGCACGTCAACAGACCTCATTGATGGATAACACCCTCGTTGACGCGGCGTCAATAAACCTCATTGATGCACGTCAACAAGGTTATTGACGCACGTCAATGAGGTCTGTTGACGTGAGTCAATGAGTTTTTTTGATGCGTGATAGCAAATCTCCTATTGCACGTCTGCAACCTCCGCTCTTTGCTTGCGCATCGAAAAAATATCTGTCACACGTCAACAAACTCTTTGGCGTGCATCTGCTATGCGTCAATATCTGCAGTACCTCCTTATCGCGCATCAACTATCCGTTAGTGTTGCGCGTCAAAAATAACCCCATTGTCGCGCATCTGCAAACCCTCCTTATCATGTGTCAACAACTTACCCCTTGTCACGTGTCTACAGTACCTCCTTGTCGCGCGTCAAAAACTGACCCCTTTGTCATGCATTGACACATATCATCAATCTCTGGTGCTTAGAGTATGCGAGTTCATGGTATTTGTAAGGTACTAGTGGTAGTACCGTAGTATACTACCTGGCGAATCACCTAGGTTTTTATAGGATATTTTTTCAAATGTAGGCTAAGTTGACCCCAAAAAATATATATACTATAAATTTTAGGCGAACAGGACACCGACCCGCTCCGAAAAAATCGCCTTTTCAAATTTCCCTAAAATGAAATTTTCACCATATTACAAATATTCTCCACTAAAATTATCCTTGTTCATGGGTGATTATGGTAATGTGTATTCTTATATATTTTGTAATACCATTTCTAAGATATGGGTCAAGCTAGGATTATACTATTATATAAAACCAATTCTCATAAAGAAGTAAAGAATATGTATTAATTCTCATGACATTTGGTTTGAGATGTGTAGAGCTTTTGAGATCATCGGCAAGTGTTACCTAATTTGTAAGCTCTTTCGAGATAAGTAGGAAGTATTTAATATAAAGAAAAATGTATATAAATTTTTAAAGCTGTGACTTATTGATTAATCGAATCTTCTAAGATTCGTGCACCGCTATTTAGGTATGTAAGGTTTCGTTTTGCATGGGTAACTAATTTGTTTGGTGTTACCTTGTTTTTTTATGAATTGCTTTATTAAATTTCTTATTGAGATATCATATACTTCCATAGTACGGATGGTTTGGTGTTCTTGTAGAAGGGTTATTTCCTACAAAGGGACATGCAAAGTTGTGTTTATTGTACCCAAACTATCTATGATATCTAGAAAGCTTACTTTTATAATTTGATCCATAGAATACTATGTTATAGGAATCTTTTTGTTATCCAAGTTTGAAGATGATTTTGTATGAGATCATTATTTCTTGAAAATGTAATTACATGAACTATATTTCTTGTAACTTAGTAATGATGTTGGAATATTTTGAACTATAACTAGCTAGTAATTGATTTCAGTTATGAATTAGATTTAATTCATTATTTGATGTTACTTAGTAAGGATTGTCTAAATTGTATTAGACTAAATGATCATGAATCAATTTGTTCATATATTTTTGGAAGCAAAAGGAAATTCATGATTTTATCTTGAAATTTGATGTGAATATTGATTAAATGAACTATGTAGGTTAAATGTTAGAGAACTTTATAATATTCTTTATTTCATAATGATGCAACATGATTTGAGTTGATAATCCATGTCAATTCAATGAACTAACCATGCAAACTATTTTCTCTCTCCTACAACATGAAGGATGGATTAATCATTATGACATGCCTGATTTGAATATTGTGCATGATTTTTTCATGCCATGATTATTTTTATTTATACGATACAAATTATTGGAATTAATTGAAAATGCAAAAGTATTACTTTGCAGATTTTTTAAAAGGACATTTTTTCCTTATGGATTATTTGGATTAAGTTGATCATTATTTTGAAAGAATGTGAAATTATTTGATATAATTATTTAATATAAAAACATGTAGTCTTTAATATATAGCTTAGTCAAAGAATGGAATGGATGCATGAGTACTGTGGGGGAACTAGTAAAAGAAGGATGAAGCGGTGTCCGAACTCCTGGATTTTTCTTGCTTGTTAATACTCTGTTTCTTCATAAGTTTTATGTTGTTAGTTACTCGGACCCTTATTGTTAGTTACTCTTCCATGGGTTATCTATGTAGTTTCTTTTTGATGTTTTGAATTGTTTCTCTTGTGGTTATGTATGGGCTTCAATGGTTAACCCCTTGGCCTTCGTGTTTATCTGGTTGTAATCTTTGTATGGGGTAGGGTCCCCTTAACCCTCTTTTACCTCTAATCAAATATATATATGTGTGTGTGTGTGTGTGTGTGTGTGTGTGTGTGTGTGGTTGTGTTATATGAAAGTGTATAAAAATACTTTCACAACATTGTATAAACATCATTGATAAATGTTGATTATGATATTTATTATGTTCTCATGATTTCATTAGTAATGAACAAACATGTATTAATTATTCATTAAAAGACGATGAAATATGCAAGATGAGATGGTGTATATATTTATGGTTCTTGTAAAAATGATGACATTTTAACTTACTTGTTTTTATAGGTTATCATGTATGTATAATATATCATGTAATACTTATAAGTTATAAACTTAAATGAACATGTTGTTGTCCATAATAGTGAAACATACATGAATGTAATAATGTTTATACGTTATGAGAATTGTATCTATAACTATTGTACCTATGCTAGAAAACAACTATGTCATTAGTAAACAAAGAAAAAGGTACATCTTAGTCATTAAGGGATATAGTACATATGTACTTAGTTAATCTAGGTACATTAATATGATTAAGTGATGAATAATATGAGTACTATTTACCCCTAAGATGGAATTGAATATCTTTTCATTTAACTAAGCTAATTCAATCATCATAGGTTGACATAGTTTACCTTACGACGGTGCGGTATGAGGTACTTATACTAGTTGGTGACTCGATGAGTTATTGTATACCTCTATCATGAATTATATAACATAATGAAATTTAGTATAACTTATCCCTAGGATGAAAGCATAATGAAATAACAATGAAGGGTATGTATTATGAAACAACATTCGTGTCATATGAACCTTATGCTGTGCCAAATTAGGATGGATATGGGGAGGGTAACAAACATGTAATGACGTAAGTCATTATGTGAGTGTAACCTTTCCCATAGGGATCCTAAGATGGGACTAACATGATTCATGTGACCCAAATATTGAGTCATGATCCTTGCAGCTTCAGAACTGAAATTTAATTTCTAATCAACGAGAAAATAATTACGATAACTATATTGAGATAGTTGTGTGGTGAATGGAAGATAGGTTTCATAGGCTACTATTCGGTCTCGAAACTATCTTGTTATCGCATGATGTCGGAAAACTATGCACATAGTAGTGCAACTAAATGATTGCATTGTATTTTCACCATTTCTTCTTTCAGTAGTGTTTTGAGCTAGAGGGAAGTACTTGAATACTTTACTAGTGACACTAAGAAGATGCACGGAGTTCTCAAGACCTATAAAAAGGTTTAACCAAAGGTATACAATGTATACTGGCTCGTATAAAGTGATAAAGGGAGATCGAGAAGGATCTAGAACCCTTGCAGTTGCACATGGTTATTGTATGTTGTCAAGATGGATTATGGAATATTAATAATGTTGGATTACTTAGTATTGAGCTAAGTAATAATGTTATTCATTACAACATAAAAAGAATTAAGGGATTTGTAAATATTATTATGTTGGATTTTATCTACTTTGTCTTTAAAAATCATTGAAGGAATAAAAAGGTAATTAAGGGTTATGTATAAAAAAAAATTCCCTTAATTTGGATTAATCATAACAAGGGTGTTACACACGACGTCCAATTTGTGGAGGGGTATTTTTAGCTTCATGATCACATCCGGCTGAACTAGAAGCATGTCATTAGAGGATTGAGGCACAAGAGGTTGTAGGTTGATCTAGAAAATTTTCATTATTTGACAACAATGGGGTTGCATATCAATTATGGTGGAAATGTTTTGTGGTGTGAGTAATTTTTTTAATGTGATTCAGATTTTAGTGTTCATTTTGTTCATGTGTGGTGTGTGGATGTTGGAAAAATAATTGTATAGGATTTTAAATGATTGCAAATATCCTTGATCGTAATGATCCAATGACTATCATAGTTCATTGGAAGATGATCGGTCAATGAATACATTCATTGGAAATAGTGATCATGTGCGAGAAAAATCTATAAAATATTATGCGTATGATAGGATTCACTTTTCGAGTTCCTAAGTGGAAATTTCACATTATAAGGGGATCATGACACCAATATTCCATTTCCATTATGTGCCAAACCAAATAAAGTCAAGCGCATCTTCTAGTGGCGGTGTTAGTTTTCTATTTTGGTCGAGATCAAGTGGCGGTGATCAATAATAATGGCTGCAATTAAGAACATTATGATTCTTATAGGATGTAATATAAAGTCTCTTTCAGTATGTGTTCTATTGTGTTGTTTTGTAATAAGTGATTTGTTATTCCTATATACTTCCCTAATGTACAAGCATAGTGGTGAGCAAAAATACCGGTGTAATTGAATTCATGGATCTTGAAAAGGTTTGTGGGAGATCTAAAAATCACACTATTTGGATAGTTGATAGGTATTGTTCACATAAAGGTTTGTGGTAAGCTTTTTTAAAACCATGGAAGGGGAGAGCCTTTATTTTGTACTACGGTTATGAGTCACATAGTTGGACATGCCACGGGGGTGAGCATAATGTAGATGAGAGTGTGAATTTTTTTCTACCTTGTTTGGACTAAGGGGGAATGTTAGGAAATATATTAGTGCATACATTATTTAATATTGCTAGTTGTTGATTTGTTAAAACAACTTATGCTTATTTATTGTTACGTGAGTAACAATTACACTTATTTAGATAATTGTTAAAACCATATCTACGTAATTATAGGATATATATTTCCCATATATTTGTAATTTATACGGGTGATTAAAGAAGAGGTAGATATAAATCTTATTATTAATATGTGTATTTTGTTTTAATTTCTTAGTGCATGTGTTAAATCTATGTTAAGCTTCTCTAACACCTATCATTATGAATATTCCAAGAAGAATTAATTTAAAAAAAAAAAAGCCACATAGTTGTATAAACTACTATACATACATGTATGTATATATTTGCATATACGCATGTAATGTATATGTATGTATATGCATACATGTATATGGGGGAGATGGCTGCATGGACACCCACCCCCATTTCCTTGAATGGGAGTAGGATGACCATATCATCCTCTCCCCTTTGTATTTTGGTTAAGGGGAGTGTATGTAATGAATACCTTGTCCCCACCTTTGGAAAGGGTGAGGCAGCCATGTCACCCCTATGTATATGATTTAAACATTAAAAAATGGGTGGGATTGAATACCCACCTCAATAACTTGTGATGTGTTTTCCAACGGTGACTATAACTTTTAAAAGCATTGTATTATAGCTATATAAACTCTATACATGTATCTATATATTTTCTATACACATACAATGCATATGCATTTATATACAAATACATATATAAAATAAATCTCTACAATGTAAATGCATATAGCCAACAAGAAAGAAAACTAAAATCGAGATCTAACGGAGAAACCCATTTATGATATTCCACCCATTTGGGTGTCATTTCAATGGAGGCCACACTGTATATTTGAATAAGAAACTAAACTTGATAACAAAATGTTATGGAAATATCTTTAACCATATGGATGAGAGGTAGAAAAATACCTCTCAACATTATACTCAAGTAAAGAACTCCATGAGATCTTAGCTCTCCCAATCCTCCTCCATCCCCTTGCACAAACTTGCAAATGAGAGAATGGAGGGAAATAAAGAACCTTTATAATTTCTCAATGAGAAATTAAGACAACATTAGGGCTTCCTAAATCCTATGGCCCAAATTTGTTTAATACTAATGTTTTCTTCTAATCCCTCATTAGCCTTAAGTTGTATAGGAAGTCCTAATAAGATTATTAAATTAATTATGCCTTGTTATTTCTTTTAATTTCAATCAATAGTTAGGAGATTAATTTGACCAAGAATTAAATATGAATAATGGGATTTGTGTGGGTTTGAATTAAAGTAATTTTAATTATCTTATTGCATAAGATTTATTAGTTATATATAGACACTAAGAGGTGATATTAAACTAAAATCATATATTAAAAATATTTTAAATTCTTATTTTATTTAACCATAAAATGCATTTAAGTTCCCTTGATAAGATAAAAATTTGGGTTGACTTAAGTCATTTGAGAACAAAATCACCAAGTTAATTATTAATTGACTTAAATCAAATTTAAAACCTTATGATCGTGGAATAGAATCGATCTAATTAAAAAGAAATTTCAACTTCCTTCTCCATTCCACATCATCGTGTCATTCTAGTGACCATAGTTGTGTGTTTTCCTTTTAAAAATAATTGTGCTTGTTTGCATATTTGGGCATTACACAAGTTCTATGGTTAAATTGATGGTTTCATTCTATGTGCATTAATTTCTATATTGTTAGTTTCATATCATCATAGTCTTGTGGGAGAACTATGTGGTTTTGAGACCACTTCATTTTATTGTTATTTAGACGACACTCAACTATTGAGGGATAGTTGGGGCTAGTCACTCCAAAAATATTAACCCCTTTTTGAGTCTCTTCATCTTAGAGGAAATAAAAACTATGGTTTGATAGGAAAGAAGACAATTTAGCTATAGTATATGGTCATATCCACATTATAGTCTCAAAACTAGAAGAATACATCAAGGAAAACTTATACGAAGAAGTTAGCACTACATAGTTAGGGATTTCTTGGTGCATAATGCCATACATAAGGGTAGGATAGGTCAATAAAAGAGGCAAAAAAACTTGAAAAAACATGGTTGGGGATGAACGGGCCTAAAATATTGAAGGAATCACTTAAACTAGGAGATGACCATTTTTGTGCGGTGCATTAAAACTTAGCTCAAGAGAAATAATGAGAAGGCATCGTGGTCAAATCATATAATTGTACCCCATTGTTTGTCATTTTTTGTTCCGCAAAAAAATGTCCACAACCAAGATTTGATAAAACATGTATAAAATGATGAAACACGTATTTTTAAGAGCTTGAATATACCAACGCATAGTGCATCATTAATTTACTTGATTTGTTTTTAAAATAAAAGATTTATTACATTGACATGTTCTCTTTACAATTGGAATTAAGTTTCATTATTTTCATTGACATCAAATAACTTCTTCGTATATAGGAAAGGCCATTGGAAAGTTTGTTTTTGTTGATAATGTTTTCATTGTGCATAGGGTGGTTGAGGTATTATTTATCGTTTCTTATTCCAACTTGTAAGAAGGACATTGTATTTTTTTGTGAGGGAGGTGGGTTTGTTGGCTTAGAGGCCATTCCTTCAACATAGAGAAATATTATTTTGAGAATATCCTATTGAAATCTTGGTAGTTTTTATATGTACATAACCGAGTAGATTGGCATATGGATTGTGTGCTTAGTGTGCTAGATCGAGGTATGATTTCACGCCCCTATTTTTGTTAACTTTTACTTTTTTATTAGATAAGGTAAGAACATGATTATGGCTCCAAGAGGCCTTACAAAAATACATCATGAGTAGAAACACAAAGTATAAAATAGAAACATGGCACAAAAATGGTTAAAAAGCTCAACCCAAAACGATACAAAACAATCCTTCCACCAAGAAGAGAACAAACAAGTCCAAGCCGATTAAAAATAGAGAGAGGATCCCTTAAAAAAATAAGTCCCCTAATAGTACGTCAAAAGATCGAAATCCTAAAATTGTTTGGCCTTCAAGCGATTAGGCAGGACCTATGTAGTAAACATCTTAACCTTTCTATTTTTCATCCTAGTTGGCCAAGGTATGAGTATCGACCTTCATCCTATCATCCTCGTCAAATCTACTAAGACATAAATTTAACTTTTTGTGGTTTTGCGGCCCCGATCAAACTTTTCCATCCTCCCCTACATATCCATAACCATATTCTTTAACCCAGTAAGCTCCTCTCTAAAAGTATTTTGAAAATTATAGATTCTCTTGGAAGCATCAATAAAATTCTTCACACTATCCCCAAAATTAATCCTTTCCTCACCAAGAGAGTCAACATATTTTTCCACATGTTGTACCCTAAGGTAATTTTATCAAGAAACGGACCCCAAAGAGATTCTAACTTGTCTTTTCCATTGGAATCATCCCCTTTCATGCCAAACAAAGTAACCACCTCCACTATACTGAGTCCTTCCCTTCCCCATGAGTGTCAACACTCTTCTTCTTCCATAGTCTATTCATGCATTTTCTAAGGTGCAATTGTCATCGATTCCTCAAATTGGGATACATGTATTTGGCCAAAATTGGCTTACCATTTATGTAGAGAAGAATAATGAAACCATTATACAGGGATCTCCACCTTCCCCTACTATATTCCTCAATAGACGTCAAGAGAGACATAAAATGATAAAAAGGAAGGTTTGTGGCAACATTATGGTAGAACATATTGATCATAGACAAATGATGAGTATAATTTTCCTTTATTTTCCCTCTAGGGTTATATACCTCATAAAATGCAAACAAAATATATTCCGGATGTCTAGGATGTAGTATCGAGCAATACCATCCACAAAGAATTAAACCTTTTCATTTCCTTTGAAAAAGTTTGTATTTAATTATTTTGTCGAGTCTTGTCTTTAAAGACCTTTAGCCCATTCATCTACATCCTGTCACCAAGAAATTGAAAGTTCGGAGACTGAATATCCATACCCCATAAAAACACATTCTGTTTTCCTAAGCATGAGAAAAATCCAGGGGTGAGAATAGGATCTGACCTAGTGAGCCTAGAAATGTAATTTCTAAAGCCCCCTATCTTGAAAATTCACCACGCCAAAGGATTTTCCTTCAAAGCCCCATAGGATGTACTTTCGGTTCTGAGTCTGTTACCTCCCATGATATCCCAACCAACATGAAAATGAGAAATGAAAAACAAATAATCAATACAAACCATAATCCCGAAATTAATAGCAATCCTAGAAAATTTCTCGCATGTTCCATTAGTCTTTCCTTTCATGTTTCCATTGATGACAAGGATCAAAACCAAGTGAGGGAAAAAAACCCTCAATTTGGTACTTTTCATCATTAATAAGTTTCTTAATTTTATTAGGGAGTTATACCCCTCAACCATACTTTGAAATCATTAACTCTCACTCCCATATTAGTGAAGGCATCCACACATTTATTTCCTCTTCTAGGGGTGTGGAGAAGGAAAAAGTTGTCAAAAAAATTTAGTAGTTCCCTAATATCATGAAATATATTTTTGAGAGCCCAATTATGATTCCTATCTCTTTTAGAGTGTTTATGATAAGATGGGTGTCTCCTTCAATTTGTATCCTCCTAAATCCTTTCTCCTTAGCAAGATTAATGCCCCACACTGCAACCTTTGCCTCAAAACAATTATTGGCTTGAACACCTAAGGGATCATCATAAGCAAAAATGTAATTCCATTCATGATCCCTAAGAATTCCCCACCACCAGCTAAACCAGGGTTACCTTTCGAGGCTCCATCAAAATTCAACTTCACCCAATCGACCTCCGATTTGGACCATTTTATGCCTCGTTGAGGGTGTTGGTAGAGAATGGATTGGCTGAAAGAGAAATGTTTGAGAAGCTGAAACATCATCCTTGGGGAAAGGGTATTTTATGTTAACCTTAAAGAGTCTCAAATTTTCCTTTAAAGAATAAAAAAGGTGAGACTCACCTTCTTTGCTAAAGTATAGTGGTCCCTAAAAATCCTCCCATTTCTCTCCTTCCATAAGCACCAAAGAAATGGGGGAGGGCCATATCTCAAGTAGCCACCAACACAAGAAATTTGAAGGGGAAAACCCATTGGGAGAAGAGCCCATCCATGGAATCAAGAAAGATCCACTAGAGATTGAAAATCCCCAACATGGTAGAAATAATAGCCTATGAGAAAGAACAATGAATGAACAAATGATTGGCATTTTCCTCATGTTGACCACATAGAATGCATCTACTGGGAATGACCATACCTCTTTTTCTCAAATTTTCAAGGGTGAGGATCCTATTTTGAGAATCTAACCAATAAAAAATGTTGACCTTGGGAAGCAAATTCTTGATCCAAAGTTTTTTCTAGAAAACTTTATACTCCGAGGGTTTTCAATTTAAAAGATAATCGGACTTGACAAAGAAATCCCCGAGTCCTCCTCTCTCTAAATCACTGAATCATCTTGTTGGAACCAAGGGATATAGGAATTTTGAAGTTTTATACATTAAAAGGTCGGATAGATCCTTTAAAATTAGGGGAGGAATGATATAAATCCACTTTCTTCCCTCATTCCTTTCCCAATAGTCTGGATCAATATTTGATCATCCGCCACATAAAAAGGAAATGAGTATTTCTATGGTTCTCCAAAAATCAAAGGTTTATCCTCTAACCAACTATATTCCTTGAACCTGATTCTAGATCCTTTCCCAATATTCCATTTAATGCCACTGGGAAAAAATGGACTTAGAGGAGACAAAAGAATTTGAAAAAAATTGACCCGGAGGGGAGATCATTATCTTGAAAAAAGTTATCCATTCTATCAACATTCCGCAAATATTTTTTTAATATTTCAACCCATATACCTCTTAGTAATCCTCCCTCCAACTTTATCCAATATGAATTCTCTCATCATTTTAATATATTTCAGCCCAATCCCTCCACAATATTTAGGTCTAGTGTATTTACTCCGAGCTGACCAAAGGATATTTAAAATGGTCCTCACCACTAGACCATAGGAATATCTTATGAATTCTTTTCAAGGTAACAATAATTTTAGAAGGAAGCTTGAATAGGGACATGAGATATATAGGAATACCTTTTAAAGAGATTTGGAGAAGTTAAACTTTTCCTTCTTATGACGAGGAGATAACTTTTCCAAGAGTAGAGTTTCTATTAACACTGATCAATGAGAGAATTCCAAATTGCATTATCCAAATTTTTGTCAATAAGGGGCATCCCCAAATAGGTATCTGGAAGATATTTTATTTTGCATCCCATAATTCTTTCCAATCTATTTTTATTTTGCTCTTAGAAATTGATGATGAAAAAAACACTCTTGTGAAAGTTTACGAGTTGGCTGAGAGACCGTCTCCTAGTATTTTAGCACTTACTTATAATTTCTTTCTTCCTTGATAGAATCCTTTCCTAGCAGAAAAATCATCATCTAAAAATTGGATTAGAAAGATAGGACATAATCCATTTGAAAATTTGAGCCTTTGGATAATATTTTGATTAAGACACTCATTACATAATCTATTAAGGGTTTCAACCATGATAATGTAAAGGAAGATGAGAGGGGATATCCTTTTCTCAGGCCTCTACCAGCCTAGAAAAATCCATCTACGGAGTACCATTTACAATAAGCGATAAACGCGAAGTGATGCAAACCATCACCATTTTAACAAAATTCTCATTAAACCCAAGTTTAATCAGAATAGACCTAAGAAAGGACCAAGATACCCTATCATAGGATTTTTCCATATCCAATTTGAATAACTTAGCTGACCTTCCTAAATTTTCAATTGAATGTATAGCCTACTAGATGATGATGATATTGTCGAGGATTTATCTTCTAGGAAAAAAATATCTTTAGTTAGGAGAAATGAATTTTGGAAGGACATTTCGATTCTAAAGGACAAGATTTTTGTTAACTTTTACTTCATGTGGATGGATTTATCGATTATCTTTACATTTGAAATATGGGAATAGGTGATTTAACAAAAATTTAAGTTATCTAATTTCTTTTGTTAAATTTAATCATGCTTCTGAAATAAATTCTATAGTACAAGTATATGATCTAATAAAATCAAAAACCCTAAGTGTTATAGAAAGGGATAATGAATTAGCTGATAATCACTAAAATCTTGAAGTGTTTGATGTTGGAAAAATGATAAGAAAAGCTGGAAAATTGTCACGATGATGCATAGAAAATAACAGAAATGCATGATGTGCTTAGAGTAGGGCACTTGGGCTCTTCTTGTGGTGCACAGGTACTTAGGATCCCTTCACAGGTGTTAGGGTCTGCGTAGAAGCTCAAGATCTAAATATTGGAGGGCCGTGAGGTTTTTCGTTGGTCTTCACTTCTAATCGCTAGTGTTTTGCACAACCCATGCAAATATCGTTGGTAACTTGCAATATAGAATCCTGTAAAACCCCAAAACGTATCAAACCACGAAAAATAAAGATGCATAATGATGGGTCGGACCATCCTCATTTGTAACAATTGTGATCTTACGACTAAGGACAACACTACATCTTAGACCCAATGTAGTTCTATGTGTATGTGTATGGAATGTTTCCCTAGGTGGCTCTTATGTTTTTCGCCCTTGATAGTGAGAAAAGTAACTAGATGTTAAAATATGTAATAGATGTGTGCATGGAATAAAATGAACTTCCATGCTATGTGTGTGATGAAAAAAACCATCCCTTGTCCCTTGTAATGGTGTTAGATGGATGCAATGATCCTCTTATTTTATTGTGAGATGAAACCTTTGGTGATAATATAGATGCTTAGAAATTTGTCCTTTAATTTGGTCACATAACTTTATATTTATATGCTTCTCTTGTTCAAATTTTGTAATTGATCACTAAAAGGCCGACCCTAAGAGATAAGGATGCCCAATGGATAGAAAGGACCCAAAAAGGAGAAAGATAAATAAAAATAGGTCTAGGGCGCCTAGAGGGGACAAGGGTGTTTGGGCGATGGCGTCCTGGTTGGGCGCTAGTGTCCAGAGCTAGAAAAGCTAAGGGTTAGACTAGTAATAAGGTCTGTAAGGTCAAAAGCGAGACTAGAAGAGAACCTAAGAGGCCAAGTATAGTGATCAACTATTACTTTTCCCCCTTAAGAAGCATACAAATAATAGTATGTGATTAGGACCTAATAATGTACTGAGTGCTTGATTTTGTTTCTACATTTACCCCCAATTTATGTTGGTGAGTGGAAATCTTGGTAACATAAATTAGATAGAGATGTTTACCTGATAACCATGTAGATTGATGTAGAAGAGTGTATCAAGACAAAAATATCATGGAATGATAAAAATCATGAATAATGGATGCTAAATAAGAGGAAGTGAAAAGAAGAGTGGTGATAATGACCTTAGGGTGGAAAAGCACATGTAGATTGTTGATGTTGTACCTATTGTAGATGATAATGCTTGTTATGTGTTGATGTTGACTACCACTTCCCATAAGGATGGACTTATATTAATGAAGAATGAACAAGTAGTCAAACATGGTGTATAGATGTATAAAATACATGTAAGAAATGTGTAAAATGTTGAAAATGTGAAAAAGGAACATGTGCACTTGATCGTGATGAGTAAAAGAGTGTAGAGAGGATCCTGAAAATGTTGATGAAGAGTGAGTTTTTAGGTGATCTCATGCCACAAAAGAAGTAGTGTAGGGAGTATAATTCTCCAACCTTTGATTGCTTCCCAAAATTATTGATCACACTAAATGTTGGTTTTTTGGGCAATCCTACGCCATGACAAAAGTAGTGTAGGGAGAAAGGTCTAGTATCATTCTCCAACCTTTGAATACTTCCCAAAGTAAAAACACCATTGCAGATGGTGTGTACAAGTTCGATCCAATGTGAATAGGTGTGAAAAATGTGATTTACCAGTGCTAAAGGACTACCTGCCCTATGAAAAGATTTTGTGACAATGTTGAAAACTATGTTGAACTGAAAAAAATTATATATCTTCCCCCTAGTCTCGGGCACCCGGGAAGGGACAAAATCACTTAGGTGCCTAAG
This sequence comes from Taxus wallichiana var. yunnanensis, assembly GCA_018340775.1. Classification (NCBI taxonomy): domain Eukaryota; kingdom Viridiplantae; phylum Streptophyta; class Pinopsida; order Cupressales; family Taxaceae; genus Taxus; species Taxus wallichiana. The sequence continues at coordinate 810,575,548 of CM031240.1, read as the reverse complement.
TTTGATTCTAGGCGCTAGTGTCTATGCTGAAGTAAGGACCAGTCTGAATTTGAGCCATATCGAGTCTATAGATTGACCGACTTTATGTTGTATTGTAGTGAACTATGTTGTAGAATATTGAATTTGTGAATGTAACTATCAAATGGGGTGTGATTCACCTAATAGATGCCCCCTCATTTAGGGTGCATGCAAAATTGATAGGAGGATGTGGCCCAAAAAGAGGACCCGTGTTGAACACATACCACTATGTAGGAGGGAATGTGCTTGGTAGAAACCAAGGAACATGCAAACAGTGGCTAGAAGACAAGTTTTAGTGCAACCAAGATACACATGCATATAGAAAACAATGTGTAATCTATCAATCAAGAAGAAAATGTAGACCGTGAAAAGTGGGTTGCAAACATGGGACATCACTCACAATAGCACAAGACAATTAAGGTTGTAGTGGCCAAAAGCATACAAGACAAAGTATAGGACAAAGCCAACAAATAATGGCAAACAAGAGTAAGTAAGCATTAGATAACCATGGTGGAAAATAGGGCCTACAAGGCACATATTGTACATGAATCACCCGTTATCATGTTCAAGAGATAAAAATTATGTCAAAGCATGTATAAGATGATATAGTAATGTGCTATGAAAAATGAAACAATAGCACCTAGAATGTGTGCGAATGTGGATGCCCCCAGGAGCCACCGCGGGACATGTATGAGGTCTTTGTGTCAAGAATTCATTCTAAATGTAATGATCTATCTAAATCCTATGATCACAACTAGAGAAAAAGTGAATGCGCATCTGTGTATGATAAATATAATAAAATACAAGATATCTATATAACATGCGTAATAAAGTGTACATGTAAGCATAAGAAAGAAGGAGTAAATAAATCCAAGATATGTGGTATGTTGTGGATGATATGGAATGGAATGCAATGTGAGTGTGATAGGGGCAGCATGCCCCCTGAGTACAGATGTATGCATGAGTGAAATTAGGTTCATTTATACAAGACCCATCAATAGTCAAGAATGAACCGTATAGAAACAATGCGTCATCAAGAAATGGTTCGAATGATGTTGTATGTAGAAAGATGTGATCAAGAGAATGCAGAGCATAAATTGTAGAGTAATATTGTGTAGATGATATAAGAATTGAATAAGATGCTAAAAAGAGTGTTGAATGTGAAGTGTGAAGCATAGATTGTAAAGTGATATCATATGATGTGTAAGATTGAATGAGACATTAAAAGGATTGAAATGATAGAATGATCGATGATGTTGCATAAAATGTACATCATGGAAAGTGTGAATAAGATTGTAGGAGGTGTTGATTATGAAGCATGGGGCATAGATTTTAGAATAGTGTTACATGATGTGATAGCTAGAAAGATTGATTGATTGTGAAGACCAAGCATAGAATTATGTATATAATGTGATTATAGAATTGGTAGACAACTAGTAATGCAAGAATAGGATGGGGGGTTTAAATTGGCATGATGCCCCTCAAGTGTGTGTGATAAAGAGAACAATCATGTAATTTCATCTATGAAATCATTGTTATCAAGGTCAAATCCAAATGGAGAAGCATCGGAAACTTGGTAAGCAATAGTGTCAGGTTGATCCAATAAATAAGCATTGAGGAGTAGATTGTACATTCCCATAGCATATTCCTCATCAATGAAGGGAGGTAATGGACATCCATGTGCATACCAACGGGTGAGATTCTATGTATAGATAAGAAATGAATTGTTACAAATGAACACACGACCAAAGGAAGAGGAAATGAGATATCGGTATGATTAGAGTAAGTGGATGCGATTGTGGATGTGATGATAGTTTTGAAATGTGGATGTGTGATTATTTGATGTTATTTTGCGTAATAAATGGTGAGATAAAGATGATGTATAATATTTGATAGATAGATATAAGAGATATAAAATAGAATAGGTGTAGCATAGTAGGATGATGATAGTAAATAGTAAAATGATGGATGGTAGATGAAAAATATGTATCGAAATGTATGTAGGCATGTGTATATGCGCGAAGAGAGAAAGGGGGAGAATAGTGATGCCCCCAGCGTAATGTGTAGAAAAGAGGATGAGGTTCATTTATATAAGATCCCTTAGTAATCAAGAATGAACCATATAACAAGAATGCATCATCGGGAAATGGTTGGATAGTGTATGCGAGAGAGATAGAACATTAAGTGCGCCGCTTAGATAGTGAGTGATGTGAGGTTCTTATTATATATATCCCTCAACATTCATGTAAGAACCTTGATAACATGAGTGCATCATTAGGAAATGAGGTGATTTCAAATAAATCACCTACCAGAGATGGAGGGGCCATCGGGCGCGTTGGAAACATGTGAGATGGTAGCGTTCGGATAATATGAACCAAACTAGATGTCCGCAGTAAAGTGGCGGTGATGAATGGAGTTGTAGTAGTAGCAAGTAATGGAGATGCCAATGGCTTAGGTAGCCAATGAGAAGGTGTAGTAGCATGTGATGAGTGAGATGGAGCAATGGTGGAAGCACTACCTGTGGAGTGTGATTGAAAATGACCTTAGGTGGTGGACCATAACAACTTTACGTTGCGAGAGATAAGTGAATCAAAGTGAAATCATGTCTGTGCACAATAAGAGATAAGGACCACTCATAAGAGTGAGGGCCAAAGGAAATGACCCCTTGATCTTTGAGTTGTTGTAATATTTCATGTAAATCACAACACTCATTATCTTTATGGCAATTGATATAATGGAATTAGCAATATGGATAATTATGTTGATGTTGTAAGTGATGAGGAGGGTGGTGCTGATTAGATGACAAGTGAATTAAGTTTTTATCTAACAAAGCACACAACACATCATGAGGTTTGGCAGCATGTGGAAATTGCAATGGTTCTCAAGTAGCAGTAGAAGGAGTATTTTGTGGAGACCTATGTGATGAAGTAGATGGAGGACGATGAGGCGGTGGATGAGATGGAACATGCTTGCACGGTGGAGGAGATGGAGACCTAGGAGGATGCTCAACTGATGGAAGAGGAGAAGAAACCTTAGTAGATGCAATAGGATGAGGATCTATAACAAGTGTAGCAATCAAATATTGTTCTAGATCAACGAATCTATAACATAGAAGTGTAAATGATTCACATGTGTCATATTGCAGTTTTTCTTTGAGTGCAGGAATCAAGCCACGAAAAAATATAAATTAATTTTCTAAGTCAATCGGCTGAAATAGTAATTGGTGCATGCAAGAATTGAATTGTAATATATAGTTTAAAATGGGTTCAGTTTTTCCTTGATGCAAAGTACACAAGCGATCATGAGTAATTCTAGGGACATTGTTACTAAGAAATGTGTCTTCCATGTCATAATATATATTGATAGACCCAAATGGTAAATGTGTATACCATTGGAGAGCATCATCAATGAGACTGTGGTGAAAGGATTTGAGTAATAATCGATCATTGGAATATAAAGCCATAACTAGATGATAATGCTTAAGGTGTAAATAAGGATTACCAATTCCATTAAAGCAAGTGAAAGTAAGCATGACAAAATCCTTAGGAAAAGTTGAATTATGAATTTTCTTAGGAATGGGGTTTCCATGAAGAGAATTTTTATCAATAGAAACATAATAGGATTTTCTTTCTAGAGTAAGAGATTGGACCTGAGATTGTAATTGACCAACAACATGCATGAGTGATAGAATATCATGTAATTGAATGGAAGGTGATAGAAGAGGCACATTAAGTGGTTTAACCTTGCCATTGTGAGTGATCATGGGAATCTATGGAGAAATAGTGGATGTAGAAGAAGGTGTAGAAGATGGAGACTCAATAGGGGTGCTAGATGGAACCTCTGTGAAATGATGAGAGGGGTGATGATAGGAGTAGAAATGGGAGGTAAAGAATATGTAGGATCGATAGAAATGCTAGAGGTGATTCAAGAGTAGAAGCGATAGGAGGAGAATCATCATACATGGCATTAGAAGAAATCTTATAAGTAGAAGAAAGAGGAGTAGAAAATTCACACTCAACAGTATGTAAAGAAGGATCATCTTGACTAATATGCTCATGATCGGAAATGGAATCTATGTCACTATCAGCAAAATTTTCATAGGCAATTAATTCTTCTAAACTATCATCAACATAAAAATAAGTAGAAGAACTAGTATGAGATACATCATTACAAGCATTAGGAACAATATGAGATAAAGCATTAGATTCATCTAGACTATGAGTAGAAACCACATCATGTACATGTGCATTTACATTTTCAGAAATAGAATTACTTGCATCTAGAGGAGAAGACATATCACCAAAAATAGCATCTATAACATCAGTATGCATACCAACAGTGGAGGAAAACTCAATAGCAGCAGGAGATCCTTTGGGATAACAAGGCTTGTAGCTCATAAAATTTTGTGCATCTTTAGGTGAAAGGATACAAAGACCATATTCATTAGGAGTAGTAGTGGGAAGGTGGTCTTTGCTAGTAGCAATATTGTGGTAAGTTTCATTAGTAGCTTGAGCACAAAGATAAAGATCAATAATCTCAGCCAAAACAACCTCATCATCAAGGATAGGGTTCACACTTTCATGAGACATAACTTTCCTAGGAGGAGAAGATTTAGCCATGAGGATCCTAGGGAAATGAGTTTGACTATGATTGGGTTCACCAAATTACTTTTAAAAATATAAGTTATCTACTTTCTTTTATTAAATTTAAGCATGTTATAAATAAATGTTATAAGATAAGTATATGATCTAATAAAAGTAAAAACCACGAGTTCAATAGAAAGGAGAATTACTTAGTTAATAACCACTAAAATCTGAAGTGTCTAATGTTGGAAAACCGATGAGTAGAAGCTGGAAAATTATTGCAACGATGCATAGAAAATAGTAGAAGTTCCTAATGTGCTTGGACTAGGGCACTAGGCTAGTCTTTGTGGCACTGGGCATCGGGATCCCTTCTTGGGTACCGAGTCCTGCACAAAAGCTCAAGATCGTAATTTTGGAGGGTTGCGAGGTTGTCATTGGTCTTCACTTCTTGTCACTTTGTGTCGCACAACCCCCACAAATGTTACTAGTAACTCACAATATAGAATCCACCTGTAAAACCCCAAAACCCATCAAACCCTAAAAAAGAAATATGTAGAATGAGGGGTCAAAGCGCCTCAATTATCACAATGGTGATCTTATAACTAAGCGATGTACTACATCTTAGACACAATGTAGTTCTATGTGTGTGCGGAATTGTGCCCTAGGTGGCTCGTGTGCGTGTCACACTTGATAGTGAGCAAAGTAACTAGATGTAAAAATATGTAATAGATGTGTGCATGGAATAAAATGAACTTCCCTCTTATGCGTGTGATGCTGTATAAAACCAACCTTTGTCCCTTTTAATGGTGCTAGATGGATGCAATGATGCTCTTAGATGTTTGTGAGATGCAACCTTAGGTGATAGTATAGATGCTTAGAGCTTGGTCCTTTAATTTGGTCACATAACTTTATATTTATATGCTTCTCTTGTTCAAATTTTGTAATTGATCACTAAAAGTCGACCCCTAAGAGATAAGGATGCCCAATGGCTAGAAAGGACCCAAAAAGGAGTGAGCTAAATACAAAGAGGTATAGGGTGCCCAGAGGGGATGAGGGTGCCTAGGCCTTTGGTATCAGAGCTAGAAAAGGTGAAGTGTGAAGGGTCAAACCGGGAAATGAGGTCAGTAAGGTAAAAAGGAGACTAGAAGGGAACCTAAGATGCCAAGTATAGTGATCAAATAGTACTCTCCACCCTTAAGAAGCATACGAATAGTATTATGTTATTAGGACCTACTAATGTACCCAAGTGTGTGATTTTGTGTCTACAATAGGGATCAAATTGATGTTCTATTTTCCATGGTTTAGGTGAATCCCGAGAGAAAAACTATTTTGTGTCTATATCATCGGGTATACCACTTGAATCATATACCTTTTTCCCACAACAAGAGTACCACAAGATGGTTATGAGTTTCTATTTAATGGTCATGTTCTTTCTCAACATTATCATAGAAGACATCTCCTCTAAAAAAATCCATCACTCATGCATAAGGTGTGGGAAAAAAGAAAGGATTAGATAGATTACCCTATTTTAAAGGAGTGATTGAGTTTCTTACTTGATTGGTGAATTCGTTGTACAAAATAATATTCATGCCACTAATAATATTTTTGCAAAGAAGATTTGTGCGCAAGTTTTTCGCTAAGATGAAATATGGAACCTATGTTTCAACCTATTTTACTATCCTTCGTTAAGGTTTGCAAAACCTACTACTTGTTATGTTTCTCTACTTCTATTGTGTAAGAGATTATTGGGACAAAACATGTTGCTTATGCAGCTTCAATTTAATATGTAACCCTTTTGGAAGCCTCATCCCTCCCTTTTTTATAGTATATTTTTATATTTTCACCACCTCTTAGCACACTTTCCATGATTTTGAATTTTTGGAGTGTTCTTACCTAGAAAGTCAAATCCCATAAAACCTTTTTTTTATCATAGTTCTTTCAGAGTGATCGGAACATCTATAGATTTCAAAATAATCATTAACATCACTCCATGCATATTTTTACTACTTAAATATCATTTTCATGTGTGTTCATTAAACCTAGATCTCTTATAATTTTAATTAAATAATGTTGGTGCATGCACTTAGCAAGAAATTTATAACCGAAAAAAAAGCAGGGCTTAAAGTATTACAACTTTCATACACAACAATGAATAATTCTGCCTTTTCTTTGCCATGTCATTTTTTCCCTATTCTTGTCCCGATTTTGAATTTTGTGGTGTGACTTCATTTTGAAATGAATGATACGAAATAGATATTAGGGTTGCATAGTCATAGCAAATGAATATGGACCTTCCCTTGAGCATTTTTCCATAGAAGTAATTTAGACCTCGATATGTAGTCCAAATAATGGTTGCATATGTGGTTAGAGGATTTTCCTTGTTTTCTTTTCATTTTCTTGCCTACAACTTTTTAAAAGATTTCTATGTCTTTGTTAGAAGCCATTAAAGCTTAAATATGTGACAAAAATCCTATGAGACACTTATCGGTTGTGTTTTCTCATTGTAAGGTCTTTTACTTTTCTTCATAAAAGTGCAAAATGTGGCATGAATATTATTGTTACATACGCTTCGCAAACCTAGCGTTCCTTTGAACTATTATTTGTAATGTTTCAAGCTTAGTCACAAGGTTTGATTTTGAATTTATGTTCAATGAGGATAAAGTTCATTTCATGTTCACCTATGGATAAAGTTGGAGAAAAAAATCGTCTTTAAGTTCGAATTTTTCAATATTTTCTATATATATATATATTTTAAATATATATATACATACATATGTTAGAGGGTCAAAGTGGAGAGAGATTTTTGTCCACTACCTTTAGTCGAGTATATGCATATATACACACATTTGTAAAATTGTGTCAAAACTTCCCATGCAAAAATAATGGATGAAATTCAAGTTCATGTTCGACGAGAATAAAGTTCCACAAAATTCAAAGTTTTCCCATAAAATTTGGAGAACCTTGTGACATAGGTTTCAAATAATCCTAGACATTACTATTGCAAACATGGAATAAAACAAGACATTACTTTCGAGCAATAGTTTGTTATGTTAGCAACATATAGATTGCGGTGTTCCACATGCATAGTAAAATTGGGTGTCTCTTAAAAGTGCTATTTTTACTAATAAAAAAATTAGTCTTGTTGTATACATGAAAATAAACCGACAAAAGTGTGTGAAACTTTCCACTACTATGTTGTTTACTTTCCTTGATATTTTTAGAAGATTAGGATTGTTTCACTTCAAAATACAAAATATAGATTGGAAATTGTGGTGGAATGACTTAGAAAACCTACACCTCTCTTACAACTATGGTGTATACTATTAGAAATGTGTAATGGAAACCTTGTACTATTACATACATATATTTACCTAGGTGTTCTATTAGAATAATTTTGTACACTTTTAGTTGTGATTTTGGCATAAATGTTACTATTACATATATGTCGTTCACTTGGAGTTATCTTTATATTGTTATTTTTAGTTATTATATAAATATTGTTATTGTGTACAATGATAAATTATTATTCACCTCTCTCACATATATAACATGTACATTTCGTTATACAAACAAAGCCAAGCACATATGTCCAACACTAATTTCTTGTTTAAGACCCTCCTCCCATATAACTAGAGATGTTAAACACTTTTTTCTTGCTTATGGATCACATTGTCCTCTTCCTCTCAAGTTTTAACAATTTTAAACTTTCATTATAGGTCCAAAATTTACCATTTCAATATGGAAATGGTTATATTCCATTAGTTAAGTGAGTTATGATTTACCAAGCCATCCATGGATGTGTGAATTTGGAGGAAGGATACCCCTTTCTTTGCAATAAGTCATTGAAGGTTGGTTTAACAAGTAAAACTTTTACAAGGTTTTCAAACAAAATTATTTCACTTAGCTTGTTTTGAAATATAATTAGTTAAAACATCTTTAAGTGTCAAAGAAAAACTCTATTTTCTGTTGATCATATCATTTTCATGAGAGACCCCTCTTCTCCACCCTTAAGATTAAGAACCCGGAAAAGATAACTTCTCAAAAATTGCAACACTCATATCATCTTTAGTGGCATATACACCTCCTTTTCTCCTACATACAATGAACTAGCCACTTGATTTGTTTAGCATACCCGCCCTTTATCTGTCACAAACCTCTTGATCTTGCTACACTTCCTCGGCCAACAAACTTCCTACACTCATCGAAAACGTTATTCACAACTTTATCATTGATAGTTCATACAACTTCTTCGTCTCTATTTCTCTACCCCTCCATTCTCATTCCCTTGTAATATTCATTCCTATCAGTGTATCCATTACATTTGTAAGTGAAATTGCTAATTTACTAATTGATTTTTAAAATATTTTTGGCTACTTAATGGGACACACTTATGTATTTTGACCCACCTTATATATCTAGAAATAAAAGAAAAGAGGAACTTAAAAGAAATAAAAATAAAAATCACATGAAGTAGACAACAAAAAAACCCTAAAAGACAAAATCTACAAGACACGGAAATAATGATACCTAAAAAATTGTGGCAATTAAATTTTCACATAAACACACTAGCATCGTAGCACTTAATGTTTACGAAGAATAAAGTGTATTTGGGTATGGAGAAAAAACCGTCGATCTCCTAACTTAATAAATATAGAATCTCTTGAATGCTTTAAACAAATTCATTAAGAATCTAATTTAATATTCCTTAACTTTATTCCACTCCTGCAATTATTTGAGTTGAGTGGGATCCTACAAAATAATAATGATAACTTCTCAATTTTATAAACCCGTAAAGGAGCTTCTCAATATTCCTTCTATGGTGTGTTTTCCACCCCACCCAACCACCCCCGCCCCCAACACACACACATATATTTATTTGGTTGCCATGCAAAGTGGGCTACCATAAATTAAGTGTTATGAAAAGTGGTCCATTAAGTTCCCTTAAATAATTTTCTTTTAGTCTGTTGTTAAATATACGTGGAGCATCTATAATTTATTATATAATTAGTATTTGTATTAAAAGGAGGTGTAATGTTACGTTGATAGTAAAAATATGAGGGTTTGTAGAGTTGTGGGGTTGTTGTAGTGATTTCAAGATGTATGTTTGACTTGGGCAAAAAGATACATAAGGTTTGAAGAGTCAACAAAGCTATTACGAGATGCATTGAAAATGCAATCTAACTCAGTGGCGGGGCTATAACCATACGTACCTATGACTAATCAACCATTATGTTAGTGACGGGGCCCCTTCGAATATAGTTTCAACCTTAGTGGCATAAGAAGGATCATAATATATTAACACAGACCATCCCCAATTAAAGGCGAGTTGTTTTTGGTGAATGCAATTTTTAGAGGTGTACAAGCAATTCCAAGATGCACCGAGCCCACAACACCAAGCATATTTGTTATCCGCACCTTCGACAATATTGTGACGTCACTCAAGTTGAAGACAAAAAAATAGGAGTTGTATCTTCTTATCTTACTCATATATAATAAATGTATATTTAAAAAAAAAAAAACATGAAATAATAATAATATTTGTCAACATCATTGTTGATAAATTTATTTAAATAGATATATTAATATTTAAATTTTTCATATATTGATATTATATTTAACTAAAATATAAAACATATTTATAAAAAAAAATCAATGATATATATATATATATATATATATATATGTGTGTCTCTCTCTCTCTCAATGTCTCTCACAATTATTTCAATTATATGGGTTGTCATGTAATTTTTCTAAAGCTAAGCTCCTACAATAGTTCGATCTCTCTAATGCTTAAATTTTATTTTGCTAGACTTTTTAATCATTTCAATTTATAAAAGAAAATGCTACTTCACCGTCAATTACACATTTATTAATGGCATCACCACTTTATTGTTATTCAAGTCTCATAGACTTTCATCTCCGTAGAAATTTAAAATAGAATAAAGAATTTGCCTAGCTCGAATTAAGTAACCATCATAGACATTTAAAATAGAGAAAAAAATTCTTAATTAATTGCTCAATCAATCATGTATAGGGATAAAAGGTTTTTTTACATTTTAAAGGTTGATGTTGTAAGGTTTGTAATATGAACTTCTTTGTATGTACTAAATAACATGTTATATAGTCAAAGACCATACAAATGGTCATCGCAGATTTTTATGGTCTTAATAAATTTGCACGATTTTGATAGGACTTGTAATTATGTTAGAAAATTCTGATTTTGCTTTTTCCATTACTCCATTTTATGCATGAATTTTGTGTCGTATGTTTTCTTGATTTTGCAATAAACATCAACAATTTTTGACTTTTTCCACCTTAATTTTAAGAATTTCATATTGACTTTGGCAACACAAAATTGACCCAAAGTTGACATAACTAAAACTTTTGTGTCACATCAAATTTTCATTGATTTTAAATCAACTTTATGTTGCCAAAATTTTATGCAAATTTCGTGTCTTTCATGTGGCACACAAAATTAAAAAAATAAAACAAAATTTAAAAAAATTGTTGTCAATTTCACATCAATTAAATGGTTAATTTCTGCATGGTATGTTGTAGCTCGAATGCCCTAATAAATATGTGGAAGTATACAACAAGGTCCACGAACTATTTCACAATAATGTTCCCAAGCTATTTTCACTAACTAGATTTATCAACACTCTTGCACTTGTCCAATGAAAATGCAATCCATTGTAATCTTAATATTAATCTCACAACATTATGTAGAGAAGGAAGATTGAAATATGTCTTACTCAATCTTATTATTAGAAAAAAACCCACTCCCAAGTCAAACCATGTAGTGAACTACCCTATCATGAAGTATTTTTATGTTAAATGTTATCAAAATAAAATAGCTCATATGCAATTTTAATAGGATATGGATACCTAATATACATGTGTGCAATATGTGGAAGTATACAATGAAAAATAATTATTTAGGTGATAGGATTTTTAAATGGATATGCATGTCCAAAAATATCCCTCAAAATTTGTCTCGAGGAAATAAGTTATTTTCCACCAAAATACAAGTTTAAGGGCTTGTAGGAATCAAATTTGAGATATATATATTCATGGTTGATCGGTTCGGTTCCAAATTGTTGTAGGTGCATTCATTGCATCAAAAATCAAATAGTCAATACTTGTTTATAAATTCATACACGAGAGAGGAGGAGAACACACGACATGCAAATGAGATTACATAGAGATCTAAGCCTCCATCATATAGTTGAAAGCAAGATTGTGCATTATACAATTACATTTATTTTCTTTAAATTATGTGATGCTTTGGATTTTACAAACAAGATATTTACATATGGATTTGATATTTGGATTTTTGTCCCACATAGAAATACCACTTTTTTATAGGTAAATAGACCATCCAATGAAAGGGGAGGAGCAATAATGATGGAGAAAAGGGTTTCTATGTTTCTTTATTTGAAGGCAATGGAATCCAAGCCTTGGGTAGCCTTTTTATCTTCCTTCTTTCCCACTTTGGCTTAGGTGATTTAGGTTGCGAAACAAAAAAAAATAGATTTTTCTTCAATATTAGAAAAAATAGCTCAAGTATAGAGATTGGAATACATGCGGCACTTTGAGTAGTTAAATTCTTCCAATGCGTCGATAGTCATAATTATACATGTGTGCCTCATTATGACCTTGCCTCTTTGGATTTCAATGTTATTAGCCCCAATGAACATATAGATAATAGGAATTTCGATATTCCTAGGCTAGTTTTTGTCATCCTTTTGTAGAAGGTGGTAGTGGTTACATTTCCTACGCCAAATGCAACAACTAGAAAATGTTGACCATGCGGTAATATCACTAGGTTACACTACTAAACCACATCTAGCTTACGGTTGTAATGTCAAACTATTGGGATCAAACCTCATGTGTAGTATTGTATAAGACCCTAGTTTGATTCCCAATATGTGATCATAGTCACAATCTAGTTCTATGTTGCGAGTTTTTCTGTTATATTTTTTTAATTTGGCTATTACATCTTTTGTTGGAGTAGGTATTTACCTTAGCTCATGTTCACCTCGGTATATTATTTACCTTTATTGTATTTATCCTTACCCACTTATGTGTGTGGATATTTCTTTTTATTTATTTAGATATTAGGAGATATTATCTAGTTGTTAGGTATAGTTCTTTTCTTGATCTATGGTATTGACTAGTTCTTTCCTAGATCTATGGTATTGACTAGATCCTTGATGTCTAGTTCTCTCATAAATCTATGGACTTGACTAGTTCTTTGATGACTAGTTCTTTCCATGATTTATGGCTTGATCTACGACCTTGATTGGTTCTTAGATTGTTATTCCTTGCCTATATAAGCAAGGCCCATTCTCATTGTATTTCATTGAGTTCTATAATAATATATGATATTGCTTCTTATTTGTTTGCAAAGGTTTATGTAAAGTTATTTTGGCGAATTAATTTCATCTTATTGATCGTGGTGTTTGATTAGCATCTATGTTCTTGGCTTGGTACGATCTGGTTATCATTCCTTTTATCTTTAACCATGGTTGCGGACAAAATTCATACGAGTCTTAGTTTTTATAAGGATATCCATAAGATATTTTAATTAATATTATAAAATTCTTATTTTAAATTTATTCTATTAATGATTGAAATTCATCCCTATTCAAACTTCATAGCGGACATGCTCAAATTTTGTATCCCTTCTTTTACATGCATTAAAGGTTGGATTGTTGAAATCTCATTAGGAAGTTTGTAAACTTGGGCTTACCGGGACAAAAAAAGATGCCTACTGATGTGTTCTAATCAGATTTTAAATCATTAAGTTGACACATTTTATAATACATTTAGATATATGTTTTTGTGATAATTATGTTGTAAAACTTAATTGTGTGGTAATTTAGGAGTACATCAAATATTGTGGCATTTGTATCGTAAATATTAAATATAAGTGATTCAAATAATAGACGTATAAATGTTCCACTTACACCCTTATATATTAAGTGATGTTTAGTGGGGATTTCCATTATCCTAAATGTAATGAATGCCAAATTTAGAAAATAAAATATAGCAAATGTCAAATGTAACAATAATGCTTTAGCATTAACAAGCTTTGTGCACAATGAATTTGGTTCCTCTTTAAAACTAATAAATTCTCTCTCTAAGTCTATCTAACATACTAGAAATTATCCACATGTTTCCCCATGCATATAATCCAAAATTATCTCATTTATATTTTGATGAGGGTGGTATGAATATGAGGAATATTATATATTGTAACAATGTCCTTCTATGTGTTACATCAATAGGTTGTACATGTAGATACCTAAATATGGATCTATCAAAATTTTGTAATTACTCTACGATATTTATCTCATCCCATAACTCATTGCATGTAATTAATTGAATAATTTCAAGACCTTGCTTTCTCAATAGACACTACAAGACACTATGCTATATTTATTATCCATCATTGATTAGTCAAAAGATCATTTTAAGATTATACAACACATCTTGGGAATCGACAACCATATCCAATGAACATATTGCATTGTTCATTGTGCCCATACAAATTCAGCAAAGTCACCTATTTGGATTTGTCTTGAGCTAACCAATTCATCCTTAAAACTCTATGAGTAACATTTTCAAATTCAAAAGTTACCCTAGTCGGACATGTGTCATTTGAGTAGTAAATCTTGTTGCAAAATCCACGTGTATGATAACATTAACCTAACCCATTCTAAGGTCCTCACACCTCACATATTTGGGCTACCTTGGTGATCATAAAAAAACACCTAATTGCTAAATCATTCTCTCAAGAATATTTTTCCAATTATAGGTTTTCACACATCACACATAGCTTTCTTAGGCTATTTACAAAGATGAGTCACACATCAAAGATCATTTTCAAGTTTCATAGGTCCTAATATGATCTTCATTTCTAGAATAAATTACAATATATATCTTTCACACATTCACTAGGTGGAAGAACTATGCGGGTTTGATACCTCTTTGAAGTAGTGCTTACATAGGCATGGTTCATGCAAACCAAAATTATCAACCCTTTTATGTCACTGAATAAAGAGGAAGAAGAATCCCTAATCAAATGCACAATCGTAATCATTGAGGTTTAACAATAGAATAAAAAGATACATAAACAATTGCACTTGCTTCTAAAATAAAGCTATGGATCATAGCTATAGAGGAAAAAAGTATTCAAATAGGAGGAATTCTCTTGAGAAACTTTGTTTGAGATAGAAAAATTTGTTCTCCTTGTAGAATTACACTCCTATATTTTCTAAAAATATTGTACACAACCTTCTCGCCCTTTTTACACATTTTTATATGACTATCATCACATCTCAATCTAAAATTGGTGCAATTCTCTCTAACCCTAGTTTTTACATTCTTAATTAGCTCATATATGCTAATACAATTCACTATATTTTACGGGAATATGATTTAGGATATGTATGTTTATTATATCTATTATAGTATGATCTTATCTCATTATTAGAAAATTGAATAAAAACCTAAATTATGGTTTTCATATCTCTATTGATTCATCATGTATCATATAACTATGAGAGAGAGAGAGAGAGAACATGAGGACCAACACAATGTGTGCACATCAACGTAGTTGCACTCAAGTGAAACACGTGAAATCTCCAACTAATCGGTAACTAATTAATCACAAGAAATTATGCATGCAAAAAGAAAGGGTCTACTCATTCTCATAGATAAAAAAGTACATATAAGAGTGTTGTGTAACTCCCATGCCTATACTTTTCATACCCCCAAAATAGGAGAGAGGAGTTACAATCCAAGAATGGAATGTAACTCCCATATGACATATGACACAATGATGTATATACCATATTCTATGATAGAATATTTCATACATCATATAACTCCTAATGACTCACCTAAAGACCTATGACTCACCTAAGTGAGATGAATCACCATGGGTGAGGGAAATTCACATATTTAATAAATAAAATATGAAAAATATTACTCATAGTGACACCCCCTTCAACATAGCTTAGGAGGAGGCATGAAAAGAAGAAAGAGAAATAGGTCTTGGCGGTATGCCTAATGAGGTACCCATGTACAACAAGGATCTCAAATAATGGAATAAAACGTATTGGGAAAAATATCCACTTATAAGAGATAGAAGACTCCCCTAAACAAATAAAAAGGATGTGTTATATGGGTTACGATAATAAAAAGTCACGATGAGGTACTCATGTACAAAGCGTAATCTTTCAAGAAGAAGAAGATGAGAAGAAGGAACTATCCGGCCTCCCAAAAGATGCAACTTCCTAAAGCCATCATGTATCCTACAAAGAATCCTCTTAGAATGACAAGGTGTGGTTCATATCCAATTAATTATGTTCCTTGTACAAGGTAAACACTCTAATTGCCCCATGAAGGAATGGAGAATCCAAAGCGGCGGGGAAAAAAGGAAGGTGGAGTGTCCTGTAACTCGTATAATACTTCCTAATGTTTGATGAGTCTTAAATCAAATTTACTACTCCCTAAAAATTATGTGGTGGACTATAAGTAGGTGGATTAAGAAGTAAATCCTCTTAGAATATGGAAGGTGACAAGTAGATGGTGGATGTGGATCCTTATCACTCTGAGTCATATGTGCTTTATAAGAAAAGTTATAGTCATTAGAAATTTGCTCTAGCTCAGAATTGTCATCAAGTATAGGTGAATCTGATGAAGAATATGAAGGAGGGACAAAGTGAGAGAAGGAATATAGCTGAGTTTGATGATCAACTAAACCCACTACAATGATAGTGTCATTTTACAAATCTCTGGAATATACTGAATCTAGAGTTAAATCAATTTGCATGCCTTGACTAAGGTGAGTAATCGATAGACTAATAGAAGATTGGTTGACAGTGAGGGAATACTAAGAGAATTGTTAAATGTTCCACCACTCACTTCAATATACCCTCTCTCAAAAACCTAATTAGAAGTATCATCACCTTATTGAATAGAAGACATGTCACATGACTCTAATGAAGTGAACTCTACATGTGAGGAGGCCATATGATGTGAGGCACCAAAATCAATAACCCATGTAGGATTCAGTGGTACAACTACAACTAGAGATCTTCCTTTTGTTTTCTCCTTTCTGATTCTTTCTCTTTCCCTTTTCCATTGTCATTTTCCTTAGAGGATTCATGGGTTGATGAAGATGGTTTGATAGAATTAGGTACACCTATGTTTTTCTTCTCAAGAAGACTTGTGAGGAGTGAAATATGATTCTTCAAACATTTAATTTCATCATGCCTACCTGTGCAATACCCACATTTGATCTTCTCTTTTTTAGGCTTAACACTAGAAGAGGAAGTGGTGGAATTTGGTTTGGTGGTGGGTTGTTCCTTCTTGTTCTCATGATCCTTATTTTTTGTTTCTTCTCTTTTGAAGCCTTTTATTTGTCATGCCCCCAAGTAGAGCATGGGATTTAGTGGATTTTAGTGCACCCATTTGAATTAGTTTATCTTGTTCCTTAGTTAAGTCAGCAATAAACTCATCAAAGGAGGGAATTTTCCATTGTGCTCTAAGTTCCCTTTTGGTTGCATGGAAGGTAGAGATAAAAAAAGAATAGTTGGGATATAGTTTGTTGAGCATAGAAAGAATAAGTTGCGAATCTTGTTTGTCAATTCCTCATTCTTTCAATTGCATTCTCACATATTTGAACATGGTAAAGTAGTCTGAAAGTTTTTCAAAACTTCTAGGGATAAGAATAATAAGCTTATTTTCCAGTTCGTGCCCTCTAATTTCATCATGTTTCCCAAATAGTTCTTCTAAGGTGTCCCATACATCCTTGGGTGTTTTTGACAGAAGTTATATGAAATCACAAATCGGTGACACGAGAAAAGACACAAGAACCCATAAACTTCATCACATTTTTCAAACCATTTCTCTTTCTTTACATCATTTTTGGTCCAGTTTTGCAAACCATAGTTATCCCATAAAGCTTCTTCTTTTCACAAGGTGAGTGAAAAAAAATTCTTCCATTCATGACAATTACAAGTGAGTAAGAAAATAAAAATTGAGATCAATGGCAGATTTAGAGTGAGTTTGTAGAATAAAAAGGTGGAAAGAATGAACCAAAATAATTTTACACCCCTATTTGCAATACTTTATAATTAGTGTGTTGATTACTGATATGATGTGTTCGTGCAAGCGTGAAATAGTTAGCCACTCACCTCGCAATTGATAAAAAAATCACGCAAGTGTGGAGACTATAATAAGGTTCAATTGTGTGCAACGAAATGACATGGTAATAATAAAACAAAAAGTTATAAACAAGAAAGAAGGGAAAAAATAAAGTTCTGTGTGAGAAAAAATGTTTCACGTCATGATTAGGGCTCCCTTTCTGCAAGGTTGTAGTGTACGCACTCACTAACCCGCAATCAATAATAAGAGCACAAAGAGGTTACAAAATGGATTTTGAAATGAAAACAACCTCCCACAATGTAATAAAATCCTCTAAAAGGCCTAATACCTTCACAATGTCCTTTAAAAACACATTAGAAAAAATGCCAAAAACCTTTAGTTTTAGAGATTTTATAATTTACCTAATTAATTAAATTTGATTCAAAAAATAACCGGGACTTTTAAAAGAAAATAATTTCAAAAATGACCTCAATAATTAATTTAATAATTAAAAGGCTATAAAGAAATTAGTTAAATTTAAAAACTAAATTTAATTAAGTTAAATTTGAATTAGAAATGAAATAGGGAAATGAGGAAAAAAACCCTAAAAACACTAAGGAAGAAGGGGAAGGATTGGGCTCGGTCAAATTTTTCAACCGAGATAAGGACAAAGTTACGGGGATCTAGGGAGGGTCAAGCAAGAAAAGCCAAGACAAGGGAGATGGGGCAAGTCAAGGGGCTCGTTCATCACATAGGAAACCACAGTGATCTAGTAAAGGGTCGTGAAGGTGAACAAGGTGGGAGCTTAGCGGGGGTGAGATGGATAAATTTTTGAGATGCACATGAAACTCGGTCAAGTTGTGAGGAGATAGGGTTTACAAATGGAGTACCGAGTCCAAAAAATCTCTTTAGAGCAAGATAAGGAACGAAAAGTTAAGGGGAAGGCTCGATAAATCCAGTGAGAGAAGCTAACAAAGAACATAACGAGGGTGAGGATCCAAACCCAAGGTGGATCGGTCAACACATGGTTTGAGGCTTAGAGGAAGGGTAAGGGATGAGCTGAGGTTTCTTGATCAAGATACATAGAACTTAGTGAAGGCCAAGAGGTATGTAAGGAAGAGCGAGCCTGAGCTGGCTTGGTTGGGTCAAACAAGGCTCAATGAGAGCGAAAGTAGGAGGAGACGGGGCCGAGCCCAAAGTGGATCACTTAGGCTAGGAATAGAGATCTCGAGGAGTTTTTAGAGAGGCGGGTCTATAGATCTCAAAGAGATCGGTAGGGAGAGTGGAACAAGGAGTAGAGAGCTTAGGTAGGTAGGGGTGCAAGAGGGAGATGGAGGATCACAAGAAAAATTAAATGCAACACACTAGAACCTCCAAATTTACATCCACACTATCTTTAGCTATGAATAGTTATGGTTAGCTTGAAAACACCTATACGTACATACACCACTTGACAAACACCCAAAAAACCAAAAATATGAAATATGATATTAGCTTAGATTAATGCTAAAATGCACAAATAAAATACATATTAAAAACTTACATAAAGAGCTAATGAAACCACGAAACTAAGAGTAATTAACAACCACCAATTTGAGTGACATGATTACGAAACCTTTCTACGATACCATATGAGAGAGAGAGAGAGAACAAGGAAAAATGGAATGTGTACACATCAACATAGTTACACTCAAAAGGAAACATATGAAATCTCTAAGTAATCGATGAGCAATTATTCACAAGAAATTGTGCATGCAAAAATAAAGGGTTCACTCATTGTCATAGATCTAGAAAAAAGAAGTACATATAAGAGTGTTAAGTAACTCCCATGCATAAACTTTTCATACCCCAAAAATAGGAGAGGGGAGTTACAATCCAAGAATGGAATGTAACTCCCATATGACATATGACACAATGACACATATGATAGATTCTATGACAGAATCTTTCATACGTCATATAACTCCTAATGACTCACCTAAAGACCTATGAATCACCTCATACTCAACATGGGTGAGGAAAATCACCTATTTAGTGAATAAAAGATGAAAAATATCTCTCACACCAACAATAACTAGTTTTTAAACCACTCTTGAATGTATCCTCTTTACAAGAATGTTGAAGGACACACAAGCCTAATTAGCACTCTTACAACAATCACAAACATGTGTACTACTCCCACCTTTCGTATATGTTAAAGACCCTAAATACTATGAATCATGATGACCCTTCTAACTTGGATACAAAGTATATCGATGAATACATGTCTTAAGCCAATATGATCCTATCATGTGTTCCCCAAACAACTTATGTTATGGATACCTAGTAAATAATTATAATGTTTGAATTAGAAATAATGGATTTTTTTTTATTAAAATGATACAAAATTCTTTCTAGGAATGCTTACATGAATAATAATTTTCATTTTGTTTTGAAAAATCATAATCCAAAATAATATTTTCTTAGAACAACATATGGATGTGTTTTTATCATAGTGATAGATATTTAAGTACATGTAATAGTATTTCATATCATTCTCATAATAATTTTCTAGATCCTTCTAGAATTAATTTACCACGTGCTACAACACATCAATTTTTTTAGTATCCTAACCAAGAAATTATAATACATGATGCAATCCATATGTGAATTGGAAAGTGAAAAACACATAATCTTATCTTCTAAGTAATTCATAAGTTTGCTTGATAAAGACTATGTTTCCAATCAATAAATAGTGTATAACATCTACAAATTTATATTCACGTATGGAGTTAGTGCTCATAAGTTTATCCAATTCATATAAAAAGAGGATCCTAACCAACACATTGATCATTTTTCTATATTTTTACAGTTATATGCACACAACAATAGGGTTGAATTAGAGCCTTCTCACATAGTCTCATTGATATAGTATTAGTATGGTTTTATGGTTTACCTAGTACTTATATTAATAGTTATTCATCACTACAATATCTCTTCCTTTTCAATTTCTAATACCTTCCTAATACTTATTATGATCTTGATAATTTGTAAGTATCGCACCAACTATTCATGCTTATTTTACAAGATTCAAATATTTGAAAATACCAATTTGTATTCAACACAACCTATGAATAACAACATGCTTTACTAAGTTTGGTGACTCCATTTCCTACATCATTTCTTAGTCAAAAAAGTGCATTTACTACTCAATTAGTAGAAAAATTAGATCTTATGAGGAGGGTTTGATGGATGGACACCCTATTCTAGAAGATGCCCTTATGTCCAAAACCCTTGAGAACATGTCATATGCACATTCCCACATGCAAAGTACTTGTCCCTCAAATACCTTTTATACTTCTATGTAAACTATTATAATTTACTCATCTTATGATGAAGATTAATATTCACCTAAGAAAAATAATATTCACCATCCTATCATCCTTTATGATAGTGATACCTCTACCACTATCCTACACGATTTGTTTGACAATAAGCTTATAAAAATACCTAGCACACATTATCAACCATAAAATTATTTGATACGACATACAAGATGATCATTTTTTAACTATTATTGAATCAATGGACATGATACTAATAAGGGTTGGAATTTACATGATCATATTAAACATCTCATTCATGAATGTGTTATACAAAATAAAGATAAAAGGATAAATAACATAAGCTACCACAAGAGAATGAACAAGTTTATATTCTAGTAAACAATCTGCATATGTAAAAGGAAATAATAAAGGCATAAAATTCAATCAAATAGGATCATTTAGTCAAATCAATATATGAGAAGTAACAACTTGACCCATTTATATTATGAGTATCGATCAACAATGAAAGTCGCAATAATTTGACAATCATAAGGAGGAGGCACAAAACACTTAGATCCTTTCTATAATTGAGAAATGAGGTTATAACCAACATGATTTACAACATTCTATACTTAATGAAAATTTTGGAGGTCTCTCAATTTTTATGTCGTAGTGAGGCCTAAGGTTACATACATGACATTCTAAGTATTGGCTAATAATAATGAATTTAATTATACTTTAGGACAAAAATGGCTAACACAAATGGAAACAATAATATATAGCCATAACGATTGCATAAATTTCATATATTATGAAATTGTGGTTAATTAAAAGTTTGATCACTTTTCACGTCATGATACTCCTCCTACAAAATAGGAAACTTCAACTAAGGTAACAACATTTAAAAAAACCAATATTCCTAATCAAGATCAACCAAGCAATACAAAGTTACAATTATTGAGCATAATCCTATTGAGAAATATAAATTAGTGATTATTATGTAAGAGCAATCAATAATTATATCATCGATAGAAAATAACACAAGAAAATATTACTATAGTCGAGCAAGATAGAATAAATAAATCCGAGTAGATATAAAAGGATTACAAATCACACCCACTAGATGATATTTTACATGACCACATGCCTCTTGGAGGATAAAAATTGTTATATCACATTGTCAAGAGTTGATAAGGAAAGTGCACAAATATGGGGGACAAAAAGAGGCCAAAAATCCATGCGTAATGTGCTTGCATTATGGCTCTGAGTCGCATTATAACACAACGAGAAAAAATTGAGGTCGCATTATAATGTGAGCACATTATGGTTGATTTATTAAACCATAACGTGATCGCGTTGTAACACGAGTGTGTTTCAAGTGACATAAAACACAGTCAAAACACGAGAGAAAATTTCATTCTAAAAAATAAAATAAAATCTTACAAGAGGAAAAGCAGCGGGGTGTTGATCATGGAAAATGACTAAGTCCTTGAATAGAGGTTAGCTGCGTAAAAGGCATTATAGAAGAAATGCACATGAGGAAGTGTCGACACTAAAATTTTCCTCCGTAATTCCTATTTCATTAATGTATGTATTAGGAATAAGATGTTGTTAAGTATAATTAGTAGTAGCATCGATAGAAGATAACGCGCCGTCAATACGTGTGCCATGATAATGTGGAGTACGGTACTTGATCAAAGTACAATAGGAATGTTGTAAAAGTAAATATTTGTCGTAAGTGGTCCGAGTAATGTTAAAATGTCAAAGTTTGGGTAATTAGAGAAGTAGGGTCTACATGATTAGGAATTAGAAATATTATATTGGTAATAAGGACAAGGAGTGAGGTCATAAATATTTTGTGTATTTTATTTGTAAAAAGTCTAAAAATGTGGAACCCATGTAAAATGATAAGGTTTATCTTATCTTAAAGGATAAGCTTACTGTACGAGATAAGAGTTAAGGTATGGAATATGATTCGTCGAGTGGATTTCTTATCCTATCTTAGAGATAGGATGGATAAACTGGAAGTTCTATAAATAGAGAGGCCACCCCCTCATTTAGCATAGAAAGAAGTAGTGAGAAATATTGTAGGAAGTGTGCAAAGGAAGCCATCGATTAAAGGTGTGTTGAAGAAGCCATCGAGAGGTGTAATTGTAAAGTTTCTCCCATAGTCTTGTTGAAGTACCTCATGGGTGAGATTGTATGTGATTTCATGTTAATATTATAATTTATTTTGATATTTCAGATTTGTCATCATTGTCTTATCATAGTCGATGGTATTCTTGTGTTATGTTGTTGTTTTGTTTCAGATTACATCCACCAAACTAAATTTGTGCATTAGTAAATAATCATAGCACGAGGAGTTCCCGGTGAAGAATTATCATAGTGCGGATTGGTGATGACATTTTGGTTCCGTTCTTTGGGACCATTCCTCGTTGGTGGATTTTCTGGAGAGATATTCCCACTTAGTCAAAAATCAATTGGAGGGTAACCTTGTTTTTACTGTGCATAGTAGTTACCATGGTAAAGTCATTTTTACCGTGAATAGTAGTTACCATGATAAAGTCATTTTTGCTATGAATAGTATTTATCACAGTAAAGTCACTTTTTACCGTGAATAGTATTTACCACAGTAACTTCACTTTTTACTGTGAATAGTGTTTACCACAGTAAAGTCAGTTTTTACTTCATAAGTCAAGTTTTACCATAGTTTACCGTGGTCATTTCTATTTTACTGTAGAAAGGTGTAAAGTCACTTTCTAGTATAGTGATTCCAATTATTTGTGCACATAAGTCTTGTTGATTGTACTTGTGGGTTGGTATTTCACGGTGGTTACTTTTGAAAATGGGAAAGATTCTTGTTTTTTCAGCTCAATCTAATGAAGATGCTTCTTCTTTCATTCAAGAGTTTAAGCGATCTTGTATTTGTAATGGCCTTATAAGAAGGGAACAATGGACTGAATTTTTTCCTACCTTTTTGGATGGTTCAGCACTTAGGTGGTTTGAAACACTAGGTGATAATGTGAAAAATTCATGGGATTTATTAACTGAAAGTTTTCTTGAAGAATTTGGTGAACAATAGAAATATGCAGATCTCATGATCGAGATCACAAAGCTATCCCAAGAGAGAGAGGAGAAGATAAGGGATTATCATGCTCGTGTTCTAGAGCTAAGGAGGAAGCTCGATGCCCAGATCGGAAGGAAGGACTAGCGGATGGGTTGATGAATGGCATGGATAATCTCCTCTGTAAGCACTTCATTCTTGGGATGAAGCCAGAGATCAGACAACGAGTGAAGTATGACCACCCAGCTACCATTGAACAAGCAAAGGAGATTGCAAGAAGGCAAGAAGAAAGCATGGAAGAGGAGCCCAAAGAAATTGTTGCTAAAGTAGAGCCTACACCAGCACCTTTGGTCAGAATCCACAACCACTCTCGGTGAGCACAAATATTTCTCCTAGTACATCTACTGAGTATGAAGATCTGCTCAAAAAGATGGGTCGATTAACTATTAATCTTCTTGAGGAAAGGAATTTAGTTCTCGGGGAGGAGATAGAGGTCAAAAGAAATATTTCTGAAGTTGTTTGTTATGGTTGTTATAAAAAGGGTCATTATAAGTATAATTGTCGAGATAGAGCTTCTACATACGGTAAAGGAGATAATGATAAAGGAAAAGCACACTGTGAATTCTTTTGATGTAGTAGATAAGAGTAGAAATAATGAAGTAGATGTGTTTGTAAAAAGAAAGAAAGAAAAAAAGATAATCAAGATGGAAATGATCCTAAGAAGATGAAAGAAGAAACTAGTAAGAAACATAGGAGAAGAAAGTTGGGTGTGTAGGATTTTACGATTTCACGGGGCGAGGACCATACTCCATCTTGGAAGATCATCCAAAAGGCTGCAAATATTACATATGGTCAACTCTTGGCTATGTCTTAGAGAAGAGGCGGGAGTTGCGAGGTGGACTCAATGCTCGAAGAAGGAAGGAGGTTGAGGTCCACTGTTTTGGAGAGCGAGGCGGATCCTATGCTCCTGGTGAGGTATTATGTAATGGTATTTCAATTCATGATGTCTTAGTTGATGGAGTCTGTGATTAATGTAATGGCCGAGTCTGTAATGAATATGTTGGGTTTAAAAATTGATCGCCCTTGACACTTATGTTAAGGTCATTAAATAAAGGAAAAACTAAACCGAGAAGGTGTAGTTTCAAATGTGGCAATATATCTGTTATGGGTGTGGTATGTGTGGTAGACTTTCGGGTGATGAAAAATGGTGCTTATTGCGTACCCAATGCTGCTTTGGGAAGACCATGGCTAAGGAGAGTTCATGCAAGAAACTCTTTGGAATGAAGGTTTCATGACACTTGGACGTGGTAGAGAGAGGGTGAAGATAAATGTGATCCCTCGACATCATAAAAGCGAGAACTGTGGATTCAAGTGATGAAGCGATGATTGGACATCCTCGATTACTCTAGTACCGGTGAAGTGGACACGAAGATGAAGAAAGTGAGGTGGATGTTTGATCATGGATATCCTTCGAGTCACACCAACTCATGACCCCATAAAATTATACGAAGAAGAAGTTGATGATCGTCTCAACAAATAAAGATTGGTGATCTTTGTGATGGAGAGTGAGAAGGAATCCTACCTCTAGCTCTTTGAAGGTACATACACCTATTCACTTTTGATTACAAGGAACTCCATCAAGTAAGTTGGGTAGAACATTGTATTGAGTGGTAGATGGTGCTAAGCCCATAAAGCAAATGCCATATAGAATGAATCCTAATTTTTCAAGGCTGTAAAAGAAGAAATAGATAAGTTGCTTGATGCGGGATTCATATTTGTTGTGGAGAATTGAGAATGGGTTTCTCCCATTGTGATCTCAATAAAAAAGAATGGGAAGCTACGCATTTGTGTTGATTACGGGAAGCTCAATAAGGGCAACAAAGAAGGATCATTACCCTCTTCCATTTTGAGATCAGATCTTGGGCCGAAGTAGGTGGCGGGAGTGCTATAGTTTCTTTGATGGATATAGCGGCTCTGACCAAGTTCGTATAGCGAGAAAGATCAGTGAAGACCACGTTCACCACTCCTTGGGAGCGTTTGCTTATAGAGTTATGCCTTTTGGGTTGTGTAATGCTCGGCAACATTCCAGCGTTTGATGAATAGGGTGTTCGAACCCTACATTGGGACCTTCATCGAGTATTTACGGATGATTTTGCATCTATGGGAGCAAGTTGGACCCACTGCACGAGATGGAGACAACATTTCAAAGGTTAGATGAAGCACAAGCCTCACTAAACCCTACAAAGTGTGTCTTTGGATGTTCTAAAGGCGTTTTGTTAGGGCATGTTGTATCCGAGAGATGGTATTAGTGCTTGATCGATAAAGTTTCAAAAATCAAAGATTTACCATTTCCTATGAATAGAAGTAAGTTGAGATCATTTTTAGGCCATGTGGGTTACTTATAGAAGGTTCATCAAGAATTTCTCAAAGATTGCCTGACCACTAACCCTTGATTCTTGAAGAAGGATGTTACTTATGAACCGGGAAATAAGGCGCATGAAGCTTTTGGACAAGCTGAAGGAAGCCACTGGTGTCTTCACTATTTTGAAGAATCCATATTGGAGCAAGCCATTCATTGTGTACTTGATGCCTCGGATGCGGCACTAGGAAGTACTTTGAGCCAAAAGGATGAAAATGGGAATGAACATCAATTTACTTTGGGGGAGACAAATGAGCAGTCTTGAGGTAAACTATCATGGCGAAAAAGAGGCTCACGGCTATCATTTTTGTTGTAAAGAAGTTTAGAAATTACTTGTTAGGGCAGAAATTTATAGTTGTAACAGATCATCAGGCTCTAAAATATATTGTAAATAAGCCTAACCCATCAGGGAGGATAGCAAGATGGATAATTTTGCTACAAGAATTTGAATTTGATATATTATAGATAGGCGGGAAAGAAGCATGTCAATGCAGATGCACTCTCTCGAGCCTATGATGGTTTAGGATCATCTTGTGATGATGATGATTTTCCCGATGCAGCATTGTTCTCCCTTGACACAATCCCTAGTGAATACATAGATATTTGGAATTATCTGAATGAATTCAAGTTTCCTGATGGTGCCGATGCAAAGACTAAGAGAAAGATTACTCAAGCCAGTCGTCCATATTCTATTACTGCATGGAGTATTATTTGAATAGGACACGATGGACGATCTGAAGAGAGGCGTTGGACGTGATCAAGGAAGGAGCTGCTAGAAGAATTCCACAATGGTACATGTGGAGGGCACTTCTGGACAACTTACTGAGAAGGATCTTGGATGCGAGTTATCAGCCCACTCTTTTTAAAGATTGTTATAATTATTGTAAGACATGTGATATTTGTCAAACACATGGTAACCGTAAGACTTCATCAGCTCCATTATGTCCTATTCTTCCCTTGGTCCCTTTGAAAAGTGGGAATAGACATTGTAGGTCCACTTCAACTACATCACGCCAAAATAAGTATATTGTAGTTGCCACAGTTATTTAACCAAGTGGGTTGAAGCTAGGCCATTGAAAACGACTTCCATGGATGAAGTGGCAAGGTTCATATATGAAGCATTGTCACCGAAGATTTGGTTGTCCATTAGAAATTGTGTGAATCAAGGAAGCCACTTCATTAATGAGGTGGTAGAAGCCCTAGTCAATAAATTTTCTATTAAGCACGGGAAGGCAACAACATACAAGCCAAGTATAAATGGGCGGCAAGGTGGAGCGAACAAATTTTGTGTTGTGTCAAATTCTAGCAAAGATGCAGCCTTGCGGTACATAAATGGGATAAAGGATTCATGCGGCATTGTGGGCATATAGGGCAACATCAAAGTCAGCAACAGGATACTCCCCATTTCGGTTGGCCTATGGCATTGATCGATTCTTCTATTGAGTTTGATATTCCCCTTTGTGAGAGTTATGAAAAATGAAAGGATGGATGAAAGTGATTGATAAAAAAGAAAGGTTGGTACATCTTCATTTGCTAGAGGAAATGAGGAAATAGCAAAGGATACAAGCCATAAGAAGAAAATGAAGCGAGAAGGAATACTTTGATCAAAAGATCCGGTGGTCTCCATTTCATGTGAATGACTTGGTTACTAGTATATGATTCAGATACAAAAAAAGAAAGGCAGAGAAAATTTCTTCCAAAATGGATGGGGCCCTACAAAATAGAAATTTGTGCATGAAAATGGTACGTACCAACTGGAGGAATTGGATGGCACTCCCATTACGAAATGGGTCAACCACGACAAGTTGAAGATTTTCCAAGCACCAGAATAGTCTACTCCGAGGACGGAGTAGAAGCTAGGAAGGGGGAAGATGTCGACACTAAAATTTTCCTCCGTAATTTCTATTTCATTAATGTATGTATTAGGAATAGGATGTTGTTAAGTATAATTAGTAGTAGCGTTGATAGAAGATAACGGCGCCGTCAATACCGGTGCCGCCAATAATGTGGAGTACGGTAACAGTCAAAGTACAATAGGAATGTTGTAAAAGTAAATATTTGTCGTAAGTGGTCGGTAATGTTAAAATGTCAAAGTTTGGGTAATTAGAGAAGTAGGGTCTACATGATTAGGAATTAGAAATATTATATTGGTAATAAGGACAATGAGTGAGGTCATAAATATTTTGTGTATTTTATTTGTAAAAAGTCTAAAAATGTGGAACCCATGTAAAATGATAAGGTTTATCTTATCTTAGAGATAAGCTTACATGTACAGATAAGAGTTAAGGTATGGAATATGATTCGTCGAGTGGATTTCTTATCCTATCTTAGAGATAGGATGGATAAACTGGAAGTTCTATAAATAGAGGCCACCCCCTCATTTAGCATAGAAAGAAGTAGTGAGAAATATTGTAGGAAGTGTGCGAAAGGAAGCCATCGAGTTAAAGGTGTGTTGAAGAAGCCATTGAGAGGTGTAATTGTAAAGTTTCTCCCATAGTCTTGTTGAAGTACCTCATGGGTGAGATTATGTGATTTCATATTAATATTATAATTTATTTTGATATTTCAATTTGTCATCCTTATCATGATGGTATTCTTGTGTTATGTTGTTGTTTTGTTTCTAGATTACATCCACCAAACTAAAGGTTGTGCATTAGTTAATAATCATATAATTCTGGTGAAGAATTATCATAGTCTTCAGATTGGTGATCACACACACGAGAAAACATGGTTTGCGCACTTAAGTTAGCGGGAATGTGCATAGGAGGAAGAATAGACAAACCAAACACTTAGCTAGTTTTAGGATGCAAATCTAAATATAGACTTGGAGTGGCGGCCAAGCAAGGTTTTGAAGATAAGATTAAAGTAAGAAGACTTGCGGTTCAAGCAAGGTTTATTTTGGGATAAGAGGAAGACCAAGCGACATGCATAGTTTTGAGCTAATAATAGGATGTAAACTAGAGTTATCTATAGAATAACTATT
Organism: Taxus wallichiana var. yunnanensis; assembly: GCA_018340775.1. Taxonomy (NCBI): domain Eukaryota; kingdom Viridiplantae; phylum Streptophyta; class Pinopsida; order Cupressales; family Taxaceae; genus Taxus; species Taxus wallichiana. The sequence continues at coordinate 810,546,018 of CM031240.1, read as the reverse complement.
AGTAGAAGTACTTGCATGCTTTTGTATTTGTCTTGTAAGCGGGTAAGAGCACAAGTTGGGGCGAAAAGGGGGTCTTAAGTGGATGCATTTTTACGGAAAAAAACTTCAACTTGTACAAGTTTTTCAAAATAGTTACACTCAAAATTAGAAGATGTTGTAGAAATATGAATCGTAGCATTTTGAGTCTAGTTTCTAAGTTACTAAATTTTATTGAAAATGGATAAGTTTAAGTGGGTCAAACAACTAAAATACCAACATATGCTCCTATTTTTGTTAAAAAAACATAATAGAGTGACTTTTGTGCCCCCACCATTTTTTTAGCACCATTTAGTATTTTTGAAAACCCTTCAGTAGAAAGATAGCTACGAGCATCTAATTTGGGCTCCATTTTTTGAAAAAAAAATTAGTGAATATTTTTTATTTATGATTTTTCTAGTACATAAATTTTATGTTTTGAAAAATAACGAGATCTCAAACCATGCTCCCCCTAACTACCTCAAAAAATATCGAAAATTAAATTTTTTTGAATATGTATAGAATTATGCCTGGTTTGGGCTAGTATTTTTTTAAAATTTTGATCACCCAAAAAAGATACACCATGAAAGATAGACATATTTACACTTGAAAAATCTATAAAAAGGCATAGTTAGAAAATAAATAATATGGAAATCTTATATTAGTCAAAAATTTTGAAAACTTATATTTTTAGAAAGAAGAGACTCTGCGACTACGTCGTGGTATAATTTTTAAAAATGGATCGATTGTTTTATTTTGATTTATCATAGAGGAGGTGGATTTTTACATTTTCTTGTAAAAACACGTTGTTTGTTGTGTTTGTGCGGAGTCCATTCCTCGAGGCATAGGGATCTAAAGCTGGATCCCAAGCCTTGAGGCATGGCTTGGAAAGAGAAAACACAAAGCGGTACACGTTACGTTGTGTAGTATAAACATTATTTATGCTTCGACATGCTTTATTTACATAAATAAAAGTATAAGTTTTCATTTATTATTATTATTATTATATTATAAGTTTAAGTATAAGTTTTTCATTTATTATTATTTATATTTTATTATTTCTTATACTTTAAATTTATTTATGTAAATATAAGAAATTAGGGTCACTCTGCACCTTATGGAATTAGTCTCATGACTCCATGAGTCATGGTTTAGGAGATAGTTTTTAAAGTATAATCTAGTCGATACATAGGTAATTTTTCAGGATTTAAGCATTGACCTAAATTTTTAGCGTTTAACTTCTATAATCGAAACCTAAACCATAGGACATAAACCCAAACACTAAGCTGTAAACCTTGAGCCCTATACCCTAAACACTAAACCTTTAACCATGATCCCTAGAACCACAAAACCTAAACCCTAAACCCTAAACCTTAAACATTGACCCTTACACCGTGTGAGCCCTAAACCAACCCTGAGCCTTAAGCCCTAAACCCTAAGCCATAAGCCTTAAAACCTAAACCTTAAACCATGAACCATGAGCCCTAAATGCTAAACCCTAAACCTTGAACCATAAAAACTAAATCCAAAGCCCTAAACCCACGACCCCTAAACCCTAAACCACGACCCTTAAACCCTAAACCTTAAACATTGAATCCTAAACCCTAAACCCTAAGCCTTGAACCCTACACCCTTATCCCTGAGCCCTAAAATATAAACCCTAAACCCTAGACCATATACCCTAAGCCCTAAGCCCTAAAACCTAAACCCTAAACCCTAAACCCTAAACCTCGAGCCCTAAACCATAAACCCTAAACCTTAATCCCTAAACATTAGATCCTAAACCACTCGAACCTTGAACCACTGAACCATAAACCCTAAAAATTGAACCATTAACCATAAGCCCTTATCCTTAAACACTAAATCCTTAACTCGAAACCCTAAACCCTAAACCCTAAACCTTAAACCCTAAATCCTTAACCTCGATCCGTAAACCCTAACCATAAACACTAAACCCTAAACCCTAAACCTAAAACCTAAATCCTAAACCATAACCCTGAACCTTGAACCCTAAACCCTAAACCCTAAACCTTAAACCCTGAACCATGAGCCCTAAAACCTAAACCTTAAACCATATTTCAACAATATTTCCTAGTCTCATGCTAGAACCATCATTGAGTCTCAACATAGAACTACCTTTTTTATGAGAGGCGGGACAAGTAACTAAATGGATATAACATCTACCTTGTGCCTTGTAATTCATATATTACACATCTCTTCCAAAATTGTTTCTCCCCACATATACTTGCGCTCTTGAATGTAAATTTATTCACACTCTAAAAAAAAAATTTACATTTCTTATATTTCCATGTATAGTATTATACGAAGCCAGGATGACCCATTGGAAGCTGGAAAAATAGCCATCACAACAAAAAAGTAATCTTAAAGGAAACAAAATAAACATAGAGGATATATCAATGTAGAGGTGTAGGATCATAATTGAATTTCCTACGAGTATCCTCTCCTTCGGAGAAAGATAAAGTTCAAGTTGTCTACTAGAATGGATAGTAAATTTGTGAGAACTTCTGAAGTATTCAAAATAAGCATAGAAATAGGGAATGGCTAAGAACACTAAGGGTTATCAATCACCTAGTAAATATTTCTTGTTTAGTTCTAAATGGGAGTTACCTGGCCTACGACTTAGTGACCTTCCATTCATTGATAATTCCTTATATGATAAACCCATGGATGTTTTCAAAATCCCCTGAACAAAAAGATAGGGGTAGTCATCAATCCTAGTGAAGGGTGTGATGTGATTTCCAAGAAACTTGAAATTCATATAGATTTAGAGGTCATAACACGAATTTACAAATATCTCTATCATTATAAATGGAAGCCAAGTAACAGTGTCTCCATGTACATCCAAGGATTGAGGACTACTGGGGTCTTTGGAAGGATTGGACAGTTAGGAATATGAAATTTCCCTCCTTCAAAATATCAACAGATGAAAAACATCAAATTTTGATGACTCTCTTTGAATGTTCTGCCTACAAATTCGATGAACCCTAAACTCTGTGACCTAAACCCTTAACCCTCAACCATGAGACCTAAACCCTAAACTATAAACCCTAAACCCTAAAACCAAAATAATAAATCCTAAACCCTAAACACTAAATACTAAACCCTAAAACCTAAACCCATAACCCTAAACCACGAGCCCTAATCCATCCCTAAACCTAAATACTAAATCCAGAGCCCCAGAGCTTTAACCCCTAAACCTTAAACCAATAACTCGAACCACGAACCATGAACCCTAAACCTAATCCCTAAACCATAAACCCTAAACCTTAAGCCTTGAACCCTACACCCTAATCCTTGAGCCCTAAACCTAAAGCTTAAACCTTGATCCCTAAACCCTAAATCTAGATCCATGATCTCTAACTCCTAAACCTTAAACCCGTAACTAACCCCTAAACCTTAAAACCATAAATCGAACCACGAAGCTTGAGTCGTAAACCTTAAACCATGCACTCTAACCCCTAAACCCTAAACCCTAAAAACTAAATCATAAACCCTAAGCTCTAAAACCTAAGAACTAAATACTAAACCCTAAACCCTAAACCCTAAACCCTAAGCCCTAAACACTAAAACCTAAACCCTGAACTCTACAACCTAAACCCTTAACCCTAAAACCTAAACCCTAAACCTCGAGCCTTAAACCCTAAACCCTGAACCTTGACCTTTAAACCTTAAACCCTAACTCCTAAACCCTAAACATTAAACCCTAAATCCTCAACCCTAAACCTTAAACCCTGAGCCCTAAATCCTAAACCCTATACCATAAACACTAAGCCCTAAACCCTAAACCCTAAGCCCTAAATCCTAAATCCTAAACCACGACCCCTAAACCCTAAACCTTGAGCCCTAAGCCATAAACCTTAAGCCACTGAACCTAGGCTCTAAGCCATAAGCCCTAATCAAAAACCCTAAACCTTGAACCCTTAAACATAAACCCTCAACCCTAAACCCTAAACACTAAACCTTGAGCCCTAAACCCTAAACCCTCGACTCTCAACCCTAAACCCTAAACCCTCAGCTGTGATCCTTGAATAATAAACACGGAACCCTTTTCCCTAAACCTTGAACCCTGACCTTTAAACCTTAAACCATAACTCCTAAACCTTAAACTGTAAACCCTAAATCCTCAACCCTAAACCTTAAACCCTAACTCCTAATCCATAAACCCTAAACCCTAAACCTTAAACCTTAAACCCTAAACCCTATACCATAAAACATAAGCCCTAAACCCTAAACTCTAAGCCATAAATCCTAAGCCCTAATCCCTAAACCCTAAAATCTAAACCCTGACCCCTAAACCTTGACCCCTAAACTCTAAACCTTGAGCCCTAAACCCTAAACCCTAAGCCCTAAACCCTAGGCCCCGAGCCACTAAGCCCTAAGCCAAAACCCTAAACCCGAACCATTAAACATAAACCATCGACCCTAAACCCTAAACCCTAAACCCTGATCCCTAAACCCTAAACCCTGAACCTTGAGCCATAAAACCTAAACCCTCAACCTTGAGCCCTAAACCCTAAACCTTGAACCTTGAGCCCTAAACCCTAAACCCTCAACCCTTAACCATGAACCATAAACCCTAAACCATAAACCTAAACCATGAACCCTAATCCCTGAACCCTAAAGCCTAAACCCTATAATATGAACTATGAGCCTTAAACACTAAACATTAAACCCTAAACTCTAAACCTTGAGTCCTAAAACCTTAGCCCTAAAACCTAAACCCCGAGCCCTAAACCCTAAACCCTAAATCATAAACCCTCACCCAAAGGAAAGTCCTAAAAAGATCATTCAGCGTGTTTTAGTGTGTAGGGAATAATGTTTAAGGTGATCGATCGACTCATTTAGTTTTGATGAGAGACTACTTCCTTTGAAGGCCTAAAAAGGCATTTTTGGCCATTTTGTAGTTAATTAAACACCCTTCAGAACAAGCTAAAATGAGTTAGTCATGTCACTGAGTTATCAAGGACCATTATTTGTGAAGTATTAAGGCATCATTTGTCTCCATAAGAGACATGTGAGAAAAATCATGTATGAGAATCATGAATTTGATTCCATGAAAGGATGGTTTTAGAGCTAGGAAAGGTGAGGGGATGATATTTATATGGAGCACCATGTTTCTAAGAATGAGCAATCATCTGAGTTCACTTGATGTAATTCACTTGGTACTATTTGTAACAACTCATTCAATACCTAGTAGTGTTATCACACCTTAAGGAGGAGGCACATTACAATCACCTCATTTTGGCCATGGGACGGGAATACCATTCAGAACAATCCTTTTAGTAAGAAGTAGATAAACATCATAGAGTTAATTCATGGTCACTAAAGTGAATTATGGACCAAATTTAAAATTTAGTACCAATTCAAGCGGTGGTAGGGTCAAAATCCATTTTAGAAGGTCAAAAACCTAAAAATGACTATATTCTTTCCCAAAACAAAAGTGAATATAATATATATGCCCACGAAAGTTTTAGGTCGTTTCTTAAAATCTTGAAAATGAGTAAGTTTTAACAGATTAGATTTTGAAAAACTATCTTCTATATTATAACTATTGGAGCTACGAGACCACTTCCATAAGGTGCAAAGTGACCCTAATTTCTTATATTTACTAAAATAAATTTAAAGAAGATTTCTTTTATTATTTCTTATACTTAAACATTTATTTTTGTAAGTATAAACCACCAAAACACATATACATGGTCCATACTACACAAAACACGTACGCATTATAATGCGTACGCATTTTGAATTCTTTGAAACGCGTACGCATTATAGGTTCGGTGATTACCGAGCCAAAAAAATTAAAACACGAGCGCATTTTAGCAAAACGCATACGCATTTCATCTGTTTTGGGTTTTTGTCCACTTTTTGGCCCCCCAACTTCGTGCACTTACCCAACGACACATGATTTTTATTAGCATGTAGCCTATTTTGAGGATAAATGGGTAGTGAAGGGAAAGTCCCCACCCCTATATAAATATGTATGATTTACATAGTTTAATGGTACTACTTTTGTAAATGAGTTATGTTGTTGGTTTAACTACTTATGAACTATGGTTAAGATCTAGATCTAGTTCATGGTTATGTTTTAATTTTGAATGGTTATTATGGATCTGATATATGTATGTCCATCATGCTAACTCCATGATAGAGCTCACATAAAAGAGGGACATGGTACCCTTGCACACTTTGGGTGGCGCTCGAGTCTTCTAGGTGATGTACCAACACGCCTTGGGTTGTTGTGGGTAAAACAAGACTACAAATGGGGATACCACCATTGGATCCATCTTGATTTGTGTTATTCATGGCAAACAGGACTAAAGCCACCATTTTTGGAGTTTTGAAATATGCCACTATTAAAATTCGGGGCCGAGTTTATTGGTGATTTTGAGGTCTTAGCGCTCACAGAAGCAGATAGTTTTCCAACATTACTTAGGTGCCCCTATTTTTATGTAAATAATGTTGATATATGCATCAAAAAATGTTATATCAGCTTTGAAAATAAGGAGGGTGTGATCATCCTTTTGACATATGGAAAGGTTGTGTTTTATGTAGAACCTTTGAGTGAAGAGGATATAAACAAAATTTATGTACGCACGGTAGGGATCTTGAGGTCTTTGGAGACATTAAAGGAAGGATTAATTCGGTGGGATGATTCACAATCTATGAGTGATACAACAAGCATTTCTTGTGACAAATGGGTGCATTGGACTTATGAGATGCTTAGGCGAGATATGAAGAGTGTAGTTATGTGCGTCGGCCAAGCCACACTCTATTAGGCATTTGGGAAGTAACAATGTACTAAGGTACACATGCAAGGAAATCTAAGGTGTTTCTCCACACTATGGAGGCCTAGTGGACAAATCAATTAGAAAGGAGAAATATGCTAGTTTATACTACGTGTAGGACAAGAGCGTCTTTGGTGGATTACACACAGAGATAATCTTGTGGAGTGGATTGAAGTGAGAGTTATGATCTCTGCTAGATTTCTAAGGAGCAATGAACCTACAAATATCTATGAATTTCATGGAAAACATCCTGTTCAACACCATGTTTAGAAGTGTGAGAGACTTTGGGTGAGGCGGCAAGCCTTACCGCCATCACTATGGGTGCATAAGTTCTATTTCACCTTGTAAGGCTATGTGCATACATGGTATGTTTATGCAGAGTTGAATAGAGTGATAGGGAATTGGGTAGAGTTGACTGTAGGTATGGTTCAGACCTTTGATTATTTTTCTACTAAACCACCTGTGAATGAGGCATTACAGATAATGAAGCGCTTGACTATGGGAGATAGTGCAAAAGTTGAGGAACTCATTCAGGAGTTGTTGGGAGAATCGGCGTCGAGGAGTGCTCTAAAGAAGAGGATACAAATGAGGAACAACTTGGGTACGCCTAGCTAGCATAGGAAAAGAAAATATGGTTTATATGATAGATGATGAGGAAGTAGAGAACTTGGATGTTGATCATACTATGGGTACATGTGAGGTCATGGATAGTGCAGATGAATGGGTGCGCATGTACCATGAGCCTATGAAAACAAATAAGGTAAACATTGGGATATATCCATAACTTGAAGAGGTTATCATTAGTGATTATTGAGTGCGATTCGAGGAGGTTGCTAAGATCATTAAGTTCTATGCGACTTCCATTATTTTTTCCTAGAGGCTATCATGAGTTGAAAGGAGTGCATGAATCTTTGGGAAAGATGAGAATCAAGTTAAAGGAAGGTGTGTGCCTAGTTAGGAAGAGGCCTTACAAGATGAATCCTAACTGCATGTCAAAGTTAAAGAAGAAATTAACAAGATGCTAAAATCTGGAATTATTGAGCCCATAGAGGAATCGGAATGGGTTATCCCAATGGTGATAAGTATCAAGAAATATGGTAGGATAAGGATCTACGTGGGCTATAGAGAATTGAATGTTTCTTGTGTTATAGATATTTTCCCACGCCTTTTACGAAGAGATATTGGAGGGCGTGACGGGGCACAAGATCTATTACTTTATTGATGGGTTCTTTGGATATCATCAGTGAAAATTGCTAAAGAGGATCAAGAGAAGACAACTTTTACCCTTTGAGTGGGGAAGTTTTGCATACACAGTTATGCCTTTTGGACTAAAAAATGTGCTTGCGAGTCTTTTCGCGCATTGTTGTGTATGCATTTGAGGATTTCATACATAATTTCTTGTAGGTTTAATTAGATGATTGGACTATTTATGGGCTGGTTAAATATCTTTGTGAAAATTTGAGGCTCATGTTTGAGATGTGCGGAGCTATGTGCAAGTGTTGTTTTTAAACTAATGCTAATGTAAACAAAGACTAACACCTAAATAGTCTTAATTAGCAAGAATTAAACAACATTATAAACACCATCATGATAAGAATTAATCAAGGATTAGATGCTAACATTTATCAATAAAAAAGCATGAATTTAACTATATTAAGCACCTAAATATCCTCTATTCTCTAACAACATATAAATGAAGGAACCTAGGTAGGTTCCATGGCTATCGAGAAAGCTTGATTGTCCTTAATGTTCCAAGAACCTAGGAATGGGGCTAGTCAAAGTTGGGCTCTGAGACCCTTTTGACACCTCCCATATGACCCAAGCACTTTAAGAAAGAGGCTTAACTCTTCAAGATGATGAACTCTCAAGAAAACAAGGTGCAAGCTCTTAGTCTCTTTGCTATATGCTTTGCATTTGCTCTCTAAGGAGTTTAGGTGTAAGTAAAAAGGTAGGTGGAGGGCTCTTTATATAGCCTAAAGGATAAAGGATTTAACACATTCTCATGAATGTGGGATAAAGGTAAAACATGATTAGGAATGGATAAGGTTGCTTTATTAAAGGTAACCTTACTTTAGAAGGGTTTAATACATGTTTAGCAAGTCATGGGAGTTGGGGGGTATTTTAATTAATCAAAGGTGATTAATTAATAGGTAGGTGTAAGCTTATAGAAGCCATTTAGAAGAATATTAGTGCGATTCAGGCTATTAGAAAGGGATTAAATCAATTTAATATCGATTTACTAGTTACATAGAAGGGAAAGCTGATTAATTAATAATAATTAATTAGTCTAGGTAGAAGGGTGATTTATTAATGGAAGGTCATTAATTAGGGTATTTTTGGATAGGAAACTTAATTAATTAGCTTAGTGTAATTAATTAATGATGGTATGAGAGAAAATGAGTGATTTTGACGATATGTCGTTGATTTACGAGAAAAGACGATAATTAACGCAATTTAAGTATTTAAATTGCTTGGACGTAATTATGGGTGTCTCACAAAGCGGTGAGCATCTGTCTCAATATTAAGAAGTGTGTTATTACTACACCCCTTAGAACTCTTTTGGGACATATCATATGTGAGGAAGGTTTGTTGGTAGATCATACTAAGATTGTTGTTATTTTGGGATTAGAGGAGCCTACTAACCAAATTTATGTGCGTAGGTTCCTTGGATACACAGGTACTATAGAAAATTTAGTAAGGGTTATTCCGGGATTTTTGTACCCTTGGAGGAGTTCTTGAAAAGAAAAGATAAGTTCTATTGGAGTGAGGCACAACAACGTTTGAGACATTGAAGGAAAGGATTAATTTTGTGCCTATTTTGCACTTTCATTCATGGAACAAACCATTTCATGTGCATGTGGATGCCTCTGGCATGGCCATTGGCGTAGTATTAGCCCATCCTAGAGAGGGTATTATTGACCATCCTATTTATTTTGCAACTAGAAAGGTGACCTTGGTGAGCAGAACTACACAACTACGAAGAGCGAAGCGTTATCTATGATTTATGCACTACATAAGTTTAGGTAGTATTTGTTGGAAAATCTATTCATATTCTATATAGATCACATGTCATTAAAGTATTATTAAATAAACTTGTTTTGTAGGGGCACATATATAGATGGATTCTCCTATTCCAGGAATTTGAGTTTACGGTGGTAGTAAAGCTAGGAAAGAGTAACTCAGGACTATATCATTTATCTAGGATTAATTTGGGCAAGGATGCACGAGCATTGAAGATAAAATGTCGGGTGCACAAATTTTTAGATTGAACCACATGCCCTCTAACTTGGAAGATATTTTAGTTTTTTTACATATAGGTGTGGCGCTTTGAATGAATGAAATCCTCGGAGAAGAAACAATTAGCTCTACGTGCCACACCCTATATGTTGATAGGTGGAGATATTTACAATTTAGACCGAGATGAGGTTTTGTGTTGATGTCTACTTGAGCATGAGCATGAGGATATTATGGAAGAAGCTCATGGTGGAATTGTAGGTGGTCATTATGTAGGCAATGCCACCAAGTGCAAGATTCTATTGGTTGGCCTTTAGTTGGAAATGATTTACAAGGATTGTATAGAGTATTGTAAGGCCTTTGACCATTATCAAGTGCCTTAAAAATCTTGGGCATAGATATGAAATACCTTTGAGGCCAATTACAAGTGTAGAACCCTTTGAAAAATGGGCAATTGACTTTGTGGGTCCTATTTCTTCACTGCTTGCAGGACTAGATCACACTACATTATAACTTGTACATATTATCTTATAAGGTGGGAAGAATCATTTCTATAGAGGATTTCACAATGGCTAAGGCATCAAGTTTTGTATGGAAAAACATTATTAGTAGATATGGATGTCTCATTGAGTCGAAAAGTGATAGGGGCACACACTTTTTGAATGAGACTATCATGATATTATTAATAGAATTAATGGTGGCACATTACAAGACAACATCCTATCACCTACATGCCAATGGGACTACTAAGGATTTCAACAAGATATTGAGCCACACATTGACTAGTATTTGTGATGTTGGAAGGAAATCTTTGGGATGAAAAAGTATCTGTTATACTTTGGGCATACATGACAACTTATAAAAGACTGAACAAAGACACACCCTTTTAGTTGGTGTTTGGAACAGAGGCTATATTTCCAGTGGATTTCATGTTACCCTCTTTAAGTATTACGTGTGTAGGAGGTTTGGCTAATGAGAAAGCACTTGAAGAGCACATTGAAAAATTGATGCATTTGGATGAAAGACATGTTATAGCACGATGGAGTCAAAAGATAGAAAAGGCCACACAACGGGCATGATATGATAGGAATATTAAGGATAAGAATATTGAGGTTGGGTAGATGGTTCTTCTATATGATTCTAAGTTTCAGTGCCATCCGGGGAAGTTCCAAGTGCATTGGTTGGGACCGTATGTTGTGACTTACATACTTGGTTCATGATTTTTCCAATTACTGCTATTTGGATGGAACACAACTTCTGGTTACTTGAATGAGATTAGATTGAATCCCTACTATAAATAAGTCTTCTGGTGTTTGTAATAAGGAAGTATTGCTAGTTATATTTGGTTTCCCTTAATGCATTTCCTTTATATGAGTTCATTGTTGTTATGCTTTGTCAATTTAGTTTATTGTTTTGGTAGTACACATGTTTGCACTCCGAAGCCGATTACCCTCTTTTTAAGTTCATGCACAAAGGACTACACATACATTTAGTGTGGGGTAGATTACATACAGAGGTAAGCGTATAAGAGTTGATGTTTACAATGGCCCAGGAAAAACAAGAGTATAGGATGGGAGTCCTAAGTATCAGAGGGGTGTGCATAGTGGTGGTGATATTGGTTATTGGAAAATGATAAGGTATCATACGAAGAAGATAATAAGGATGACGTCAAAGGAAAAATCCATGTACAGGAATGAACGTGTAGGCCAGTATGAGGTAGGCAGCGGCAAGGATAACTACTTGGAATAGGATGCAGTGGTTGATGTACTTTTGTGCTAGGAGCGCATGTAAGGAGGTCTATGGTCAGTGTAGTTTTGCGCACTTTTGAGAAGGTTGTGGAGGTTACACACGTTGAATGTGTAGAGGAAACACACTTAGAAAAGTAAGAAAATATGAAATTATATTGGCGGTATGGTGGTAGGTGGCATTGTAATTAATGTGGTAAAAATTAAAAAACTATAAATAAGGGGTCATGGTAAATCATTTTTACCTTGTGAAAATTTGTGAACGAGCTTGTGTGAACTAGGGCATCCTTGAGAGTATTGGAAAAATATCAATTGCAAAGGTAAATATTTGAGAACCGGATTGCGAAAAAGAACACAGAAATGTGCGAGTGAGTTTGTGAAAGAATTTTTGCGGGTTTGAATGGTGTAGTGTGAAGAAAGGAAGGTTTTCTAGTTAGGGTTTGAAGAACTAGGGCATGATTTGTAGATTTTACGTAAAAGAAGTGTGGTTCTAGGTTTGAGTCATCAAAAGGACCAAAACACAAGGTAGAATTAGCAAGTACCCGACCAAGAATGGAACCAAGGAGGATAGAAAATGTTTCACCCAAGAAAAGGGGCAAGGGAAAGGAAAAAACAAGTGCGGAAGAAAATTTCAATGAGGAGTGGCATTGAAAAGATGCAATAACTAGATGGGGATGGATTGGGTGTCCCACGTAAGTAAAATGGTTATAAGTGATTATACCCATCAAACCAATTAGATTGAGAAAGACATGACTTTGGAACTAGTTCGACCTACAGGAGAGAGGATGGTGATGATAAACCAATGTATGATGACTCAGTGTAGAGGACTTTGGAGAAGGCCAGATTATTACAACTGTATGAACTACCATTTTTCGATAAGCTTGAGAGATTGTACTAGTGGCTAATGTTACATGTACATGAAGATTATTTTTACTTTGTTAGAAGGAGAATGTGCATAACCCCATAGTTAATCTTAAAGTTCAATAGAATTATCTACATTGGGAAGTCATTTTATGATGATTTGGGTGAAAATGAAGCTGTGAAAGAAATAGCCAAGGAATATGAGTACAAGAAAGGTGGGCACGCCTTTGATATCTCAAATATTAGTAATCCGGTGATGAATATGGTTGTGTTTCTACTTAGCAAATTGAGTGGATAGAAAAGGTGGACCCGAGGTTAATAAGAGGTGGTTGAATGCATGCAGGAAGATAGGTGAGAGGACTATCTACAACATTTCAACCTTCATTGCGAGAAGATATTATTGAGTTCATGCGAGATGGAGAAAAGATAATGTATGGTAATATTTTTCTTTTGTTTTTATTCTCGAGATTGGAGTGATCGATGGGCTGAATAGCAACATATGGGAGTGCCACTGAAAAATACCCCTCTCCTACTTAAGAGGTTTACAACTTATACTTGTGAAACTATGACACCGGCATACAAGGCACGCTTAGATAAATAGTACAAGCAGATGCATGACTCCTTTGGCACCGAGTGGAGGATCCTCGAGTAGCTGCCAACCTTGGTAAAAGATGAGGCTGAATTTGTAATTTACTAACAATTTTACATTGGCAGGTTCACTCTTACTGATGGCACCAAGATCCCATGGTGTAAATTACCATTTGCCTTTACATAATAGTACTTCTAAAGCATGGTTAATAGGTTTAAAGAGGAAAAGAAGTTGAGATTTGATCTAATTATTGTAGATCAGGAGCATTGCAAGCTATGTTGAACACTTTTCTACCCAAAGAAGCACACATATGTGGAAAGGTATGTCTCACATGACATACATATGATCAAGCCTATTACAATACTGATTGTTGGGGCCACTGCAACAAGGGTGTATATTTATATGTGGTGAAGTTTGAACAAGGCATGTATTTAGAGGATGATGTAAGTATACCTAAGGACCCTTCAAGGAGAAATAAGGTAGAGACAAAGAAGAAAGATAGAGAAGATACTCCTACAACAAGCGGGGCGAGTGCGCATGAAGGTTAGGCCATAGGGACAAAGGAAACAAGTGTAGGTACAAGTACTTATACTCAAAGGAAGAGGTCCCTAATAAAAGAAAAGTCTCTAGTGAAGAATAAACCAAGGGTAGTTCAAAGTTCTGACTTTGAAGAAATGGAGAGCTTGAAGCATGAAGAGACAGAGGGGGAGGAGGAAGAATGAGAGTCTGAGAAGAACCCCCATGTCTACAATGTGCACGAGTCTGATGAGGAGTAGAGTACACCCTGAGAGGAGGTTAGAGAAGCAGAAGTGGATGGAGAAGAATAATTTGGAACAAATGTACAAGATACTATGTGAATCTCTAACCAAGAGATAGAGACTATTGTGGAATGATAACTTGCGGGGATTATATAGACCTTAGTCAACCGGGAGTTGAGCGCAACACTTTGAATAAGAAGAAGAAAAAGAGAAAGGTGGGATTCATGGAGGAGAAATATTTTTGGTGATAGGTTTCCTAAAGGGTGCACATAAAAGTGGTAGACATGTGTACACCCAATAAGGACCTATTATGGTCTATGATGCAAATCCCAATAATGTATTACGGATTCGTTACGAACATATGTACCGGCGGACCAAATTTTCTGTTGGTCATATTTTGATAAGGAAGGTGCGTTTCCATGCACAAGAAAGATGTTTTCTTAGATGTTTGAGTCCCATGTTGATGAACCAAAGTTTGAAGTAAGCACGGGAGCCTTAATTGATACTTGTACTTCATTGAGCTCCATAGTAGTGAATCGTTAGTGGATTCTCAACAATTAACTGATGAAAAAGCGTGTAATGCATTGAATAAGGTATCGGTGGAAGTGGAGGCCAGATTATTTGGGAGGAATAACAAAATAAAAGCATTGGAAAAGGAGTTAAAAGAGAAGAATAAGAATTCATATCCCCCCTTCACATAAATACAAGTTAGCTCTCCACTATTTTGAGGATTTAACGTGCATAATAATAATGCAAAAGAAACCCCTTGCAATAGTGTCTGCGGAAGAGGTTATGGCGCGGTATAAGTAGCAGGAGAAGGAAAAAATAGAGGTTCCCATAACCTAGTACTTTGAGATTTTGGTATGAGTGAAAAGCGTGGCTCGAATGGCCAAATTTTTCTATGACAACTGTGAGGATAAGGATCAGGTGGAAAGCATGTTGGTTACCACTCATGAGGTAGATTTAAAGGAGTTCCAAGTCAAGAAAAAGAAAATCGGGTGGAACGAGATAGGATGCTTACGGTGGGTCAAGAAGAAGAGTGACATTATTGATATATTAAGGACTTATATAAAGAATAAGATAAAGGAATTGTATCCCTAGGTAACATGCAGAATGGCCGAGCTAATAAACATTAGAAACAATTAGAAAATTTGGTTGACACATTCAAAGCCAAGGGTGAAGATCTAACATTTGAAGAAGTCAGTGCAATGATGGGGGATCTATTTAAACAAGTGTAGAGTGAGGTGGAGGGATGGAATGTAATTGAAGCATCATTGAATAAGGATTTTCCCATCCTCTTTACATAGTGACAAAATTATTTTATTCTTGGTGATGACAGATATTCTTTTTATTCTTTGTGGCTGCAAGATTATTTATTCTTTATTCATGGAGAGATAAATCATATTACCCATTAACGAGGGTGGAAATGAAGTAAGTATGGGGTAATGTTGAGCATGGAAAATTCAGAGGTTAGCGCGTGCAAAATTCATTATAGAATAAAAGTGTATGAGGAAGCGTGCGCTAGGAGAACATGGTTTGCACATAGGAGGAATAATAGACAGACTAAACACTTAGCCATTTTTGGGATTTGGATCTAAATATAGACTTGGAGTGGTGGCCAAGAAAGGTTTTGAAGATAAGATTAAAGTAAGAATACTTGCAGTTCAAGCAAGGTTTATTTTTGGATAAGAGGAAGACCAATCGACATGCATAGTTTTGAGCTAATAATAGGATGTAAACTAGATTTATCTATAGAAGAACTATTAGTAGAAGTACTTGCATGATTTTATATATGTTTGTACCTAGTGCATGGCTATTCTTAGCATGTAGCCTATTTTGAGGATAAGTGGGTGGTGAAGGGAAAGTCCCCACCCCTATATATATGTGTATGATCTGCATAGTTTATCGGTACTACTATACGTAATAGAGTTATGTTGTTGTTTTGCGTAAGCGCATGACTCATGGTGACATTATTATGTATGTATTCAACTTTTGGGAGTTACAATTTATTAATATGATGAATTTTTTGGTTAGATATTGGTTGTAGACATCTATGATATTGAATCTTGTGTGGTAAATATGATTCTAGTTCTTATTTAACTACTTATGCACTATGGTTAAGATCTAGATCTAGTTCATGGTTATGCTTTACTTCTGAATGTTTATTATGTATCTACAGTATATGTTTCTCCATTATGCTAACTCCTTGATAGAGCTCACATAAAAGAGGGACCTGGTACCTTTGTGAGCTTTGGGTGAGTGCTTAGGTCTGTATGGGTGATGTGTCGGCGTGCCTTGTGTTGTTTTGGGTAAAAAAAGACTACAGGGAAAAACATGAACATGTTTTGTAGCATCCAAATCCTTTGGCATCTCAAATTGACTATGGAGACAACCGTAAAAGGTTAGTTCTTGTTGATTTTAGGTTAATTTTCTTTATTAATCTTATTGTTTTTGCATTTTTGTTGATTTTTTTAGTTTTATTTTCATAGGTTTCAATAGCTTCAATTCAAACCCCTCATTCACCCATAAACCAAGATGAAGAAGAAAACATTACAAAAACACCCCTTCAATAGCAAGACATCCTCTAAAGACCCAACAATACATTTTAAGGGATATTGAGAATAATCTTGCTACATCATTATAATCATTATTATCTAATATTGATATTTTGGTTGGTCAAATAAACACGTAAGAGATTTTTAAAACCAATTTTCACATATTTATGTAGTCAAGTTGTCTTATGATGCGGTGAAGAATAAAAAAATTACAAAAGACAAATTGTGTGCATTTTTTACTGATCCTAAAACTAATACACCATTACTATTGAGTTTTAAAAGGTTCCCCATCCATTGGTGAAATCATGAGGGGATTTTTATCCAAATAACTTCCCTAGTTATTTAGACAACTCATATTCACATTCTAGCTCTATGGTTCTACAATGAAAATTGTGTGCACTTTGGTTATCCCTTTGGAACATTCAATTAGTTATAGTTTCCTTGCATGCCCTTATGCACTTCCCCTTTTCACCATACTTTCATTTTCCTTTTCCTCTTTGTTTCATTTTCCCTCGTGCGCACTTTACGTGCACACAACTTCTTCTAGCATTCATGCATCTTTTGTGCGCTCCTTGCACTTACTTCAATCAGCTAAGTTCATGTCCCTCTTGCACACCACACACATTACTTTTTAATAATTACACCTTGACCATATGTTTCCCACTCACCAGTTTTCCCCATTTCTTCCACGTGAGTTAAGATTGTGTGTGCCTTCATTATGTCTTTCTCCCATGCCTCATTCTTCCACATGCATACTTTTGCACCCTCCTTTGTGCCATTTTGTGCCATATCATTTTATAACACACTTGAGTGTGTTACATGCAACCAATCAAAGTGCGCAAGTTGGGGACTGGATCCTTGCAAAAAATCAATGAGTGACACGTGGCTGAAATGATAAAACACTTTACACAGTTCTCTTCCCTCTCAATCAATCAACATGTGCCACATGTCTTGTGTGTGAGATGGATTTAACAATCTTCTGACAACCATATATTTTGCTATAGAGATCTGATCATCACGTGCTTAGTCTCAATAGATAGCTGCTAACATATACTATAGTATTTGATATTCAAATTCAAAATTTTGGCAGATCTGGTAGGTGAGAAATGGGAAAACATCTTTCATGGGCATTGATGAGTAGATCTGATTGCTCCAACCACTCGATTTGACATGGATTTTTCCTCCTTCCTTCTCCTACATGCCAAACAGAGACTTAGGGAGGCACATTTGACATATTTGCAAGCATTGAATGCTTGTTTTTGGTGGTTGTATTTCAAATTTAGGTTTCCCTTCTTCTTATTGAACCGATTCATCTATAAATGTAAGAGCTAGGCTCATTGTTAATGTTGGACATTTTGGATCCTTAAGCTCTTGGCTAAGGACTTCATATCTTTGTATTCTTAGTTTCAAACCTCTAGATTTGGCTCTTACATGTGGATATCAGCCTCTCTTGGTATTATAACAGTCTATTGATTTATGGAAGTAATGGAATCAGTGTTTTGTGGCTATTCTCTATCCTAACATGTTTGCATTCCTTCTTTTACCTTCCTTTTACATTGTGTGTTTGTTATGTCATCTCACGTCTCTTGTAACTTTATTTCTGGTTGTGTTTCATGGAAATGATCTAGTAAATGCATTTCAGTTTGTGTTATACATGCCTATCCTTCTTTCACACCTTTACCTTTAATTTTCACTCAAAATAGATAACATTCATCCCTCTTTTTCTGGTGTTATCACCTCACTTTTAGTTTAGTTTTCGTTTCCATTCCCTAGTCCCTTGGCATTTTGGCTTAGTTTTCCCCTACCAGAATAGCATTAGTAGTAGCAGTATAAATAGATAGAGGAACCTGGACTTCTCTGGAGATTCTTCTCAAGCACACAAGGTCCCACAACTTGAAGATGATTCCATTATTTTCTCAAACAACTCGGATCTTCTAGATTTGAGATGCGGGTGCACATTTGAATGAGAAATAGTTTTGGCACATCCGAGTGGGACAAACATTGAAATCTTATATTTAAAATATTGTTAAGTTCTTGCGTGTGTACTTAGTATTTATAGCCTTTGGAGGCTCATTTCAACACATTTGTCGACTCCCAACTTTGAGATCTCTATTTTTAGTAGCCCTAAGCATATTTTATGAGAAGAGTGCATACCATACAGTGTTTTAGTTGAGGATCCTTTGAATATCTCCAAAGCTTTCACCAAGAAGCACACACAATAGATATTTAGTGCATGCATCCCCATCTCTAGCATGTCATGTGCACTCTACTCCTCCTCAAATGCAGAGACAAGTGCACCCTACCATGGCACTTCAACCTTCTCCTGCTCCTTCGAGGAAATTTGTTAGCTTTACTAGTTGAAGACCTCTACACCTCAACACTCAACATGATATGCCAATAGCCACACTCAAGAGCATTCCATACTTCATGGGATACAATCAAGTCACCCTTGTTGAACAAATTTAAGATGTGGTCAATGTTTTCTCTTTTATCGATCACGCATGATGATGTTGTAGTTAGACTACTTCAGCCTATTTCAAGAGTAAAAAACTCCAATGGTACCAATGATTGATACATGCATCTATTGCTACCTGGGATGAGCTTGGAAAAAATCTATGTAACTACTTCAAAAATAAGATAGGTCACCTATCATTGGTGGAACAACTATCTACGATGAAGTGCGTGCACCGAAGGAGTAGATGACTGATTTCAACATCAGATTCTAGAAAACTTGGGACAAAATTCCTCAAGTGGTAAGACCTACAACCCAACATGCTTTCTTGTATTATCTAAGGGATTTGAATAGTGACATTTCAGTCATGATTCAATCCATGGGAGGTAGGAATTTACCTACTGCATACAACATTGCCATAAGGGAAAAAAATAGTCTTATTCGGGTAGGTAATTTCACACCTAAGCCTCATGTACCCTTATTCCCGAGAGATGTATCTAGCGCCCTAACCTTATGTTTCCCTGTTCAAAGTATAAAGAGCACAAACTGTTACATCCACATCCTATTCTCCAATGCAGTAGAAAGATGATGAAGAATTGAAGGAGTTGATTAGAAACTTGTCCAATAAGGTCATATCATTGGAGAAGAAACATGTGCAAGCCTACAAAGGTGGTTCTAATCGGGCACAAATCCAAAGTAATCAACCTTGGCGAAATCAATATGGAAATCAGAGATATGGGTAGAACCAACAGAATAATAAATGACAGCTAATGCACACTTGACTTTACAAGGTATTCCTCCTACAAAACCTCTTCATTCCCAACACAATTCAATCACTTGTCTCGAGTCTAGAACAACATGGTACAAGAGCGTGAATGGTTCTTTCCTTGCAATATTACTCATAGTCAATATCACTGCACTAATGTTGTATGCACACATGCATACATGATATAGAATGCTTATAACTGTGAGCCTTCCATCAACATAGGTGAACCTAAGAACCAAGAAAATACAAAGGCTCCTCCTGAAGCCAACTTGATATTATTTGGTGCTGAGGACTTTTGTGCAATCAATAAAGTTGCAAATGATGCAAGCGGACCGCTCACCGAGGTTATAGACTACACAAAGTATGAAAGGAGAATGCTCGAGCCACGGCATGCAAGTTTCAATTCCAGAAACACATGTTGATCCTCGAAGTAGCTAAGGAATATAGAAGTAAATATTCCCAATTTCTAGCATGCAAGGCTCTACAAAAACTCCTCCTGAAGTGGTGCGTGCCCCTCCTTTGGTAGGTCAAACCTCTGTGCTAGCTAAGGTTCCTACCTCCACGCTTGAATAATCAATAAAAGATGTTGTTTTGCCTCAAATTCATAAGTCATTGGGTCTTCCATTTGGCATTGTGGATCATATGAAAAGAAAACATAAATATCACAATGTGGGATGCTCGACTATTCTATCTCAAGTATGACTTGCTACATGAATTTTTAGCCCAACTTCCATGCACCTACCGGCACATCTATACGAGAATCCACATGCTTTTGTCAATATTTTCTAAGAAGAGGAGAAAAAAGTAAGTAAGGTTTTCAAAACCCCACCCTTATATATGTTCATAATCATAGGTAAACATCTTTTCCATAACTGCATGATTGACTTTAGACACTAGTAGTTTTGTCATCCTTAAGAAAATTGTTGATGTCTTAGGTCTTAAGTATATCCCCTTGACAAAAGGAGTCCTTCAACTTGACGGTTCAATTTTCACTACCCTAGGAATTGTAAAGGATCTTGATTTAACCCTCCATGCATGTCAAGCCTCATAATAACGCAAGATGTATCAATCATTGATTTTCCCCCTTTGTTTGCCATGTGTCCTGTCTAGGGAATTTATTTGCTAGAGTGGGTGGTTACTTGTCTTATGATTAGACCCATATGTTACTCAAGACAAGGTATGGTGCCTGATTCACCATACAAGATGAACCAATATTTTCCTATCATGTATAATCATATGTCCCATCCCCCTCCAAGCCAACTATTTAATACAAGAAGAAAAAGTTTCAGTTTCTAAAGAGCAACCTCTCACACCTCCTATCCCAGAGTAAGTGCTGGATGAATGGGTGGAGAGACACCATAGATTTGATCCATATGCTAAGGAGCTGGAAGCTTATGAAACTAGGCTTGGTACCTACTGCATCCTTGAAGAAGAATTTGTGTTGTCGCACACACTCAAGAAAAGTGAAGAGAACCCTAGTCTATGGAAGTTATACTTTGATGGATCCAAAAGTAGAAATGACACATGAGCAGGTGTTGTTCTCATTTCCCCTAAGGATGAGAAATTATTCTTCATGCATAGGTTGCAGTTTACATGTTCTAACAATGTGGTAGAATATGAAGTGTTGGTGCATGGTTTGCTTATTGCTGAAAAGAAGAAGATTAAGGCGTTGCAGATCTTTGGGGACATGGAATTGGTTATCCATTAGGTCACCAAAAAGTGCATGAAAAATAATAAGATTCTCAAAGCTTATAGACATAGAGCTCCTGGGATCTCCTTGAGATATTTAGTGCTCTAAATCTATAGGTAGTGCTATGCAAGATAAACAAGGAGGCTGATCAAATGGTCATGCTCGGTTCGCGATTCTCCCCCTCTGAGGACTTTATCAAGGGAAACACTCAACACATCAAGATGGTAATTAGACCATCCATTTTAGACAACAACACCAACTGGCAAGTATTTGATAGTGACACACAAATCATCTAGTTCATCTAGAATGAAGCTAAGTTATCTTGAAGCATGCAAGCCAACTTGCATAATAGCTATGGTGACCAAATGATATAGCTAAAGAAAACCAAGTTTCCTAAATGGTGGTCACCTTATATAAAATTTTTGGCCACAATGATGAGTTCAAGGGTGAAGAAAAGTATATATATGCATCGTACAAGAAGAATTCTCCCCAGTAACTATCATGCATGGGAAGGATTTCTTGCTCGATAAAGTTTACGTGCATGATGAAAAGAAGGCCTTCATTTCTCTCTCGCTAAAAATACAATGATATATTCTCAAGGGATTATGAAGACCTTGAAGATTTTGATTCAGATTATCTCTCAACAGTCCATTGACCTTGATCCTGGTATTAAGATTTTTAGAGAAAAGTAATGACCAATCAATCCAAAGATAGAGCCCCTCATGAGAAAGGAGTTATCCAAACTCATTAAGGCCAAGATAATATTTCCAATCAAGTACTCTACCTGGGTCACGAATCTAGTTTCAGTGTGCAAGAAGAAAGGTGAAATCAGACTCTGTGTTTATTTTAGAGATTTTAACAAGGCATCTCTAAAAGATCATTATCCTTTTCCTTCTATGGAGTAGATTCTATAGGTGTGGGTGGCGTGTAAATATTCTCAATACCGAATGGATACTCTCGCTTTAATCGGATCTGGTAAAGGAAGAGGATCAATTCAAAATGGTATTTACAAATAAGTGGGGGACATATGTATATCGAGAAGATGCCCTTTAGTCTCCAAACATAGGCACAACATCTCAATGTGCCATGGATATTACATTCAAAGGATATATCAATGAGTTCATCTTGGTCTACCTTGATGACATCACAATCTTCTCAAGGAAAAGCGCAGATCACATGGCGCACCTGGAGAAAGTATTTGAAAGATGCAGAAAATTTGGGGTGTCTCTCAACCCCAAGAAATGCAATTTACGGTGGCATAGGGAAAGCTTCTGGGCCATGTAGTTTCAAAGGATGGCATAGCAATTGAC
This sequence comes from Taxus wallichiana var. yunnanensis, assembly GCA_018340775.1. Taxonomy (NCBI): domain Eukaryota; kingdom Viridiplantae; phylum Streptophyta; class Pinopsida; order Cupressales; family Taxaceae; genus Taxus; species Taxus wallichiana. Next base: position 810,523,234 of record CM031240.1, on the reverse strand, counting down.
CTTGAGCACGTGTCAACCATTCTGGCCCTCTCCCTTCGGCACACAATAAAGCCTTGCAACACTTCCTTGGAAAAATGAACTTTGTTAGGTGATTTATTCCTAACTTTTCAGGAATGGTAAGGCCAATCACCCTCATGCTCAAGAAATACATAGCTTTCATATGGGCAATAGAAGGAAAGGAAATCTTCAATAATATCAAGCAAGAGATTGCTTGCATACGCCAACACTCATCAACTCAGATTATGCTAAGGATTTTATCCTTTATGCTTATAGCGCGATACAAGTGTTGTCAATGTCCTAACATAAGATGAACAAGGGCTGGAACAACCGTGGATTTCTTGGTGAAACAATGAAGGAATATAAATTAATATATAGTCACATGGATAAATATATCTATACCATCATGCATGCGCTCAAGAAATTCAAGAGTATGCTCGATGCAAATCATATCAAGGTGTTAGTTTCCCACTCTTCTGTTAGAGACTTCATCATGGGAGGAGAAATCAGTAAAAAGAGAGCATGATGGGTCACCAAATTCATGGAGTATGATGTGACCATCAAAGAAACCAAGCTACGAGGAAGTGCACTATGCAAACAACTTGATGAGGACACGTAGAATGAAAAATAGACTTCGTTGTTTCTGGATGAGAATCTCCCATGTGTAGAACTTGAATAGAATACAAATCTTGGCATGCGTGATTGGATGAAGGACATGATCACATTCCTTTATAAGGGCACATACCCTCCTAGTTTAAACAAAGAAAAGAGAAGGAATCTAAGATTGCAATCCATCCCTTATGTGTTGATTGATGGTCTTCTCTTCAAAAGGAATCTGGATGGTTATTGTTAAGGTGTATTGATGGCATGTAGAATGAAAAAGGTGTTAGTATAATTTCACGATGGATTATCTAGTAGGCACTTCTCTTCCAAGACTACAATAATGAAGATAATAATTGTGAGACATCTTTTACCTACTCTATTTGTAGATGCACACAAGTGGGTCACAAAATGTGAGGAATACACTTTCTTTGCAGGTAAGAAGATATTGGTAGTGCTTCCTCCCGACCAATCCAAGTGGATCAAGTATTTTCACAATGGGGTCTTGACTTCATAGGTATGATCAATCCACCTTCAAGTGCTAGACACAAGTGGGTGCTAACAACTATAGAATACTTCACCGATAGACGAAGCTTTTGCACTCAAGGAATCAACTGAATCGGTCATCCTTGACTTTCTCGAAGGTATCTTGACAAGGTTTGGCATTCCTCAAACTATTATCTCTGATAATGAAAAATCCTTCCTTAGCACTAAAATCACTAATTGGGCTCTAAATATGGGCATCTATCTAAAGACTTCTTTAAACTATTACCCTTAAGGAAATGGTCTAGCAAAGTTAGAAAAAAACCTAATCAAAATTATGAAGCGCACAATAAACATCAGCCAAAGAAAATCCATACAAAGGTCTCGCACGCACTCGGGCGAGATAGAATTATAGTTAAGAAAGAAATAGGAATTTCACCTTACAAGATTGTATATGGCAAGGAGGCTAATCTTCCTTTGACACTTGAGTTGAACTCATTAGTGCTTGCCCAACAACTATAATTTGAAGGTGCAGACTAAAGAGAAATAAGAATATTAGAGCTGATTATTCTTGAAGAATCAAATAACTCTACCATGATCAAGCAAGGAAAACATCATAAAATAACAAAGAAATGGTTTGACATGAAAGGTTAGGCCTCAAGCTTTCAAATTTGGGGACTTGGTCTTGAAATGGGATGATAGCAGAGCTAAACCAGTGATGTCATTCAAAGTTTGATGCACTTTGGAGTGGCTTGTACATCATTAATTCATGAAAGGAGGCTAACTCTTTCGAGTTAACTCTTCTAGATGGAAGTGCACTATAAATCCTAGTCAACGGGATCTATTTCAAACCCTTCCATTAAAATTTTTGCATCATTTTTGTATATATTAGAGTAGTTTCTTAATTCCTCCAAATGTGGTGCATACACATTGTTTGTTTATACATAGTTATTTCTTCTCATGTGCTTCTTGCATGTGCTCTTCTTTTGCTTCCAAGATGTTAGTTATCTAGCATTTTTGTAGGATTCAAACAAATTTATGAAATAATTCTTTAAGTGAATTTAAAGGGAAATTATTTAAAGATGAAGATCATATATTCATGATTACATAACAGACTCCATACCCAATGGACGCTCCATGCACCATCGATCCCCTTAATATAGTAAAGCAGATGGCCCCAAAAGTCACCAATAATGCTATCCAAATAACTTCCCTAGTTATTTGGACAACTCATATTCACATTTTAGCTCTATGGTTCTACATTACAGATTGTGTGCACTTTAGTTATCCCTTTAGCAAATTCACTTGGTTTCAGTTTCCTCGCACACTCTTGCACGCTTCCCCTTTTCTCGATCTTTTCATTTTCCTTTTCCTCCTTGTTCCATTTTCCCTCGAGTGCACCTTATTTATACCCTCCTTCTTCCAGTAGTTCATGCATCTTACACGTGCCCCTTACACTTATTTCAATCATCTAAGTTTCTTTCCCTCTTGTGCACCCTACACATTAATTTGTAATAATTTTGCCTTGACCATACCTTTCCCACTCACCAGTTTTCTCCATTTCCTCCACACGTGTTGTGATTGCACATACCTTCATTCTTTCTTTCCCCATGCCTCATTATTTTGTGCACATATTTTTGTGCCCTCCTATGTGCCATTCTATATCACATCATTTCTCGATACACTTAAGTGTGTTACATGCAACCAATCAAAGTGTGCTATTTGGGCATCGAATCCTTGCAAAAATAATTGAATGAAATGTGGTGGAAATGACAAAACACTTTGCATGATTGGCCACCATCTCATTCAATTAGTGCATGCCATGTGTCTTGCATGTGAGATAGATATGAAAATATTTCGACACCCATATATTTTTCTCACAGATCTCCGATCAGCATGCACCTTATCTCAATTGATAGCTGCGACGTAGGTTACAATATTTGATATTTAAATTCAAATTTTTTGTGGATCTGGTAGGTGAGAAATAGGAAAACATCTTTCTGGGCATTGATGAGTAGATCTGATTACTCCAACCACTTGATTTGATATGGATTTCGCCTCCTTCCTTCTCCTGCATTCCAAACAGAATTAGGGAGGTGCATTTGATATATTTATAGGAATTGAATGCTTATTTTTGGTGGTTGTATTTCAAATTTAGGTTTTCCCTCTTCTTCTTCCATCGATTCATCTATAAATGTAAGAGTTGTGTTCAATGTTAACATTGGACATTTTGGTTAAACACTTCATATATTTGTATTTTGAGTTGCAGACCTCTAGATCTAGCTCTTGCATGTGGATATCAACCTCTCACCATTGTAATAGTCTATGCATTTCTAGAAGTAATGGAAGCATTGTTTTGTGGCTATTCTCTGTCCTAACATGTTTGTGTTCCTTCTTCTTGCCTTCCTTTTACATTGTGTGTTTTTGTTTCATCTCATGTCCTTGCAACTCCATTTCTAGTTGTGTTTCGTGGAACCGGTGATATGGTGAATGTGTTTCGGTTTGTGCTACACATGCCTAGCCTTATTTCACGCCTTTACCTTTCATTTTCACTTAGAAAAAATAATGTTCATCCCTTTTTTTTGGTGCTATTGCCTCCCTTTCAGTTTAGTTTTCCTTTCTATTATCCTTCTATCCCTAGTCCCTTGGCATTTTAGATTATTTTTCCCCTTCCAGTGAGCAGAGAAGTATCAATAGAAATAGATAGAGGAACTAAACTTCTCCAAAGATTCGTCTTAAGTGCACAAGGTCCCAAAACTTAGAGACGGTTCCATTGTCTCAAACAACTTAGCTCTTCTAGATCTCGAGACACGAGTGCACATTTGAACGACCAATAGGAATAAAAAATAATTTTTGGGATAGGTGGTGGATGGTTTTTGACCAACCACCTTGTAACAATTTTGAGGTGCCACAATATTTCTTGAGGAAACTCTATTATGAGTTCATCCTCAATGAAATACCAAACTATTTTGACATTCAATATTTTCAAGGCAAGAGGCAAAGGCCTTGCGAAAGGATAGAGTGTGGAAATAACATTTGCATAATGACCATCTAGACCCATTTCTCACCCATCTATTCATCATGTTTCAATCCCTTCTATTGTGAAGGAGATAGTGGAGGTTGAGACTCTTGATTTTATCAGGTCATTGACACATTCATTACTTCAACATGGTACTCATCTCTCCCAGGGTGATGAGGCTAGTCCTTCTAGGAATCATACATCATATAACATATGATGTCATGTTTGTGGGAGTTTAGGAACCTGCTTGGTTGATGAAGCAACTTCACATCCTAGTGAAACAACTCCACGAGTCTCAAAAGGAAGCTCCACAACCTCGTGAGTCGGCTCCATAGCCTAGTTAGGATGATCCACAAGTGAGTAAAGTTTTTAATTAGAGGAGGAACATCATGATTCTATGTTGGAAAATATCATCATCACAGATGTTCTACTGGATTTGACCTTTGGTATTGACCAACAGGTAATTTACATGAAGTTAGTTATAATTTAATACACACACACACACATGTCATATAAAATTTTATAATTAACAATGTTAATCAATTATGAATGAAAATTAATGAGTCATGTGTATTTTTATAAAATTACAAGGTCAAACTATACATCCAGTGTCACATTCCCCTTCTCCACAAGTTGGCAGGCACGTCAACCCCTCAGGTATAAATTGGTAATAAATTAGTAAATATATTGTGTTAATTTGTTTTCCATATAAATATGTTATCCTAAAATTACAATTTGATGTTGAACAGGTGAATGTCGGTATGAGTTTGCATGTTGGTGAATTTACTAATGTGAGTTTTATTATTTTTATTCATCATATACATGAAGAGAATGAACTATAGTTAACATATAAAGATAATGTCATGTAACTTATATGTGTGTTACCTTTTTCCTTTTTAGTTGATGATGTCATTACAGTCTCTGTCAAGATTCGATGATCATTAGATATTGGATTTGTTATGGGCATAACTTTTGTTGCGCCTCTTACATAGGTATATGCTAGTAAAGTAATTTTCATAATGAATTGATTGTATTAAATAACATCATGTAGTATAATTAAATGACATTCATGTGTATTCTAATTTTCGTCATCATGGTTTTCATAGGAGGAGTTGACAACTCCAGTTCGTGCACCTCCTACTGATGTTGTTGATGATCTTGAGAGGCAGATGATGTTTTGAGTGATCATCATATTGCAGTAAGTATTTATTTGTAATTAGTTTCATTTTATATGTCATTAATTGTATATTAATGGGTATGTTGTTTATTTGTATTAATATATGGAGCTACAAGCATCCTTTGAGTGTAGGAGGTCTGATCGGTAGAAGGGACATTCCACTGATATTCTTGAGTCATCTTCTCAACGATTGAAGAGAACTAGATTATTTTATGATACCCCATAGTTTAGATGTATACGGATTTTGTTGTCTTCCATTGTGGTAAATTTGTATTTTTTGATGTATATCATTGTATGCCTACATGGCTTTGTTAAGACATTTATTTTGTTCAAATTTTATATGTTATCAAGTATTTTGAATCAATATAAGACAAAAATATTTTGTTTTAAAACTTTTATAGTGGATGAAACATGATTTATACATGTATCTAAGTGGATTAATATGATTTCATATGTATGTTATGTTAATATGTATTATTAGTGTTAATTTTTTTTATGTTTTAAACATGGGAATTAAAATATATATGTAACTAATTTACAATTTAGCCAATACTATAATCATTCAATGACATCAATTATAATAATATAATGTCAATTTCAATGCCATCCACTTCTTGGAATCTCAATAATTCAAATGAAACATATGTAATGAGACAACATAATATTACATTAATTCTAATAATTAAAATGTAACTACATAGAGAGAGACACACACACACACACACACACACACACACACACACACACACACACACACACACACACACACACACACACACACACACACACACACACACACATAAAGAGTGAGAGAGTGTGTGAGAGAGAATTAAAGAGTGACAAAGAGAGTGAGAGAATGTGTGAGAGTCAAAGCGAGCAAGAGAGAAAGAGTGAGAGTGAGATTGAGAGAGAGTTTTGAGAGTGAGAACGAGAAATTGAGAAAGAGTGAGAGTGAGAGCGAGGGAGTGTGTGTGTGTGTGTGTGTGTGTGTGTGTGTGTGTGTGAGAGAGAGAGAGAGAGAGAGAGAGAGAGAGAGAGAGAGAGAGAGAGAGAGTAGTAGTTGATACTAAAACTTTGATAACATTCCCATCAACAAAAGTTCTTCTACCACAGTCTTATCTCTCCTCACCATCCCTGCATGGTGAATTGAAATTCCATAAGGAAAAAATTCTTGTAACTATTATCGAAATAAAATAACCCTTTCGAATTTTCAACCACCCTAAATCATAAACATCCTCATAATTTGGAATTTTTTTAGGAGTGTTTACAATTATTTGTGTTTCCTCTATCTGTGGAACCATATGGACTCCTATTGAGAGAAATATGTTGAAGTATGGTTAACATGACAACATTGGTCTTACCAGCACCTTCGGGTGTGCACAAAAGAAAATTCTCAACGAAAAATAGTGTAGTTTCATACATCATGCTCTGCACTCTATTTAGGTTTTCATTCCTAAGAATACAAAGATCTTCCCATTCTATCATGTCTAATAATTAGAGAGTGAGAGAGAGTGAGAGTGAGAGATATAGAGAGAATGAGGAGAGAGAGAGAGAGATATAAAGAGAGAATGAGAAGGAGAAAGAGAGAGAGAGAGAGAGAGAGAGAGAGAGAGAGAGAGAATGAGAAGGAGAAACAAAAAGAGACATAAAGAGAAAGAGAGGGTGTCGAAACCTATAATTTGATCAAATAAATCTTATTATTAACATTACACTAACTATTATATTCCTTGTAAATTGATGACACTTTGTCAATCAGGCTCCTTCTCCCCTTGAAATCAGCTTGATTAACAACTATACATTGATTAAGCCTCATATCTTGCAGTTGACTAAAAATCTTCTTATTGGCTAACTCCTGCTTCCAAAACATCAAAAATCTATCAAAACCTCCTCCAGATGCTCCCAAAAAGCTTCCTAAGCCTACTTGAGAGCCCTAATTAATCCTAAAAAAGTAATTAGCCTCTAAACCTAGTCAAATCTTGTTTTGACTTGCTAAAAGTGCTTTTGGACTTACCTTTTGTCCACATGCAACAAAATCATTCCATTATTGGAATTGAATCCTATAAATAGAACACTCCTCCTCATCATTTCTAAGAACATTTATCCTCCTCTAGCATAAACTACATGTGCAATTAGGATTTGAGAATTTCTTCATTTGTATTGAACTATTATCTTCACCATTACATCTTTAACTCTAGATTTGAGTACTATGAAGAGAACCATATGGCCTTGTAGCCATTAATGGTGAGACTCCATTCTTGAAATCTTGAGAACCATATCAAAAAATATTCATAGGTTCATGTTTTGATAGAACTCAAAGACTAGAGAGTAACTTAGACATGTTAGTTTGATGCTTTTTCAAAGTTATATGCATTGTTAAAGAAGTAGCTTTCTTTACGCTCTTATCTTGATGATTCTCGATTAGGCTAGTTAAGCTTTGAAACTGCTTAGGTGTTCTAATTTCATTTCTTAAGCTTTATAATTTACACATAAATACATTTTTGGCACACCCGGTTGGAATTATCAAAATGATAACTCATTGTTGGGTTAAAAATTTCCATTCAATGGGATATAAGACAACTCAAAGTCATGGGTGATTCATAGTTTATCATCAAAAATTCAATGATGAATACAAGGTCAACGATGAAAATCTCATCCCTTACAAAAATATTGTTGAGACTTTGGAAGAATAATTTGTGCATATAACTTATGAACAATAACCACAAGTATAGAATAAATCAACAAACACTATGGCCATAATTGAGGCTTTGCTTTGCATTCCACCTCATACAAAGAAAATTCCATTCTTTGTTGAACATATGCAAGAAGCCGTGTATGACATGCCAAAATCATGTCTACTATGTGAATTTTTGGTCCATTCTCCCCTGGTATGAGACCATATTTAATTACCTATAAGTAAATACCTTCCCTCTAAACATTACCCATTATAATAAAAGATCCCTTATATCTGTCAGTATATCCAATCTGTACCTATTATGAGGAACCATTTATCATAGAGGCTACGATGGGAATTTATTGTGTTGTCTTGATATGGCTGAATCACCTAAGAAATCAAGGAAGCACAAGAAGGATTTTGCAGGGAACATACGAGAAGGATGGTACTTGCTAAAAACCCATTGAGAATGGGTTACTATTGGCCCATAATGGAAGAATATTGTTGTAATCATGTCAAGAAATGTGAACTATGCTAGAAGTATGGAAATCTAATTCATGCACCAGTACAAATTCTACAACGAATCACAACTCTATGGCCATTTTCAAAGTGGGGTCGGATCTCATAGGGAAGCTCACTCCCACATCCTTATATGGCCATACACACATAATAACTACCAGTACTTCACAAAATGGGTAGAGGTTGTGCCTCTCACATATGTCACATGTGTGCATATTTATAAATTCATTATGAACCACCTATATTTCATTGCATCATTTCATCTGCTATTGAAGTTGAAAACGGTAAGTACTTTAAGAACAAGATAGTGAAAACATTGTGTCGACATTTTAAAATTTGTTTAAAGTTGTATACTCCATATTACCCTCAAGGTAATGGAAAAGCAGAGGCCACTAATAAAACCCTTGTTCACATCATGGAGAAAATGGTAAGTAAGACAAGCCATAATTGACACTTGTAAATCCATCCCAACCTTTAGGTCTATATAACCTCCATCTACAATCCTACTGGTGCTACCCCCTATTCATTAGTCTATGGAACTGAGGCCATTTTACCACTAGAGATTGAGATTCCTTCCTAAGAATATCCCTCAGGGACTATCTAGAAAAAGATGAGGATTACAGAGTGGCTCAACTAGTAGAGTTAGAGCTACTAGATGAAAAACATATGAGGGACCTCAATCATTTAAAGGTCTACCAGAATTGAGTGTCAAGAGGATACAAAAAACGGATGATACCTCACCAGTTTGAGGTAGGAGATCTAGTATTAAAAGAAAATCAATTCAACACCACCAAGGATTGAGAAAAGAAAGGAAAGTTTGAGCCTAATTGGTTAGGATCGTATGTGGTAATTGTTAAATATGGTTCAAGGGCCTACAAACTTGCTCATTTAGATGGTGAGGAACTCAAGAAACCCATGAATGCAATACATCTCAAGCGGTTCTATGCTTGAGTACGGATTATCTTCAAAAATCATAAAAACAAATAAAAATTTATAAAAATAGAAAAATAAAAGAGAAAATAGGTCTCCCAAATGTGAAAACCATGAAATTGTGGCTCTTTGCACAAGTCCCTAGGTGAAAACCTATTTCTAGCACCCGGCATCATTCGTTACTCACAAGCACATCTCATATCTAGAAGGAGTACACTTGTTTCACTTTATGGTTAGGTTTCCGATCCCGAGTGCCCTTTTAAGTTTATCCTTCGTGGCCTTGATCTAGCTGATCCATTCTTGTATATATGTGAAGGATTCACTTTTGTATATTCCCATCTAACGCTAGGGGAACCTTTGCATTTGCACCTTCTTGCACATGCATGTGTGACATTATTCCTTTTATATTCCCATCTAATGTTGGGGGCATCCATGCTTCTTCATTTTTTTACATAGCTTTGGAAAACCTTAGAAAACATCAAAAACATTCAAACAATTTGAAAAACCCCTTTTAGGGATGAAGCTACAAAATAACATAACATTTTCTTATGGAAATCCTGAAAACAATGTGAACAGTAGCCTTGAAAATTGTCTTAAGATAACACCAAAAATAGTAGAAAATGATTCAAAATTGTCCCACAAAAACAAAGTAGTGGTTTTCTTACTTTTAGTTGTCAGTTTGTAGAGTTTTGATTGCATTATCTTTCCATGTTGTGTGCTTTAAATTGAATTCATTTACCTTCTTAGTTTAAAGTGTTACTTTAATTTGTTGTACATAAGCATTGAGTTCATTTTATCTTACATACTTGTATATAATTGTGTTGTGTTAATTATATTTGATTAATTTGTGTTTGTTGTGTGTTTTGTACAAATTATTGTCATCTCATATATTCTACCATCAATCATCACATCTATACATCATAAATCAATAAAATCTAAGCTACATCATCATGAACATGTAAAAAAACATGTATGTTAAGCTAACATCATATAATATCACTTAAGAGGGGTAAGAGGGACCACATTCTGTCCCCCTCGAACATAGACCATAATAAAAACATGGATCATCATAAGTATCACATACAAAATAACATGATATCATCTACTGCTATCTCATATACACAACATATGATAAGTAGAACATGAAGTAACACATCAAAACATGTGATATCATCTAAAATGCTATCTCATAAATCAAGAAACATGTGATATAATCATAAACACATCATGAATAGATTCATATATATATATATATATATATATATATATATATATATATATATATATATATATATATATATATATATATATATATATATATATCTGTCAAAAATCAAATGTCCATATACAATGTGTCTCTATACATAATCATCTGGATACAAAGTATGTCATCATGGGCATGGGTCAAAAATGTTCCTTCATAGCGAGGTAGAGCAAAAAAAAATACATATACGTCGGTAAAAATGAGCCTTCATAAGAGGCATACATCAAAAATTGCATACATCTGTAAATACATCAACATAGATTCATGTCTGACTCAATCCCTCGTGGGGACTACCTAGCCTCCGAGGTGGTGGAGGCCCCATCACCTATGGCCCCTACTAATCTATCAAGCTGCTCTATGGATCTAGCTAATGTCACCGCTCGGAGATCTGTGAACCGGACCTTCTCATGGAATGTCAGCTAATATCGGAGTACTACCGCACTGGGACAACCTCATAATAGGTGATCTACAAAGTATGCATCCCGTCCAAAGAGCTATAGCTAAATCCAAGTGTACCGAGGTGTAACAACTACTCGACAGTCGACGTAAAGAAGCAACTCGCGCTGAAACCTTGGCTACCTCAACCTATGCTATTGACCACTTGGCCAGAGCTGAACTCACTCCATTGTCACTACTCGTGTGCCTCGTGCCCGGTGGCATGTAGCTAATATCTCTTTATCTGGAGCTGATCTCACTCCATTGTAACCTACTACAAATGTGGTGCTAACTAGTATCTCTCACCCTGGAGCTTGACCCTATCTGCAACCGCCGATCCCTCTCTCGTGATAACCCGATCTCTCTCTGAGGTGACCTAGAGCTGAAGAGATATGAACTATATAGCTGTTATCTTCTCCCATCCCCCACTTCGGGAATTTTGGCGAGTCCCCCATTCATCTCCTCCACCTCCTCCTTGGATGTGCGACGGACTTAAAATTAGACCCTCTTTGTGGAGGTTGTTGTACATGTCCCTAGAGGCAAGAGCTCGCTACAAAAGAACACCTACACCCACTTGCATGCCCATCTAGGGCATTTGAATCTATGCACATATATATGGCTATGTAGGAACATGCCTCGTACTCTCTTTCCCTTTTCCTATGCCTTTCCCTTCCCCTATATACCCACATCATCTCCATCAAATCCATCATCATCACTCCCATCATCACTATCACTATCCTATTAGACCCTCCACTGTCCCTCTCCCTCAGGAGGTTGCTCCCCTAGAGGTGGCCGTACTCATGACATCCCATATAGCTTGGGGAATGGTCAACCATCTCAGTAATATTGTAGCATACCAAGTAACATAGGCTATTGTGATCCTTGGATCCTCAATTTTCCTCAATGGTGCCCATGCCAGTGGAACCATCTACGTAAAGTTGTCTCACGCTCGCTATGTACTAATCAATGGAATAATGTCAAAGAACTCTCGGGCATGGCGTCCATACCACATCTCTAGCCCGGGAATGTCTTGAACGACACCAAAATGTTGTTGTGCCCTATCAATCATGTAGTACTCAATCATATAGCCACAAATCCCAATAAGAAAATGCTCCACCATAGCAAGGTTGAGCTCCACTGCATCCTCCAGGCCACTAGTAATTTATATAAGGTCTCCATATAATCATCTGCAATCTGAATGTCATCAAAAGCACGATGATAGAAATAGGTATCTCTCATGTGCCCGGACACATCATTTCTAACATGAGCCCAACCAAAGACTGAAGGCTCATCTAGAGCTTGATCCTGTATTACCCCATGGGGAAACCAATAACTATATGTTCCTAGGCCCATATCTTTAGTAATGTGGCTTGTCCCACGGTCTTTTGACCACGATAAGTAATCAAATGCAGGTCCCAATATAAATGTGTAAGTATACACTATCCCCGGTAGTAGTGCTCTCCCTGCAAAACCTCGAATCACACCAATCAAGCCTAAGGGAAAAGATGTGCTCATCTTATAAGTAAGAAGAATGCCACTAACAAGCACCATGAGATACACTGGTACATGATGTAACCTCAGATCTCTAAAACACTGATGCATCTCGCACTATCATACCCCATCGAGGTATCTCATCTACACAAAAATCAATAAAGTTATCTCTGATAATCTGTGCCACATCACTCTCGTACTCTATCAAGCTCCCTTGAATTAGTACTAGTAGAATCCTCCAAACGTCCTCTAGTGTAATTGCCATCTCACCGGTCGGGATCCTAAAACACTTGGCTCTCATTGTGCCACCTCTCGGCCTAAGGCTATAAGGAGGTCGTGGTCCATGGTGATGTGTGACATCTATGCCATGTAACTAAGCCATGTCACATATAGGGTGATGCCCAAATATTTCTTCTCACGTCGCAATAATGTCACCTAAAATTTGGCCAAATGGGCATGTCGCTCCCACACATGTAAGGGGGAAGCCATCTCTCGTAGGATCACACAAAGCACTTATTAACCATTCTTCTATCTAACATCATCTAACACTTAGCCTATCCATCCCTATAATATTCTAAACATGACCTAATTTCTTCTACATTCTTCTAAAACACTTCCCTTTTTATTCTAAGTGTTCCCAAACCCCTTCCAAACAAATGCATGCCCTTTTGGCATATGCACACTCAACAATGCATGCACCCACTCTCTAGCATCTACGCACTCTTTCTAGCATGTGCATGCATAACCATTTTTACCCCCTCATGATTTTACACACCTTAAGTGAATACACCGGTGCATATGCTATTTCAATGTATGTACCCATGAGCACACCAACCTTCAGCACTTGTGCACACTCCTAAGCCATGCGCACACATTGTCACCCCCAAAAACACTAATAAATGCTATTAAATGCAATAAAAACAAGAGAGGGATGAGGTACCCACATAGGGTCCATTGTTTAGAAACCACACGTACTCCCAAACAATGTCACCTTGCTTCTTACGCCTCCGAACTATCGCCATATCTCCTTAGGGTCAAAGCAAAAGTCAATAGTAAAACAACAAAGGTTCAGTAAAAAATGAATTGATCGTGATGATTTACCCCGAGAAGGGTATATATGGTCATTTTGACCTGCCGTGATGTTTTCTTTCCCACCATGATGGCTGAAATGCATAATTTTACCACTTGTGGTCATTCTCCTTTCCTCTATTTCTCGCTGCAATATTTATTTTTAATAAATTATTGTTTTTCACCCATTTCGACCTATCGGGCATTTTTTTGCTACCTAGCACCGGTTTCTTCTCCCTGGGAATTTTTCTTTCTTTCAGATGTTTCCCTCCTCTATTTCTTCTAAAAATCATTCAAAAACACTAAACAATAAAGAAATCAATATTTTCAAAAAATTAAAAAAATTATTAAAAATCCAAAAATTGTAAAAATTCAAAAATTTGCAAAAATGGGTAAAACTCTAGTATGTAGCTGAAACCTATGTCAAACACATTATATTCAAATTATATCTTGTTTTTGTTTTCACTTATTTCTGTAACAACGACTCACAGATCATTTGGATCTACCTCATTAACAAAAGATGGTCTTCTTGCTTCATCTTTACTATCTTGTCACAACGAATTGCTTGGTACTATTTCGTAGCACAAAAATACTTTTTAATTGGACCCCTACGTCCACCATATTTCCCCTCACATAAATATTTTCTTGGGGCAATCGTTTTTAACCCTTTTCATTTTACATGAACATTTGGGAACTGCAACTCGATAACAAAACATTTATGCAACTATCTTAGATGTTGTTGGTTTAAGTATGTGTGTTTATACTTGTTTCCCTGTTAGGTTGGCTTGTTTACTTTCTCGTATTGCATTGCATTTTGTATGTTGCATGGAGTTTGTATTTTAGCAATGGACATTTGTTCGTACTATGGCTTTTCATGTCATTCTACACTTTTGTCGTATGCTTACATTTTTAATAAGGACCGATGATGAAGATCACTAGAAATATGATGAAAATTAAGTTGTTTAAAAGGCATTGGATGGATGTTATCTCAATCCCCCTTCCTCATACTAATTCTCTTATGTATTCCCTTTTAATTTCCATCATACTCGCTTCGCCATTCTTCCTCTACATTTATGCACATTACTTTCAATATAAATATCAAATGTTTGGTGTCTCACCAGTCAAGTGGGCAGCTCCCAACATGGTTATTCAATATAACGTGGAAGATGAACAACGCCAATGAAAGCTAGAGAATTATATTTCATGGGTACTTAGTACTCAGTGTCAACAAGACTAATATGGCTTCCTTCTTCTCTTTGTATTATTCTACCCTTTTATTTGGGGCATTTCTTACCCCTTCTTATTCTTCTATCTTTCTCCTTCATATTTTCAATCATCGATTGACCTATTTCATCACCCCATCAACACTCGAGGGGGCATCCTTCACTCTACTAATTTTTCTTCTACCCCTATCAAAAATTTTACTTGTTTACGCTTGTCTACTATCTTTGAAGTGGCGTAGCTTACACCACCCCAAAGAGGGGAAAATGTAGACACCTATAATTTGATCAAAGAAATCTTATTACTAACATTGCACTAACTATTCTATTCCTTGAAAATTGACGACACTTTGTCAATTAGGCTCCTTCTCCCCTCAAAATCATCTTAATTAACAACTATACATTGATTAAGCCTCCTATCTTGTATTTAACTAATAAATATTCTTATTGGCTAACT
The DNA here is from genome assembly GCA_018340775.1 of Taxus wallichiana var. yunnanensis. NCBI lineage: Eukaryota > Viridiplantae > Streptophyta > Pinopsida > Cupressales > Taxaceae > Taxus > Taxus wallichiana. Next base: position 810,507,903 of record CM031240.1, on the reverse strand, counting down.
CCTACTTCTAAAACATCAAAATCTATCGAAACCTCCTCCAGATGCTCCCAAAAGCTTCCTAAGCCTACTTGGGACCCCTAATTAATCCTAAAATATTAATTAGCCTCTAAACCTAGTCAAATCTTGCTTTGACTTGTTAAAAGTTCTTTTGGACTTACCTTTTGTCCCACATGCACCAAAATCATTCCATTCTTGGAATTGGAAACCTATAAATAGAACCCTCCTCCTCATCATTTCTAAGAACATTTCTCCTCCTCTAGCATAAACTATAGGAAATTACGATTTGAGAATTTATTCATTTGTATTGAGCTATTATCTTCACCATTGCATCTTCAACTCTAGCTTTGAGTAATATGGAGAGAACCATATGGCCTTATAGCCATTAATGGTGAGACTCCATTCTTGAAAGCTTAAGAACCATATCAAAAATCACATTTGATTTCTAGGATCTTCATAGGTTCATGTTTTTATAGCATTCAAAGAGTAGAGAGTAACTTAGACATGTTAGTTTGAATATTTTTCAAATTTATATGCATTGTTAAAGAAGTAGCTCTCTTTAAGCTCTTATCTTGATGATTCTTGTTAGGTTAGTTAAGATTTGAAACTTCTTAGGTGTTCTAGTTTCATTTCTTAAGCTTTCTAATTTACACATGAATACATAGGGAAAGAGAGAAAGAGAGAGAGAGAGAGAGAGAAAAAAAACAAGAGAGAGAAAAAGAGAGTTATTTTTCACAATATTTTTAAAAAGAACACATTCCCATTTCACCACCTATATCATATGAAATATCGTTTTTTAATATTATTTTTACCTATTACATATTCTCATTTTACTGATAGCATCTACATGCCTAACCAAATGTGTGGGAACCATCGGTTTGGTGCCACGAAGTGCCTATATTGTATTAATTTTTTTAAAATAATTATTTATCTTTGACACTGATGGTAATTGAAGGATTTTACCGCATTTAATTTTCTTCCACCTGCAAAACAAATGAGTGAGAGACGGAGAAACTGAGATAGGATGTTTTAGGCGGACTATATACGTATTTTTAGGTTCAAATGAGACATTCCCAAGTGCCATGGCTTGCTAGTTATCATCCGTCAAAGTTTGACAAGTTTTCACCGACTCTAGTTAAAGGTTTTTTCCACGTTTCATTCGTTGTCACCGTGAATAAATGTGTGAGACATGGGATAAACAAAGATGGGATTTTTAGGTAGACCATATGTGCATCTATAGGTTCAGATGAGACATTCCCAAGTGCCACGGCTTGCTAGTTATCACCCGTCAAATTTTGCTAAGTTTTTTCTCTCTGAGCGCTCAAGAGACATTGATAGAATGATGTAGCTCGAAGGTTTGATATTGTTTGGTAGTGGAATGAAAACATTGGTAGCATCTAACATCCCACCCAAATGCGTTGGAACTATCATTTATGTTCTATGAGGTGTCCATTGCAAAATATCACTATGGATGCCATCACACCGATTCTAAATGAAGTATTTTGCCATGTTTAATTCGTTTTCATAGCAAACAAATGGGTGAGATATGAGATAAAAAAATGATTTTTTAGGAGGACCATATGTGTATATATAGGTTTAGAAAAGATGTTCCCAAGTAGCATGTCTTGTGAATTATCACCCATCAAAGTTTGACAAATTTTTTTTCTCTCGGGCGCTTAAAAGACATTGACGAATCGGTGTAGCCCGGAAGGACCAAGACAATTTGGCAATGGAATGACACCACCGATAGTGTCTAATAGCCCAATTTTACATGTGAGAACTATAGATTTAGTTCCATGAGGTGTCCATTGTAAAATATCACCTTGGATGCCCTCACACTGACTTTAATTAAAGGTTTCTTCCATGTTTCATTCATTGTCACCATGAAAAAATGGGCGAGAGATGGGATAAAATATGACAAAATTTTATAGGAAAAGCATATGCACATTTGTAGGTTTAAATGAGACATTCCCAAATGCCACAACTTGATAACTATCACTTGTCAAAGTTTGACAAGTTTTTTCTCTCAATGCACTTAAGAGACACCGACTGACATGTGTAGCCCAGAAGGAATGGGATGGCTTGGAAAGAGAATATCACCATTGATAGCATCTAACAACCCACCCATATGTGTGAGAACCATTAGTTCGGTGCCACGAGGCATCCATTGCAAAATATCACCCTAGATTCCCTCGCACTGACTCTAATTGAAGGATTTTTCCATGTTTCTTTCGTTGTCGCTAAAAAAAACAAGAGAGAGATGGGAGAAACCATGATAGGATTTTCTAGGTAGACCATATATGCATCCATAGGTTATAATGGGACATTCCCAAGTGCCATAACTTGGTAGTTATCAACCATAACAGTTTGACAAGTTTTTTTTTCTCTTAGGGGGTTAAGAGACATTGACGAAATGTTGTAGCTCGAGAAGGTATGAGATGGTTTGGCAGAAAACGACACCACCGATAGCGTCTAACTACCCACCCCCGACATGTATGAACTATTTGTTTGATGCCACGAGCTTCCTATATTGTATTAATTTTTTAAAACAATTTTTTATCTCTAACATTGATGTTAATTAAACGCTTTTATCACGTTTCATTCGTTGTCACCATGAAAAAAGTGATAGATGTAATAAACCAAGATAGGATTTTATAGGCAGACCATATGCACATCCATAGGTTCAGATGATACATTACCAAGTGTGAGAACTTGCTAGTTATCAACCAAAGAAAGTTTTATAAGTTTTTTTCTCTCAGAGCGATTAAGAGACATTGATGAACTAGTGTAGCCGGGAAGGTTTGAGACTTTTTGATAGTAGAAAGACACTATCGGACATGTGGGAACCATTAGTTTGGTGTCATGAGGTGCCCATTGTAAAATATCTCCCTGAGAGTAAAAACTTGTCTTTTAGGTGCCCTGAGAGTAAAAACTTTTCAAACTTTGATGGGTGATAACTAACAAGCTGTGGCACTTGGGAATGTATCGTCTGAACCTATGGATGCATATATGGTCTGCCTACAAAATTCTATCTTGGTTTCTCCCATATCTCACCCATTTTTTCGTTGTGACAATGAATGAAACATGGCAAAAGCCTTCAATTAGAGTCAGTGTGAGGGCATCTAAGGTGATATTTTACAATGGGCACCTTGTGGCACTGAAATGATGGTTCCACATATTTGGGTGAGATTTTAGACACTATTAGTGGTGTTATTCCATTGCCAAACTATCCTGGATCCTTTTGGGATACACCCGTCCATTTATATCTCTTAAGCGCCATGAGAGAAAAAAATTCAAACTTTGACGGGTGATAAATAGAAATTCATGGCACTTAGGAGTGTCCCATCTAACATACAACTGTGTATATGGTCTACCTACCAAATCCTATCTCGATTTCTCCCATCTCTTTCCCATTTGTTCGCGGTGGTAATGAATTAAAATAGAGTCAGTGTGAGGGAATCTAAGGTGATATTTTTCAATGGAAACCTCGTAACACCGAACTGATGGTTCCCACATTTCTGGGTGGGCTATTAAATGCTACCAATGGCTGCCAAAATATCATGTCCTTACAAGCTACATTGGTCTGTCAATGTCTCTTAAGCACCCTGAGAGAAAAACTTGTCAAAGTTTGACTGGGGATAACTAGCAAGCCATGACACTTGGGAATATATCATTTGAACCTATGAGTGCACATATGGTTAACCTAAAAAATCCTATCTTGGTTTATCCCATCTCTCACCCATTTGTTCCCAGTGGAAACAAATGAAACGTGGCAAAAATCTTCAATTAGAGTCAGTGTGAGGGCATCCATGGTGATATTTTGCAATGGACACCTCGTGGCTCCAAGTTGACGGTTCCCACGTATCTAGGTGGGGTGTTAGACACTACTGGTGGTTTTGTTTCACTTCCAAACCATCTTGGTCCTTCTCTGGGGATATACTAGTATGTCAATGTATCTTTTTCCCTCGAGAGCAATAACTTGTCAAAAATCGACAGGTGATAACTAGAAAGCTATAACACTTGGGAATTTCTCATCTAAAATGCGCATATGACCCGCATACAAAATACTAACTCGATTTATCCCATCTCTCTCTCATTTGTTCGTGGTGATAACAAATTAAATGTAGTGAACACGTAACTAATACTCTTGTTATACAAATAAATGCCACTATCATGCCATTTCTTCCGTAAAAACCTTCAATTAGAGTCAGTGTGAGGGAATTCAGAATGATATTTTTCAATGAACACCTCATGGAATCGAACCAAAGGCTCCCACAAGTCTGGGTGGGATCTTAGATGCTATCGATGGTGTCATTTCACTACCAAACTGCTCCTAGTCCTTCTAGGTTACACCTATCTGTTAATGTCTCTTAAGCGACCTCAGAGAAAAAACTTGTCAAAATATGATAACTAACAATCCATAACACTTGGGGATGTCTCATTTGAACCTATTTATGCACATATGGTCCTCCTATAAAATCCTATCTCGATTTCTCCCATCTCTCTCCTATTTTTTTGTGGTGACAATGAATGAAACATGGAAATAACCCTTTAATTAGAGTAAATGTGAGGGTATCCAGTGGTGAAATTTTATAATGGACACCTTGTGGAACCAAACCGATGGTTCCCACGTGTCCAGTTTGGTCATTAAATTCTATTAGTGGTGTCATTTTTTTTGCCAAACTATCCTGGTCCTTTTGGGCTACACCGGTCCGTTAATGTCTCTTAAGCACCCTAAGAGCAATAACTTTTCAAACTTTTGACGGGTGATAAATAGCAATCCGTGGAACTTGGGAATGTCTGTGTGAATCTACGGATGTGCATATGGTCCACCTAAAAATCCTATCTAATTTTCTCCCTTCTATTGCCCCTTTGTTCGCATTGAAAATGAATGAAATGTGGCATAAACCTTTAATTAGAGTCAATGTCAGAGATAAACATTTTTAAAAAATAATTAATACAATATAGGCACCTCGTGGCACCGAATCAATGGTTCCACACATCTAGGTGGGTTGTTAGATACTACCAGTGTTTCTTCCGCTGCCAAACCATCTCGGACCTTCTGGGATAAACTCGTATATGTCAATTACATTTAAGTGCCCCTAGAGTAAAAAATTGTCAAACTTTGACAGGTGATAACTAGAAAGTTGTGGCACTTGGAAATGTCTCGTCTGAACCTACGGATGCACATATGGTCCACCTAAAAATACTATCTCTCACTCATTTTTTCTCTTTGAAAATGAATGAAACGTGGAAAAATACTTCAATCGAGTTAGTGTGAGGGCATACAGGGTGATATTTTGCAATGGAAACCTCGTGGCACCGAACCGACAATTCCCACACATCCGGGTGGGTTGTTAAATGCTCTTAGTGAAATGAGAATATGTAAGAGGTAAAAATAATGTTAAAAAATAGATTTCATATGATATAGGTGGTGAAATGAGAATGTGTTCTTGTTAAAAATAATTCTCTCTTTCTCTATCTCTTGATTTGTCTCTCTTTCTCTCTCCCTCTCTATGTCTCTCTTTGTTTCTATCTCTCACTCACTCACTCACTCTCTTTCCCTCTCTCTCTCTTTGTGTCTCTTTGTTGTTTCTCTCTCTCTCTCATGCTCTCTTCTCTGTCTCTCTCTCAATCACTCTCCTCATTCCCTCTCTCTAACTCTCATTCTCTCTTTATCGAGATTTCTCTCATTCTCTCTCACTCTCACTTTCTCCTTCTCATGCCCTTTTTCTCTCTCGCTCTGCTTTCTCTCTCATTCTCTCATGTGCTCTCTCTCTCTCTCTCTCTCTCTCTCTCTCTCTATCTTGTGGGCTTTGAATGGAATTGAACCTTGGAAATTTCGTGTGAGATTCAATATTGTTAATAGCAATCCAAAGGGTCAAGAGAGATGAAAAGTACTACATTTGTTTTACTTACTATTTGGGGGATTTCTTATTGCTCCTCATGTGTCTTTTATTCTTTAATCAAATTTGAAGAAAAGGGAACAAGTGAAGCACTTGGTGGTTATGAATCCTATCTTCTCTTCCTTTGAAACTTGGTGCCAAGCCTACAAATCGATTTATTTGAATCTAAAATATAATGACCAGATCCTTTCCTTTACAAGAGGCTACTCTTCCCTCCTTTTGTTTGAGAAAGGAATAAAAATATTTCATGACTTGTATATATTTGGGAAGTGGATCAAATGGATAGACCTTAAAGATTTCTATAAGCTTACTCAATCCTTTGTATACATTTCTCATAAATGTTGATGTAGGAGTATCTCTCCTCAACATATAATTATCCCCTACTTTATTAGATCTTGAGGATTTTTCAGCAATTAGCTCTGAGATTTGTTCATCTTGGCAATTTCTTAGAACTCTACAACAGTTGGTTTCACAGTACAATCAATATAATAAAAGGTTTATATAATGAATTATGGTAAATCATATTGACAAGATATTATTTAGTGAGTGCCCTAATTGATAATCTTAAGGTTTTAGGTCTTAACCAACTTCCAAGAGAAAGAAATAGAAAGTTAAGTGGGTTTAAGAGAGAATTGTGACTTGAAAATTTATACAAAGCATCTAAGGAGTGTGAGGAAGGATATTTTGAAGGTTAAAAGGCTTGAGGATGCTCAAAAAGACCACAATTTATGCCAATATTGTTGTAGACCTGTAGAAGGGCATATATGCCTAATTGGAGAAACAAAAAAGTGTGGAAAGGTGTCTTAACTTTGAAGGTTAGCTTTCAAACTTGATAATAACCTAAAATTAGTAAAAAGGTATCCTAAAAGTTTATTCGTTAGTCTTGAAACCTTCTTAGTGAAAATGTAATCTTGAAAAGGACCTAGGATAGGGCTACAAGGAGCTAGAATAGGTGAAGGAGTGATGGTGGAAGAGAGACTTAGCAATGGAGATGGGCTATAAAATTTGTCACACACCTTGAGGATCTTAATGGGTGCTTATAACTAGTGTTTGTTTATTTCAAATGTTTGTGCGTGATTCTAGACACCAACTCACCAGTCTCATTGTTTTTGAGAAGTTAGTGAAGGCAATTTTGGCTAAGGTAAGCAATTTAAAGACTTCTTGTATTTTCTATCAATTTGATTTTTCACTTGGCATGAAATATGAGATAAAGACATGATGCTTTGATATGATTTGATCAAGTGAACCCGTTTAAGCCAACATTTACTATTTTGAAGTGTTCTTGACTTGAGAAAGTAAGCCGCTTGGTAGGCTTAAAGGAAGTTGTGTTTTTGGACTGAACCAACTTTGTGGATGGGTTGAGTGGGATTTGTACAAATTTCATGCATTAAACCATCTAGGTTTGATCTAATTTTTAGGGTTTCAATTATTGCTTCATGGTTAGACTCAAGAAATTTCCACAAGTTCTTATTGCGCGGTCTACCTCCATATTTAATCAATTGAACATTAGATACAATAACAAGGTGAGAATAATGAATAATATTTATATGAGTGTCAAAGTCCTTAAACAACCACACATTGGATTTATTCATTGGGTATCTTCTTATCCATGTTCCAATAATAACCATAGACCTCGTAGGATATTATAGGCCTTCTCTATCTATGATTGGGGCTATCAATTTATTTTATTCCTCAACACAATGAAATAAATAATAAGATGTTCATTCTTTATTATTTTCTTCTACAACAACTACATAAACATGACCTACATCACATTGTACAAAAAATAGTTAATTTCAATAAATGATTCATAAATAAGTTACATAATGAGAAAAACTATTAATTTTAACAAAATAATGCAAATATATAATACCTAGTTGTACTAGATATGATATATGGTCAAATTCAATTGATGATTCACTCATTGTGAGTTGTAGAGATCATGGAGGTTGATAGGTGTCAAGTGGATATAATTTTCTATAACACCATTCATCAACCCACTCTTTTGACTCACATTCATCCCAAAATGAATACATACATGAAGAGTAAAATCATGCCATTTTCCTTGTATGAATAGTCCATGAACTTGCATTTGAACTTCTAAAAGAGTGCAACTCACTAGATCCAATTAGTGTACAACAATCTTCATATTTTGTAAAATTAGCTTCTTTTACCAAAAAAAAACCTACGAATTGTAGACTTACCCTCATTACCTAAACCCATTGTTGAGTTACATAATTCCATGATGGATTTTGCATCGATCAACTTGGCACCATATTTGTACTTCAATTATTCTCTTGCTTAGGGATATTTTAACACATGCTCTTGCACCATCATGTTCTCCTTTTTTCCGCCTCAGTGAAATTCCAAAATGTTGAACACCACTTATCCTATGCATCCTTCTCAACCAATAGAACATTTATGCATTCTTGAATTGTGATGTACAATTATTTGACCATATGATGTGTTTTTATTCAAATTATCATAGAATATATCGATTTTTTTTTCACAAACTCTAATGAATGTGCACGATCATCACTAATATAGAAATGGTACTCCCTCAAAATCTTCCTTCCTTCATTTGTACTATCAAGAGCATGAGTGAATAATATATGCACAAATATGGAAACTGAATAGAGTTGTAGTATTGTGATTGGAATTCATTTTGTGGTTGTAGAGTATAGTTCTCTGCAAAATCAACAACTAAAACAATGGTACCAAGAGGAAATGTGTCCTTTCATAACCTGAATTTATCATCTAACTATCGATTTCTGTGTGTATGTTGTGCATACTCATACACTATCTTCTCTTGAAATATAGTCATAAAATCTGATACACTTATTTATTTACTCACTAATTCACACCTCTTGGCTTCTTTACCATATTTTGAATTGTATGTCATCGACTTATATTTTCCAAAAATAACTAGTTCATTTCTGATTACATGTGTATTCTCTATGTGTATACAACTTTGTAAACATTGCAAACCACCAAAACTATCACAAGTTCCTTCTAAACATGATTTCTTATTAAAAAAATTCCTTCTTATCTTGTACAAAAACACTTGAGATGAAATATCTTGCTGATTTAGGTGGAACATTTATCATACACTCTTGCAAAATATTCTTAGTATGCAAATTAACACATATATGTCAGTAAAATATCATAATGCATAGCAAATTCAATATGGATCCTACAAAAACAAGTAGTCTCGTGAGTGATTTATTTTAACATAAAAAGGTTTTTCCATTTAAAAATACCTTTGACTAATTTTTATTTCGGGATGAGTCTCTTTAAACTTATTTAAAAAACTGTGTTTGTGTCATATCCAAAAAATGTTTAGGATGCAATTAATAGTATCAAGAACCAATTCTTATTTTTAAAACATATTTTTTATTAGGTGAAACCCTTGTATTATTTTTCCAAAATTATAAAAAAATTTAAATCTTCAATTATGTCTTTATCTTTTGGTGGCAGTCTACTAGAGAATTCCCATAATTTATTGTTATTTGTATATTAAATTCTTTCACGATGCCTAAGAAGTTTTAATAGTGTTTTCCTACTTATTTTTAGTGCACTACTTATTTTTATAATTAAACGAGATTTTTTTTTTCTTTACTTACTATAGTTGATGTAATAACACATTGGGTAGTATTACTATCTTTGGTACGTGAGGTTGGACCTATTGATTGGTATGCATTCATTAGATTTTTTACAATAGATTTTTCATTATTGGTCTTAGATGTTCTTAGACCAAGGGTCTTCATAGTAGGTCTATAATTAATATTTTTCATCATTTCAACAAACAATTGACATCTACTTGTTTCATTTAAGTCATTAATTTTTTTCCATATCTGATTAGTTTTTCTTCTACAAGTGCATTGACTAATCTTATTAGTCATTGGGTTTAAAATATTTTCATCAATCTCAAGTAAAATTTTGGGTGTTTTCTAAAAAATTAATTAGTGATTTCAATGGAAATTATTGTTGAATATCATATAAACATTGTTGATTTTCTATTTTTGTTCATCTTCATAATTTGGTAAAGAGTGTGTGTTTTGAATAGGTTGGTCATTTGGTGTAACATCTATGTTTAAATTTGGCATTGCATCATCATTCATTGAATATTCATTATTTATTGATTCAATTGGTGTTTGAGGATATGTTGCACCATCAATTTCATTTGGAAGAGATGACATACCTTCATCTCCATATGTTGATTTATTTTTTCATGGATTTTTACACTTGCTCCCTTGTTTTTTTCTTCTTTCTTGGCTTTGTAGGATGATATACTATCTTTGGAAACATATTTAATATCTAGTAAATATGTGTTCAATTTCTTTTTTCACACCCTTTTTCATCTGTTCCCTTTGTTTTTCCAATTGCTCGAGTGTTTTCCTTCGTGGTCTCCTCCTCATAATTATCAGATATCTTTATCACCAAAAATTAATTGATTTTTTTATTGAGTGTTAGGAATATTAAAATTAATAAAAACACACTCATATCTAAAAACATGTTTAAATTTTCAATAAGAATAAAAAAGTGTAGGAATTTGCGGTAGTTTTGCAGACAACCCGTGACAGTCAGGACCAAATTCACGAATTATTTTTGTTTTTTTGTGTTTGGATTTTAGTTTTAAGTGCATTATAATGTAAGCATGTTCCATCTTCTTTGGGTTTGAAATTACCAATCCATAGGCTTGGATTTTCCTTGGATATCCAAACCTAAGGTTTGGACTGTGTAATCCATGAATAAATCCGTGTTTTACAAAAAAATCAAAATCTCATGTGTACACCCCAATATATCATGTGTTATAACATAATATTCCAAAAAAAATTATACTACAATGTCAAGATCAGTTTTACCTTGGTGATGATATACTTCTTTCTAAAATTTGATTAGTTTAAGGCTTTCATCCTTAATTTCTTTTAATAGTGCCTTTTTTTTTTGTCAAAACACATGCATTCGTTTTTGTGCACAATTTATGATTTTTTCATCCATTTTAAAAAAAAAAAAGTTTCTTCTAAACTCCATTCTACATGCACTAAAAAATGAATTTTTCTCAAAGTTATGGGGATGTACGCACAAATATTTCATTTTAGGGATGTTTTCACTTTGAAAATTAATTAAAAATATATATTCACCCAAAAGTTATGAAAAATTAGTGGGACCTCATACATGGTCTTAGCTAACTTTCTACTAAAGGAATTTTAAAAATCATTTATATAACTCAAAAAATGGGGGGCACACACACAATAGGTTGTTATCTTTTTGACACAAAATAGACATACTTTGTGTGCACACCACATTTTACCTACTTTATCTTCACCATTTAAAAAAGGGTAGTTTAGAAACTAGATTATAATCACTACGGTACTTATTCTTATCATATTTTCAATTTTTTAGTATATGCATGCCAAATTATTATATGATGTTCAGGGTTTGTTGATTTCTGTAAAAATGTGTCCATTTTTACCCCTTTGGTCCCTCATTTCCATGTGTTGGCATGTGGTCCTAATAGGTGTTGTCATTGATGAAAAACCACATTAATAATTAATTAGAGGTTGGATTATGATATTATGATGATGTAAATTATGGCTAGCATTTGAGGGTTCTTAGGCACTCATAATAATGATATGATGCGAGATATAGGTGCTTCACTATGTTACATGTGCTCATTGGGAGTAGTTATTGTTGTTTGGAGGTGTGACAAAGTGTGGTTTGGAAGCATATGAGCTCATTTAAGCTTTAATTTAGGTATATATATTAGGTATGTTTGGGTCATTTATGAAGGTTTTATGATAAGTTATTGCATGTTTTTAGTTGACCTTAAGCTTCTACAATGATGAACAACATATAAGAATAGGTAAGTATTAATGCATGGAGAGATTAAAGTATGGATATGACATTATGATGATCAGAAATGTTATAGGGATGTGTCATAGTGCTTTGAGAAAAATTTCAAGTTCCCATGATGTGAATTTTGCAATATATGACAGTTTATGTGAGACATGGTCAAAAACAAGTGAAATTCCAGCTTGAAGTTGAACTTCTAATGCTCGTTGTGAATTTTTGATTTTCATGTGACCTTCTGGATTTCAGATATGATTCTATAAGGTTTCAAAAAATAATAAGGTTAGTTTATCATCATGTTTTTATGAATGAATGTTAAGAAGATAAAGTGGTTTTAAACCCTAGTTAAACCCTATCTAGAAGCAATTTGCAGAAAGAGAGGTATAGTGACCCAATTTTGATTTTGTCATAAAAAGTGATGAATGGATGTTTTATATAACCCTATTTTATTTATAGAAATGTATGGTTGAGGTCATGGTGATGAGTGGGCCCCACCTAAAAATTGAAGTTTATAAATAAGAAGGTTTTGGGATAATGTGGTCCAACAGAGAGTAGCATGAAAAATTGATAGTACATGATGTATGGGAATTATTAATTATTTATATGGATGTTTCAAGATATTTTCATGTAGGTACATGATTTTTTGAGGTCCATATAGGTTGACTAGTCAAAGGGTAGTTTTGGGATCTCAAATAGTAGGGTTCAGTAAAATGGGCATAACTTGAGCTACAGGTGGAGTTTGAAGATGATTCAAGTTGTGTTAGAAATAGGATTAAGATATATTTCCATTTATATGTGCATTGAATTATGAGTATATATTTTTATAGGGTTTCAGGTCATATTTTTGACAAGAATATTTTTAATTCAAGAAAGGATGTGTTCTGGTGAAAGTTTGATGTTGTTTGAGGAATGATATGGATTAGGTGATACTTGATACCACTTGGAATGTGAAGAGAAATTAATTTTTAATCTAATGAATCCCTTTTAAGTTCTTGAATATATGTAGAAATATTTTTATGAACTAACCTTTGGAAATAGATTTTTTGGTAGGACGATTTGGTAAAGACAAACGTAGTTGTATTTTGAGAAGGATTTTGATTAAACAATTATAAATTTATTATAAGTGTTATAAATGTTATTTAATTTACATCAAGTGGTTATATGGCATGAATTTCTCTTGTTTAAGTGATTGGGTGATCAAATTAAGTTTCTAGGGTGTTGAATGGTGTAAGAAACTCAAGAAATAATTTCATTGGTTGATCAAATGTATGACCATTTATGAATTTAAAATGATATTTTAATCATATGTAAGGGTTTTTGTCATGACTATGTATAAATTTTATGTAAGGGCATTTTTATCTTTGTGCCCATGGGGTTTTGAGCCATTTTTGGCACTTGTAATGAGGGTTTTAGTTAGGCCGACCTAATTGGGTCACTTGTGACTATTTTATTTCAAATTTGAAATTTTTCCTTGATGTATGGGTTGAACCGTAAGAGGTAAAAAGTTTTTTCCTAAGTTTTAAATGAAGAGAAACTTATAAAAGCATGTTTTGGGTGCTTTTTCGAGCTAGTTGTGTTTGTGCAAGAAGAGTGGCCTAGGTGTGATTTGATTGTAGGTATTAAAGCATGAATTAATGTTGAATCAATTTTGTTGTATGTGAAGAAAAATCAGAGAACATGTGTGCAAGGGTTTGATGATTTTTGAAGTGATTGAAGAGCTTGATTTGTGAAGTTTGAGCATCTAGGGTTTGATTGAAGAAGTGTGAGCTGAATAAGAGGTATCCATCAGTTGTGGTAGAAAAAAATTAGATATATAAACATCATAAGGTGGTTGATTTGGTGCTTCAAAAATTAGGGGTTGGTGCTCCTTGTAGGGTTGGTGCTCTACTAAAATAGGGGTTGGTGCTCCTTATGGGGTTGGTGCCTCACTAAATTTTGAAACATATCAATATAATATTGTGTTTTAGTGGGTTTTCTTCCCCTTGAGGGTTTCCCACTTATATCTTGTGTCTTGTGTTGATGATATTTCTTATGGTTCTTGCACATGTGATTGTTTGATGTATGCACACATTAATGGATGGTTGAATATTTATGAGTATTTGTATATGCAAGTTTGAAATCTGAATTTAAAGTTTTATAAGGACTGATTCACCACCCTCTCAGTCCATTGTGCTTCTAACATCATGAACTTACCCATAAATTCACCGAATGAACTAACCATTATACAAAAGGATCCAAAAAAATAAAATTAGGTTGATTATATACCGATGAACCATTATATCATATCACCTCCAGTTGGAATTATGCATATCATAGTTACCCATAAGTAGATGAATCACAAAGGATTATTAATCACAACTAGGCAAGAAATGTTGATTTATATAATAGTATGGAGGTTACATTTATATTTAAATGATTTTGAGAAATATCCAAACATCTAATTAAATGAGCTAGATCAAAATTGATTAGACATAATTTGAGAAATTAATAATGAAAATGACTATCACACACTACACACACTCATGACAAAATTTATATAAAATTTTGACACTTTCTTCCATAATTACTAACTAATTCATTACCTAATGATGCAATAAATTTATCATTGGTCTAATGTGATTATTGAGGGAAGGATTTATATAGGACCTAATCACTACCCAATGATGAATCACATCTCACATAATTTCGATGTGATTTTTGATGGAACAATTCACCTAGGACCCCATTACTACCAAATGATGCAACATATTCTCACGGGTCTGATGTGATTTTTGAAGTAATACTTTACTAGGACCTTATATTCACTATATTTTTATGATTTACAATCATTTATTTTTTTCAAGGGTTAATGATGCATTCTCTTTTTGAGTGGGTGCTTTAAGGGGCATACCAAGATTGGGGTATGATCATACTTTTTCATGTGGGTTAGACCACAATATTTTAAATATGTCGTTATTAGTCATAAAATCAACATAGCCACCCCATTCATGCCTTGTCTCTTCCCTTTTTTCACATATTACACTCATTATGTATACTTTTCGCATTATCTTTGCTTGTTTCCTTTTGTTGCATGTTATCATCCTTATTTTTAGTCACTCTGGACCTTCATCATTCATAATCTAACATCTTCTCCTCATAATTTCAGTCTATCCCCTTAGGTTTTTCCTAAGGCTGATTCCATCTCCCATGGGTGATATATCTTATCTTATATTTTCCATAGTTGACACCATCACCTATGGGTGATTGAAAGGAACGATAACCAGATCGTATCAAGCCAAAAAAGCAGATGCTAATCAAACACCACGATCAATAAGATGAAAGAAATCCGCTAGAATGACTTTACATAAAACCTTTGCAAACAAATGACAAACAATATCATATAGTATTATGGAACTCAATGCAATACATTGAGAATGGGCCTTGCTTAAATAGGCAAGGAATAAAAATCTAAAAACTACTCAAGACCATAGATTTAGGAGAGAACTAGACATCAAGGATCTAGTCAATACCATAGATCAAGGAAAGAACTATACCTAACAACTAGATAATATCTCTTAATATCTAAATAAGATAAAAGAAATATCCACACACATAAATGGGTGAGGATAAATACAATAAAGGTAAATAAAGTACCTAGGTGAACATGAGCTAAGGTAAATACCTACTCTAACACCCCCTCAAGTGAAGCTAGGGGCTAAAATAGAAGTGGCATGTCCACGTGATGAGTCCTGACAACTAGTCCTGATGAGGTACTCATGTACAATAACTGGAAAAAGGGTCACCACAAGGTACCCACAACCAATAACAACAAAGTAAAGAGAGTAAAGACCCACTCCAAGGCATCCCAAGAAGCTTGGCTCAAAAAAATCGTACAATGTTAAAGAAGTTTGGTGTGCACTGTGGTCTAAATCCACTGCTCGATCAAAAAAATCAAAAAAAAATGACACTGGGCTCCACTAATAGCTCCGCATCAAGGAGATTGTCAACGGAGTGATGTCGAAAGTGCAAAAAAAACACCAAAGATAATTTGATCAAGTGTTGTAAATAGGTGTGCCATGATCCAAGAAAAAAAACCAAAGTAACAAGGCAAGGACACAAAATCCAGAGTGTCATGATCCAAGAAAAGCCAAGGTAACAAGGCAAGGACACGAAACCCGAAGAAGCAGGATCAACACCACACCCTCCCATACTGCTGAATGGGTGGAGTGATGCTACAAATCTATATGAGTTGTCAAAAAAATACTTGAACACTGACAAACTAACACTGGAATGCACCAGAATAGATCCCCATAAGAGATACTATCAACATGCCAAAAGTGTCGAAAATATAGATACAAAATCTCTCAACAAATAAGAGAGATACACTACACCTGCTAAAGAAAAATGCTCAAAACAAGAAGCATCACAATGCAGAAGGTATAGAAAGTGGAGTAAGAGGCTGAATGGTGGAGGAACCACACTTATAGAGTCCTCTTAACGAATGCCTATGTCACCTCCACGAGTGATTAGATATCCAACCCAAATCAACACGGATGGATGGAGAATGCAAAAACATCGAATGTGTGTCAAAGTTGATCATGTCTAACAACTGAAATCTCGGGTTTCTCAATCCCGAGTGAAGGTGTAGAACTCATGTGTTGCTCATGATCCTCAGAAAGAGTCGAGCGAACAAAAAAGGAGCTCACAAATGTGTGATCCCAATGAAGTATCTACTCGAAAACCAATGTCATGGCAAAAATTCCACTCAACATGTGGAAGAGAGGAAAAAATACCCTGTGAATGTCGACCAATACCTCCGCCAGGGAAACCCATAGAACGCAGCATGTGAGAACTGAATGCAGTGATATGCTTCTCAAAAATTCCATGTAGTTGAGAAGAAATAGGATACACAACATGTGATATTGTGATAGGCACAGATGTGGAAGAGAATGTAGTAACAAGCCTCATAGGTTTACAAGCATCAAAAATAGTTTCAGGCTCAAATACTGGAAAATTAATGTTAGTGGGTACAAGAGCAATAGCTGCAGGTGGACTAGGAGCATGGATATGGTTGTCCACAATATGATGGTGATGTTGAAGGCTAGCAAGTTTGTTTTGCAAGGAGTGTATTATTGTATCCTTATCGTGAATGAGTGATTGTAGAAGAGAATTTCACTTCTTGAGCGATCTATTTTCTTCCACAAATTTTACAATATCCTCTTGAAGTCCACATACTTCAAAGAAAATCATATCATTCTCAAAATCCATGATAGGTACAAACTACAACTCCCAAAAATTTAGGACGTCGGGCTCAGCCGAAATTGCATCCACAATTGATTACAACACTCCTATATATCTGGAACTTTATAATTATAGTGCAAGTCTCAAAAAAAAAATTCTAATGGAAAGAGCACAAAAAAACAAGCACTTTTGCAAAAATGGCACTCAAAACCGAGTTACCGATCAAAAGTTACAAGCTTTTTAATATTTTGCTGTTATTTATTTTAGTTGCCACTAAAACAAAATAAATTGTTGTTGCCTTCACCACACAAATAAAATTAAAGGGGGCTGAAGTTAAGCACCTACTAGTAGGAATCACAAGCTTTAAGCCCTCATATGACCATACCATATGACCAAGGGCTAAGGATTTTAATGGGTAATGGGGTTGAGTTTACAATCAATCTTAGGGTTTTCACGCCTTCTAGATCTAATGGAAGCCTCTGTTTTGCATAAAAATGCACATAGCAACAAAATACGACCAAATCCCAAATATATGAATACACAAATAATTTATTTGCAAAATAAAACTTACAGATGGATGTCAATAGCAATCTCCTGCTCTGATACCATGAAAGGAACGATAACCAGATCGTACCAAGCCAAGAACACAGATGCTAATCAAACACCACGATCAATAAGATGAAATCAATTCACCAGAATAACTTTACATAAAACCTTTGCAAATAAATGAGAAACAATATCATATATTATTATGGAACTCAATGCAATACATTGAGAATGGGCCTTGCTTAAATAGGCAAGGAATAACAATCTAAGAACCCGTCAAGACCATAGATTTAGGAGAGAACTAGACATCAAGAATCTAGTCAATACCATAGATCAAGGAAAGAACTATACCTAATAACTAGATAATATCTCTTAATATCTAAATAAGATAAAATAAATATCCACACACATAAATGGGTGATGATAAATATAATAAAGGTAAATAAAGTACCTAGGTGAACATGAGCTAAGGTAAATACCTACTATAATAGTGATCACATTGGGTATATATACCCCCTTGTTTTCTTAGTATTAGGACCAATATAAAATCATTTGAATGCACCTATATAACGATGGTGTTAGACTTGTATTTTCCATAGCTCACGCCATCGCACATGGGAGATCACATCGGGTATATATACCCCCTATTTTCTTAGTACTAGGACCAATAAAAATCATTTGAATACACCTATACTTTTTTTTTTTATCTCACTATTTCATACTACATTCATACTTATTGATGCATGTTGGATTATTGGAGCTTGAATCTTTTATATTTGGGTCACCATAGTGATTTAGGATTGGAGATATTCTTGTTGATATTTCTTCTTCTCTGCCCATAACAATTATCTCTCATTGTTTTGGTCTCTAGGAAGAATATGCATCAAAATCACACACATATGTTATAGGTAAGTATTTATAATAACACTCCTTAGTATTTAATTTTATAAGTATGTGCTTATCATTATTGGTCATTCATTTTTATAGATTAGAGTAGATGTAGGTTTTATTTCATATATTATTTTGTCTTATTGTTATTATGCCCTTGGATTTACCCACCCTTGGTGATCTCACATCTAATTGATAATCATTGTAGGATACATGCCTTTATCTTAGTTCTTAGCCTAGAAACCTATATCTATCCTAGGGATAGGGATATTATCCTATAGATTTACAACTTTAGCACTCCTTGAGAACCTTTGTATCTACATGGTTTGCAAAATATTAGATTGGATCCCTACATTTGAGAACCCAACTAGTACCTCTCTTTACCGGTCATAAACTCTAATGAACCGACATGAATCTTACACTTCCTCAAACTAGGTAAAATTCACCCTCTTTATTATTTTTTACTACATTTCTTAAAACCATCGCCCCTATGCAAAACCCTACTACATGGTTGATCTTGTATAATCATAAAACTCATTTCCAAATGCCATAAACCCCTATATAAAATATCCTATATGGCTGATCTTATCTATAGTTCTTCTTTCATCTTCTCGAATATTCAAGCCACGTGTTATCGACCCTATACAAACACACCGCACGATCGATATCATCTTAAAATCATCTATAAATATATTTCCAACAATCCCACTTAACCACGTAATACATGCTGAAAGATTATTATTCCTCTCTAATTGGACAATAACTTCCTAAACATAATAATTCCTAGAACAAGGGCCCTCCGAGCCATCTCCACATAATGTTTATTTTATTTCCATAGTAGCTAATGCTAAAAATATTATGCCTCTGCCTCAAAACATACAAACTAGGTTCAATTCCCATGACCCTATCTTTGAACCAAAATAATAAGGATAACATGAGGATGCTCCCGATCTTGAATATACTCTAAATATGCAAAAATTTATGCAAAAATTTCCTTATTATATAGGAGAGACTCTCGATGTATTATTTAAAATCCTTGATGACTACCTCTCGTAGTTATTGGATGTTAACATTATACATTCCCTACCTTAGATGGAGTAAATCCCAATTCAACCAATAATACCAATACCTCTCCTAATATGGGATCCACCTAACTCATCATGCAACTCATAGACCATCTAAGTCAACACTAAACCTTGGATACTAATTGATTTAAGAAAATTAAATCTTATATATGAGGACTAAGATCAATCAAATAATATCAAAAGTTCATAATATCTAACATGCAATGGAAAATAAGTACAAGTAACAAGAGGATGAGATTGAATTAGCTTGTATCTGATCGGTAGGCTGGGATGAATAGGATGGAAATGTGATGGAACATGATGGATTTGAGTCATACATGATTCATTTGGAAAATAGATATCTACAAGTATTATGGACAAAAATGGCCAAAAGATGACAAGACGAAATTGAGAACTAGTGTTCAAATTGGGTACTATTCTTATGGCAATAGTTCTAGGTCTAGTTTTTCAAGGTCTAATAATGTATTATTCACTTTTCTCTTTTCACTCGACATTGTTTGTAAGGTTTTATGTCATAGTTGTACTTATAAAACAACACAAGGCTCAAACACACATTAGATATAATAATATATATATATATATATATATATTCTTCATTTTACTTACCTCAAAGATCACCCCAATGTTATTACCACCAAGAACTACATTATATTTCAGACTCAATGTAGTTTGTGTATGTGTGTGTGTGCGATAGAATTGTGTCCCTTGAATGTAGGTTTCCTTGTTCTACTCCCACCAAGATAGTGGGCTATAACTAATTTTCCCCAAGATGAATGTGTGTGATGTAACTCATAATTTTACCTTCATATGTAGTGAATGATGTACCCGAATGTAGTCCTTCAATGTTTCCCTTATCCCAAGTAGTAGATATGAAGTAATAGCCCACATTTCCCAACCCCTTAGAACAATAAGTAATGTATATATATGATTCCTTTACTTGAATTTTGTAATTAAAAACCCTAAAATATGACCCTAACTTATAATAATATTTTTAGAAAAGATAATGATTTGAAGTGGGTTGAAGCATAGGAAAAGAGAGAAAGAGGACAAAAGTGCCCAAAAGCTACAAAGATCACCTAGGTTTTCATGTCCCTATTGGGTGCTAGTGTCTAAAAGGATTTGAGGATAAGATAAGAAATATTGAGTTGGGTGATACATTATGCAATATCCAAAATTAAAGGGATAGTTCTAGAAAATCCAAGGGCGGAAGTATACAAATATAAAACAATGTAAATACAAAGAAAAACAAGTTTTTAATGTCTAGTTTTATTGCTTAGGAATCATGCATATAATGAAAACTAGAGGCGTAATGTAATAGTACTAAGTACATAAATTCAAATAAAATTTTCCTAATTTATGTTGGTGAATGAATATTCAGTAGCATAAAGTAGATAGAAAGAGTGTACATTGTCAAGAGTCGAAGGAGGTCAGAACCAACAACGTGTCGAATGAAGATTGTAATGGATGGCATGTTGAATGGAGATTATGGGATATGTATCATGGAATCTAAGAGATGATGATAATCCTAAGGCTGACCTTATGTGTATAGTGTAAATGATGCATGCGTTTGTAACTTGGATATTACCTTTTTTGAGCATTTTTGCTGAAAATTGTTCCTTGTTCCATTTGTGTTGCCTTTGTTGAGATAGGGACGAACCTATAAAAGAATAAAACTATATTCATTTCTCATGGTATATGAAATTTAACTATAAAATAGATAAATAAGAATAGAAGTATGTATGAAAAATAAGTGATTTAAGGATAGAATACACCTTCATGTCGTGAGAGAAAATATAGAATTGTTCTCGTATTATTTGTCGTGAAGAATTTTTTTAAGAGATGGTTGGAATAGTCAAAACTAATCAATTATCAAACTAATGTGAATATATTGAAAATTTAGGATTCATTTCACCAAAGGAGTTTTGGAATAGTTGTTAGATTTTGTCTCCACCCATTGGTGCTTCCCATAAATAAGTTCCACTCTAGATGGTCATGAAACCAATAGAAAATAGTCATAGATGACACATTGTTCCAATCATATTCTTGTCATGTATATACCCTAGATGTTAATACTTATTTGATATTGCTATAAAATATGTAAACCGAGAAAGTAGAGTGAATATTTCCCTTACTCAAAATATGAAACTTGTCACTGATTTTGTTCTTGTTGTACTAGATAAGAACTCCGTAGCTAAGTATCCATTGTTGGATTTTGATAAGACATGTCACTGAGAACCTGTTCAACCCGTAAGGTACCTATTTTTACCTTAGATAGAACCACCGAAATGGGACAAAGAGTGCCCATTATTCATGTATTCTTTGGGCACTTTTTTCCTTGTGATGTTACTGGCAAAATTCTGATTTTGAACCATTTTTAGCTCCTATATGGCCAAATTTTGTTGTGTATCATTTTATGTCTAGTTTTGGACTACTACGAGGCTGAAATAATCACCCAATGATTTCCTCACTTGTTTGAGATGTGTGAGATAATTGAATGTGAGAACAACTCAAATGAGGAAAATTGAAGCTGATGTGCACATCTGAAATAGAACTCATATAGGGGAAGAGGAAATGTGCATGGTAAAAACCATGGAACATGCAAAACAAATTGGAAAATTTAGAATAAAGTGTTAGTGGCAAAAAAGCATGGAATGATGTAATAGAAATTATTCAAAACATATAGTAACATAGTAAATAAAAACAAGTAGTTGGTGGAATACATAGGACATCACTCATGATGTCACAACACAATTAGAGACTTCAAGGCCATATAAGAAAACAAGTAATCAAGCATAGGGCATAGCCCAAAAATAATGACAATCAAGATACAATAAAATCACATAACCATGTTTGATCGTAAGGATGCAAGAAAAATTCTACACATGAAGCACCCATTAGCATGTTAGAAAAAATGATAGTATGTTGTATATACAACTGAAAATAGGAATGAAATAGTAGATATTGTAATGATAACACCTAAATATAGAGAAGTAGGGAAGGTAGATGCCCCCAGGAGCCTCAGTGGAACTAGTAGATAATAGTGTCAAGCATCATGCATCATGTGATAACCTATAGATAGTTTGCATTCACCTCAAAGTACCATGTGAACACGCATGTGTATATGTAAAAGGATAGAACATACTATGAATCAAAGTAACATGATAGGAAAAATGCAACATAGAATAGTATAAGTAATCAAGGATACATGCAACCAATATCTAAGCTAATATTTAAAAATATTGGAATGTTTTTGAATTATTAGAATGTGAAATATCATTACTAGGGGAAGGGGGAAATGTTTCCCCATTATATGTGTGAAAAGTGAGGTTCATGTAGGTAAGTGCACCTCAACATTCATGTTTGAACTTATAAAAGGAGTGCATCATCAAGTAGTAAGAGCTACTATATAAAAAGTTCAAAAGAGTGATGGGAAAACCCTATAGATTCTAAGATTACAATTGCATGAGTAATAAGTCTAATGATATAAACAATAAGAGTGTGTCTAGTAGGATAAATTAGAAGAGGTGGAACATTCGGTTTGATGAAAATAGTGGAAGAAGTAAGTGAAAACATAAGGATCAATGTGTGAGTCAAGAGATGTGTAAAATATGTAGTGTTAGGAGGCTCATTAGTATTAACCGCAAACAATGGAGGGAGAGGCACAAGACTCATCATAAGAAAACAATGTAATTTGGGAAGAGTGGAAGAATTAAATTTGTATGAACTAACCCCTATGACCATAGACATAAATTTGGAAATAAGGGAAATTATTTCCATGGATGCAACAAGATGAGGTGTAGCCATAGTATATGAGTCATGCATAGAAGTTTGGAAAGTGAGTGAGGGAAAAACATCAAAAATTATTATCAAATCAGCACATTATGTTCTTACTCATGGTTAGGAGGGTGTGGTAAGTGATGTAATATTAGAATTAATAAGAATATGATTATAATAATTACATCTATATTTATTTCAAAAACCATATTTGAAATCCATGGCCATAATGACATTGTGAAGGGGGATATGATTGTTAACAAAAATTTCATCATGTAAATCAGTAGCATTATAGTCCATCACAAGAGGAGAATGATGTGTAATGCAAGTAGTGTCTTCATGATCATGTATGAGAGGGATATCACAAATATTAACAACATGAGGTGTGGAATCTATTGTAGCATTATCCATGGAAGAAGGTGTGGCAAGGTCATTGTGTGTTATGTCATGGATAGAAATAGATGCATGCATAGTATGTAGCCAAGGAAAATGAGAAGGATATTATAAGTGATATTGTTAGGATTTATGTAACATAGAACATTAAGAGTGTATGGTCCTATAGTAATAGGTAAAAATATTTCTCCCAACACTTTCTTAGGTGTGATATAAAATCCATGAACACATAGAGTAGATGGAGTTAGATCAACAACAAAATTCCTATTTGATGGAGAAAGGAAATGTTACATGTATTAAAAACAAATCCATTTTCAAATAAAACTTGATTGAAAATAAAATTACGAATGTGAACTTGAATATACAATGGGGGAGCATTGTCAACAATTCTATGGTATGCCATACAATAATTTTACAAAAGCAATCTAGGAATATAAATAGATTTGTATTGAAAGTGATGTTGAGCAAAAAAAATAATGTCATCAAATGAATAAAATGGCCATTTATAAAAATAGAATTTGAATTGTGCAAAAGAAAAGAGGTTCTCTAAATCTAATTATGTAAAATAAAAACATACAAGGTATTTTCTCGAAGTGTGTATTATTTTAATTATACTTTAATTACTAAAAAAATATAATTTTGAATTTCCAAAAATTGCGCTAAAAATTATGGCAAACAAAAGAGGTTTTTATTAAATATGTAAAAGTGACATATAAACTCAAAGGATTTGAAATTAGATTAATTATGCACAAGATATGAAATAAAAGGTGATTTGAATATTAGGATCCCTAGAAAGTGACCCAAAGGGTAGGACCAACCATGAAACCCTAGGAAATTTTTTACAGATCATATTTATAGTAGATGATAGATGAAAATAATTTTTAAATATGAAGATAATATATAGATATGAAGCCTAATGCAATCGGGGTTTTGGGTTTGGATAAAAATAGATCCAATAAAGAGCATGCAAGATCTAGGTTCATCAAATGATTTAAGAAAAATAGATTGTATATCATAGATCGAGATCAATCGAGAATATCATAAATACATAATATCTAACATGTAGTGGAAAATAATTACATGTAATAAGAGGATGTGAGTGACTTAGCTTGTATCTAACTACCTTGGATAACTATGGACTATGATGGAACATGATGGATCTGAGTTGTTTTTCATTTGGAAAACAAAGATCTACAATTCTTATGGATAAAAATTCGTGAGAGGAGGATAGGACTACCCCGATTGCTAGTGTTCAAACTAGGTGCTACTATTCGAACTATTTGTTAGTGTCCTAATAGTAGTTTTAGATCTCATATTTTTAGGGTTTGATCATGTATTCTTCACTTCACTCTTAATTTATCCGAATTTTCCGTATGGTTTCACGGTCGCGCATTCACCGCAAAACAAATCCTAACTACTAACTCAAGCATTAAACACACATTATATGGAATAAAATGTGCATATGATTGAGTCATATTGACCTCAATGGTCACCCCAATTCAATTATCACCACGAATTTCATTATATTTTGAACTCAATGTAGTTTTTGTATGTGTTTGATATAATTGTGTCCCTTCAAGCTAGGTTTCCCTTGTGCTTGGCGTCGTAGCAAGATATTTGGTTATAACTATGTTTTTGGAAAACAAGAGCACTTAGAGGGGGGGGTGAATCAATGCTTCTCAAAACTTTGAAAACACTTCAAAACTCAGCAAGACATTTAATCTTGATCAACCTTAACCATGAGGGAAAAATACATTAAAACATAATTAAATAACATGCGATCACACATGAAGAAAATGTTTAATGTGGGAAACCCTTAAAGGGATAAAAACCCACTAAAATCAATTCACTATGAGGAAAATTTTCCTATAAAATATTACAAGGATTTATATTTTTTAAGCACCCAATCAACTTGAAGCATCAAATCCAAAAATAATTTCAAGCACAAACTCCCAACAATTCATTCAAGCACCCACTTGATAAATTTTTCAAGAATTTACTCGCATGGAAGCACCAACTCCCCACTTTATTAAGCACTCATTTAGAATTTACAGATTTTTGATCACTTTCATTGAGTTTCTTAAACCAAAAAATTGTGATCTCTGATTCAGCTCCTCTATTTTCATTTTCCTTCTTCACCCACCTTAATTCACTTATTTTCTCATGTGCTCATACTGTTGTAAATACAAACTTCAAAACCTCTTTAACTTACACATTTTTTACCTCATTCATACAAGGATGAACTCACCTTTCTCGAATCTTCATCAAATCATAGTATTTCTAATTCAGTATTCACAAATCTTTCTATACATATACAATTTGCCTCATACACACAAGGATGTACCTATCATGCATTTATCTCTTATTAGTTCATTATTTTCAATACAGTCATCAAGAGAAAATTTTCATGCACATTGAGACATAAATATACACGAGGATTACTTCCTCTTTCAATTCTCCAAATTCATCTCTACCAACCCCTTCAAAATTTTGCCTCTTCAATTCATACAAGAGGTTTGGATGATGTCACCTTAAAATGTTATATTGTCATAATTGCATTTGTAGGTATGTTAGTTACAATTTCATACATTTTTTGAATTTTCATGACACTTATGGCTTCCATGAGGAATTGAAAAACATTCCTACACTTGTTGCATCTATTACACCACTAAAAATATTCCATCTTCAACTGACATCTGCAGTCTTCTTGTGTAACAGTTCATTCCATTTGTCTTCTTCTTCTCAATGAGGTCTTATTTGTCTTTTAACTATCCTAAACAATGAGAAAAGTGTTCTGAAGATGCATGTACATTAAAAATGTTCTTCTCCTTTCTCTCTAATTCCTTGACAAGCTTCACACCTCGTCATTTCATCTTCAATACTCCATTAGAGCTCATATACACAAGTAGGTCTATGTACTTCAAAAACTAGTCTTCAACTTGAATGCAAAAGACACACTTTCAGATCATGTCATGTAATGAAAATAGGATGGATGAATCTTCATGAAGTTAAAAACATCATCACATGCTTGGATTATTAAATATTTAGGAAAAATACATCCATTACTTCTCTTCATCTCAGATTGGTATGCACAAATCAGGGTATCTTAAGAACTAGTCAAAAATTTCTTCGCCAACACTAATGTATGAGCTTTAAAATCCTCTTAATACTTGGATAATTTTTCATGTGACTTATATTTCACCTTTAATAACATTAGGAAATGCTATCACCTTTATACATACCATGAAAAACTGATTGGGACAAGGTCCTAATGGAGTGCAAAACACAGAAAAATAGTCCTCATAGAATAAGTTATCTCACTCATCAAATCACCTGATCATAGGTCATATTTCACCTTTATAGAAATAACACATCATTTTTCACCTCATCACATCCATAGCATGCAAAATTTCAAGGTATATAGCATGAATAATATTACATCTTTAAGACTACTCACACTACGTTTCAAAACAACAAAAACTAGTCTTAGCTAAGCTAGTTTTCAACACTTTAAACTTATATTTCATGCCAATAAAAACACAGGATACCTATAATCCATCCTCAAACACTTTCATGGATTTTGTGGATAAAATTACACTTACACTCTTGTTTCTTAGACCTTCTTGACAGGAAAACTAAGACAAATTTGACCATTAAAACTTGGACAATGAATAACCTCACTTGATCATGTCAAGGGATAAAACATGTGATATTAGACCTCTATCAGTAGTCCATGCTCACATTTTACTGCAACACCATGCCTTTACATCATCATACCTTCAAACCAACATGATTGGTTTTGGCTCTTCTAGCCCTTAAGTAGTAGGTCATCTTAGTTGCCCTGTTTCACCAAAATTTTGTAAAGAACCAACATGAATATTCTCATGGAAACTTAGGGAACTAATATTTATCCCACATCAGTATTTTCAACATGAAACCTTTTATACATGAATTTACTAACAAATTTCTTCAAAACAAGAATATTTTTGTATTTTACCAACTGACACGGAGAATTAGACCACCATAAAAATGAAGTAGGAAGAATCCTCAACATTCCCAATTCATCAACTTAGCTTTCCCAAGACATATTATGACTGAAAATTTCAATTCTTCTCCATCACTCACAAAGGATGGTTTTAAGAGGGTTTGGAACCTACTTTCCTTCTTAAGGATCATACATAAAGCTTTGACATTCACTTGACCTCTTTCTTCTTTCATTTGCTTCTCAACTCCATGTAACATTATCCCTAAAATAATCATGCTCCCATGCAAATCTCACATGTTTGGGTCAAAAATGAAGTTCACCATCAATTTGGTTTATGCCTCCTGGGAAGAACTCGATAGAGTTAAAAATCATTTTCTTGGTCCTCCTTTAGAATTCTGAATTGAAACTTTTTTCCCCCACACTACGACAACATCCTTCACATGTCCTAAGGCTCATGTTACTCTACATCTATCTAAAACACATCATCCACCATGATTTATAAATGTATACCTATATTTTCCTCAAGAATATGCCTCCAAAAGACCTTAAACATTCCTCTAATACCCAAATCTTGACTGTAAAATATTTCACATGCTCTCTACAATGTCACAACACACTCCTTGTGTTTGAACTCACTTGTCTTAGCTTGCTTTGCATCATACATCAAGCCAAGATTGTAATAGGTCTTAGAATTAGGCCTAGTTGTTCTTATTTAAACCTTTATGTATTTTCTCCATGCCTTAATCTCTATTAACTCACTCTCTTTATGATTTTAAGCCTTGACCACGGTTATCTATTTTCCTAATGCCTTCAATCCACTATACCAAGTCATCCTCACTGACTACGCGTAAGGATTAGGCCTATTAGACCAAGTAAATGTCACTAATGCAACTCATGCACCCTTTTGTATATTGACTATATTACCTCATCAAACACCTACTAAAACATCTAATACATCATCCTAATATGCTATCACATCACCATCATAACTTTACAAGCCACGAGCTACTCAAGAACCTAAGTCTCAATCAAGTGATCTCCATCATGACACCCATGAACTCATGCCATTCCTTATTATCCCAAGTCAAAGTTTCTAAAAATTTCCTCTTGCACTAAATCCTCCTTTTTCATTAATGATCTTTTTACATACGTAAAAACCAAAAAATCACATGCCAACAATCTCCCCCTTTTTCATTAATGGGAAACATTTGAGTCCTTCTCCCCGTTTTACATTAACAAAAAGTATATAATTGTAGCTCATGGTATTCATCTTCATAAACTTATTTGGACCCCTTATTGGTTGGAAACATCAACCGAAATCATCATTCAACCTCACAAAATTTTCTTTTCTTCCTTGACTGTTTTGGCCTCATGGTAACATTTTAGTACCATGGCTCCCCTTGCAGATGCACATTCACATGCCAAAATTTTTATAATCATAAATCATCACAAAACACCATGCCTAACTCTTTCTTTATCTATCACAAGCATAAAAATTTCTCACATACCTAATTTTTTCCATATGTGGGTTATTTGCAACTTTGGCACCTAAATCCATTAAGCATCTTTTAAAACTTTGTTTGTCAAACTTTTTCATGTTATAGAAGATCACTTATCACCTGAAGCTCTCGCCTTATGGCTCCCCCTAGTAACATATTGTCCTCCTCTACTTGCCTAAGCATAAAAATAAGCCTTCATACTTGACATGTGTGCCATGAAGAAGGATCAATAATAGTGCCTTTGTCCAAAAGTAACTTTTCATTTATCTTAGCTTTCATTTCATGTCAATTCAATTGATTGAGCTAGAGAATTTCTCACCTTTGGAGTGAATATGAAATCATAAATATTTTTGTCCTTATAGTCTTTTTAACACCTAAAACACAAACTTAAAGGTTATAGACATCTCCCCTTCCTTAAGTACTCTTCTCAGACATGTAGGTCACTATTTCAAACCCCTAACAACCTACAATAACCTAAGATAGAGAAATATGTACTCATACCAATCTTGCATCATTTCAAGCATCACTTTCTAGGATGATGATCACACTAGATTCTCCTTCAATTCATTGATCAACACCACGCATCATGAAAATTCAATACACCAGATGTAACCATATATTCTTGCTCATACAATATTATTATGTCTCTAAGAGAAATCACTCGGAAAGAATACCTCTAAAATGTTATTTTTGCACAATCTTATAGTCCTTCACTAAGCCTTACCTCTTTCATACATTGGGATATCACCGAGAGACTTCACCTCTTGTCTTCATAGACTGGAATGCATCATTATTGTACTTCTAATGATCATAATAAGTCACAAATACAAGAATATTTGCTTTATGATAGTGTCATCTCTTTGATCCAACTTTAACACCCCTTGAAATGTTTATAACTTCATTCAAGGATTCTATATTCCTATACACCCTCTTGGACACTCTGAAATCTTGTTTGAGATAATTTTTCACATCTCTAAGAAACCATATACATATTTTTAACACATTGTATACTAGTGAAGCATAACCATCTCATTATTAGTCATGATAGAGGCTTACACTTCTCGCAACATTTATGAGGCTCAATAAAGCTTGATACACCTTATACATGAGACATGAATCCTAATATTACATTAAGAATTATGCAACTTACAAGCATACCTAAAAATCATCAAGTCACGAGATACAAGTATCCAACACCTTTTCTCCATGACAATTTAATCTCTTCAATTTTACTTAAACTGCCCTTGGAATGAAGTGAAGCAGTTCTTAGAAATTTGAGACCATTTTTAGTTCATGAACAAGAATCATTTTATACCTTTGGTGTAATATTTCTTAGATCTCTGTGAAACTCTTAATAGGATATGATTAATTGATAAATAACATAAGTTCTTCATGCTTCTCAATTTGAAGATAAAACACCGCACATATGATCACCTTTGCAACATATTTTTAAAACCACAGAGATATGATGAATTATTAACCAAAGTAACATCATGAACTTCACCTTTCATAGTCTTGTTATCACGTTTGAAAATATCATGTGGAATTTTAGACATGACTCAAACTGACTTCTTATGATACAAGCTTATGTATTTTAAAACCAAAATAGACTTGATAGGATAACCTCAAGGCCTAAACATGAACTCCCAAGACTTACACGGATAAACACTTTTTGACCATCTTACTTGCCTTAAATCAATATGACTAAAAATCATTACAATATTTTCTTCATATTAAGATAGGGAACACCTCTAACTTCATAAATTAAAATGAGACAATGAGTGACATAACTATACTTCATGACTTCTTGATATCTCATGCACAAAATTAAATGAGCCAAGGATACCTTGAGTGAATTCATGACCTCATTATCCTTCATTATTACACCAAAAGTCTTGAAAACCAATCTCTTTCTGATTAAGCTTCTCTTCATCATTCACAAAGCTTTGATTGTATCCTTTTCTTCTTCATAAGATCTGATAGACTTTGATGAACTAATGATCATAAATTTTTCCTTGAACATACTAAAACTTGTGCACGATCCCTTAAGGACATTTACTACCACAACATATTTACAATAATGAAAAGTACACATACACTTTTCATAACTAGACAAATAGTTAAGACTCAAAAAGCTTTGTTGCAGATGCTAACAGTCCTTTTGAGGTTCACTTCTTTCATGACTCTATTATTGAAGACTAGGGTGGATATCATAGACCAATATGAGACAATTGATCAGATATTGATGTAATAATTAATAATAGATATAACTTACTATACATAAACATGAAGTCTAAACTCTTTTCTTTTCTTGGATGATCAAAGCGAGACCTTCAAAACCTTACAGATTAATCATGCACATTAGACCTTAAGAAAGGAGCTAACCAGACAAACCTTTTGACTCTTCACATACTTGTAACATTTTAAGACTTTGATCAAAACCTACTAGTGGTAATACCCCTTCAATAACACACCATGCTTCCTTCAAATGATAATTTCCTTTTAGAATCCTAGATAAGACACATCTTACTTATTAGATCACTAGAATAATATATAGTCATCACAAGCACTTAAAGACTCTATCTTCTCTCTCAAACTTTGAGATATTCTCATACTTCTTGGATGTCCTTTCAGATATGATCATTTAATTTCCTATGTCTCCATATTCTTATTGAATCCTTGACAAATATGTATGATGCACCTCATCTACTATCTCTCTCTTGGTTATGGATAAAGTTTATTCATGACTGGTACTAGACTTTCCTTCTTCCTCAACTTCATGAACACTTTTTATATCTTGTTAGATCTAGGTTCTCCTATGACTATTTTTAATTCCTTACTCTTTCTTCCGTCTATACATACTTTCTTCTTATCATCTTTTCCTCTTCATACATAGAATCAACTTCCTTGACCTTGTGTTTATGCTCAACATACTTATTTTCAGTGAATTTACTAGACCTAAATAACTTAGACTCACTCTTAGGATTGGTTTTCATTTTGAACACCTTCTTACCTTTCCCTTTGAATTCATGAAGCTTGATTTTATACCTAGGATATTCATTTTGATAGAATTTTTTTGCAAAATATCCAAGTTCATGACAATTGTAACACATAACATAATTCTTGATTTTATATTGATGTGATATGAGATACCAACTTAAATTAGTATCCTTTTGATCATAAAAATTTATAGAAATAATTATAACACACAATTACATTCTTACCTCCGGGTCCTTCATTTCTACAAATTTGACTAGATGGTTCATAGAGACAATACCTAACAATATGACCCTTCTCTTAATAATTGAAATAAGTGATATTCCTTGAGTGCTAATAATTTTAATCCTAACATGAATGTTCATATTTGAAAAGGTTCATATACTCCTTAGATCTATTTTCAAAATCATTACAATTATGACAATAGACATTGAAAGATATTTCATACCCTGATGAATTAGGTTTTCTAACTAAGTTTTACCTTCTTGAATTTGTCTCCTTGGCCTCCTCCATGTTTTCTTATATTCATGTACATGCCTTGTCATTTTTTTTTCTTTTAATCTCTAAAATTTCATCAATAACTCAAAGCTCTTCTCTAATTTTACATACATCTTAAATCTTTTATTTTTTCTTCTAATTCAAATTTCAAGGATCTCAATTCTTCTTCATGTCTAAGGAAAGAATCTTATTTTTCTTTTAGATATTTTAACACACTCTCAACATAAGATTCCATATCTTTGAGGGCTTGACCATGCTCATCTTATATACACTTGATTTTCAATTTCTATTCATGAATTAGAGACTCAACAATCTCAATCTTCCTTTTTAGAACTACTTCAGATAGTTTACCCATGTTTGTGCTTGAGGATCTCCTCAAGCTATAAAAAATGCTTACAAGGAACTTTCTCTAATACCAATTATTGGAAAATTTGAGCACGAGAGGGGAGGGTGAATCAGGTTATTAGAAAAATTTAAAATTCTTTAAAAATAAAGCAAGTCATTCAATATTGATCAACCTTAACCACAAGGGAAAAATATATTCAAACATAAGAAAATAACATGCAAGTACACATGAAGAAAATTTTTAATGTGGGAAACCCTTAAAGGGAGAAAAACCCATTGAAATCAATGCACTATGAGGAAAATTGTCTTATAAAATATTTAAAGGATTTCAATTTGTTGAGAGCCCACTCAACTTGAATCATCAAATCCAAAAATTTTTACAAGCACCAACTTGCATGGAAGTACTAACTCCTAACAGTTTATTCAAGCACTAACTTGACAAATTCTACAAGCACTTACTTGTATGGAATCACCAACTACTTACTTTGCTAAGCACCCACCTATACTTTACATAGTTGTGATAACTTTCATATAGTTGCTTGAACCAAAAAATTGTGATCTCGATTCAGATCCTCTATGTTTGTCTTCCTTATTCACTCACATTTATTCACTTATTTTCTCATGTGCTCATACTATTATAAATATAGACTTAAAAACCTCTTTCAATTACAAATGTTTGTTCCTAATTCATAAAAGGATGAACTTTCCTTCCTCCACTCTTCATCAGCTAATATTAGTATTAATTCAATATTCATGAATCTTTTTATACATACACAATTTTCCTCATACACATAAGGATGTACCTATCATTCATATCTCTCTTAAAAATCATTTTTTCAATACAGTCATCAAGAGAAAATTTTCATGCACATTGAGACATGCATATACATGAGGATTGATTCATATTTCACTTCTCCAAATTCATCTACCAACCCCTTCAACTTCTTTCCTCTTGAATCTATACAAGAGGCTTGGATGATGTCACCTAAAATTTTCATATTGTCATCATTACATTTAGGGCATGTCACTTAAAATTTCATACCTTTTCTAACTTTTCATGACCCTTATGACTTCCATAAGGAGCTAAAAATTATTCCTACAATCACTGCAACTATGACACCGATAAAAATATTCCATCTTCAACCTGATATTTCGGTCTTCTTACGTAACAATTCATTGCATTTGTCTTCTTCTTCACAATGAAGACTTATTTGTATTTTATCCATCCTGAAAAATGATATAGATGTTATGAAGATGCATGCATATTAAATTTTTTTCTTATCCTTTGTGTCTATATCCTTGACATACTTCACACCTCGCCATTTCATCTTCAAGACTCCATCATAATTCATGTGCACAAGTAGGTCTATGTACTTCAAGAACTAGTCTTTAACTTGAATGTAAAAGACACACTTTCATATCATGTCATGCAATTAAAATATGATGGATGAATCTTAATGAATTTTAAAAATCATCACATACTTTCATTACTATAGATTAAGGCAAAATACCTCCATTACTTCTCTTCATCTCATTTGGGTATCCACAATAGAGGTATCTCAAGAACTAGTCACAAGTTAGCTTCACAAAAACTAATGTATTAGATTAAAATATTCTTGATAATTGAAGAATGTTACATGTGACTTATATTTCACATAGGTAGTATTATCACCTTTATACACACAATGACATATTGATTGGGACAAGGTCCTAATGGAGTTGAAACATGGAAAAATAGTCTTCACAGGAATGATTTATTCCACCCAACAAATCACCTTATTACAGGTCATATGTCACCTTTATATAGAGAAAAATCCTTTTCAAATCATCACATCCATATCATGCACTATTTCAAGGTATATAGCATGAATAAGCTTTAATCTTTAATCTTGCTCATATTGAGTTTCAAACTACAAAAACTAGTCTTAGCTAGCCTTGAGTTTTCAACACTCTAAAATTATATTTCATCCCAATAAAAATCTTGGAAAAATTCATAGGAGACCTCTACTCCATCCTCAAACACTCACTTTCATGGATTGTGTGGAGAAAATCACACTTACATTCTTGTTTCTTGGACCTTCTTCATAAGAAAATTGGGACATATTTGACCATTGAAACTTGGACACCGAATTACATTACTTGATCTTGTCATGGGATAAAAATTTTTATATTGGACCTCTATTAGTTGTCCATGCTAAAATTTTCTTCTAAACCATGCCTTTACATCATCATCCCTTCAAACCAACATGACTGGTTTTTGCTCTTCTAGTCCTTAATCGTTAGGTCATTTTAGTTGACCTGTTTCATCATAAATTTTTTTGAAAATAACCTACCTAAATATTCCCATGGAAACTTAGGTAACATCCTAACATTTCTCATACACTAGTTGTTTCAAAATGAAATATTATATGCATGATTGTACCAACAAATTTATTCAAAAACAAGCATATTGATGTATTTTACTAGTGACCTAGAGAATGAGACCACCACAAAAATGAAGTAGGATAAATCCTCTACATGCCCAAGTCATCAACTCATATTTCCCAAGAAATTTTATGACCAAAAACTTCAATTATTCTCCATCTCTAACAAAGGGTGTTTTAGGAGGGTTTGGAACCTACTTGCCTTCTTAAGGATCATTCATAACATTTTGTCATTCATTTTGCCTCATTCTTATTTTGTTGGATTCTTAACTCCATGTACCATGATCTCAAAAATCCTTAGGGTACCATGAAAATATCACACGTATGTTTGAGAAAATTAATTTCACCATCGAGATGTTTTTTTCCTCTTTAGGAACTCGATAGAGTCAAAAACTCATTTTCTTGCTCCTCCTTCGTAAATTTGACTTGAAGATTTTTTCCACCGCACTAAGAAAACCTCTTTCACATGTCCCAATGCCAATTTTACTTTGTATCTATGTGAAAATCATCATCTACCATGATTTGTACATGCTTACCTAGCTTTACCTCAATAATATGCCTCCAAAATACCTTGAACATGCCTCTACTACCTAAATCTTGATCTA
Organism: Taxus wallichiana var. yunnanensis; assembly: GCA_018340775.1. Lineage (NCBI taxonomy): Eukaryota > Viridiplantae > Streptophyta > Pinopsida > Cupressales > Taxaceae > Taxus > Taxus wallichiana. The sequence goes on along the minus strand of CM031240.1, from coordinate 810,471,889 downwards.
TAAATGCTTTCATGTGCACTCTACAATGTCACAACACACTCCTCATGTTTAAACGCACTTGTCTTAATATGCTTTGCACCATTCTTGTATTAGGTCTTATAATTAGGACTAGTTGTGCTGTTTCAACCTTTTTTATGATCTCCATGCTTTGATCTCATCTTATCTCACTCTCTTCATGTTTTCCAAGCCTTGACCATATTTCTATAACCACCTCATGCCTTCAATCCACCATACCAAGTCATCGTACTAACTAGGCCTAAGGATTATATCTACTAGACCAATAAAATCTCACTAATGTCACTAACACACCCTTGTGTCTATTATATGACAAAGTATTAAATCATCACACACCTACTCAAACATCTAATATGTCATAGTGATATGTTATCACATCACCATCCTACCTTATTTCAAGTTGCTAGCTACTCAAAATCCAAGTCTGAATCAGGTGATCTCCACCATGACACCATGAACTCATGACATGCCTTATTCTACCATGTCACGGTTTCTAAAAACTACCTCTTGTACTTCCTCATCATCCTTTGTCATAAATGATCCCATTACATCATGTAGACACTTATATTTTGTATATATACCCTTAATCGCCACGTGCACATATTTATTTAATTCATGCCCCTTATTTAATTAAATGCCATATTATCCCATCACATTATTAATCTTAATTAATTAATTAATTAATATCCATGTTTGTCACCTTTAATTTTTATTAATAAACATCAATTGATTAATATTAATTAATTAACATCCATCATGCTCTAATGAACCTTCTAATTTAGACTTTTCTTTCATTCTAAATTTACATCCCCTTGCTTTTCTAGATTTGATTCTATCTAGATTTATTTCCTACATATCCCTAAACAACCCAATCCCACCTACAAGCTTTAAAGCATCTTTTCCAACTCTTAAATACACTAAATCCGATCAAATCAAAAAAGTAGCCCATTTAGGGAAAATTTCCCCACAATAAACAACAACCTAGCCTGGTATCGTCGACCCTACAAACCTAAGTCCTTTATTTCCATTCTTTAATCGGATGCATGAGAATTCATGTGCTTTTCTTGCAACCTGCAAAACCTCTTCTCATGTTTGAGCATTCTTGACATTTCATAGACATTACGGACCTCCTTTTATCATGCTTTCATCACCCACGATCATCCTTTGTGATATTTATCATTGTATCTATGTTTATTTGCTTCATATTTATCATATTATTGTATATTGCTTATGTCTAACATTTTGTAGGTTAAGATCAGCCTCAATAACACTCGAGCTTCACTAACAACATTCTTTTCTAGATTATTTATTTTCAAGTTTCCTTCTCCTTCCATTTATCCTCAACCTTATCATAGTCTACTACAGTTGGTGCCGACCCATATCTAGTTGGCGTAGACACATATTTGGTTAGCATAGACCTAGTCCGATTGCCGTTGACCTAGTCCGATCATTATTGACCCATTCCCAATCAGCATTGACCTGGTCCAATCGGCGTTGACCTAGTCTAATCTGCATGGACTTGACATTCTCGGCATTCAGAGCTCATTGAAAACCTATTTTCTATATTTTTTGATTCACTCTTCTACAATCACCAGTCGACATGCCTGTGAATAGTTTGGGTCCATCGAACCAAACCATGTAATCTTTAATTTGCAGTTATTTCAGTCATATCAACTTCTAGATCAATTTCAATAAGTTTCTCGGATTTAGTATACTTGTGTTTATGCATGACATCTATTGTTCTTGCTTTATTTCACTCTTTCTAAACAATGGGGGTTGACATCCATGAAATCTAACCACTTCTTAGATCTGGAATTTTTGGGCAGCCCTTGCATAAATCCATCTAATCAATCTCGTTTCACTTTATCTTATTTTCGGTCATCATATTATTTGAAGCAAGATCCATCATTCATTTTGCCCCGTATCCATCACATCACAATTTGAGGTACCTTAAACCCTCCATAATATGAGTTTACTTATTTCTCTAATAATAGATCATTTAATTTGATTAGGAATGAAAAATTAGATAAACATTCTGGCATGCCCAAAGTGGGACAACCCTTTAGGCGGTCTCTTGCATTTATTTATTTTGACCTTGTTTTTTTCTCTCTTCTTCTAACACTTGTAGCGTGAGACTCCACTTTATTACTTGCTCATGTTTGTTTTGTGTCTTGGATTGCTCATCATTCAAGAGTGCAGAAAAATAGGAAAAGCGTTATCTATGTATTCCTCACTTTTTCCCTATTTTCTCCTTTTTTATTATATTTGTCTTTCTAATCATGTGCCCTCATCGAATATCACACTTTTTTTTGAGTTTAAAATTAACCTTTCTTTTTACATCCTACTTTATCACATAGGTTAAGGATTTAACTTATTTCATCTCACAATACTCATACACCACCTAAAACTCATGCATCTAAATAACACATCAAAACATATCCTTACTTGGTTGACTAATTGGGATTTCATCACCCAACAAAAAGCCACCCAAAATATTCCCAACCATAACTACCTGAAACCAGCCTTAGGTTGTCATTCCTTAGGTACCTTTTTTATCCACTTTTTTCTTTTCACATCTCCTAATTAATCATGATGATAATAACTTGTTGCTTGATTTATTTGTTAAAAAACTGCATAAACAAATGTTCTCCTATTTCATGCTCATTTTACCCTTCCCCATGTCAAAGTAACACAATAATCCAATCCATCCAATGAAATCCCTTCCTCTAATGATATTTCCCAATAAGATTCTAAAATTGAGACCACACCTTTAGTTACCCAACCCCTTGTCTTCATGGTCTTGCCTCATGAGTACCATGTCATCCAAAAGAATCCCTATCTTGAAACCAATTCTCATCAACCCAACCTTCTATACCAACTACACCCCACATCTAGCTCCTTTAGAAAATCTTGGGCCTCCTTCTAGCCCCATATATGACTTCTATTTCATAAATCTCCCACAATATTTCAATCTTATCAATCTACTCAATTGGTGGATCCTATTCCACCCACATCACTTTATGTCAACTCTATCTCTATTCCATCCGCTACTAGTATGCCTATCCAACCATCTCAACCTATTAACACTTACATTCCTACCCATCATATGCTCAACCATCTCAACCTCTTAACACTTACATTCCTACCCATCATATGCTCCAACCATCTCAACCTCTTAACACTCATATCCCCACTCATCATTTACCACAACAACTTCCCAATCTCAATAATCACATCATGTCCCTATTTCTCAATATCAATCATTGTAATAACTTATCCAATCTCAACCCATGACATATATTAATCCTTATCAAATGATTCCTCAAACACCCACACATCCAAAACTTATCAACCACCTTATCAAGCTAATTTTCATGCCACAACCACAATCCCAACCTATCATCACATCAAATGATCATATTCATGCCTTAATGAATAGGTTGGCTAGTCTAGAGGCCACTACCTTAGGACCCAAGGTTACATTATCTTATGAACAAATCTATAATGAACCCATTCATCCATCGGTTCTAATCAAACCTTACCCTCCTCATTGGGAGATTCCCAAGTTTACCAATTTCAATAGCAAGGAAGATCCCCAACAACATCTCCATACATTTAACACACATGTTACCTTATCACACATGATCAAGAACTTATGTTTTACACCTTCCCTATGTATTTGGGTCCAACATTGGATTGGTACAATGAATTCCTCAACATTCCTTATTCTCCTTTACCCATCTCACACAATTGTTCCTAGAGAAATTTTTTGATTAATATTATATGCAAAATCACTATCAATGACTTATATGCCATTAAATAGTTTGATGATGAGTCTATCATATATTTCTTCACTTGATGGTGTGGCATTATAAGTCAAATTTCATTTACTCTTCCACAAGCTGAACTCATCGAACTCTTCTCACGTTCTTGTGTGAAGCATATTTCTTCTACATTGCAAATCCAATATTTCCAAACATTTGAAGAAGCCTTCACCATGGCTCACAAAATTGAAACTCATTCCCTTGAACCAAGCCAACTCAAGATTTCAATAAAACAAGCCCAAGACTAAGTTCATCAAACCCACTACACATAGTGACAAGTCTAAAAATACCACCAATACCATCATGGTTCAATCCCCATCCATATCTCTCTCTCTCACATGGAGTCTTCACAAAGATATTTTAGACCATCTCCTAACTATACCCCCTTGGGGGAATCCTATAGTTTGGTATTTGACAAGTTGATGGTAGTACACTCCATCCAACTTCCTCCCATATGACCCGTGGATGACTCGTGACCCAATCCCACTTGGTATCATGAATCCCACTATTGTAAATATCATCAAGTCAAAGGTCACGACATTGAGAAGTGTCGTTCCTTCAAATATCATCCAACAACTTATAAATCAAGGGGATATCCAAATAAACAACTCCACACAGCCAACCCCCTGAGAAACCTTTTCCTAATCAATCACCAACAAATCAAGCCACCCCTTCTACATCTCAACTACCAAGTGCTCACACCATTAACACCATTAATCAAAATATAATCTCATCAATGACTCCACCTGCTCCTACCTTAGACATTATTCCCACCCCTTATTCAAATCCTATCGTATCCATGACTATCACACCTATGTCAACTTCTATTACCTATCCTATACCTATACCTACTCCTACCCTTACCACATCCACATCAACTTTGAATATATCCCCTACTTCATCCACTTTGATCATGCCCCAATATATCACATCAGATGCATCCTTACCACCTATATCTACAACCATTTCAACCATACCTATGCTATCACTACATCCCAATCACCACATCTACATCAAACAAATTTATTAATACATCTACATCACTCATTTCCACATTAATCCCAACTACCACACATACCTCTACAATCCCACTTATAACTATCCCAACACCTATCTCAACACATGTACCTACATCTTTACATATGACTACATCATCCATTCCATCCCAATATTTTACACCCACTCCTTCTCCAACATTCATTCCTATATCTACATCTATATAACCATTCTCGCATCATTCAAATCCTCTCAATTTTTGATACATTAATGATACCCCTTGTAACATTTATGAAGCAAACACCTCCATTAGAAATGAACACAAAGGGGATTCATTCTCCTTCTACAAAATCTACATCAACCAATCCCAAAATTATACCTATACACCTTCAGATCCACCGATTGAGATTATATTCATCCCCGCCATGGGTAATAATTATTCGATCAAAATCTAAGACTCTTGGTAAGCATCCCCAAAATTATCCATGCATCCTCATAATAAATTATACCTTAGCCTCTCCTCATCGATCCAACATTACAAAACCCATCCCAGGTATACCTCATCCATTTCAAGGCCATCCCCTTCATCTAAGACACCTCCTCTTATTCAATCCAAATCCAAACAATCTAATCCCCTCTTAAAATTTATTCATCTTCCAAGATGCCTAATCCACCCATCCAATCTACATCCACCTCTTCCCTAAATCCAAGTCAAGATATTCTATTAAAACCCACAAGAGCTATCTTCCTTCCAATACTTCAATCGAGTACCACACAGATACCCTTATAATTTTAATTCAAATATCTGCCATCATGCTTCCTCCCATTAGACATTTTAATCCTCAAATTAAGAAGTCATCATGTTTTAATCCCAATTACATTTTATCTAGAATTGTAAGGCCTTTTAGACTCTTGTCTTTCATGAATCTTGAGAAAGATGAGTTTCTCATCTAGAAAATCCATCCTTCTCCATCCATTGACCGATCCAACTCTAATTTTTACTTTTTCATCCATCAAATCCCCTCCTTCATCCACACCATCCCTTAACATCTCTCTCTTGCACATATCATTCCTCCAAAAGAGATTCATCCATCGTGTTCATGATATTTTTTGCCTTGCCATCATCTCTATGATCCCCAACCATCTATCTAATCTAAATCCAAAGGTATGATCAACTCCTCCTTCTACGATGATCCCATTTAAACTCCTTCAAACCCACTAACTAATTCATGTCTAATTTTTCCAAAGTGATATAATCTCTTCATTTTTTTAGGGGGTGGGGAATTCCCACCTATTTTTAACCCCGTTGGTCTAAGTATCCCATCCACATCAATCTAGACAACCCCCTTGATATCTGGGGACTTCACTTTTGACATTATTTTAATCTCATTAGATCTTACCAAACCCATCTATTTATCATCTTAGCCCACCTTTGTGGCCATGTTTGTGCCTCTCGTGGGGCACCATAATTTTTTTCTAAAGACCACCATTGTGGTCATATTTTTCCTCCTTTGGGGAACCTTCCCATTCAAGTCCTTGTGGCCATATTTATGCCTCTTTTGGGGCACCATATTTCCATCTTTTTCATCAAAGTCCACCTTTGTGGCCATATTTGTGCCTCTCTTGGGGCACCATTTTCATCAAATTCCACCTTTGTGGGCACCATATTTTTCATCCAAAGTCCACCATTGTGGCCATATTTGTCCTTCTCTTGGACCATTCATACCTATCCTAAATCCACCATTATGGCCATGTTTTTCCCTCTCTTGGGGGACCACTTATTTTTCATAGAAATCCCACTTTCATGGCCATCTATTTCATCTCATTAGGGATGCATATTTTCACTTCCTTAAGGGTAGTGCATAGTTTTTTAAATATTTGCTCATCTATATTATTGTATTTCATCTTTCGTAAGCTCTCATCCTATCTTGAATGAAACTTTAATCAAGACATTGCATGGAAATATTTCCCTCCTTGATGGTAAATCTAGAAGTGGAACCTCTTAACACTTTGCAATTATGACCATTCTATTCTTTAGCACACTACTGGTGAGCTCTTAGTTGTATCTTTAGATCATTCCTCCATCATTAGCCTCTTCCATATCTCATCGTAGATGATTTGGAACTATGTGGTCTTCCATCACTTTCCTAGATGTGACCTTAAATATGGGCACCATGGCTCTTCCCATATCATATTCCTTATGGATAGGTTATCCCTTTGGTGATAAACTCATGATCATTACATCCATCACCCTCTTATTCACCTATTAGAACCATGCAAAGGGTCCAGGGGTGCTTCTTTTACATTCATTATCCCCTCTTAAGTGGTCTACTTAGCTATTCCTAGCTCTTCCCCATGTAAAATCAAAATCAAAGGATGCTCAAATCAAATTCAAAGTTATTAAAAAATACGGATCCCTGAAGGACATTTGTTCATGCAAAAAAAAGGAAAAAAACATGCAAATCAAAATCAAAGTAAATCAAAAGAAATAGACCGATCCCTCAAAGGATGGATATAATAAAATATTCTTTCCATCTATATGATGTATAAAGTAGAACATACCTGAAGGATGGCTACTCTTTTATATAACATTTGAAGGCTTCCCGCATTGATCAACCTTTCATTTTCTAGCAAACTTCTCACATTCCGATTGATCAACTTTCTTCTAGCAAAACTTCCCACATTGATCAACTTTATTTTTCCCCTTCCTAGAGTTGGGGCATAGATTTAGGGAACACCACTTATGGAGAACCCTCTTCCCATGTACAAGTTACATCTCAAACCCCTTTATCGTGTTGACATTAGGTTTATGAGATCATTTCATCCATATCTCCTTATGACCTTTATAACTAACTACTATCATTGGTTATGTGATAACATTTGTTTTGGTCACATGTGCCTTGCATTACCTGGATCCCCTTCTTGTTTACCTCCAATGCAGTTGGAGGCATCCTTTCCTCATGCATTCCTCGATGATGTAGCATTTTCATACCCTTTTGGTCACATCTTATTTATTATCTATTATCTTATGTATTCCACCCTAGCTATTTTGTATATATTTATTCAATCTCATCCAATCTTATCCAATATATCTCATCTTACATCCACTTTTGTGGTGATCTTTGTGTTTCATCTCAGGGCACCATATCTCACATTTTTTATCTTGACTTTTGGTCATTTTTCATGCTCTTTCGGGGCACCATTTCCTCATTTCATCTTGTCTCAAATTCCACCTTTGTGTCCATATTCTAATCACACTTATCATCTCAAAGTCCACATTTGTGGCCATATTCATTTTCCCTCTAGAATTTTAATTCTACATCCAAATCATTAGTTTATACATTCAAAATCCCATCGGGACATACTTATTCCCTCCTTGGGCATTTTATGTTACAATCCTATCCAATTTGCACAAAGTCCACCTGTGGCCATACTTCTATCCCCTTTGGGGCATATTATTTCATCACCTACCTACTTTCACTTTTCCTTCTCTCACCACCATTTTTTGTGTCATATGCTGTGTTGGGGAAGCATAAATTTTCATCCTCATCCCTTACGGATGCATAACTTTTCGCTCGATTCCTCATGTATAAAGGATTTATTTTGCATTTAGTTTTGCACATACTTTTATGACTTGCTTATGACACATGTTGGTCATCCCGATTTGCATCTCATACTGCAATGATCTTCACCCACTCACTGGTCCATAGAATGTTGTAGCCCATCTCGTTGAGACCACAATTTTCCTTTACCGATGTGATATTGGAGTCACCACCATAGTTTTTATTCATATTGTGATCCTTTTTTCTGGGGCATCTTTCCTTGGTAATCATTTTACCCATTTTTCTTCACCCACCCACCCTTTTTCATCTACCTTTTTCAAATGTGTCATCGATTTCCCTTGACATCATCGATCCCCCATTTGAGGGGGAGCTCATCATCAATCCTTTTTATCCTTATCCAACTCTCATTGTTTTTGTCTCATGGTTTACTAGCTCAAACCACTCAACAAAAAGGGGAAAATGTAGACACCTAAATTCAATTATATATACCCTTAATCGCTTCGCATGCGCATATTTATTTAATATCATCCTCTTATTTAATTAAATGCCCTACTATCTCATCACCTTATTAAATATTAATTAATTATTTAATATCCATGCCCATCACTTTTATCACCTTTAATTTTTATTAATAAACATTAATTGATTAATTTTAATCAATTAATTAATTAACATCCATCATGCTCTAATGAACCTTCTATTTTGGACTTTGATTTAATTCTAAATTTACATCCCCTTTCTTTTCTATCTTTGATTATATCTAGCTTTATTCCTACATAGCCCTAAACAACCCAATCCACAAATATATTTTAAAGCATTTCCAACTCTTAAATACACCAAATATTGCCGATTAAATCACAAAAGTAGACCATTTGGGGAAACTTTCCCCACAATAAGTGGTGACCCATCTTGGTCACAGTTAACCCTATAAAAATAAGTCCTTTATTTCCATTCTTCAATCAGATGCATGTAAATTCATGTGCTTTCTTGTAATCTACAGAACCTTTTCTTGTGTCTCGAGCATTCTCGCACAATTTTACAGTCCTTGGACCTTGTTTTAGCATGCTTACATCACCCATGATCATCCTTCGTGAGATGTATCATTTTATATGTGTTCTTTGCTTCATATTTATCATATTATTGTATATTTCTTGTGTCTAACATTTTGTATGTTTATATCAGCCTCATCAACACTCATAGCTTCGTAAGCAACCTTATTTTCTAGCTTATTTGTTTTTAGTTTTCCTTCTCCATCCATTTATCCTTGGCCTTATCACAATATGCTACTGATTGACACCAACCCAAATCCAATTAGCATAGACCGATACGGTTGGCATAGACCCATTAGGTCATCGTCGACCCAATCCGATCACCATTGACCCATTCCCAATCAAAGCATCGACCCGACCTTATCAAAGCATTCCAGATCACATTATAGACCTATTTTCTATATTTTCTTATCCAATCTTATACACGGTCATTTTTGACCTACCTATGCACAATTTGGGTCACCATTGACTCGAGACTTGTAATCTTTAATTTTTATTTATTTTAGTCATATCAGCTTCTAGATCAATTTCAATTAGTTTCTCAGATTCAATATACTTTTTTTTTGTATGCCATCTACTATTATTTCTTTATTTAAATATTTCTAAATAAATGGGGGTTAGAATTTGTGAAAGGTAGCTAACCATTTCTTGGAGCTGACATCGTTCAGGTAGCCCCCGCATAAATCCATCTAATCAATCTCGTTTAAGTTTATCTTATTTTTAGGTCATCATCTTGCTGCAGCATAGCAAGATCCATCATTGATTTTTGCCCTGTATCCATCATTGCATTTTGAGGTACCTTAAACCCTCCATAATATGATTTTACTAGTTTCTCTAGTAATAGATCATTTAATTTGATTAGGAATGAAAAATTAGATAAATACATCAATGACAACCAAATAATCACATGCCAACAATCTCCCCCTTTTTCATTGATGGAAAACCTCCTAGTTCTTCTCCCCTTTTACATTAATCATAAAGTATATACCGTAGCTCATGGAATTCATCTTTATCGACTTATTTTTACCCCATCTTGGTTGGAAACATCAACCAAACTCATCATTCAAGCTCACAAACTTGTCTCTCCTTCCTTGACTTTGTTTTTGGCCTCATGGTAGCATTTTAGTACTATGAATCCCATTAGACAAATGAAAATTCACACACTAACAATTTTTATAAGAATAAATCACCAAAAAACACCATGCCTAACTCCTTTATCTATCTCGACATGAATACTTTTTCATAGATCTAATTTTTTCGATATGTGGGTTGTTTAATACTTTCACACCTAAATCCCTTAAGCATCTTTTTAGACTATTTTTGTAAAAAAAATTCATGTTATAGAAGATCACTTATCACCTGAAGCTCTATCTTATGACTCCCCCGGGAACATATTTTCCTCCTCTACCTACCTAATCCAAAATAAACCTTCATACATGACATGTTTTCCATAGAGAAGGATCAACAATAGTGCATTTATCCGAAGAACCTTTTCAATTATCTTATCGTTCATTTCGTGTCAATTTAACTCGATTTAGATAGAGACTAACTTATGTTGGAGGGAATATACAATCATCAACAATTTTGTCCTTCTAATCTCTTTAACACCTAAAACACTAAATTAAAGGTTATAAACAAACCCCTACCTTAATTAGTCTTCTCGGACCTACAGTCACTATTCTAGATCCCTAATAGCTCTACAACACCCCGAGATAGAGAAATATCTACTCATACTAGTCTTGCACCCTTTCAAGCATCACTGCTAGGGATTATGATCACTTCATCTTCTATTTAATCTCATTTATCAACACCAAAAATCATGAACCTTCCATACATAAGTTGTAACCATATATTATTGTACATGCAATCTGCTTTATCTCTTTAAGATAAATAACTTAGAAAGCATACCTAAGAAATCGGTATTTTTGACAATCTTGTAGTACTCCACTAAGTATTACCTCTTCATGCATTGGGATACCACTGAGATACTTCACCTCTTGTCTTCATAGACCTGAAATGCATCATTATCATACTTCTAGTGATCATAATAAGTCACAAATGTAAGAATATTTGATTTATGATAGTGCCATCTCTTTTATCCAACTTTAATTCCCCTTTAAATTCCTATCACTTCATTAAATGCTTATATAGTCCTGCACACCCTCTTGAACACTCTAAACTCTTGTTTGAGATAATTATACACATATCCAAGAAACCCTATACAAATTTTGACACTCGTATACCATCGAAGCATAACCATCTCATTCTCGGTCATGATAGAGCCTTACATGTCTTCTTGTAACCTTTATGAGGCACAATCAAGCTTGATACACCTTATACATGAGACACGAATCCCGACATTACATCAAGCATTATGAAAATTAGAAGCATACATGGAAATCATCAAGTTATAGATATAAGTATCCAACACCTTTTCTCCATGACAATGTCATCTATTCAATTTTACATAAACTTCCATTATAATGAATAATACTTATTAGCAATTTGAGACCATTTTTAGTTCATGAAAAAGAATCCTTTTATACCTTTTTGTAATATTTCTTAGATATTTGTGACACTCTTAATAGAATATGATTAATTAATAGAGAACATAACTTCTTCAAGCTTCTCAAGTTGAAGATGAACACCTACACGTATGACCACATTTGCAACATATTTTGAAAACCACATATATGATGAATGATTAACCAAAGTAGCATCATGACCTTCACCTTTCACAAGCCTATTATCACATTTGAAAATATCATTTGGACTGTTATACATGAATCAAAACATAATATTATTGATACAAGCTTATGGATTTTATAACCAAAGTAGACTTAATATGATAACCTCAAGACCTAATCATGAACTCCTAAGACTTACAGAGCTAATTTCTTTTACCATCTTACGCCTTAAATCAACATGACTAAACATTATTACAATATTTTCTTCATATTCATACAGGGAACACCTCTAACTTCTACATAAATTTAAATGAGACAATGAGTGAAAGAACTATACTTCATGACTTCTTGAAATCTCATGTAAAAATTTCAATGATCCAAGGATACCTTGAGTGAATTCATGACCTCATTATCCTTTGTTATTACACCAAAAGTCTTGAAAACCAATCAATTTTTATTAAGCTTCTCTTCATCCTTCACATAGCTTTAACTCCATCCTTTTCTTCTTCATAAGATATGATGGACTTTGATGAACTCATGATCATAAAAATTCCTTGAGCATACTCAAACTTGTCAAGGACTAGCTCAAGAAAAGCTCTTATGTTTCTAATAAGCTCCTATCAAGGAATATCATAGGATATTCCTTAGAATGGTACCACACCCTTCCATCTAAATCCATTATCGAACCAGAAATCTTGGTATCCTCTCTAGTCAATAAATTTCAATATCATGATCTTCCTTAAAATAATATCAATTCCTCGATCGATGTAATTAAATAGACAATGAATCTTCCCAAGCCTTCATAAAATGTTGGAATACTATATCCACTAAGACTAAACATAGCATGCCCGACAGAGCCTCTTCTAATTATTCCTTAGAGCACTTGAACCTTGTCTTCAATACAAGGTTAGAGAATTCTCCCATAAATTTTTAGAGGATGAATTTGAACAAGAAAAGTGCCAATATTACCTCATGAGAGAGATTGAAAAATATTATCCAAAATATTAAATCCTTAAAAAAATTCAAGTCCTCATGTGTCCTAGGAACAAGAATGTTATTGATGAGAGAGTCTCAGATACTCTTCCTCATACACAAGAATGATATTGATGATGTAGTCTCAAATGATCTTCTGTAGGAAACTTATTCTAATAGGACATTATCGATGACATTGACCAAGTTGGTGTCCAATCCACATCTTTCCATACTAATTTTCACCAACCTCTACCTAAGGAAGAGTTTTAATGATGCCTACCTCACCCATTTCCTATGGTGGTGAATATTTCTCGCCCTCTCCTTAGTATCATGATAAAATTAAGTTCATTGGTGGCATCATAATTGGGTTCATTTATATTTAATTTTTTTTATCTTCATTCCTTTTCCTACACCATTCTCCTTGGTGACAACTTTGACAATGAATCCATCACCTAAAAAGGTTATATGAATCCATCAAAGCATGTGATAAATCCTAACAATGTGATCGACATGAAGTAGCTTATCAAGCTAATGACCACATAAAAATATATTGTAACCCTACCCGAGAACTCCAAACCTAAGAAACAAAATGCATACCAAGTTGGCAAGGTATCCACCAATGTTGTAGACACACTGATATCCTTATGTTAGTGCCTCGAATAAAAATGTGGTTAAATGGATGTTTATAAAAAAATCATCGTATATATTGAGCCTTCATTCCCCCTCCTTCAACTCAGACTATCCCTTACAATTTTATCTACCCTTATACCTCACAAAAAAATACATCGCATCATCTAGCCATTGTACCTAATTATCCAACCAAGCTAAACACCATCGGTATTGTGTAGATAAGCCTACATGGTTTATCTCATCCATATCTATTTTTGAGCATCCCTGTGACATTGGCCCTATGGTAGCACTTATACCATGGGAAATCCTATAGAAATTAAAAATCGCATATTCATGCCAAAAATTTCTGCTAAATCCCCTCCTTCAAATCTTGTTTAGATTGATCCTTCTCGGGTTTCGCCCTGCACAACCAGGACTTTAAGAATCATACCATCTCACATAGATTTCTCACCTTCATAGCCAAATCATATTATTATAACTCCTACTTAACTCACCCCCTCATCATAAGTGTCTTATACCAAGCACTCTTTTCTATAAATATTCATTTTCCACCCACTTTGGGGAAAAAAATTTCTTACCTAGTTTGGAAGAGAGCATTACGTGATATTGTGAAGATTTATCCATTTCTACCGACCTTTCCACCAATCATTCTTCATGTATTCACTTCATTATTGATTTCATGATCCTCGATGAACTCTTATTTCATGTTAACGATTCTCCCCTCTTTATATTATTTCATATTGGAAATACTATAGTTTTAAAAATCCCTCATAGATGAATGTTCTACTACTTATGTTACTTCTCTTGATTTCATCAAAACACTAGGCTACTCTATAGATAATTTGAAATCCACTTAGATCATATATCAAGGATGTAATCATATGAATACCCCCATGGGATGAATTTTTTTCCTATCATTATGGCTCCTCACATTTTTGTGTCAAAATCATAGTCTTAAACTTCCCTTTGTCTTATAACATCTTCCTCGGACAATTGTGGACTCATCACATATGCGCAATCATGTCATCTTCCTACCAATGTGTTAAGTTCTTGTACATAGGAGATATCTATAAAGTATAAAGAAATACCAATCCTTAGAACTTTGACCCATTTCAATAGCATAGGAGATTTACAATTCCTATGTTAGAAGAACTTCCCACCATCCCATTTTAGGAATATCATTACTTTAAATATTTTGTAGAATCTCTTCATGATTATAGCGGTCATCCCGAGGTTTTTTATCATACCCTACCCAACCTTCTAAATTTTGATGATGATAATTCTAATGAAATCAACCTTTAATTTCATATATTTGATCTTCCTAAGACCATCATTGCATAATTACCTCCTACATTATGACCAAGATCATGCAAGAAGGATGCTCGACCATATCCCTATCACCATTAATCATAATCAACAACCTCTCGATCAATCATCTTGTCCAACAGGAGACTATCATTGACTCATGTTCCATTTACATCACTACCCATGACTATAATGATGGTTATTCCCTTGATGATTCCTTATTAGAAAACTATGTCAATGATAAGATTGTGAAAAAAAAATCTACCATGATACTCTACCTTCTCTCTTTAGTCATATTATGAATACCATCATAGTCTCCCCATAAGATTATCCCTTTGATCTAGAGGAAAATAATATTATGGATGATTTCAATCTTTATTCTTACTTTGACTCTAAAGATAAAATTATGACCTACACTCCTCTCTTTGGTGATCTGAAACATGAGCCACAATCTACTCCATCATTTCACCTTTCCACACAACTTATCATGTCATCTTCCTCTCTCACTCCTTCACATTCTTATATAACTCTACCTTTGGCGACATAACCACCAACACTTTTTACCATTATGGATCCTAATCCACCCATAACTAAGCTACACTGTAAATGGCATGAAGCCCCTGGACATGATGTTTTAGAATGTAGAGATTATAGATGAAATATGAATAAGTTTGAGGTGGAAGTTAGATGAGACCAACAAAAAACACATCACAACCATTTTCTGCAATACCACTCTTTTTTTTCTCATCACGGTGTGTTTTCTAGAATATTGAAGTTACTTTTCAGGTCATCTCTCTTAAGCGTTGAGCCTGATATCCTTCTCCTTACATGCATAAGTATTAATACGATCACCCACATTACACCATTTTATGTCAACATCTCATTATCATCATTACCTCATCCCTACCTCAATGACATCTCTTGGAATATGCTCATAGTGATCTCTAATAGGATTGAATATTTTCACTTTTCCACACAATCAAAAGTTGAAGGTATCCATATAATCCAAGATAACCTCAAGGAATTCATGATCCATACTTGCTAGTGAATATTACATGATATTTCTAACATCATCAATGATAGATTCCACCCATTCACACATCATCATTGAGACATTTTTTCTTACTTGTTTTATTTTAGTTATCTCCCACTTGGGTTCATCCTTATTTCTTGGGTTTATATGGCCATTTCTTCCTATAGTGGATACTTTTTACTCTTATTTATCTCAAACTTGGGTTCATCCTTCTTTCTTGGGTTTATATGGCCATTTATTCCTATCTTGGATACTTTTTTACTCTTATTTATCTCCCACTTGGGTTCATACTTCCCACTTGGGTTTATCTCTCCCACTTGGGTTTACATCCTATCATTTAGGATAACCTTATCATTGTTCTATATCCCATCATTTGGGATGGGCCTATCATTGGTCTTCATCCCATTATATTTCATCCACAATCCCTACTCAATCATAAAACAAATTAACATTTCATTTTTCTTAATCATAAATGGGCATACATTTATGAATCCATAAGAAAATGAAATCATGAAAATAAGCATACATTGACATTAACACATAATCTCCATAAAACAATGGTATCTCAATATTGGTGAAATAATTTTTCACAGTGTAGATTATTGGTTTTCATCAATGGTCATAGGGCTAATCCCTCCTTATTGGGTATGGGGAGGCTCCCACTATTGAATGTAAACTAGATAAAATTGTGGGGTGGACGTTAGGCTAGGGATCACATAGGGATACTCTAAAAACATGTGGAAAAATGCTTGTACAATGTACAAGGGATGAATTTTATATGAAGGGAGGTAAAGAGGAGTAGGAGAAATAGGAGAGAGGGTTAATGTTGTGAGTAGACTTACATAATTCACATACATTAACCAGAGTAGGTATGCATTAAATTAGAATAACACAACAATGTAAGAAATTATTAAGACTAATAAACTAGAGACACAAAGTTCTACAGATCCATTAATCAAGGACACAAATTTCCTTATTGGTTGTACAAGATTACAATGCTTTCAAAGTTGGAGAGTAGAGATGATATAGGAACATAGACAAGTAGATAGAGGAAACATCTTTTATTACTTAATGTAGAAGTGATAAAAATCCCATCAACTTACAACAATCAACAATTTTCAACCCCTTTTGGAATGGATAAGTCATTCCAATTTATAGCATTACAAAATGTCTTTTCATCTCCCCATTTCCCCCACATGACTGCTCACATTTCCTCATAAATTATGAACTTTCATATTCCTATGGAATAAGAGTGAGTCGTGTTATTATTAATGAAAAATGAATCTTACAATGTTAAGTTGAAGGCCACTTAAGTGAATAAGACAAAATAGTGAAAAAGTACATTCTTAATGAAGAATTAAAACATGAAGAGAGAAGAAAGATGTGAGAGAGGAGGATTGATCAATATGATGAAGACAAAGCCTCTACCAATGAATAAATTTCTGACTTAAAGAACTATGATTAAAATATCCTCGATATCCTTCTATGGGATGTAAAAACACTCCAAAGTACTAAATAAGTGTTTAAAAACACTCCTGTGAGATATTGCACTACATGGACTGTGATAGCTTCTTGTTCCTGCAAACATGATTGTTTTGGGTTGAGGCACATTGGTAGCAATAGGTATGATGTAGGGTAATCAATTTTATTCACTTAGGAAGATCAATTCATGTTTGCAGACCGAAATACTCCATTAAGATTGTGGTATGGAGCTTCAAGTGTATTTGGTATGGATCCTACATAAACTTGGTTTGGAGATTATATATGCTTGGTCCGAAGCTTCCCGATTCACCTTAGTGATGAAAAAATGTTCTTATTGAATGGATTCAACCATAGTGAATCTCTTTATTTGATAACTAGGATGATTTTCTTGCATCCAAGTGTGACATGTAAAATTAACCTCAATACTGATGTTTTATGATCCTACGAGGTTTTCTCTCCAATTTAAACCATGAGATAACTTTTTGGCCTTGTAATTATGGAAAAATTAAATGAGATAGGTGGAATTTGATTTGATATAGGTGATTTGATCTCAATCGCAATACTTACTATTTTTAGCAGCCCTAACTAGGATAACCATATTTAGTAAGTTTTCGTAATTTTCATAATTTGATGGTTTTTACTTGTTTAGAATGCATGTACACTAAGAATTCACCATTTTTAGAATATTAATATATTTGGAAATTTTAAGCCTTACACACTTGTTGTTTTTATAAATGTATATTCTAGATGTCGGGTTATAATGAAATTGGTCTCAAAATCTTAGATTTTACTTTAAGACCTATTGATCTAGTGTTTGAAGTTTTTCATCCGCCATATCTCCATTAACCTGAAAAGGTAACCTTTAGGTCTTAAATTTTCACCTTTCCATTATAAATTGTATAAATAATCCATGGAATTTATCTTACAGTCATCTTGAATTTTTTTAAGAGGAGTGCACTAGCAGAGTTTCATAGAAATCAGGTGCACCATTTACAAGATATGAGCATTTCTCGGTTTTGGGGGATGTATGTATAGAAAAATCTAGAAGCATACTTATATACAAATATAAGTTTTGGATGGAATACCATATAACTTTAAATGTTTAAAAATGAATAAGTGTTATGAGATGAGGAGTTAGCCAAATTTTCTTTGTAATGTTTAACTCACCTTTGACTTGACAACTTAACTGGAGTTAGTGGAGGTTGGAGCTTGAGTTGTACCATTACAAGAGGGAAAAAAGGTACACCATGGACACCAAAGTGTAAATTTTACCATATTTTTAAAATTGGAATATTTTGGTACCTTATGATTCCATAGGGTGGGAATGAGCACTTTGTGGGCTAAAATTCATTTTCGGGAGCTAGAAATGTGTTTTCTTGTGACCATGAGCTACATGGACGAAGGAGGTAACCAATTTGTTTCCCCTTGTCACATTTTCACCTTAGGGAAAATTTGGATAGCATGAGTGAATTTTTTTGAATTGGGTTTAGCCATCATGGAACAGGGGACAAGGAAAGAAGTTAGTTTGTGTAACCTAGGCACGAAGTGATGAAATGTAAGTTGCAAAGGCTTGCCGTAATGGAGGAGTCACACTTTTTGTCCACCTTTTCCAATTTACCCTTTTGGGACAATGGGGACACAAGGAGTCAAATTTTTGACCCATTCTTTCTTGATGGTCATGAAAAGTGAGTCGGGCCACCCAAAACACTTGTTTGTTCACTCTAACACTAAAGGTTGGGTTTTAAGTGACGAAACCTCAAGAATTATGGGGGTTACACTTTTGTGTCCCCCTTATCCCTATTGTACCTTGGGGATAATCCAATGGGAAAGAGAGGGTGAAAAATGTAACAAAGGGGTTTTGGAGTGATAATGTCACCCATCGAGTGCATTTGAGGACCCTAGGAGCACAAAAGAGTGCTTTCGGGTCAAACCTTATATTATTATGACTAAAATAAAACTATTGAGATAATTACACCCATTATAAGGAGCCAATTATGCCTTACATTTCATGTTTATGGCCTATTTCAATATGGACTTGAAGGGGCAACTACGGTGTCCTGGATTCTCACAGAATATTCTTGAGTCTTGGAACAAAATTAATATTTATTTCATATAGAGGGTTCTAATATATATCCATTGATTATTTTTTCCCTCCAAACTCCTTTAAAAACTTCTATAATCATCCGAAAATTTATTTCTCTCGGTTAGAGCCTTTGTTCCATGTGCCCAGAATTACCCGATGTTACACAAGTTGTTCCTGAATTAAATTTCTTTCACTAAATTTTCCTAACTACCTTGTATGGATTCAATGTTATCTAATACTACTCCCTAATAAGTTTATTCTTCCTTGTATGATTTTGGGAGGTATTTTCTAGCTACATAATGGCCTAAAATAGACCTTTCTAGGCCTTCGGGAGTAGTTGTTCTTCATTGAATCTCAATGAATTCATCAATCACCTTGGGAATTCATCATTGTAAATTTAAAAACAATTGAACATATTGTTAAAACATTCGTTTTATCCAAGATAAAGGTGAAACTAAAGATAGGCTAGCCATAGGAAGGGTTCACATTGACCAAGAGATGAAATTTTCAAGTGTGGGCGTAGTTGTCATGGCAAAACAATTATAGGCTACACATTTAGCATGAACAAAAATAAATATAACTTGTGGAAATTGAAATTTAAGGGGAAATGAAGGACCTCATAACTCTCTTGGTAAGCAAATCGGGGCTTTGAAAATTGGGAAATAGAGTCATTCCTTCACCAACTAACACAAGCAACAACATGAACAAGGAAAAAACACACAAAACAAAAAGGGAAAACTATGATAGATGGGAGGAAATTTATTGATGCAATGGAGTAATATAAACACACCTACCAACAGGTTGAGAAAAGTAGATATCATCATATAATAGTGGACTGAATTCATACCAGCTGCGAAGCTCAATAACATCTAGTTTGTCATACCACACTCTCATGATGGATTTGAATAGTTTCATGAGAAGGAGATAGGAAGATTTCCATTATCATAGTGATATTTCATAGAAAACACATTTGTATCCAATGACCACTTCATTATTTATTTGAAATTTCCTCTCTCTATGGTCTCTACCTGATATCTCGTGACCATAAATAAGAAGCCATTATTTCATGTTTTCAAAAGTGGACTATTTTCTTTCAACATAAAGGTAGTCATCATCCTTGGGTGAAAGTTCGGCATGGATTCATTTCTACATTAGCGGGAATTTGAGAATGATGAGAATAAGTTAATTCTTCCTCTATTCACCAAATTCTTATAGATTCTCATATTTTGTTCTAAATAATTCATTTATGTACATATTAGCTCATCCTCAATGTGTTGAGATTCACATGATGTATCCTCCTCATGAAGAGATAAAAAATAACAATGTTGGAGTTGTTACATGGAAAGAATAATTTCTTGAACATCTCCTAGAGAGTCCTCTTCTTCGTAGAGAAAAGAGAAGACTACATAGTCATGTTTGCAATCATGCACTCTTGGTGATGATAGGGAAACCAACTCATTAGAGAGATCATGTGCTCTTGGATCATCAAAAATTGTATCAAGAAGGAAATTAAACTCTTATATTTCCTCTACTTCACTATTGAGGATTTTTTTCATCAAATGAAGAGCTAAAATTAGAAAGGAAATCATCAATAATTACCTCAAAATCATTCTCTTGAAGATCTTATGATAGATAAGGGGATTCATCCCTAGAATGTATTCATGGTCGGTGTAATTCTCTATAATCACAAGATCATCCATTATGAGACAAGAATTCTCATCTCTTATGCACATTACTTCTCCAAGGGATTGTGCTTTAGGCCGAGTAAAACTATTTATGGAGTCTTGAATTTTATGTTTTCTTCGTCATTTACCAAAGTGTTGAGTTGAAATTCATTGGAATTCTCAAGAATGTTATAGTCATGAGAATCACTAAAGAGTATTCCTATAATAAACACTTCATAGTCTAGAGAATTATCATAATTTACTTCTAGAATATGGATTTCCTCTTCATGAGGAGGAGGAAAGAAGGGTTGAACAACAATGGACGAGAGATCGACAACAAATAGATTCTTCCTAGAGAGCTTACAGATGTTGTGGACTCCTTCAAGGGAAATAGGTATGTGTGAAACCATTTCAGTGGATGGGAATCACATGGTAATCGGGTACCCTTAAACAAGATGTGAATATTTTGAACTTAGATAAAGAGAAAAGTCCTAGAATCATTCCTCAGCTTAAACATGATGCTTCAGGAAAATTCTTAGATATCCCAGATATCATTATAGAATGGAATCTAAGTAAAATGGAGAATGCCTTGATAGGAAAATGGTGGGGGTAGACCAAATATTGACTCCATTAGGTCTTGGTCTATTGAAAAATGGAAACCTAAGGGGCATATGGATGTCACAACCCTCCCAAATGGATTTTTCTTATTTAGTTTCAACAACTTTGAAGATCCACAGAGGATCCTCAATGATGGCCCATGGTTCCTAGGGAAACTTGGCCTCTTCCTAAGGAAATGGACCCCCAAATTCAACCCTAACAGAGAGAATATTAATCAATTCCTGTTTGGGTGAGACTCCCAGGTCTACCACTAGAACTATGGGATGTGGATATTATAAAAGGAGTTGCTTAACACCCTTGGAACTTTTTTGTTGTAAATAATGCAATGCTTACTAAATCTAGAGTGGTTTTGCATGAGATTCTATATCTATTCTCTGATGGGCTCTTCCCTTCCTAAATCCATCTCCTTGTGGTCAAAACTGGGTAGTTGGGAACAAAAATAGATTTTGAAAAATTACCCTCTAAGATGTGAGAAATGTCAGGGATGGGGGCATGCAAAGCATCAATGTAAGTTGACTATCTCTAAGATCTACTGGGAAAATCATCCAAAGGAAATGGACAAAGGAAAAGGAAGTTCCCTCTGGTCTCTCCAAAGAAGGTAAATACTAATAAGGGCATCCAAATAACAGAAAATAATGGAAATGAATCTAGAGAGGAAAATATCTTGAAGTCTGTCTTTATGGATGAAGAAGGTTTTATAGAAGTAAGGAATAAGAAGTCCCAATGGAATGCCCATTCGGAACCACGGTTCCAAAAGGCTATGATCCATGTTCAAGCTGAAAAGGCTCTTTCCACAAAAAAACTGGATAATCTACTTAAGGAAGTAGCCAAGGAAAATTTTTAGTCAAAAGATCTGGGTGATAACAGCTTCAATGAGTCTTTTGAAATGATTTCAAATCCCTTTGAAAATCTTCAGGTTAAGGAAAAGGATGTTGTGACCCTTGGAACTGAAAATCAATTGGTTTTTAACAACATCCATGACATTATTAAGGAAGTGGTTTCTACTCAAATTGTAGAGGCCTATGAGTTGATCAAGTCTAGGAAGGGGACTTTAACCAAGTAGTAATTGATACTTCTTTGTCTACTCCTCTCAAAGGGGAAAATTCTAAAGGAACCCAAAAAAATTTGGATCTGGGAGACCTTCCAAACAGGTGGTGAGGAAGAAACAGAGTCAAAAGGAAATAGATGATGGAACCCAATCAAAACTGGATCTAAGAAGCTTTAGAAGATCAAAGAACCAAGTGACTAAATGAATATAATATCTTGGAATATTAGGGGGTTGAACAACCCTATCAAGTGGAGATTGATAAAATATTTGAGAGATGACTCACAATTTTGACATTCTGGCTCTACAGGAAACTAAGATGGTGGAGGCCCCTTTTTAGAGACTTGTGGAAGGTATTGCAATAAATTTTAGGGTTTTGTTGTTAGTTCGATCAGGCACCACTGGGGGTATGGAAGTTATTTGGAATGAAGAAAAACTCAAAGGTACGAAGCTTCTTAATAGAAATAACCATATGGATTTGCTTTTTTAGGATAAGAAATCCAAGGAGTTTTGGATCTTATCAAATATTTATGCCCCTAATAGTAAAAGTGAAAGGAAAAAACTCGGGCTGATCTCTCCAAATTTTAGAACGTGATCAAAGGGATGGAAATGGGTGATTTTGGGGGATTTTAACACCCCTTTGTGTCCTGGAAAAGAAGGGGGAAATATTGATCTCACTGAAAGCATGGAAGACCTTCAAGATTTTATTTCCCTCAATAATCTTATGGATGTTGAGCTTAGAGGAAGTAGATTTACTTGGTCTAATAGAAGAAAGGGTGACCAAGTTGATTTAGGTAAAACTAGATAGAGCTCTGATCTCTTGGGGATGGTTGAACAAAGAATTTGGGTTATTTTCCCTTCCATGCATAGGATTTGATCACAATCCTATCCTCTTCTAGATCAAGGCTAAGGAGAGGAGGAGAATCCCTTTCAGATTTGAAAAGATGTGGCTGCAAGATGAGGATATTACTGATTTAGTTAAGGGATGGTGGAATGTAAAAATCAAAGGTACAACTTTATTCAAAATTGTTAAAAAGCTTGCTCATGTTAAAAAATATGAAAGAATGGAATAAAAGAAGTTTTGGTAACATTTAAAAAAAAAAAAATAGTCTTTGGCTAATGATATTTCACTCCTCCAGGGAGATCTAGAATCACCTGGGGAGGGAAATACTATGCTCATCCAAAATAATGAGAAGGATTTACTTGTTGAGTATCATAACATCCTTCGGAAGGAGGAAATTTTTTGGAAATAGAAATCTAGAGTTTCATGGCTCAAAGATGGTGACAAGAACATGAAGTTCTTTCATATCTCCACTCTCAAAAGAAGGAGCTCAAATAGAATTATATGCATAAAAAATGAAGAGGGAGTTATGCTCAATGACCCTAAGGAAATTCAACAAGAGGCATGTTCTTTCTTCAAACAAGCTTTTGACATCCTCTAGAGATTCTAACAACACTAAGGAAGATCAAGTTTCTAGACATTATTCCCCATTTGATTAATGAAGAAGACAACTTCATGCTCACTAAAATCCCTTATGTGGAAGAAATTGAATTCATGATAAAATCCTTAAACCCTGATAAAGCCCCAGGACTGATGGTTTCCCTGCTTTCTTCTTCCAAAATTTCTGGGAGATTGTGAGAGATGATATGCAATGTTATTAGGAATTTTTAAGAATAAAAGGATGCTTCAGGAGTTAAATAGCACCTTTCTGGCTTTGGTCCCTAAGAATCATGATCCTATGGAGTTTAAAAATTTTAGACCCATAAGTCTTTGCAACTGTGTTTACAAAATGTGCTCAAAATTTTTGGCTCTAAGAATTCAACTTGTGTTACCTATGATTATATCTGATCAGGGGAGGCTTTGTTATGGGAAGACAGATCCAAGATGGCATTGTCACCATCCAGGAGACCCTCCACTCGGTGAAATAGAATAAGAAGGAAGCCATGTTTATTAAGCTTGATATGGAAAAATCCTATGACAGAGTCTCTTGGTCTTTCCTTCTGAAGATTCTTTCAAGGTTTGGCTTTGGAGAGGACTTTAAGGAGTTGATTCTCTCATGTATTTCCATAGCCAAGTTCTTGGTCCTAGTTAATGGGACCCCTTGTGGGTTTTTAATAGCACACATGGTTTAAGACAAGGTGATCCTATCTCACCTTTCTTTTCATTATTATGGCTGAGACCCTTAGTAGATCTCTTAATAAGGCTACCATGGAGGGTAGAATCAATGGTATTTATCTAGTTGTCAACTATCAGAGGGTTTCTCATCAGCATTTTTTGATGACACTATGTTGATTGGTGTGGCATCTATCCCAAAAGCTAGAGAATTCAAACAGTTAATGAAGGATTATGAGGAGGCATCGGATCAATTGATCAACTATGGGAAAATTTGTCTTCTTTATCAATACCCCTAAAAGAAGAAGCATCAAAATTGTTGGTATTCTTGGTTTCCTTCTAAAACTCTCCCAACTAGGTATCTTGGTATGCTTATTGGGGTGGAAAAACCAAAGAATGCTGATTGGAATTTTCTAATTGATAGATTTCTAAAGAAACTGGAAGGGTGGAAAGGGTCGTTGCTATCTCAAGCTAGAAAAGTTGTTCTTCTCAAATGCTCTATTCAGAATTTACTAGTTTATATGATGTCTATCTATAGATTACCCTCAAAGTTTCTTGCAAGTTGGAGAGCATACAAAAATATTTCTATGGAGTGGAACCAAATCAAAAGACAAAATTCCTCTAATCACCTGGGATAAGGTCTGTACCCCCAAAAAACTTGGTGGCCTTGGTATCAGAGATTGGACCAAAATGAATAAAGCTATGCTGGAAAAAATGAGTTGGAGATTGTTAAAGGAAGAGAGTGTTTGGACTAGTATTATAAGAAGGAAATACTAGCCTAATCTGTCTACTAATGAATGGTGCTTCTGCACCCAGAACTCTAATGCTTCTTCCTTTTTGGAAATCTTTAAACTGGGCTAAACATGTGGTCTCTGAGGGCTGCAAATGGCTTGTTGGAAATGGGTGAACCATTAAATTTTGGGAGGACAAATGGCTGGAGGACCTTCCTCTTAAGACTATTTACCCAACAGTCTATAGAGATTCTATGACCAAATATGGGACCAAGGTCGAGACTTCTTCAATTTGGATGACCCTTTGGGACAATGGAAAACCATAGCTTTGGATCATTCTAACAACATTGAGATCTCTTCTATTAACAATAGATTAAGAGGAGTTATTATTAACAAAGAGAATCCTAAAGAGGATAGTATATTCTGGACTAAGGAAGATAATGGTTTTTTCTCGGTCAAAAGCACCTACTACTCTTTTTTCAAGAGGGGGAAGATGATAATTTTAACTAGGGAAGTGTTTGGGTCAAAGAATTAATACCCAAGATTAATATGTTTTGGTGGTTGGTTATCCATGACAAGATTCTTATGGTTGGAAACTTGAACAAGAGAAATTTCCACATGATTAATAGATGTGTTTTGTGTGAATCTGATTGTGAAGATGCCTCACACATGTTCCTCAATTTCCCCTTTCTTGTCTTAGTTAGGAAAACCATCCTCAATCTTTTTGAAGTTAATTGGGTTTTTCTAGATTCCATAAAACTATTGTGGATTCAATGGTCAAGTCCTTTTAAGAGCCAAGGATTAAATTTTTATGGACCTTTCTCTATTATGCATTTGGCTTGGGAGATATGGAAGGAAAGAAATAGAAGAATATTTAAAGGAAAAAAAGAACCCCCAACAAAATTGGAGCCCGTTGTGTGAATTCTATCCTGGCTAACTTCTCTAATCTGAACTTCCAAAAAAATTCCTTCTTTTAGAATGAATCTAGGTTTTCTTTGAAGTGGGGTCTGGGACCCACTACCATTAGCCCCCTAGTCTTAACCCTCGACTCAAAGGTTGGGTGAAACCTAGCAAGGACTATTTAAAATTAAACTTTGATGGGGCTTCCAAGGGAAACCCTGGTCATGCAGGCTGTGGGGGGGTTTTTGGGATTCTTGAAGGTAGATTTATCCTTGGGTTCTATCACAATTTGGGAACTCAAACTAATAATGTCATTGAAGCTGTTGGGGTTTTTTGGGGTCTATCTATAGCTCTGCAACACAATTTTTCCAATCTAGAAGTGGAAGGGGACTCCCTGAACATAATTAACAACATAAATGGGAAAGGCTCCATCTCTATCTCCAACCATAACTCTATTAAGAGTATTAAGCAAATGGATCTATCTTTTAATTTCATCACTTTCAAACATGTGTATAGGGAGGCTAATGTTGTGGTGGACTTCTTTGCTAATATGGGGGTTAATGGGCTTGAGTTGACACTTTTGAAGGAGGTGGAAATTCTTCGATCCCAAGGTGCGGGCACACTTATTAAAAGACACCAATGCACACATATAAGATCCTTTCATGGGGTGTCAATCTCATCAAGCTCATTGGTCGTATGATGATTTTGCATTTATCTCTCAATAATGAGAAGATCGGGAATGAGATTCACACGTATTCTTGGAGAGCTCTTATTGTCTCCCGTGTCTGTAGAAACTTTAGTTCTTGGCGTGTGAGTAATCTTTTGGCATTCTAGATTTTGGGTCTATTCGTGAAGAGGTTTTTGTTGTTCAACCAAATGGGGGTGATCTTGTCAGAACTAAACCTGCTAATCTTGAAGGGGTCACACTGAAGCTATGGCTCTGTTTGATAGCAAGGGATTTACCCCCTTTCTGAAAATCTTGAAGGGCATTATGAAAATCTTTAGCAAGGATTTTCCAACACCTTGAAAGTGATAAAAAAAGGAGCTGTGGTGGAAATGAAGGGGATCAGGATGGAGATTACTATGGATTTGGTGGAAAAAGTGATGGGCATTCCAGTGGTGGGGAGGGAGGTCTACAAACCAAAGAAGGAAGCATCTAAAGAATTGAATCTTTTTCTCAAAGGTAATGAGAATCTCACCTCCCATTTTTTGGTTACCTTAGATTGTCTTTACCTAATCCGTATATGATGAGGTGGCTCTCTCTCTCATTCAATTTTTAACCCTCGAGGGCCATCACAAGTGTATTTATGCCTACCACCTCCCTATGCTAAATCATTTTAGGCATGGCCAGGATTTTAGTTTCCCCTACTTCCTGTATCGTTCCCTGTGTGCCTCTATTTCATAGTTCAAAACAAGAATAATTTTTGTCCCTCTCCATCAAGGCTTTATCCTTTCCTTGGTCAAAAGGGCGGCACTGGACATTGATAAAATTGGCTCCCTTAAGTTGGCTCTAGAAGCTTATGCGGATGGCACTAGTTTGGACTTGGAGGAGAAGGAATCGAGTGATGATTCTGACTCCAGGATGGGGACTCGGATGATGACCAGGATGAGGTGGAGGTGGTTGCGGCCCAGAATCTTAAGGACCTAAAATCAAAGTAGACCCCTTGCTCCCCGTCGAACACCAAGGGTGAGTCCAACAAACAGGATGTCTCGACCCCTATTAATGCTCAACTGGAACAACACTTTGAGGTAATGGGTCACGTTGGTCCGATCAAAGGGGAAAACCACTTGGCAAGGATGGCGGTAGATATAGAGGAACTCAAGGGTGATATGTGGCTCACTAAGAGCTCGGTCTAGTTTTTATTCAATGACTGGCATAAGATGAAAGAGCAGGTGGAGGTAGCGGTCACTTTGGGCAGGGTGGAGAGATTGAGGTTTTAAAGGCCAACTTTGGTGCCATAACCAAAGAGATGGATCAAGTTAAGGAAATTCTCCATAGTTATATGGAATGGAGCATTGTGATGGTGAAATTGACCCTACAACACCTTCAGACTCTGGGGAAGCTCACCAATACCTATTGTGTCATGGATAGTCAGGGAAGGAAGAGAAAGGCTACCTGGATGGTTTTGACCTAGGATCCTTGGCGGTTAATATTGAAGCTTTGGTGAAAGAATGGGCTAAGGTGTTGGAGGGGCTTGAAAAAGCCTACAAATGACCTAGGATGGGTTTTTTGTTTTTTTCACTCTCTCATTATTGGTTATTACTTTCATCAATGTTGTTAGTTTATCTATGTTTTTTTGTTGTTGTTAGTTTCACTTTATGGGCTCCAAAGAGCTCTTATTACTATGAATAGTTATATTATGGTTTTTTGATGTTATTGAGGTTCCCCTCAACCCTTTTTTACCTCTAATAAAAAAAAAAAATCCTTCTATAACTCTCAAAATTATTTATCAATACTCATTTTTAAGGCTTCCATTTCTTCATCTCCATAAGAAAGAAAATAATCTAAAGGAAGAGAGACAAAAGACAATGCTTTAATTTTTTTGGTCAATGTGTATAATTCAAAACATTACCTTCAAGATATTTCTCCTTGCTTACTTCATCTAGAGATTAATCCTCATGATGTTCATATAACATTTCATATATTTGTTGCATTTTTCTCATCAGGATCTTGGATTATTGATCATCATTCAATGTAATTCCATTTTTGTTTCCTCTAGCATCACTTCATTTGAATTGAAGCAATAAGGATTTGACATTATGATCTTTAGATGCAGTAATTTTACTCATTCTAGATATCCTTTCCAAAACTTTTACAGGAATGTCACTGACCTTCTTTCCTTTTTCTAATTTCAAATTTTGGGTTGAAGCAAGAGACCTCTTCGTTTTACTAGAATCCATACTTTTGCAAGATATAGTCCAGAACGATGGCTAATAAAAAAATTGGATATATTGGTGGTCATCATCTTCTTCTTCTTTGTTATCACATATTGGTGCTAAATACCAATCTCAAAAGTTCATCATTGTGATGTGGGAAACAAATGTGAAATGAATTTTTCCTTGATGGAGTCACCTTTAGTTTTTTCATATTTTTGGAATATATATATATATATATATATATATATATATATATATTAGATTTATTTATATGGTACACAAGGTCATATATTCCCTAGTGGAATCACCAAAAACTATTGGTGAAATAATTTATCGCAGTTCAAATTATTAGTTTTCACCAACGGTCACAGGTTAATCCCCTTCTTCTTGGGTATGGGGAGGATCTCATTATTGAATGTGAACTATATAAAATGGTGCGGTGGTCATTAGGTGTGGATCACACAGGAATACTCCACTAAACCTATGGAAAATTTCTTGTACAGTGTACAAGGAGTAATTTTTACGTGTAGGAAGGTAAATAGGAGTAGGAGAAATAGGGAGAGAGGAATAATGTTATAATTAGACTTAAAAATTCACATACATTAACCATAGTAAGTCCAAATTTAATTATAATAACACAAAAATATAAGTAGTCAGTAAGATTAATAAACCAAATACATAAAGTTCTACATATCCATGAATCAAGGACAAAAAGTTCCTTCTTGGTTGTACAAAATCATAATGCTTGCAAATTTGGAGAGTAGAGAATATATGAACATAGAAAAGGAGATAGAGGAAATGTAGCTTTTATTTCTTGATGTAGTAGTGATATAAATCCCATCAACTTAAAACAATCAACAATTATCAACTCTTTTGGAATGGAAAATCCATTCCAATTTAAAGCATTACAAAATGTCTTTTCATCTCCCCCACATGATTTTTCACCTTTCCTCATCACTTGTGACCTTCCATATTCCTAGGGAATAAAAGTGAGACTTTTTATTATTAAAGGAGAGGTACTCTTACAATTTTAAGTTGAAAGTCACTTCTATGAATAAGAAAAAGGAGTGAAAAAGTACATTCTTAATGAATAATTAGAATATGAAGGGATAAGAAAGAGGAGAGAGAAGGAGGGTTGATCAATTTGATGAAGAAGAAGCCTATATTGATGAAGAAATTACTAAATTTAAGCATTGTGATTACAATATCCTTGATATCATTCTTTATTTTAGATGTAAGAACACTCCAAAGTATTGAATGATTGTTTACAAATGATCTTGTGAGACATTACACTATGTGGACCTATGATAGATTCCTTCTCCTATAAAAATTATGATTTTGGGTTAAGGAACATTGGAAGGGGCATCACTTTTATCCACTTGTGAGAATCAAGTCATTTAAATGCAGAGGTTGAAATACTCTATCAAGATTTTGGTACAGATTTTCCCATGTATTTGGTCCGGATCCTACATAAATTTGGTCTAGAACTTCTATATACTTAGTTTGGAGCTTCCCAATTCACCTTAGTGATGAATACATTTCCTTCTTGAATGTATTAAACCATGATAACTATTTTTCTATGACAATTAGGATGCTTTGAATCATCCATCTTTTTGCATTCAAGTGTGTCATGCAGATTAACCTCGAGACTAATGTTTTAGGAGCCTGCAAGGGTTTTTCCTCCATTTTCAACCATGAGATAGCTTTATGGCCTTATAATTGTCACAAGAATAAATGATATAGGTTGAATTTGATTTGATATATGTTATTTCATCTCAATTGCAAGACTTGATATCTTTTATAGGCCTTGTCTAGGATATCCATTTTTAGTAAGTTTTCCCGATTAACACCATTTGATGATTTTTACTTATTTAGAGTGCATGGGTGCTGAGAACTCACACTTTTTAGAAATTTACTAAATTTGGACACGTGAATCTTTAAAAAAACTAGTTTTATAAATGTGTCTTCCAAATGTCAAAGTTGGAATTAAATTGGTCTCAAAATCTTAGATTTTACTCCACGGTGTTCTGCTCTAGTTTTTGAGGTTTTTCATTCATCAAAGCTCCGTGGATCTAAAAAGGAATCCTATAGGTCTTAAAATATCACCTTATTATGAAAATTGTATATATAATCCATGGAATTTCTCTTACATTCATTTTGAATTATTTTTGATAGGAGTGCATTGTTCGAGTTTGATGGAAATTAGGTGCACCGTTTTGGAGATATGAGCATTTCTTGGTTTTGGGGCATGGATGTATAGAAAAACTAGAAACATAACTATAAATAAATTGAGGTTTTTTAGGGAATACCATAAAATTTTGAATGTTTAAAATTTACTATTTGTTGTGAGAGGAGTTAGCCAAATTTTATTTGCAATTTTTAATCCGCCTTTAACCCGATAGCTTTACCGGAGTTAGTGGAGGTTGGAGCTTCAATGTCACCAATGAAAGATGGAAAAGGGGGAAAAAGGGGACACCAAAGTTCTACTTACACCAGATGGTTATAAGAAAGATGGAAAAAGGGGGAAAAGGGGGACACCAAAGTTCTACTGCACTGAGATGGTTATAAGTATCACTTCAGGAGCTAGGAATGAGTATTTGGGGCTAAAACTTGGTTTTTGGGAGCTATAAATGTGTTTCCTTGTGATAAGGAGATACATGGAGGAATAGGGTCACAATTTTGTGTATTCCTTGTCCCCTTTACACCTTTGGGATAATTGGGATGTAAGGAGGAAAACATGTGACCTTGTTTGGCCATCATGGAAGGGGGACAAGGTGAGAAGTTAATTTGTGCAACCTAGGTGTAGAAGTTATGAAAGGTAAATTGCAAAGGATTAGCATGATGGGTGGTCACACTTTTATGTAATAATTATACCATGTGCATGTTTGATGATCATGAAAAATGGGCCAGGCCACCTAAAACACCCATTTTCTCACTTTAACACTCAAGGTTGAGTTTTCAAGTGACAAAACCTCAAGAATGATGGGGTCACAATTTTGTGTCCCCTTGTACCCATTTCACCTTGGGTATAATTAAAGGGACAAATAGGGTGAAAAAGTGTGAAAAAGGGGTTTTATAGTGTTGATGTCACTCAGAGTGCATTTGAGGACCCCATGAGAGAATTTTCCGCCCTAGGAGCATGGGAGAGTGTTTTAGGGTCAAAAATTATATTATTTTGAATCAAAATCACATTTTTAATCATTCAAAACATTATAAAGATCCAATTATTTATTCTATTTCATTTTTAGTTCTTATTTCAACTGGACTTAAAGGGGTAGTTGCGGTGTCCTGGATTCTCACGAGAATATTATTATGTCTTGGAACAAAATATACTTTTTCATCATGTATAGGATTACAATATATTTACATTGATTTTTTCCTCATAAATCCTTCCGAAACTCCCAAAATCATTCAAACAATTTAGCTTCTCGATTGGAACCTTCATTCCCTATGCCCAAAATTACCTGATGTTGCACAAGTTGATCCCGACTTAAATTTCTTCTAGTAAATTTTCCTAAAATACCTTGGATGGATTAAGTGTTCTAAAATTACACTTCTTAATGATTTTAATCTTCCCTATATGCTTCTAGGATAGGTTTTCCATCGTAGAATGGCCTAAAATGGCCCTTTCTAGGCCTTTAGGAGTACTTATTCTTCCTAGAATCTCAATGAATTCATCAATCACCTAGGGAATTGATCCCTACACATTTAAAAACACTTTAAAATATTATTAGAAATTTCATTTGATCCAGGATGAAGGTGAAACGAGGACATGTTGGCCAAAAAAGGTTTCATAGTGACCGGGAGAGGAAATTTTAACTATGGGCTTAGTTGTGATGGAAAAATAATAATTTTACATGCTAGAAATTTAGTATGAAAAAAATCACACACACACTAAAAAGTAGTGGACAGTATGTGTGTGTGTGTGTGTGTGTGTGTGTGTGTGTGTGTGTGTGTGTGTGTGTAACACTGTTTTCATGCTAAATGTCTAGCATAGAAATTTGAAATTTTGGCCATGACAATCAAGCCCACACTCAAAAATCCTGAACCGAGTAATGTGAACCTACCCTTCGAAAAATATCTAACTATATAATCCCCATCATGGCTGATAGGGATGTTCTAAATGGATTTTTAAAGTGTGTTTCATGTGCAAGTAAGTTTTTAGAAAGCAATTCATGAGCCTATTATGATTCACCTGGAAGGAGTTACTCATGGAGGCCTAAATTTTCGACTTCTAAGAC
This sequence comes from Taxus wallichiana var. yunnanensis, assembly GCA_018340775.1. Classification (NCBI taxonomy): domain Eukaryota; kingdom Viridiplantae; phylum Streptophyta; class Pinopsida; order Cupressales; family Taxaceae; genus Taxus; species Taxus wallichiana. The sequence goes on along the minus strand of CM031240.1, from coordinate 810,438,061 downwards.
TGCAATGCGCCTCTGGGATGCACCAAGAATATATAATGCCTCCAAGAAGTGTATGACATATCTATGTGATCATTAAAGGAATTTTAGGAAAATTCTGGAATGAAATCAAGGTTTAGGAACAAGTTGTACAAAAATGGTCTTTATAAGCAAGGTATTCATAAATCCACGTTCTAAAAAATCTAGTCACCTTGTTTGAAGAGTTTCAGGAGCCCTGTAAAGAGTTAGAAGCTCATACCCCAGGAATTGGAGAGATAAAATATCCTAATTCATGTTGGAATCATCAAGGAAATATTTTGGGAATTTTGAGAGGTGGAAAATCATCCAACAGTGTGACACAAAGGCCCTTGTATAAGGTGTAACTTGTCCGAAAGGTTTCAAGAGACTCATGAAGATTTTAGAGCCCATCCAAAACTCAAATGAAATTATATTCAGTTAAATTCATAGACCATATGATTTTTAGTTTTTCAATGATCATAAACTCTTCTTATCACTTAGTTTAGTGGCGCACACCTTGAGGAAAAAGTGAAAATATGGGTAAACAATGATGAATAACTAATTTTTCGAGACTTCTAAATATTATCATTAGATTAATTTTCCCATTTTTATAAATTTTCATATATTATATGACCAAATTTCATTAATTTTTGACCCTGAAAATGAAAAAATAAAATTTGGTCCTGAGATACCAAAGTGTTACCGGTCGAGAACACAAATGGTTGGTAATAGAATGGTTGTATTACTAGCCGGAAACAAGGTTTTGATGCTATTCAAGAACATGAATATTCTTATGATGGTCGAGAGAAATTTTTGTAGATGACCGAGAATGAGAAGAATGTGTTGACAACCAGGGATGAGAAAAATGTGTCGACAAATGTAGGAATAAGAAGAATGTGTTGATGGACGGGAACAAGAAAATGTTAGGAATTATTTAATTAGTGCTCACATTAATATTATATTGTGTGAGATATTAATATGTGAGTGTTGGGTTCTTTTACCAAACTCACGAGAATATGATATTTTTAGTCATTATATTAAGAGAGTTGTTTCAACAACTCTCGTTTATTGTTGTAGTTGTCATAAGCATCCTAAAAAATAGGAGAAGATGATGCCTATAAATATGTATGTTTTCATATGAATAATATACAGTGAGAGGTATTATTATATTGTTTTGTGTGTAAATCTGGCCTACCAAAACATTTGGTATCAGAGCAAGGGGTTTTAGATGAGAGTATGTGAAGAATTCTGATTGTAAGTATGAAGAGTTGGAATAATCATAAGAAAAATATTTTCTGATCTGAACATTTTTGCATGAGGAGCGCAGCTGGAAAAAACAAATTGTTCCTATTGAACCCGTCTAAAGAAAAGACTCTAATTTTGATTTCGTGATCTAGGTTCTTCCAAAATTTTATGGGTTTGTAGATAAATTCTTTATATTACTATTGTGTAAATTTTAGAAACACCCAGATCTTATTTTAGAAAATAACATGAAATCAATACGAGTATTTTCTTCATATTTTAACATCGCCCAAGCATAGCGTCTCTACAAATTTGTGTAGACTTCAATTGCAGATCCAACCATTAGCCCTTGGGATTCCATCACTTTAATATGTTCTTGTTGGAATAAAAATCTTAGGATTAGTTGTTCTGAAGCTAGAAGAGGAAGATTTATTCCACAACAGAGAATGGTGCAATATTGGTTCGTGGGAAGGATTTCCCAAGACCTGCATTAACTTTGAGTTACTTGCATCGATTTCATTACCTTTTGTAGATGGATCACCTATTTTTTTATCAACACGTTGGATGCTAGAAATTGATCTTCCATTTGAGAGCCCATGTGTATGCCTTGTGTGACCCAAATTCTACAAAAGAAAGGAAGAACAACTTGCTACTGAGTTGTACCCGTCTCCAACCTGCAAGCTTTGCACATGGTAGATCTGTTTCATCTCGGAAATCACACATTCTAAGTACCTCAATGTGAATTAAACATGTCAATTTTTCATTTTCGTAAAGTTTACATGTATCGATTTGGTGTTTTCTCAAAGCATGTTTGAATTGATATCCATCTGCACCCACCTTATGAGGAGCTGCTCGCAAATCTCTCGTGGAATTTGGTGAGCCAAATTTTGGCATGCAATATTTGAATGTTGAGATCTATAATACACGTGTCCCCAACTATTTTTGTTTGGTCTAAAGTTTCAATACTTGTCATAATTTATTCTTATTCGTAGTCCATTTCCTTCCATCCACTTTCTTTGGATCGGATAGCTGTCAATTTGTTTTATTTGTGCCCATAGTCTACAGTCAAAATTTAATTTGGGGGAGTAAATATTCTTAGTCTTCCATTAAAGACCTCGTTTTTTTCACATAAATTATATGTGGTGTCAGTATTTATTTCAGGATGGAAATCAAGTTTTGAATATGGTAAAAGTCATATTTAAAAAACATTTCATTATTTCTTAGGTCTCCATTGTTTATAAAGTTTTTATATCCCTTTGTTAAATAGGTAGTCTTAGTGTCTTTTATAAGTCAACTTTTTGTTATGACATTTCTTGTCAAATATTGTCTAGTCGTCAAAATTCCATTGTGTAAGTTTAGTCACCATGAAAGAGTCTTTGTTGTGACATTATATTATGTGAGTCAATATTCAAAAATTCAAATTGTTAATAGTCAAGTATTGTTTTGTTATCGTCATTTAGGTGATTATTAGGAAAATTGTCAAAATTGTAAAAATAAATTTATTTTTTTGCCTTACGAACACATTTTCGGTGGAATCCGACATTCAAGGTGTGTTATTGAGCTTCATGATCACATCCGCTGAGGTAGCACTATGACACTGGAGGATGGAGGAAAATGGAGGTTGGAGGTCATTTAGCAACCTCTCGTCAGCCACCAACGACGGGGCTGCATATCAGCTTTGGTGACATGTGTGTGTGCAGTTTGATTTTAGTTCTTCCAGTTACGAGTGGTGTGGTGTGTTCCTGTTTGCAGTGTTCAATAAGTGGAAATTTCACATTGAGGGGGCACATGATTCCAATTTTTTATTTCCAGTATGTCATCTTTTTCTATGTATGTATGAGCAATAGATTTTAGTAAAATTTCCTATGTTATTCCCTACAGTGAGATGTGATGAGGGCTGAGAATAGTACTTGGCATATCATGATGTGGTTGTAGGTAAACCAATGAAAACCTTTATTTGTGATTTGTGGTAAACCAATTGCAAAACCACCATTCTAGGTTTTTGGTCAATGTTTGCAAAACCATCCTTGAGGTTTGTGATCATCCTGTGAAAATCACTAGATCATGAGTAGGTGCAAGTACAAAGGAAGGTTTTCCCTATGTTCACACTAAGGGGGAATGTTAGGAATTATTTAATTAGTGCTCACATTAATATTATATTGTGTGAGATATTAATACATGAGTGTTGGGTTGTTTTACCAAACTCACGAGAATATGATATTTGTTAGTTATTATATTAAGAGAGTTGTTTCAACAACTCTCATTTATTATGTAGTTGTTATAGGCCTCCTAAAAAATAGGAGAAGACCATGCCTATAAATATGTATGTTTGCATATGAATAATATGCGGTGAGAGGTATTATTATATTGTTTTGTGTGCAAATTTGGCCTACCAAAACAAAAAAATGTGTTGATTGGTCGGGAATAAGAAAAATGTATTGATGTGCAAAAATGGGACACCAAAGGTCAGGTATTCAAAACGTCACAGTGGCGAATGAACACCAAAGGTCAGAAGCTAAAAAGTCAACAATCATGAAGGAAGGTGAAAGGTCATGTGGGGGAGATGAAAATTCAGTCCTTGCACTATAAATATGAATGGCACCCTCATTTCAAGACAATGGTTGATACTTGTTTGTTAGATCACATTATCTTTCTAAAAGCAAGTGTATTCATTTCCTTTGTTCCTCATATGCTACTATTCTAGCTCCCTCTAAACTTATACTCTAGGAGAATTGTAATTTTTGTAACATGATGCAATAAAAAATTTTGTTTCTTGTTGATTGTTTCTCTTTCTTTGCAAATGGTTTCTTCTAATTGATGCAAGTAAAATGTTTTGGTTTTGGTACAACAAATTCTGCTATGTTATTTGTTGATTGAAATCCCTTTCTCAATTTTCTCTCCTATCTCTCTAGCTAAATAATTTTCTTCTCTTGTATTAAATATAAGCAATTGCCAGAGGTTTAGGGAAGTATTCTGTGTAATCTTGGTCTTCATGCCACCCCCGAACATTAGTTTAGATTGTTTTTATTTCCTTGTTTTCAATAAATTGAGCTGCCCCATTTAAGCAGAGGGACTCAATCCCGCACACTGTTGGTGAGAGTCCACTAATTTTCCCAATCACCAAATTATTTTTCCAACAGCTTTTAAAGCACCCTTTGTGGGGAAGATTTAGCATATTTGCACCCAATTTTTATTCCACAAAATCCAATATATATATATATATATATATATTCCAAAAATCAAAATTATGGAGTTTGAAAAAGTCATTGAGCCTCATGTCTTTCACTGATGGCTATCCCTGGTAATCCCCTATCCTTAGGCCTGAGATTCTATTCCATACCCAAGAAGATATTGCATCAGACTTGAGGGATGCTATTTGGCACAATAGATTGAGATTCTTCCATTACCACACTGCTACAAGAATTATAGATTCTAAAGAAGAATGTGTAGAAGCCTTGGAAAGAGCGAGACAAGTTCAAAACCAGCAAAGGAGATCCTAGAAGAAATATTGTTCGAATTATATATTCAATTTAGCTAACAGAAGGTATACAAGATCTTCCAGAGCTAGTGGTGTGTCTGATCCTAACTTTTAGGAATAGTTGTAATCTGATTTTAGACTTCCTATCAATCAAATTGTAAGAAGAATAGGTTAACAATACTCCCCATAATTTGATCATACTTTATCTTTTGAGTCCTCTATTGATAGAGTTATGGTCAAACCTTTGGACTACATTCCCCCACAAGAGGAGGTTTCTTAAGAATATCTTGAAATAATTGAATTCATTCTTGAAGGATTTGAATAAGAATAAGAATCAAGAGAAAGAACCACCAATGGCTCAACAAGCACCACTGCTTTAGGGGAAAAATATAGGTCCTTTATCTCTCACTTTGCCTCTGCATGATCTACCTAGAGGGTTGAGAAAGAATTTTACCAAGTTTCATGGTGATGGGAAGAAACATCCAGATGACCACATTGCGGCCTTCATCACTTCTTGTAGAGTGTTGGGAGTCAGACATGAAGATGTATCAGTCTACCTTTTTATAGAATCTTTGTAAAATACAACAACATACTGGTTGTATCACTTGCTTGTCAAGTCCATAACTAACTAGAACCACATGAAGACCAAGTTTGGAAAGAGATTTAAACTTGTAGAAGATTCTCATGCACTATTGATGCAGTGGTCTTAACTGAAGAAAGAACCCTTCGAACCAATGAAGGATTTTGTGGCAAAATTCAATAGGTTGATTTACAAGATTCCTAAAGTGGCCTGACCTACTAGACATAATAAGCTAAGTATTTCCAAAATGCCCAACTTCCTGAGGTGAGTTATATGCTAAGAAGAACTCAACCAATGGATTTGGATGAAGCACAAAATTGTTTAATTGAAGTGGAGGATGATTTGATCATGTCAATAAATATAAATAAAGGTTTGGTAAGGAGAAAGGCCAAAGCTCAAATGATGGTACCATAGATTCATTAGTTCAGAAATAGGCTAATGATGTCTTGTCTCTCGAGAAGAAATTGGCTCAAGTTTCGTGAGTAGAGAGGCACCTAAGAAAAACTTTCCAAATAGACAAAGGATCATCCCACCACCTTAAATACTTTCTCTAGAATCTCCCCCGTAAATGCAAGATGCGATACGACTGAGGGTGATGATGAAGATGAGATTGTTGAAAAAGATGATGATGATGAAGAAGAATATGGGATTGAAATTGAAGTTGATGATGTTGAGATTGGATATTTCAAATACTCATCTAGAGATGAAAGTGAAGAAGGTGATGCACCAAGTTTCTCTTGTGCGGTGTTCACTCATTCTCAATCAAAAATAAAATTTCTTCCGTTGCTACCCCTAAGAAGAAGAAAGATGCAGATTCTCCCATGGTAACTCCATATAATAAATAATAAATAGAGGAGTTGTGCTTCCACATTCTATGGATTCTACTAAAGAAAAACTAGACCTTGTGGTAGCCAAGAAGACCATAGCTGAAACAAGTAAGTCTCCTAAGTCTACATCTATTAAAACATCTTCTTCTAAGGTTTCTAATGCTACTTCCAAAGTAGTAAATGTATCTAACAAAACTTTATAGGTGACTAATAACCCAAGAGTAACTTCTAGGTCTACCTTTGCTACTAAAGTGACCCCCGCATCTAAAGTAGTGTCTTATTCTAAAACTTCCACCACCTCGGAGACATCTACTTCATCCTCTTTTGATATCATAGACCATGTCAACAATTCTAAGCTCCAAATCTCTGAGTTTGAATTTTTGCACACCCATCCGAACACATTGATAAATTAATCTGATTTATCAAGGGTAGTAACCCGAATCCTAGTATTGTCACTCCTTCTTCCAAAGGGTTACTACCGACTCCTCTTTCCTCATCATATCAAAACATGTTTGCCCTAAGTGCATCCAATACTGAAAAGGTTAAACCATTATACCTTTCTCTTCTTATTGGTGTTAGGTTGTGGAGCCTATTTTCATGTGTGAAAGTGTTGAAGACTCAGTACACTAAGAGTACTATACACTTTTCATGTATCCTCACCTAGGGGTTTGGGGATACATTGTCTCCTTGTGTTGTGTTATTTTATTTTGTAATTTTATTTCAGATCTGTAATAATTTTTACAAATTAGTTTCTACTGTTGTGATTCTTTGAGGGATTATTCCACATATTTTATCTCTTATTTCCTAACAATTGGTATCAGAGCCTGGTTTGGTTTGCTGAAGTGTTGAATCACAGGGAAAGTTTTTAGCTTGAGTGGGAGCTATGGCAGATGATGGAAGATCTAGGGTTGATAAATTCAACAGGAAGAATTTCAGTCTTTAGAAGATGCAGATGGAAGATTACCTTTATCAGAAGGATCTTTATACTCCGTTGTCTGAGAAGGTGAACAAACCCTCAAGTATGACATATGTGGAATGGGATTTTTGGATCGGAAGGCACTTGGAACGATCCGGCTGTGTCTTGCATCTTCGGTATTATTTAATGTTTCAAAGGAAAAGACGACAAAAGATCTAATGGATGCATTAGGGAAGTTGTATGAAAAACCCTCTACCTCTAACAAGATATTTTTAATGAAAAAGTTGTTTAATATGAAGATGTCTGAGAATAGTTCAGTAGTAGATCATTTAAATGATTTCAATATGGTTGTGAATATGCTAGCTTTAGTTACAATATAATTTGATGAAGAAGTTAGGGCTTTATTAATTTTGTGCTCTTTACTTGAAAGTTAGAATAGCTTGGTAATGGCGGTAAGCAACTCGGTTCTAGCTAACTCAAAGTTGAAGTTTGAGGATGTTGTAGGGGTGATTCTAAGTGAGGAAATGCAAAGAAAAATCTCTGGTGAATCTTCTACTTCAGGGAATTCTTTAACAGTGGAAACTAGAGGGAGACAGAAGAATAGAGGAAACCGTGGAAAATCAAAGGATCGGGCAAGGTCAAAATCCAAAAGCAAGATAGTATGCTAGCACTGTGGAAAGTCTAGGCATGCAAAGAAGGACTGTTGGGAGCTTTAGGATAAGAAGAAACAATAGGAAGAAAACAAGGAGGAAAATGTGGCAACAGTAATGTATGTCAGGATGCTTTGATTCTTTCTTTGCATAATATTACTGAATCTTGGGTTTTAGATTCGGGGGCTTCTTTCCATGCTTCTCCACATAGGCATTATTTTGTTGATTATGTTCAAGGAGATTTTGGGCATGTTTTTCTTGGTGATGATGAGCCTTGTAACATAGTTGGAAAAGGTTTTGTTCAGGTTAAGATGCAGAATGAGAATACTTGGCTATTGAAGGATGTCAAACATGTGCCTGCATTAAGACAAAATTTGATATCGGCAGGGTAGTTGGGAAGTGATGGTTGTACTGTGATATTTACAGTGGACTCTTGGAAGGTTACCAAGGGTGCTCTTATGGTGGCAAAAGGTAAGAAGGTTAGAACCTTATATTTAACCACTTATAGCACTAATGTTTGTAATCTTGTGGCTTCAGAAGTAGATACAACATTGTGGCACTATAGGCTCGATCATATGAGCCATAAGGGCATGGAGATCATAAAGAAGGATTTTCCCGGATATATAGAAATAGGTTTGGAGTTCTGTGAGGACTGCATATATGGGAAACAGAAGCGAGTAAGGTTTCTCAAGGTTGTACCTACAAAGAAAAAAAGTTAGAACTGGTGCATTCTAATGTGTGGGGGCCAAATCAGGTATCATCTCTTGGGGGTTCAAGTTATTATGTTACTTTTATTGATGATGCAACAAGGAAAGTTTGGGTTTATTGTATTAGAAAAAATCTGATGTATTTGACACTTTTGTTAAATGGAAAGCCTTGGTAGAGAATGAAACAAGTCTTAAGCTAAAATGTCTTAGGTCAGATAATGGAGGGGAGTATTGCAACAATGAATTTGATGATTACTATTCTAAGAATGGAATCCACAGGAAAAAGATGGTTCCAGGAACTCCACATCGAATGGGGTATCAGAAAGGATGAACAGAACAATAATGGAACGTGTTAGGAGCATGAGGTTACATGCAGGATTGCCTCTTTCTTTTTGGGTAGAAGCGGTGAGCACAACTATGTACTTGATAAACAGAGGACCCTCAAGTGCCTTGGATGGAGGCATACCTAAGGAGGCTTGGTATGGTAAGAAAGTTGATTATTCATTTCTTAGAGTCTTTGGATGTGAGGTGTTTGTTCATATAGACAAGGATGATAGGACCAAGCTAGAGGCTAAATCAGAAAAATGTACTTTCATTGGTTATGGTGGTGATGACTTTGGATATAAATTTTGGAGTATTAAGGACAAGAAAATCATTCGATCTAGGGATGTGGTATTTAATGAGAAATTCATGTATAAGCAGCAGTTGTAGAAAACAGGAAGAATCCAAGAAAGAATATGCAACGGTAGAGGATCTTCCGGATGGAAAAGTGATACATGAATCAGTTCAGGAACCCTAAACTCCTATATTGAGGAGGTCTTCTAGGGTAAGAAGAGAACCTGAACATTTTTCTCCTTCTCTTTATTATTTATTACTCACTGATAGTGGAGAACTAGAGAGCTTTGATGAAGCAATGCAGGTAGATTCAGGAAGAAGTGGGAGCAAGCCATGGATGAGGAGCATCAGGCTCTCATGGAGAACCAAACATGGGATTTGGTAAAGCTACCCAAAGGAAAAAGAGCATTACAGAACAAGTGGGTGTTCAGAGTCAAAGAGGAAGAAGGAGGAAAGAAAAGATACAAGGCCTCGGTTGGTGGTCAAGGGGTTTGCACAGAAAAAAGGTATAGATTTTGATGAGATTTTTTCTCCTGTAGTAAAAATGACTTCTATTAGAATTGTTCTAGGAATAGTTGTAGTAGAAGACTTGCACTTAGAACAGCTTGATGTAAATACTGCATTTCTCCATGGTGATTTGGAGGAGGAACTATATATGTAGCAACCAGAGGGCTATGAGGTCAAAGGTAAAGAGGATATGGTGTGCAAATTGAAGAAGAGCTTGTATGGCTTGAAACAAGCTCCACGTCAATGGTATAAGAAATTTGATAGCTTCATGATGGAGCAAGGTTATATTATATTTCATTCTGACCATTTCATGTATACAAATAAATTTGAGGATGGTAGTTATATTATCCTTTATCTGTATGTGGATGACATGTTGGTTGCAGGTAAAAACATGCAAGAAATAAAAGTACTCAAGAAGAAGCTAAGTGAATCCTTTGCTATGAAGGATTTGGGGGCAGCCAAACAAATCCTTGGTATGAGGATATCTTGGGATAGGAAGGAATGGAAGCTGACTTTATCTCAGGAAGAGTACATTAAGAAAGTCTTGGAGAGGTTTAATATGCAGGATGCTAAACCTGGTTGGGACTCCTTTGGCAGGCCATTTCAAGTTATCAAAGGAGCAGTGTCCCAAGACAAAGCAGGAGAGAAACCAAATGTCCAAGGTACCTTACTCATCAGTAGTTGGTAGTTTGATGTATGCCATGGTGTGCACTAGGCCTGATATTGCCCATGCAGTGGGAGTGGTGAGTAGATTTATGAGTGATCCAGGTAGAGATCATTGGCAAGCAGTAAAGTGGATCCTTCGGTATTTACGAGGGACCATGGGGATAGTTTTGTGCTACAATGGATCAAACACCATTTTGTGTGGTTATGTAGATTCAGATATGGCTGGAGATGTAGACAAAGCATGAGGAGCACAATAGGTTATGTTTACACTGTAGGTGGAACAACAGTAAGTTGGATTTCATGACTACAGAAGTTGGTGGCTTTGTCAACCACGGAGGCTGAGTATGTTGCTGCCACAGAGGCAAGCAAGGAAATGATTTGGTTACAATAATTACTTGAGGAGTTGGGGCATAAGCAAGAGGAAGGAAAGTTGCATAGTGATAGTCAGAGTGCTATACACCTAGCTAAGAACTCTGCTTTCCACTCTAGGACAAAGCATATACAGTTAAGGTACCATTTCATCAGGACAACTTTGGAGGAAGAGAAGTTGAAGTTGGAGAAGATTCATACTAGTCAAAATCTTGCAGACATGATGACCAAGGTGGTCACAAGGGAAAAACGAAGTTGTGTTCAACTTTGGTTGGTCTTCACAGAAACTAGTGAAGGGTTAAGAAGCTTGCTCAGAGGAAAATTAGTCTCCAAGTGGGAGATTGTTAGGTTGTGGAGCCTATTTTCATGTGTGAAAGTGTTGAAGACTATACACTAAGAGTACTATACACTTTTCATGTATCATCACTAGGGTTCGGGGTCGAGATGGGCCCCGAGTGGGGGTCCGAGGGCACAGACCCCCAAAAAAAAAAATTTAGGCGTAAATTTGTTTTGGCCTCAAAAAAATGCACCCGACATATCGAGAAACATGCTCTTCTCATATGGGTGAGATTTTTGACCCATAGGTTTATGGGACGGGTTTTTCCCATGGTTTTGATACCCACGGTTTTGTAAAACTACTTAAGTAGTTGTCTATTTATATGGTTTTATGCATATGATAGAGATATGAAAAACATTGCAGATGTGTTTTGAATTGGTGTGAATTCTGTAGAGTTTGTTGAGCATAGCTCCAAACAGATCTGGGTATTGTATTGAGAGAGTGGTGGCTTGTAATAAAATCTGAGCAAGTGATTCTTGGTGGACGTAGCCCAAATTGGGTGAACCACGTTAAATATTGTCTCCTTGTGTTGTGTTATTTTATTCTGTAATTTTATTTTAGATCTGTAATAATTTCTGCATATTAGTTTCTATTGTTGCGATTTTGTGAGGGATTATTCCGCATATTTTATCTCTTATTTCCTAACAATTTGAGTCTACTAATTGAATAATTGATCATAGACTTAGGTGCTTCTGATAATGTGATGCCAATAAAAGTAGCTAATGCCCTTGGTTTGAATTTAACATAGGCTAAAGGTCGGTGTTATTCTATGGAAACTAAAGAAGTCCCACTTATGGGAAGAATAAAGGATGCCCAAGTTGCTTTAGCTGATTTCCCTGAGAAGAAAGTGCTATTGACTATCCTAGTAGTAGACATTCCAGCCTCATATGGGATGTTATTGAGAAGAAGCTTCTATAGATATTTGGGAGGAGAAATTCAGATGGACTGGTCTTCAGCAATTATTCCAATCAAGGGCCAAATGAAAAATTTGTTGCCAATGAGAAAAATGAAATATACAGTGAAAAAATCAGAGGATCCTATGGCAGACATTCTTTGTCAAGACAACAGACATGGGAATCACTCCATGAATTCTAGATGGAATGATGATATGCCTCTCATATTAGAAGAATAAAAATATATACAATGGATCATGGAGTATGATGGAAGTCATTGCAGTTTAAGTTTCAGAGCATGTGTGGTTTTGATTTCTCCATATGGTGAGTTGTTTCCTTTTTCTTTCAAGCTCCAATTTGAAAATACAAACAATACTATAGAATATGAATCCCTTCTCTTAGGCATGGATGTAGCTGATTCCATGGGAATAAAATAATTGAGATGCCTAGGAGATGTAGAGGTAATTGTGAAACAAGTTCGGAATCAGTACCAAGTGAAGAATTCACGGCTAAAAATTACAGAAATAGAGTATGGGATTGCATTGAATCCTTCTATTCTTTCTCCATACAATCCATTCCCCATGAACAAAATGAAAAGGTAGATTCTCTTGTTGTGTCAGGTTATTTGATGGTACCACACCCCTCTTTTGATAAAGAGAAATATTCTATAGAGATGGTTTTTAACTAGTGTGCTCGATAATGTAAATCACTAGAAATTTTTCAACGATGAAAATCAGATCTTGGCCTTCTTAGAACAAAGAGATAATTTCAATAGGCTCTTTTTCGTAGGAAGTGAGAACTAACATAAGGATTCAACTTTAGAAGAAGACAAAAGGGAAGTCGAAGAGGTTAATTTTGATGGAGTGCTTTAGTTGAAAGGTAATAAGATTCCCAGGGGCCTAGTCTCACTTGAATAATTGTTTGATAGGTGTGATATATATGTGAAGGATAAAGCTAAGGAATCTCCCAAGATCTCTTCTGATTTTGAGAAGGTAAATATTGGAATAAAGAAGAAACCCCGGATTTTTTGAATATAGGGAAATGTTTCTCACTAGAGGAAAAGAGAATATTTGTTTCATTATTGAAAAAATATTTAGATGTATTGGCATACTCTTACGATGAACTGAAATATTTCAAACCGAAAGAGATATAACACACAATACCACTCAAGTCTGAAGCAAATCCATTTCAAAAATAAAAGACAATATAATCCAAATATTGTTGGAACAATCCGAGAGGAAGTTTTAAAAATTTTGAATGCAAGGATCATTTTTCCAATCCATCACTCTATATGGGTAGAAAATATTATCCCTGTCTGGAAGAAAAATGGAGAAATAAGGATTTGTGTAGACTTTCAGAATCTGAACCAAGCTTCTCTAAAGGAAAATTATCCACTTCCAATCATGGATCATATTTTATAATTGGTCACGAGTTCAGAAATGCTTTCCATGTTGGATGGATTCTCCGGCTATAATCAAATTGAAGTTTCTCAAAAAGATCAATATAAGACTGCTTTTACAACTCTGTGGGGAATATTTTCCTACAACAAGATGTCATTTGGTTTCATCAATGATGGGGCACATTTTAAAGAGAAATGGACTTGTCTTTTAAGGATTTGAAGAACAAATGTATTTTTGTGTATCTAGATGATCTCACAATCTTCTCTAAGAAGAGAAAAGAACATTTGATACACCTGGAACAAGTTTTGTTAAGGTGTCAAGAACATGGCATATCATTGAATCCAAAAAATCCAATCTTTGGAGGATGAAGGAAATCTCTTGGGACATATTGTGAACACATAAGGGACAAAGATCGATCCAAAAAGGGTGAAAGATATTCAAAATCTATCCTTTCCAACAAGAAAGAAGGGAGTTCATTCATTTTTTGGTAAAGTCAACTTCCTCCGCCACTTTGTTCTAGATTTTGTTGAGTTAACAAAGCATATTACTAAAATGATGAAGCCTCAAGAGAGTTTCAAGTGGAGAAAGGAAGGAAAATAATCATTTGAGGATATTAAAAGTCCATAGCCAAAGCTCCAACCCTGGTATGTCTTGATTTCAAAAATATTTCATTTTGTATTTTTATGCATCTGAGCACACTATTTCAGCTATTTTAGTTCAGAAGAATGAGGAAGGGCTTGAGTCTCCTATTGCCTTCATGAGCTGCCCATTGAAGAATCATGAGCTCAAATACTCTTCCATTGAAAAGCACACTTATGCAGTGGTCAAGGAAATCAAGAATTTCATATTCTACATCCTACACTCTCACACCATTGTAATGGTTCCTGGATCATCTATAAAGTCTATCTTGACTCAACAAGATCTTGGAGAAAAAAGAGGAAACTGGGTGTCAAAGATTCAAGAGTATGACCTAGAGATAAGGCCATCTAATCTGATTAGGGGCAATGGGTTATGCGTTGATAGTTGAAGATGAGTCTCTCCTAAAAAATTATGAAGACAAAGAATGTCATTGTTATGGATGTGTAAGTAAGGACCTTCCCAAGTAATCTTTATAAATACCACCAATGAGTGGTACAGTGATATTTCCTACTTCCTCACGTATGGTGATTGTCTAAAGCATATGGATTACAAGAAAATAAGGACTCTCAAGCTCAAAGCTGCAAGGTATGTGATTTGGAACCATGTATTGTATAAGAGAGCCCTTGATGGATGTTTCTTAAGGTGTGTTGACAAAGAGCAACAAGAGAAGTGTGAAAGCATATCATGACCAAGCTTGTGGTGGAAATTTCTCTACCATGGTCACTACACACAAGATCCTTCGAGGGAGGTACTATTGGCCTACTCTCTTTCAAGATGCTCAGAAATGGGTATCTAAATGTGATCCTTGCCAACAGTTTGTGGGAAGACCACAACTCGCTACACTTTCACTTAGACCGGTGGTGATTGAAGAGCCTTTCCAATAATGGGGTCTGGACTTCATCGGTTATCTCAATCCTCCTTCTAGTTTAGGTCATATTTTCATGCTCACAACAATAGATTACTTCACTAATGAAAAGAGTTTGTGAGAATCGAATCAGAAATGAGGCACCACGAAGTAGTTGCACTCCAACGGAATCGTGAAAGCTCCAACGATAGCAAGGAAAAATTGATCAGTAATGGAAGAACTTGCTCAACAAAAACAAAGCTTGCACATAGAGGAAAGACAAAGCAGAGTGTCTTGGCATGCTCATAAATGAATAGAAAAGGGGTACATATAGGGTGCTGAGTAACCCTAGTGCATGACACACATGAAACCCTAAACCTAACCCTAAACCTAACCCATGTGAGATGACCCTCTAACATGAGAGGAGGACACATAGGATAACTCACACTAACACCCCCTTTATCGAAGTTGGGGTAGCGGCTATGATGAGTCAGACGGAAGAGGAAGACACTCCTAAACAACTAAGAAAGATGTGTCAATGGGGCCCGGCAACTAAAGGCCTGATAAGGTGCCCATATATAAACACAATCTTCCTAGAAGAAGAAGAAGAAAAGAAGGACTACATAGCCTTAAGAAGATGGGCAGCTGCAGAAGACCTCACCCCAAGAAGAGACCGTAAGTGAAGAAACTTCATCTTAGTGAAGGGCTTGGTGAATAAATCTATAATTTGATCAGCTGTCTGAATGTATTGAATGTCGATGATACCATCATGAATAAGCTCCCGTATGAAGTGCATATGGATCTCAATGTGCTTCATCCGCTGATGCTGAATTAGATTTCTACAAATAGAGATTGTGCTCATGTTATCACAAAGTAGATAATGGTAGGCTGCCGAAAGTGGATGCCAAACTTTGTCAGAATACCCTATAGCCAAATAGCTTTTGTGGCAGCTGTTAATTGCTCCTCTGTATTCTACCTCTGTAGATGATATCGCAATTGCATTTTGCTTCTTGCTAGACCAACTAATAGGACCTGAACCAAGAGAGAAACTATAGCCAGAAGTAGATTTTTGATGATCTAAGTCACCGGCCCAATCAAAATCTGCGAACCCAACCAAGTCATTATCAACCCCTCCATAATAGTGTATGCCATCAGCATAAGTGCCACAAACATAATAAAGGATCCATTTAACATGCTCCAATGCATCTCATATGATAAATTTCATTATGATGACTCCGATGAACCTAAAACATATGATAACCGAGTTGTTATCCCCTGCTTTGAGTTGACTTAAACGATCGGATAACCCCTACAAAATTTTTGAAGTGATTTTGCATTATGATCTCTTTTAGAGCAAATCGGGAACATACTTGTGACATAAGTTTTAACATGCTTTATGTCTTATGACCTCCGAAACCCGAAACCCGCCTGTATTGAAAAATCCTTTGAAATCGGGTTTTTGGAAATTCAAGACGAACATACTTGTGTTAAGACATGCTTTGTGTCGCGTGACTTCCGAAACCCAAACCCGCCTTGTGTTAAGACAATCCTTAGTAATCGGGTTTTCGGAAGTTCAATGCATCGGAACATTCATGTACCAAAACATGTTTTGTGCTCCATGTTTTCCGAAGCCCGAAACCCGAAATGCACTAAATCTCCTCGTGTCGGGTTTTTGGACTCCTCCAACACGCTGACGTGGCGTTCATGCCGAATGGTTGGTGAGTCGGCACGTGCCGAGCTGGAGCGTATTTATTACTAATTTTCTTATAAATACGTAAAAATCCACGTCATTTTTACCGTTCATATTTTTAATTCGTGGATTTTTCGCATGCTCTTCCGCTCCCAAAACCCGCAAACTCGCGTTACCAGACTGGATCATTTGTTTTCGATTTTACTTGTCTCGAATCGAAGGTATTTTTCGTTCCTTCTTTATTCTTGATTTCTCTGGATCGACTGCGTATATTTTCTTTCCAATTTCTTGCCAGCTTGTTGAGGGTTTTTCTTCCTTCTTCGTTCTGTATTGTTTTGGAAAGGGTTTTGGGTTTTTAGGGTTTATTTTATTTTTGAGATTATCAATTGGTGTTGTTCCTTCCAAATTCCAATTTACTTGCATAATGTATGGAATATGAATAACAAAAAAGAAAGGAAGATGTGTATGTAGAAATTCAAAGGAAAGGCTCTGCTTTTGTTTCCGGATTTTGAAGTTTGTATATTGCAGATTCAAAAGTCCAAAATACAAAGGAAGCTCGCAAGGACGGGGTTTTTCAACATTCCGACTCAACAATGGGTGCCGGCACCTCCTAAGTTCCGCCATCAACGGTGGACGCCGCGGGTTTTCTTCAGTTCCGTCATTAACAAAGCAAGTGCCGGGTTTTCCCCTGTTTCCGCCTATGAAAGCAAGTGTCGGGTTTCGCCAAGACTCGACATATCGACTGTCGGGTTCTCAAAGTTTTCCGATATCTTCTTCTCGCGTGTCGGGTTCTTCTCTTCTTCCGACGCCTTCCGTCAATCAGGTTTTTCGGTGTGCAAAGATCTCCGTAGTTCCGAGCCTTTCTTCTTCCAATATTCTTCATGTCGGATCCTCGGTTCAAAGACAGAGAAGGCCGAAAAATCTAGCAGGGATGAAATACAAATTTAAGAAACAGTAATCCCCGCCATATATCGACTGTAATTATGATATCGGATACCGAGATGGGCAACATAGATATGGACGATTTTGGAACAGGTGAAGAGTTCTTCTCAAACCCCATGGATGGTGGCTTTAGCTAATAAAGTGGCTTGCCCCTCGCAAATGGCTTCCCATGTCCGCCCAATGTCCAGAGCTTGTTTTGGCGTGTGCATCCAGCTACGACTCGGCTTCTCGGTCCGTAAGGAATCAGGTGGTGAAGTAGTTATCAAACTAGATGGGGCTTATTTGGATGATCTCCGAAACTACCAAATTTTGAAGAGTATGGAGCCCTAGACATGAAATTGGCTCAAGGCCCGGGACAAGAACTGTGAGAATTGCATTAAGGATGTTAATAAGAAGTTATTGGTTAAGGAAAACCAAGAATATCTAGATTTCCAAGAACTATCCCTAGATCGGATTTCATCCAAGAAATCAACGATATTATCACCCTACTTGAGCCGGGTGTTTGGCTCACGAATCAAATTTATTTCATGGATGGATGTACCAATTTATGGTCACCATTAGCGTAACAAGCAAGGGATTGACTGGGAACCCTTATCGCTGATGAAATTGATTCCTGATGACGACGGTCCTGTCAACCGGAAAGTTTTATATGTTCTCATATGTGGCCTATGCAGTTGTACTGGGATGAGGAGCTATCCGTGGTTGGAGACTAAAGGAAGCGTAACCACAAATCCAGTCTATAAGTATTATCCTCAAATAATGAAGAAGGGGTCCAAGGATCACTTTAGAGGGTAAATGACGCCTTTTTCTACGAAAACATCCGCCACTCAATCCAGGGCTAAGAAAGACAAGGGTCTCTGATGAGGCATGGGATGAAGTATCTAAGTGGGGATGTATCTTCTTACAGCGGTTCAAGAAGTTTACCTACCTTCGAACGGTCATGTACTCCGAGAACCTTTCCGTCTCGCTCTTTATCCCGGCGATAGATTGATACTAATAGAATTGGTCAGACAGTTATTGGATTTCCACAAATTCCAACAGAGCAAGCATAAGGCAGCTGTATCCTTCCCAATTTCTATTGGGAGATATACTTGCTCAACAGCGGCAAAAGCTAAAAATGTCGAATGTGAACTCCAGGAGAAATTAAAGAAGCATATGAAGTCTCGGGATGGTTTTGACATCCGAGGAGTACTGAGAACTTATGGAGCCCTACATCTGCACAGGCCCGACATTGAGGATATCTGGGTGGATCTGCGTAACGGAAGTCATGTTCGCGTAAAAGATCATAGCAGATTAACTATTGATGAGATTCGACGCTAGAGATTTCTGATTTGCGATGGTATAAGGGACAATGAAAGTGTGTTAGATATGTCCTATGATGGGCTTAATGAAGATCGATACGTTTTCCGCCTATTGATTGGTCGGCTAGCAAGAAAATCCTCTATCACCGATAGGTCAGCCCCTAATTTCGCTCGCATAAAGAAATGGCTCTCTTCTTGGGGCATGAATTTTAAAGATGACAAGTTTCCAAAATTGGCTGCTCCCGAGGCGGGGCCCTCCAAAAGAAGAAGGACAAGGAATCTACCTGGGGTCTATAAAAATCAAGATTCCCAAGAAGAGGAAAGAAAGACAAATCTCTTCAATTGTCTCTCCAACTCAAATGGTGGATGTGCCAGAATCACCAACACCACCAGAAATAGGAGAAATTAATTTGGAAGAAGGAGGAAGTCAGCCCTTGACTTCACCATTTGCTGATTGCTCAACCAAGAGACCTTATCTCGGCGCGGTCAAGGCTTTGGAGACCGAACTCGTGCCTCCCCTCAACAACCACTTCAGCCTCCTCATTCCCATCCACTTCTTCAAGCATGGCCAATATTTTCTCCGGGCTCTCACCCCTTTCTACCGGAACCCAAGTGATCACCAACACTCCCCCACAACCCGTGCCTTTATTCATTGCACCTACTACCACGTTGATCGTTGTTCCCTCCAATAGTAGAATCGCTCCTCGAGAGTAGAATACCGCCTACATTACAACATTGGCGCTTCTCCGATACACCACAATGGCTACTCAAACAAACTCCGAGGAAGAGGAAAGTGATTGTACCCCTACCACCTTTGATTTCAGCTCACTCAAGGCTTCTATCGCGAGATCAGCCAAGAAACCCAAAACAGCTTTCAAGAGTTTTGGTAGATGCTTCAGAGATAAGTTCGCAGAGATTGCCACTCCCTCACCGACAAAACTAGGGATGATGTAACAACTGCCTGATTATCAAATCACCAAGGTGGCTCTAGGGAAACTAACAATGAAGGAGCGCAACAAGATGCACGGGCTTCCATAGACGTGTCTTTGTGCCAAAAGTGAAAGAAACAAAGGTCAGCAGAGATGAGTTTAAGGAAAAAGTGGAGCAATGGATGAGGTTTTGATTAAACTCTCAACACCCCCGAATCCATACCATCCGCTCTCGTCGCTTCGCCGGATTCGATTTCTCATCGGTGCCTACGATTGAGAAGATCGCTAAAAAGGGAAGGGTGGTTGATGAGTGGATCCAAAAGTTGCTCCAACGAGGGAAGGAAGTAATTCAAGACGTGGTGAAAGTTCATCGTCCTCGCAGAGATTCGAAGGAAGGAGAGAAGATGGATGAGGAATTCACCAAGAACTGGATAGCTTGATTTGACTTGTGAAGCTCTCAAGTGCTAAAGCAAATACCAAGCACATCTCTTGGTAGAAGAAGGCGTTCTTCCACATACGATAAACACTTTCAGCTGATCAAGGCCATCAAGTTCGAGTAAAGATCCTCAACGAAGCCTCGCAGCAAGTTGAGAGAATCAAGAGATAAATTGATCGATGGGAAAAGTGATCGGAAGAAGAATTGCTTAAGATTTGTCCAAAGGTGTCGGGCTTGGGAACTCAAGTGCCCTATCGCAGATGATCTCTTCAAACAAGTTCAAGAGACTATTCAAAGCATGAACTCGTAGATGGATTCGACCTGAAGTCATTGGTCGGGTTTGTAAGGATTGAACATACGCTGGAGGCCTTAAAAAGCTCAAGAAAAGATCAAGAAACTTCCCTACTGCGTGCTGATATCCATGAGACCTGCGAAATGTGGAATGATCATTCCACTGCACCTGAGGAAAATGAAATGCAAGGCATTATTCGGAAGTTCCAGGAGTTCCGGAACAAACAGTCTCAGCTGGAGGAAGAGAAAGGAGAAGAATCAAAAGATGATGACTCGGATTGAGCTCCAACGTCCCATGTCATTTCTATTTTTAGAATGTCATATCTTTTATTTCCTTTTTGTCATTATTTTTAATTCATACTTTGACTTGATCTCCTGCGTGAGAATCATGCAAAGCTGAAACTCTAGTTAGCATGCTACTTTTCAGGATCTGTTCTGTTTAAACTCTAGCTTCTTTTGTTATAAAAAAGGGATGCTTGTGCATTCTAAAGGGTCGAGAATTTTTGAAGCATTAAGAGGCTATTGGAAAGGAGAAAAACTTTGTGTTTTCTTTCAATCATTTTGAAGAATAGAAGTTGATATTGTTTTGCAGACTTTGTGTTGTGAAATATATCTTATTTAAGATATTGTTCTTATGTTCATGATCTTAAAGCTATTCTTCGCATAGAATCTCGTTGTTTCTAATTATCTCTGACACTATATCTCGTGATCTAAAACTCGTATGATTATTTCGTGCTCGTGTTTACTCGAAAGAAAATACGTTTCTCCCATTTCTTTTCTACCGTGCTTCTTTCACCGTAATAGTTTCTAACCTATTTCATGTACGAAAGCAATATCCTTGAATCGTGTGAATGTGGATTTCGGGATTTCATCCCAACCCCAATGGTTAGATTAGTGTGAATATTGTATATATTATTTATCGTGTTTTAGATTAGCAAGCAAGCGTGCAGCCTCACCGTCTTTGAGGAGGATTCAATCCCATGTACCGTGGTTGAACCTCATATTTTGGTTTGACAAAATATCCAACCAACAGTGATTTTGGTGACTCACTGGGAAATACGGATCAATAAGTACAAAGCTTATCCTCTCTGTCCGCGACTCCATATTTGCCTTATTTTTAATAAGATCTCCTTTCGATTCAGCCTGTGGCCAGAGGATCTTCACTCGGTCCCGCCGAGCTCAAGGTGAAATTGATCCACTTTTTGAGTTGCCGCAACAAAGACAATTTCAGCCTTTCTCCCAACAGCATTGTCTCTAACCGAGCAGTAAGTTCTTCACCTGCTCGGAGAAATCGGATCCCTCAAGAACGGAAACATCTCGCAACTTGTCGTGCACTACTCTTTTCTCGATACCCGATCCTCGTACACACTCTTTTCGTAAGGATGGCGGTTCAACTCGTGCCTTTGGGGTGCGCTCATTGGTCCTCTTACTTTGACTCCTCCACCGCATGAGTTACCACGTGGATCACGTAAGAACATTCCCAAGTTCAATGGGGATGGGAAGCAAGATCCCGATGAGCATATTCGCTTTCTTTTTTTGCATGCATGCGTGTCCTCGGAGTAGCCCACGAAGATGTCTCTGTTCGACTCTTCGTTGAAACATTGCAGGGAGTAGCAGCTGAATGGTTTTATCACCTCCCGAATGCATGCATTCCAGATTGGGCTACCATGCGGACCAAGTTTGAGGCACGTTTCAAACCAGCCGAAGATTCTCATGCATTGTTAGCTCAGCTTACGCATATGAAGAAGGAATCGCATGAACCTATGCGGGAATTCGTGGCTAAGTTCAATAAGCTGATCCGGAAAATTCCAGTTATAGCTGTACCAACTCTAGAAAATCAAAAGTGCTTTTTCATCAATGCTCAACCTCCTGATATAAGCTTTTTATTACGAAGGTCGGTTATCCCAGATCTGGCTACTGCTCAGTCAACGGCTACTGAAATAGAGGATGATCTCATCTTAGCTGGAAGGATCAAGAAAGATATACCCAAACTCAAAAATCAAGGTTCTTCTCAAGGTAATACTGACCCTATGTTTCAAAAAATGGCTAATGATTTGATTGCTTTAAAGAAGCAAGTGTCTCAGCAGGTGAGCAATGTTCCGTACCGGGATATCCCTAGGTGGAATTTTAATAACAATGGTGTACCTGCCAGAGATAGGCCACGGTTAGCTCCTGCTCAACCGAGATTAGCAATTGAAGCTCCGCCGTTAATGCAAGCAAGGGAAATAATTGAAGAAGATGATGAACGAGAAGAACAAGATTCCCCTGAGGATTTCGAAGCTTCAGGATATGCTGATGAGTCTTATGATGAGTCAGCTGGCGACTCCAGCATTGGTTATTTGGAATATGATGAAGATGAATGTGAGCCAGATGGTCAATCATTTGCTGTTTTCACTCGGTCCCAATCTCAGGTTCCCAGAAAGCCTCTCGAAAATACTAAGGAGAAGAATAAGGAACCTCCCGTATCCATAGTCAAAAGGGGTACCCCTATTTCGGCGCAAACTGAAAGAGAGGTTACTAAAAAGACAAATTGTTCCTTATTCTCCTTCTCCTAAGGCCAAGACTCCCACCACAAGCTCATGTAATTAGAATCGAGCCTACTATCATTCCTTCTTACACCGCTGACATTATTGATCATGCGAAGAGAACAAAAATTCAAATGTCGGAAGCGTAATATCTTCAAATAATCCGAACAATTTGAAAAGCCGCCAAGTTTATCAGAAGTAAAGCGGCCGTTCCATCACCGTCAAAAGGTCTCCTTCCAAATCCTGTTCAACTTACACCTCAGAATAATCTGACCTCTGTTTCTTCCTCGGGAAAGATTGAACCATTTTATTTGTCTCTACTTATAAATGGGTTTAAACTCAGCAATTGTATCATCGACTCAGGGGCCTCTGATAATGTTATGCCCGCAAAAGTGGCTCATGCCCTTGGGCTTACTTTGACTAAATCATATGGACGGTGCTATTCCATGGAAACTAAACAAGTCCCTCTGATTGGTCAAATTAAGGACGCACAGCTTGCATTTGTTGCTTTTCCTGAGAAGAGAGTGAAAATGACTATTCTCTGGCAGCAGACATTCCGCAGCCTTACGGCATTCTCTTGGGTAGAGGATTTTGTAAAGATGTCGGAGGAGAGATTAGTATGGATTGGACCAAAGCTAAGATCCCAGTCAAAGGGGTTCAACAGGTTCTTCATCCTGAACCGCAGGCAAAGTATTTGGTGACCAAATCAGATGATCCGAAAGCTCGATCCTTTTCAAGATGCTAGCTTTGGGAATTATTTCATGGCTTCAGAGACACCTATTGTAGATGTGAAAGAGGAAGATCCCAATGCAATTTGGACGCTTGAATTTGATGGTAGCTGCTCGACTTCTGGATCAGGGGCTGGTGTTGTTCTCATATCTCCTAGCTCCGAGATTTTCCCATCAGCTTATAAGTTGCAATTTGATAATACTAACAACACGGCCGAATATGAAGCCCTGTTATTAGGATTAGAATTGGCCAGACAGAAGGGAATCAAGAATCTCAAGGTGCAGGGAGATGCAGAGCTGATTGTTAATCAGGTCAGGGGTGTATATCAGGTGAAAAATGATCGGTTGAGGCATTATAGGAACAAAGTGTGGGATAGTATAGAATGCTTTGATGCATTTTCTATTAAGGCAGTTTTAAGAGATTATAATGACAAGGCTGATTCTTTGGCCGTATCTCGCATCTCTTTTTCTTCCTCATCCTCGCTTCAAGCAAGACACATACTCTATCGAGATTGTGTACCGCCTAGCGGCCCCGTATAATGCAACTCACCGGCAAGTGTTTTCAATGATGATCAACAAGTGTTGGCTTTCCCGAAAAAATCGACAATTTCGATGAATCGTATTTTGAAGGTTCAAATCAGCCTTTCGTGAAACTATTTCAGATCCATATCGAGGTTGATGGTGAATATATCCAATCGAAAGGCAACAAGATACCAAAAGGTCTGGTTTCTCTCGGAGGGTCTGCTTTGACAAGCATGATCGCTTCATCCAAAACAAAAGGCAAAGTCAAGGAGCTTCTTCCTCCTCAAGTGGATCAAATCAATCTAGGTTCATCCGATCAACCTCGGATGGTGAATATCGGCAAATGTTGTTCTCCAAGAGAAGGTAAGATTTACTTTGCTTTTGAAGAAATACATCGATGTCATGGCTTGGTCCTATGCAGATTTGAAATCTTTCAAGCCCAAGGATGTTCAAAGACAAAGATTCCTCTCAAGCCCGATGTGAAGTCTTATGATGTAAGCAAAGGCATTACAATCCGAAGATTTCGTGGACTATTCTCGGCAGAAATTCGTAAGATGTTAGATGCCGTAATTATTTTCCCAATCCATCACTCCACTTGGATTGCAAACATCATTCCGTCGAGTAAAGAAGAATGGCGAGATCCGGATTTGTGTTGACTTTCGAACTTGAATCAGTCCTCGCCGAAGGATAATTATCCTGCCGATCATGGACCAAGTACTACAAAATCACATCGATCGAAATGTTATCCATGCTCGACGGGTTTTCGGGATATAATCAAGTCAAGTAACCACGTAAGATCAACACAAGATAGCTTTCACGACCCCATGGGGTACCTTTGCTTATAGAAGGATGCCATTCGGCTTGATCAACGCAGAGCTACTTTTCAGAGAGTTATGGACCTAGCATTCGAGATCCGATGGGTAAGGTCATAGTCGTGGTATTTGGATGACTTGACTGCCTTTTCTAAAAACAAAGTGATCATTATGATCATTTAGAATGTACTTCGAGATGCAAAGCGCCACGGAATTTCGTTGAATCCTAAGAAGTCTATGTTCGGGGTTACAGTATGAAAGTCGCTGGGTCATATTGTGACCAGAGAAGGAACTAAAATTGACCCGAGAGGGTAAAGGCCATTCGAGTCTTACTTTACCAACAAGTAAAACCGGAGTTCATTCTTTCTTCTGGAAAAGTTAATTTTGAGAAGATTCAGTACCGACTTCACGACAAAACCAAGGATATTCTTGGAATGATGAAAGGCAAAGTCCCATTCAGATGGAGTGTAAGGGAAACTTTCATTTCAAGAAATCAAAGGCAACATTGCTTGCGCTCCGACCCTAGTATGTCCAGACTTTAAGAAAGATTTCATCATGTATAGCTATGCTTCAGCCCACACAAAGTGTCGGGCGATCCCGATGCAGAAAATGGAGAAGGCATTCAAGCTCCTATCGCATTCATGAGCTGTCCGTTGAAAGAGCATGAATCAAGATGTCGCAGAAAAACATGCTTACGCAGTGGTAAGAGCAGTAAAACACTTCAGGTACTATGTACTGAATTCTCATACTCGTGTTCTCGTTCCTGATACTGCTGTTAAATCCATTCTAACTCAACAAGAGCTGGGAAGCCAAAGAGGTACTTGGATTGCTAAGGTTCAGGAGTATGACTTGGACATTAAACCTACCAAGTTGGTACGAGGAAGAGGCCTGTGTCAATTGATTGCAGAGAATCATGCTGAAGCAGAGTATGAAGAGATTCAAGACACTTCCTCAGAGCTGCCTATGGTGCTTTTTGTAAGTACGACCGATGAATGGTACGCGGACATTGCTTTCTTCCTAACTTATGGTGAATGCCCTCCGCATTTAAATCAAAAGGAGAAAAGGACCATCAAGCTGAGATCTGCAAAATACCTTTTGTGGAATAATGCAATATACAAGAGAGGTATTGATGGTATCTTCTTGCGTTGTGTCGATAAATCACAACAGGAAAAGTTATTAGAATCCTTTCATAGCCTAGCATGCGGAGGACACTTTTCGTCGTAATAACAGCGTATAAGATCTTACTGCTAGGTATTATTGGCCTACTCTTTTCCGGGACTCAAGAGAATGGGTGTCTAAATGTGAAGCTTGTCGCATTTTGTTGGTCGTCCCAAGTTAGCAGCTCTCTGCTCAAGCCCGTGGTGATTCAAGAACCTTTTCGCCAATGGGGATTGATTTTATCGAACATTGAATCCTCGCTTCCAAAGGCTGGACACAACTATGTGCTAATCGCACATGCATTATTTTACCAAGTGGGTAGAGGCCGTGCCAATCAAGCAAGCAACTTCTGAAGCTGTTTGCAAATTCCTTAAGGAAAACATAATTGTCAGATTCGGTGTACCTCATAAGATCATAGCGGATAATGCTTCCAATTTCTCATCACACGAGCTAACTGAGTTTTGCTATGGATTCGGCATTACTTTGGCTCATTCGTCTGACTATTATCCCCAGGGAAATGGGCAAGCTGAATCCAGCAACAAGAATCTGGTTACTATAATCAGGAAACTAGTGGACGAAAATCAGAGGAATTGGCACAAAGCATTGTATGATGCATTGTGGGCTGACCGGATCACTCCAAAGCGAGCCATAGGGATGTCCCCTTTTCAATTGCTATACGGGATTGATGCTGAAATTCCTATCTCAAAGAGAATTGCCGGCCTTGCAATTAGCTGTAAAGTTGGTCAAGACGTAGCTTTTAATTCAATCGAAAAGAGGGTTATGTACCTAACCAAGCTAGAAGAAGAGCTTAATCAAGGTGATTGATCGATAGCAGATCATCGAATCGAGCAGGTGAAGAAGATTTTTGATAAAAATCCAAGCAACGTGACTTCCAAATTGAGACCCGTGTGTTGCTTTGGGATAAAAGAAGAGAACAAAAAGGAATGCATGGAAAATTTGATTCTTTATGGAAAGGACCTTTCAAAATTCATCACCTGAATGGCGAAAATAGTTTCCTACTATCATATCTCGGATGGAGGATTACTTCCGTTGTTTTCAAAGGCAACATCTAAAGTCGTTTCCACCATTAATGCAAGATGCTCTCTTGCATTGTACATATTTTGCTTTTGTTGTGTGTTTGCTTTTATCTCTGTCTTTCTTCGTTTTGTTTTGTTTTGGTTTTCTCCTGACTCAGAGCCCAATGGATAAGGCCCCGGTCCACGAGACCGAGATTCTCGAGTTCTCTTCCTTGGTATTGCAAAGAAAGTCCCCAACCTGAGCCACTGTTATCCCCGTTTTGAGTTCACGACAAAACGATCGGATAACCCCTACAAAATTTTTGAAGTGATTTTGCATTATGATCTCTTTTAGAGAAAATCGGGTTTTCGGGTGTTACTAACAGCTTGACATAAGTTTTAACATGCTTTATGTCGTATGACCTCCGAAACCCGAAACCCGCCTTGTATTGAAAAAATCCTTTGAAATCGGGTTTTCGGAAATTCAACGATCGAACATACTTGTGTTAAGACATGCTTTATGTCACGTGACTCAAACCCGAAACCCGCTTGTGTTAAGACAATCCTTAGTAATCGGGTTTTCGGAAGTTCAATGCATCGGAACATTCATGTACCAAAACATGTTTTGTGCTCCATGTTTTCCGAAGCCCGAAACCCGAAATGCACTAAATCTCCTCGTGTCGGGTTTTTGGACTCCTCCAACACGCCGACGTGGCGTTCATGCCGAATGGTTGGTGAGTCGGCACGCGTTTGAGCCGGAGCGTATTTATTACTAATTTTCTTATAAATACGTAAAAATCCACGCCATTTTTACCGCTCATATTTTTAATTCGTGGATTTTTCGCATGCTCTTCCGCTCCCAAAACCCGCAAACTCGCGCTACTGATCGGATCATTTGTTTTCGATTTTACTTGTCTCGAATCGAAGGTATTTTTCGCTCCTTCTTTATTCTTGATTTCTCCGATCGATCGCGTATATTTTCTTTCCAATTTCTGCCAAATTGTTGAGGGTTTTTCTTCCTTCTTCGCTCGTATTGTTTTGGAAAGGGTTTTGGGTTTTAGGGTTTATTTTATTTTTGAGATTATCAATTGGTGTTGTTCCTTCCAAATTCCAATTACTTGCATAATGTATGGAATATGAATAACAAAAAGAAAGGAAGATGTGTATGTAGAAATTCAAAGGAAAGGCTCTGCTTTTGTTTCCGGATTTTGAAGTTTGTATTGTAGATTCAAAAGTCCAAAATACAAAGGAAGCTCGCAGTGACGGGGTTTTTCAACATTCCGACCTCAACAATGGGTGCCGGGCACCTCCTAAGTTCCGCCATCCACAGTGGACGCCGGGTTTTCTTCAGGTTCCGTCATTAACAGCAAGTGCCGGGTTTTCCCTGTTTCCGCCATTGAAAGCAAGTGTCGGGTTTCGCCAAGACTCCGACATATCAGACCTGTCGGGTTCTCAAAGTTTTCCGATATCTTCTTCTGCGTGTCGGGTTCTTCGCTTCTTCCGACGCCTTCCGTCAATCAAGTTTTTCAAAGTGTGCACAAGATCTCCGTGAGTTCCGAGCCTTTCTTCTTCCAATATTCTTCTTCATGTCTGATCCTCGGTTCAAGACAGAGAAGGCCGAAAAATCTAGCAGATGAAATACAAATTTAAGAAACGTAATCCCCGTCATATATCGATCAGTAATTATGATATCGTGGATACCGAGATGGGCAACATAGATATGGACGATTTTTGGAACAGGTGAAGAGTTCTTCTCAAACCCCATGGATGGTGGCTTTAGCTAATAGTGGCTTGCCCTCGCAGCGGGCTTCCCATGTCCGCCCAATGTCCAGAGCTTGTTTTGGCGTGTGCATCCAGCTACGACTCGGCTTCTCGGTCCGTAAGGAATCAGCCGGGTGAAGTAGTTATCAAACTAGATGGGGCTTATTTGGATGATCTCCGAAACTACCAAATTTTGAAGAGTATGGAGCCCTAGACATGAAATTGGCTCGAAGGCCCGGGACAAGAACTCAGAGAATTGCATTAAGGATGTTAATAAGAAGTTCTTGGTTAAGGCAAAACCAAGAATATCTAGATTTCCAAGAACTATCCCTAGATCGGATTTCATCCAAGAAATCAACGATATTATCACCCTAACGAGCCGGGTGTTTGGCTTGCTTTAATCAAATTTATTTCATGGATGGATGTACCAATTTATGGTCACCATTAGCGAACAAGCAAGGGATTGATCGGGAACCCTTATCGCTGATGAAATTGATTCCCTGATGACGACGGTCCCGTCAACCGGAAAGTTTTATATGTTCTCATATGTGGCCTATGCAGTTACTGGGATGAGGAGCTATCCAGGTTGGAGACTAAAGGAAGCAGTAACCACAAACCATCTTATAAGTATTATCCTCAAATAACGAAGAAGGGGTCCAAGGATCACTTTAGGAGGGTAAATGACGCCTTTTTCTACAAAAACATCCGCCACTCAATCCAGTGGCCGAGAAAGACAAGGGTCTCTGACGAGGCATGGGCTGAAGTATCTAAGTGGGGATGTATCTTTCAGCTTCAAGAAGTTTACCTACCTTCGAACGGTCATGTACTCCGAGAACCTTTCCGTCTCGCCTCGTTATCCCGGCGATAGATTGATACTAATAGAATTGGTCGACAGCTTATTGGATTTCCACAAATTCCAACAGAGCAAGATAAGGTACCAGTATCCTTCCCAATTTCTATTGGGAGATATACTTGCTCAACAAAATGAAAAGCTAAAAATGTCGAATGTGAACTCCAGGAGAAATTAAAGAAGCATATGAAGTCTCGGGATGGTTTTGACATCCGAGGAGTACCGAGAACTTATGGAGCCCTACATCCGCACAAGCCCGACATTGAGGATATCTCGGTGGATCTGCAGAACGGAAGTCATGCGGTTCGCAGTAAAAGATCATGCAGATTAACTATTGATGAGATTCGACGCTAGAGATTTCTGATTTGCGATGGTATAAGGGACAATGAAAGTGTGTTAGATATGTCCTATGATGGGCTTAATGAAGATCGATACGTTTTCCCGCCTATTGATTGGTCTGGCTAGTGAAAAATCCTCTATCACCGATAGGTCAGCCCTAATCTCGCTCGCATAAAGAAATGGCTCTCTTCGGGGCATGAATTTTAAAGATGACAAGTTTCCAAAATTGGTGCTCTCCCGAGGGGGCCCTCCAAAAAGAAGAAGGACAAGGAATCTACTGGGGTCTATAAAAATCAAGATTCCAAGAAGAGGAAAGAAAGACAAATCTCTTCAATTGTCTCTCCAACTCAAACGGTGGATGTGCCGTAATCACCAACACCACCGAAATAGGAGAAATTAATTTGGAAGAAGGAGGAAGTCAGCCCTTGACTTCACCATTTGCTGATTGCTCAACCAAGAGACCTTATCTCGGCAGTCAAGGCTTTGGAGATCGAATCGTGCCTCCCTCAACAACCACTTCAGCCTCCTCATTCCCATCCACTTCTTCAAGATGGCCAATATTTTTCTCGGGCTCTCACCCCTTTCTACCTGAACCCAAGTGATCACCAACACTCCCCCACAACCCGTGCTTTATTCATTGCACCTACTACCACGTTGATCGTTGTTCCCCTCCAATAGTAGAATCTCGCTCCTCGAGAGTAGAATACCGCCATTACAACATTGGCGCTTCTCCGATACACCACAATGGCTACTCAAACAAACTCCGAGGAAGAGGAAAGTGATTGTACTCTACCAGCCTTTGATTTCAGCTCACTCAAGGCTTCTATCGCGAGATCAGCCAAGAAACCCAAAACAGCTTCAAGAGTTTTGGTAGATGCTTCAGAGATAAGTTCGCAGAGATCGCCACTCCCTCACCGACAAAACTAGGGATGATGTAACAGCCTGCTGATTATCGATCACCAAGGTGGCTCTAGGAAACTAACAATGTAAGGAGCGCAACAAGATGCACGGGCTTCCATAGACGTGCCGTGCAAAAGTGAAAGAAACAAAGGTCACAGAGATGAGTTTAAGGAAAAAGTGGAGCAAGATTGATGAGGTTTTGATTAAACTCTCAACACCCCCGGAATCCATACCATCTCGCTTCGCTTCGCGGATTCGATTTCTCATCGGTGCCTACAATTGAGAAGATCGCTAAAAGGGAAGGGTGGTTGATGAGTGGATCCAAAAGTTGCTCCAACGAGGGAAGGAAGTAATTCAAGACGTGGTGAAAGTTCATCACCCTGGCGCAGATTCGAAGGAAGGAGAGAAGATGGATGAGGAATTCACCAAGAACTGGGACACTTGATTTGACTTGTGAAGCTCTCCAAGTGCTAAAGCAAATACCAGCACATCTCTTGGTAGAAGAAGGCGTTCTTCCACATACAGATAAACACTTTCAGCTGATCAAGGCCATCAAGTTCAGAGTAAAGATCCTCAACGAAGCCTGCAGCAAGTTGAGAGAATCAAGAGATAAATTGATCGATGGGAAAAGTGATCTGGAAGAAGAATTGCTTAAGATTTGTCCAAAGGTGTCAGTTGGGAACTCAAGTGCCCTATCAGCAGATGATCTCTTCAAACAAGTTCAAGAGACTATTCAGCATGAACCTGTAGATGGATTCGACCTTGAAGTCATTGGTCAGTTTGTAAGGATTGAACATACGTTGGAGGCCTTAAAAAGCTCAAGAAAAGATCAAGAAACTTCCGGCCGTGTGCTGATATCCATGAGACCTGCGAAATGTGGAATGATCATTCCACTGCACCTGAGGAAAATGAAATGCAAGGCATTATTCGGAAGTTCCAGGAGTTCCGTAACAAACAGTCTCAGCTGGAGGAAGAGAAAGGAGAAGAATCAAAAGATGATGACTCGGATTGAGCTCCAACGTCCCATGTCATTTCTATTTTTAGAATGTCATATCTTTTATTTCCTTTTTGTCATTATTTTTAATTCATACTTTGACTTGATCTCCTGCGTGAGAATCATGCAAAGCTGAAACTCTAGTTAGCATGCTACTTTTCAGATCTGCTCTGCTGTTTAAACTCTAGCTTCTTTTGTTATAAAAAGGGATGCTTGTGCATTCTAAAGGGTCGAGAATTTTTGAAGCATTAAGAGGCTTTTGGAAAGGAGAAAACTTTGTGTTTTCTTTCAATCATTTTGAAGAATAGAAGTTGATATTGTTTTCACAGACTTTGTGTTGTGAAATATATCTTATTTAAGATATTGTTCTTATGTTCATGATCTTAAAGCTATTCTTCGCATAGAATCAGTTGTTTCTAATTATCTCGGACACTATATCTCGTGATCTAAAACTCGTATGATTATTTCATGCTCGTGTTTACTCGAAAGAAAATACGTTTCTTCCATTTCTTTTCTACCGTGCTTCTTTCATGTAATAGTTTCTAACCTATTTCATGTACGAAAGCAATATCCTTGAATCGTGTGAATGTGGATTTCGGATTTCATCCCAACCCCAATGGTTAGATTAGTGTGAATATTGTATATATTATTTACCGTGTTTTAGATTAGCAATAAGGTGCAGCCTCACATGTCTTTGAGGAGGGATTCAATCCCATGTGTGGTTGAACCTCATATTTTGGTTTGACAAAATATCCAACCAACACGAGTGTGAGTCAAGTAGATCAAGCTCCCAACTAATCAGCATCGGTAAAGAGTACCATCAACCAAGGAGTAGAGCAATCTAAAACCAACAACCTCTTAAAAAAAAGGAGTAGGAGAAGACTTGCAATCGACATCCGAAACCGAGCTAGCAAATCAAGAGCATACTTAGGTTACGAAATCAAGATTCCGAGTCAGATTGTGAAATCTGGATCCCAAGGAAGTAATGAAGTAGACCTAAGTCAGTCATGGAAAACTTGTTGGCTAAGGCGATCTTCATAGAATCAATAATAGAGGAAGAGTTGCATGTGATCAACAAGTCATCAACATATAGAACAAGAATGAGTATGGAGTCATCTTACCGTAGAATATAAACATTTGGATTAGAGTGACACCTAGTAAACCCTGATGTAAGTAAGGAGTCCATCTTGGCATACTAAGCCCGAGGGGCTTGTTTAAGGCCATAAAGAGACTTCTTTAACTTACAAACGAGGGAGGAATCTTAGACATAACCCGGAGGTTGTTCCATATAGATCTCTTCCTCTAGGTCACCATGAAGGAAGGCACTCTTAACATCCATTTGATGGAATTTCCATCTCGTTGTTGTGTGGTAATGGCTAAGGTTAGTCAAATAGAAGTCATCTTTACAACCTTGAGCAAAGGTTTCGTATAATCAATCCCAACTATCTCGGGAGAAACCCTTAGCTACTAATTACGCTTTAAAATTTTCGACGTCTCCATCTACTCCATACTTTGTTCGTAACACCCACTTACACTCGAACAATTTTTCTTCCTTTTAGAAGAGTGGTGAGATCCCAAGTATCGCTTTTTCATGAGAGAGGAATACTCCTCATCCATGGCAGAATCCCACTCGGGAATACGATAAGCATCTCGGAAAGACTGTGGATCGAAGCGAGACGAAGACAGAGTGGGGTCCAATGAAATCGAGTGAGTACGTCTCATATCTAAAGTATCTCCAACTAAATCTCAAAGCACTTTGTAAAGTTTTCCGGCCTAAAGGGGACTAAGAGGATTAGGCTCGCAGTCGGAAGATTCTTCACTTGAGTGAGAAGGGACATAGTCCTCGTCATCATTACTGTCGCGAATCGAGAAGACTCAAAGATCCGATGGTTAGGAGGATCGTAAGAGGAGCACGCTCAATAGTATCATCATCCGAATCGGTGAGTGAAGAACCTCTATAGGTGGAGAAGTAGAATTCATCAATCGATATCCCTTCATGCCATTAGGATACCCTACAAAGATACAAGGTTTGGATTGTGGTTCCAAGGCCTTGCTTTTCTTAGGAATCCAAGCCATAGCCTTGGATCCGAAGACTTAAAGTGCTCAACATCAAAGCCAAGGCCCAAACCAAGCTTCAAAGGGTGTCATCCCTCTTCGCCTTGTGTGGAACATAGTTCGAATGTAATTTTCACAATTCACTACTCGGTCCAATCTTTGCGGAAAAATATACTTGAGTGAATCATACAAGTGGCCATCTCCTTAAGAGTATGGTTCTTTCTTTCTATGACTCCATTCTGCGCGAAGGGCTATAAGAATCGTATGTCTTTGTAGAGATATCCCTTGTAAGTACAAAAATCCATGAACCTACAATTTACATATTCACCTCCATTGTCAATTCGAATAACCTTGATAGACCATTCTTCCTATTTCTCATCAAGATCCTTAAAGTCCCTGAAAATGTTCAAAGACTTGATTTAAGCTTAAGAAAATATACCCAAGTATATCGTGAATAGTCATCAAATGATGAAGGTTAGCACATAAAGAGCTCTAGTAAATAAAGGAGAAGAAAATGGACCGTAAAACATCACTCGTGAACAAGATCCAAGGGACGAGTGGCTCTCCAAGCTTTTCCTTTGTCAAAGTTCTTTTCAGGATGCTTTCCAAGGTACAACCCTCACAAAGACCCTTAGAAAACTTGACACGAGGTAACTCGTTGACCATTTTGTTTTGACTCAATTGCTCAAGGTAACGATAATTTAGATGTCCAAAATTCCCATGCCATAGCTTACTAACCTCATTTACATGGGTGAGAAAGGCGGTGGGGCGTAGAATCGAAGTAAAGTGGGAGAAGGTGTACAAATGTGAATGGTGATGTAGATCAAGAATTTCGTGCATTACTGTCCAAGTTAATGTACCAAACTAAACACAAAACCCTGAAAACTCCAATGAAATTGATACACCGATGAAGATGTAGATGGATGAGGAAGCCAATGTAGATAAGGCAGGCGCACACAAGCAATTCGCACAATAGATCGAATAACTGTGAAACACCGATGCTTGACGAGAAAAAGACCACGTTAAAAGATATTTTAGTGGATCGCCGAGAAGGTCCGAGAAGCGATAAGCTTCCTCGGCGGATGTCACCACGCTTTCAATAAAGAAAGGAAGCATACATGATAAAAGATGTAAATAAAGACTAGATTTTCTGATTGCAGAATAAGATTGAGAATCTAAGCATGAAGACATGACGATGCAGTAAAAGCAGGAACTATGAAATAAAAGTGGATTTGTGTTACCTCGTATCCTTTTACCTATCTGCAGAGAAAATCGGCGTCGCTTTTTAAAATCGGGCGTCGATCGAATCTTTGGTCGGCGCGATCAGACCGTAATCGGCAGCGCCGAGGCGGGCTGAATAGCGTCGGATCGAGGCAGATCGATCACCGGTGACCGCATGCGATAAGATTCGGGAATTAGAAGACGAATGTGGTCTGCTGGATGAGCCGAAGTTGGCGAGACACTGGAACAGAGTCACGGATGATGATGATGGTGGTGCGATGCTGATACAGAGATTGAAGTACTTGGTGTTCCTCTCAGGATTGATTCGGACAGATCTGCCCTAATTTGATACACTTGATGCTTGAAGATCTCTCGACTATATCTCTCGCTCTCTCGTGTGCAAGTGCTCCTTTTCGCTTGTTCGCTTTTCGCTCTTGCTCCGATCTCTTTCGGTTCGATTTTTCCGCGCTTAGAACTGAGCTCTGGACTTGCTTTTATAATCGGCGCCGCTCCTAGAAAATCGGCGCCGACCATATGGGTCGGCGCGCCGATCGCGGAGAAGACTCCCGAGATGGCTAAAATGATCGATTCGAGAAAAATAAGACTCATCCCGACTACGGGAAAATATCCCGCTTAGGGAAGATTAAAAAATAGATGTGATACATGGGTAGAATAAATTTGGGGGTGGATAAGTGATCAAGATGCATGGGAAGAAGCGTAATTAAATATTTAATACTTAATTACTCATGGGTAAGATGTGATGGGATGAATTAAATTTAGAGTAGGTGATTAAATCACATTGGAAAACTATCCCAAGGGGATAGTTGGTGATGTAAACGTGCCCTAGGTTACCTGTGCAAGTAAACGGATGAGAAGGGACACTAAATTGGGTAACCAATTTTAGAGTGTCTACATTTTTTGCCCTTTTTGTCAAGTAACTTGCGATAAGCAAGGTTATGAGACAAAAACATGGAGATGGAAGAAGAGAAGAATTTGTGGTGATGTGATCCCCCTCAAACTAGGGATGGGATGGATGATAGAACAGACGATCCCGAGTTTGAAAAGAGGTAAATAAAAATGCGTGAGATGCCCCAAATCCGGATAAATGGAGTAAGCCGATCATTGAGGACGATAAAAATAAACACAAGGGCAAAGAACTAAGGAACTCACATTGGTAGGGAAAACTGGCAGTCTCCCTCATGAGGACGACGTTAGTGCCTAGCAAGACTCCCGAAAGTGTAAGGAGAACTCGCAAAGTAGTCGCGATCGAAAGAGAGACACATCGGGTAGGGACAACTAGACTGGTCTATGAATCAAAGCGACGTTAGTGCCTACGAGACTGCGTAACTCTAAGCGGCTAAACAAAAAGCGAGTGCTCCACGCAAAGGGAACAAACTCGAAATAGACATAATGACATCTAAAAGATGTGCCAAAAGACAAGATTTGAAGACACAACAATGATCAGACATGAGAAAGCTAAGTATCAACACTATGGCAAAACAACACCTGGCATACCAAACGAATCTACGATTTACTAAGAAAAAGCGCGCC